>SWKJ01000021.1:0-1200000 GCA_019425465.1 Colletotrichum falcatum | reverse complement strand
TGTCTTCTTGCCGGCGCCGGACGGGCCGTACACCAGCAAATGGGGGAAGTCTCCGCTCTGGGCCTGCGAGATGTCAGTGCCGCCACAAGGGGGCCGTCAAAGGGTCACGTACGAGGGAACGAAGTCTTTCTGAAAGCTCCTCGTGATATGTCAGAGCCTCCAGCGACTTTGGTCTGTGTTTGTCGACAATAAGCGCCATTGTGGTTTGTTTCAATGTTGACGACGCTGTTTTTGAAGTTGGCTGAAGATGGGGGACTTTTCCATGATGTGCTTCAGTATGTGGAAGACGCGTTGTCGCGTTAAGTGGGAAATTCTATAAGTGTGGCTCGCGCGTCGTGGCCCGTGCTCGTCTCAACGCACGCCACACCCTGCAATTGTCCCGGTGCATCTGCTGCAAAGAAGATGGAAATCCGGATGGCGCTCGCGCCCAATTGATTGCTTTCTTCATCGAATGTCTTGAACAGCACAAACATGGCCCAGCCTGATGCAGATGGGGTTTTTTATTTTGTTTTTTGTACAGCTCCTAGACCCTGTTGGTCATCCAACATGATCATCTATAGTACAGCCACTCCATAGTGTCGAGACTACTCCCGACTGTCTCTGCATAGAAGTGATTATGTTACAGCCCAGCTGTTATGAGCCTCAAGGCTTAGCAGATGGCGAGGTGGCAGCTGATGCGCTGGTAGGCTTGCTTGAGGCCTCGGCCAGCAAATCCTTGGGCGCAATCGGCTTCCTTGGTTTCTTCAGGTCCTCCAGCGTGATGCCGTCAAGCTTGGTAATACCAACGATAGGCGCCTCTCCCTTGTGCACAAATTCCCACTGGCCTGATAAAAAGTCAGCCAGGGTCGCATGTCATGCATCTGTGCAGCAACTTACCGGGCAACTTGTTGCCGGCCAAACGAAAGGCGTCCTTAGCAACTGCCTCGTGAAGCATTCCCCTGATCTCGAAAACGATCTGGTTGACAGCCACACGTGCCGCCCAATGGTCGAAAGAACCCTTTCCCTTACCCATACGCATCTGGCTTGACGTTAGCACCTGCGCATCGCCGCACATTGCCAACATTCCGCCTTACCTCATTGCCCGATACGTAGACACCGACGTTACAGCATACTCTCTTGTACAATCGATATTTTTGACCACGCAATCTCATCTTGATTGTGTCTTCCGCGTTCTTCAGCTGCTTGGCGCTGATTCTGCGGTGGTGGTCCTTCATTCGAAGACCATAGTCACCCCAGACGACAGTTGTACCCTTGGTTGAACCTCCAGTAGCCACACGAGGCCTTCCCTTCATCATCTTCTTTGTCCGGTCGATCGAGGGTTCAAGCCAGTTGCCTTGCCTCGTGGCCGTCGAGGAGAACGGGCGAACATCGCGAAGGATCTGGGATGCGACCAGCGACTTGGTTATTTGGGGTCGGATCGCAGCGCCTACGGTGTGGAACGATGGAGTCGCAGATATTCTGAGACCTTGGAATGCGCTGAGAAGCGCCGTAGGAGCGTGAGGCCTCATGTTTGCGACTTGCCGTTGATCGTCGTTGATAATGGTATCTCCAAAAAAATGTCCCTAGCTTCACAGCGACATGGGTGTGGCTGATGTGGCCTGAGAAATTGGGCGCTTGCTCTATTGAGGCTGGAGCGAGCTCCGATCAGTTGCTGCGCCACATTTGCTAAATTGAACGTCTGTCCTGTCTGGGGTCGCGTCCTTTCCGCGTAGCAACTAATTATTAGTACGTGCACCAACGCGTCATGTCCACCAGGCACCACGACCTGTCCGGCCTTTTCCACCCATCAATCCACATTGCTTAGGCAACAACGGCACAACAGTCTATTCAACCTACAAAGCTCTTTGTACTCATCGAGTGAATAGATTTCTGTTGCATTGCACATAATGCCGGACATTCGGTCCTTTTTTGGGCCAAAGGGAGGCGCGCCGCCCAAGCCTCCAACGAAGAAGGTTGAGGAACCTCCAAAGGGTCGAAGAAGCAGGAAAATCATTCAGGACAGCGATGACGAAGACGAGCCTGCTCCCTCAGTGTGAGTCGGCGTCCAAAAACATGCTGTCAATTACATAGCTGACCACCTAATAGGAAGCCGGCACCAAAGGCTACCGAGAAGCGAAATGCCAAGTACGCAAATCAATCGCCTGATCCTGACGCAGTATAAATTGACCATAGTTGCAGAAGGGATGTTTTAAAAGGAACCGAGACGACTGCCAGCGATTATTTCTCCAACTCCACCAAGGCCTCCAAACCTGCGCCTGCGACAAAGGCAGATCAAACCACAAAGGTGAAGACTGAGTTTGAAGTTCGGACCAGCCCACGCAACAAGAAGACGACTGCAAAACCCACAGAGCCCTCCAAGAATGGGAGCGTAACTACCAAAAAGCGAAGCACCACAACATACATCAAACCCGAGTCAGACGATGATGGCGACGCCTACAAAGACGATGGCGATGAGGATGATGACGATATCTTCGCTGCTGACGTCAAAGGTCGAAACAAGCGCAAGAATGATGACTACGCTGAAGATGAAAGCGAGGACGAACTGCTGCCGAAGCCGAAGCGTGTGGCTTCTCGAAGTGCTACTACCGCCCCTGTCAAGAGCACCAGAGACACAGCGGGTACGAAGAGACGCAAAACACCCGAGCAAGACGAACAAGAGTCGGAAGGAGGCAAGCCACCGAAAAAGAAGGCCCTAGCCAAGCCGCGCGCCCCCAAAGCAAAGAAAGCGGACGAGCCCGAAGATGCTGCGTACCAATCGATCCTGGACGACATCCCTACTGTTCGCCCCCCTACACCTCCGCCCAAGGACCCGGATGCCAAATTCGACTGGAGGAAGAACGCCGGCTCTGGCGGAAACAGCAGCGCAGTTCCTCCGAATGCAGGTGCTGCTGAACTACCTGAAGGCGAGGAGGAGTGCCTTTCGGGCCTGACCTTCGTCTTCACTGGTGTGCTTCAAACTCTGGGCCGTGAGGAGGGCCAGGCGCTTGTCAAGAAGTACGGCGGCAAAGTCACCGGGGCGCCGAGTAGCAAGACCAGCTATGTCGTTCTTGGAGATGATGCGGGCCCCAGCAAATTGAAGAAGATCAGAGACATGAATATCAAGACCATCAACGAGGAAGGTCTTTTCGAACTCATCAAGCGACTACCCGCCTATGGCGGTAGCGGCAAAGGTGCCGAGAAGGCCAGAGAGAAAAAGAAGAAGGAGGAAGAGGCCATCAAGATACAGGCGCTGGAGATGGAGCGAGAAGAGAAGGCTAGGAAGGCCGCAGCAGAGAAAGCGGCCAAGGAAGCTGCTGCTGCGCGCGGGACCACTGCGGCTCCAGTCACAACCACTGCTCCGGTGCAGCTCTGGACCTCCAAGTATGCGCCAACTCAACTGAACCACATTTGCGGTAACAAGGCCCAGGTCGAGAAAATCCAGGCTTGGCTCAAGAACTGGCAAAAGGCGAAGAAGTACGATTTCCAACGACGCGGTGCGGACGGCATGGGTGGTACGCGGGCTATCATCATCTCGGGACCTCCAGGCATCGGCAAAACAACTGCTGCTCACTTGGCTGCCAACCTCGCTGGATTCGATGTCATTGAGAGCAACGCCAGTGACACCCGCAGCAAAAAGCTTGTCGAAAATGGCGTGAGTGATGTCATGAACAACACATCTCTTCTTGGCTTCTTCGCTGGAGATGGCAAGAAGATTGATGGAGAAAAGAAGAACATCGTCCTCATCATGGATGAAGTCGACGGGATGTCAGCAGGAGATCGCGGCGGTGTTGGTGCTCTGGCCAAGTTTTGCAAGAAGACCGAGATACCCCTCATCCTCATCTGCAATGAGCGTAAATTGCCAAAGATGAAGCCTTTCGACTTTGTGGCTATGGATGTTCCCTTCCGACGGCCAACAGTAGAACAGGTTCGGTCTCGTATTATGACCATCTGCCATCGCGAAGGGCTGAAGCTTCCTGTACCTGTTGTCGATGCCCTGATCGAAGGCAGTAACAAGGATATCCGACAAATAATCAACATGATCTCTACCGCCAAGCTTGACCAAGCCTCAATGGATTACGACAAGGGCAAGGCCATGACGAAAGCCTGGGAGAAACATGTCATTCTCAAGCCGTGGGATATTTGCCAGAAGATGCTCGCTGGCGGACTGTTCGCCCCATCAAGCAGCACTACCTTGAACGAAAAGATCGAGCTCTATTTCAATGACCACGAGTTCAGCTACCTCATGATTCAGGAGAACTATCTCAGGACGAAGCCTATGGCACTCAACAACAAGGGTTACAACAAGCGGGAAGAGAACCTCAAGTACTTGGAACTGGTGGATCAAGCGGCGGAGAGTATCAGCGATGGCGACCTGGTCGACCGTATGATTCACGGGCCTCAGCAGCAATGGAGTCTGATGCCCACTCATGCAGTCTTCAGTACAGTTCGGCCCTCAAGCTTCGTAGCTGGTCAACTCTTGGGTTCCAACTTCACTTCATGGCTCGGCAACAACAGCAAGACTGGCAAGCTTGGCCGGTATGTCCGTGAGCTGCATTCTCACATGAGACTGAAGTCCTCAGGCGACGCCAACGAGATTCGCCAGCAATACTTGCCTGTAATCTGGGACCAGACGGTTCGCCGCTTGTCTGTCGAAGGCAAAGATTCTGTTGACGAGATTATTGCGCTGATGGATAGCTATTACCTGACGCGAGACGACTTCGATGCGATCCAAGAGCTTGGTGTCGGCCCGCAAGCTGAAGGCCGGGCTGAGATTGAGTCGAAGACAAAAGCGGCGTTTACGCGAACGTAAGTAACACTATCCCGTGCTTTGCTTTCCAAATACTAATGGACGCCAGTTACAACGCCATGTCTCACCCGATCCCCTTCATGAAGGCCAGCAATGTCATGGAGCCAAAGAAGGCCGCAAAACAGGCTCCGGATCTTGAAGAAGCCATTGAAGAAGATGATGATGCTGATGTCGTTGAGCCTGCCGAGCCAGTTGAGGACGACCAGCTCGATTTGAAGGGAGACAAGTATATCAAGCAACCGAAGCCCAAAGCCAAGAGGGCTACCAAGAAATCCAAGGCAGATGATGATGAGGGCGATGCCGATGCCAAGCCGAAGAAGGGAAAGGGAAAGGGAAAGAAGTAGTGCCTTATGTGGCTTCAGAAAGCGGCCTGTGCCCACACGCCGCAACAGTCATATTGGTCTCGAGTGTATTATGACAATAATTGTATAGAGGGCAACATTGCATGGTCATGGTCAGGGAGATTGCTGAGCGGTATTATCTCAACCGCCTCATTCTTATAGTTTGACCAGTGTCCAAACTTTCACACAACATTGCTGCTGATGAAATTAATACGTGACCAAAGTGTGAGAATGAGCCATGGATTCAGGCACATTTCTCGGGATATTGGTGAGGCGATGACTACATATTAACAAGGTGTTCCCTCAAGGAGCAGATTTTATACTTTCTGGTGGTCCCCTCATATATCATGACTTGCCTACAGACCCTCATGGCTCTTTTCCAGCTTCTGTGAACCATCATCTTCCAAAGAAGTGGTATTCCCAGTGGTGGGCTTGACACTTCCACACACCTCAGTTCACATCCCTTGTTACCAGGCTTGAAAGGCAAACAAGGTATACAAGGCTCACCTTCAACGGATCATGTACCACAAAGGCAAGCTGAATTTTCAATACTGTCCATTTTATTTATGTATGCCTTTACCAAATTCTACTGCAACTTGTGCAGGGTTTTACTTCCGTGCAGTCCACCGCCTTACTTCTATTCAACAGTCACAGCCTGGCCGCTCGCTCCAAGGCTTTTCTCTCGGTTGCTGACGACAACATGATTGACTTCGACATGTCCAAGGACGCCGAGAGCAAGAGCGGTTTAAATGACAGATTACAATCAGTGCCTAAGAAAAGTAAATGTATTTTTCCTGCTGGAGCACTCTTTATCTCACAGTCTTTCCTGTTACACACACACACTCACTTCCTCTCCCTCTCCTCGCCAAAATCCATTGTCTCCCTTATTGTCCTCCACCCGAGTCACCAGAACAATTCGATAGTTCTAAACACTCCAAAACGTTCAGCTGTACTACACTCTCCCCTCGCTTCTTCTCCACAATCTACGATTACTCATTGCTGTCATTCGCAGAACTAGTTGAAAAAGGTTCGATTTCTACTGAAGAAATCACTCAGTTCTACCACTCTCTC
This sequence comes from Colletotrichum falcatum, assembly GCA_019425465.1. Classification (NCBI taxonomy): domain Eukaryota; kingdom Fungi; phylum Ascomycota; class Sordariomycetes; order Glomerellales; family Glomerellaceae; genus Colletotrichum; species Colletotrichum falcatum. Next base: position 1,193,802 of record SWKJ01000021.1, on the reverse strand, counting down.
GAGCCTTTCGCCGCTGTCCCTCATGGCCTCGCGATGTGAGCAGGCCACCCAGGACTCAACAGACAAGACAAGTAAGACTCCCAAATTCAGCCACGCATAGTAATCTTTTTTTAATCCGACTAATATCCAATTCGGGCCTGGTTTGTAAAGTTCAAGCTCATATGCCTCATTGTCTCTCAATGATCGAAGAGGCCTCGCGAGAGTCTTCGAGCTCGCCAAGCAACAGCAGCTCTCCGAACCGAGAGAAGAAAAGACCTCTTGATTCTCGCCAGACAGAAGACCGTCATATAACAGAGTATGACCAGATGGTTTCCAACGTCGGACCACACGGGACCCAACAGGTGGCTGCCACGAACGACACCGCGGACACGGTTCTGTACGGCAATTGGGAACAGGACAACAACATGCAGGAACTCGATCGCGTTTCTAGTAAGTGTAACTCTATTCCTCGTTTTTTAATACAAAGTTCACACCAGGGAAAGCCCCGGATACAGTTATGCGCTTTGACTATAACGGATTCTACGGAGAGGACGACACTACCGACACGGAATCGTCCTCAGACTCGGTTAACCAAGGTATTAAGTATTCTATGCTAGTTCAGACTATTACAGGTCCTTGTGTAGTGAAAGCCCATATTTCAGCTGATACTGTATTGCTCTCGTGCCGAAAGGATCTCGATTACTCGGGCCCCAGTTACCAAGGCATCGACTAACCATTGTACAGCTACAGATACTCCAGCGGGCATCCACAAGATGGAGACTCTCCCGACGACCAAGGACTGGTCCATTTTTCAGAGCAATCTTGTCGACTACAGCCCCGATGAGCCCAGTCCTAGGCTCCCCGGCTGCTCGGCTGGCCACCCATACATGAAGATGTGGAAGATGTCGGACTCGGCGATGATAGCGTATGGCGCAATGCGCGGCCCTATGATGCAAACCAATGATCCACTACGCTCTTGGATGGAAGTAAAGGCGTACGAGGCCGCTATACAGTCATTGAATACTGATAGTACAACTTCTTCTTCGAGCGGTCACTCTGAAGAGCAGCGGAATCTCTCATCGCTCTCATCGCCAGAGGGCATGGGGAAGTCCGTTTGCTTCGGCAGTCATGAGACCAGCCATCCTGAATCGTGAGTTATCTGACCCATTCAAAGTCACGATTCGTATCCTAACCCAAGTTTCCCCAGAGCCGTTAAGAAGCTGTATTCTCTAACCAGTGAAGCCACTACGACTCCGGCCCATAGTGCTGATGGCAGACGGGGGATGGTGGAGGACTACGTCAAGTGAGCCGTTCTGAGACACGCTATATTCTGTTGGTTATTGACATTGTCTAGAATGCTCAGGGAAGCCAACATGGTTGCGAAAGAGTACGCTCCGGCCGAGATGGATAGGAAGTCAACCTACGAAGTCCCCCGTCCCAGGTTCCTTCACATCTCGCCCAAGTTCGAGGGCTTCAAGTTCGAAGATTACCTGCCATCCCACGCCGATGTTTCAGAATCTCCCTACAAGCAACTTTTTGACCCGAACCGCGATTTCGGTAAGTCTGGTTGGTTCTGTGCGTTGTGCTATCAATGCTTACCGTCGTCTAGTAAAGGAATACGACGTCTCAGATGATGAGGGCGATCCAGCGTCTGGGAGGATCTCCCCTTGCACCTTCCGCCTCTTAGCTGAGGGTTGCGCCAAGCAGGATCACAAGGCGAACAAGATCTATATGGCTCATGATGTAAGCCCCGTCATGAGCCCCATTCCTCAAAGTTGACACTGATCAGCACCCAGACACAACGCATGCGTCCCCCGACCCCCTTGGAAGACAGCCAACGACGCCTCACAATTGATCGCCTTGCTATATCCTTTGAGCTTCAGCGAGATATCAACGATGGCGGCTGGATCACACCCTGCTACTCTGTCGAATCAGAGCCCTCCATCATTTACCACCCCCCTGGTCAGCCGCTCCCTTACTCCTCCTCGGTCTCAGGCGACTAACCTCGAACAGGCGTCACTCTGAAGCGCAAGATGCGTAACTGGTGGTTCGGTCTCTTCGATCGTATGGACCCCATGGCAGCACGTCGCTTCCGCAAGGTCCAATTCCGCGAGGTCCACGACCCCGCCGCGCCCCTTGAGACGGCCACCGAGCGCTCTGTCCCGTCCACAACCTCGAGCGAGCGCAAGCATGCCTACACCGACACGGAGGTCCTTGAGGCGCTACACGCCCCCGGCTCTCGCCGTGTCGCCGGCGTCGCCCCGCAAAACGCGCCGCTCATCATTTCGCAGCGCTGGCAGACGGTGTCGCGCTGGAAGGGGCAGGAGGCGGAGCTGACCCGCGAGAACGACGGTATGCGCTGTGCCATCGAGCGAGCCAAGATCGAGCTGCGCGAAATCCGCCTGTCGGTCGACCACCTGCTGCAGAAGAGGGTGGCCGAGAAGCTCGCGATGCGGCAGCGGAAGCACAAGCGCGTCCTGCGCCAGGTGTCGGCGCACCTGCATGAGCTGCGGTACGAGATAGAGAGCAAGCTCGACGCTCTCAAGTGCTCGCAGGCGCTGAACCAGAGCATGAAGGCAGAGCTGGCATTATTGCAGCTCCAGATCAAGGAAGAGTGCTCTAGAGTGGACATGGCCAGCCCCGACGAGGTACGGAAGGCCGTCTCGCAGCACTTCCGGACCAAAATGGCTGCTATGGAGCTGGCCGACTGCTTCTGAAGTGCTTAGTTGCTGTCTCGGTGCCACAATTCGTCGCATGCGAGAGGACTGTTGCTCCGATGAGCCCCCATGGCCGCCTCCAGGACCAGTCTTGACGCTGGGTTGCTCATCGTAGCGAGGGAGTGCTGTGCGTTGCACAGGGGCAGAACCTGGTTGAAGAATAAGCCTGGATAGTGTTCTATGGTGTTGTTTGATATCGCTCATTCTTTTTTGGGGAGGAGAGGAAATAGAGAGGCATTGCTCCTCGAGACTGCAATACCCCCTCATACAAAAAAAGGTACGAAATTAGGTACACCTCTTGAGTCGGATGGTTGGCCGATATCAAGCTCTAACTCTTTACAGTCAGACAGATGCCTTCAAGGTTTCCATCTGTGTCTTCCGAGAGGTCCAGTGCCGAGTAACCAACCTCAACAGTGAGATGCCCAACTACGTAAGTTGGGTTAGCGATGAGATACTGCTAAGCTGTTGCCATAATTGAGTGGGGCCGTTGACTAACGCCAAGTTGCGGGTTGAAGGACCTCAAACTGTTGACAAGTCAACTTTGAAACGCTTTTCCTCTTGCATCCTGCCTTACACAAAACTTCGGGTGCATTTGGCCCATTGTATGAGTACGATATCCTCCTTGCAAGGTTAATGAGGTCTCTTACGAAAGGCGGTTGGGCACTGGTTGTGTGGGTAGTTAGCAAAGAAAACCCTCATCGCAGTTGGCTTGATGTATGGGAAACGAGCAGATGTATGTGTGTATAAAAACACAGGGAGATGCAGGTCTCCCAGGCGGTGATTAAATTTCATCAGAGCTTCGAGAAAAGCCATCAGACCCCGAAAGCCCTTTCCGGAGTCTATGTACAAAAACGTATCCTGATTCTATGCGTTTCTTCTTTTCTTCCAGCATAAAGGCCTTCCCATTTGTGGCCCCCTTAATTTTTTCCCCCGCCATGCTATGGTCACATCATGAGAGGAGCATTATACACCGACCGGAACGCCCAGTTCGCTGTTCCGGGAATCGACAAAATATCGTAGAACATAATGGTACAAGGGGAGCTTTACAAGCCGCCGACGCCTCCAGCAGTCAATCAGCAAGCCTCCCCGGTTTTGGAATAAGACGTCTTTTGTTGAGAGGTCGATTTTGGAGTCGAGATAGCATTCATGCAGATGGCCTTTAAGCGTTCTTGACGACGCCAACCTTGGCAGCGCGCATGACGCGACCGTTGAGCTTGAAGCCCTTCTGCTGAACGTGGAAGACGGTGTTGTCCTCCTTATCGGGCTGGGGCGCCATGAAGGTGGCGTCGTGCTCATTGGGGTTGAACTTTTCGCCCTCGGGGTCGAAGCGCTCGATGCCGTGCTTCTTGAGCGTCGACATGAGTATGTCGTCGGTCATCTTCAGACCTTCGTACAGGTTGGCAAGATCCTGAAGGTCGCCCGACTTCTCAGGGGCGTTGATCTTCTCCTTGGGCACCATAGAGAGGGCGCGATCCAGGTTGTCGATGCTGTCGATGAGGTCCTTGGCGAACTTCTGCAGGGCGAAGTCGCGCGCCTGCTTAACCTCGCGCTGTGTGCGGTCCTGGAGGTTGCGGAAGTCCGCGATGGTGCGCAGGCACTTGTCCTGGAAGAACAGCATGTTAGAAAACGATGACGAATTCCCATAGCCGACATCAGTGGGCATGATGCGGACGAACCTTCCAGTCGGCAGCCTCCTTCTCCTTGGCCTCCAGCTGCTTCTTCAGAGCAGACTCGACATCGTTGGCGGGCTTCTCACCCTCCTTGGGAGCTTCGGTGGTCTCCTTGGTCTCCTTAGTCTCCTTGGAATCGCTGTACCATCTTGCAACGGCGGGCTGTGCGGCGCGTATCCTGAAGGCAGGCGAGCTCTGAAACTGGTTTTGGAAAACAGACTTGGTGGCTTGGGTGCGTAGGCCGGAGCGCACAGCGCGGGATGAAGTGGCGATAGCTTGTCTGAACATTGCGGAAATTTGTGGGTTGAGGCGAGGGCCTTGAGGGAGTCGAAACGTGGTTGAGATCGGAGAGGCAATGGAGTACAAAGGCAACTTTTCAGAGAATGAAATTTTATCGGAATGGCCCCAAGTGACGAATTGCCGTCCCTTGGAGCCCGCGCCCCCCGAGCCAAAGTTCACGCCCAATCAAAAGATTCCATCAGAGCTCCATCCCGGAGCGGATGAATCAGGGAGCCGGCAAGAGCTTTATCGATAGCAACAGCGCCAAGACGAGGCCAACTGACACGCCTGCACGCTTGCCTCCCAGACGCTTGCACCTTCCAATTGGTAATTGGCAGTGAGTGGCACCTCGCCCTGCGACGTGCTTTCCCTTTGCCTCTGGTCGCAAAAATATCCATTTCAGCCTCCCCTCCACAGTGCAGCGGCCGCCAAATCCTCCCCTCAATCCACTTGCACCCTCGACGATCGCGATTACAACGGCGTCCTTGCTTTGCACAAATAAACAAAGGATAAACGAAACTTGGCTGCCGCAGAGACTTGATTACTTGCAGGAAACTTTGACACAAGTCTCGGCTTTTGAAAGGAGAAAGGCGGCGCGATGGATTACGAGCCTATGCTGCTGGACGGCGAGTCTGGGGGACCGTCGATCAAGATCTCGGGGGTACTTGATTCCTCCTCAACTCCCTCAGCTGGTGGCTTGAAAACTGACATCCTGGCATCCGCTTAGGCCGACAACATCCACGTCAACTTCGACCTCTCCAACTGCGACCTCTCCTTCGCCAACTCGCTGCGTCGCGTTATCCAGGCCGAAGTCCCCGTGATCGCCATTGACCTGGTCGAAATCGAAGCCAACACGTCCGTCCTCGCCGACGAATTCATCGCCCACCGTCTGGGCTTGATTCCTCTCCAGTCCAAGGACGTCAACAGCCTTCTCTACACCCGAGACTGCGACTGTGAGCAATACTGCGACAACTGTAGCGTGAAGCTTACCTTGCATGCGCGTTGCTCCTCGGACGAGACCATGAAGGTATATGCTAGCGACCTCATTGTCGACAGTTTCAGGCAGAACGGCACCGTAGGAAACCCGGTCATTCTTGACCCCGAAGGGCAGGGCTCTTTGATCTGCAAACTGCGTAAGGGGCAGGAGCTCAAGATCTCATGTATTGCCAAGAAGGGAATTGCCAAGGAGCACGCAAAATGGATGCCAACGGCCGCCGTGGGCTTCGAGTATGACCCCCATAACAAACTGCACCATCTGGACATGTGGTATGAGGAGGATCCCAAGGCCGAGTGGTAAGTGGTGCTAGGATGGTCCGGCGACGCGCGCATCGACTTACTTCCGATCCAGGCCCGATAGCAAGTACGCAAAGATGGAGGACCCCCTCAGGAAGGGGAGCCGTTCGACTATGATGCGGTACCTAGCAAATTCTACTTCGAGGTGGAGGGCGTCGGCAGTCTCGAGCCTGACCAGATTATCCAGGAGGGAATTAAGATCCTCCAGGAGAAGCTGGCCCTGACGCTCCACATCCTCACCGGCGAGGCGGACGACGATGGCATGGGTGACTTCGATGGTCCTCGCAGTCCCAACTTGGACATGGACGGCGGAAACCCCTGGCAAGACCAAGGCTACACCACGCCCTTCAATGGCGGTGGGCAGAGCTCGTGGGGAGGCAATGCGACAACGCCGTACGCCACCACGACGCCGTACGGTGCATCTGGACAGTCTGGCTGGAACTGAGAGAGCCCGACGAAATCAATAAAGCACAAAAATGGCGTTTATGTACGAGACCACTTAGAGAACGGGGCGGCAACCGGAGTTTGCGAGTTTTTTTTGCGAAATTGCCGGCTTGCGCAACAACTGATCAAATCAATCCGGCAAGAAAGTACCCTGGGGTTTGCTGTATCAAATATGGACCGGATCAAGCACGCAACTAAACACATGAGGTAAAGCAGGGGGGACTCTTCCTAATTCCTGACCCAGTATTTCTGGCGTCATTCAGACCTGGGCCGAGACTGGCTCACAAACGCCCGCAAGGGGCATAACGCCGGGAAACAACCTCAAAAAAGAAGAAGCAGTAAGGGGTCGAAGAAGAAGGGAGGGAACAAACAGCGCGGTATACTGGCCGGCGGTCCCAGATACCTCATAATATAAAAACCACGTATATCAAAACGTTTCAAAAAGAAGACAACCCAAACCCCTCTATTTGCGTTGGCATGTATGAACCATCCAGGACTCCTCTAAAATGCAGCAGATTGCCTCTATCCAACGCCTGCTAATCATGCCCAAGATGATGCTGGTGCTGTCGACAAAGGCGCAGCACCTGTCTATCAAACCGCTCGTTCTATACAACAAGCTCCGTACGTGTTTACTCTATCTTTTTGCTTTTCACCCCTTAGTGATCTATTCCTCGCCGTCACCAACGTTGGTGACCTTTCTATAGACCTTGCGGTGCATTTCTAGGAAGATGAATGTACAGATGGTTTGGCTAGGCGATGATGTTAGCGTCTCCGTCATGTATCGCAGTTATGAGAGAAAGAGAGAGAATTAGAGAACGAATGAGAGGAAAGGGACAAGAACAAGGTGGCGGGAGGTTCAAGTGAGATAGAGGGAGTGAGAAGGAGCGGGAGGGCGGCAAAGAAAGACGTACGGTCCAAGGCGGAGGAAGCTGGGGACCCAGCCCTTGAACATCCACCCGAAGCCCTCGGCCTTGTAGATCTTGGCCAGCGTGAGCGCCAGCCCCTCCTGGGTGGTCGCCGACATGACGCGGGTCTTGATGACGTCGATGGGGCTCGTCACGGTGGCTGCCATGACGCCAGCAAGGAAGGAGGCGGTGAAGTGCGTGGTGAGGGTGTCCCCCATGGGGGTGTGGCTGATCAGCAGGCCCTTGAAGGTGTCGTAGGAGGCGAGCTGGGAGGCCGTCATGGCGGCGGCGCGCATGCTGTTGGGCAGCACGCCGCGGAACCAGCTCCCGAGGCCCTCCTCGCGGGCCATGCGCAGCATGCCCTCGAGCGCGTGGCGGTAGTTGCGGCGCTCGGCGGCGGGGAGGGCGGCGTCCTGCTGCATGCGCACGTTGAGGACGTCGGCGGCGTTCCCGGAGACGCCGCCGATGAAGCCCGAGGCCGAGGCCATGGCGACGAGGACGGGGAAGGACGGGGCCTTGCCCCCGTTGGTGCGGGTCGCGCGGATCTTCATCTCCTCGTAGGCACCGAAGCGGACGGTGGAATACGTCATCTGCCGGAGGAGCGACGCCGAGAGGCCGTTGTAGAGGCCCGTCACGCCGTGGTTGCGGAGGATGTGGGCGAATGTGCCGCTCATATTCTTGGGCGCATCTGGGCGGCGGACTTGCAGGCGGACCTAGATGCATTGTGTGAGTATTCTTGCATTGCTACACGCTTTTTTTTTTCTCGTGTCTTTCTTTCTTTTTATTTTTCTTTTCTTCTCCTTTTCACGGCTTTGCAGGTCGATCCGCGATCGTATGCCAAAAGGGAGGGGTTGTGGTGTTTCCTATGACAACAGCGCATACCTTGACTGAGACATTGTTAGCTCTACAGCTCCGACATCGCGGCATCGTATTCGTGCTAGTTTTTTTTTTTTCCCTTGCTGCTCTGTCAAGCAGGACGCAGCATGAGGTACTTACCCAGATCCAGGGGATGAGTTACGCAAGCGGCCATGCTGCTGGCGCTGCCTCCGAACCAAAAGGGGTACCGCATTGACGGCTGTGTCGTCTTCTTCTTCGTCGTGGCTGTCGCCGCCTGCCTCGGCTGCGGCTTCTCCTGGCCCTCGGTCTGCGCCATCTTCAATGGCGACGGGGCATCTTCGGCCGGCTTGTTGGCGATCATGTTGGCGGCGGCGGCGGACTGCATCGTTGCAGCAGCTAGGCAATATCCTCTGCTGCGCTCATCCCGCTGCGGCGGCGCAAAACTGAAACCCGTGTGGCTACCAAGGTGGCAGTCGGTATCCAAGGTTGCCAAATTGTGCAAAAGGGTCGCAATTAGGCGGCGCTGTGGACGTCACTCTTCTTTCCTGGGCGGTGACGTTGAAAGTATCAGGCCGATTCCGAAGTAGGTGGTGGGAGGCTGTGGTTTTATTTTCGCCCAATGTTCATTTAAGGGGCTTTATTGCTTTGGCAGGGAAAATAAGGGCGGTGAGGAGGAAGAAGTCAAGTTTTTGGTTCCCGGAATTATCTATCGCGAACTTTTCCTTATCGTTATTTCTTTTTCTGGGCGCCGATTCGGCTCGATCGGCTCAAAGGAAATGGCCCGGATGGCCTGGATGACAGAACCTGCTGCTTACGGTTGTTTTGCTGCTGCTGCGTCATGGCTGCGCTAAGGACCGGGACCCCTACGCCGGGTCGGCAGGGGTCTGACACCGTGGACGGAACGGCTGGTGGGTCGTAGCTTTTTTTTATTTTTTTGGAGGGATAATTCCGCTCTGTTTGAAGCTCCCTTTTTCCCGCGGTACCTTTCAAACCGCGACACCCCCAACAGACAAGCTCCGGTGCCTGTGATGACAACATAACACAAGGGCCTTTGTATCTGGACAAAGGCATACGTAGTAGATGAAAAGAAACCCACACGAAACCGCTCGACAATGCTCGTTCCCAGGTTGGCCGGCAGGCAATTGCAGCGAGGCTGCTTCCGTGGCGCCACTTGTCGCGGAGCTGCTCTTCCTCGACAACGGCAGACGCTGGCTTCGCTGTTCACGAGCAGCAGGCGTGCCTATTCCTCAGGTCAGACCGAATCAGTCCCGGCCCCCTTGACTGCCTCCTAAAGTGTGCATTGCAGAGTCCCCGACCACGAGCATCAAGACCGTCGAGGTCAATGGCCAGACCATCCCGACCGACGACTGGTTCAACGTTCCCAAGGCCGTCCTCGACGCGGCGTCGCGCAAGCTCCATCTACAAAAAGACCACCCCGTGTACATCACCCGGCAGATCATCGAGTCGCAGTTCCCAGCGCCCACGTACCGGTACCACAACACCTTCGACCCTGTCGTCACTACGCACCAGAACTTTGACTCGCTGGGCTTCCCTGCTGACCACCCCGGCCGCGCAAAGTCCGACACCTACTACTTCAACAGGAACACGCTCCTGAGGACGCACACCAGCGCGCACCAGGCGCAGACGTTCAAACGGAACCTGAGCGAGGGATACCTCATCAGCGCTGACGTCTACAGGCGCGATGCCATCGACAGGAGTCACTACCCCGTCTTCCATCAGATGGAGGGCGCGCGCATGTGGGACCGGACTCGGGTACCCAACGGCGACATCGCCGCTGCCGTCTGGGAGGACACAAACAGGCTGCCGAAGCACAACGTCAAGGTGGAGGATCCCCATCCCGCCTACGACGCGGAGCGCAACCCCCTACAGGAGGGCCACCACTCGCCCGCCGAGGCCGAGGCCATCGGCGCTCACCTGAAGCGGTCTCTGGAGAACATGGTCGTCGAGATCTTCACGAGGGCCAAGGCCGCCGCCGCCAAGGCGGACCCCGACTACAAGGACGAGCCCCTGAGAGTCCGCTGGGTGGAGGCGTACTTCCCCTTCACGAGCCCCTCGTGGGAGCTCGAGGTCTACTACGCCGGGGACTGGCTCGAGGTGCTGGGCTGCGGCGTGGTGAAGCAGGACATCTGCATCAACGCAGGGGTGCCGCAGCAGCTCGGCTGGGCCTTTGGCATCGGCCTCGAGCGCATCGCCATGCTCCTCTTTCAGATACCCGACATCCGCCTATTCTGGTCGCAGGATGAGAGATTCCTGGGCCAGTTCAGGGGCGTGTCCGACCAGTTGGACATGATGAAACGCTTCACGCCCTTCTCCAAGCACCCGGCCTGCCCCAAGGACGTATCCTTCTGGCTCCGGAGCACGTCCGCGGCCGGAGGGAACACCAAGGCCAACACGCAGGACTTCCACGAGAACGACTTTATGGAGCTGGTGCGGGACGTCGCCGGCGAAAGGGCCGAGGACGTCCGGCTAGTGGACGAATTCACGCACCCCAAGACGGGAAGGCGCAGCATGTGCTACCGCATCAACTACCGAAGCCTGGAGCGGACCCTGACCAACGAGGAGACCAACGAGTTGCACAGCGAGGTGACCCGGAAACTGGTGGAAAAGCTAGGCGTCGAAATCCGGTAAAAACGAACCTTTGCTTGACGCCGGTAGCTGAGGGGTAAGGGGGGCTGTGCTGCCGACGCTTTCTCGCACCTCATCAGACGTTACGGCTCCGAGCGGAGTCGCGTCCACTGGCGCGGCATGGCTCAGCAGGCCCGGCGTAAGCTGCGCGCCCTGCTCGGGGGTGTGTCGCGGGAAAGGGCGCTGCCAAGCCGGCGGGCGTAGCCCGCCTACGCCATGCTCGAGTGAAGAGAGAGGAGGTTTTGGCGTGGAGATGCCGCGTCATGTATCATAGGACGACTTGCACTATAACGCCGTATGGAGACCGAGGTCTGAGCCTCGGGTACCTTCTGCGGGCTGAGCCTTGGACCAGAAGTCGGGGGTAATTACGCGGACTCGGGATTTTCTTGAATCCCGCCTTGCAGCGTCTTTGTTCTGATGGGTGTGTTTCGTCCTCGGAATTGCTTCAAGAGGCACAACCGTGATGTGCACCAGCATCGGGTGAAAAAAGAAAAAGAAAAAAAAAAGAAAGAGGAGCGTTAGTGATGACATGGCGCTTAGAAGCAGCTCAACGCCGACAGAGCGCCCGACCGCCACCATCGCCAATGCCCGAGCAACGAGGGAGACAGGCTCGTCCGCCAAGGGTTCTGGAACGATGAACCCTTGCCTCCCACTCGCGAAGGAAATCGTCGGAAGGTTCTGAAGCAGTGACGCTGCGGTTGCAGATCGTTGTGTCAGGCGCAAAACCTACCAGCACAGTGCCCCCCCTCCCGACAAGCGCATTATCGGCAGTTCTTGAGGTGGTGGCAGGAAGGGCAGGCAAGGGAGAGAGCCTTGGCCCGTCGTCCCAAGTGGTTGGGACGGTCGTGCAGGTCGGTTTCACGTCCTTTTCTTTAAAGATGGGGTGGCCGACATCAGCCCGCTGCCCACCAGGGCCTTGGAGTTGTTTGAGAGTCGGTGTTGGAGAATAGAGTTGGGCACAGCCACACTCGAGTTGTTAAGCTCTCGCCGGCCGATTCTGCATCATACTAGTGTAATCTGTGACTGTCGCAAATTCATGCTGACTTCCCGCCCTTCAAGCGGTTCCTTGCAATGTGTCCAAACGGATGAGATGAGCCTGACATGCTTCAGGTCATGGACTAAGCAATACTAACCATCAAGCTTATCGGGTGGCATTCTTTCTGGGCAGACGGGCATCGTCTTTGCTGCAGGGAAGTCCCCGCAAGATGCCGAGATAAGGTCAAGTGCCACGAGGGTCCCGGCCGCAGAAAACGGTGGGATACGGTTGTACCAGAGACAGAATCTTCAACACCCAAAGTGCTCGCAGCTTACCCAACATGGCAACCGTTTCCCGGCGCGGACTCGCGTCTTGGGATACTGGGTACGGAGCAGGTCGTTAGAAGGGCAGTAAGGAGAGGGGGGAGGGGGGCAGGGTCTTGGCCCAGAACAGTGTCTGGGGAAGCCGAGCGAAACAATTTGGCAGGTCGGAGGTCTTGGTATCCAGCACAGCCCCGTTTCCAGGTCTCCAGATGGCAATCTGCTGACTGTCGCACACCCCCCGCGTAGCATTCGGGAAGGGATTTTATGTCGAGCCGGAAATTGCGTCGAAACAATTGATGAGTGGCGGCAAACACAATCGCGATTATTGCGAGGACGGCTTTGCCCGCATTGATGAGACTATTGGCCCCAAATTTCGTTTTTTTCTCCTTCCGCCCTTCGTTTCTTCTCTCTAACATGCCCCCCGATGCTTGCGGATACCATTCATGGTGGCTGAGGGGCAGGGAGCTTGGGGTCAGATGAGGAGGGCACACTTGTCGTTTGTTCAACGGCGAGCAGAAGGGGCTGAGGCTCGGTGTAATTTGCCCCAAGCTGGCTGAGCGGTGACAAAAAGTCGTGGATTGACTCGTAGCAGACGGGCTGAGTTTGCGTCGCAACTTCAACCACCAGCGAGGCTTTCCGCGGCCCCGTTCCTGTGATGCTCCTCACACGAGGCGGCGAAATGCCTTGCCCCTGTTTCCGGAGGGCGGTGATTCATGGCATGAAGCCCCAAGTCAGGCTCGTGTTGCGGCCGTCATCCCGGCGCACTTGACACTAGGTAAGTACGGTTGTTGAGAGGGGCTTTGCATCATCGTGAAGCATCATGAGGAATATCCCCTCGGTTGCCAAGCCCCAGCCCCAGCCCCAAACGATTGATGTTGGGGGGCCGGAAAAGTTGGTAAAGCCAAGGCCAGCAAGACAACGATCTATCACAAACGATCGAAGGTCGGCTAAAGATATCTGAAAACGTTTCGGGGGGGAGCAAGGCCCAGCGAGGGTGATCTTCCAGGAGGCTCGGGGAGACATGGCTCCCAAACCTGACAGCAAAGCGCAAACCCCAAGTGTCGTAGATACAGTAATCAAGTGGCCAAGCCAAGCGATGGCAAAGTACGAATAGTCATGTCGTGTCAAGACAACAACCATCATTGCACAGCCCCAATCCCCTCTATCAAACATGTCAGGAACTTGCCGTAGTGGGGAAGTCGACTCGGAATCCCTGGAAGACTCTTGATCTTGAGCACAAAGGCACAAAAGCGGGGCGGGTTTAGTCATCGAATTGATGGATCACGAATGGCAAAGCAACAAACAACAAGCATGTGTCGGTAACCTACTACAGTGTATGTATCTGTAGGTAACGCTGATGTTCGGAGCATGGCCGAGTCCAGACTGGGTATTAGAGCTGCAGGTGCATCTGTCTCCATCGCTGACGATTGGTCGGGAGTGGAAGGGACGGATGGGCGGGAAGGGGAGCATGCATCGCAAGATTCCAGCCTCGGAAGAAGGCGAGAGTGAGGGCGGTGCCCGTGGCCGGTGGCTGATAACGGCGGCTTTGTCGTACGTAGCGGGCCATGTGCCTTGATGTTCTCTTGTTTTGTTTGCGCTGCCGTGTCTCGCGTATCCAGGAAACGTAGGAGAATCAGGAGGGATCAAGAGGGATCCAAGGGGGCGAGACCACTCGATGAGGTGGACGTGAACGTGGACTAAAGTACGGTTGACAGGGACGAGGGATGGCGATGCGCGCGTAGTATTGTCGCTGCGGCGAATTAGCGGGTCGGGGCGTTGTTTCCCAGCTGTTGGGCAGAGTTGTTCGCGCCCCGAGCACTCTGCCCTTGTTGAAGAGAGGAAACTGAGCCCGCTGGGCTTGTGGGGGGGATGCCACCGTAATGGCAGGGTTGCCTTTGTCGTGTATTCGTAGGTAGTTTACGAATACCTACCAAACGTATTCGTACATGGGGAGGCTGCGGGAGGCGAAGAGGGTCCCGGGAGATTTGAGCCAGCGGTAACGATGCTCAACTGAAGTTCAGAAGACTCTCAGACAGCACCGCCCTCGGCGCACTGCAAAGCAGTGGAAATTATCATGACACCGCTACCGCAACGGTACGTACCGGGTGCAGCGCTTGCTTAGCAGCACGAAGCACGGATAGGTAAGTAGGTAGGTGGTGGCTCATCCGTTAAGAGCCTGCAGGACGGTCTCACGGCGTTTACGATACTCCGTATGTATCCGTTCAATATGTACGTACATGCTTACCTAAGCAAAGCGAGGTGGCGAATGGCATTCTCGACAATTCGATTCCTGGAGGGGCGAGCGAACCATCGGCACGTCGATTCGTCCACGCCCCCCAAGACCCGAGGGGTTATGGACGATACGATACATCGTACTTGCTACAATGCGAGCCACTCCAATCGAGCCCGCGCGGACCACGAGTGCAACCGCAGCATCAGGGCCCTGGCATGAAATGGAAGGGAGAGCAATATAAACTATGTAGGATCGGTAGTGCGCATGCTGAGCTCCGGCAGGCAGGCATTGCTCGAAATGCGTCCGGTCACCAGACGCCAAGCCTACTGGAGCGGGCGGGTGAAGAAAAAAAAAAAAGAATATTTGGGTTCCTCTGAATTTTTTTTTAAGTTTTTTTTCTTTTGCTTTGCACAGCCCCAGACGGGTCAGCAAGCGTTGGTTCCTGGTCCTGGCCCCCGGTGCCATGTACCTACCCTCTGCGCTCTGTGCATAGTAGACGCACGTTGTTCTGCATTCCTGCCAACACCTCGCTTTCCGTGTAGAGTCACTAGTAGTAGGTAATTACTGCGTAGACTACCACAGATGTTGCACGTGCACAGGCTTTCATCCTCGCATCGTCATGGAAGATGGCGCATCTCGTCCGATCCCAACAACCGCTTCACCTGCGCCAATGCACCCTGATAACCCCCCCCAGGCGCCTTGCCCTACTGCCCCATGCACTCACAGGTGGCTAGTGTAGCTTTGTAAGTACGGAGTACGGAGTACGTGACAGCAAAAAGAACAGATAAGTGACGGTAGGCGTATCGCACGAGTTTCCGGCCTCTCTAGCCTGCATGTTGGAATACACGTACACTGCCGGCTGCCGGTCCCACTGCTGTGACGGCTCCAAGGCGGCAAAGAAACTCCAAACGGACCCGTGAGTCCGTGTGGCCTTCCCGTTTCATCACACAGACCAGACCTACCTACTGTATGTAGCTTAACTCCACGGGGGACTTGCACACACCCATCCACCTCATCCACCATACCTAAGCTTACCCACCTAGGTACCTCCGATCAGTACGCATATTTGCGAACAGGCCGTGTACCTGCTCAAGTACCTGTCGTCTTCGAGTCCACCACCTTGCACCCTGTCCCCGCACACCCCTCGCCTCCCACCACTCTACTCAGCCATCCACGCGCACAAACACTCGGTACCTACCTAGTTCCCGGGCAGTGTATCCGTAGTCGTCTTTGGATGCTATCTCATGCTCCACCCGACCCAGTACCTAGTCGCCAGTAGCGACAGCCAAGCCACCCACCCTCACTCTCGCTGGCACGCCCAAACATATAACCAAGACCGCCGCCCACCAACCTCCATCGTCTTGCATTCCAACACTCCAGCTCCAAACAAACAAGACGCATATACAACCTCTCTGCACATTGTTGACTGCAGAAGAACCAGCGTACCACTTCATCGACCCAGCAGTAGCAGTCAGCGCCACCACAAGACCAACTCGCTTTCTGTCACATCCTGCCATCACACTCTCACACTTCTCTCCAACCAAACCACACACGCAAACAGCCCCTCAAAATGGAATCGCCCAAGTCCGACACCCGCCCCATCTTCTCGAGGCGCTCTACTGGCTCCAACAAGTCGCTGTCCCTCGACCTTTCCTCCCTGCCGCCCCTGGTCCAGCCGACGCCGCCTACAAACACCCTCCTCTTCACAAACCTCAACGACACTTCCATCTTCCGCCCCGACAACCTCCAGACCATCCGCGACCTCGTCCTCAAGACGGCTCCCATCCACTCATGGGCGCCCCTCAAGTCTTTCCGCCGCATCGTCGTCTCCTTCTTCTCCGAGGACGATGCCATCGCTGTGCGCCGCGTTTGGGACGGTGAGGCCGTCATGGGCGAGCGCGTCCGCGTCTACTTTGGCCAGCCTACGCCAGTCGAGGTCACCGACCGCCACCTTGCACTCCCTGACGCCGGCAAGCTCTTCTTCATCTCGCCCCCTCCTTCGCCGCCCCACGGCTGGGAGATGAAGCTCGAGGACGCCCCCAACAAGATGGTCCACGCCGATGACCTCGCCGAGGCCCTGGCCAAGCTCCACCACCGCCCGACGGGCATCCAGACTCCCATCAGCCCCGTTGATGGCTCCCAGCAGACCCGCAGCAGGAGCTCTACCCTGCTCTATCAGCCGGACGTCAACGGTACCAGTCCCGACCTCCCGGCCATCTGCCTCGAGGACATGACCGACGAGCCCATGGAATTCAGCCCCATTGACAACCAAAAGACCATCATGGCTCACACCTCTCGCCCACCGCTTGAGCTGATGCACGACGCATAGGACAACTTGGTCTTTTATTTGATTTTACAAGAGCCATCTCGCTCGGGCGTTTGGGTACTACATGAGGATATGGTGACATGGGGCTTCTTGCACGCATCTAGCATCTGGACATGGGTTCTGCGACGGCGTTTTTGGAAAGACAACGGCATGTATACTGGATAGGGAAAGGGTGGGCTACTATTATTCTGAATGAGATCGACACTATACACTGTCGCTTCTGATGGCCGTCGAGTCGGGCCAAAAAAAAAGTTTCTTATCTCAGTGTTGCCAGCAAGCACACAAGTTACATGTAAACTAGCGTTTCCTTTAGCAAGCGGCCCAGAGGCTGCTAAATCAAGAAACTTGACTATTATCACCAAAGAAGGGGGGGATAAAGAAGAAAAATATCTTGTGTGGCCCCTCATGTTTGTCTCAGCGTGTTCTTCTTGTGTTATGCCTTGCATTACCAAGAATCTGCGGCAAAGACGTTCATGCCACGGGGATGGTCATCGTTACAGCGCGCTCCACAAAGACGTCCAGCCCAAAAATGTGTTTGATCTTCGCATATGATTGATCTGGGCCGCGAAGCCGAGTCGAGGGGGGTCGGGTCTCGGGTCAAATCCGATCGGGATCAGCCCGTGGCCCACGCTACTCTCGACTTGGTATGGCTTTCCTGGTTTCAACTTCGGAATGACGTGTCACTACGTGTATAATTACATGTGTGCGTTGTCTCACAGGTCGAGCGGGACCGTTCCAGCGGCCCTCTTGACCAGCGCCGAGGCGCCCCGTACGCCCAGCCAAGCGAGCAGCCCCGCGACGGCGACGGCAACCAGGAGCACGACGAGGCTCCGGCGCTCGGTGACCCGCGCGCCGCAGCTGCCGAGGGCGGGACCCTGTGCGAAAGGGTCGAGGTAGCGGGGCCGGGCGGCGGCCTCGGTGGACATGACGTCAAGGGTCGGGATGTACTTGAATTCAAAGTTTGTCTCTTTGCCGAGGGCGCCGAGCTCGTGTCTGTGGACCGTCAGGTTGAACAGGGTTTTCTTGAGGAGCTGTTTTTGTGTTTCGCAGAACAACGTTAGTCGGGGTTGGCCGAGGAAACCCAAAAAGGGAGCATCCACTCACCTCGTTCCGAGACGTGTCCCAGTGCGGAAGCAGACGGCGGGAGTAGCACGCGGCCATGAAGAAGATGCACTGACCGACGATGAGCAGGGAGTAGTAGAAGGGCGGCCGGGCGATGGCCAGCGCGCGGGCGAGCTTCGGCCCGTTGAGCCAGTAGGTCTCGGCGGCGAGGAACTCGCGCGACACGTGAGAGGGCGGCTGGTTGCACAGGCCCGAGAGGACGTTGTTGGCGAGCACGCGCGAGGTGTCGGACGGCTCGATCTCGGATGCCAGGAGGGACTCCATCATGGCCCGCGCCGCTGACGGCGACGCGAAGGCGTCGGTCGGCGTGCCCATGACGTGGGCGACCCACCGCCAGAGCGCGAGGTAGTCGGCCTTCTCGGCGCGGGTGGGGTAGATGCCCTGTCGGGGGAGGCCGATCCAGAGGAGCGTTGAGGAGAAGGTGGAGATGGTGCCGATGCAGTCGAGGTCGTTGACGGGCACGCCCCAGGCCCGGACATCGTAGTACGAGGGCCGCTCGGCGGCGAGGGCGAGGATGCGGCGGCGCACGGCGGCGTGGAGGAGGCGGACCCGCAGGGACGAGGCGAAGCCGTCGCCGCCGGGCTGGACGGAGGCGAGGTCGCGCGTCACCTGGAGGATGTGCTGGAAGGTCTCGAGGAGGCGGCGGCGGGTGACTTTGACGCCGAAGCCGCCGGTGCGGGCGAGCGTCTCGACGACGCGGCGGCTGCCCATGCCGCCGACCAGGGACTGGAACGTGAGCTGTGCCGTGTTAGTGAGATTCCGTGAGACGAAGGGGGGAGGGAGGTGTTCACGGCAAATATTGCAGGTCCGGCATAGCGGAGGAATACCGCCTGCCCGCGTTCGATCTGAGCCCAGTCGACCCAGTCGGGGATGGTGTTGACTTGGCTCCATAGCTTTCCGAGGATCTCGTCCGAGCCCGCATTGTCTCTCAAGAGGGCGTAGAGGTCCCGGTGAGGCTTCGGGTCCGCGGCAGCGTCAACCTTCTCGCTGGGCGGCAAGGGCTTACCCGGCGGCGATATCTCATCCAGCCGGTCAAGCGCTTTTGCTCCCAACTCATCGTAGGTGTAGATCATGGGACGGAGGTCGTCGCCGGTCAGGTGTTGGTCGGTCCACTTGAACCAGTAGTCCCATACTGACCGCCACTCCTCGCCTCGATACCATAGGATGCCGGCCATTGCTGGCCTGAGCTGCTGCGGTAACGAAGTACTCGATAATATGACCAGGCCAGTCCACCAGAGACTGAGGAGCAGAGGACGAATTGCAAGGCTGCGACTGAGATTAGAGTTGAGGGGAAGACTACTAAGGAGGCACGGCAGCCTAGGTGGTGAACCTGTCACGGTAAACGGGGGCAAAGCAAAGCTAAGGGCGGAATGACTTCATAGAGTCCGAGAGGCGAATTCTGCCAACAGTCTCAAACCTGTTGATATGGAACCAACCGGCCCCCCTCACTTCAAGGACATCAAATTGGATGCAGATATCTCTAGGTCATGGTGAACCCAACCGAGGCATCCCAAAGGCTGTACTCGCGCTCGAACTACGAGCAGAGCGAAGTGGTGGCCTTTTCCGGGTGAGGGGTTGGGACATGGTTCGCCGCTCGCCAGCGAATAAGGCATAACGCCCGGCCGACCTTGTCAAGGGATCGGCAGTAGTGATAAGGTTGGTAAGAGAAGGTCGGCGGTATAGGTTGCGAATCCCCGCACAGTGAGAAGACCGGTGTCCGAGACCAAGAGGCTGCCGGGAACATGGATGATGCCGTGATGTTTGCACGTGCATGGCCTCGCCACCCCCATCCGACATGGAGGAGCGGAAGTGTCTTGTACGAGCGGCGAATGTGCTAAGCCGGTCACAGGAGACCCAGGAGACGGAGTAAGAGAAGGGGGGCTCGCCGGCAACCAGTTGTGGTTTGCCCGTACCCACAGGGTCCGATTCCGAGTCAGCTATCGCACAAAGTGAAGTTGAAACGGATTGCTTAACGGCCCCCGCCCCCTGCAGTACCTAGTAGAAGCACCGATTGGCGCCCGGCGCAGCGGCACCACCCCCCGATCGCCCCACATTTGGCTCGCGCGCCCCGTCCCGTCGTCCAGAAGCCTGAACTAATTAGTCTCAAGCTTGACTTTTTTTTTTTCTTTCCTTTCGCAAACGCCCCCTTCAACAACTTCACATCCCACATCCCACACCCCTACTTACGACAATCTCCCAGTTCGACCCGAATCCACAAGACCACGCAAGCCAATAATGTTCTGCTCATGTCGGTTGAGCCCTCTGAGGCTGTTCCTACAGGGCTTTTCGCAAACGCTCGCCTCCGAACCCGCCGTCGCGACTAGACTCCCCAAGCACCCCAAGAACCCCCAAGCTCTGCGGCTCGGCCAGACATCGACATTCACAACCTCGACAAAGACATACAGAGAAACTGTCGACTGGAAAGGGTTCAAAAAGGCAGGCACGTGGTCCGCGGAGGGAAAGCACGCAGCAAAGGATTGGAGGAAAAAGGACGGACTCGCCGGCGAGGACGACCCCGAGGGCGGCGTGAAGCCCAAAAGAGAAGCCTGGCAGATCCAGAAGGAGGCCCTGAAGAAGAAGTTCCCCGAGGGCTGGAAGCCACGCAAGCGGCTCTCGCCGGACGCCATGGCAGGCATCAAGGCGCTGCACGCGCAGTTCCCCGAGGAGTACACGCTCCGGACGCTGGCCAACAAGTTCGAGATGTCGCCCGAGGCGATGCGGAGGATTCTCAAGAGCAAGTGGGAGGCGTCGCCTGAGGAGGAGGAGGAGCGGCAGGAGCGGTGGTTCCGCCGCGGCGTCAGCGTGTGGTCGCGGTACGCGGAGCTGGGCATGAAGCCGCCCACCAAGTGGCGCCGCGAGGGCGTCACGCGCGACCCTTCGTACCACGAGAAGCGCAAAGCGGCGGTCGAGCGGAGGAGGCGGGAGGAGGCGGAGGAGGATGCCGGGGAGAGGCTGCAGCGGAAGCTGTCTGATACCATTCTGTAGCCGCCTCTTTCTCGCCTTCGCACGGCTCGAATAGTTCGAGAACCATCCCACCTCTTTTTATATACCGGGCAGAAATCGAGCCTCAAATCCAATATTGATCGATCATCTACGCACATTGCAGCAACCACATGCGGGCGCAAGCTCCTCAGTGCATAGCTTGTGGTGAGTGCCTGTCGCAGGTATTAAATACCTGCGTAGCTCCTACTTCTCTAATTGAGGGTCACATTGTTAGGACAATCCACCAGGAGCTTTGCCGGTGGCTGGCTTGCTCGAAAATATTCCACCTCTTATCAGTCTACCTAATCTACCACTACTAGCAAAGCAGGGCAGAGCTATTTTACTGTCCATTGTCATTTTGCCATGCTATATTTAACAATAGTGGCTACCTAGAAAAAAAGAGAGAAAAAAGAGAGAGAATGGGTTTCGCTTAGCAGCATGCTTTACCACAAAAGTGGTTGGCCTCCTGGAGGCATACTTACCCAGGTAGGCAGGTAGATAGATAGGACAAATATGGGCGGGATTCTAGTTCCCCTTAGCCATGCACGTTTCTGGAACCTACGTGATCATTTCACTCCAGGTCACGATTGTGCCTAATGAATTTGCAATCCCAGGGCTCGAATGAGGGTGAATTCGTTATTCAAGCCTCTGCAACATGGCTTCACCTTCGACATCCACACCACCGGCCTCGGCCGGGATGATTGACGACACCTTTGAGCCTGTGGATGACTTCGACAAAGGGAGAACGCAGGCAGAGCTTGCAGAAATATCCAAGTCAAAAATACACCGCAATGAAGGACATCACTGGGCGATGCATCATCTCAAGATGCTGGTATCCGACCAGGATGAAGACGACGACGACGAGGGCGATGACGAAAAGAATCTGCCGTATGACCCCGACGATCCAGAGGATATGGAGAGGTTTGCCATTGAACTATCTTTGCAAGAGGAGAGCGACGCTCCATCAAGACGACCAAAACCACGCATTCCTTCCGATGGGGGTTTTCACTGCGAAGTTGCCAGTTGCCCGAGCTGCAGCGTTTTCCCGCGGTTTTCAAAGAAGAACAAGACTCGGCGCTTTCGTCTTGTTGAGCCCTGGGACTGTCCCGAGATGGGAAGGGAGTTTGACGTTTGCAACCACTTCGTGGCCATCTCTTGGTGCTGGGCGGCATTCGGCAACACGCAAACCTGCCAGATCCGGGACTGTACTGGGCGCCGAAAACACATGCCGCGACCTACAGAAAGCGCCAAGGGGAAGGGGAAGGATGAGAATGTCTATCTGACGGTTGAAGGAGGCAGAATACCGCCGGATGAGATCCTGGATCGTGCAGTCGAGTACGCTGCACATGAGGGACTGCGCTGCATCTGGATCGACCGGTCCTGTCTTCTTCAAGACAAGAGCAGGATGCACCAGATAGGGATACAGTCCATGGACCTGGTGTATCAGAAAGCCGCACGCACGGCTGCAATTCTCGAAACCGCCATCACACGCCAGGCCACACTCGACTCTTTGGGCATGATCTTCGCGTGGACCGAGACTGGCAACACTTTTGGACAGGACCCGGGCCAGGATTGGTGGGACCTTCACGTCTTTCCATCTGATATCATGGCCGGAGGCGAAGCCCCTTGGGGCCTACTTGACCAACACGTCCCGAAGCAGGCTCAGGAGCATCTAGGTAAGCGTGCCTGCGACAACGTTCTCGACCTGTTGGAGGCCCTCGGTGAGGACCGTTGGTACACGCGAGCGTGGATTCTCCAGGAGTCGATATCTGCCGGACCCAACCTCACACTGCTGTTCCGTGTTTCCCCTGGTCTCGGATACGTCACCTCGCCTTTCGTTCGCCAGAACGGTAGGTTATTGACGAACAAGACTAGAGACCAGCAAACTTTTTTCATGAGCTACACCGAGCTGCTAAGCCTGAACCAGGGCGTGGGCAATATGATCCGCAAGTCCTTCTCCGAGGAGGAACCATACACGGGTCCGGTCGGCACTCCCGTGTTCTTCAAGAGCCGGGATCGTGACGGCGAACTCGTTAACAAGGCCATGCGCGTCTTGAATCCGGATATCCTTCGACGACAGCACCCGCATAAGAAGAGGGGCGGGGTCTTCCGGTACGACGACCATTTCACATGCAACGCCGCCTCCGCAATCACGCTCTTGCGAAGTCGCCACTGCTTCAAGGCCGAAGACAAGGTTGCCATTGTCGCGAACCTCTGCAACTACGAGATACGTCTCAATACGTTCCGCTTAGCCGAACGATTCAAATCGTTGAGGCTGTGCCTCGTGGCCTTGGCTCTTCTCAATGGCGATCTTTCGATTCTCATCCCGGAACACTACGACTTGGATGTGCCAACCCCAAGCTTGCGCGGGATTCCGCTCCTGGAGTTCGCCGTCACGTCTCTGCACCGTCTCAACACAATCGAGATCGAGCCGTCCTCTAGTGCACGGTTTCAAAGCACCAACACGCAAACCCTCCGACCTGGAGGGGCAATGCTGGCGGCTTACATCTGGCGCGTCGATCGCCAAGTCGATTTTGGTCCGATTCGAGCCAAGTGGGGTGATGCCTGGTGGAAGATGAAGTCATTGACATACAGAATCACCCAGGCGCCGGGAGACTCAACCGAGGATCTTGCGGATCGTAGCCGCTTCTGCCACGACAAGCTGAACAGGTCGGGCATTGAAGAGGAGTCCCGCATCCGCGAGCAGCTCAGGAGGTTGGAAGAAAGCAACGGCGGAGCCACGTACCGGGACGACGGCTTCCCGGGCGTCGTTTTCTACATGACTTCGTCGTCGACGATCAAACGCACAGGCGAGGTCGGGGACGAACTCGGGAGAATGGTGCGGGACATCCTGTCGTACCTCTGCTACTCCGGCGAGAAGGGGCTGGCGACCAGCATCTGGCAATCGCTCCGGGTTGCTCAAACATCGGGCAAGTCTACGGCCGGACACGGCCTTGCGCCCCTTCCAGACGAAGTCGACGACGCGTTCTTCGCTCACCCCATCATCCGGGACGAGCCTGGCGCTGCTCTGCAGATCGACGCCACTCGCGACGGCAACATGGCACAGCAGTGGTTATTTGACCGCATCTTGATGCAGGGGAAGCTCTGGGTAGGACGGTATATCTCCTCAAACACGGCGGGGCACGGGTTATTGCAATTCCAACCCCTCGCTACCATTTCGAACGACTTTGAGGGGCACAAACGGGTGTACGCAGACGCCCCCCCGCCTTTCAAAAGCTCGAGGCATTCGCTCAAAGACCACACCTTGGAAGTGGTGCGGGACCTTCTTCAACAGCGAGGGATGTTTGTTTTCAACAACGCGAAGGCTGGTGACTGGACGAGGCAGCTCCTCGAGCCGTGGGCCACGGAGCCATTGTCGCTGGAGAGATCCAACATCATCGGCCGGGACGTGGTCAAGTCGTTCCTGGCGCAGTACTTGATCATCCAGATGCGCTCGCCGGAGGCCGTCGACCGCTATCAGGACGCCTCGCGCGCTTCACGGGAGGCCGCTATGGGGTGGTCCAGCGGTGTTGGCGCCATGCTGCACTACATTGACACATACGTCGGGTGGGACATCGAACGGCAGGACGACAGGTGCGCGGCGCGCGTCTCCGCCTTTGACGTCGACGGCCCATGCTTGGTCGCAACTCCGTTTGACGCGAGCCGAGAGAGACTCCCGCACACCGAGGAGCGCGGCATGTCCGCGGGCTGGGTTGTGGAGAGGCGGGGGATGGAGGTTGACGACGCCGAGGCACAATGGATCCGAGCAGAATTTGTCAGGCTTCGGAGGCTTGCTCTTGGGGGAGCCGTGAGGGATCCATATGAGGAGATTCCGGAGTTCGAGTTGAGACATGTCCCCGAGGACGTAGTTGATGGGATGACGGCGCTCAAGCTCAAGGTACTGGCGGCCGTGAAGGGGACATGGGAGGTCATTGATCCCGTCCCATTCCAGTCGTATGTATTTATATAAGGGGTAGGTAGACTTATAATAATATACTTGATTCTTGTAAAAACCAACCTGGGTGATCAAGACACTGCTGTATGACTCAATATGTTAATAGTGTGCAGGCAGTAGTACCTGGCTGGTCTGGAAAAGCGGCCGCATATTAACACCAGTGTCGCTGACGGCTGCAATTGAGCCATCTTGAGTCGCGATGACATGGAAACACGTAAGGATTGTTCGCCCATCCCATTGACATCAATAATTGTAGGTAGGCTGTCGTATCACAGCTACGTCGACATAATGACCGCCGTAGCTACCAACCATGTATATATATATATATATATATATCTGTCCATCTATAGGCGCATAGCTAGCTCGACTCTCAACAAACCAGACCCTGTGAGATGGGTCGGAACGGCGAAGACGACAGCACTCCCTTGAGGCTATTGAGTGAGAGCCATCCGAGAAAAAACGGTCAAAAAGGAATCCGCCAAAAACAACTTCAAGGACCGACCGCGGTTCGAACGCGGGGCCTAGAGATGGTTGCTGTCGAGAAACTGCAATCTCTCGCTCTACCACTGAGCTATCGATCCTTGCTAGCGGGATCAGTGCTTAGTCATCCGATTCGCTTGTCCGTCTGGAAAGAATGCGGTCTCATGGAGGCTCCCGCGTGAGCAAATGCGAATGGGGTATCATGTGGTTGCATACCCACCCATGACCTGCATGTTTGGTGACGTGGGGGCCGGGGTGCTTGATTAGCAAATTGTGCATTTTGGCACACATGTACTGACAAGGGGCCGGGGCAGAACATGGCAAAATGCTAGAGCGTCACAACAAGACAAGGGGAGAGAGAGAGCGGTTTGGAGAACTCGAGAATGGCATTTGAACACAAAAGTCTGATATTCGGGCACCCAGTGCTAGGTCATTCAACCTAGGGCTATGTTAATTAATGTACAGGGCGAGGCCAGTCTAAAACACGACGCGAGAGTTTTAGATACCCAGGGTGAACTCGACGCCGACGTCGATATCGCGTGCTGCAGATTTCCGTTAGCAATGCTTCAGTGGGGGTGGGGAGGGGCCCCAAGACTTACCCATCTTGACAACCTTGGACAGCTGGACGGCCTTCTCGGCGGCGGTCTGGAGGTCGTCGATGGAGAAGATCTTCATGCCGGAGTTGTTGATGATCTCGTGGGCGGCCTCGACGTTGGTGCCCTGCAGACGGGCGATGATGGGGATCTTGAGGTTAAGCTCCTTGGAGGTGTTGATGAGACCCTGGGCGATGAGGTCGCAACGGACGATACCGCCAAAGATGTTGACAAAAATGGCGGAAACCTTGGGGTCGCTCGTGATGAGTTCGAAGGCCTCCTTGATGGCGGCGGGAGTGGCGCCACCACCGACGTCGAGGAAGTTGGCGGGCGTGCCCTTGTTCAGCTTGATAATGTCCATGGTGGCCATGGCCAGACCGGCACCGTTGACGAGGCAGCCAATGTCACCGTCGAGCTTGATGAAGTTGAGGCCGGACTCGGCGGCGCGGACCTCGTCGGCGTCCTCCTGGGTGGTGTCGCGCAGGGCAAAGATGTCCTTCTGGCGGTAGTCGGCGTTGTCGTCGAAACCGAACTTGGCGTCCATGCAGAGGACCTTGTGGTCAGAGGTCTCGGAGAGGGGGTTGATCTCGATCTGGGTGGCGTCCTTCTCGAGGAAGATCTGGTAGAGCTTCTGGATGGTGTCCTTGGCGTCCTCGATGCACTGCTCGCTGAAGCCGAGCTTGACGGCGATGTCGCGGGCGATCTCGTCGGTGACGCCCTTGTTGATGTCGATGTTGGTGGTGATGATGGCATCGGGGTTCTCCTTGGCGACCGTCTCGATATCCATGCCGCCCTGAGAGGAGGAGACGATGACGGGGGCCTGGGAGGCGCGGTCCATGAGGATGGCGAGGTAGAACTCGCGGCGGGCGAACTTGCGCTCGCAGATGTACACCGAGTTGCAGAGCTTGCCGCCAGCGCCGGTCTGCTTGGTGATGAGCTTGTGGCCGATCATCTGCTCGGCGAACATCTCGGCCTCGGTAGGGGAGTAGATGACGCGAACACCGCCCTTGAGGCCGTTGTCGAAGGTACCCTTTCCACGACCACCGGCGAGGACCTGGGCCTTGATGACCATGTCCTCACCACCAATCTCCTTCGCGATGGCCTTGGCCTCGGCGGCGGACTTTGCGACGGAACCCTTGGGGACACCAACTCCATACTAGATTGACGGACCAGGTCCATAGGTTAGCCATCGTGATCGACCATCGGCACGTTCGTGGGAAGCTCTATTGAAAACCTGGCCTCCCCCCTCTTCCTCGACGAAAAGGAGAGTGGGGCGTTTCAATCACGGGTACGGGTACGGGTGTGGGTGTTTACCTGGCGCAGGAGGTCGGCGGAAAGGTACTCGTGGATGCTGAGGTTTCTCCTTTGCTGCGCGAGACCGGGGAATCTGGCAGGCGAGGCGGCGACCCTCGAGGAAGTTTGGATGGCAGAAGCCAAACGGCTGCGTCCGAGCTTGAACATGGCTGAAGAGGTTTATGTGTTCGTGTCGCGAGGAAGGGGGGCAAGGTTTTAGGTTTTTTTTTTTTCCGGAGACCGAGGGTTCGAAGAAAAGGAAGAGAGGCGCGCCGTCAAAGGAACGGTTGAGTCGAAGATGCCGACGGGTGGGCGCTTCGGAGGAGGGGGAAGGAAAGAGGACCGACGAAAAAGAGTCCTGTAGGTTTGTGCTGTGATGCAATTGGGTTCAGAAAAGCGCTATCTCCAAGCAATCTCAAACGGGGAACCAGAGGTTTCGGGTATTTCCGGTGCTCTGGGTCGGCCTCTCGGAAGAAGCTACAACCGAGCTAAGGGCACCGGTCGCCGCTTTTAGCCGCTGCTGGGGCCTTGCCTCTGTCAAAAACTGTCTTTTCACAAGTTCACAGATATTTGCAGCGCTGACATTGTATGGAGTTGAAAAGATTCTAAAACCAGACTCATTAGCCATGCTTTTCCCTACAAATTTTCCCTGCATGCCGCTTTGCAGCAAGACATAAGTACCTGTTAGCTCCCTCCGTGACTGCCATCCGATAAAGCAGCACATGGCCCGAGCTCGGCCAAAGTACCCGTGCATCTGTCAAGACATTCGACGTTCGCACCAACCTGTCAACCACGTGTCTGCAGGAGGCACATCTGCAGGTTGATCATGTGGCGCCGATTCTTCACCTCACCAGACATCGCCACGGTCTCCTTGGAGACGCTGCGGCCCGATCCAGATGTACAGGAACTGGGTTGGTCGATGGAGAGCCGACTCACAGATATTCTCTGGAAAACTCCTCTCTTCTGGCCAGACCTTGTCCCCATTCAACCTCCCAAAGGCTCTCCTCATCCTTCCAAGCCATGCGACAACTGAAACAAGTATCGGTACATTCAGGGCGACTTCACGATGCCCTCGCAAGAGCACATGGCATGCTCTGGATTCCACAAGGATTCAACCCATCCTGAACTATAGTCTGACGACTTTCAACTAGTGCTGCATCAGCGAGACGTCATTCATGGGTTCCACATGTTTGCAACTCAGGCTAGGTACTCACCTGTCAAGTTGTCCGCTTCTGTCGGCATAACAATTTACAATGACTGTTGACTTTACCCTGTTCTACGAGAACTGAATAGTTGCCTAAAAGGCCGATGGTCGTGCTAGTCAACTCGCCATTCATGACGGGGCGGCGAGGCAGGCTCGTAGCCGAATCTGGCCGTATCAGAACTACCCTGGTATACCGACCAGGATCGGCACATGTGCACCAGCGTATACACATGCGGGCTCTTCGTCCTCCAGTGCTGGATCAGCGTCAAGCCTATGAGTATCACGACGAAGGCCGTGACCAGTCGTTGAAGATATAGCCGAAATACTCTGCTTGAAAGCCACCAGGCGCCGATCCTGTCGCGTGTTTGGTCTTTGACACCCATTGCATTCATCGATGCTTTTCCAAGCCCCATTTTGGCGTTCTCTACCATGGTGAGTAGGACTGCAAGGACTGGCAGTAATCGTTTCGATGAGCTCGGTGTCGCTTCGCATTGGGGCGTGGTGTTGGGCGCGGCGCTCCCGCCGACAGCTTTCACCGTGGGCGACAATGCGTAGCAGGACACCTGGAACGAACGGTATTCCTCGATGTTTTTCGATTCGGGTTCGGCTTTCGGGACGCAGGGCGGCTGGCTGAAGGGATTGTTGGGTAGCGCAGTCTGAGCGTTGCATGCGCTCTGCGAACCGTGGTAGTGCCAGGTGGACA
This sequence comes from Colletotrichum falcatum, assembly GCA_019425465.1. NCBI lineage: Eukaryota > Fungi > Ascomycota > Sordariomycetes > Glomerellales > Glomerellaceae > Colletotrichum > Colletotrichum falcatum. The sequence goes on along the minus strand of SWKJ01000021.1, from coordinate 1,164,842 downwards.
CACCGGGCCAGGATGTGGAACGCTGAGAAGCATCCATTGAAATTCCAAAAAACGAACCATGCGAGCGTAGAGCCGTGGTTCAATCCGGAGTCATTCCTGCCCAACATATGTGTGGGCGCTGGCCCATATTAGAGCTGGGACGGCTGAGGTTGTCAAGCATGAAGCAACACTTTGGACGAGCCGTCGGCAAAGGCGATCATCATGCGGGCATCTGGGTTAGATCGCCAGCTGATTCCATGAGAGGGATCGCGAGATCCGGCTTGTTCCATGGCGGGCGACCCCCTTCAGGTAGCTGCAGCCTGAAGTTCAAGGGCCGCTGGCCAGTTGTGACGGAATCGGATTCCTAAACGATGTATTACCAAGAAACAATGGCTGGATATAAGGGTGGCTGTGGCGGATCGTTGGGGTGCAAGGCGCACTGCGTGAATGTTCTTTGTTGCGACTTCGGGATGAAACCTGCCTTGGTCTTAAGTGCCGCTATCATCTTGCCTCAACAAGGCTTGTTGATCTGAGGAGTGATGCATTCTGTTAACAAGGTAGGAGAGGAGGAAGAGAAAAGAGGGCAGAAGAAGCGAAGAGCAACCCCGCGAAATGTATATTTGCGACAACACCTATATCGCCAATCGCCGCCCATATGTACTGATCAGGCCATTCCACTCCCACTCCGCATCCCAACCACGAGGTGCCTCCACACACAGCATCTGTCGGCCCAAAACGGAGACCCTTCGGCTACTGCGGTTCTCGGATGAAGGGCATCGACAACGGAGGTTCTCCACCGTGAGGGTCGATGACATGTCGTTGCCGTCCGCCTTCATTCGTACATGTGTAGAAAAGGAACCCGGTCCCCATCATGCACCCTGGCGCCAGGATCGGCGTTTTAATGCATGCATTTTCTCCTGCTCATGGAAATTTTCTAGATCGCATGCTAGCCGGAACCCTTCTGACGAATACATCCCGACGGTCTCCCGCGTGTGCAAGGGTCCATGACGCTACCCGTGCCTTGCTCGGCATGCTTGGGCCTCGGCGATGGGGTCTGGGCCTCAGCACCGGTGTCGGGAGGAAGCCGCCATTTCTCCTTGATGCTTATTACTAGCCCTGACTTTCAACCGAATCAATATAACATGCCTTTCCAGCGTCTTCGGCAAAGCAATGGTGACCTCGGAGGAGATTGCATAGTTTCCGCAGCCAATGTTTGAGCGGCCGGGTGATCCTCACCTTGTGTCGCATCAGAACGCGGTTATTGCACCCGCCGCCACATTACAGCAAGATAGCCACGAAACATGAGGCATCGGCCAGCAGAGCCTCGGAAGCTATCTTACTCCTCGATGAAGAATCATTGAGTTTATGATACCACGTCGTATGTTGAAGGTAAGAATGTTGAGAAAAGCGGGTGCAACATTGCGAGGTTCTCCGAGCCAGGCCCGAACAAACCAGTACGTACCAGTCCTAACCTGATCAGGAGGCGAGACCGGGTCTTGCGACTGACGGCCATATTTCTTTCTCATGGCTTCTTACCATGTCGTCTTTTCATGATGTCTGGTCTGTAGGAAATCGAACGACTCTCATGGCACACTGAGCAGCAGCAGAGTTCTCGGCGTATCAGCAAGAGATGAGACGTGTGTGACGGCGCATTTGGACGTGCGCCGGCGGCGACAGCCAGCTGTACTAGGCAAGCGTCCAGTCACAGTCCCGTCCACATCTCGGCGTCAAGCCTTGCAAGTGCAAAGTCGCCGTCCGTTCAGCTGCTCATGCAGGTCGTGAGTATAAGGTCCCACAAGCCGTTCTCTTCGACCCGTCTCGGCGCCACTGTCTCGGGGGGCTCGTTATCGTGTGTATATAAGTTTACCGGCCCCCCTCCCCGAGAAGTCCCCTCTCCCTCCGAGTAGACCCTATTTCCTTTCTGTTTCTATCCTTCGCGTGTCAAGGGCTCTCTACTCTTTGCGACCTAAAGGGACATTATTTGACCTTTTGCCCTTCCAGTCGATTCCTACTTGTACCCGTCCGCATGCACCCTGATTCTGGACCTGGTTCTGTAGTTCCTTGATATCCTACCTTCACTTGAATACCCTTGTCTCCACTGCCACTTCACTCATCCGCCTTCACGATGTCTTCCGAGCAGAAGCCCCTTAGTTGGTGGAAGCGCCACTGCACCCCGCCACCGGCCATCAACCGCAGCCCCCAATGTCCATGCTCGGCCTGCTGGAACGGCAACGGCGAGCATTGGAAGACGACCGCCCCAGAGACAACAGCTCCGGCCTTTGCGCCCGCTCAGAGCGTCTTGGGAAAGGATACCCGAACGTCGGCCCTACGACGAGAAGCCGAATCAGATCTCGAGCCCCTCCGCCGTCAAGAGACCTCTTCAACCGCGAATCTCAGCGTCTATTCTCGAGAAAGCAGAGTCAGCTCTGACGGAGTTTCTCTCACCAACGTTCACTGTCTGGCTCGAGAGACGGAAATCGTCTAGATGAGGGCAGGGGGACGTGTCGACACGATACGGCGGGTTGGCCAGACCAGACCTGGGCCACGTTACCACGGCAGCCTCTTGGCGCTTGTGAGCCTGGGCCGTTCTTTTTCTTTATGTCTCTCCCTGTTCGACAAGCCGGCGACCCTTCGCTTCGGTCAGGTTGGACAAAACCCCCCTCAATCCTGCCCCGGACGCCAAGAAGCTGACTCTCGTCAAGAGTCTGCTGGCGCAGCAGCACAAGCGCGGTTAACAGTCTAGATTTAGGGTTTGAGATGCAGATAAAGGGTTCTTGGGTCGCAGTCGTTGGACGGTTTAGGAAGCGCCGGCGGGCGCCCTAGCGGGGGAGCAGGGGCTATTCCAACTGGGCTGGTGCGATCCTGATCCTTGGGAACTGATAGGAGGGGACCACCCCGTGGGCTGAAAGGATGATCAGGTGGTTGGCGTGCTCGCTCTTGGTCTAGGTACCTAGGCTTGGAAAGTTGGGGGAAAGTTGGGGTACTGACAGGGGCCCAAGGTTGGAGTTTGGTTCCCGCTCGTTAGCCGGTCAGGCGGGACGGAAAGTAGCCAAACATCATCTTCCTTGGTTCTGGTCTGAGGGAGTCGTGACAGACGGAGCCTCGCGATGAGGACGAGAGCGGGTCTTTTGGTGTTTGTGTGCTGCGGAAGCCTTGGTGTCTCATACGAAGGAATGATCTGGAGTTGGGTTTCTGGTTTGATTTGATGATGATTTTGTGGCTGTACAGAGACTCTAGAAAGGAAACATTTCATGACGCCGGTTGTACATTTTACACGAGGAGACAGACGGTGTGATATCCAAGTTATGTCGAGGAGGCCTGCCTGTACGGGACATGTTCTCGGCCCCATCGCGGCGCCGTGGGCGGCAGTGATGCTCCACCTGCACACTGGGGCCGGATTAGAAGGCCGAGAACAGCAAGATCAAGCAAGGCACGTAACACATTGAGACGGGTTCACCAATAAGCACATACAAAAAAAAAGAGAGACGAAAAAGCACAAGGTCAAATGCATGTTGCATCGGCCTGTAATGATAAAAACAAAATTCAAGGACCGACCGCGGTTCGAACGCGGGGCCTAGAGATGGTTGCTGCCGAGAAACTGCAATCTCTCGCTCTACCACTGAGCTATCGATCCAGGTGGTTGTTGCTATTACAGTTGGCGGTGAAGCTCGAAAGTGCTCTCAAGACGGCCTGGGTTGGAGCCCCAATGGTATGGGCCTGTAGTGGGGCTGGTTTGTCACTGCAGCTCATTGGGGAGGCCCGTTCCGATTCTACGTCACCCGAAGCTCATCAATGGTGGGTTGAGTTGAGCTGCTGGTGTGTAGCTGAGCTCAAGAGCTCTCAGCTCTCTACCAATACCTAGTGTCAATGCTCCAACCTTTCGCATCGGATTAGGGAACCTTTGGTCTTGTACAAAATGTCACCCAGCGTAGATCCGGCACTCATTGAAGCTCTCCACCTGGATCCAGAGCAGACTAGGATTGCGTCGCATGGTGCTTCCGGCTTTGCGTCATCTTTCAAACTCACATCCGTCGTCGATGGCCAGCCCAAAAATTTCTTCGTGAAGACGGGCTCGGGGAGAGACGCCCAGGTCATGTTCAGAGGTCAGTCAGACTCGGAAGACGATGCTACCTAGCCTGAGATGGACGAGCGTTGACAGGCCCCTCAGGTGAGCATGAATCGCTAAACGCAGTCCACAATGCCGTCCCGAACTTTTGCCCAAAGTCGTACGCCCACGGAGAACACCAGGCATCGCCGGGCAAACATTTCCTGGTGACGGACTTCCTGGACCTGGGGTCATCCGCACCGGGTGGCTCCGGCCTCTCCCTGGCAGCCAAGCTCGCCAAGATGCACACGACCCCGGCGCCCGTCCCGGAGGGCTTCGACAAGCCCATGTACGGCTTCCCGGTGACGACGTGCTGCGGCTCGACGCCGCAGGACAACTCGTGGAAGGAGTCCTGGGCCGAGTTTTACGCCGAGAACAGGTTGCGGAGCATCCTCCGCGCCGGGGTCAAGCACAACGGCCCCGACGGCGAGCTGTCCAAGGCCGTCGAGACGGTCGCCAGCAGAGTCGTCCCGCGGCTGATCGGCGACGATCGCGTCAAGGGCATGAAGCCGGTGGTTGTGCACGGAGATCTCTGGAGCGGAAATCATGGCCGAGCAGAGATCGGCGGCAAGGGTGGCGCCGAGGAGGTGGTGTACGACTCTTCCGCCGTGTACGGGCATTCTGAGTACGAGCTGGGCATCATGAAAATGTTTGGCGGGTTCGGGAGCACGTTTTGGAACGAATACAATGATCTCGTCCCCAAGGCTGAGCCGAAAGGGGAATGGGATGACCGGGTTGCGCTCTATGAGCTGTAAGTCCGTCCACTCGCCCGCCCGCTTTGGGTTGGGTTGCCATGGTGACTGCGAATGCCCCTCTCTGACCAGCTCGCCGCAGGTATCACCACCTCAACCATTACGCCATGTTCGGTGGGGGTTACCGCAGTGGCGCGATGGGGATTATGAAGAGGCTCGTTTCCAAGTACAGCTGAGGCCCTCGCACGAAAAGTGACGGATGGCTTGCACGTTAAAGCCGGCCCGCGCCGCCGGGAGCCATGACTCTGGTAGTTAGCATCTTTGACTAGGTAGCTCTAGCAGCCATCAGAATGAAAGCTCTTAGTTGTAGGGCCGAGTGATCTCGGGTGATGTTCCTGAACATCTATCTGGAGTGCAGGTGATGGCGTGTCCCATGATAGGGGTCATGAACAGTCACCGCAGGGTGGACTCCCCACATTGTCATCATGCCGTCCGATGATTTTCATGGGATTTGTAGGGGAGGGGTGCGCCGGGATTCACATGCCAGGGGGGGTTGCCCTGAGACGGAGCCTATTTCTGGCCAGTCGGGGGGGGGGGGGGGGGGGGTGAGCTGCACGGACCAACTATTTGTCCGGCGCATCTACGCTCTACGTACCTAGTAAGCTAGCCAGCGGGTGGGAAAGCAAGATTAACGGCCCATGGCAGGCGGCACAAGGGTTGATCTGGACACTTCCCTAGCTGCCACCTGAGCGCACTTTCGCCCCTGTTGCTCGTTTACATTGCACCTGACACCCCGACGGCGAAGACGAAAAGACACTGGGCCTTCTTCCTTCTTCTCCTTCTCAAGAACGACAATGAGAAGATAGTCCAACCAAACTCTCGCCCCCTTCATATTCATTTGCGTCATCCGTTGCTGCAACCATGAACGGCCACTTTGCTGGTGTCGGCCAAGAGCTGGATGCCCAGAACTACGAGCATGGCATCCAGGTCATTGACGACCAGAAAGAATTCAAGTACGACTCGACCTCTGCCGACTATGACTGAATGCTAACACGTTACCCTCCAGTGGCAATGTCGCAACATATTTGCAAAAAGTGCGTGTCGCCGAGGCGGGGTTCAACTACCACCTCATCTCCGTCTTCGGCTCCCAGTCTACCGGCAAGTCGACGCTCCTGAATAACCTCTTTGGAACCGAATTCTCCGTCATGTCCGAGACGATGCGCCAGCAGACCACCAAGGGAATTTGGATGTCCAAGAACAAGAAGGAGGCCGGCATGGCCGAGAATATCCTCGTCATGGACGTCGAGGGCACCGACGGTCGCGAGCGTGGCGAGGACCAGGACTTTGAGAGAAAGAGCGCCCTCTTCGCCCTGGCAACCAGCGAGGTCCTCATTGTCAACCTCTGGGAGACGCAGGTCGGCCTGTACAACGGTGCCAACATGGGTCTCCTCAAGACCGTCTTCGAGGTCAACCTGCAACTCTTCCTCAAGGACAAGCAGTAAGTCATCTGCGAAAAAAAAGACGAGAAAAAAAAAACCGTAGACTGGTCGCTTTCTGACACGCCGCCTAGGTCGAGCCTGAGATCTCTGCTGTTCTTCGTTATCCGAGACCACCTCGGCACGACGCCCCTTGCGAACCTGCGCAACACGCTGGTGCAGGACCTGAGTAAGATATGGTCTTCCATCTCCAAGCCCCAGGGCCTCGAAAACTCGCGCATCGAGGACTACTTCGACTTCGCCTTCGCCGCGCTCCCCCACAAGATCCTCCAGGCCGATAAGTTCATTGCCGAGATCCAGAACCTGGGGAAGAGGTTCAGTGCGGGGCATCGCACGCCTGGAGCTAGCTCCCAGGAGTTCGAGGGGGGGGTGTTCCTGCCCGAGTACCACCGACGTATTCCCGCCGACGGTTTCTCAATCTACGCCGAGGGCATCTGGGACCAGATCGTCAACAACAAGGATCTCGATCTGCCGACGCAGCAGGAGTTGCTCGCCCAGTTCCGGTGCGACGAGATCTCGCGCGAGGTCCTGATCGGTTTCGACGGTGCCATCGTGCCCCTCGAGGAGAAGCAGTCCGAGGCTGCTCGGTCCGGAAAGCCCACCGTCCTGGCCGATCTCGGCAACACGGGGCGTGACTCCCGCCAGAAGTGCCTAAAGGCGTTCGAGGTGCAGGCCAGCAGATACCACAAGGGCGTCTACGCCCGCAAGCGTCAAGACCTGGAGGCCAAGATTGATGGTCGGCTCAAGACGCTTTACAACGCGCAGCTGTCCGCGGCGCACAAGTCCGGGATCGCCTCGTTCAGCGAAGCCGTGTCTGGTGCCGTCAAGGCTGGTCAAAAGTCCGGTGCCGCCTACGAGTTTGCCGAGATTGTGACCGAGGAGAAGAAGAAGGCTCTCGGGTCCTTCAAGAGCGAGGCCGAGAGCCTTGCCATCCCCGGCGTCGCCTGGTCCAACTTCAAGTCGCAGTATGGGTTGTTTGAGAAGGAGTTGGACGACGTGAGTGGTAAGCTGCGCAAGGAAGAGATGCGCCGGTTGGCCACGAGGGTGGAGCGATGGGTCAAGTCCCGTTTGGGCGATGCGATTGGCCTCGAGTTCAACAAGCTCGGCTCCGGGAGGGCCGGCTCCGGCGCCCCCGAAACGGGCGAGAAATCCACGGAGAAGGATCTCTGGGACCGCATCTGGACCGTTTTCGTCGACATCGTCAAGGACGCGCAAGGCAGGTTCACCGACCGAGCCAAGAGCTTCGAGGCCACCCAGGACGAGGTTGAGGTCGGTCTCTGGCGGCTCAGGCGCAAGAGCTGGGTAGCTTTGCGTGAGAAGATCGAGGAAGAGGTCATGGAGGGCAACATCCTGTTGAAGCTAAGGGAAAACTTTGAGGACAAGTTCAGATATGACGAGGCCGGCGTGCCCAGGATATGGAGACCCACCGATGATATTGAGGGCATATACACCAAGGCGCGGGAGTCTACGCTGACCCTCATCCCCCTGCTGTCAAAGTTCAAGCTCGCCGAGAGCTACGGTCCCCCCGACCTGCCTTCGTGGATCGGCAACCAACCGCGTGGCGTGGAGCCCAGCGACGAGGAGGACCTGGCACCGATCGGCGGTGTCGATGAAGAAGACGGCAAGAGTCTCGAGGAGGAGATGACTGTCCTCAGCGAGGGCAAGCGTCAGGATCTCGTCATCAGGTTCAAGAAGACGGCCGACGGCGTCTACGTCGAGGCCAAGCGAAGCGCCATCGGCGGTGTCGCACAGGTGCCTCTGTACTTTTACGCCCTGTTGGTGGCGCTGGGATGGAACGAGATTGTCGCCGGTGAGTACCACCCGTGCCACGCGCCCCGCGAGCCATGCTGACTTGAACAGTACTACGCAACCCGTTCCTCTTCATCTTCCTCATCTTGCTTGCCGGAGGAACCTACGTCGCCTACACGCTCAACATGCTCGGCCCCATGTACCAGATGGCCAACGCGGCCGCCAACCAGGGTGTCGAGATCGGCAAGCAGAAGCTGCGCGAGTTCATTGAGAACTCGGACACTGCGCGGCAGGCGCTGGCCATGCCCGGCCGCGACAGCGACTCCATCAGCTTGGATACGCTCGACAGTCGAGGCAAGAAGAAGAGCGCCGAGGACGACATTGATGACATTTAGATTATCGTTGGTGTTGGTTTTTTTGTTCGTCACAGCTGAAACGCGCTGCGGTCCAGACGCCAGACGAGCGAGCTTACTTAGGGTACGAGTAGGGAATAGAAAGGATATAATGTCTAACGGCTGCTTGTTGGTGCACAGCGATATGCGTCAGGTGTGATGTTGACCCCGAATCGTGAACCCGCCGTCACAAGCTCTAGCACGGGACAGCAGCTTCGAGTTCATGGGCCCCGAGCCCTCATTCTGTACAATTATGTGGCCGTCGAATCTGCTCGGAAGCAACAGCTGGGGGTCGCGAGCTCCAACCCTGGCCGGACACCTTTCGAGTTTGTGTTTCATAGCCCGCCGGGCCATCAGTCGTTCTCGTTTCCGATGACAGGCCAGCATTCACCACATTCCAGCAAGATGAACTGGGGTCCTGCCCGGAGCCTTGGCACGCCGCGTGCCAGTCGCCGTCAACTCGCTCTCCTTTGGGCACGAGTACCGAGTTGCGACCTGGGACCGGACACGATGGGTAGGCCCCGTGCAGGCGCGTCCTGTGGTTGATATTGGTGATCTTGGTATGATTATGCCGCCCGATTCAAAATGCCGCTTACGCCTCGTAACTGTCCTAAACTCGCTCACATCACGACATGCCGCGCCTCCGCGACTCTCCGCCCCGTCTCCCACTGGTTTGCCGAGTCCGCCCTCCTCGCAGGCCGTTCATACGCTGGAGTACGACCGTTGCCGCCGCCACTGACCCAATCCAAAAAGAAATTACTTGGGGGGGGGGAAACATGTATAAGAACGAGGAAGCTTCCTACCAAGGTAGACATGGATATCTTGCAAAACACACGCCGCCAGTAACTAGGACCATTAAAAGAGAGAGCCACCACCCAGCTGCCCGACACCTCCATTGCGGGGTGCTCAACCCATGATGGTTGTGTCCTGGGAGCCGGTCGCCCCCTGCGTCAGGCCGCTGCTAACCTCACAACCCTGGGCAAAGAAGATGCGCGCGGGCGTCTCGTAGTCGTTCTCGATGCTGTAGTAGTTGCCTGTACGGTTGTCAGCGAGGCGCTCCTCCTTCACCTGGACACACGCGAGAAAGACGTACCTCTCGGCACGAACCACATTCCACCAGCGCCGATCCTGAACTCGGTCTCATGGACCGTGACCCGGACTTTGCCTTGGAATACGAAAAACACCATCTGCATCTTGCGCGAGTTCTTAGGCCGCTTCTCCGCCCCCGGCGGGAGGTCGACAACGCCAGAGCCGAAGAAGGGCAAGCTGAGCGTCTTGGCGAAACGGAACGTCGCATCTCTAATGTCGCGCGTCTGGATAGCCCCCGCCGCCACAGCGATCCGGTCCTCGTCGATCTCGACCTGCTCGTTGATAGCGGGCGGGTTGAACTCGTGCTCGGGCTGCCAGACGACAATCTCGCCTTCGATGCTGCCGGGATCCTGCTCCCACGGCTCGGGCGGCTCCTCGTCGTCGTCCGAGTCGGACTGGCGCCGTCTGCCCTTGCCGGTGCCCTTGCGGCCCTTTGACCGCTTGTTCTTCCGCGCCTCGCGCTCTTCCTCATCGACGCGGATGATTTCTTTGACGCGCGGCAGGAGAAACCTGCCACCCTTCTTGCCGTCCTCGAATGCCTCGTCCTCGTCGTAGGTAACGTGTTCGTTCTTCCAGAAGGCGAGCGGGCGGTACGACTGGCGGCCGGATCTCGTTTGGGTGACGGCGTGGGGGTCCTGCTGTCGTTTTTGCGAGACCAGGCCGCGCGCCTTGGGCATGGGCGGTCCCTTTTGCACGACGCCGAGGATCGAGTCGTCGCCGACAGCGGCTTTTGGTCTACGGCCGGGCTTGCCCTTGGGTTTCGGGTCGGCTTCGGCCGCCTTGGACGACTCGCCGCCCTCTTCCTCCCTGGGAGCGGCCTTGGGGCGTCCGCGCTTACCCGTCGTCGGCTTCTTGGGCTCCGTACGTTGTCTTTTGGACGAGCGACCCTCGGCTTCTTCCTGCTCGGCCTCATCTGCGTTGGAATTCCGCGAACGTCTGCGCCTAGGGGCACTGGCCTCCTTCTCGGGCTCCGCTTCCGGTTCGTCTTCTTCGGCCTTGCCCTTGCCCTTGGGCGGGCGACCTTTTCTCTTGACGGGTGCTTGCTCTTCCGATTCGTGACCAGAGTCTGCAGGCGCCTCCTCGTCCTTTTCATCCACGGGTGCCTGGGCCTTGCGCGGACGACCTCTGCGCTTGATAGGCTGCGCTTCCGCTACCGACTCCTCGGCGTCAACCTCTTCGGAATCCGGCGCTCCCGCCACCGACTCGGGTTCCGGCTCGTCGTTCCCGTCCATGCCGACCATCTGCATCGACTCTTCATCGCCGTTCTCCACAGGCGACCCGTTGCCAGCCTGCGACGCGGCCTCCTCGTCTTGCTCGTCCTCCGTCGAGAGTGCGCGACCATTCACTCCGTTGGGGCGTTTGGCGCCCCTGTCGGGACCGCTGTAATCGAGCCGGCGAGATACCGAGCCGCCGCGGTTGGGTTGTGGCGGAGGCGATCCTCGGAAGGGCGACAGCCGGGTCGGCGATGACGAAGGACCGAAGCTGGGGTGCCGCATCGCGGGTGATCCAAAGTTGGTCTTGCGTGGGGAAGTTCCCCGGGGTACGAGGCGAGGGTGGTTCTTCATGATGGAGGCCGGTCCAGGGCCGGATTCTGGCACGCAGGCATCGTTAGGAGGCGCGCAACGCTGCAGGCTCGTAGACAAACTCACCCGACTCCAGCTCCATGTCCTGCTCGCCGCGCGTCATGTCGTCGCCGGGTGATCTGTTGTCCTTCTCTGGCGAGGAGAACAGTCCGTCGATGGGCTGCATGCCATGTTCGTCGCGTATGCCGGTGTCGGGCAGTTCAATTCCAGTCTTTCTGGAGAGATGTTAGTTCAATCCCGGGCCCGGCCTGCGTTTGTCACAACTCGGGTGGGCCTGTGGCGACATACCGTCCCTTCACCCCAAGCTCGTGGAAGTCGCCTGTTGACGTTTCGCGACGCCGGACGTTGCTCTGACGCGGTGGTGCCATCGCGACTATGGAGCTTTTCGGTAATATATCAATTTCCCGCCAGGCAAAAACGAAATCGCTCCTGGCACTGACAGCCGGTGGGTTTTGTTCCAAAAAAGGGCGGCGTTGTGAACCCAATGGTCGCCGTGTTTACCCCGATTATGTTGGGTTGTGGTGATGTTGGGGGCGCAACTTTTTAGACGGTGGAAATGGCGTCGCGCGCTGAGGTGCTCCTGCTTCGAGGGACTTCCAGTGGCTGGCGCCTGGCGGGTTGGGGGCAGGGGGTGCGTGTGGACCCGGCGGCGCATTAATGGCTCGACGCGTCTAGAGTGATGGAGACGCGTCTAGAGCACGCCCATAGTCCTCATCCGTAAGGTTACAACTCTTTGGAACCATTCATTCCTACCCTTTGCATCTCGCTCGTATTCATTTTCTTTCTAGATTTCGGCAGGCGGAACGATTGAATAGCGAGATCCCTTTTGGCATTGAAAAGTACAGCTCCCGACGCATCGAGGCCCTCCAGGGTGATTTCGGTTCACAATGGAAGACTCTCAAACGGTCGAGGACATCGCCCTCGAGACCCCGGTCGCGGATGTCTTTATTCCCCCGTCTATCAACGATAAGGCGATCCTCTCGGGCGACTCTTACACATACTTCTCCCCGGTTCCTTCAACACTTCTCCCGCCTTCTTCATCACCAACAGAGACCGCCTCAGAATCACCAGCATCCGGGACGCCGGTCTGCCTCGGCGTCGATGAAGCCGGCCGCGGTCCCGTCCTCGGACCCATGGTTTACGGCGTCTTCTACCTTCCCATCCCCCTCTCTGACCCGTTGCTCCGCGAGACCCACCACTTTGACGACTCAAAGGTGCTCACGCCGGCCGTTCGGTCTCAGCTGATGGCCGCCCTCTGCACCGCCGGCTCGGATTTGGCCGAGTCCTGCGGCTTCGCCATCTCGGCCCTCAGCGCGCGCGACATCTCGTCCGGCATGATGCGCCCCGGCGCCAACTACAACCTCAACGCCCAGGCCATGGACGCCACCGTTGAGCTGATCAAGGGCGTCTTCGCCCAGGGCGTCAACATCCAGGAGATCTACGTCGACACTGTCGGTCAGCCGGCCGCCTACCAGGCCAAGCTCCAGCGCTTCTTCCCCGCCACCAAAATCACCGTTGCGAAAAAGGCAGATAGCCTTTACCCTTGCGTTTCGGCTGCCTCTGTCTGTGCCAAGGTCACTCGCGATGCCGCGCTGGAGGTCCTCTACAAGGCACGAGCCTCTGAGTCGGCCGAGGAGGGCATGGCTTGGGGCTCGGGGTATCCCTCAGACGGGAGGTGCGTGTCGTGGATGAAGTCCAACATGCATCCCGTCTTCGGATGGGGTCCCGAGTGTCGGTTCAGCTGGGGCACAGCCAAGGACATGCTTGAGGGCAAGGGGGGCCTCAAGGTCGACTGGCCAGTCGAGGACGACGGCGATACGGCACGGATGACAGACTTCTTTGTTTCAGGGGACAGGGAGCAGGATGGCGATGAGCTGGGGACATGGTTCGGAAGGCCGGCTGGCTTGGAGGCGTTCTAGAGGGCCGCGATGGTTTGTCGTCCGTTTCTCGGGGGGGTGTGAGTTGACACATGATGATGGTAGTGTAGGACTAGGATGCACGCGAATCGATTTCGCCGGCCACGTTTTGGAGGCCCTGGGCTGGGCATAGAATTGCATGCTTGGCCGTCTTACACGGAGAGCAGATGGGTACATGAATGAGAATCCAAATCGGATAAACAACAAGTAGAGTCATGAGGTATAAGGGTCTGTCATAAAGGCTCGGACTCTGATGGACGACATCGTAAGCTCGTTTTGGTCGAACGCGATATCGCAGCTAGCTGTTTGAATACCTGCGAGGTTCTGTTTTCTTGGTTTGCCGATGACCTTCCCAGCTTTAGAACAAATTCGTTCTCGACACACTGCTTCTCGTCTCGAGAAGAGCGACGATGCTGGATTTGTGACATTCATCAGTCCCAAGCGCCCTCGTCCATGTTCACACGTCCTCTGGCGCACCTGATGCCATATGTAGCCTTTGCCGCCATGTCAGAGCGACACTGGGTATTTCAACACTATCCTCTACAAGACGACTCACGGTGCAGTCAACACCATATGACGGTAAATGGCAAGAAATTATGCTAAATAAAAGGCATACCATAGAGGTTGCCTTCCCTACCTGTTCTCTGCTGATAGTCACCGATGCTAAGTTGGCGTGGTTCAGAAGGCCGACTCGCTTGGAGGCGTTCTAGTGGGCTGTGATGGTTTGACGCTCTATCTTGGAGGGAAACAGTATGGAATCTGACACATGATTAATGCATTATAATAACCAGCTTTGGCTGTCCTGCTTTATATGGTTTCCGACGGCTTTGCGACTTGTGTAGGACGGTACAGTGTATGAGAATGTCATGATTACATTCATCCCCCCGCCTCCAGGAGCAGAAATCATCACGCGAGCCCGAAGCTGCCGTTACGAGAATTATTTCTGAGTTGAGAATGTTTACATTGCCTAATTAGGTACACCCGCTGCCTTTTACCGTGTGGACTCCCAAGCTTCTTCATTTCTGATCATCCATCATTGCCTCGGCATCGAAAAACGCCGTGTCACTGTGCACACCGCCCAACATCTCCGTGATCTAGCCCGACGTAAACGGTGTCTTCCAATGATGACCACGGCGATCAACAAACTTGTCTTTGACGAAGGCCTCCTGCATCAGAGCAGCCTTCTCGATGGGTGAGAGAAGCTTGGGGCGAGGCACATCCTCCTTCGTGGGAATGAATAAGCGAATCTTCTGCTTGAAGAAGTCAAGCTCGCTGGTGCGAAACTTGATGGGCCAAGCATTGATGAGGTTTGTCGATATGCCGCCGGAATGCTCTTTCCACTGATAGATAAAGGTCGCCAGGACTGACATCGCCTGAGCCCATCCCTTTTCCAAACTTTGTACCTCCTTCTCGTTACCATGGATAGGCGCGAGCGATTTGTAGTAGGTCGGATCAGCATCATACTTGAGGTAACGCGTCTTCCAATTGCCCTCTGCATCCACGTACTCAATTCTATATGCGATTCTGAGCGCTTGGTGCCAGGTGTCGAAAGGTCCGACGTCTTGTGCAGCCGTGTAGACGTGGTGGTGGACAGCGTTTGCATCGAACGTGATCTCCACCAGCGGGATGACGTAGTCACCTTACTTGACTTCCCAAGGAGCTCCCGCATCCTGTCGAAGAGGGATGTTGAAAGACTGAGTACTCTCGGCGCTGTTCATGCCAGCCGGCATGGGCCGCGTGAAGAGAGTGATGTGGGTGCGGTTGGGATCAGTAGGGTCCGCATTGTCTTGCACTTTGCGTGGCGGGCCGCGGAAGATCCAGTAATGGGGCTTCTCATCCTCATGTCTCGCGAGAGATTGAGTCCAAATACCTGCTTCAGTGTGGAACACCTCCATGACCGGGCTGTTGAAATTGAGACCATGAATCAGATCGGAGATGGCGCTGGGTCCGAAGTTCGGGAAAGGAGCTGGGTGTTGCGGATTCTCTGTCTTTGTCAACTTCTTGGAGATGTCTGAAAACAGCCGAGAGACGCTTCCAGACCAGAAGGGGCCAGCTCTGGTGGCTTTGCTAATCTTGAAGTCGGTGGCTGGATGATATGAATGGCCAAGGGCAATGACAGCTTGGTGCAACCATGTGTGCCAAGATCGTTCACCATTTGCGAGCTGGGGCGTTTCCATCATAGCAATGGGAAATATGGCCCATTTCCCATTCTTCTCATGCAGAAACTTCTTGGCTGTCTCGTAATGGTTGAATCCGAGATGGGCAGGAGAAGCAGATTCGATGCGTAGTTGCTCGTCGTCGACATATTTGATGCCTTTGGCACTCATTCCCCAGAAGCAATGAGCTCTGATACCGGTGGGAGGAGAGCCATCTTCGCATGCATAAATGGTGATGTACAGCACCATTTTGCCATCCAGCTGGGCCTTGAAATCATTGGGAAGCTTTTTAGCCTCGGTGGTTTTCGATGCGATTTCCTGGAGAGTAGACATGCCGTTCCAGAACAGATCAAGAGTGCCCATGTTTTTGAATCCTGTGAGAGTTTCAGCATCAAAAAGATAGAATTGGAATATAGTTTGAGGAACAAATACCTTGGATCATGTTGGTCACCATACGCGAGATAGCATCCTTTGGTTGCAGCAGCGCAAGTTGCTCACTGCTGACCCCAGCAAGCCCCAATGACTCCTTGTTCAAGACGCAGGATTCGAGGAATGCAGTGAGAAGAGAAGCAAATGTAATCTGAGATGTTCGGTCGACGTTGGCGATGTTGGCAGGGTTGTGAAGGCCGTGAATGGCGGGGATTCGCTGGACTGGGTGTCCCAGCTCAAGATACTTTTCAGGAACAAAGACGATACCTTTCAGTCCGTTGGAGGAGAAGACGGATTTCCAACGGACAAGACATTGGATCTTGGGATCAAAAACCATGTATCCTTTGAATCTTTGGTCAGGTTTCTGCAGAATACCAACTGTCCCAGCTAGCATGGGAAAGCTGAGCAGTCCTTCTTTTCGCAACTGGGCAGCATCTTTTTCAGTCCAGTCTCAAATGACCCTGGCTGTGATAGGAACAGACATGGCTTCTGATGACTGATGGAATATTTTCGTGGTGAAGTATAGAGTAAAAGGCGAAGTGAGTAAAAGGCGAAGTGAGTAAAAGGCGAAGTGAGTAAAAGGCGAAGTGAATAAAAGGCGAAGTGATGATATGGTGAAGGATAAAGGATCAAGAATGAAGGAAAAAGTGAAGTGCTGATGCAGCGGAGGATGAAGGAGGGGGGGGGGGGGGGGGTGAGAAGGAGAGAGGCTGAGAGAAGAAGAAAAAGTAAAAGGCATTCGCAAGCCAGACCCAAAGCAAAGCCTGATGTGCTTCTGAAAGAGGAAGGAGAGAAAAACAATAAAAATGATTGGTGCCGGGCAACAAGAAGATCAAAGTGAAGGTGAGATGAGAAGGGGAGGGCAAGAGCCAGACAGCCTTGTTAAAGTGGGTCAATAAAGGCACTTGCTCCGAGGAGTTCGTCTGAAGTTCAACTGGCGTTAATTCCCATGGGATGTTTCTGGTGTTCCTTGTCGTTCCTGGTCAGAAGAAGGAGGCAGGACAACCCTAGTTGCCACCTGGTTTGACATACTATACATATTCCAATAACAAGTACAAGAAGCGTATTACCAAATCATTGTGGTTGACATGGTGTTGAACATAAAGCCGCGTGAACAACCAGTTTCCTAGTTTGTATTTCCAGCTCATTACACTCCAAAGGGGTGCTTGTCTAACAAAGAACAGACCAAACCTGTAGAAGATCAGGTTTGCCCCTTCTGCTCATAAGCAAATGGACCTTGTGAAAAATGAGCACAACATGAAACAGCGCCAGGCACATACGCTCCTGATTTTATGAGCTTCAAAAAGGCACAATGCAAGCTCTCTCTTAACGTGACCACTGGTTTATAGAGGTTGGACAGCAGCCATTTCCATTAGGATGGCCTAAACACCAAGACAGGCTAACCACAACAAATGTGAGCTGAACCAAGTGCAAATTAGAAGCATCAAATGCATCATTACACCGCCTACTGTGCTATTGGGTTCCTGTCCATACCTACATCCGCATCGTCTCCCACGCTTTCATGCTTCGCTGCCCGACCACGTGATGACTTCGGATCCGAGGGTGGACCCACATCGGAAGCCGACACGACCACACCCGACCGGATCCGGGCACAAGGGTCCCCACCAATCATCAATCCCCACCTCATCCAGCCATCTCTGTAAGCTCGTCAGTTTTGTTGGTCGATGCGCTTCCCCTCCCTTCCAACGCGCGGACATTGGCAGGGTTGTTGCCTAGCTGTTGCTGGGAGAACACATGCAGATACCTACGGGGGCGTGCAAAAAATAACCAGAAAAACTCATTGCTGCACTTGGGTTGGGCTGACAGGGCAACCAAGAGTAGTGCATCAAGTAGCAATCTTGGAATAGCTACAACAGCGCATTCTGTTTCAATCCCAGGCTTCAATATGCGCCCTGCCGTATTCAAGTACTTTGCATGCAATTAATTGACTGTTGCTCTTGTTGTCGTTGTCTTCGTCCTTGTTCCTCCCCGGCGTCCCTCATCCGTCCTGGCCATCCTTCGTATTCAACCAGAAAACAGTGCCAGAGGAGAAGGGAAACAGAGGTAACTAAACAGTTTTGGCATTTGCGTGTAGATGCTTCGTGAACCAGAGCTGGGTTGCGTTGGGTTGGTGGCCCAGCCTAAGATGATATCACTAGGTAAAATTCTCTTTTCTGGAGCGGTGTGGGGATTCGACCAGATGAGGGGGGTCAAGTAGAGGATACCTGAGACAGACCGGTTTTAAGGTGTGCATGAGATGGCTGCCGGGGTATGTGTGACAAGGGCCGCAAACGGACTGCCCCTCCATAGACTTGGTAGAATCTTATGATGTCAGCACATCGCCTTCAGCAGAATCTTCGATTTCATGTGCACCGCTGGAGATGGCCTTGACTTGCTTGAATTATGGGAAAACCGGAACCTTGCCACCTGGAGAGGCTGAAATTGCCTTGCACTAGTATTCATTTGATCCTTGCATTGCAACCCGGGTCATATTCATGTGGCTTCCAGTGTCTTGTGGAAGCATCCTAGCTGGTCCGCCGCGTCTATTGTACCCCACCAATCGAGGACAGGTGGAAGAGGAAAGAACCATTTCGAACTTTTGCGGGGCTTTGAGTCGCTCCTACTTTCAACCTTTTAAGTCGTCAACACCAACCATCTCAAACCTCCCGCTCTTCACTCTTCACGCAATCAACCCTCACTCTTCATAATACCCCAAACCACCAGAAGTGTCAGCGCATTTCTTTTTTCGACGGATTATTGATCGCCGATATCAAGTCTGCCGGAAAACTCATTTCTACCGGTTACGCGCACTTTGAAGATACCCCCCACCTTCAGAACACCTCACATCTCATCAACTCTCCACACATCACATCCGACATCATGGCTTCCGGAGGCAAGGCCGTCGGTATCGACTTAGGTACCACGTACTCGTAAGTATTGTCTTCTTGAGAAACATTCTTCGTCACAATTTTCCCGTCCGCGGTCACCCCGTTCCCTCGTACCGCTTCTTCATCTCATCATCTCATACCCCAAACCACGACCAGCACTTGATCAATCGTCGTCATACTATGATTGGAATTGAAACTAACGTGTTCTCTAGATGCGTCGCTTACTACGTAGGTTTCTCCGCGCTTGCTCTGCGCTTGCTCCACCCCAGCGCACCACAACCATCCCCAAACCTCACTTTCGATACAACATCACCACTAACACATCACACAGGCTAATGACAAGATCGAAATCATTGCAAACGATCAAGGAAATCGCACTACTCCGAGCTTCACGGCGTAAGTCGGGCATTCTTTTTGCAAAAAGAACGGCTCCATTTCATCAAGAAATGAAGTTGTTACGATGAAAAATGTGAAAATGCGGCTAACATGAGTTTTCCAGTTTCACCGACACGGAGCGCCTCATCGGAGATGCGGCCAAGAACCAGGTGGCGATGAACCCTCACAACACCGTGTTCGACGCGAAGCGTCTGATCGGTCGCAAGTTCAACGACCCGGAGGTGCAGGCCGACATGAAGCACTTCCCGTTCAAGGTGATTGACAAGAACGGCAAGCCCGCGATCGAGGTCGAGTTCAAGGGCGAGACCAAGGTCTTCACCCCAGAGGAGATCTCTGCCATGGTCCTCACCAAGATGAAGGAGACGGCCGAGTCGTACCTCGGCGGCACAGTCAACAACGCCGTTGTCACGGTGCCCGCCTACTTCAACGACTCGCAGCGCCAGGCGACCAAGGACGCCGGTCTCATTGCGGGCCTCAACGTGCTCCGCATCATCAACGAGCCGACTGCGGCTGCCATTGCCTACGGTCTTGACAAGAAGGCCGAGGGCGAGCGCAACGTTCTCATCTTCGACCTTGGCGGTGGCACTTTCGATGTGTCCCTCCTGACGATTGAGGAGGGCATCTTCGAGGTCAAGTCGACCGCTGGTGACACTCACTTGGGTGGTGAGGACTTTGACAACCGTCTGGTCAACCACTTTGTCAACGAGTTCAAGCGCAAGCACAAGAAGGACCTGTCCACCAACGCCCGCGCGCTGCGCCGCCTGCGCACCGCCTGCGAGCGTGCGAAGCGCACCCTGTCCTCGTCTGCCCAGACCTCCATCGAGATCGACTCGCTCTACGAGGGCATTGACTTCTACACCTCCATCACCCGTGCCCGCTTCGAGGAGCTGTGCCAGGACCTGTTCCGCTCCACCATCCAGCCCGTCGACCGCGTCCTCACCGACGCCAAGATCGACAAGTCCCAGGTCCACGAGATTGTCCTGGTCGGAGGTTCCACCCGTATCCCCCGCATCCAGAAGCTCATCTCCGACTACTTCAACGGCAAGGAGCCCAACAAGTCCATCAACCCCGATGAGGCTGTTGCCTACGGTGCCGCCGTCCAGGCCGCCATTCTGTCCGGTGACACGTCTTCCAAGAGCACCAACGAGATCCTGCTTCTCGATGTCGCTCCCCTCTCCCTCGGTATCGAGACCGCCGGTGGCATGATGACCAAGCTCATCCCCCGCAACACCACCATCCCCACCAAGAAGTCCGAGGTCTTCTCGACCTTCTCGGACAACCAGCCCGGTGTCCTTATCCAGGTCTACGAGGGTGAGCGCCAGCGCACCAAGGACAACAACCTTCTCGGCAAGTTCGAGCTTACCGGCATCCCCCCCGCCCCCGCGGTGTCCCCCAGATCGAGGTCACCTTCGATCTTGACGCCAACGGTATCATGAACGTCTCCGCCGTCGAGAAGGGCACCGGCAAGTCCAACAAGATTGTCATCACCAACGACAAGGGCCGCCTTTCCAAGGAGGACATTGAGCGCATGCTCGCCGAGGCCGAGAAGTTCAAGGACGAGGACGAGGCCGAGGCCCGCCGCGTCTCTGCCAAGAACGGCCTCGAGTCTTACGCCTACTCCCTGCGCAACACCCTCAGCGACTCCAAGGTCGATGAGAAGCTTGACGCTGACGACAAGGAGAAGCTCAAGACCGAGATTGACCAGATCGTCACCTGGCTCGACGAGAACCAGCAGGCCACTCGCGAGGAGTACGAGGAGCGCCAGAAGGAGCTCGAGGGCGTTGCCAACCCCATCATGATGAAGTTCTACGGCAGCGCTGGCGGTCCCCCCGGTGCCGGCGGCGCCCCTGGCGGCTTCCCCGGTGCGGGTGCTGGTGGCGCCCCTGGTGCTCACGACGACGGCCCCACCGTCGAGGAGGTCGACTAAATTGATACCCTTGATGAATTCTTTCTTTAGAGTCACAGTCATGTGTGGCAACGCAAGGGTTGTTACAGGGTTTCACGACTAGACTTCTGCTTTCTTTGCATTTATGAAATCACGACGGGAAAAGCACGGTTATGGGTCAGATGTATTCTAGTTGGCTCCTAGGTTTAGGACGCCCCAATACAAAGAGTAAAATTACTTTCTGATGAACGTGACATGTGATTCAATAATAAACATTAAGCTATGCCGCCATGCCCAACCCCTCCCTGATCTGCCGCCGCCTCTCGATTTCCATCCTTTGCCATTCCTCGTCATCAAGCGTGGGTTCGTCAAACCTTTCGGTAAAGGCGGTGCCGGGCAGAACCTTGGTGGTCCTCGCCTGCCAAATGTCCTCGCTGCTTGGCTTCCCGTTGCCGTATTTCTCATACTCTTTCTGGCGGTAGTGGTCTCTGATGACGTCCTCCTTCATCTTGCCCGAGTATCCCTTGATCCTCATGCAGAACCAAAAGTCCTCCCAGTGTTCGCTGCACGAACGCATCGTGCCGTATCGGTAGATGTGGTTCCACTGGCCGCCGACCGACTGGCAGTGGAAGGCCATGTCAAAGGCTTGGCGGCAGGACATCTCGGTCGGCAGGGTGGCTTCGGCGACTGGGTTGTCAGAGGGCGGCGCGGTCGTGCGGTTGTTGGTTTGGGACGGCATGTTCGGGGAGGATTTGAGGGAGAACCATGATGAGGTCGATGATGACTTGGAGGACGCTGCTGGTGCTTGCGCCGGCGCCGGCGCCGGTTCCTCCGGCTTGTTGCCCGTGTCGGTTTGAAACAGGGCAAGGAACTTTGCAATCTCGGGATCCATCTCGGGTTCGGTCGACTTGGTCGATGGTGGCGGGGTCGATGCCGGAGCTTGTGAAGCTTGTCCCGGAGCGGGAGACTTGGGAGGAGACGGCGAGGCCCAGAGCCAACCCATGATGATGAATGATGCGGCGATGAAAAGGATGAATGGTGATATGGCAGCACGGTTCTTGTATCTCCTCGCCTTTGATCGGACCAGAAGCGCTGGGGAATGAGGGGAAGCTGGCAATTAACCATCAATGACCTCCAAAGACGCCGCATCCAGCCAATAAGTGGTTGCATCATATTTTGCGGTAGCGCGCGCCCAGCGGGGCCGAAAGTCTCGGCTCGGACAAGGTTTAGTCCGACCCACTCATTGTCCGACATGAGGTTATGGCCCGGCCACCGGGCTGGGCAGTGGGGCCGCAAAGCGTGACATCATTCACCGCCGAGCTTCGTGAAGAGCAAGAAGGAGGTCGGTCACCCCATCTCTTCCTTTTCCAGTCGCCTCCCCCTTCCTCAAGTACTCAGAGCAACATGTGATTGTCGCATTACCATTCAATGTCACCCAGCAGAGCAATGTTTCGCTCCGGCATTGGGCCTGCCGCCAAGCTGCAGGCGCCGTGGGCTTCGGTTCGGCCATTTGTGCCATCTCAACATCCGGCAGCAGTCCTGCGCACCGCAACGAAGGCTTGGGAGAGTACCTTGACCGGAGAGGAGAAGTCGGGGCACATTGCCAAATCGGAGAGCGAGGCAATTCTTTTCTTCGCCAGTGGGTTCCCTAGTCTCATTGCCGTCGTTTCTTGATCTGCTCGCCCAACTAGTATTCCACTCATCCCTCTTACCGCCCGCTCCTCAATGTCCTTCGGCACCTCTTTAACACGCCTCACCGCCAGGAGGAAGCTAACGATGCCTGGTAGACCTCTTCCCCTTGAAGCTCACCTACCTCCTACGGCGATCATGGTCATCCGACCGCAACCTGACCGATCTACTAAAACGCTTCGACAGCTCCAACGGGGGCTTGAGTACGGATCCAATCAGCCTGGTCAAACGAGCCATTCCGGCCGACCTCCCGATCAAGGTTACAGAGATTATACCACAACTCAAGGATGGAGGGGCATTCGTCAAGTTCAGCTACGGATCCAGCGTCTCGCCCAAAGACATTGAAAGTAAGCTTGTCCTGATCTCGTGCCTGATGGTCAATCGAATTACCGCAAGTTGCACTCTCTGGCCTCCCCCAGCATATCAACTTAACATGAAGCCGGGTTCTTCCGACATTAATCGCGACTGACTCGTCCCTAGAATCGCTCGCACGATCGTTGGAGAAGCGCCCACTACGGCCGTGGTTTAACCCCTTCCGTGGGGTCAAGGCCGGCCTCGTCAAGGGGGTTCCGTGGCTGGAAGACCTCTACAGGTTCCCAAAGAGCCGTGTCAAGGTCGAGTTCACGGGAAAAGACGCAGGCGGCCAAGCCGTCAAGTTGTCAGAGGAAACCCTTTACAGTGTGTTCCGCAGGTACGGCAAAATCGCCGAAATCATCTCCCAACCGTCCGACTCGAAAATCTTGCCCAAATATGCATACGTCGACTTCGCCCTCGTACGAGATGCCATCATGGCAAGAAACTGTCTGCATGGGTTCGTCGTTGACGAGGTGCTGGGCGGCGGCAAACCGGGCACGAGGCTTCGTCTCTCGTACGAGCAGAGGGTCAAGCCGCACAACATCTGGAACTGGATCACCAGCCATCCCAGAGTAGTCATCCCTGTCGTTGCAGCTCTCCTCGCCGCCATCACCGTCGCCATATTCGATCCGATTCGCGAATTCTTCGTCAAAGCGCACATCCAGCATTCTTTCCGTCTGGAGAACAACAAGTTCTACAGGTGGATCAAGAGCCAGACCTCCGATATCATCTCGTCTTTCGGACACAAGAAAGCCGACAAGGCCGGCTTCAACGCCGTGTGGCAACACCGAAAGGACCTAATCGAGAAGATTCAGACCTGGCTTCTCGAGAGTTCAGACACGTTCATCGTCGTACAAGGCCCCCGAGGATCCGGAAAGAAGGAGCTTGTTTTAGACCAGTCGCTCAAGGGACGGAAGAACGTCTTGGTAGTTGACTGCAAACCGATCATCGAAGCGAGGGGTGAGAGCGGCACGATCAAGCACCTGGCCAACGCAGTGGGATACAAGCCGATTTTTGCGTTTCTCAACAATATAAGCAGCATGATCGATCTGGCGGTTCAAAGCACAACAGGAGTCAAGGCTGGATTCTCCGAAACCCTCGAGTCGCAAGTGGTCAAGATCCTCCACACGACTGCGGAAGCGCTCAAGGAGGTTTCCCTTGCGGATCGCGACAAGGATGGGAAAGATGCCGATTTATCAGATGATGCTTATCTGGAGGCTCGACCCGACAAGCGAGCTGTTGTGGTGATTGACAACTTCCTGCACAAGAACGAGGGCTCAAGCATTGTCTACGACAAGGTTGCCGAGTGGGCCGCGGCCATGGTCCAGAACAATGTTGCCCACGTCATTTTCCTGACGGACGATACGGCGTACTCGAAATCTCTGTCAAAGGCTATGCCGGACCGCGTTTTCCGCCAAGCTGCCCTCGGTGACCTCTCCCCCGACGTTGCCAAAAAGTTCATCATCAGCCGGCTGGAAGAGGACGAGCTTGAGAAGGTTCGGCAGCACTCAAAGGAGGCAAGCGAGAAGACCGAGGGCGCCGTGGAACGACGCGAGCAGCCAGACCTGTCGGAGCTCGATTCGGCCATTGGCATTCTGGGCGGCCGCCTTACTGATCTCGAATACTTGGCTCGCCGTCTGAAGGGCGGCCAGAGCCCCCAGCGGGCTATGGAGGACATCATCAACCAGAGCGCGACAGAAATCGTCAAGATGTATCTTTTGGACGGTAAAGACACGTTTGAGGGCAAGAAGTGGTCCGTGGAGCAGGCGTGGTACTTGATCAAGGCGCTCGCCTCGCACGGCGCTCTCCGATATAACGAGGTCCTTCTTTCCGATACATTTGCTTCGTCCACCACGACAGGGGCCTCGAACGGCGAGTCGGCACTGGAAGGCCTGGCAAATGCTGAGCTCATTACCGTCGAGACACACAACGGCCGGCCGCAATCCATACGTCCCGGCAAGCCAATGTACCAGGCAGCTTTCAACTTGCTTCTCAACGACCACGTTCTCAGAGCCAAGTTAGACCTTGCCACGCTCAAGGAGTTGACAAAGGTCGAAACCAAGACCATCGAGAAGGCTGAGAACGAGCTAGCACTGCTGGGCAGCTTACCGAAGCAGCCTGCACAAACTGGAGCTCGTATATCATACTTGCTTGAAAAGCTCGAAGGGAGCCAGATGAAGATTACAAAGTACGAAAAGGAAATAGCGGCTTTGAAGAAGGTCCTCAAACACGACTATTAGAGTGGGCCGACTTGGGGGTCTTCCGCTGAACTTGCAAATGGCGAAGATCTGTAAGCTGAAGCGCAACATGGCAGCTAAATACCCATCTCAACACAACATGCCAAACGGCATTAACTGAATAAAACCAAACATTGCCAGACATTATACGTTCAAGCGCCGCCTTGATTGTATCAGGCTGCCCAGTCTTTTCGCTGCCTTGTGGTACAATTGTTTTCTCCATAACCTCTGGGTCATCTACAACAGAAGGAATGAAAGTGGTATAGTAACGAAGACCGCGGAAACACAAGCCAGCCACACCAAGTAACTGATAGTGAACGAGAGAACCATGGCGGGTAGGAAGACATGACAGCACTCCACGAGTTCACGGGTTTTCAGAAGGCTATTCGCAAAGAAACCGCATTTGCTATGCGCTTTGGTTTCATCTCGCCACATGCGTAGCCATACGGATACATGGCTAGTAAATCTCTGCCCTCGAGAACATTCATCTTGATACCTCCAATCAAATCTAATTCCAACGGCCTGCCAGTGGCTCCGCCTGGTCTCCACCGACAAGCGGAGCCACCGTGGGGAACCGAAGAGGGATGAACGAGGGGAAGCTGGCAACCATCTCCCAGAAGTGCGGCGAACGGTGTCAGCAGCCTGGGGCGGAGAGCTTCATGAATGACTTCTCATTGGTTAAACTGCCAAGCATTCGAACCGTATCCCTACGCAGTACTATTCCGCCCAGGAACATGACTCATCTATCCTCGAACGGGAGTTGACCGAGACATTACAGAGTACAGTTGAGCAGCCGCCGTGCATACAATAATGATCACGCGGTAACAACGCTACGTTTGTTACCAACCAACAGACAAGCACCAATTTAGTGGTGGCGAAAGGTTGGCAGACCGTCTGACGGGTCGTGCGGAGTAGTGCGGAGGGGAGGGGGAGCGGTCATTAGCCCGACCCCACGCAACTCCATACCCCTGAACACCCACTCACCCTCCCAAGCTTTGCGGCGACGACATAAGCATTGTAGAGGGCTGGGCATTTTCTCGGCGTTCCTGGGCATCGCGGGCGGCTCTTTGAACGATGCATCTTGTGTTTGCGACTGGCAGGACGACGCTTGATTGCTGTCGGTCGATAAAAGGATGATTCTACCCCTTGAGCCCAAAGTCTGACAACGCTTCTACGTGCAATGCGTATCATACTTTGAACACCAGTCTCAACCAAAGTATACAGTCCCCCCTTCAAAACGGCCGTGCTATCCATGCATCCCAGCCATGTCGCCCTGGCCGTGCCGCACACGAGCCGTTGCCTCGTGAGCATTTCCTCTTGCGCCGTCATCCAAGGTAAGTCTGCCTTCCATGTGGATATCCAGCAGGCGAAGGGATGCCGACAAGACCAATGGAAGGCGCCCTACCTTGAATACCGAGGTCGTTTTATGCAGGCGGTGAAAAGAGGAGGATACGGTAACCCTGGCTCAGCGTGCTAGTTTACGCCCGTCTCCAAGGCCCCCTCCCCCCCTTGCTCGACAGAAATCCACTGCTACCACAAGCATCGTGGTAGCCCAAGGCCCGGGCTTCTACTCAATCAAGACGGCTCGGGATCGATACCGGTGCCAGTGGTCATCACCCTTCGGCTCCTTTTAAAGATTCATCGTTCAGTCTTGCCTTCCACACAAGCCTCGAGAGGCATGACGCCTTGTCAGTCTCACCTACCTGCGACGGCGGCCCCCGTACAACTACAAATGATGCTGCGAATAGCCAATACCACCCCGGTCTTTACGTTGCTTCCAAGGAAAACGACGCTACACCCTAGAGATGCAAGGATCGACAGTCTTTGGTGTCTCCTCATCTGACGACGCTATTGCCGTGCCTTTACCCACTCCAAGATTTTACAGGTTACGAATACTGCCAGGTGAGTGCCAGGGCAATGGGCAATTCGCAGCACAGGGTAAGTATACTTCCGACGGTATCTGTCAGACTCTGGGTTCCGCCCGTTATGATTGCGGCCCCAGCCTCCGCGACCAGGGACTCCCGTCCTTATCTCCTGCGACGCGGACATTCATTACATGACGTTTTCCGTTCCGTGTGCCAGCAACAATGCTGGAACCTGCTATTGTTCGCGGAGGAAGAACCAGGAGAAGGGAAGCATGGGGAAGAGGGTCACTTAAGCCCGAGGCTGAAGCAGGACACATCAGAGGGAAACCGTCCTGACTCCGAGTCCATCCATACAATGTTGACTCTGGCGGGGAGAACGGCCAATTAGGGCTGCGCGTTCCCTTTTGCGTTTGCTGCGCGCCCAACAGCCGGTATCGCCCAGGCCAGTCCTGCAAAGTACAGAAGCGCTATCGGAAGCCAAGAGGGCTTTCGAGAAAGCCAACTATCGAGTGGCAAGCGTGTGAAATACCTGATATTTCTTATACCCCTAATGCAACATGCGCCCCAGCGGAGCCTCGCTGCAGACTTCCGACCTCGAGTCCAATCGAATTCGAGGACATGAGAGACGAGCCATGTCCTCGTTTCCCGTAAACCATGGTTTTTCTGCAAGGCTCATACTGCGTACTCGCATGACCTCCTCCATCCAAACAATGGCGACTGCCACCCCTGCCATGTCTACTCCAGCGAATCCACCGGCCAAGCATTGGGCATTTCCCCATGGGTCGCCCCATTGTGGATCACGAAACAACCGGCATCGACCACCCAGCCAGTAGAGATGGGGAAAGGGCTGGAAGCTACTGTTCCTGGCGTCCAAGAGGGAGGTTGTTGCGCCAGCTCCCATACCGGGCGTGTGGATGCGGGATGGAAGATATCTGTGGGCAGAAATCTACAAATAAAGCTGACCCTCCCTTCCCCGTCCGATGTTTACCTCGCGCTCCTCTTGTCCGAGCCCTGTTCTCCGTATTGCATACCCATCTGCAAGTCCTAAAGTGCGACGTCGATAATAGACGGCACTCCTAGTTCCCTGAGCCTTGGAAGAGGTCACCAGTGAAGCACTCGTCGCACCGAACAAGCTCACTTGCACACATTGAAGCATCGTATCGCCGAGTGTCTTGCAGCCGCCCCGACAATGGCAGACGACAAGCACATTGGAGCTGCGCCGTAGGTAGCAACTCTCTGCCGTTGCTTACACGCAAACTGACAGCTCCAGCTCGGGTGACTACTCGGCATCAAATGTAGAAAAGGCCCGTCACGGTCCTGAAGCAATCGACCTGAACGCCAACGTCGACGCAAAGTCAGTCTTCCTCTCCCCTCTTTCTCCCTCACAGTCCCCCCAGACCTGGGACTCAACAAGCTGACATTGGCTGTCAGAATCAAAAACCCCCTCCTCGGCATCTCCCGCGCCGACCTTCTCCGTGACGTCGACGCCTTTGCCCAGGAAAAGGGCCTGCAGGAGCACATCCCCATTCTGCGCAAGGGCGCCCTCATTGCGCAAGACCCGACGGGCTACGAAGAGATTGACGGCGCCGAGGCCCTCGACCAGACCGAGATCCAGGTCCTCCACGACGAGGTCCTGCACAAGTGGCGCATCCCCAAGATCCTGTACCTCACCATCGTCACCTGCTCCATCGGCGCCGCCGTCCAGGGCTGGGACCAGACCGGAAGCAACGGCGCCAACCTGTCGTTCCCCACCGTGTTTGGCATCGGCGGCACGTCGCATCATGACACCCTCCTTGTAAGTGCCGCTCATGGCCCGTGACGCTTGCGCTTGCGATCGTGCTGACAATGCGGCCTGACAGGTCGGCCTCGTCAACTCGGCACCGTACATCGGCAGCGCCTTCATCGGGTGCTGGCTCTCGGATCCCCTGAACAACCTCCTCGGTCGCCGCGGCGCCATCTTCTTCGCGGCCAACTTCTGCCTCTGGCCCGTCCTCGGGAGCGCCTTTGCTCAGTCCTGGCCGCAGCTGCTCGCCTGCCGTCTGCTCCTCGGCATCGGCATGGGCGCAAAGGCAAGCACCGTGCCCATCTTCGCCGCCGAGAACTCGCCCGCGCCGATCCGCGGCGCTCTTGTCATGTCGTGGCGTAAGTTCTCCCTACTGTTGCCGCCTTTCATTGTAGTCTATGCTGTCGCCTCCCGCGGCCTGGGCTACAGTCTTTGGAGTCCTGTCCGCTAACAACCTGTGCAGAGATGTGGACAGCCTTCGGAATCATGGCCGGAACGGCGGCGAACCTGGCCGTCGCCAAGACTGGCGACATAGCATGGCGTCTCCAGCTCGGATCGGCCTTCATTCCGGCCGTGCCCCTGGCCCTGTTGATCTACATCTGCCCGGAATCCCCTCGTTGGTATATCAAGAAGAACCGGTACCCGGATGCCATGAAGTCGCTGTTGCGGCTGCGGAACCACCCTATCCAGGCGGCCCGTGACATCTACTACATCCATACCCAGCTGCAAGTCGAGGCCGAGATCATCGGACGGTCCAACTATGCCAAGCGCTTCGTTGAGCTCTTCACCATCCCCCGTGTCAGACGGTAAGTGCCCCGCAGACGAAAGTCGTGCCAAGAGAAGATGAGCCTGACTGACCTTGTGGACAGCGCAACCCTGGCTTCGTTCACGGTCATGATCGCCCAGCAGATGTGCGGTAAGTTGGAGCTTTCCCCAACAACAACAACAACATCAACCTGTCCGTTACTGACGAAGCCGCAGGCATCAACATCATCGCCTTCTACTCGAGCACCATCTTCAAGGAGGCCGGGACCTCGGACTTCAACGCCCTCCTGGCGTCCTTCGGCTTCGGCATGGTCAACTTCATCTTCGCGTGGCCCGCCATCTGGACCATTGACACCTTTGGGCGCCGGTCCCTGCTGCTCTTCACGTTCCCCCAGATGGCGTGGACGTTGCTGGCCGCCGGCCTCTGCACGCTCATCCCGGGTACCGGAGGTGCTCATCTGGGGCTGGTGGCGCTGTTCGTCTATCTGTTTGCCGGTAAGGGCCCCCCTATTTTGCTTTTGAGATTTTCCCAAAGTCAATCGGTCTGACGTCTACCCAGCCTTCTACTCACCCGGCGAGGGGCCCGTCCCCTTCACCTACTCGGCCGAGGTCTTCCCGCTGACCCACCGCGAGGTCGGCATGTCCTGGGCGGTGGCGACGTGCCTGTTCTGGGCGGCCGTGCTGTCCATCACGTTCCCCATCATGCTGGCGGAGCTGGGCGTCATCGGCTCCTTCTGCTTCTACGCGGGCCTCAACGTCGTGGCCCTCGTCATGATCTTCTTCTGGCTGCCCGAGACCAAGCAGCGCACGCTGGAGGAGCTCGACTACGTCTTTGCCGTCCCGACGAGGATCTTCATGAAGTACCAGCTCACCAAGGCGCTGCCGTACTGGTTCAAGCGCTGGGTGCTCTTCCGGCGGGACGCCACCCTCGAGCCGCTGTACAAGTTCGACCTCACGCAGGAGGACCACAACGACAGCGAGACGTACGAGAAGGCTCAGGTCGAGCAGCGGGACAAGAAGAGCGGCTCCGCCAGCGGCGTCGACGTCACCTCTCCGTAAAGGGCTTGAAGGGGGGGGGGGGGGGGGGGGGCAAGAGGTCCAAGAGCACTCGATGTCGAGATGGGCTTTGATGCTCACAAGGCTGGGCCGCAGGACGTGCGGGTGGCACGAAACTACGTAATTAGAAACGAATACGTACATGTACTCTGAGAAGAGCTGGCTTCAGCCCACAATCCATAATTGACCATATCACGAAGCATTGCACGTCCCAATGATTCCATCTTGCCCCCCCCCCCCCCCCCCCCCCTATGAAGGATGACAAGATCCCGGCGCCTGCCGCAGAGGCCTTGCGTGGAATCTTCTATGATGCAAGTTCACAGAGTGCGTATGTTTGTCTGTAGTAACATCTCGGCCGCCAAGGAGCGCGCGTTTACAGCGCAACGCCTCTACGACCAAAGGGCCGCCGCCTCCAGGAAGAGGGAGGAGGAGGAGGAGGAGGAGGAGGAGGAGGCAACTAACAAGGAAAGAAATCGCTATCGTCCGTCATCGTCGTCCGTCGCTATCATCCATCGCCATCGTCCGCCGTCGTCCTACTCCTGGACAGAGACGGCGGGGGCGGCAGCAGAGGCCTTCCTGGCAACAGCCTTCCTTGCGGCGGCACTCTTCCTGCCGTTCTCCGAGGCGCGGAGGCTCTGTGTAACCCCTGCCGTAGGGAGAACGGCAGGTCTGGCCGGTCAACCGGCGCGGCCGTCGATGGGTGATGTTTTGCATTGTATTCGGCATTGTAATGAGATATTTATACTGTGTTATCCTACTGTATTCGATATTATTATGCACCTACCTCTGCCGTCTGCTAACCACAGACGCCTTCACCTGAGAAAGCGATACACAAAATGCTCTGTGGCGGGGGGCGGCGTGACTTGACGTAGGCAGCTCGCGTCCTCCCCAACCAACACCGAGTGCGGAAGAGCGCGTGGGAGAGGGGCATCGGTCAGCCCTTGGCACGAGGGCAACGGCAGCTAGGGGGGATTTGGGGGGGAGGCTTCTCCTGGGAGGTGTAATGCGCTTCGGGATACTCGCCTCCCTCATGTTGAGTATAGCGCCAAACTAGGCAATGCAGACGGAGGGGGATCGATTCCCAAGAAGTTTTTCCGCCCACGCCACGGCGGATGTCGATCCGCTGAGAACCTCCGACAGTGTCGTCAAGCATGTGAGACGCGGCACGCTGGCGCTGCAGGAGTTGCAAGAAGGGCAGACCCCCTTCGGTCACAATCTGTGCGGCAGAAGAACACAGAAGAAAGAGCGCGCAAGACCAGCCGGAATAGAGTTCCCACCCCCTGGGCTCGTGCTTGGAAGGGGGACGATGGTATCGTTAAGCGCACTCGGAGAGACGCTGGACGGCCATGTTTCACGACCAAATTTCCAGCGCTTGCTTTTTTTTTTCTTGTCAGGTACCCGTGTTTTCACGAGGGTCCGAGGACGTGTCTCTTGGCGGAACCCCTCATCGACCCCCTTGTGGCTGAGAACCGTTCTTGGGATAAAGTTGAGGGAACAACATGAGGGAGACAATTGTGTCATTGATCGCCACTGGTGCGGGCCGTAATCAAGCCACTGTCGAGCTAGGCCGGCACCGTTGAAACGCCGGGCTTTTTGGCTGCCGTGAGCCGCGGAATGGGCAGGTTGGTGGGGTTTCCAGATGGCTACGGATTCCGGTGCCTTGGTGAAGATACGGAGTGCAAGGTGCCGAAGTGTACCCTGCCCAGGGAGAGCTACCCAGGGCACGCATGAGAAAGGGAGCTCACCAACGGGATAGCCAGTTGTCATTACGGCGAGAAAAGGCAGTGTTGGGCAGAAAGGGGGAATGAAGTCACTGGTTGATTTCTCGGATGCAGGATCGAGCGGCCTGTCAAGGCAGGGACCATGGGCAGGCCTAGACTGTGCAGGCGCGACTCTTGACGGCTAGTCTCTGTTGTGTCCTTCCTTGTAAGGCTCCGTCAGGCCACAGGGGGACCGGTGCTATGACG
The DNA here is from genome assembly GCA_019425465.1 of Colletotrichum falcatum. Lineage (NCBI taxonomy): Eukaryota > Fungi > Ascomycota > Sordariomycetes > Glomerellales > Glomerellaceae > Colletotrichum > Colletotrichum falcatum. Next base: position 1,132,371 of record SWKJ01000021.1, on the reverse strand, counting down.
CTGGATGGAAGAGATGAAGAAGAGGCGAAGGAAACCGCGAAGCGGCTGAAACGAAACAGAAAGACCGAACTGCTGCTCTGCACTAGGCAAGCTGAGGGAGATGGGGTGGTGTCGCGGTGTCAGTCTGTAACCATGGTTCATGCCATGTTGATTGATTACTTGGTGGTGTGACGGGCAGGGCCGGCAGAGAGGAGGAATGAAGAGGGTCTGGGATGTTTGGGGCACGCGTTTCAAGGAGAGACGATTGCTCGTTCCCGGGGGAGAGAGCCGTGAGGACGTCAGCCCCAAGGGGCTAATTGATTGACTTGGTAGTGGAATGGTATCGATGGATTGACTGGCGCATGCAAACACACTCATCAGAGGCAAACATGTGGAGATATCGTACGAAGTACGGACAAGTACGTCTTTACTTGGTGAAAGACTTATTGGCCCAATGCCGAAAGGGAAAAAAAAAAAAAAACAGTGCCGCACTGCTGCTAGTCTCTAGATGATTCTCCACGCTCGTATTCCACCGTGAAAGTGGGGCAGGGAAAATTGTGGTGACCTGTCATCCTGGGAGCAGAAGTTATTCCTGGATCGCTTTGGCGCGCGTGCTGGCGGCTGAGTTTGGCGAGATCTGGGCAGGAAGACGCTAATATCGCAAAAGGGCTGTGAGTGATCCACGCATGGAGGAGGTGGGCGAGAGGGTTAAGCTTCTAACACTCCACCGATGCGGCGACCGTGGTGGAGAGATAGCTGGCTATCGTGGGCAGTCTATCCGTACTTTGTAGTGTATCCACAAGCTCGTCGGAATCTCTTGACAGGCGACTCGTCATCCAGGTGGGCCGGGGACCCGACCGATCTTTTGTTATTGGGCCAGAGAACCAGTCAAGTTCCCTGCCGTCGCTGCTGGGCTGTGAATTGGCTTCCCCGTAGGGAATGCTACTCCGACCAGGACAGCCAGGCTTGCAGGTGCAGCGGCTGTCCCGAGCAGGGGCCAAGTTGGAAGGCCCAGGCACAGCTGGGAACCGCTCAGCTCACCCTTCAAGACTCTAAAACAGCACGCCAGGGTCTGGAGACTACCGACAACCATGTCGGGCATGGGCATACGTGGTGGTGTTAATATGGGAGAAACCCGAACGAAGGGGTGCAATGACATCGATTGCCATTACGCAGATTGAAAGGAGGAGGGAGACTCTGGTTCGAATACAATCCGTGCCGTGTATTCGTACTTGTACGTGATCTGGTACAGACGAACTCTATTCGGACCAGGGCGGCGGCAATCGCGCAACATGGAGAGATTCTCTCCTGTCGCACGGCCTGTGGTGAATATCTGTCTGTAGTAGTACGGAGTACACATGTAGTACTGTATGTATGATGTGTGCGGCGTTTGATGAACACTACGGGACTCGGATGAGTGATTGCCAAGCTGCAGAGATGGGCGGTCGGAATGGACCAAGACCGACGCGTCTCTTGACTTGATCGGGCAGCCTTTTCGTGCACAGCACGGTTGTTGTCCGTGATGGACTGAGATATGTAGTGTGCAGACGGCATCAACCGTACCGTACCGGCCGCGCCCCGGATGGCGGACGGGCATTCCAGGCTGGCCCGTGATACTTCGTAGAGCAAAAAAGTGTTGTGAGACAAGAAAGAAAACCAGGAACCACACCGGCGCGCACGGCATTTCTGCGGAGGTAGGCAGGTACGGATAGATAGGTACGTACCTGATTCGGTGGGTCCACAGACCTTCCACCACCCGGCCGAAGTACCGGGGACGCCAGTTCGGCACAGGCCAATCCCAACCGTCGACCCGCGAAGTCTGAAACTCGCCTGTTCAGTGGCTTGTCCCCTGCAGCCTGCATCAAAGCCTTCAGCCAGTCCCGCAGCGAACGCCTGCCAACTGTTGGCTCATTTTCCTCGCCGATGGGACGGCACTGAAGATGGAATACTACTACGTACAGTACGGATATTCGTACCTACCTTAGCCTTAGTAGTACGTACGATGTAGAGTACGGTACGTACTCCCCTCATACAAATACCCGGGAAAAAAAAGAAGAAAAAAAAGAGAGACCCCTGGAAACGAACTACCCTGTCATCCATTGAGAACCCAGAACTCTATGCGTCGAAAGGGGATCCTGGCTTGGCGCAAAAATAGAGGAACAGAATGTACGAATACCTACATATCACAAGAGAGAACGGGGAAAGAAAAGAAAGGGAAGGGAAAAAAAAAACCGGTTCAGGGGTCCCGCCAAAGAGCGCACGCTCCAAGCCACCCACTGCACTAATAACGCGCTCCAGCGGCGGCGGCCCCCCTTTCGTCTGTCTTGCACATCTCGATGATCGTCGACCTGCTAGCCAGCTCTAAGGTACCTACCTACCTAAGTATTCGTAACCTTGCCTTCCTAGAGTTCCTGCCCTATACCGATACCGTATACCTTGTCGTCCGTCGTTCTCTGCCTCTGGCTCGTCTTCGCTTAAACCCTGAAATGCTTCTTCCCCTCCTCACCCTCTTTTCATCTTGACCTTCAGCTCGTTTCGACCTGTTTACTCTCTTCTCCTCTTATCCTCCTCCTCCTCCCCGCCCCCTCTCCTCCTATCGCCTCCTCTTGTCATCTATCTTGCATCTTTTTTCCTTGTAATTACATTCGCTTTGTGAATTGGGCTGTCTTTACATCGAGAGTAACACAATCAAAGAAAAAGTACACGCACAACCACACTCGGTCGTTTCTTTGGTTCTCCCACCTTATTTCCTCTCCTTGTTCGACTGCCACAACGCATACCGACAATCAGAGCCGGATTCGATATCCGCCCACCTGTACGCTTGCTAGACTGCTGTACCACAGCGAGTGGCCCGCCCGGCCTTGACCAGCTCCCGTTAGACGCCAGCATTCCAACCTGCTCCCTCGATTAGACGCCCACGCACCCCCGACATACCTACCGTGCCTTCGGCATGCCGGGTCCTCTCTCGCCGCGGCACTCAGGATTTCTGCCTATTAACAACGGTCACTCCATCGACATGGCTGAAAGCGACATCCCTCTGACCCAGGTCAGGAGCACCGCCTCGACTGGCGCACGAAAGCCCACCATGAACGCCTCCAACACCGAGGATACGAGCGAAAAACATGGCCTTTTCCACCGCAACAGCAAGGGCGGTCGCCGTAAGAAGCACGGCGGCCTGGGCCGCCAGGGAACCGGCTCCGACGAAGTAAAGGTCAACGCAATGGGCAGGTTCTACAACAAAATCACTGGTGCCTCTGTTGTCACCCGCTATCTGGTCTACGTTATCCCAATCGGCCTCCTTCTGGGTGTGCCACTGGTCGTCCTTCCCATACTCGGTCACCACGAGGACATCCTCGTCGGCGGAGAGCATGGCAAGCCGCTGTTCGATTTGTTCCTGTGGATCGAAATCGCCTGGCTTACCCTCTGGGCCGGCAAATGTGTTGCCTGGGTCCTCCCGCATGCCTTCATGTTCTTCTGCGGAGTCGTCAGTTCCGGCACGCGCAAGTATGCCACCGTCCTTCAGAACTTGCAGATCGCCCTCTCGCTATTCTTCTGGGCACTTGCATCTTGGCAGTCTTTCCAGGCCCTGTTCACCCGTAACAACCCCGACCCCGCCCCGTGGATCATCACAATGATTCGCATTCTGGGCGCCACCTTCGTCTCATCCGCCGTCTATCTCGGCGAGAAGGCCATTGTCCAGCTCATTGGTATCTCCTACCACCAGCGTTCTTTCGCCCTTCGCATCAAGGAGTCCAAGCACGAGGTCCGCCTTCTCGGCTTGCTCTACGACGCTTCGCGCACCCTGTTTCCCATGTACTGCCCCGAGTTCGAGGACGAGGACTATGTCATCAATGATAGCATCGATTTGATTTTGGCCAAGGCCGCCAAGGGCGGCAAGGGCGGGGCCGGCTCTGCCACTCCTCTCCGACTCGTGGGCGATATCGGCCGTATGGGAGACAAGATTACGGGTGTCTTTGGCAACATCGCCTCCGAGATCACCGGAAAGCAGGTCTTCAACCCCAACTCGGCTCACTCCATCGTCGTCGAGGCCCTCGAGAAGACCAAGCCCTCCGAGGCTCTCGCCCGCCGCATCTGGATGTCTTTCGTCGTCGAAGGAAAGGACTCGCTGCACCCCGATGACTTCCACGAGGTCCTGGGACCCGCTTACACGGAAGAGGCCGAGGAGGCCTTTGCCATGATTGACAACGACATGAACGGAGACATCAGCTTGGATGAGATGACGCGCAAGGTTGTGGAGATCGGCAAGGAACGCAAGGCTATCACCGAAGGCATGAAGGACATTGGCCAAGCCCTCCGCGTGTTTGATAAGGTCCTGATGTTCGTTGTTATTCTGATTGTTGTCTTCATCTTCCTGGCCTGGTTCCAGTCCAGCTTCTTGACCGTAAGTGTCTCCCCATGCTATTGCCGCCAACCTAGCTAACCCGGCTGCCAGACTGTTGCTACCGCCGGAACCGCTCTCCTGTCTCTCTCCTTCGTCTTCGCCGTTACCACCCAGGAATTCCTCGGTTCTTGCATCTTCCTTTTCGTCAAACATCCCTATGACGTCGGTGACAGAGTTGATATCGTCGGCTCCGAGAAGCAGCAACTCATCGTGGACAAGATTTCTCTCCTGTACACCGTCTTCACCCGCATCGACAAGATGCAGGTGGTGCAAGTCCCCAACATCACCCTTAACAATCTTTGGATCGAGAACGTCACTCGCAGCAAGGCCATGAAGGAAGTCATTGACCTGAACGTCTCTTTCGACACGACCTTTGAGGACCTCGAGCTGCTGCGCGTCGAGATGGAGAAGTTTGTCCGTAGCCCCGACAACTCGCGCGACTTCATGCCGGACATTGCCATTGGTGTTGGTGGTGTTGGCGACTTGGACAAGTTGCAGCTTAAGATCGCCATCAAGCACAAGTCCAACTGGCACAACGATGCCGTCCGCGCAACTCGCCGCTCCAAGTTCATGTGCGCCCTGACCATAGCCCTCAAGAAAATCCCCATCTACGCCCCCGGAGGTGGTGGCGAGGCTCTCGGCGCTCCTGGCAACCCGGCCTACTCCGTAGCTGTCTCCGATCAGTTTGCCGCAAGTGCCCGTGAGCAGGCCGCGAAGGACAAGGAGGCGAAGCGCCTGGTGCCGTCTCCTGCCGCCGAAGGTACCAGCACCAAACCGGATTCCAGCAACGAGAGGCAGGCCGCTCAGGAACTGAACCTCCGCGACCCGCTAGCCGACGACGAGTGGGGCTACCGGGTGGGCGACGATGATACTTTGTCTGGATCCAGGGACCGCCGCTCGACCGACATTGAACGCGTCCGCAGCCAGATGATGAAGCGAGCCAGCACCAAGGGTGGCGGCGGTCGTCGCAAGCCCGGCGAAACCATCCCGTTGTCCCCTGTGGGCGCGTCGCCCGGCTTGGGTCTGACGCAGACCACATCTCGGAACCGCGAATACGATGAAGAGGCCGAGACAGGCGTCTCGGGCTCGTACAGCACCACCTACTACGGCGCCCAGTCCAACAACTATCCCAACTACGGGCAATCACTGTCCCCTACCCTCTCTCCGCAGCCGCAGTCCGCCCTCGCCCCCCACCCCCTTCAGAGCGCGCCAGCGGCAGGCCAGCGTCCACGCGGACGCAGCGTCTCCAGCGTCCAACAGAACGAAGCTGGTCAGAGTGGCCAAAAGAGGCAGTGAGGAGTGAGGCACGTGTGAAACTGGAGATGTAGAAAATTCGGAGCAAATATCATAATACCAGCCGGTCAACCGTTATTGGCATTGAGCGTTTTCATTTTTTTTTCATTTTATTTTGTTTCATTCCAGGCGGGCATTGAGACTGGCTCCCCCGGTGCCTGATGAAATTTCCTCCAACACTCACCTTGGTGGGTGAGTGGGGTGGGCAGATAGATTTACGAATAGAGTATGATGACATGTTGCCTGCAGCTGGAAAAGAAAGCCATGCCTCCCATAAACGTTGATTCGTCCTGACCTGTCTGTGTGCGTCGCAAGAGCCGTCGGGGGTGGTGGTGGGCGAGGGGGGGTCGCAGTCATCGTGCTCAGCACACGTGCTCGACCTCGCCGACGCCTTCCTGGGGCCCCAGGTCCACCTTGAGCACGCGGCCAAAGAGCTCGAGCAGGATCTCGAAGCAGACCTTTGTGATGGCCGGGTCGTAGCGGCCCTTGCTGAGCTCGTCGCGGATGAAGGCGTGCTGGGCCCAGGGGAACTCGTAGAAGCCCGCGGCGACGCCGGCCTCGCGCAGCTTGGCGCGGATGAGGTCGCGGCCCTCGGGCGGGACGTGGGTGTCCTTGCCGCCGAAGATCATGGCGACCTCGGCGTGGGCGAGGGCCGGGAACCGGTCGAGCGTGTGCGCGCTGCCCGGAGGCGCCGCGGCCGACGTGTTCTTGGCGTCGTGGGGGCCGAGGGTGCGGCTGTGGATGTCCGTCGCGAAGTAGGCCACGCAGGCGGCGATCCTCTTGTCGAGCTGGGGGGGGAGGGTTATTTTGTTAGGGGACTCGGTGCGGGGGAAGAAGAAGAAGAAGAAGACGACGACGGGGAGGGGGGGGGGGGGTTGTCGTGTAAGTGAAAAGCGGGGGGGGGGGGAGGAAGACATACGGAGGCGCGGACGGCGAGGTGGCCGCCCAGGCACATGCCCGTGCTGCCGATCCTGCCGGTGCAGGTCGGGAGGCTGAGGAGGTAGTCCACGGTGCGCCGGGAGTCTTCATCGTAGGACTCGAGCGTCTACCCGCGCGTACAATGCCTTCCGGTTAGCTTTCTCTGCTTCTTCATAGTTTGAATGGAGCAAGACGCCGGGAGGGAGGGAGTGGGGATTACCTTCTCAACCTTCCAGGCGTTGCCCTTGTCGGTCCCGGGCACGTCGTAGGCTAGGGCCTCCGGGCCGGTGAAGTCGTGGTAGGACGAGGGGGCGGCGACGATGTAGCCCTGGCCGGCGATCTGGCGGGCGAAGCGGGCGACGGGGCCGGTGACTGTCCAGGTACTCTCTCAGCACGGATTCTGCATGGTCGCCTGCGCCCATTCAAACCGGGGTCTTGAGTAGTCAAAACGGCTTCACCAGCCATGGAAACTCCTGAAGGCTCGTGAATGGCAACAGGGGCAAGTATAGGATTGGGGACATGAGAGTCGAGATCTCGGTGAGATCGGTGAAGCCGCCGGCGGAGTGTGGGGTTGGAGGGGTCGACGGGGCCTAGTGCGGGGGAGCTTTTCGGAGCCACCCCTCCCCGCCATGAGAGAGAAATTGTCTGACTGACTGACCTTGGTAGATCTCGGAAAAGACACAGACACCCGGGAATTTCCTACGCCAATGCGTCAATCGGGTTTCCTCTGAAGGCGCGAGGGCCCTTACGCGTTGGGGTAGCCGGGGATGGAGGGGTGGAAGAGAAAGATTCCTGGCGTCGCGGTGTTAGCCGTCCGTGGTGGCCCGACGCTCGGGGTCGCCGGCGCGTGACGCACTCATGGAACCCTCCTTCCCATCAGCCTTTGTCGGCACGTCGACGTGGGACTCCTTGATGAGCATCCTGGCGGGCTTTGTGCCTGAACAAATCCGGATGGGCGAGTTTTGTCGCAGAGGCTCTCACGGTCAGAGCACGTCGTGAGAAGGTGTGTTGAAGTTGAGCGGTTTGCGTCTCATTGGCCGGACGGGGTTGGTTGATGGTCCGCTTCTGGCGGGGGGAATTAGTAAGCCCCTCTCTCACCCGCCCATCAACAACACGAACCCCCAGACTATGGACAAACCTATCAGAAGATATGCGAATCCAATTTTTTGGTTGATTAGCGAACGCTTGGGAAAGAAAAAATCTTCGGCCGAAGGCCAACCTAGAAAACCAAAGGACGGCCCCTTTGAAATATACCGTGACACCTCAGGTTGTTCTAAACCCCTATTATTCTACTATGTGCTCCTCCATCATTCGTCCCGCGCTGGCTTGAAGCCACCGGTTCGCCAGACCACATGTGCAATGCTTGCCTGGCCTCTAAAATCAAGTGCTCCTCGAGACTTGGAGGAAATACGCCCACCATTCGTATGCCGATATGCTTCGTACCCTGTTCGATTGTTGCCACCCGCTCTTTGCCAAAACTCCAGACGCACCGCGCCTCGGTAGACGACTTCCATTCCGCCTAGCCTCCGAGGTCTTTGGCACCGTCAAACGTCTTGTTGAGGTGTGCCGTGATTCCAGCGCGGAGAGATTGTATCTCCTTGTCTCTCTTCTCCGACAACGCCAGCAGATCCCTGTACTTCTTCTCCCATTCCGATTCGGTCTCCGCCGTCCCCTTCATGTTCGGCTTCTCTGCCTCGGGCCGCCGCCACCGGTCGTACTTGACAGTCTGCCACATGTTGTATTTCCCCCTGATCGAGCCCAACCGGTACTGCCAGGTGCAGCTGTACGTCGCACGGTCTTCGAACTCCTCCTCCCGCTTGCACCGCAGCTTACTCGTTGCCATCAGCGCCCTCCCGCCCGCCAGCGCGGCGAGGTTGAGGAGGAAGGCGTCCTGATTCGGTGCCGTCTGCCACATACGTTCTACCGTCGTGTACACGAGCGCGTACGCCTCGGCGATGCTGCACTTGTCGATCGGGTTGTCCTGCGCGTCGAACCAGTCGCCGTTGGCCGTCTCGTGAGCGAAATATCCCAACACCGCGTCGATGTTGGTGCGGTCCTCCATATTTTCGAACATGCCTGCGACGGCGGCGTCGTCCGCTGGGTTGGGGTCGCCGCCGCCTTGCCCGATGAGTGGCATGCCCAGAGCAGGCCGATCGTGTAGGTTCATGCACGGTGTCGTACCAGGTGGCACGGTGCCGTTGTCGGTTCTCGATTTTGCCGGCGGTGCTCCTGTGACCGGATCCATTGAGTTGGGCAGAGCGGGGTCTGCGTTGATCACGACGACCGGCGGAGGCGGGGTCGCGAGACGGACAGTTCCAGCCGATCTCTCCGGGACTTGAAGTGAGATACTGGGTCTAGCCGGCCGTGCCCCTGGAGGCGTACGAACGTTGTCAGGGGGCATGGTCGGCGGCACGTTGTTGGGTATTGATACCGAGAAACTGATCTGCCCTGGACTACTCTTGGCCCCAGGACTTGTCGCCTTCCGGGATTGGTTTTCGGAGGAAAATGCCACAAACAAACCGTCAACGTTTGTCTTGTTTATCGGTGGCCTACCGCGAGTCTTACCGCTGCCTCCCGGACCACCACCCCTCCACGCCGAGGACACAGCCTTGGCACCGTGACGCCGATAAGAGCCCTTGGATCGCGACGGCGTGATTGCCGACCCGGGTTCGGCGTCGCCCCAGAAGCCCCCGGTGCGTGTTGACGGTGTCAGTGCGGACATTGGCCCTTGGGAGAAGGCCGTCAGCGGCGTCTGCACCGCGTCATGGACCGGCGGCCATGCCGATGCCAGGGCCGAGTTGGCGCTCGACCTGAAGGAGTCGGGGTGGGCGGACCATGGCCCAGACGTTTCTGCACGACCCGGGGCATGCCCGCTCTTGGCCGGCGGCGAGTCTAACCTCGCTCGTTGCGAAGGGGACCCGGAGGACTCGTCCTCATCTGGACGTTTCCTGCCGCGTCTGGGCCGGATCTGTGGCAGCAGGGCTCGGAGAGCCATGTCGTCCTCTGCCGAAACGCCATCCCGTCCCGCTTCGCAGACAGGGTTCGGGTCGTTTGGGATCTCAGTCCAGTACGGATGAGGGTGGTCCATTAAATATTCAAAAAAGGCATCCAGGTGCATGGAGTGCATCCAGCGCTACAGAACGTCAGCTCATCCTCTCGAGTCAACTACGGAGATAAAATCACCTTGAGCCGGACAGCATACTGCTGAATCTTCTGCGAGCTCTGTCCCTTATCCTGGTCCGGCGGCTCGACGCCCAGCTTGAGCGCCAACTCGGCCCACGTCTTGAGCTCTTTGGTCTCAAGTTGCCTGATGAGTTGGTATAGAGTAATGGTACTAAAGCTCTTGCCGCCGCTCTTGGGCGGGAGCCGAAACGCCTCCCGCAGGGCGGTCGCGTCCGTACCAGGAGGCACGGCGGGATTGCAGTGCAGGATGAAGTTGACATAGGCGTCTTCGATAGTCTCCGCCGTTATGTCTCTGTCCGGAAGGGCGACCCTCACGATAGAGACGGCGGAGGTTGACGTTGTCGATGGTGGTGCAGTAGTAGTAGCAGCGGCGGCGGCGGCCGTCTTGTGATGTTGCTGCTGCTGTTGCAGCTCCATGGAGGGCGGCGGGGATGGCCCATGTAGGTCGCCGGATTGCGGCGGCGGTTGAGGTTGGTGGTGCATCGTCGACTGCGGGGAAATTATTGCGCAAGAGTCGGTATCAAATGGTCCAATACGTTGGACATCATCATCGGTCAAGTATCCGCTGAATGGCGCATACTCGTGAGGTACGCGGTACACGAAGGTGGTAGATCAACAGCCTCACGACGCGACGTGGATGAGGGTCATGGATGCATCGCCATACAACAAGAGAGATGGGGTGCCCGGTTTTCGACAAACAGGGTCCTTGAGACGACGCCAGGCTTGTTAGCGTACCCGAAGTGCTTGGCCGCTATAGCCTCAACCGCGTCTCAAGGCCTCAGAGGAACAGAATCAAGGTGACTTGGCCAAAACATCAATCAGTTGGTTGTAGCTGAAAAGAGTTCGGGATCAAGTTGGGGTCCTGGCAAAGTCGGTGCCCAGTTTGCCAATGTAAGGACTCAGGGGACGTGCTAAAATTAGCCTTTATCCGGCAGCACTTTAAGGGGGCTGCAGTGCCTACGGCCGCTGCAAGGAACTCTCCAGGACCGCCGGGATGCGGGATGTCCAGCTTCCCCAGATTGCCTCAGCGTGGGCTTTCTTTTCTGCAGCCCCGGTTTTAAGGATGCGTTATACATCATACATACCTACATAGGTGCCTGCCTAGGCAACTAACTGGCCTTTTACATACCTACGTAGTAGGTAGCTATTAGCTACATCTTACAACTTGATGTTGCTGTGGAACGCGCCAGGGTACTGCACCAAGTACCTAGTCACCAAGTGGATTCTAGTTCATGGAGACCGCAATCACCAATATCGATGAAGGAGGGCGCCAGTGCCCACTGGAGCTGCAACACGCCTTGGTACAAATATTAGGAACAATGGAAAGTTGCTCAGAGCGAGGGGAGCAAGGCTCCCCGCATCCAGTATCTCGACATCTGTCGAATAGAGACAAACCGCGTGCAGGGCAAGAAAGCCAAAGCCGCACCGGTGCGCCCCTTGACTAATCCATATTTCTTGGTGTCCCTTGGCTCCACCACGGTCCACCACTCTAGATCCCGATTGACTAATCCTCTTCAGATGGCACTTCCGAGCTCGATTATCCGAATGACGTGATGGCCTTTTCACAAGCACATGGCATTGTGTGCTTCGAACGGCTTCATTCATAAGCTTTGCTTTGAAATACAGCAACTTAGAAGTGCATGAGTATATATAACAAGACAAAATCTCGCCCCTCCTCCGGGAGAGAAATCCCAATCCATCGCAAATCTTGCTGATATCTCATTGCAAGGGCCTCTCGTGAACTTCCCCCTCATCATCTCGCCGTGTATAAGAAAGTAGCATCACTACCCCCTACCAAACACCAAAAATGGCCATCGACAGAGTCCCCCGCGGCGACGTCCGTGCAACCCTCAACTTCTTCGCCGCCCCGGCTGACAACTCCACCCCCTACAACATCATCAACCCCGACGGGCCCCCCGAGAGGAACTACGGCGACAGCCCCACCGAAACCACCCTGCACGACATCCGCGGCCGCGAGTCCGACTTCAACCTCGACCGCGACGCCTTCGCCGTGATCCGCAACCTCCCGCCCTCTTCCGAGGAGGACTTTGTCGACGACGCCTCCGTCAAGAAGAACTACTACCCGGAGGTTGAGAAGCTCCTCCTGGAGCACGTCCCCGGCAGCAACCGCGTCCTGTTCTTCGACCACACCATCCGCCGCGGCGGCCCCAAGGCCCTCCGGAGCCCCGTCACCCGCGTGCACATCGACCAGACGTCCGTCTCCGTCGTCCAGCGCGTAAAGAGGCACCTGCCCGAGGAGGCGGACAGGCTCCTCGCCGGCCGCTACCGCATCATCAACGTCTGGAGGCCGCTCAACAAGAACCCCGTCGAGTCTTTCCCGCTCGCCTTCGCGTCGTCCTCGACCCTGGCCGACGAGGACATCGTCCCCATCGAGCACCGCTACACCACTGGCTACACCGGCCAGACGGCCGGCATCAAATTCAACCCGGAGCAGAGGTGGTACTACCTCAGCGGCATGACGGGCGATGAGCGCCTGTTGCTGGAGTGTTTTGACAGCGAGGGCCTCCGTGATGGTACGGGCGTGGCGGGCGGGCGGCTGGCTCATACTGCCTTCCAAGACCCGAGGAGCAGGCCCGATGCCGAAGGTCGTGAAAGCATCGAGGTTCGCGCCCTCGTCTTCGGCCCATGAGACGTCACTCAAGCATACAAGTCCGTATTACGAGTCAATGAGAACATAATGTTTGATTACGGGCACCAGGGTATCAATGCAACAGGAGGGCTGTTCTACCTCTTGACAAGGCCCTTCGTCATATACCACCCTGTGTGCATGCATGTGTCATGGTGTCGGTGAAATGCCCACGTAATGCAATGCCCCATCGTGAGAGGCCCTAAAGAAAAATAAGAAAGGCAAGCTTGCTCTGCACGGTGGAAGCCGACCCGTCGCGATGAAAGAGGCTGTCATCCTCCAATGTTTACCACGTACATCCGGAACGGCACATGGCCAGTGCTAACCGATTTTCCCAAACGCCGAAACACCGTTCAACTTCTCGTATGTCATCACTGGCCCTTGCGGCCCTTGCCACGCGAGCTGCCTTGGCGACTCATGGCCGCGCCTCCTGCCGCGCTGCTGTTGCGGCTCATGGGGACTGCGGCGACAGCCGCGAGAGACGAAGGTGGTGGCGGCGGCTCGTCTCTGATGCTGCTCTCGATCGGCATCAGATCCTCTCTAAGTTTTGTCGGGTCCGGTCGGGGGCCAGGCTTGAATCCCGTGTAGGGAGTGTTGGTGTATGGTGTGATGGCAGCCTCCAGGAGCTTTCTGCTGCCGTTGGGGTGATCGATCGAATCGCCGGGCCTGTGGTTCGCATCGTACTTCTTGAACAGGTCCATCACCATGATGTCAGAGTTGATCTCCTCGTGCGACAGCGGTTGAGGCAGGTTGCCGTCAGTGTTCCCTCTAACCGGCTTAAAGTAGTTGGTAACGTTGACGGCCGGTAGTTTGGCAGGCTCATGCGGCTGCATGATTTCGAGATACTTGGGCAATTCGAGGCCGTTGGCTCCCTCGACAGCATCGATCAGGTTCTGGTTGATGCCAGCCCTTGTGCTTCTGGTGGCGTGAGAACTGGTGCGTTCCATGGCCGGGGCCGACAGAGTAGGCTCGCTATCCTGGTCACCGTTCTCATCTCCTTGACCGGAATCGCTGCCGGGAGAAGAGCCCCCGTTCGCATAGGGCTTGTGCCTGAGGACGTATTTGTGAGAAGCAACGGCTGCTTGGTTGTATGCCAGGGAGAGCTCCTTATCAGTGAAGAGCTTATCGATACTGTAGGCGGGACCATTCTGTTTTGCGGCAACGCGGAGCTTCTCGTTCTGCCAGAGAGGTGTCGTGCTGTTAGGGTCGAGCACCCGTCTAGAGGGGACAGGGGAGCCGTCGTCTTCGCCCGGGTTCCTCTTGCGTTTCTTGCCATCCGAATAGCCGGCGAGTTCCTCGGCATCTTTGCGCAGCCTCGTCGCACGCTTTCCGTGGGTGCCTCCAGGGCTGGCTGGGTTGGTGATGCTGAACTGGTTGGGGTGGAGGAGCAATGCCGAAGAATCGGAGATCTCGAGCGCCTCCTTTTCCTTGTTCAGACGGTATTTTCTCGAGAGCAGGGTATTGACGAGACGGTCACGAAGGGTAGCAGAGAGGGCTTGGTGCTCGCGCTTGGCGGTCTCGACCTTGTAGACGTATTCGTTCTTGTATTGCTGGAGGCGGCGCTCGTGCTCATGCTGTTGGTGCCATGATTAGTTGGGCCGAGCAGGGGCCAAGGAGTGTAAAAGTCGGCCGCACTCACCATGTGTTGGAGCAAGTGGAAATCCCTATACTCAATGAGGTCCTCAATGCCTTGAACGAAGTCCTCGAATTTGGGACCGGCCATCTGCAGTAGAGTGCGGTTGCTGTCGGACAGCACATCTTGCCCCTGGGTCTCTTCATGTTCTTGACGCAGGCTGGCGATGACGTTCAAAACATCGTCGGCGTACGGGTCGATGCGCTGCACGAGATTGGTGTCGATCTGGACCTTCTGAAGCTGATCACGGTATCCGAGATCGCGGTCCTTGCTGAACTTCTCCTGTAGGTTGGCAATCTTGTCGGCAAGGGCCTGGCGCTTGCGGTCGCGTTTCGACGGGGGCACCGGAGAGGCTCGCCCGCCCTTGTGTTGGGCAGAGGCACCACCCAAATTGGGGGTGGATGCTTCGTTGGCTGCCATTGGGGCAGTGACGAGCAAGCTCGCGTATCGTTTGTTCAACTGCGCACTTGCTGGGGCTTGGTCGCGGAAGGTGGTTGTTGTGGTCGGAGAACGGGACGCTGATGCGAATAGAAGCCGTCAACCGTCGCAAACCGGAGTTCGAGCGAGACGGACTCTAAAGTTGCGGAAAGGGAACGAAACGGATTCGACAAGGTTTTTAAAAGAGAAAAAATAAACCCTCAATCGCTGCTCTCGATTAAGGGGAATTCCGACCAGTTGCCCGCCCATTCGCAGCGGCAGCTCTCGTAGAGGTGTTTGTGTGGGAGAATAAGGTAGGTAAGAATCGGAGAGAGTGAGGGTACTACAAAATGGACTAGCAGTACTGTGGCTTGCCTTGTCAGCCTTTCGCGCTAGGCAAGTGCATGTACTTCGTACGGATATTTCTGTACCTGGTTGCTGGAGGGGCTGGGTTTTCTTATTGGACGGAGGTCACCCGATGGCTTTCGCAGGGGCCAGGCTGGTTTGAAGGGATGAAAAACAGCAGCTTCCAGAGATGTATGTACTGTGCACGCCGAGTTTCATCCGGGTACTATGGCTTCACCGTCATCTTTTTGCCCTGTTTTACAAATTTCAAGTATGATGGCGGGTTATCCGCCAACTATAAGCCTCAGGAAACCCAAGGCAGAGTGACAGGGCAGATCCACTGACTCCAGCAAGGTACAATTTCCAATGAAATGGGGTGGCCTTCAACTACCTGGGTAGGTATTTAGGTACCCGCCTAAGTAGTACCTACCTACGAATAGGTAGCTTGAAGAACATCGCAGTCATAACCTGAGAAACACCTTGAAAGGTTGAGGTTCCATTAAAGACGCTGTTTTCGCACAGCATACCAATTTTCCAGTTTGGCATTACATCAATGTCCAAATTATACCCAACAGCACAAATAATGATGATATAATAATAATAATAATAATAATAATAATAACAATAAAATCATGAACACAACTGAAGGGGTTCAGATAGCGATGCATCTACATACCTTGTCGGGGCTACGAGTGGAATGGTTCTCGGTAGAACATCACTGGCCGGGATAGAGTCCAGAGACGCAAAGGTTGTTCCGACAACAGGCTTATATCGGGATTGCATTGCGTGTGCATCTTCTTGCAAACCACAGACCTTGCTATTCTTATAGCCCGTTTCTGAGCTTCTGCAGCTGGCCCATCAAGCCATAACCCCCAAGATAGGTCTTGTTCTCCGCCGCGTCGGCATGGACACTCCCTTTCCTCGCCCGTCCATCGCCTCCATCCCTCCTGCTCGCCTGGTCCAACTCCCTCATGAGGTCCCTGTGCCGGTCCTCGACCATCTTGGCCAGGCTCTCGATGAACCTTGTCCTGCCCTTCTCCTCCGCCGTCCCCTTCCACACCTGATTCAGCTCCTTGAGCTCCTCGATGCGCTGCGCCGCCTTCTCGATCCCCTTGACCGGGTCCTCCGACTTGGTCAGCAGCTGCGAGATCTCGTCCCGCAGCTTCTGGAGGACCTGCTGCCCCTTCTCCTCCGTGCTGTGCTGCTCGGCCCGGGGTCTGGCGCCGAGACAGAAAGGAAAGACGAGCTGACCGAGAGCTCCGACGGCGGGAAGACGAACTCCATGGCGTCGCCAAACGTCTTGATGACGGTGTCGAGGCGGGAGCGGACCACCGTCAACGTTCGCAGCTGGTGGATGTACGGCGGCTCTGTAAGCGTCTCTCCCTCCGCAGCCGTGCCGCCCTCGTCTGCCTTGGCAGTTTCGACCGACTCCCTCTTTTCTTCACCACTCGCGACTTCGGTCGCCGTCTTGTGTATAGCGCCCTCTTCTAGACCGCCAGGTGCAAACTTCTTGATGTCCTCCTGCAGCGTCTCATTCATCGTCTCGGCCAGACTCAATGTCTCGCCGCGCAACAGTTCTACCTCATAGGCGAGCCGGCTGCCACTCCGTAAGATGTCGTCTGTCAGCTGGGTGAGCGTGCCGGAAAGCCTTGTTGTGTGAATGTTGAGTTGAGATAACAGCGCCTGCGCCTCGCTGGACAGTTCGGCCAGCGGGACCGCCTGACCCCCGTTCCGCGATGCATGATTGCTTCCATGCTGAAGAGGCGCTAGATTAGCATTGAGGTACGCGGCGGGGTCGAACGAAGGGTCCAAGAAGTCCTGAAGGAAGTCGTCCGCTACGTGGCTCGACTTGGGCTGGATGGTCGACTTGGACTGTTGGCGGGTGTGGATAGGGAGGCTTTTGGATGCGGCGGCATTGCTGCCTTGGCGCCGGCGCAATGCCGTTTTGGAATCCCACGACATTTTTTCCCAGATAGGGATGTGACGGACAGAGAGTTTCAGTGTTTTCTGAATTCCTACGAGACAGAGCCTCACAGAGGACAGGTCTCATCTGGACGAGTTGAATGAATCCACGGGGTGAGTGAGAGGTTGGCTGGGCGGTGTGCCCCACTTTCACCCGCGGTCGGTCTCCCTTAAGCGAACACAACTGTGGCGCTTGCTTCACCGTGTGTTGGTTCCTGGTGCTCTCCAATCTTGAATCATACTTTCACTTCAAGTAAATACACACCGCGTGTTTTGCTGTCGCATTCTTCAAATATCTTGTTTCGCCAAAAAGAAGAAGAAAATCTGAGCTATCTTAAGCAAAAAGATTTATTGCCACCATCAATGGGTATCTTTTGGCCACAAGAGCTCCCTTCGGTACAAGGATCGAATCATCGACCAAAATACAATAAACCATACAACTATCAAACATGCGGCCATAACACTTCCAGAGGTCTGCAGCCCGCTGTTCTGGAAGACTTTCCCGAGGGCCGTGGTGGCAGTAATCAGCGCCGTGTTCGGGAACACGAACGACCACCAAGTCATCTGGAAAGACATCCTCTTTTTTGGCCACAAAACTTTCCAGAGCGATCCAACGGACACTATGAAGAACCATAGGGACAGCCCCCATAGCCACAGACCGATAAAGGCAGACATCACTTTGACGATAGGCACGGCTAAGTTAGTGCCGAGAAAATCGCTATGTAAGATGGTCTCTGCTTGGTTGCCGAGTTGCACTTTTTGACTGTTAGCCTGGTTTCTTTCGCACGCAAGTCGATGAAATTACCTAGTCCTCCCACTGTGAATGCAAACGGCCCGATAGAAATGAACTACATCTTGGTCAACTTGGCGCTACCTCGTGACACGGCATAAAACCACACATACCACACCAGGACGCTGGAACTCTCGGGGAAGCTTTTGTGTCATCAACCGGTAGATGAAGGCAGCCGAGATCATGAAGGCAATCATACAACCCGCGCCTTGGGTAGCCACGGCACTGAGTGCAATAGCAGGAGTGTTGAGAGTGACGATATGCTGATTGGCCTGGGTTGCGGCTTGAATGAGGTTGCTCGCGAAAGGTGCCGTGAGGAGAAGTGGGTAGGCTGGAAATACCCACGTCGGTGTCATGGTATGAATAGGAAAGGCTCTACGGCATGGTGAGTAAGGCCATGTTTGCAGCCAGAGGGAAAGGCTGATGCTCACGTTGTCGACCAAAGAATCAGGTAAATGGTCGAGCTAGCTAGCACGCTCAAGGCCGTATAGGACCAGAAAATAATCTGCATGACCCTGAGAAGCCAAGGACCAACACGTGGAACACCGAACTGGCATATGTTGATGGATATAATGGCAACCCTTGCTATGCTTAGTTGACTTCCTACCGCCTTAGACTCATGAACTCACGAGACAACAGACGAAGGAATAAAGAGAGACTCAGTCTGGTCGGCGAAGGAGTGCTTGAGCGAGCCTGGTCGAAACCTGAAGCGCAACCCGGCAAGCACACAGTTCATGATGAAGAGGACGAGATTGAGTAGAAAAAAAGCGGTAGCTACGCCGTTGAGCCAGGCGGCTTTGTATGAAACTGTTCAAAGGTCAGTGTACACTCAGCCCGGTGCAACGAGAAGTACCCACGAGAGTGTATTACGTTTGCCATTCCTCCGGTGGCCTATCTCATATCAGCATCCTGGTGAAGCAGTCTGTCGCTCGCTGCTTACCATTGTCTGTTATCTGTTAGCCAATGGTTTGATAGACGGAATCCGGGTTACTTTCCATTGTGAACCAAGTCCACGTATGGCACGCGATCCGATCCCGGATTCCCACCTTATGAAAGCTGGGGTGATCTTCTTTGCTGGCCTTCGTGTTGTCCGGGCTGGATTCCTTCGAGTCTGCCCGCGTCTCGGCATGTGGATGGGCCTCGTCATGTTCCGGTGCCGACACGGGCCCGTAAGAAGAGTAGGGGAGAAATGGAGGACGTCTGAGGGGGGAATTAGGCGTCTGGAAGGAAGTCGAGGGAGCCGTATTGGGGTTGGCGAGCCATGAGGAGCGGCTGTTCTCATCAGGAGTAAGGTAGCCGCCTACCATTTCATGGGCGGGGGCCATTTTGCTGTTGGAGAGTCCCAGTCTTCGGGTCCTCTTGCCAGTAACTTTGAGACGACATAGAGCGGGAAGAGCAGACTAGGCTCAGCATTGGAGAGGGCGATGTTCATATAGACAAGATTGGTGATGAACACAACGTGGTCGAGGAACAGGGACCCAAGATCGAACAGAGGCATGCTCAGAAAACGACGTGCGTTCAGCGACGCAGTTTCCGTGCAGTGCCGGTTGAACCCCGAAGGAAAAAAAAAAGTGCGGCCAGAGGCGTGAGGGGATAGCGTTGACGCCCCCCAGAGACGTAGTGGGTGGGTGGATAGAGTCAGATGCCTGCCCTGGGCGTGTCGTGCAAAACGACCAATGCAGATCCCGGCCCTTCCCTTGAGCAAAACGAGCTACGAATCGTCCTGTGGCTGCGACCAAAGGTTGTATTGTGTGTCGGGTTCCACTCGGCCTTGTCCGCCGGCTACTAATAGTAGGTATGACGGGATATTTCAGTGGTTTGTGACGACGATTCCCAGCGGCGAAGGCGACAACGGTCGACAACAACACCCACCACGATAGAGTTTTGTCAGAGGCTTGATTGATATCAAGTTACAGGAAAATGGTTCGGTTTGGCGAGTGAGGCAGATCCTGGCGAGAAGTTGAAGTGTACCTAGTGGCAGTGTAGAGGAGTGGTGCCGGTGTCGTCCAGAAGCTGGCAGAAGGGTGTAGCAGGTGCAACATTTTAGCCCGGCGTGCTGGAGGTGCCCAGAGACTCGGGTCACCCTGCCGTGGATGACGCAGCATGACTGGTTCCCCATGTGGGGAACCTCGATGAACACGGCATCAAAATTTCAAGTTCAACTAGCAAACACCAGCTGTCCGAGTTATTCCCGTGATGGGGGAAGGCTCAGCCCAGTCATCTCATATCCAGATTCCTCCGATCAACAACTGCCAAACGGGTCGGTGCGCTGGGATGCCAAGGGAACGAGCGAGCAACATGACCAAATGGCGGGGAAAACAATGGATGGTCATCGTATCTGTAGCGCTGGCACGGAGGCTAATTTGTCCGCGCTACTGTGGTTGTCTGATCATCCGCGTCTTTTATCTTATCGTGCTTACCTACCAAGACATAAAACTGCTGATAGGATATCCTTCGCTCGCCAAAGACGCTAAGCATGTGGAGGGACGACTCAGTGTGGCGGGATGGCAATGGCTTGCTTACTGAGGTAATTGGAACCACCGTGACCCACGACTTTTGACCTCATCCTCAAACTTGCATTGGCGCCTGGGCCGGCTATCATCTACTTGGGCTCCGACGCGGCGAGAGGCTGCATCACCCCTCGCTAAACGTTAATACACTTACCTTAGCGGTGAGGGGACCACACCTGGCAACCCTGCCCTGCGAGCCTGCCTCGCTGCTGGCAATCAGGTCTCAGGAATGTGCCCCGAGATGAACATTTTTGGAAGGTGCCTGCTCCGGAAAAGTACATCGTAGCTTCCGAGCAGGCACCGCGACATATTGTTCCTCCTCGCGCATCTTCTTGGCGACGTCTATCGACGATTGACATTACTGCTCCTTGACAACACGCCTCATGCAGACCCCCCGAAGCCAGTGAGAATGAAAGGTGCGCTGCATGTTCTCGACCATTTTGATCCACGAGGCAGGACGTGACATCTCGTCTTACAATGACCACTTCTACAATCTCACTCGACCCATTTGTCCTACGCAACTCCGAAACTGCCTCCTTTGTTACCATTGCGAGTAATCTTTCTCTTCGTACCCTGTCGTTCCAGACGCCCTTCTCATCCGCGGACGAACTACTCCTCAGTGTTCGAGAGGGCGATATATTGGTTTCCAAAGCCGATTCGTTCCGTCTTGTGGTCTCCACAGTCCTTGAGGGAGAAGACTCGACGGAACGCCACGACTTCGCTGACCAAGTCGCTCGGTGCCTGGCAGGCTGCCCTGTGAGCGACACCCAGAGCCTACGAGGCATGGAAGCTAACGCATGCATAGATTTGGGCCCGGCTAGGACTTCTCGTGACCCGTGATAGAGACGATCTTTGCAGCTTGCGGCACCTATCGTTCACAATCACATATCTTGACAGAACCTCGTCCCCAGACATGCCTCCTGGTACCATAGTCGGGATATTGCAACACGTCACGTGCTCTTTTCACTTCCATCGGGATTTGCGCGTACTCAAGGAACCCCATATGATGATTCCGAATCCCTTCTTCGGCTCAGTCAGCGATGCGGATCCTAATGACTTGCCTCCGGGATAGGACCCGAACGACAACGTTGAAGAATCTTCATCAACACAGGACTCGGGTGTCTTCCTTACGGATGACGAGGTCATTGCTGGCGTGTGTCCACGGCAGCAAGAGTGTCTGGACGACAAGACGGTACCCTCTTACGCCGTAATGCGGCTACTGGAAGCTGGTCTCGATGCTTTAATTGTGGATCGAAGGCCTTCTGCCAACATTCAAACTATTCAGGCCATGACTTCACCCCTTTGGCTCACCTTGTACCCGAAGTTTTCAACATTAGGTATCTTTCGGTATGACAGTTCTTGTGTGGAGAAGATGCACGATGGTAACAGACAAGTTAACAGGATACAGTCACTTGCATCCCGGTCCCGCCTCCTTCCAGGCTTGTCATCTGTGTTTGCAGTCTTGGACAAGATCGAGCCCAGCCGAATGGAGGATTTGATCGAGGACAGGGCGGGAAACCGATTCCGTCAAGCAAATGAGCATTCCAGCGAAAACTTATGGCATCAGCTATGGCGGCTGACACGGACAAGACTCCCGTCCTTTCAGAGGGGCGACTTGGAACAGCGAAGGGCTCGCGAGACAGCGGCAGCGGACAACGACGGCGGCGACGACGACGACGACGACGATACCCTTCCGATAAATGAAGTCGAGAGGTCAGCCGGTTACCAACCCCTGTCAAATGATCGAACTTTTGCCGACAAGGAACCAAACCACGAAGTTGATACGCAGATCGGTGCCTGCGAGAGCTACGACATAGACGGCTCTTTTTCGGACTACGATATGAGACAGCACGACGAGGACGTTGATGAGTTGGCACCTGAGGCGAATGACGCCTTTCGCTATTCGTCCCCATTCCCAAGCATGGATGACGTTTCAATTCGATACGATGGTGAGGCGGACGATGACAAAGCCTGCTACGTCGGACATTCTGTCAACCACGATGGCGAATTTGCATCTTTCAGCTCGGGGGATATAAGCTCGCCGTTTGTGCCATTCTCAGGAGAAGCCAACCCAGAGGGCTTTGAAGTGAAGGGCTTAAACCAGGCAGACTTGGCGGAAGACCGAAAATCGAGTCGAAGCCCGATGTCAATGTCAGGTTCGATGGATTCGCAAGTCGATGTTGCTTATGCCCGAGAACCATTTAGTAACTGGTGGAGTTCTGATGTTGACTCTGGAGAAGAGCAACCCGCGACATCTGACAACATAGGCGGCCTCCCAGAGCGGATATCAACACTTCCTCATAGCGATTGCCATGTGACCACGGTTGGGGGGGATGATGCAATTCAAACGTCACATATTGAAACGGAAAGTGATGCTGAAAGTAGCTCACAAAACGATGCCGGAGGCCTTGAAGGTTCTGGCGATGCTTATTGGGAGCTGTCGCAAACCTGCTGGCACTCGCCCATCCTCTTGGAGGAAGTCGAGGTGGAGGACCAGTTCGAGGATGAATGGGCAGTATAAAGCCATGTTAGGGAGTCGGAAGCTGTTCAACACCAACACTGCCAGCATTTGATCGAGGCCTGACAATCTGATATGGAATGGTATTGTGCAAGAAAAAATGAACGTCGAATGCAACCTGTGACATCCGAGCATCCTAAGAAGTGTGATTGGATATTCTAGAACGGTCATGCAAGTCCGATCCAGCTCTCAAGTCCCGGCTCGGCCCATTATCCAACCTCTCGGTCCACCAAGGGGTGCTGTCGGGTCCAGCATGACGACGCCTCTCCCAGCGATAGTGTCGGTTCGTCGTACGGCGATTCGGTGTTGATTAGATCATCGATATGGTCGCACCGCCCCACACGACCCGGCTCCTATGCACAAACTCTCTGACAAGCACGTTGTTTGTTCTCTCGAACCTGCGCATCCTCTATTTCTTTCCGCCACCGCCTCCCTTCCTAGGCTCCTTCTTCTTCTGCTGTTCGGGTTTCAGAGTCGCAAAGTGAATGTACCAGAGGAGAACGCCCTGGAGGATGATGGCGAGAAGGACAATCAGGAGGATGGTGAAAAGAATGGGCTGATCGTTCAGGACGGCGACGGCCTCGGGCGTGGCGCCAATGGATCGGAACCAGTCGAATTGACCCATCTTTGCGACTTCGGGGGTTGTGGTGTCTGTCGGTAGGTGACGTTCAAGAACGAAGGAGGCGCGCGCGAATCCCTTTCGCGATAGCAGCAACTGGGAACGGATGGTCCGTTATTTATCGGCGAAGCGGACAGGAGGCGCGAGGAGGTCGATCTCGGACGGTTGCGACGGTAATGGACTGCGGGGGCTTCCGGATTAAAGGAGTACGGGTAGAAGAAAGTCGAAAAGAAGGTCTAGGTCTCAAGTGCGCCAGTCACAAGGGAAAAAAATGTCGGAAGCCGGATTAGATGTTTTTTTTGTTGGAAACACGAGATGCGAAGAGGCCCGAGGGGGAGAAAAGGGAGTGGGAGGGTTCGCTGGGGCCAAGATGTACGAAAAAGATCCGCTGGGCTTCTCGAAACGGGGGACGTCACAATTTGGGGTGCGGTCAGGTCAGTGGTTCACACAGGCTAGGGCGCCTTTTTTGGTTGGTGGGTGAGACCAGGACGCGACATGCGGTACGCATCGTCGTGGCCAGAATGCGTGGGAGCCTGGGAGGCCGGCCAGGGGAGGAGGGGGAAAGGACCTTCGATGCGCGTTTCAGGCCTGCGGCAGAAAGTCGACTGATGTCTGCGGCTAGTGATTGGCCACTCAGGGACAAGCTGCAGCGGTTACTTCGGCACGGTGCAAGGGGTACCATCCTCAAGAAAAAGGCGTGGTCGGCGTCTGCTTGCAAGGGTTGGATTGGACTATCCGTGCCTACCTATGCGTGATTGGGTCCGAAGCCGATATCAACGATGGCTTCAGTATCCGTACTCCGATCTGAAGGAGTTTTGGGCTGGTGCGGCTGCGAATGCGTGGTGATGCTGGCTAGGAAAACGTGATCATCGCCGGGTCCCGCACCCGCTGCAGGTTTGATGAGCCTTGAACCGGGAATGGAGCCAAGATTAAGTAAGCCGGCCCCTGAGTCACCACTCAAAGTGGTGCTTCTTTGGTACGGATACCTTGCGATGATCGTCTCAGAGAGCCGGGAGATGGTGTTTGAGCCCACCGAGGTCACATGATCATGCGAGCATCTCAGTACCCGTCTGTCGAACGGCCGCACGGGCCATGTGCGGCAGAAACCCGGATGCTGTCAACCAATGATGTGGCGTGAATCGGCCTAAGGCGATGTGGACGACGTTGATCCGATTGAGCTTCAAAAAAAATTGTCGACCAGCTGGCGCGACCCTGAGCTCAACCCAAGAGCCCATCACGCGACTACAACCACCCCCAAGGCGACTATTGCACCCTTTGCTGCCGGTAACGAGCTGGCGCAGAGACGTCGCCCTTTTCTCTGCAGCGATGAATTCGGTACGCCCGGCCCGGAGCGTCCTGTCGAGATGCGTCTCCGTCTCGACCACACCGGCCCTGCCCTGCCGTCTGTTCCACAGCTCCGTTAGTCGGTCGGGGCGGAGACGGTCACGATTCAACAATGTCACCGCCGAGAAGATGGGACTGACGACCCCCGAAGCGATCGAGTCGTATGCGAAGGTCCAGTTTCCCGAGTACACAGAGGAGGAGAAGGCGGCCCTGAAGCAGAAGTACACTCCCGAGCAGTGGGAGGCTCTCGAGGCGGCCGAGGCGGCCATCGACCCCAAAGACCTGGTGATCCAGGGTCGGTTACGGACGGACCCTTACAAGCAGTCCTACATCGAGGATTTTGCGACGGTCCAGCCGATCATCGACGCGAAACCCCAGAAGACTCTGCAACCCAAGGAAGTGAAGTGGCTTCCGAGGAGAGAGTGGGTCGACGACTATATCGAGAAGATGGCCGACCGGGTCGACATCCAGCTAAAGGACACCATGGGCCATGCCTTTGCTAGGGCGCTGCGCAAGGTCAAGCAGACGAACCCGGACAAGCTCGACTTCACGGAGGAGGAGCTGAAGGAGCTGGAGAAGAACCCCGAGCTGCGCAGGAAGTTCCTGGTTGACCAAGACCCCGACGTCTTGGGAGGCAACAAGCCGAGGGGGGCCGCCCAGGCGGAAATCGCAGGCGACGACTGGATGCAGTTGATCGACAAGCACTTCTACGAGGAGCTCGAGCAGGCCCTCTCCGGTGACGGGAACCCCCTTCGCCCCTCCCGCCTGGACTCGTGGAAGGCCATTGAAGGCGAGACGGGCAACTCGGCGCTGTCCCCCGAGCTCGGCAAGATCGAGGGTGTCAAGGGCCTCTACAAGCCCCCGGAAGACCCCGAGGACGACGGCCTCGACCCCACGGGCAGCTACGCGAAGCTCAAGCAGGCCACCGGCATGAAGATAACTGACATCCTCTCCATCCTGACCAAGAGAATCGTCCTCCGTTCGGTCTCCAACCAGACCCGTCTGGGCAAGATCCGCAGTGCCTCCGTCGTTGTCGTGGCCGGCAACGGCAACGGCAGACTGGGACTGGGAGAGGCCAAGTCAACGGACCCCGGTATTGCCACGGCGACGGCCACCCTTCTTGCCATCCGCAACATGAAGCCTATTCGCAGGTATGAGAACCGCACCATCTACGGCAACGTCGAGGCCAAGATCTCGGGAACCGTTGTGAAGCTCTCCGCCCGTCCCCCAGGTATGCTGCCCCTCCCCCTTCTTTTTTTTCTTTCGCAGTTTTTTTCTTCCTTTCCCCCGGTTGCGCAGATGAGGAGGCTGACATGAATGCTCTCAGGCTTCGGACTCCGCGTCTCCCACAGGATATTCGAAATGGCCCGCGCCGCCGGAATCCACGACCTGGCCGCCAGTATCCCCCGCTCCAACAACCCCTACAATACCGTCTACGCCGTCTACAAGGCCCTTCTGAACCAACCTGACCCGGAGGAGATTGCCATCGGGCGCGGGAAGAAGCTGGTCGACGTGAGGAAGGTGTACTACGGCGGCGCTGTATATTAATCTGTATACCACTTTGTATACCACTGTAAATGTGCACAAAAAAAAAAGCGCAAATCACTAGAGATCGGTGTTTCCTATGTGAGCTCGCCGGTCGTAACCCGTGCGCAACCACGCTTGGAGGCCGACATGTTTATGGGTTGTGCCAATGTTTGCAATTCACAGGGGGGGGGTATCTCCTCTAATCGCGATGTCGTCATCTGCCTGCGCATTTCTCTTTTTTTTTTTCATCTCGCCGCAGCTTGAGGCCGTGGTAGGCTTCCAGGCCTGAACTCGGCTTGACGACCTCAATCGTCCCGCTCGTCGGCCTGGCTCTCCGCCCGGTCGCCCCAGTCAATCTCCTGCTGCAGCACTATGCTGTACACGCTCGCCTTGAGGAGCGTGAAGACCAGGCTCGTCTTGCGCTCCAGCTCGCGCAGGCCGTCGAGGATCTCGGTGCTCGGGGAGCCGCTGAGGTCTTCGAGTGTGGAGGCGAGCTGCGGAGCGTTTTCGGCAGCGTTAGCGAGTGCCTGCCAATGCGATGGTTCGGGCGAAACGGAGAGGGGGGGGGGTCAGGGAGAGAGAGAGCGGGTTCGGCAAGGTGGGCCACGTAACGAACCTTCTTCATGTTATCCGCAAGCTTCTCGTACTCCTCCAGGACCTCTGCCTCAAGTGGCGACAGCTCCGGCTGCGAATGCAGCAATGCCGATTCCCGTCCTTGTTCCATTGTGTGGGGTGCGCGCGCGCGTGCTATTGTGTGTCGGGCTTTCTTGGGCAACGCTAGTCCAGCGAGCAAGTGTGGTGATGTTTGTATGCGAAGCGAGGCAGGAGGTCGTTTTCGGTGAGGCGCGGTGGGACGCGCTGAGGGCATGCATGAACCCCGCCAACGGAAAGAAAATAAAACTATAATAAAAACAAAAGGCAAGTCATGCTCTCCTCGGTAAGTAAGCAAGCACCTCGGTGAGGATCCAATGGTCTGGAGTGCTAGCGGATCGAAGCGGCTCGTGCGCCACCAGGACATCACCGGGTGCCTGCCTAGACTTCATAACAATTTAACCCCAACGTCCGTCCAGACCTCGTTCTTCCAAGACATCCGGAAGCAGTAAAGGGGAACGCCAGCAACGCCTGTGCATGGTTATACAATTCCATTCTATCATCGACGAATCTTGATTCGGGAGACTTGGGAGCTAGCAAGATCCGCAGAAAGTACCAATGTGGCTAGTCTTCTAAGCTGCGGCGCTTACTCACGGGCTCTAGCGAGCGCCGATAATAGGGCATTCGCATGGCGTGGTGGCCAGCCAGATAGGTTGCACACACCGCATTTCCAATCACTTCTGGTGGATGGTAACAACGGGATCAACACCCCAAACATGCTGTAGGTTCGACGGTGCCGTGCAG
The DNA here is from genome assembly GCA_019425465.1 of Colletotrichum falcatum. NCBI lineage: Eukaryota > Fungi > Ascomycota > Sordariomycetes > Glomerellales > Glomerellaceae > Colletotrichum > Colletotrichum falcatum. The sequence goes on along the minus strand of SWKJ01000021.1, from coordinate 1,104,889 downwards.
GTCACGAGGGCCGCCCAGGGGCTCTGACATCCATATCCTGGACATTGTGGGATGGCTTGACGTGGCAAGCTTGTTGGTATTCCCGAACAGCTCCAGAACTAGGCTAGAGCATAAGAAGGTTACCCCGTCATTTTGCGACAGTCCGGCCACGGTGCTGCTACGGCGGACTGATACCTGCTCATTAGATCCGGGTCTGACTAGACGGGGCTAAGGAACGAGTGAGAGCTTTGGTATAAGCTGAATCCCCGATGCCACCTAGCTCAGGTCACTTGACAAGTGCTCTGCCAAGTGTCCGACAGAACGGGTTCATTCATAACGGATCAATATCGTTTGTCTGCGTTCTCGGCTTCTGAGAATGCTTGAGCTGACAGACAGACAACGATACCAGGCAGGTTTTCAAACGATCAAGAGGCTCCTTATTATTCAAGGGCAAAATGGCTGGATCGAAGAACTTTGAGCAATCACCACCGCTGACGGCCAACGACTCGGCAGAACATGCGAAGCGGACCAACACGCCGGCGCTGCTCGTACGCAGGTCCTCGCTTATGAGCAAGTTTCCCGAATCCGGCTCCTCTGCGTACGTTCTTGACTGGGAAACCAGCAACTGCAAGCAGCGGCTCCTCAGCCATGCCGACGACCTTTTGAGGGAAGCGGTGGGTCGGAGGCGGCTCACGATCATCCAGGGGCTTCCGTTGGACCTGGTCCAGGTCCTGAGGGACTCGTTGGGCGTCAGTCCTGGTTTTCTCGAGGCACATGCGGGGCGGCGGCGGTATCGGCCTTTGAGGCAGCACGATGGCGAGAGCTTCATATCCTTCGAATACCCAGAGCTTGTCAAGACAGCAAGGGGAACTTATGGGCTGGATCCTGGGTATAAGCCGTCTGCGAGGCAATCGGACCTGGTGGATGTCATGGATGAAGCCCCCTTCCATATGATGACCAAGGACGGGCAAGCGGTCATGTTCTGCCGTGCGTCGTTGTGGATGGGTAGCAGGGCCGATGGTACGACCACCCCAACGCCCCTTCTTATGTCAACCCTGCTGATGTGCTTCTTGTAGTACTGTTCCTAGATCGATCCGTATGGAATGACCCTTCTTCACAGGTCAGCAAGGCCCGGTGGCCGCTGTCAGTCAGCCGCTCGTGGCAGACGAAAATCGACGAATCGCAAATGGACGGCACCTCCGTGTGGAATGTCCTGATTGCAGAAGGGGACGAGCTTCTGGGGCTCGAAGACAGCCTCTTGCAAACGTTCCGGCAGGCGAACGTCACGAGGCAAAGCCTACCCGCCATCCTCCACGAAGCAGTCTACGACAAGTGGCAGGACTTCTTCGAGGCTCTCCCGCCATTCTCTCAGCCGGGTTCTTTGCAGGACTCGTCTCTCTACTGGCAAGCAACAGGGTCTCTGGAGCAAAATCTCGACTCGGCCGACGTCCAGGGGCCGCAGCAGCCGACAACCGGCGGCGTACGGCAGACCGATTGGCGCGGCCTGCTCGAGCGGTTGCAGCGCCGCGTGGCTATCTCGGGGCTCAGGACGTCGACGGTCCCGCAGACCCCTGGGTGGATGCGCACACAACCGACGACGGCGGCATTGCAGACGCGGGACATGAACCTCCCCGAGCAGAGCGGCCGGCCAAGTCTAGCAGACAGCAGCAGCCATTGGCCAGATGCGAAGGAAGCGAACCAGCGGGCGCTCGATCGCGTCACGTACTTGGGGGGCGTCATACTCCCGTTCACCGTGGTATCGGCCATCCTTTCCATGAACGACGAGTATTCGCCCAACGCGCCGCGCTTTTGGGTGTTCTGGGTGGCGTCCGCCGGCGCTTCCATCCTTTGCCTGTCAATCATCTACTTGGACCAGCTGCGATGTCTCCCGGTCTACTTCGAAGTGGCGGCCGTCAACAGAGTAGAATCCATCCTCACGTCCGGCAAGGCGCACAATGGCATCGGTACCGCGCCCGTGTCTCTGGCGGCATCCGGGACTCGCTGGCCGTCGCGATTGACCACCGAGATGCTAGTCGACGGGCCCGGGCCCGGCATGAACGATATGGAGGTCCTGGCCGACTCGGCCGTGAACCCTACAATGCTCGTTCAACAGTGCACGGACGGTTCGAAGCCCAAGGCGTGGCAGAGGAGGCAGCTCGGCTGGGGCGGCGCGGTGAAGAAGGTCGTCGGGTATTACCGGTGGGTGGGCAGCAAGCCGGTGCAGCTGAGTCCGTACGGCGAAGGTTTTCGGATGAAGGCGGTTTAGGTGTCTAGGGGGTTCTCCGTATGAGGTATCAAGTTCTAGACAATGGTGAGTGCAGCGAAGGTGTCATGACGAAGATGGGAAGGGGAGCTGATGTCTGAAGGGTCCGGATCCCCTGGGCACATTCAAGCCGGCGTGATGCCGGGCCGGCTGCGACGGGCATCGGGTATAAAGCATATATAGCATCGCAATTGACGAGATCAATCATTTCCCAGGTCCATGAGAGAGCATTCAGCCACCTTTCCTCATCCATGAACAATGCGATACTGCTGTTACGTGTGCCATTTCGCTACGATGCTAAGGAATACATGAGGTCGCTGTGCATGGCCATCATGCTCTTCACTTCTCTAACCGATTCCTTTTCATTGCCGTCTACTCCCTTAACTCCAATTGATGTGCAAGCATGACCAGGAGAACTCCATCCGCACCCATGACGACTGCGACATCCCCGCTCACGCAACCCTCCTTCACTGCGCATTCGCCGTCATGTGGAGATCAGAAGGAACCTGCCAGCCGTGGGCCGCAGCCGCGCGCTTGTACGCGTCGACGGCCTCGTTGACTCCGTAGTCGTATGAATTACTGGCAGTCTTGGCCATCAGTCGTGCCGGATAAGGCTCGAGGTTGCACATCGCCATGTGCACCTGTAGCAAAACGCTTTCCATGCTGCTGGCGGGGCTCCAGCCACTGTTGGTCAGGAGCTCCATGCACATGGCACCGCCAGCTGTGACATGTCCGCCGCCCCTCTGTGAAAATGGTAGGAAGCGAGGACGAATGACACGAACAAACGGCGGGGATAGTGGGAATTGGCGGCCGAAGCGGATTTCGAGAACAATGCTAGACACACCCTGACGCACCATGTCCTTTGCAAGAGGGAGAGACTTCTCGAAGCTGTGCAGCTCAACGATCCACTGAAACATGTTTGTGATGTTGTCGAAATCGATGTACCAACCGAGCTGGTGCAGAGGCGTACTGGCCTGCAACTTCTGCAACTTGCTAAGCTCCTTACCAAGGAACTTCCTTCCCTGATCCGAGGCCCAGTCAGGAGAAGGGAGCTGGGGCAGTGAGCCATAATCAACACCACCCGGAACGAATTCCATCTTGTCGGGGTCGGAACCTTTGACAAACATGTTCCCAACTGGTTCATCGTTGTCTTTTTGCTCCCGGAGTTCCATCATCAGATCAAAGTCATCCGGTTCGTCGTCAGTTGAATCGTCAGCCAAGACGATTGGCCGAGACAGTAAAGACCCAGGAGGCGCCTTTTGACGCCATGCAGGAAGCGCAGTTACTGGGATTTTGATGACATTGCCAACCGACCCTTTGATTTGACGGGAAGGGTCCTGGTATATGTAATCAGGCTCCAGAGCAGAAGCGGCCTTCTGGGTCTGAGGTTCTGTATGTGTTCGTTGGACGACGAGGTAGCGACACTGGATCCAGTCAACTTGATCAACCACATAGAATGGTTGAGTGGACTTGAATTGAGTCGGACGGTTAATAATCTCGCAGAGGCTGACAGCGGCATGCAGTTTCAGCTCGGATCCAGTCCAGGATGATGTACCTACCCTACTGTATCCCTGGCTCGTCATGAAGTCGCGGGCAAAGTACACGCCGTGACCGTAAGCACGACCGTTGAGTGTGTCCTTGAAGTCCAGGCCAGTCCTGATGATACTGTGCCAGTTTCCAAGCTGACTGCCGTGCCAGGCGAAGAGCGTTGGGTGAGGGTGTTTCCCCTGCTTTTCCAACTCCTCCTTGAAACGATTCTCCTTTTCGGGCGATCCTTGCGCGAAGCGGAACTGCATCCAGTCGTCAGTCATGCCAACTAAGCGCTCTTGTTGTCGATTCGCAGTCGCTGAGATCCCGCCGATTTCGAGGTCCATCGGTCGATCAATCTGCACAATGAATGACCGATTTGAAGCAACGATCCATCGGAGTAACGCAAGAGCGGATTTAGAAATCTTGTTGCATTCGCCCAACAACGATCCCCTGTGGCTCATGAGGTAACCTCGCAAAGTTCTGATTGAAGGGATCGTCTGCACGAGAAGCATTAGAGCCTCGCGCTGATAGGCTGGTTCCAGGTCGTCGATGTCATGTTCGTAGAGAAACAACTCAGCGGTGTCATTTTTGTCATCGATAATCCCCTCCGGCTTGCAGTTAGCCCCTTCGAGTGACGAGCAGGACCCTTTGGGTCCGCTCCAGGAGGTATCTGGGGTTGTGGTGTTCTGCTGTCTGTCACTCGACACGACGTAATCGAATTCAACGACCCTGCCGCCGTTATTGCCATCGCTGTTAAGCACGGTGTCAATATTCTTGACGCGGCAATGATGGACATCGGCCTTTCTAGCCAGACCGCCAACCACTGCAGATTTGACCAGAATAATCATATCTCCAGGCTTCAACACTATGGTTTGTGTGCTGTCGAGGGTGAGTTTGCCGGCCGAGATCTGAGCTGTCACAATAGAAGCGTTTATTTGCCGACGAACTGGAGGCTCTTCGATCTGGTGTGCACCGCTGACAGCCCACGATCCGGCAGGTTGAGCTTGTGTCGGGGGATGGCTCATCAGAGGTACCTTGATGGCCAGGCCTTTTGGCCATTCACGGATCCGAGATGTCTGCAAAGCGGCAGCGCAGAAGCTGACCAGGAGGTCAACCACGTAGGGGCGAGCAATGATATCATGCTCAATGCTGGGACCCAGCCCCAGAGCCATGAACTGAAAGAGGCAAAGGGGCTCGCTGCACACGTATGGCTTCAGCGCGGCAAAGCCCGGGTCAGTCTTCTGATGACAGACAAGGCAGTATTGGGTGCTTTTGACGAAGTATCGCAGGGCGAACTGCATTGCAATCAGAGGCACGCTGAGTTCCTTTCGTGGGAGGGGGCCTGTAGCCTTGGGGTTGTGAATCACGTAGTCCTTGTTGAGAAGACCACGGGCTGTCTTGGACACTTGCGCTTCAGCATCGTCGGCCCTGGTGGAAGTGGTGTGCAGTTTTGATTCGGGACCGCGCAGGTGTGCATCTCTGGTCAGTTTCCGTAGCAGGTCTGTAGCCCCGTCCCAAGATACGCTGTGACCCAGGCGAATCTTTAGCAGTGTTGCGAACTGCTGATTCATGAAAGTGTCGATCGAGTTTGAAATTGGCATGGAGCAGAAGGCAGCATCTAGGGCCTCTTCAGTCTTCAGAACGTCTTCCGCCGAGCTTTCTTGTGCATTGTTGAATTTTGGGTTTAGCGTAGTAAGAGCTGAGCTAAGAGTGGGTTTGAAGCGGGCGCATTTTCCGAATCGGAACTGCAATGAAGCCGAATGACCAGGCCCAAGATCCAGAAGCGTCTCTGCGCAAGGATATCCATGATCGTACTTGCATAGAAGCACGATGTAGTCCGAGGAGTTCACCTCCCAAGCCTCGAGAGTATCCTCGTTGAGACCGAGATGGGCAACGGGGAGGGAAAGGGCAAAGATGCAGCTGTCCTCCTGTTCGGTGACATTGGTCAGCAGAGAAATCTTGAAGCCGGCCTCCTTGGCCTTGCGAAGGTCTTCAACCAGACGGCCAGTGGCATTGGCCCGCTCTTTCGGGGCATTGTTGAAGGTCGGGAGCGAGCGGGAGTCGGAACCAAGGCCAAAGGTCAAGTCATCTTCGTAGTCGTACTCATCGTCTCCATCGTCTTTCTCGGCTTCTAGGTCGTCGTCCAGGTCGACGTCGGTCATCTCGACGTCAGAACTATCGCTGTTCTCCAACGCAAGATCTCTGCTTAATCTCCTCGAAATGAGATGGAGTGTGTCGAGAACGGATTTGTTCTGACTTAGGCTGGGAAGGTCGTCGAGGAGTTCAGAGACAGCTGAGGGAAGCAACTCGGCATCGGTGTAAGCCAAGAAACCGGAACCTTGCGGGTATTCATCAACGTTCAAAGCGATCAGGCGGATAGTAAGAGGCGAGGCCAGAGAATCGTCCGAGAAGACAAACTGGGCGTGACCATCATCTTCTCCCTTGGCGAGGCCAGAGATATGCTCAACGACTTGTTGGGAGGCTGCGGCCAAGTCTCTATTGAACTTGCGCCGGGTCATGGTGAGGGGAATGAACGAAAAGCTCGGCTGGGAAATGAATAAAATATGGACCGGGGAACAGAAGATTAATCGAATGAAGAGGGGATAAGATATCGATTGCAGAATGGACGAGATATTGATTGAAGAATGGACCAAAGCTCGATGGAACGCAGACAACTCAGCTTGCAGTTCTTGCCTGGCCTATAAGTAATACTTGGTTAGTACGGATCAAGGGTGCTGGAAGCAGCCCGTTTCGTTCTTGGTCCAAGCATGGAAGCAACTTGGGTTAAGACTTGAGACTTACAATGGACAGGGAAAAGGCCTGGGTGCTCTTCTCGAAACAAGTTCCCTCGGGTCTTCTCAGTAAGGACAAAGGAAGAGAGCCCTGAGATCTCAAACGGGCCAGCACTTGACGCACCCAAGTTGCGCTGCTGAAAGAAGTTGGAATGCGATACAAGGCAGAAGAAGTATAGAAGAAGTGTGAGTATCCGTACCTGCCTAGGTAGACAAGGCAGGCAAGCGGAGTGGGATGTGGAGAATAAGTCCTGGTGAGGCGGTCTCAACAGAGACAAGTAGGTGAAATAGAAGGAGGCAAGATGGACGACAGGGAACGCAGGAAGGCAGGTGCTTCCCACCTACCTAGGTAGGTAGGTATATAGATAGGTAAGTGATTCTGAAGCCAATTCACCGAGGAAAGCCGGCCCAACAGCCTTTTGTGTTCTCTGGGAGGAAATTTGAGTGAATGACCCTTGAAGGCAACAAACGGGCTTATCCAGCTCGCAGGTTCTACAAGCTCGAGGTAAGACGCAGTTGGCATGACGAGGGTAGGAAAGTACCACTCGTTTTTACAGTCATGAACGGAAATAGAAAATCAGCCGGGTTGCAGCTTAACCTCACAGTCATCGGTCGCCTGCTTTCCAGAATCAAGGTGAGAGAGACCGCATAAGCGAAGCTCTAATTCGCCTCAAGCTTGTCAAGTCAGGCAGCAACCCACTGCAGCCTGCCCTCCAGACCACACTGTCACTGACGGACCTATCTCCAACGAACAACCCGACGCCAAGGTGCTACTAGCGGGGTCTGATTGAACATGATTACCTAAACACAATCTTGGGCCGATAATTTCAAGGGTCGAATCATGGGATCCGAATATGAGCTCCAATAATTGATAAGGATAACTTTACTCTCCATAATGCCAACTGGGCTCGGTCTTGATTGCTAGATGAAGACACAGCGAGAGAAAGGAGAAACATGAAGCAACAGCTCACAAGTGCCTTGTGATGATGAGGGGACCCGGCGACCCTCTATTCAACACTCGACTACTTACGACGCCCGTCCATTGACGAGGGAAGAAATTGGTGTTACAACTGGTATCATTATCACCCGGATTGGCACCCGCGTGAGTTTTGCAGTTGAACGAGACATTAGAGAGGTGAAAGGGGGAAGGCCATACAGGGCGATGCAAACGAAGATTGAATAAAAGAGGGGAAACAAGGTATTTCAGAGGTAATAATAGTAGAGTGAACAACAGACATGTTAGTGTATTCTCATGAATTTTGGGTGATGATGTTAGTATCAAGACAAACTCCTTCTAGATCTGTTGGGATTGGCTTCCGAGATGGTGTCCAGGAGCCCCGAACTATGCATAGATGCCAATGCGTTACAGCGAGTTTTACTTGTCGTTAAGCAGTGTCTGCTTCTTAATGAGGCCATGAACCCTTGAGATCTGCGAGTCAAGTCGTTTGAAACCAACGACTTTCAGTTGGCAGAATCTGGGGTTCGGTTGGGGCCTAGGTACCTGCGGTACATATATTCGTACACCGTACGTAGGTAGATACTAAATACCTGGTACCGAGAGCTTTGAATGTCGGCACATATCATATCTTTGAACCTGTGATTAGCGACTCGTGTTCTCGTCGGTGGTCCTCTCCAACTGATCTGCTCCTCAGACATTACCTGAATACCAACAATTCGGGACGCGACGGCAAGCAGGCGGTATCCATTCTGACTAACACGCGACCCTGGCCCTTACCGCGAGCTGCTGCAAGGCCTGTAGGTAATCAACTGCGTTGAGCCCTTTCCCCAGACTAGGTACCTACCTACCTACAGTACCTACTATGTACCTATGTACGTACCAACAACGCCCGTCCCAGGCCTGAGGCACGACAACACATTGGTCTCGGCGCAATCCACCCCTCTACCTTCCCACTCCACCGACCCTGGACCAACGCTGTAGCTTCTACGGATACTCCTGAACCCTCCCTCTCTCCCTCTCTCTCACGACGCGACGCTCTCTGCACTCTCCATTGGACTCGGGCCGACTTCCAGTCCAAAAGCCATTCTCTTTCCCGCATCTCGCTGCCCCAATGCATCGCGCAGCAGTGAGGGCTTTGCGGACAACCTACCGATGTACGGCTCGTAGCTTCGCACGCAACACCCGACGGGGCCTCTTCGAACATAACCTCTCCGCCACCTCTTCCTTCGCGACCCGCCACGGCCTGCGGTACTCGTCCTCTTCCTCCCCGAACCAGCCTCGCAAAAACCCCGAGCATGCTGTCCAGCCGCTAAAGTCCTCCATGTACATCCGCCGCTTCTCCGTCGCTCTCGTGTCCACCCTCGTCGGCTACGGCGCCTGGTACTCGTACAACGGTACCCCTCTCGACAAGTCCCAAGGCTTGACAAGGAGCTTCACCACCGGCGCCACGACCGGCGGTGATGCTGCCCCGACTCGCGCTGTTCTTGTCGTAGGCGCCGACCAGCTACACACCGGAACCTTCGTCGGAGAGGGCCCCATCTCCAAGACCACCAGCGACGACGGCCGCAAGGTCATCGAGATGTTGACCCCCGAGCAGGTCACCGAGAAGCTCCGCAAGACGGAGCAGTCCTTCCTCGTCAACAGAGGCCAGGGCGTTCTGCGCTACGACCTGGTCCAGCTACCCAGTAACGACCCCATTGAGGACGACCATGCCGAGAAGATTGTCGAAGTGCCCAACAAGGCCGCCAATAGCAGCGACTGGATGTTCTGGGGTGTTTTTGATGGTCATGCGTGAGTTGATGTTGGAACGTCAACCTGCCTGAATACCCGAACTGACACGTAACAGCGGCTGGACGACCTCGGCGAAACTACGCCAGGCTCTGATCACCTCCGTTGCCAAGGAGCTTAACAACACGTACCAATCTTCTGCCGACCTGTCACCACCAGCTGAGGCCATCGATGCTGCTATCAAGTCCGGCTTCACTCGCCTGGACGACGAGATTGTCAACCAGAGCGTCGAGAGGGTCCTTAAGGCCGGCTCCAAGACCATGGCCGCGGAGCTTCTTGCCCCCGCCCTGTCTGGCTCCTGTGCCCTGCTATCCTTCTACGACAGCAGATCTAAGCTTCTGCGCGTTGCCTGCACCGGTGACTCGCGCGCTGTCCTCGGCCGCCGATCGGCATCGGGTAAGTGGACTGCTACCGCTCTATCGGTGGACCAGACGGGAGGTAACCCCGACGAGGCCGCCCGCCTGCGCAAACTCCATCCCGGCGAGGACCGAGTTGTGCACAACGGCCGAGTGCTCGGCGGGCTGGAGCCGACCCGTGCCTTCGGCGACGCGAGCTACAAGTGGAGCCGGGAGATCACCAACAGACTCCGGGAATCTTTCTTCGCCCGCTCCGCATCGCCCCTGCTCAAGACGCCCCCCTACGTCACAGCCGAGCCAGTCGTCACGACAACCAAGATCGAGCCTGAGAATGGAGATTTTGTGGTCATGGCCACCGATGGCTTGTGGGAGATGCTGACCAACGAGGAGGTTGTTGGTCTCGTCGGCAAATGGATCGAGAGCCAGGCCAGCGGCTCTTCGCAGTTCGACTCGACCTGGTCCAAGCTCTTCGGATCCAAGCAATCCACCTTGCCCGTCGAGCAGGCGAGCGGCAAGAGCACCGACGGCCAAAAGACGCCCATCCGTCTGCAGCAGTGGGGCATATCCCCCGACGCGCCGGAGCGGTTCGTCGTCAAGGACAAGAACGTAGCCACGCACCTGGTCCGCAACGCCCTCGGCGGCAAGAACGAAGAGCAGGTCTCCGCTCTGCTGACTCTGCCGTCTCCGTTCTCGAGACGCTACAGGTGAGTCGGGCCACACACGTGGAAACCACTGACATGAATCGCAAAGCTGACACGAAACGAAACGAAACAGGGACGACCTGACCGTGCAGGTAATCTTCTTCGGCAACGGAGAGAAGACGGGCCAGGTCAATCTGAACGAGGAGGCCACGGCGCCGTCGAAGCAGCAGCCCGCGAAGGCGAAGCTTTAGGGGACCATCGTCGCGTCTCGTATTGAAGCGACTATCATTGGCGAATGGCTCTCTGGAGCGACAGCGTTAGCCCGCGTGTGTTTATCGGTGTGTACCAAACAGTTGACCGCGTCAAGGTGGTCCAGAAGGGGGGGGGAGGGAAGTGAAGGAACCCCGCCTGTCTTCCTGAGATGAGGGTGTTGGTTGCATCTGGAAAGCGAATAACAGAAAAATATGCCCCTGACTGGAGCTACTGCTCAGAGAGAACTCATGTTTATTATACACACTGCTTAGCGATAAATAAACCAGCGAAACCTGAACCCTCTGCTTTGACGAGACCCCTTCCTTTGGCCTCACTGCCCTCTTTTGGGAGAGACGGGTGAAGCAATACCTACTGAGACGCATGCACCCATCACTATCCTGACCACACGTGCTAGCACAACCACGAACGAATATGGCGGCCTCACAATGTCCCATGGCGGGGGGCTTTTCTTCTTCTCTTCTCAAGCTTTTTATATTTCGCTGGTTGTTAAGGACGGCAACGGTTTTGTTCGACAGAAACCAAAACGTTTCGACACTGCAAAAACCTCCGCGCGGCGCAAGGTTTTTTTCGTCGTCTCTCTAGGTAGTCACCCAACGGTCCACAAAAGAGCACTCGCACACAGTCCCCCCTCCCTAATGATTCCCTCTGTCTGCCCGGCCCTCTCTCCCCTCTGCACTTGTCCCCCTCCCCGCCCCCTCCCTTTCTGTTCGTCTCTTTGTAAAAATAGAAACGAGAAGAGCAAAAAAAAAAACCCATTTCCCCAAACTCAAAAACGCCCGGGGATCCCCTTGGAAAAAAAAGAAGAAGAAAAAACGGGGGCAAAAGAGCACAAGAACGGGTCCGAGATAAGACGACAGTAAAGAACAAGAAACTCCCAATGATGAAGGCATAGAGACCATATGCTGCTGGATGATCTTTTTTCGTGAGAATCCCATCGGGGTAGGGAATCGATAGTTACGGGTTGTGTAACAAAGTTTTTGTAAGCCAAATGGTTCCTCGAGTCAGGGGCGCTCGTAGGTTTCGATCGTTCGCTTTCTGCTGCTGCTTCTTTTTCTTCTTCTTCTGCCCCGCCTGCTTCTCGTAAAGTCTCATGTCTCTCCCAATTTCGTCGCTTGCAAAAATGATGGTCCATAACTGTAGGTAAAGTCGGTCCACACCCCTAATTCTTACACTCTTGACGATGGCCGTCATCTGCCTGCGAATGGCCCTTTGGTAACCCAAATTGGCCAGTGGCCACGGACTTCGGATCACCAACCACCTGCCTCCAGGGGTCACGAATATTGGCCATTCTGGTGTGAATGGTGATGGTCGTCGTCATCGCCGTCGTGGTGTAGGGTGACGCTGTTGAATTCCTCAAAAGGATCCACCGCAACTTCGCCGCCGGGAGTCGACAGGCCGCTATCCAGGGGAACCCCCTTCAGGTTGGCGTGCATCGGGTGAGAGCCACTCAGGTCTATGCTCTCGCTTTCTTTGACGTTGCGGAAGTTGACGGTATCGATGCCGTGTCCCTCAATGGGGATAATCGGCGGCTTCATGTGGCGGATCAAGGCCCACTGGGTCGTCTTGAAGAAGGGATGCGCTTTGATGTCTGAAGCGCCAGCCTTGGCGCCCAATCTCCGGTTCTCGTCCTTGATGAGAAGCTTGCGAATCAAGGATTTGCAAAGACTGGAATTCATTAGTTTGATTGCTCGACTGGTTGGAATGCGGACCTTACTTGGATAATTGCGGCGCCCCTGCATGGTCGGGGAAGGGAATGTCTTCTCTCAGAATGTTCGCAAAGGTCGCGTTCCGGTTCTTGCCCTTGAAAGGAGTAGTGCCATAAAGCATCTCGTAGATCAAGATACCCAGGGTCCACCAGTCCACGGCACTAGTGTGGCCGCTACCCTTAATGACCTCTGGTGCGATGTACTCTTCTGTTCCGACAAACGAATTGGTGCGGAAATTTGCGATACATGATCGGGTGTCGATGTGCAACGACGTGGTGCTGGTACCCGTCTTGCCGATGACCATGGTGGGCTTTCCACCGAGATCGGACTGTTTAGACAAGTCAAAGTCCGAAAGCATGATGTGGCCCGACTGGTGGAGCAGGATGTCTGCGTAATATGTCAGCACGCAATTGGTAAGCAGGGAAGAGCCCCGCTGAACTCACTCTCCGGCTTCAAGTCGCGGTAGATGAAGCCCATCAAATGCAGATATTCCAAGGCGGCGGTGACCTCGGCGGCGTAGAACCGCGCATCGTCTTCGGGGATACACTTGCCGGGGCGAGTCTGCAGTGCTCGGAAAAACTCTCCACCACTGCAGTATTCCATGCACAAGTACAGATAGTCCTCGGATTGGAACGAGTGGTACAGCGTCACAATGAAGGGATGGTTACTCGTGGCCAGAATTTCCTGCTCGGCAAGGGCACGCTTGATCTTATTCCTCTTGATCATCTCCTTCTTGCTCAGGACTATATCGAGTCAGTGGGCACGTCGGAGGCGTCGGTAACAGACAAGGTGGGAATCCATCGTACCTTTCATGGCGTAGAGCCGGCTGCTCTTCTTCTCGCGGACCAGATAGACCTTGCCGACATCTCCCTTGCCGATCAACTTGATCTTGTCGAAACTTTGGGGGCCAACCTCGACGTCGCGAACCTTGATGGAATTGGAACTGTAGGTCCTCCTGAAGGCGAGGTTGCGGGTCGGGGGCGGCAGATTGCCGAGGACGTCCTGGTCGGGGACGCCCAGGCTAGAGGGAGAGCCGTTGACCTTGGAAGGGCCGACCATTTCGAGGGCGCCCGAGTTCTTGTCGATGACGAGAGGATCCTTGCTCAGCTCGGCGGTGGCGGGGCGCTCGGCGCTGCCCTTTCCCTTGGAAAACAAGCCCTGGGCATTGGGTGCGCTGGCGACTCTCCTAAGTTTCCGGGCCAATTCCTCTCTGCCGGCACTCGTCGTCTGGTGCTCGGGGCCGCCGTCGGGGCCCTGGATCTTGAAGTTGGGGGTTTCTGGGGGCTTGGGGGAACCGACTCGTTGTTGTGGTGGCGGAGGCCCGGCTGGCCCTGGTGAGCAAAGTAGGGGTTCGCGTGTGCGGTCGGGCTCAGAGCCTCGTCGAGAGGGTTGCCTTCGCTGGCGGTGGTGTTGGTCCTCAATCGGCCGACAGTGCCCTTGAAGAAGCTGCTGCCGAACTTGCTCCGGATGTCTGGGCGGGCGGGAGATGCATCTGCGGAAGGATGGATGTGGGCGGAGGACTTCTCCCGGTCTCGGTCGGCGCCGCTGTTAAGGTTGATGCGGAAGAGATTCTTCAGCTTCTGATTAAACTGGGCGGCGCCATTCTGGTGGGTTCGGCTGGCAGGCATATCGGAATCTCGGGGGTGCGCGATCAAGCGACCGATGCCATGGCTGACTGGACAATTGCGGGAGAAGCGGAAGGGGGGGCCGATGGGACCGGAAGGGCGGAGAGAAGGTTGAGAGTGAGTGGCAGCAGACCAGACGCGAGGCGAAGGTGAAGGTTGAGACGAGAGGAACGTGGGCCTGGATGGGAAGCGTAAGTAGCGTCACAAAAAACAACAACAAAGGAGGTAGGGTGGTGCTGTAAGGTCGGGAGAGAGGCAGGTGAGCAAATAGGTAGGTAGGTAGGTAGGTAGGTAGGTAGGTGACAGAGCAGAGGAGGCATGGAACGAACGGGACGGCAGGGTAGGTAGGTAGGTGAGGTGAGGCGAGTATCGAAGTCGAGTTAGTAATGTGGGCGCCCGGGCATAGGCGGCTTTTCGGATGGCCTCGACACGACACCTTCCCATACATACATACCTAGGTAGGTAGGCAGGTACGAATAGGTAGGTAGGCACCCCCCGCTCGTTGGTTCGATGACCGTGGGCATGGGTGTGTGAACATGGGCATGGGCATGGCATTGGCATTGGCATTGGCATTGGCGTGGGCGTGGGCGTGGGCTCACTGCACCAGCGGCGGCGGCGGCGGCGGTGGTGGTTGTGCCGTGGTCTCGCCTAGGCCCCATTTGGGGTCGCTAGGTCTCGCTCTTTCCCTCGCCTCCGGCCCACCTTTGCCTTTCCATCACCCATCCGCCCATCCAGTGCAGTGGCTATCAGGCAGTGCACCGTAGGAGGATGAGGACCAGTCTAGATAGGGCCGTAGGACCGTAGCCGGTAATCCTCCGGGGAATGGGACGCCTACTGTGTGTGCAACGTGCCATTGACTACCGGGTGCCTACCCAGTACTATGTAGTCTTGTGAAAGAAGGGGAAGGGGGCAGACTCCCAGAATGGGACGCGCGGGCTTCTTTTGACAGGGATTATCCGGTTCAGGCGGGCCCGCCCCGGGCCTACGTACAAGTAAGTAGTACTAGGTATTCGTATGTAGGTAGGTGGTTAGGTACGTAGTACGGATAGGTTTCAGTACCTAGGTACCTACCGTAGAGGTATTTGGTGTTGGCTTCCGGTGTCTGATGTCTGTCCGTAGTAGTTTAGTAGACGGCAGTGCGGCGGGTTTTGGGCTTTGGGCTTGGCTTGGCTGGCTGGTTGGCTGGCTGGTTGGCTGGCTGGCTGGCTGGCTGGTTGGGTCTTGCTATTGGTGCTATTTTTGCCGGGCTTTTCCCGCGCCTCCCCATCGCCATCGGGAAAGTCCCCTATGAATTGGTAGGCGATGGATGTCTGGATGCTCGATTGCGGTAGCGGGTAAAATGACGGAGGTCAACTGGTAGGTTGACGGTATCTAACCCGATCAGGAAAATGGCCGGAAATACCATAATCCGTCACGCGAACATAACCCACGCGAATCCTAACCCGAATCCTAACCCGAACCCTAACCAACTAACCTGCATCTTTCAAAAGAGTATAAGAAAGCAAAAGAAAAGTAAAAGATACGGGTTAGTTGGTTAGGGTTCGGGTTAGGATTCGGGTTAGGATTCGGGTTAGGATTCGCGTGGGTTATGTTCGCGTGACGGATTATGGTATTTCCGGGCGGAAGGGGGTGGATGTGGCAGTGCATGTGGCAGTGCATGTGGTAGTATGTGGGTGGTGTGGCAGTACCTACCAAATATGGTTAGATATCCGTCAACCTACCAATTGACCTCCGTCATTTTACCCGCTACCCTCGATTGCAACCCCCCATCGCATTTTTTGCTTTAAAGGCGGCTGCGGCTGCAGCTATCCCAAAGTTTGTATCTACCTACGTAGTATGCAGATACCTTGGTAGGGAGGTACCCAGCCGGTAGCTTTGTGGTAACACTCTACAAAGAAAGTTATGTCTCTAAAGTCCGCAATGCATTCCACTGGTCTGATCTAGCCCCTCAATTCCCCAACTCTATCTCTAACGCACGTTGATATGCCTACCTACCTACCTAATTATTGCCTCACTCGCAATCTTGTTCCTTGAAAATTTTCGTGTTCTGGTGCTATGCTCATTCATACGGATACAACCACATCGCAGAAGAGAGGGCGAGGGGAATGCTTCAACTGCCTACCTGCCTGCATAGGTAGGTAGTTACGACAGGGCTTGGTAGCTGAGCGGAGGCCCCTGCACCGCCGCCAAATACGATATCATCGTATATACGGAGTACAAGACGGCGATACTAGCCTCACCTGGCCAGCCGCGTGCCAAAGCACAGCGCCTAGTGTAGCATCACAAAAAACATCAAGGGTATCGACCCCTGCTGCTAGTCATGATATGCTGTCGTGTGTGTGTCCTTCGACCCCTGCCCTTGAAGAGAGAGAGGCTCACTCGCGCAAAACACCCAACAAAAAGTAGCAAGTGATCGGATGCATACGGAGTACGTCCATGCAAAATAGAGAGAAAGAGAGAGCACAGATGTCGAAGAGAAGAAGAAGAATAATTATAGCCTTTGCCCCTCCAGTTGGCAGACCATTCCACGCCGGCCGATTGTACATAAAGCTGATCTTGACTCTCTCAAGACATGCAGACGAGAGACTCTGTCAATACTTGCAAGACAACTCACTCACCTGACAGCGACGACACATTGTGTACCGGTACTCTCGAACCTACCTATCTCGCTACCTACATGCGCCGCGGGATCCCCGCACCAGTACCCTTTAATCGGTCCATTTCAGCCATCCACACCATTGAGAACGAACCGGTGTGCCAACGTGCCAGTGTGCTGGAATTCCTAGACAAATCTGTCCGCGTCCCGACCAACAAAGAGACGAATACCCAATAAATAAAAAAAGGGGGGGGGGTTCAGGGAGGACGAAACCTGCGTGCACGGGGCCCCGCCTCGGCCATCGCCACCCTTCTGTATCTGTAGAGAAGGTGGTTGGCCGTCGTCCTCTTTCCGACGAATGATTCTCCTCCATCTCCTCCCACATCTGGGCCCCATCGGCCGCTATTGATGGACAGTAGTTTATGTATGTACGCCGTATTGGAACCATTCCAGAACTCGGTCTTCGCGCCCTTTTGCCTTGCTACTTTGTGAATATATTCTCTGCTATGAAACCCTATAGCAAGAGAACCTTCCCTCCCTCCTCCCCCAAAAAAACCCTACATCCGCTGGATCGGCCTATTCCCGCAGCTATGCGCATGCGAGAGAGGGCTGGGACATGTTTCTTCCTGAGCAGCGGCCCTCCCTGGATGCTGAGGTGTCACTCCACCCGCCCTTCTCATGCAACGTCTGCCAATCCTCCTTCTCCCCCCACAAAACACCGCATATCCCCGCCTATGATGTAAGACGGGAATGCATTCAAACCAAGTGTAGCGAGAGCCGCAACGCCAAACCGTCCCCCTTTGCAGTGACCGTGCCACCTACCTACATACTCCGGCCTATCCGCTACCTGTCATAAGGAGATCCCGACAGACCATTTGGGGTCTGTCGTCTGGGGAAGTGGGAAGCCGCTCGACGGCATCTCCCCAAGCGGCCGAGCCCGTGAGCGATACCTAGGTACCTAGTCCCCAGGGGGGGGGGGTCTTCCACGGCAGGTCCCATCGTCCTAATTTATCCCTAGAGAGGCGGAGTCGGTCGTCCCTCCTTCGAAACCGCGCTGCGAAGCTTGGCCGTTGCTGGCATTTGCAACTCGCCTCGCCGTCCGTTGTCCATCGTCGGCGTCGTCGCTGCCTCGAAATGCCCACCCTTGCCAGATTCCGGCTCGTGTTCACGCCACATTCTTTGAACAGCTCCGTTGCGTCATCGCTCTTCCGTCGCCTCCTCCGTCCCGTTATCATCTTCTCCCTCACTCGGCATATTCTGATCTCGCAGGAGCAAAAGGTCCTTGAGCCTCCGTCTGTTGTTGCGCCACGTGTAAAAGTCCTCCTCCTTCTGATCCCGTATGGATGGTGTGATCTGATGGCCCTCCTTGTCAAAAAGATAGCCCGGGAGCTCGGCCCCATCGTCGGTAGTGTATCGCTTGAACGACACCTGTGGCCCGTCCCCTACCTGCCAGGCGATTGGGAGCATGTGTGAATCCTCCAGGTGAGCTCTGAGGCCCGCGGGTGTGGGGAAGCTGTGAGCCGGCTGCTGCGGCTGCTCGGCACATTGGGCCCATTGACATGCAAATGGTTCGGTCCTCGCATGAACCACGACGACATGCTTTCGCAGCGTCGCAAAGTTGTGCAGCTCGGCGCTGCAACCCTTCCACTCGCAGATGAAGACGTTGAAGTGCGGGTTCAGTCCCTCGTAGATGGTTCTCGGCTGTGGCGATGGTGCTTTGGGGGACGCCCTCGTCTTTTCCCCGCGTACATGGCGCCGGTCTTGGGCCGATCTGGCCGCAGCTTTCTCGGTCCCGTTGCCCGAGACTCGTCCTGCAAGGTCTCTGTACCCGCCCTGTTTGGTCGGAAGCCTTTTGGCCGGCCGCGTTTCCGAGGCGGCGGAAGGGGTCTGTCCCGGGCGAGGATGCATCTGGCTCGTCTACAGTGGCGGTTGGTAAAGCCGGCTTGGCGAGGCTCACATCCGGTGCGGCTTGAGGTACCGATTTTCTGAATTGGGGAGAGAAGCCCGAGGTCATCAAGTCATCCGCGTCATCCTCTACCGTCCTCCAGATAGTTGCTTTTGCTTGCTTGCTCGGGCTTGAATTGAGAACCACCGCAAACGACGGTCGCGAGGCCGGCTGTGCAGTCGACGTCTTCCTCGGCGGAGCTAGCTGTGGCAAAGCCGATGGCCGGCTTCTGCCGCCAGACTGACCCAGGAACATATCGAGAGTACGTTGACGTGGTTGGGACGGGTTTCCCAGGCCCATCGGAGCTGGGCTCGTCTGCGGCTCTGCTGGAAGTGGCGGGGGCATAGTGGAAGCTCTGGTGTAAAGTACCGTGGAGGAAAAATGCAAGATTCGTCTCACTCAGGCCGAGTTGATCAAGTGGCCTTTGAAACTGCGCCGAGCTGATCCAGTACCAGCTGTGGTGGGTAGTGAAGCCGAGTGCAATAGAGATGTGCTTCAATGAGTTGGTCGTATCAGTCCAAGTTCCTATATCTTGCAAGATAACCAGGGGCTACATGGCCGAGCGAGCTGTTGAGCGCGATGAACCTACTTAGGTAGCTAAGGACGCGTTGATACGCCAGAGAACGCGATTGAATGAGACCCTAATCGGCCAAAAAAGTGGGACAGGACACCCTTTTTGGGCGGCTCACACTTTGATGGTTTCCAGCTCGTGCTCTCTGTTCATCAACACACGATCTAGGTGAGATGGCCATCCGTTCTACCAGACAGCCCTCAGTGACGTGGGATTGAATAGGGCTAAAGGATGTTCCATTAAAAAAAATTCGTGTGATGGTGATGTATATTAACATGACTTGGTACACGGACGTCCTCAACGCACTGCATCTAGTAGTAACCACCACTCTCGAGCCGCAACCGTGACTACCTAAAATATAGCACGGTGTACACCTGTGGACGCTCCTCACTGCTTCTGTCGGATCACGTCGGAGGTCGTCATTAGAGCAGCCGGGGAGACATTGTTAATCGAGCAACCCGTTCGGCTCTCCGCAAATGCCGTCATGGGTCCGACCAATGGTCTAATCTCACGGACCGTGACGACTACATGGAAGCATCTCTCACAAGTATAAAGTTCTCTGTTTTCCCCTCTCACAAAGACGTGTATTCTTACTAGTTTCACGATTATTGATCACCGTCTCCTGCATTACGCTGTGCATTGTTTTTTCAATCGCGATTACCAATCATGGCTTCCAAATCCTTCTACGCCATCATATCTGGAGTCGGTGCCGGAACAGGTCAGAGTTCCCGACTACCCATCCGTACAGGGTATGTGCATCGGTGCACAACCGGAGCTGACCAGTGACAGGCCGCGCAGCAGCCCTCCGCTTTGCCCAAGCCTACCCCGTTGTCTTGCTTGCTCGCAAGCCGGAGAGCTACAACTCCATCGTCGCCGAGATTAAGGAGGCCGGGGGCAGGCTTTCGGCCTTACTGCCGACGCTACGGATGAGGCCGCCGTCAACGCCGCCTTCGAATCCATCAAAAAGTTCCTTCCTGGAAGCAAGCTCGCCGCCGCCATATACAACGTCAACGGCGGCTTCGCCAGGAAGCCATTCCTTGAGCTCAAGAGGGAGGAACTAGACGCCAGTCTCGATGCAGCACCGTACGTAGAGTAGACCACGCGCCGTGATGACGGCAATTGCTGACACGCGGCCGCAGAAAGGGATTCTTCACATTTGCGCAAAAGACGCTGCCCCTTCTCCTCGAGTCGGTGCCGGAGTCGCCTCACCCGCCGTCTCTGATCATCACAGGAGCCACGGCGTCCATCAAGGGCTCTGCTTTGTTCGGTTCATTCGCCGCGGGCAAATTTGCTCTCCGTGCTCTGGGCCAGAGTCTGGCCCGCGAGTTCGGCCCCAAGGGTGTTCATGTATCACACGCAATCATTGACGGAGTGATTGACACGCCTAGGAGCAAGGATTGGACCATCAACAACGGTGCCGAAGACGGCAAGATTTCCCCAGACGCCGTAAGTCCGTATCGTCCACTATACAGAAGACCCCTGCTGACTAGCTCGTCAAGATTGCGGAGACGTACTGGCACCTGCATACGCAGCACCGATCCGCCTTCACCCAGGAGGTTGACATCAGGCCCTATGTAGAGAAGTACTGAGCAGCAAGGCCTGTTCGTGGCTCACGGAGCCAAGTCCGGGGCCCACGTCATGTATACGGAACAATCGCCAACCCAAGGCATGACATGCCTAGGTAGTCAGAGAACCCTCAATAATATCCTAGTGGTAGCCTCACATATACTCATCTCCGGATCGTAGTGTGCACGTCGCGAACGTAGTCATACTTCATTGATCTTAGGGTGAGAGTAGACGAATCCGCCATCGTGGCTTGGCGTAGCATCCACACGGCCGCCGGATGAACCTGGACATGCAGGTGCTCGGAATCGGCCTGTTTCGTGGGGCGCTCGCGGCCTCGGGCGTGTACATGAGGGTTACTTGGCCGTTAGCAAATTCAAGACCCTGACGCCCCGGTAGCTGCCGTGTCTGGTACCGCCGGCGGAAGCGTGCCACCGCCGAGAGCCAGTAGACGTTCCTCTTCCTTCTTGTCGCGGAGAGCCTGAGTCTCGGCCCGCAGTTTCTCCAAGTTCCAAACTCCGTCGTCGTCTTCGTCGTCGTCGTCGTCTTCGTCCTCTGCCGTCCGCCAGTTGCCGCTTTCGAACAGTGCACGACCGGTTGCTTCCTTGGCTTTCTTGGCCTGTTCCTCAGCGGCCTTCTTGTCCAAACGATCCTTCTTCCACTTGGCGAATGTCTCTGGCGTGACTGGTGTGAGGGTTCCAGTGAGTTTGTGTCGTTCCGACTCGAGGAAGTCTTCGAGGGTAAGGGTCTTGAGGGGCGACTTGTCCATCAAGGCCTTTTCGGCAGCCCGCTGTTCCTTGGTCTTCAGGATGAATCTGCAACTGTGTTAGTCTTCAAGTATATCCCCGGGCCTGAACCGACTTACCCAGGGGGCAGGGCGTGCTTGTATTTGCACTTGTCACCTCCGTTTGGACAGATCCAGAACCATCCGTACTTGCCATCCTCGATGGCTTCGACAAAGAACTTGCAGACCTTGTCGGTGGTAGTCTGTTGGTTGCCCTTCTTGGAGAGGACGACGGAACGGAGCTTCTCCTCGTCCCAGTCTGCAGATGTCTCGGCCTTCTTCTTCTCCTCCTCTTCCTTGCGGGTGTCCGTGTACAAGTTCTTTTTTTCCGTCTTCCGTTCGTCCTCGAGGTTGTGGGAGAACTTGCACTTCTTGCCTTTTTCACAGTTGCCCTTTTTGAAGAAGATGCAGACGACGGTCTTGGGATCCACGCCGAAAGGCACCTTTTGGATCTGCGCGGGCTTGTTCAAAAGCATCTCAGTTTCCCTCTTGGCATCTTCTGCCGCCTTCTTCTCTCTCTCCCTTTGTGCCTTCTCGGCCTCTTTGCGCTTCTGCTCAGCGCTGCCACCGTTCTTCATCGATGAGTGCAGCTGAGCAATCTGCTTCTGAGCCGCACCTCCCTTCTTGTTCTTCATACCGAAAGTCTTGTCCTCGAGGACCTTGCCGGCAGCCGGCTTCTTGGCGCCGCCCTTGTCATTCTTCTTGGGAGGCATCTTGGCGGGGTAATCGGTATACGAGGAAGGAAAAGTCGATGTGTTGAAGTTATTAACTTCCAAACAAGAAGATGGCCGCTTCGACTGGGGTTTGCCTAGGCTGTATTGTTCTGCGGGTTGACAGCGGTCGGGGTTAGGGAGGTTCCGCTGGGGTCGACACAACGTAAAAAGTCGACACCAAAAGTGCAAGAAGAAGAGTGGGAGGCGTGGATGAAGTCAGAAGTCAAGGCACAGTGGGCGGGTCACGTGAAGGGCTGGCATTGGTGGGGGCGGAGCGTCAGCGCAGGCAAGTTGACCGGGGGGTCGCGGCAACAAGCAAGTCGCTTCAGCGGCCGGCCTGTGCCGATAGCTCCAGTGGTCTACTTGTCCGTTTGGCTCAACACCATCGCCCTCATCTCAAGCTCCATGTGCGCCATCCAAATAATCCCAAGTGCACTAACCTATCGTCCCACCTCTTGTTCCTGACTCGTGGAATCAGTATTGAGAGAACGTAAGTCGCCTTCCTTCTGAACAGTTCTGAGGTCGAGTTTGCAAAGTAAAGGAGGCTTACACTACAAATCGCAGACAATCCCGCAACCTTTCTACCTGCCACGACGTCCGACCCGATTGCTATTGCGCAGACAGTCCTAAGCCCACCATGATATCCGACAACGATCTTTACCGCCTTGCGATTTTCCTTGGCTCCGCCGCCATGGTTCTGATCATTCTTTACCACTACGTCGAAGTCAACAGGGAAGAGGAACAGCCGGCGAAGCCTGTCCAGCCCGCCAAGTCCGCGAAGGCTGTGTCTTAGGGGCGCGCACTTGCGTAGGATGAAGGCAACCAGGGCCTAGATGGCCCAATTGTACCATAACCGGCGAGGAGGGAAAAAGCGAGCGTTTGCGATAACTCTATAACGGCAATGCCTGGGCGTGGGCGACACAAGACTCTAGTCGACAGCAGAAAAGACAGGAGAGGAGGGACACAACGATAGGCACCTGGCCCGGCTCAGCACCGCGCGTAAATCAGAACATGAACAACAACGTAACTCTGTTCTGACCTGCGACGAAAGCAGTAGATACTCGGGAGGGCCCACCAGGCCCCTTCCAAGGTACGCAATTGAAACATTCAAGCACCGCATACTGAACGTGGTTCTTTTTGTGACTCCAGCGACACCCAAGTTTGGATTATACGAGTTTCGATACCAAGTGCCACAAAGGCTTGCGAAAACAAACTCTCCGCAGGGTTGTGCCAATTGGGACTGCCGACTTTGGAACAGAAGGAAGACATACGATAATGCTAATGCCTTTGAAGCCACTGGCTTTGGTGAAATGTAGGCAGCTTGGTATTCTCACGTAATACTGCAGGATCGCTATGCCTTTTCTTGTCCTAATAATTTCCCCTTGCTGGCATGTTGGGCGAGGGTTCGCTGCGTTGCCAAAGCATAAATCGCCCGGTAACACCTGCGTCTTTCCGACTCATTGATAGGTACTCTTGGTTTTTTTTTTTTTTTTTTTTTTTTTTTTTTTTTTTTTTTGCATTCGCCGTCCTGTACCCATACAATAGCTCTTTGCCCCCACTACTGCTACTATCCTGCCTGTTTGTCATGTACCTGTTACCAAGTAGTTAGATATCTTCGAGGAGGAAGCTGACGGAAGCAGGAGTCAAAAGTGAAGCGAACATCCCTCGTTCGGGAACGAACAACATGATGGTAGACAGGGGATGATGTGTGGCTAAGGAGGCAGCAGCTCAAGTGGGCCCCTGTCATATATCCAAAGGAGGACTAGCGCTCTTTGTTGGTCGCCCAAGGATCGGAGTCCTCGCCTTGGGCCCCTCTTGTTTTGGTCAGGCGCGCCCGCTGCCTGCCCCCCAGACGCTTCCGCTAGCAAAACTGGCCTTCTCCTTTCCCTTTTCGCCTCTCCCCTTCCTTTCGCAACCTTTCTCCTCTCAACCCCAGGCAAACCTCAAAAACTTAGCTTTACGAGACCCTTCGACCTCAAGACCGCACTCTCTTTCTCTTGCTGCATCATCTGTGCAGCCACTGTATTCTTCTCCCTTACTTTCTTCTTCAAACCGACCACTTTTCTCAAGACCTTCGCCGTCGCGCAAACTATCTACGCGTCGATATCTTCTCATTACATCTTCATTTCGGATCGCGTTCCTGGCCCAAGCACTAGCAGGACAGAGCCATCGACCTAGCTGTTACTTTATCGCGGCCTCTTTCTTGTTTCATCACAAATTTACCACAACAACACAACCGACCACCCCGAAATCCACATTCATCATGTCTGGCAAGCTCGATCAGTCTCTTGACGAGATTCTCTCGACTCAGCGCCGTGCCGGCGGTCGCCGCTCTCAGCGACGATCCACTGGCGGTCGCCCAGCTGCCGCAGCCCCAGTCGGCGGTGTTCAGAAGACATCGAAGCCTGCGCGTGCCGCCGCAAACAAGCCCAATGCCGCGAAACCCGCGCAAGGCACCGGTGACAGCAAGGTCATCGTGAGCAACCTGGTAAGTTCCTCTTCCTGCGTCAGGAATCCAAACAAGACTAACGCGTCCAAAGCCCAAGGATGTCAACGAGCAACAGATCAAGGTATGTTGCCGATAAGGCTCTTCAGCCCTCGGACTCATGTTCGACATGTTATTTCTCGCCCGTCCTCCTTCCCAACCGGCGTCCTAGCGAGAGGAAACCCCGCGTGGCCATTGCCACTTGCCAACTGGAATTTGTCAAGTCGCCGCAAGACTCCTTCCTCGAACCTGCGATCCTGAAATACGGCGCAGATCCCACTGGAAGTTGAGCACGTCCCTGTCGCGCAATCATAGTACCCTCTCTAGTAGCCTGGTCAGCACATAAGCAGAGTGGTACTGCCGACTGAAAATATGGGGCGTTGGCTGGCCATGACGCATATCCGCATCGGCTTGGTCCGACGTTGCTCATTGAACATGGCAATGCGATATGAAGCCCTTTCCAGCGAGCACAGCAGTGAGCATTGGCACAGCATAGGCTAGGACGGCTTCGATATCCAGCTTCATTGCTTTCGATTTGCCAACCTACCGAGTATTCGGATTGCGCATCAGTGGGATCTGGGGTTCACACATACGGAATCTTGAGGCCTGAGAACGGCTTTGGGGCGCGCTTCTACGGCCACCCGGTCCGAGATTTGCCTCCAGCAGCTGTTACGACTTGGGGTGATGCCCTACGAAGTGATGGTGACTGAGCATGAGACAAGCCAATTCGCGGTTCCCCGGGGATAGTCGCTAACACGCGGACTAACGCTCACTGCTCTGCTCGCTGCTTTGTTCATCGTGCCCTCGACCATGGATTTCTCGATCTCTTGCCCTAGTGCAGCGCGGTTTCGGACGACGATTGTGACTAAACATCAGCGCTTGCGGATAACTAACATCGGCTTTCCCATCAGGAGTACTTTGTCACATCAGTTGGACCTATCAAGAGAGTGGAAATCTCCTACGGACCCAACTCTGTCAGCCGCGGAATCGCCAACATTACTTTCCGCGATCCGGACGGCGCTAGCAAGGCCTTCCAGAAGCTGAATGGTCTTCTCGTTGACAACCGCCCCATCAAGGTAGAACACCATCGCTGTTGCGTTTCAGGATTTGATCTAATTCGGTGCAGATTGAGATTGTCGTCGGTGCTTCTCAAGCAGCCAATGTCATCCCGCCCAAGAAGTCGCTTGCTGAGCGCACTACGTAAGTGACACCCTGACGGATCATCAGATGCAATCTGACTAGTTCACAGTCAGCCCAAGGCTCAGCCCAAGTCTGCTGCCAACAACAAGCGCAACACCGCCAACACCGCCAACAAGGGTGCTGCTGCCCCTGGCGCTCGTGGCAAGAAGCCGGAGCGCCGTGCACGCACCGGCCGCCCCGCGAAGAAGACTGCGGAGGAGTTGGACTCTGAGATGGCTGACTACTTCGAGTCCGGCACCAACGCCGCCGGTGACAACGCTGCTCCCGCTGCTGCGGCTTCGGCTCCGGCTGCGACCAACGGCGATGCCCCTATGGAGGATGAAATCATGTAAAGACAGGGCGCATTATGCATGATATTGGATTCACCCATGGAAGGCCATGATTGAGGGAGGTGTTGGAGAGGTATATCGCGCAGGGGCGCCCACCATCCTTCCCTTTTCGCGTTTCGCGGAACACTCGTACGGATTGCCGGGAAGAGAGAGTGAACCCATGGAGGCTCAGGGATTCCTGGCTTGGTTTCGACACGGCTTGCTTCTTTTTTTTTTCGAGCTTGCAAAATGCCCCTCTCCCAGCGTTTCGGCACGACCCTTAAAACACAAGAAAACAACGCTTCGGCTTCGTCGAGCCGGAGAACACCCATAAACCATCTGTTTCGCCCAGGTTATCGCAGGGCTTGTATCATAGCGAACCCACCGTAGGACAGACATTAATGCACAAAGCGCCGGGCCCCAACTCTTGATCCTTTCATGAAATCCGCAGGTGAGAGGGGCTTGAATTCTGTTCGACGTGCAATCATGGCATGGTTGGAATGGAGATTGCACAACATCACGAAGAGAAGATATTGCTAGGTATGGTTTGCTGGGCTGATTCATCTTCCTCATAATCAGATGCGCTTCCTCGAGGACCGGGTGCCTACGGAAAGAGGCTGTCGCCACGATGTGGGAGAAACATGAGGAGGACCTTGGTATCCGTTCGTCAAATGCCTCCGCCGCTGCCTCTTTTCCCCTCCGCTCTCTTTCTCTCTTTCTCGTTCTCTCTGTGTCCCTCTCTGTCGCCAATATCGGCATGAAAACCAGACCCAAATTTCACGAATCGTCTTTCTTTCTGTCTTTTGGTTTCAAAAGGGAGTACATTCAGGTCGTTAGTCTAGAGCGTAATCCTCGGTCTTCGCGTGGCCATGGTTGCTGGCCTAGCCCAGCCGGGAATTCGTCTCGGTTATGAATAGTGGTTCAGAGGATGAGATGATTTATTTCTCCGCGGCCTTGGCATCTGCGTCGCCTGCGGCGGCGGGAGCCTTGCCCTCGTCCTCGCCCTCCAGAGGCGGCATGTCATCGTCGTCATCGCCCTCGTCGTCGTCATCCATGTCTCCCATGTCGGGCATGCCGCCGCCGCCGCCAAGCTTGGAGAAGTCGATGCCGCCGAAGTCGCCGCCAGCACCTCCCATGCCGGGCATGCCGCCTGTCAAGTCGCTAGGTTAGCCTCTGAACACGTGGATAAAAGAGTCTTTGTGCCACAATCCGCTAATGGTGGGGTATAGCAACAGGGATGGGTGGTTACATACCCATGCCGCCGAACTGAGAGAAGTCCTCCTCAGCAGCCTCGTCCTGCTCGTCCTCATCGACCCACTTGTCAAAGTCGGTCTTGAGGAAGTGAACTTTCTTGGCCTCCTTGAGCAGGCGGGGCCAGTACTCCTCCTTCAGCTCCTTCTTCTGGAGCTTGAGCTCGACGTTCTTGGCAGTGTGGTTGATCTTGCTCTCGGCGGGGTCGATCTCGGCGTAGAACTCGAGGTCTACTGCGTATGAGCGCTTCAGGGTATCGGAGTGGCCGCTAAAGGACAAGCCGGTAGGCTTGAGGTCAAGCTTGAGGTTTGAGGCGGGGACATCGGGGACCGAGATAGTCAAGTAGACAAAGTTCTTGGAAGCGTCAGACGAGCTAGAGCGCTGGGCCCAGAGGACTGTTGCGGTTGGTTAGTTTCCGGTTTAGTTGCGATTGGTGTCAATGTAAGATTGGCTGGGAACGCGACAGCAAACAAAGTCATCGGAGATGATGAAGCGAGGTTTCATGTCATCGAATGCAGCATTGGGGGGGAGAGAAGAGCTTATACACACCTTCGGGGGTTGACGTGGTAGCAGACATTTTGCTGGTTGGGAATGGGTCGTTCAAGGAGCTATGACGGGGGATGAGGGGTAGTTTTGTTTTTACGCGGAGCGCAAACGGGTTGCTGCTAGAGTAGCAAGGCGACCAAGTGAAGTGAGAATCAAGAAATGTCTCGTGCAGCAAGAGAATTGACAAGGTGTTTTGAGTTGCAAGAGGTGGGAGTTGGTGGTTGAAATGTGGGTGGGAAGAGAAGCTAGAAGGAGGTTGTGAGGCTACGGGTTTGAAAAGGCAGACGGCGCTTGGCTGGGGGCGGTCGTGAGATTGGGTGGGTTCTAGTGCAGAGATCACGGGCAATTGTAGAAGGCGCTCGAATCCAAAAGATTTGGCAGCAACCCACAGTACCTACCTAGGCTCTAAGCAGACAGAAACAGAGCGAGGCGGCCAACTTGTTAGTGGTCCACTGCGGACCGGACCCTGGCAGGGCTGAGCGGCACTGTCCACTACCTAGGTACCTAGGGAATCCCGTTTCCTTCCCCCCCCTTCCCCTCCCCCTCCCCGCTCTCCCTCTTCCTCTCTCTCTGTCTGTCTGTTCTACGGATACCTACTACGTATTCGTAAGAATACGCCAGGAACCTGGCTGAGTTTCTTCTCCTTCCTCCCATTCTAGTTACTGCCAGGTACTTCCATTTGTGTGGGACTTTGGCTCAAGCATCAAGTACCACTTCCCATGTCTTCCCCCTCTTTGCTTCCGTTCGCTTGACAAGCTAAAACGGCCAGAGTTCTTTCCAGCCCCCCTTGCAACCCCACGAAATAGGTAGGTACGAAGGGTGATCTCAGTGGATGCTGTAATTTCTGCTGCAGCTCCAAAGTAAGGCGCATCATGGCGGCAACGTGAACCGAACTCGGGGCGCTTTTGTGTTGTGTTTCTTTCAAGTTGTAACAGCCGAGGCAATTTGAAAATTTGGACCGCGTTCGAGACGAATGTCCGTTCTCTGCAGTATTTACCAGTCCCTCAGCGTTGACATCGTCATCGAAGATCAATGTGCTCGTCTTGCACGTATATGGCTAACTTGATCTTGGCATTTCCGATTTCGACAAACGGCGCAGTGAGATCTTTTCGTGGGTCCCACGCCAAACGCCTTATCACCTAGGGTCTCGTTTGCTGTGAGACGGCTCGCCGGGACTACGCAGTTTGTCTGTCGTGGTACTAATGCAGTAGGCAGGCACATATGAATGTGCACTTGGATGTTACTACGTATACCTACCTGCGTTATCGGTTCTTGTTGACGCCGGGTGAGCCCACCCGGACTGCATGGATTCCAGCTAGTCGGCAATGCTACCATATAGGTGGTTGCTTGGGTTTGATCCGGGACTAGTGTGATTAGTCACCTACCCAGTAGATACATATCATCTCCCTAGTCGGCTAATTACTTACATGGCTTCGAGCACCACTTTCCCCACGTGACGACAATCCCCCACTGCAGGCCGTATCAGTCAAACGCGGCAAGTAGGGAATGACGACACATTGCTTTCCAACCCAAGGCAGCGCTCATTGATTCTGTCAAGCAGACAAGGTTGGTAAACGCCCAAAACGCACCCACCGGCCTTCCACACGCTTCTGCGACCAAGCCCGGATCCCGCCCTGTCTCGACGGATTGACGGCCTGCGGTCATTCGCCTGCCGATTAGCCCACCATGGAGACGCTCAAAGCGTTGTTCGTCAAGCCTGACCCGCAGCAGCAGGTAAACCGAGTCCGTTCTGACAACCCAACCGCAAGTTGCTAACCAGTATTTCCTCGCTAGCTGCGGAAATGCAACGCCCTCCTCCGTGCCAACGTCCGCAAACTAGACCGCGACATCAATCAGGTTAGGCAGGTGGAAGCCAAGACGAAGAACCTCATCCTCCAGGCCGACAGGCGAGCGCAACGAGACCCCACGAGACAGAAGCAAGCACAGAAGGAGGCCCGCGATTTCGCGCGGGAGCTCATTCGGGCGCGAAAGACCACCAACCGGCTCGTCACCTCCAAGGCACAGCTCAACAGCGTGCAGATGCAGGTCAACGAGGCCTTCGCTGTGCGCAAGATCGAGGGCAGCATCCGCGCGAGCGTCGGCGTCATGAAGGACGTCAACCGCCTGATCCGTTTGCCCGAGCTGGCAGGCACAATGCAGGAGCTGAGCGTGGAGTTGATGAAGGCTGGCATCATCGAGGAAATGGTCGGTGAAACTCTGCCCGAGGACATGGACGAGTTTGAGGAGGAGGAGGCAGAGGGAGAGGTCGACAAGGTCCTTGGCGAGATTCTCAAAGATCGCATGCCCAAGGAGCAGATGCCCGCGGCGCCGGTTCACCAGGAGCCGAAACCGGTCGAGGCCGAGGAGGAAGAGGAGGACGCCGAGGCTATGATGGACCAGATGCGCAACAGGCTCGAGGCCCTGCGCAGTTAAAGGACTTGCATATTCGGCAACGACGGCGTATGGCGTTTTTCGTTCACGTTTAGGGGGGGTTCGGTCGGTTGATCAGCTCGAGTTTGCAGACAAGGAGCATCCCGTGGAGTTGGATCCAGCGTCACACAGAAGACGCTTAACGTGGAAAGCGACATCCGCCAACAGCGGTTTGTCGATGCCCTCCTGTTACTCATGAGGTTGCTCCTCTTCTCACAGGCCATTTTGTTTCGTCCGGCGTTGGGAGTAGCCGTGTTTCAGCAGTATACAGTCTCTTGACGTCCCGAGAGGCTGAAGACATTGCCCATGGCCGTTGGGTGCGTCAATGCTTCTTCATTTGGCCCTTCTGCATGGGATCAATGATCTAGAAAGATGCATTTCGAATGAGAACATGTCACGACGATGAATCGGCTTCCATGACTTGATGGTGCCGTGTTGCTCTGGTCTCATTGTGGATTTCAGCCCACGAACGAACGCGGTCTTACCTCCGTGAGCGTGGTTAGTGCACAACTTGCCGGTTGTTGCATTCACAGGACGCGCTTTTTTTCCTTCTTTTTCTGGAGCTTTGTAGACATCATCCTTGATCTAGAAGCTGTGGGGGAGGATATGAGACAAATAGCTTGAGTACGCCAATACAGAACCGGCTCTGGCACCTATTGCGGGTTGCTGATCTCGTCCTGATGGGTGCGGGTGAAACACCACATCCCTCTTCACGGGCGAGGCCTTATGCTAGAAGCTCCAGCTAAATGAACGTCTTGGTATCCATATTTTGAAATGCAATCCAGACTCCGTCGAGGACGCGTAGAATGACCCCTCTGGCTGACTCCTCCTGCCAGTAGGTATGTCCAGAGCAACACTGCTCATATGGCTTCCACTCAGACACCTTGGCTGTTGGGACCAACACACGATTGCACGCAAAATCCGACGAGGGCAATACCATGAGCAGGAGTTTTTGACACGCCTATTCGACACGTTTGTTCGAGGACCATATGTCTCCCAACTCTCCATGTTTCAATTCTGTCTGACTCACTTCCACTCGAGCATCAACAATTAACTCCGGGAAGCATTCGGTCTGGTTGCAAACTCTCATGTGCCCTAACATTGACGTTCTGTATCCCCTCCCCCCCATATGTAGAGAATTGGTTGATTTTTCTGTTGGCTAGATGAGCTGTTCGCAACCAGCCGTCTCACTTACCGGTCCGTTGGATGGGTGGAGAACCCAAATAATGCACATGTCTAGCAGCGTTTCCTCTGCCAATGGCTCTGGTCTTTGCCGGTATGGAAAGAGTTGTCCGACGAAAAAGTATTCAGACTCCTGCTAGAGTCCGTTCTCTGCTTGGTCCCGATACCCCCTTAGATGAGCTATCCCATTCGTTCTTCTAAGAGACCTACTGAGAGGCATCGCTGCCGCCCATCGAGTGCAGTAGGACTTGTCGATTTCAGAATGTGGAAAGGCGAGCGGTATTGAGTATCGGATGAACCTGGCTGTGTACGGATGAAGACTTGGTCGAGCCCGAAATCTTTTTGCTGAAGTTTGGGGAGGAGCGGGAGCAAAGAACGTTCCCCTGTAAATGGGTGCTTACACATGCACCAGCGGCGGCATCGACGCCACAGCCCCACAGCGGAGCGGGACGCAATCCTCACAAAGCATAGCCAACGCCTTATCAATTAGCACCAGGGTCCTTAGCTAAGCCAGCGTCAACGAACTCCTTCGCATCGCCAACTGGACAGGCGGGCAGAGCCCAGGCCTTTTTTGTTGGCATGCCTGTGTTAGCGGAGCCAACGGAAATGAAGATGTCATGCGGGCATGTCATGTGCGTTCCCCCCAGCCTCTGCCGCCCACGGTGACAACGTAACAACGGTGCCGTCAAGCTTAGTCAAGCCCACGCGTCGGCTTCCAAATCCCAGGACCGGGATCGTGGAAAGGTCGCTACCATGGGAATCCAGAATGCCCAAAGGAAAATGGGAGATTGAGGCTCTCCGCATCTCGTCCGCGAGTGTGGGGTACGCCTTGCGGAGTTCCGCAGCCGTACACGGCTCCGGACCCGTCGGTAGGCCCAGGCCACCAATGAAAAGGCCCGGCCTAGCCCGGGTTCGCAGCGTCAACAGGGGGAGCTTACTAACGGACAGCATCTGCGTACCTAATGCTTCGTCAAGCCGACATTGGTTCACGATGGTCGAACACATCTTCTTACCGAATGGGGAAACTTCTTCTCGGGGAGGCTAGGGGGACCACTACATGGCCTTGGCGTCCCGACTGGTAATTCCGGCCACAACCCAGAACCACGGTCCGTCTCGAAGGACATGGACTATCGGAAATCCCGCATCGTGGGAGGAAAGGGGTTGGCTTGGTCATTGAAGCGCCAAGGACCGGCGCCGACGTCGTGGGCACTGTGGAGCATCCTCAGGAACGAAAATCGGGTGCCTGGTGGTGATGCTGTCTCTGCCGTTGCCTGCCGTGGTATATCGTCAGAACCTCGTGTATAAAGAGCATCAAGTCCTCGCCTTCAGTCAACGTCTTTCCTTCCATCCTCACCCAGCAGACAAGTCAATCACAGTCTTCCTTCAATCCCCAAAGACTCAACCAGCACCCCGAAGAACCAGCTTCCAACAACCCTCGCCAAGATGAAGTTCTCTCTGACTCTCGCCGTCTCGGCCCTCTTCGCTGCTGTCAAAGCTGATGGTGAGCAACCCCCCCGTCCTCCATCATTTTCTGCTTCGGGAGCAGCCTCACTAACACGAGAACGCAGCTGTCCCCTGGGAGAGGCTCGACAAGAACAACTCGATGCTCCTCGTCGTCGACATGCAGGAGGGCCTCTTCACCATCGCCCGCGACTTCGACGCCACGCTCTACCGCAACTCCATGCTCGCCCACTCCTCCATGGCCAAGGTCTTTAACCTCCCCGTCGTCATGACCACCTCCGCCGAGACTGGTATGTCTTGACCCCCTCCCACTTTCCACCCCGTCCCGCTTCCACACGAGACAGACGCAGAAGGCTGACACGCGCTCCAAAGGCCCCAACGGCCCCCTGCCCCAGGAGATCCTGGACATGCACCCGACTGCGCCCCTGATCAAGCGCAACGGCGAGGTCGACGCCTGGGACAACGCCGACTTCCGCGACGCCGTCCGCGCCGCCAACAAGTCGCAGATCATCCTCGCCGGCATCACCACCGACGTCTGCACCACCTTCCTCGCCCTCTCCCTCCGCGCCGAGGGCTACTCCGTCTGGGCCAACGTCGAGGCCTCGGGCACCAGCACCGAGCTCATCCGCGACGTCTCCAACGACCGCATGGCCGCCGCCGGCGTCCAGATCGTCTCCCTCTTCTCCATCGCCATGGACCTCATGCGCGACTGGCGCGCCACCCCCGGCGCCCTCGAGCTCTTCTCCTGGCTCGACGAGTACTACCCCGTCTACGGCTACCTCGCCCGTGGCCACCGCGCCGCCGTCACCAACGGCACCGTCAGCGCCGGAGAGGAGACCCTGCCCCACTAAAGCGTCGCGAAGAGCGACCTTGAAAAAGGGCCTATGGAAAAGCAACGGGATGGTAAAGCGGTTCCTCCCGGAAAAGAAATGAAAAAAGGGGAGAGGGGGTGGGGGGGAGGGTAGAGAGCGAGTTTTTCGGGAACCGCTTGACACGATTTTGTGTGTTTTCATCTTCTAGTCTCTCCTTCACGAGCCTCCGCGGCTATTGTTAGACTTTCGGCATTCCCCGGATGGATGGGGGGGTTTCATTGGGCGTCGCAAGACTCTAGAGTAAACATAATAGACAGTCTAGCAGCTAAAAACTGCTTGCCGATTGCCGCAACCCAGTGTTCCGTTAAAAGTTGCACCTCGATCCACGGGGGGTTTGCCCGGTGAAAAGTGAAGCAGGTCTCCGGGACACGGGCAGGCAAGCACGTTCCCGCGAGCACCCGACATCGCCCAGGGGCGCCCGGCCAGCTCGGAGCGTCGCGGGCACAGCATCCCTCGGCCGTTTGCAGATACCATCGCGGCCGGCCAGTCTCCCTCCCGCGTATATCCCGAATAGGCAAGTCGTGGCTGCCCGGCGCCGGGCACACGGACCAGGCGGGGCCCGTCGTGTGGGGACCGGATGCGGCTTCGACGTCGGGCTCCGAACACGCAGGAACCGACGACGTCCGACCCGGTGATCCCGCCGCCCCCCCCCTCAGCATGTGAATTGAGGGAGGTTCCAGCGGCTGTACGTTTGACAGCGGCCGTGCATAACGGAGATGGCTCCGGGATCTGCCAGGGGTCATTGTCCGCGTGCGGGCGGGCTGATGCACCGTCAGGTTCCGTATCGTGGTGCCGCGGCCGATGAGACGAAAGGGAGGGAGGGGAGAGGGGCCAGTGCACGCGATCCGGTTGGCTCTAGGCACACACGCACCATCCCTCCCTCGAATCGCCCAGCTACGCGGATGGGGGGACATGGGGATTCCGGAATCCGATACCGCCGGGGCGTTTGCGTATAACCCACCACACGCACATGTACATCCCCGAGGGCGCGCATCCGTGTCGAAACCCACTGCACGCTCACGCCCGACTACCATCGTCGTCGTGGTCTTCGTCGACGACGACGGGAACTGCGAGGGAGACTGGGGAGCCGGGCGGTCGATCGCCACCAAGCCGGTCGTTTCTGGATGCCGCCTTCGGAAAAGGGGGGGCGAAAAAGCAGAAACCCTGCATCCCACTCGCAGCCCCCGGCATTCCTATTCCTGAGACCTCGAGAGGTCGACGACTTTGGGTGTGGTCAGGGCGCCCCTCTCCTCCTCCTCGCAAGACGTTGCTTGGTTGTACGGAGACGGAGCTCGAGGCACAGGTCCGTCTACTTTCCTTCCCCTGGCGATCCTTGGGAGCGCGATCAGAGACATTGCGGTGGTGCATCTACCAGTCGCCGGTCCGCGACCGGGGTCAATGTCGCAAAATAGCCAGAGCATCTGGGGGGGGAGGAAAGGTTATTGGAATGAAGCTGTCTAGGACCTTGGTGTCTTTTCTTTTAAGACTACGCTTACACGCTTTTGCTTTTTTTCCTCTTCCCCCGTTCTCGCGCCGTCTCACGCCCCCCCCCCCCCCTAGCAGACATATGCACGCAATGAGACATGATGAGAGACGGTTCATTCTCACCCTGCCCATCGCCAAGGGCAAAAATAACATAAGACGAGACAGCCCAATCTCGGGAAAGGGGCCGTCATTTCTCCCATTCCTCTTCGCACAGGTATGTGACGTCCGAGAGCGGTGACCGACTGGGGGTGGGATACAGGCCGCGCGAAGGTGTCGATGAGCGGTGGCAGAACCTAATATAATGCGATTGGCATGAGGCGGCTTCAACTCAAAAGGCGACGGTTTCAGCTCCCGCCTGCCGGCATCTGCATTCCTCGTCCCTTTTGGACTGGTCGGGTTGCGAGCTGCACGATCGCCGGGCGAATCGGGGCGAGAATGGCTTCCCCGCCCTCCTCGTCCCCCCCCCCCCCCCCCTGGCTTCAGCCCGGGCTGATCCTCTCACACGCACATACCGCCTTATTCCAGAGCCCGCCCTTTTCTTACGTGCCTCACGTAAGGGCAATCATATCTGCCTCCTGCACCCTGCGCGAAAGGGCGGAGTGGCGGCAGAGGAGGGAGGGGGGGGGGAGTGTGCATGGCCGGATACCAATCGAGGGGAAGGGGGGGGAGGCGGGTCGCTATCGGATTCGTATGCTGCACGGCAGCAGCGGGATGATACGGGTGGACGATTATAGGCGGATGACATGGCGCATGCCGTGTAAGAACAGGATTAGTAAAAAAAAACCCCAGAAAAGTCGCGGTGTGCCTGCCTGCCCGCCTTTGCGTGCATCTGGTCCCGTCAGCAGCGGATGAGTCACAAAGCGGCGGGGCGATGACCAGGACGACGACGACGACGACGAAACACGACGGCAGCCCGACGGGGAGTGACGAGAACCGGCGCAAAACCCAAGCAGATGGGGGGAGGGGGCCAAGAGCGAGAGGCCGTTCGTGATGCGCCGGGCGGTGATTGGAGCGCAGCAGCCTCTCTCCAGAGGGTGGTGGATGTTTCGCACGCGCCCGCCCTCCGACGACCGCCCAGTCAGGTCTCCGAGCACCGGCCATTGGGGGGAGAGGGTGGATGCGGCCCCCCAAGAACCACCGTTTCCTCCTGTCCAAAGAAAAGAAGAGTGACGCTTTATTGGCAGTCGTCGACTGTGACGAGCGCGTGATGGGGAGCCGCCGCGGCACCGGATCACTCCATGGGGGTCGCGACTGCGCGGGGTGTATAAGTCACCCGCGCCACGGCCGTGGTGAGGGGGGGGTAAGGGTTGGGTATCAAAGGAGATGGATGGGAAGATGATTCCAAAACGCGGGCGAGGCCCGTCTGGCGGACTGCGCACCACTTGCTGAAGTGCGAAAGACGGAATATGGACGGCCGTCCTGGCGGTTGAGGATACGGCGTCTCAACGGAACGCCGAGTGTGTGTGTGTGTGTGTGTGTGTGTGTGTGTGAGCATGGTGTCTTCACGGCCTATCGCGACGGCTTACACTGATTGACATGGCCGGTGTCGAGGTTGCTGACAAAACACGATGCCGTGTAAGACGGTCAGTAGCAAAAGGGGGGGGGGGCGTGTGCGTGTGCGTGCGTGTGTGTGTATAAGTGTCTCTCCCTCATCTCCACGAGGCCGGGCTGGAATGCACGATGCTATCGTGGGATCGCGCGGGCATCTCCCGAAAAAAAAAGTCTCGACACCGCCTCAGCAGCGAGCCTGCTGCGTGGCGCCGCTGGCGCGCTGAATGCTGATGCTGGGTGCTGGCACTGGAGATGCGAGATGCGGTCGCGGCCGGCACCCAGGCCCAGACCGTGGGGATCGCTGGGGATCGACCGCCAGATACAGTAGTGTACATGTCGCGGCGAGAATCCCCGAGCCCGCTCGGACGGGGCCCAGAACCGTCCGGTCTCTCCCCCGGTCATTTGTCACTTGTCACTTGTGTCCTCGTGCGTTTACTTCGCACGCAGTATGTGTATGTGTGTGTGTGTGTGTGTGTGTGTGTGTGTTGCTTTTTCCTTAATGCCCGACCAATTCGTGCGCAACGCCCCCCCCCCCCCCCTGCGCTGCAAGGCCCCGGGCGGCCTGGGCCTGCAATGTTCGACCCTGACGGGTGCCATGGGTGTCCATCGTATGCAGGTATGCGTTTGGGCATAAGGCGGTGACGGAGGTGTAAATGAGGTGGCCGATGGGGGCAGGGTGGGAGGGGAAAGAAGAAATGCCCCCCCACCGCCAAAAAACAAAAAACAAAGCCCAAAAGTGAATATGACAGCGTCTCTCAAGCAGCACACGACACGCAGGATACAGCGAGAAAGCGTCAGGCAAAGCAAGCAAGCGCCAGGCAAAGCAAGCAGTGACAGCATAGCAACGGCGCGGGGGCGTATACCGATTTTGCAGACCGCCTTGTCCGGAGGCGCCGGCGGCTAGAATCCGGCGCATGTCCACATCCCTCGACGATGGAGGAGGAGGAGGAGGGGGGGGGGGGGAAGGGCGGCCCCCACGCTCCTCGTTCGGGCTCTTCCTCCCACACAGAAGGAACAAGAGGCCCTCCAACACCACCCCCCACTCAAGAATGATTTCCGGCGCGAGTGGCGCGCGGGCTTAGAGGGAGGCTAGCGGGCGCGCTCGGCGGGTGGCTTCTGCTATGGCCTCCGGGGCTCTTCGGGGAACGAGGGTGGGTGGCCCGTCCGAACGGACGCTCCTCCGGGGATCAAAAATAAATGTGACGGCGTCTCGCAAGCGCGGACGGGTCGCACGGATCTCATCCCGCATCACGAAATCGAGCGACCCGAGCGCAGGGGCAGCAGGCCCTCCCCTCGTCTTGCCGTCTCTGCCAGTCCAGTCCAGTCCAGTCGCCCTCCTCCCCCGGGCCGCGCGAGTAGCTATCGAGCGGAAGAGGCGGCCGTCTCGACGTTTGGGGAGTGGGCGTGGTGCCCGCCGCGGGAGGTCGAAATTAGGCAACGTCAGCAGGAGACGGCGACACACGAAAAGAAAGGTCCCCGTCGTGGTTGAAGTGAGTCAGTCGCGCCCGTACGTAGTAGGTAGGTGGTATACAGATACGAGGGGGGACACGAAGGGCCTGGTGAGATAAGCCCGGTCCGGAACCCGGAAGCCGACGCGCGCGCGCGCGCGCACACCAACTCTATCTGAGAGCAGCCGTGGAGGGAGAGAGGTCTTATCTCGAGCGGATTGGAATGAAAAGGTCAAGGTCAGTCCGTCTGCCGTTTCGGGCAACTGGAGAGCCAACGACACCCGCGCCCACGTTTTCACCCTCCACAGGATCTAAAACGGTCCGATGAGGGGCCGCCCAGTCAATCAATCTCGCGTCTGCGGCACACACACACGTGCCCGGCTGGGGTGGGGAAACGACGCTCCGTTACGTTTTCGACTTCTGCCTTTCTTGGCAGGTCCCTGGCGGATGAACCGTTCCGTCCAATCGTCCACCCACGCAGCACTTGTTCTGGCATCTATTCGCGGCGGGCGGATATTCCTCCCCCCACCCCCAAATTTCCGGGATTTATTTCCCAATTGCGTGCAAACCGTTACAACCAACCCCTCCTCTCGAAACCGATGGGACGGCGGAATGGTCTCCGGGTCGTGGCCGCAATACGACGGATGCGACCATTGTCGTCGTGCTGAGGAAACGCCAAATGTCCGTCCGCCCGCCCGCCCGGCCAGTTTGTCCTGCCATTTGTTTCTATACTTTTTTTTTCCTTCGTATTCATGCCTCCCGCTTCTTTTTTCCCCCTTGTTCCCTTTCTGCTCGGGTCTAGTGCGAGCCGAGATCTGTGGTTGAGAAGCAAGAGTTGAACCAGATCCGTTTGGCTGGTGGTGGGGGAGAGGGGGGGGGGGGGGGTCGTTGGTCGCATGGCAGGTCGCAGAAGGTTGAGAGAGAGTTCGCCGGGCGCGGTTTCACGGGTTCCTGGCGGCACAACAAGCAAGAATAGATCAGCACGGTGCTCGTACCTACTTCGTCGTACGCTAGGTAACTGAACGTGGCTTGAACCGGAACGCCTCGAGCTTTCCACCTGGCAACCGCCAGCCGCCCGTTTTACCCCGGGTTTGTTCTTTCTTTTTTTCTTTCTCCTTCCTTTTCTTTTTTGTTCGCAAGCAAGACCACAATCCGGCACGGCCAAGAAAAGTGTTTGGTGGATTTGACCTCGTATATGAGGGAAAGAAGACGTCATCCCCCCCCCCCAGCCCAGCCAGGGACCGCTCGTTGGAGCTGGGTGCTCCAGAATGACGGCAGACAGGAGGAAGAGGCGGGAAACGGGGATCGGAGCGTGGCCGAACTCGCATGGCCGTTGGTTCTTTTCCGATCTTGATCTTGGTCTGATCTGGTTCAGAGCTGCGAGGCCTCGATATGCCGTGGAGAAGAGAGCAACCCGAAAAGGAAAAACAAAACCTTCAATTGCACAGAAAGAAGGTTGTTTACGGAGCAGAGGGGGGCGTGCCTGTAGGCCCCCCCCTCCCTTCTGCGAGTTGATGTCGCTCTTGCCATGTGGTACACTGTACCGAAGGCATTTCCGGTTTCTGGATGTTCAGCAGTGCTAGAGAGATGAGATGTTGAAGTCATCGCTGACGTCGGGAAACCTGCGAACGACTCGCGGCAGGACTGAGTCATGCGCGCACCTCCTCTGACAGGAAACGCTAAACAAGACCCTGAAAACGGCCGCGCAATGTAGCATTGCAATATATATGGCTTTCACAAGCAACTGGTTTTTTTTTTTTTTTAAATTTGCCTTCGACTTGGAGACAAGCTAAAAAAGTCCGGGGGAGGGTGTGGTGGGGTGGTGGGTGGCAGCGCTTGAGGATGCCTCTTCGGACGATACCTACGATAACGGCCAAGGACGACGACGCCTCTTCCAAGATTGCTCTCAGGCCCCCCCTCGTGTTGAGCCACACCGGCTTGACTCATGCGCCACCGAGCGTGGGTCCGGGAGAACGACCGAGGGTGTGTGTGCGTGCGTGTCTGTCTGGGGGAGAGCGAGAGTGAGAGTAAGAGAGAGCGAAAAGTGTGGTTGAGTCGCCGGGCACACTCCCAACCCTCGACTCGGGACCACCTCTCTCTCACGAGCCAACACGACTCAGTCTGCCCAATCTACCGAAACGATCCCGAGACGATAACGCTGTCTCCTCGTGGTTGAGCGCACGCACCACAACCTTACATCCACACACACCACACACACACACACACACTCTCTCTCTCTCTCATCCCCCCTCCATCTCCCAGCAAAAGAAGGCCGGGGGTGGCCATCTCCCAAGGACGCTAGAAGGAAAGAATTTTCAAAGAATTTTCCCTCATCAGACGGATGGATGGGGGGTAATGCAGGACAAGGCTTCATATCACACCGACGAGTGAGCTTGTGGGTCATGAATCATTTCCGGTACCGACGAAACGAGATTCAAGAAGACGAAAAAGTGCCTAAGGAAGGGGGGGGGGGGGGGGGCACGACGCACCGAGAGATTCGAGCAAAAGGCCCTTTCTATGTATCCCTCCTTCCGCTTCCTACCGTGGCTCCGGACGGATTCCCTAACGTGGCTAACGGGACTCCCTTCTCCATAAATCCTCTCTCTCTCCTCCAACGACTCCAGAACCCAACCGGGCGAGATGAGATGGCCCGTGGATCCCATACTCGATACAATATCCCTTCCCCTCCTCTCCCTTCGCGCGGGCCACGAGCAGAGATTTTCTTCCACGACCCAAGAGAGGAGTTCCCGCGGGCGACGGGGGCTAGGGTACGCCAAGGCACCAGAAGCTCCACGAAAAGGCCGCCGGCGACGCCCAAAGAGGAAAGAGAGTGAAGCCCGGAAAAGGCCTAGAGCGTCCTTCCTCCCCCCGGGGGCGATCGTCCTGTCACTCGGCGGGCAGTGGATCGAAGCCGGGTGCATCCCCGTTTCATATCCTTCCTCACCCCCAGCGCAACCAAATTTCCCAGCGTCCATTTCACCAAGAGCCTGGGGCCGGTAGGGCAAGGGGGGGGGGGGGGGTGCGCCTGAGAGGGAGACATGAAGAGGGGGGATGGGGGGCATGAGCCCGTCAACGAGGGCCCAGGCGCCGGAATGGCCTCCCGGTGCATGGGGGCTCCCTAGCCCGCTGGGCCCTCTGCCATGCGCTGCCATGCTCTTGGTTGGATCCGAGAACCCAAGCGGCGGGGAAAGGCAAAGGCGCAATCCGCTCCTATGCAATCTCTGACCGCCTTAGATTTCTCTCCCTTTTTTCTCTCTGTCACCTTCTTTCTGTCTGCAAGCCAGCGCTGGACCGAACCGCCGGTTAAAGCAGTCCAAACCCCTCCCCCCCCCCCCTGCGCTGCGCCGCTTCAAAGGGAGGCCACGCCCTTCAGCCGGTACCGCTCTCCCGCATCCCTTTGCGGGACCGCGGCGCGGCATAAACTGCCAGAGCCCAGCCCTGGGTCAAATCGCGCGGAGAGGGTCCCCGACGAAGACCGTCGGCTGCAATGACTAACGGTGCCGCGGTAGCGCCGCGGTTTTGGACGGATCTTGTCCGTTGGCTTGGGACGGGGGGGCCGGGGATTGGAGGGTTCTCGGCCGTCCAGTCGCAAGCCCTCCATTCTTACGGAGCATCCGCCGTTTGTTGCTTCTGCTGCTGTTCATGCTCGCCCAGGGGTCCCACAGAACGCATCAAAACCTAGTAGTACCCCGCGATAAGCAGGATTGTGTGCATGCGGGGGGGGGGGGGGCGTGGCGGAATGGCTTATCGCCAAGTCCATCCGTTATTCTCGCGTTCGACATCCCGTTCTCACCCGCGGCCGCGCCGGCAGGCAGGTTATTTCGTAAGCAGGAAAAAGCAGGTCCAGCCCTATCATATGTCGGATACGTCTGGCTGCCCACAAGCACAGCAGCATTCTGCAACGTCCGATCTCGCTCGCTGGGGGGGGGGTTAGTACCTACATACATACCTGTAGGTGCACTATACATAGTGCAAGCAAGGTAGAAATGGAAACGCACCGAAACCGCGTCGTCGTTGACATGTCGTTTGTGCAACGCTGCTGGAACTGGGAAAATGGGCGCAGCCACCAGGCATCATCAGCCTTCCCACAATCTGTCGGGATACGTCGGATCTCGCAAGTAGTTCCCGACACATAATTCCCCAGGTGTGGCTGAGGCTTCCCTCCCCCGCACCCCCAAAGAGGCCTTCCCTGACGCCACAATCTACTGCGTACAATCTCGATGCCGCCTCAAGGACAAACCTCGAGATGACGTCCCGTGACGCTTGCGAGATACGAATGACCCGACAACGAACAGAGTCGCAAGCCTCGGGCTCGACGGGTCATCAAATCTAATCGCAGCCTCGCATCCCCTCCCCCCCCCCGGCCGGTATCGCGATGACGAACCATTGCCCAGATTCGGGTTGTGACGTTCCTCGTCATCCATCCATCCATTCCCCGCCGAGTCCGAAAGATTCCGTAAACCCCCCGGCCGCGACAACAGGGCTGCGTCTCCGCTTCACTATTAACGTCCGTGGGCGGGAAGGAAAAGAAATCGCCAGAACAAGACACATCTCTGGACGCTTCCACGGGGCCTCGGTACTCGGCCGGACTGTCCAAGACTCTCTCCCCTCTCCCCTGATGGAAAGATCCCGAAAGAGGGAGGTGAAGAAGACAAGAACCGAAAAGGCTTCACATGTAACGCCCCGAAAGGACGAAAAGAGAGGGGGTGCACGCCACGTAAAACTACCTAACGAAGCGTGGCTGGCCCAGGCCCCTGGGTCGATCTACCACCGCCCGCGGTCCGCGGGTGGGCGTTTCGCAACGAGAACAGGAAGACAAAAAAGAAGACGGCATCGGTCCGGTAGCGATTGCACCCACCACGATACACCTCC
The DNA here is from genome assembly GCA_019425465.1 of Colletotrichum falcatum. Classification (NCBI taxonomy): domain Eukaryota; kingdom Fungi; phylum Ascomycota; class Sordariomycetes; order Glomerellales; family Glomerellaceae; genus Colletotrichum; species Colletotrichum falcatum. The sequence continues at coordinate 1,061,715 of SWKJ01000021.1, read as the reverse complement.
TCCAAGAGTGCAAACGCAATCAGTTTCGAGGAGGGGGAGCAGTCGAAAAAAAAAAAGGTCCGAACCAACAACAACATTTGGCCCTGTGGCGCAGGTTCGTAAACTGGGAGGGGAGTGGCCGAGGCAGGGCGGCCTTCTCCCCGGGGGGGCGCCCCCCCGCGCGAGACGACAGCGACGACAAGTGTTGGCGCCTCGCCCTTCCCTGTCCGGGGCCAACGAACGAACAAGTGAACCGAGGAATCCGATCCAGGCAGTTGAGATGCCCAGCAGGAAGGATGGGACCTTTCGGGGGACCGCGGGTTGGCGTTGTCCCTCGCGCCGAAAAACCTCTCTTCTGGGGGTTCGCCCGGGATGTCTGCTGTGGCGCAAAAAAAAGAAGAAAAAAAAGGAGGCATATGAGAGGAAATACGGATAGGCGTTCGTCATGCGCTCCAAAAGTCTGGGGGCCGAGGGTGAGGCTGTGTCTTTCGGACGGGGTGGGGGAGAGGGCGAGGACTGAATACTACACACAGCCCTCGGTAAACAAGGCCGGGTGGCGGGAAGGAGCACACACACAACAACAACAAAAACAGCAACAACACAGAACAGCACAGAACAACACACACAGAAGGAGCGCGCTGATACGGGGGTCCGTTACGGGGCTGAAGGGGAGGTCTGAAGTGTGGGGGGAGGGGGCCTAGCCTAGCCAGCTAGGTAGGTAGCCCGGCCAGCCTGCCAGCCCGGCCAAGCCAGCGCCCAGTTTGCCGGTTTTCTGGTCCCTGATCCTGTTCTGGGGCCCGGTGAGAAGTGCCGGCGATTACAGCTGAATGGGGTTGCCGACCGTTTGAGGAGTGAGCAAGCGAGAGGGAGAGAGGGGGGGGACTCGGGGGGAGAGAGGGAGAGAGGGAGAGGAGGTAGAGAGCCAGAATTCCCCTTTCTGGCCCTGCTTCCCAAACTCCCAACTGTTCGCGTGTGTGTTTGTGCGCGCGTGCGTTTGTGTGTAGCCATGTGTGTGTAGCCTGTAGTAGTATGTGTGTGTGTGTGTGCAGGACGAGACGACGAGGCAGAAGACCGCCAGCGCCGATGATGACGACACGGACCCGTGAGCCAACACCAACACCAACACCAACACCAACACCAACACCAACAGGCGCCACGCTGGGTGTCTGTCCGTGTCTGTCGTCTGTCTTGTCTTGTCTTGTCTTGTCTTGTCCTGTCTGCCTGCGTGGTACATCGCAGGCAGCAACAGCGTAAACCTTCCCCAAGAGCAACCCCCCTCTTCTCCCCCCCCCCGGGGGTTTCCTTGGCCGGCGCGTCGTTTTAGAATTATTCCTCTCCTCCGTCCTGTTCGTCGACGAGCGGCGTAAGCTCGTCAGCCAGCAGGTGCAAAACTCACCTCAGCAACCAGACGACGCACATTCGTACTCACTCACTCACTCACTCACTCACTGCTACCTACCTGCCTACCTACGAATGCTGCCGTACTGCACACCCTCCCCCCGGTCGCCGGTGGGTGCATCGTCCCCCCCCCCCATCCATCCCATCCCTCACCGTCTCAGTGCGCCTGCAACCCACCACTGGAGGCTACCTAAACGAGAACACACACGCATGCCGACGCGCAAAAAACTATGACTCTTCGCTCGCACCGGACCGATCCCGACACCTTCTTCTCTCTACGTATGCGCGTGTGTGTGCGTGTGCGTGTGTCGTGTGTCGTGGGTGTTGTGCGTTTGACGCTTCCATGCGGGAATCCAATAATGAAGTCATCGGATTGTTCATCTTACTTTTCTCATCCTTCTTCTGCCTTCTATTCTTGTCGTCACAATGTGCAAATATTGGGACCATGTTGTTTATGTGTAAAGAATAGAATCAAATAATGTTGTCGCGCAGAGGCGAAGGGTATCTCGTACTAATACTAAGCTAAGGTGTGAAGCAGCCCCGTGAGGCCAATGATGGTCCATGCTAGGACCCCGATAAAATGCGATGCGAATGTGCCGTATGCCATAGTGCTCCCCCAATTCCTCCCAAGTCGATCCGTTGATCGATGCATTCCCAATCAAACAAGCGAGAAAATAAAACTCCACGCGACAAATACTAGCGTAACTCCGAAAAGTCATCGCACAGGGGGGTATCAACATGAAAAGGCAAACAAGGAGAAAACAAAATAACAAACAGGCTTTCCAGCATGTGAAATGCTCATGGCCCATGATGCGTCCTAAAAAAGTCCCACGGACACAGGCGCTTGGTTGCACCTGTTCCTCTCACCTGCCACACCGGCTTTCCCAAACGCCGGGTGACTTGATCCCTCGGTACTTGGCCGACATCGCCGGGGCTTGTGCAAGTGTGGCTGAGACGCCCACTCCCCCACGGTCGGCTTTGGCTGTGTTTCCCCACACGCCGTCCCAAGTCATTGCGACAAGACCGGTTTGGAATGCCAAATCGGCTGCGCAGTGGAGGCGGTGGCGATGGCATCGGGGATTCGATGCCTCGGCCATAATGATTAGTGGCCGGAGGTGTTGGTTGTTATGGTGTGTTTGTTTGGAAGACGGAAGGCGCCTTGGACCAAGTCGCAAGGCGCACCGATGGTCTTCGCCGGCAACGAGCTGTAAACGTGCCGTGGTATTAATGTGATTAGGGTTTGTTGGAGGCGTGCCGTCCCAACGAGTGTGATAGTTGGTTGCGTAGCGCCAAGGAGCGAGGTGAGCTTGGGGCAGTTGCTTGTTGTGAAGCTCTCACTCGGCGATGGGGGTCATGGAGGCGAGCTTGTTCTTGGGGCTCTTCTTGGAGGAGCTGCGGCGCTGCGACTTCTTTTGCTGGAGGGCGGCCTGGCGGCGGCGCTCCTTCTCGAGCATGACGCAGCGGAGGGCCTCGCGTTGCATGGCCATGCGCTCGCGCTCCATGTTGAGAAGCTCGGCCTCGGTGATCTGGGGCGAGCGGGAGTTGGGGGAGGAGAAGCTGCCGGAGCTGGCAACGCTGTGGGAGTCGTCCTCAAAGTCCTGGGGGAAGAGGTCCTCGTCCGAAAGGTAAGAGGTGGCCCTGGGCTCGCCGTCAAAGTCGGCGAGGGTGTCGCGGCGCGGCCAGGAAGGGAAGGCGCACGACCGGTCGTGGGCGAGCATGTTGCTGGGGGTGATGTCGATGGGGGCGGTCATGGAGACGGCGCCCATGGAGCTGTATGAACCGTATGAGCCGTACATGGCTGTGATGTGTGTGGGTGTGTATGTGAAGGTGAGGGTTTGGTGAGAGAGTTGCTTGAGTATTGTGAGGTCTTGTTCGTATAAGACTCTGGTTGTGGATATTGTTGATCGTGAGCTGAATTGTAGGTGTGGGAGGAAGGGTGGACACGGGAGACTTATAAGTCGAAGAGGGCGCGTCTCCCTTCCTCTGGGCCTCTTGGGGACCGGGGGGGGGCGTGCTGGGGGTGTGTGAGAAAAGGGGGTACGGCCGAGGGGGGTGAAGGGGGTGAAGGGGGTGAAGGGGGTGAAAGGTTGGGCAGAGCAACGTTCCGAGGAATTTCGTCGGGTGGGCTGGGTACGTACCTACTTTACAAGCCTAAAAATTGGGGGCAACAGCGTTCCCGGGATCCCGAGGGGTGGGAAAACAAGGCAAGGGAGGCGGTGACGGAGAAGGAAAGAGTCAGTTGGGGGGAGGGGGGTGCGCGGTCAAGACCCGAGAGCTGAGGACTCACTCAAGACGGAGAACAAGCGGCGGTTGTAGTTGTCGGTTGAAGAAGAAAGGAAGGATGGAGGGGGGGGGGCGTGTGAGATGAAAAGACCTGAACGGGTCAATGTTGGCGACGGAAGGAACACCGTATTCCTGATCCTTGGACAGACCCTCTCTCTGGCCTAGGCCTGGGCCTGGACCTTTTTGGCTGCTTCAGTCCGTCCGGTGTTGATACGGCGTAGCAACCGCGCTCCGTTTGTCGTCGCTATCACGGTAGGTAGCTAAACGTGCTAAGTACGGATACCGAGAAGGGTACGGCCGCAGTAGAAATCCTGCTTTCTACAGTAATGATGATGCGTCGTAGTACCTATGTGTGTTCGTGTCTGCGCCCAACTAAGTTTAAGTTGGCTGACTGGCTAGCTGGCTGATGGTGGTGGTGGTAATAATGGTGGTGTCTCTCCGCCCCGACGCAGGTTTGTTTACCTATTCGTTGTGGTAATGGCGATGACGCCGCCTCTATCTTGCGATGACGCTTGTCGGTTGGTTCCTCGTGATGGTTTCCTGTCGAAACACCCAGATGACTCGGACGGTAGGGCCGAAGAGTCATGATATAGCAATTCTGTATACAATGACCGGCATACGGGCGGATGAATCCGTTTGTTCAGCCAATCTGTTCGGAAAAGACTGCAACACACACCTCGCGGCGCAAACAATACGATCCGAAAAGACGCCCCCGGGTTTGGACGAGTCGCAAGGCCGCGGGCGGGGAATGCGCCTGTGGGGGACGAGGGAATGCGAACGGACGGCCTTGACTCTCCGTCTGTAACCATCGCAAACCCCAGTGCCTGGCGGTGCAACCACCAAGCAAGGCATGCAAGGGAGTCAACCCACATTCCAGACCTCCATTCCGAGTCTCAACTCCAGCTTCCGATCCCCATGTCTTGAGTCTTGACTCTCTCTATCGTGTGTCTCGCCGGCTTGATGGTCAATGGCCTATTCAGTTGAACCTGTTGGCAACCCCCGGTCGGTGTGCCTGTGTCGCTTGTCCACCCCCACGCGCGCGCACCGCAGGGGACAAACACGCAGCAGCACTCGGTCCCCTCCTCGGCATCGTACCGCAACGCAGAGCAGCACAGCTGAACCTGAGCTGAGAGATCATCGCAGCCTAGAGAGAAACGGGGGAGGGGCATGCTTCGTAGGTATTGGCGGTATCCATATTGGCGACTATGGTGAAAGTGTAGACGGAAGAGTGGGTACCGACCGTTTTAGGTATTTTCCGTATTGTATCCGTATGTACGTAGTATCCGTACGAATAGGTAGGACTACTCAACCCGCAGACGGGGAAGCAACGGGAGCAGCGTTGGCTTCAGGGCCTACATACCTAGCACGTACATTACAGCGCAGCAGGGCGGCAGGTCACAAAAAAAAATGAAGCGGAAAACGGAAAAAGAATGAGCGGTGTTTGACCGCCTCCTGGGACGTCTGGGAGGGTGGCAGGGGAAAGGCGTGTGTTGTCGGGCAACAGGGAGGGGGAATATGGGAGAGAGTCATGGCCGCAATGTACCTCTGCGTACACGTTACGCAGGCGGTGTACTTGTCACGTACCAACTATAGCCGATAGCCAGGCAAAGTGTCCCGAGAGAGTTCACCCGATGGCTGGTGCCGACAGGGACAGAATGCTGGCTCTTAGGCCCTTCCAGGCGGTACGGGTGCGCTAAGTCCCCTGTTCCGCTGAGGAGATAATACAGAGTACGGAGTACGGAGCAGCGGCCGTACCGTACCGTACGCGTATGCTTGGGGGATCGCCCTCGACCAGGTAGGTAGTGTGGTAGGTACCTACCTACCACCCACCTGCCCTGGCCAGTTTCCCGCCCTTCAACTCTTCCTTCTCTTCTGGGCTCCCGGCCCCGCCCCGCGGAAAGAGGTCTGGGCTGCCCCGGGCTGGGTCTTCGTACCTGCCCAAAGAACTGGTACCCGCAGAGCAGGATGAACGCGCGCTCGGTGCCTCTCTTCCTCCCCCCCCCCCCCCCCCCACGGTATGTACGGTATTTTCCCCTCGCCGATGAATTTGGCCGTGCTTCGCGGCAGAGGTGTGTGTGCTCGTCCTCGTCCTGCCTTTGACACGCATCGCCGTCATGGACCGCCATTGGACTGCCTCTGCCCATCGCCAATCTCTCGCTACATCTCTGCAACGCCCTGTCCGAGACTTTGAACGATACGATACGAGACGCGCAAGGCTTGTGAGGAAAGGCGGGGGTTGAAGTCAAGGCCTATCGCATTCATTCGATCTTGATATTGGCCTTTGGCGACAGCATCGATCAACCCCCCTTGCCCCTGCTCTCTCTCTCTCTCTCTCCTCTGCAATTCGCTTCAAACAACCTCTTTGGCTCTTTTGGCGATTCGTGTGCTTGTCCTTCTTTTCATTTGGCCATCGGTGGGGGCCAATCAATAACCGAACCCCAGATTCAAGTCTTCGTACCGACCTGGGTACAGAGTAGTTTACCTTAGTCAGTCGTACGGATACCTGGGTACTCACTCACCAGCCAACGGACGAACAAGTGATGAGGACAAACAAAGGGCCGCGTTCGGGGAACCACAGCCAGCCCAGGCCGGCAGCAACCACACCGCACACCACTTACAGCGACCGCCTCACCGCCGCCTGCCCTTGCTCCGTCCATCCCGCATGCCGGTTGGCGATTTGCTGAGGGAATGGCGTCTTCCGGTCTCGTTCCTGGTTCCAGAGGCGCTGTGCAACCAACAAGGAGCAAGCCACTCGTCACCCATTGTTGAGCCCTAGAGTTCAGTTGGCTGGCCTGTCGCCATGCCGAGAGAGTCCGACGAAAGTAGGTGTGCCAACGAATCTGCCGTGGCTGCATCCAGCATCGTCAACCTTTTTTTTTTTTTTTTTGCACACCGTTTCTCCTCCTCCGGCCCATCGCATCGAATCGAATCGCACCGCATCGCGCATCGCGCATCGCATCCGCACCCGGAGGCCCATCCGGTCTTACCGCTGTCGACAACACCAAGATGCGATGCTATGCTCGGGGGAAAGAAATCGGTCTGCCGTTTACCAAAGAGGATACGGATACAAGGACAAACAAGCAAGGGCTCCCAACGCAGCAGCAACGGCGTTTCCGCACACGCCCCCCAAGGCCCCCTGTAGCACGTAGTATCCTGTCTGTACGGATACCATCACCGCCCGTTGTCCCTCGAGTCTCGGCTATTTTCCCTCCCCCCATCCATTCCACTGGGCCGGTTCAGATACCCCCGGTCTCGCGAGTGTCGCCAAAAGGCCAAGGGGAAACTCCTTGCCTTTTCGTCATTTAAAAGTTTTTCCCAACCCTGGGGTCTTCATTTCCGTCCCTGCAATCGTCTGTGTCAGTTATCCCCTCGGCATCCTCTGTCGCGACGGGGCCACGGCCTGTCTTCCCCGTCGTGAGGCTGCCCCCGCCGCATGCTCATCTTAATCCTGATGCCCAAGCTGTACCAGACGGCCGGAGTCGGGTTGGGCAGGGAGAGGCGGGAGGGAACAAGGGATCCTGATCATTAGCGGCGCTTGCTCTTTCTCTCCCCGGGGAATCGGGTTTGATTGTCAATCCATCTCAGAGAAGGCAATATGCTCCGGACATGATACTGCGTACAGGGCTTTGGCAGAGTCAGAGGCCGTATCATCGTCGTGCTTGGTGACACGCAGAGTGACAGGACCAAAAAGAGCTTCACGCCCCCCCCCCCCCCCCCCCTGGTTTTCCCGGCCGGCAGGAACAAGACAAAGTGCGCGCGAATCTCAGCAACACCCCTCCCGGTCTAGGTTTGCGAATTGGATGATTCAGGGCAACGCCTCGTGGGAATGCAACTGGTTTGGATGGTTGGTCCCCGGATGCAACGATGCGGCATGTTTGTGTGTTGCCCCCCGTAGGGACATTCCGTTGGATGCCCGACATTCCCCCATTCCTCGCAGCGCAACCACCGACATCATCAGCACCACCACCACCATCACGAATAAGAAACACCGACACGGAGCACCAACGGCACCCTGGCCAGCAAACGCGAAAGACAAGCCTTCCCCTCTCCTTCCCCGGAGCGGTTCCGGTTGCGGTTCCGCATCCAGAGATTGCGACGAGATCCAACTGACTACTACGTGCTACGAATACATGCGCTGGCTCGACGGTATGGTTGGATGGGGTGCCTTGCGATACCTGCCTGGTTTTGCTTCTGATCGGCTGCTGCTGACTAGCCATACGTTGCGATGCTTGCTGCTCCCCTCCAACGTGCAATGTATCCGAATCGTTGATTCGACATCTGAGACGCCCAATGCCAACCAATGCTAAATGCCAATGCCTATCCGGGGACGCAATACGACCCAGACACGGAATCCTACGCATGCACTTACACACACACACACACCACCACCACTACGTAGGTAGTATAGTAGCAACAACATTACTACTGTCTTGAAGGCGGTGACGGGCGCATAGCCAGACCGCCCTCTTCCTCCGGGACACCAGGCAAGCCTACAGCCCGGCTTACATGACTTACCGTCTACTCCCTCGCGCAGAGTCAGCAGGAAACGGCCGCTTTCTATTTGTGCCTTTACTGCCCTGCCTAGCCACACGTAGCATTTCCGTATCGCAAGTGTCACGGCCGTGCTGACTGAGTTGGACCGGACTGGCCTGGCCTGGCCTCAACCCGCCAGCGCCAGCGCCAGCGCCGCCCGACCCCGCGGCGGTGACTTCCCCAGCTTCTGACTCAGGCTGGGGGTGGCGCTCCGGATCCCATTTAGGTATCCGTACGGGGTGCAGCCACCAGCTAGCAACAGCGCTATGGCAGGCTTGTGCCTATATTCGTTGCCGTCTTTGCTTTCCCCGGATCACCCAAGCCGCGCTGTGCAGGCGAGAGAGGGCGTACGTACCCGTACCGACTTGGCAAATAGGTACGCCCAACCAGCCAGCCAGCCAGCCCGTCAGCCCCGGGGATGACGGGAACGGTCAATCAATTATCAATAATCAATAATCAATCCTCTTGTCTGACTGTCGATTCCTCCCAAGCAAAAGATTACAAAGCTTACCTCGCACCCCTCCCCAACAGGGCGGAGGACGGAACGCCGCTACGTTGCGCGCATACCGACACAGCAGACGGACTGTCCTATCCGCCTATTCTCGTCCTCGTCCTCGTCCTCCCACTTGTCACACACAAGCCACCAAACGGCGGTTTTGGATTGGGTCGCGAATGAAGTTTTGCGCCGCGACGGGAAGCCACCCCTCCCCCCCCCCCCCCCCGACGAGGAAAAGAAAAGAAAAAAAGAGAAGAAAGGAAACAAGAAAAAAAAAGATTGAGTCACCGCTGGCGTCATAAGCCACAACCGAGGAGGGGAGTGCGGAAAAGCAAAGCTGGAGATGGTATCGCAATTGTGTTGAATTATGCCTTTGCTTTTCCTTCCTTTGCGAATGAGATGCCAAAGGCGGCTCCTCGCGACGTGACTGGTCACCCCCGCAAAGCCAACGGCACGGTCTCGTTCCGAGGTCGACCCTGCCCTGCCCCTCGCCCAAACCTCAGGGGTCATGTAGAAATCCAGAAGATTTCCCTTCCAGGCCGTCTCTCACCCCGTCAAACCCAGTGAACCCAGTTCAAACCAGTCAAACCAGTCAAACCAGTCAAACCAGTCAAACCAGTCAAACCAGTCAAACCAGTCAAACCAGTCAAACCAGTCAAACCAGTCAAACCAGTCAAACCAGTCAAACCAGTCAAACCAGTCAAACCAGTCAAACCAGTCAAACCAGTCAAACCAGTCAAACCAGTCAAACCAGTCAAACCAGTCAAACCAGTCAAACCAGTCAAACCAGTCAAACCAGTCAAACCAGTCAAACCAGTCCAGGCTGTTCCAGGGAGGTAGGAAGAGATGCTTCTTGGATGCGAAGGCAACAGCTGTGCAAGCAAGCAAGCAAGCAAGCAAGCATCCCGGGGGAGCTTGGGACGCACGGAGAGACGAGTTGCATACCTTGATACGGATACACGGCAGAACAACTCTATTTTGCGAAAAAGCAGCTGATAAAGGGGACGACGATTGGTCACTGCTCTACGTAGTAGCCTCTGACTGACTGAGTGACCGATCAACCGACCGACCGACTGACTGGTGGTTATCGGGGTCGATCGCCTCTTCTCCTCTCTTTGGCTTCCCTCATCGTCGTCCAGTGTTTCGCGCTGCAACTGAAACAAAGCCCTTCCCCCCCCCCCCCTTCCAACGACTAATGCCGCGACGAGCACATGTCTTGGACGGCCGGCTGCAGCAAAGTCACATCCGAACCGTGCTTGTGGGGGGACTGGGCCATTACTCGACGATCCCTATAACTACTCGCACACTAGGAACAGCAGCAATAACACGCGGCAACAGCAGCCGGTGCAGCAGCACAGACTAGAGGATTAAGATCAGACTGAAACGCCCCAAAGACGAGGGCGAGAGAGAGAGAGAGAGAAGGGGGGCGAGAAGCCATACCGAGCCAGTGCCACTTTTTGCCGTCCGCCGCGTCGCCGCCGCCGCCGCCGCCGCCACAGGGTGCAAAAAAAGAAATTGTGGCGGGCGGCGGCGGCGGCGTCATTCCCTCAGGTGGTATACTGGCAGGACTGGGCACGGATACTAGCCACGAATAGTGTAGGCGTCCAAGGAGAAGGAACGTGAAGCCATCACAAAAAGGCCGTCCGCATTCCGCGTCCTGGCGTCGCATCTATTTGCAAGCCATGCCCCCCCCCCCCCTGAGCGCCCCAAGCTCCTGGGAAAAGCAAACGCACGCCGACGACGACGACGACGACGACGACGACGGCCCGACCGGGAAGATATCTGTCAATACTCATTTTCAGTTATTTCCTGCCGCGATTCAGTCACCTGGCCCCGAGCAACCGGACGGCGGGAATACGTGCCCCGGCCAAGGGGGTGGGCCGGATGTCGAGGCGAGATGGGAAAGGAGGGCGAAGCAGGTAGGGGGGATGTCGAGGCCCGTGGTCCTTCTAGAACGTGGCTAGACGGGCATCTTTTCCGGCTTTTCATCTTGGTTTGCTCGTTCGCTTGCTTTCTGCAAGGGGGAGGTGTGTGTATGTGCAAGTGTATCTCCGTAAAGTGTCTGTGTGTTTGCTTTGCCTTTGCCTCTGCTCTGCCTGCTTGCCTGCTTGCCTTGCCTCGCTTGCCTCGCGTGGTGGATGTTTGAGTTTGCCCAACCCTGTTCCCCGAAATGAGCGGCGGGCGGGTTGTGGAATCCGGGTGTAGGGGGACCTTTATCCGGCCTAGCGGCGCCACACACACGCGAGGCTGGGTGACGCTCTCGGGGGCATGGGGCATCTCTCTCTCTCTCTCTCTCTCTCATATCCTGCTACGGATATTCGTGACCCTTTACCATGGAACCACGGATACGTCGTCGGGGGGCTTCCCCCTGGGCTCTTGCTCGGCTGCTGCCGGACTAGGTAGGTAGTGAGCCCCCCCCCCGGGTGAACGGAAATCCACCGGAAACGGTAGCGTTCGTTCCTAACGGTCTTTTTTTGTGTGGGGAGGGGGGCCTTGGGCTTGGGACGGATTGGGAGGCATGAGAGAGAAAGAGAGAGAGAGAGAGAGATAGATCTACGTCCCGCCGGAAAGACGAGGCCGTTGAGCCCCGGCGCATTTCCGTCGTCTGTTGCGGACGCGTTTGATTGATGCGTGCAAAACGCGCCGCGGGAAATGCCGTTTGCTGGAGGGGGGGGGGGGCCTTTGCGGGGATCCGGGGGCGAGGCGTGGCTTGGGTCCTCCTCCCACATCAGCGTCGCGGCCTCGCCGGTTCCGTACTCGCGGGGGCCGGCGAGAGATGGTGATTTTTTATTTTATTTTTTGCAATGCGGACGGACGGACAGCGGACGGCGGACGGGGGAGAGCCTTGTCGCCGGAATGGGGACTGTCTCGTCTCGCCTCGTCTCGGCCGGGTGTGTGAGCGTCTCTGGATCGACCGAGGTCGTGGTCGATCCCCATCCGTCGATCGGGCGGGCGGGATAGAGAGGGCAAAGAGGATGTATGCCTATCACTTCGCGGTAATCTCTTCGCAACGACCGGCCGGCCGCCTTGCTCCGGCGCACGCAGGATGGCCCTGGTCTGCCGCGAGGTTCGTCCGCCTTGTTACCCATCGAACCCCCCGATCTAACCGATCGTTGGTGTTTCTCGTGACGGTATGGGGAGGGGGAGGGGGGGGGGGGTCGCGGTCTCTGGGATGGGGTTTGGACTGTTGTGTCTTCATTTATGCAGGCCCCATCTTGTCCTTGTCCTCCCCCCCCCCCGACGCCGGGCCAAAGGGGCCGACGAGATCTACGGGCCTCAAGACGGCCACTTCTTCATCCCACGACGCATCGGCCTTGGCAATGAATCGCCGCGCCATGCAGCCCGCATTGAAACGCTTGCTGCTGTATACGCTCCCGGGGAACTAGCAGAGGGCCTCCTCGCAGGCCGGTTTCTATCTATAGGACCAACAACTCGCCTCAAACGCAAGAGTCACTCTGCGCGGAGCAGACGCGCGCCAGAGAGCCACAGTGGTGGTCGCGACTGTTTCGGTGAGAGACAGCGAAAGTCGCACAGGCATGTGGTTAAAGACTCGGCGGTCCGCATGTGGTCGTCTGTAGGAAGACTTCGTTTTCGGTTCCGCACCATGAGGGAAGCAGCGGCCCCCCAAGCACCCGCAAGAAGCTGTGTAGGGTCTCGATGGTTCAGGATATCTTGCGACGGGCGTGACAATATTTCCGACCCCCCCCCCCCCCCCCCCCCCTTCTCTGGGTGTAAGTCGCTCGACCGGGTACGACACTGCGACGGGCGGCCTCGACATCCGCAACCGGGCCAAGACATCTATCCCTAACCTCAACCATCGAATTTGAGCCTCACAGTGTCTTGGCTCGTCGAACGCCTGCGATCCTATTGAGACGTCCTGCGCGGCGTGGTTCGCGCCGACACAGCGGAAAAACTCGTGAGTGTGTCCACGAATGGCATGTTGGTGCTGCAATGCGTGTATCGAGCGGACATGGTGAGACTCTTGTACTGGGGCACCGGGGAGATTTGCTACGACGTCATGGAACCTCCACCGAGCCTCGCCGTCCTCGCGGCCCATACCGTGAGGACTGCTGCTGCGTGTGCGCTTCCATATCAAGAAAACCTCGTGTGGGCGGGCTCACCAGACCCGCAGGCTTGACGCCAGGCGCAAGCACCTCGATATGTAGGTAGCATCTTCCGAGGGACGGTGATTGTATTTGCAAAACTGCGTTGGCCTCATTGAACACGCGCAGCCTGAATACGTCCGAGTGCTGCTGAATGAACTTGGTGACGATGCATCTACAACGTTGCAAGATGCCATCGTAAGCGGGGTACGCGGCCGCCTTTCGATGCGTGCCAGCCTGCAGGAAAACCAATACACCATCCATGTGACCGGACGTCATCTATGCGACTGGGCGGCTCCGGGTTTGTTCCAGCGGCCGCTCCTCGGCTGCAAGAATGCGATAGCAACCATCGACAGGGCCAACCGCATCCCCGGTCGACCCCTCTTCTGGCTGCCGGCCAAGGCTGACAGAAAGACGGAAAGAGCAGGTGTGTGGACGAGAGATGAATCGCCAGTGCGGTTTTCCCTCATAAGCCACCGGGGGGTCCGTCCGAAACGTGAATCGTCCGCCGAGTCGCTTCTCGAACAAAACCGCAAACTCCCGTCTCCGAGAGAGATCCCGCACCGCCAACGATGCCCGAAAAGTTCGTCCTCTCCGCCGAGACGGCCGAGACCATCCGCCGCAAGAAGGCGCGGTACTGCCGCTTCGCCGACGGCCTCGAGTTCGACCGCTTCGACACCATCATGCTGCCCGACTTCACCTTCGAGGGCGTCGGCCCCGACGGCGCCGTCATCGTCGAGAACGGCGTGCGGCAGCGCTGGGAGTCGCGCGCCGAGTGGGTCGCCCACTTCAGCGCCTCCCTCGGCGCAATCCAGGCCATCCACCACGTCGACGCCGGGGACCTCGAGCAGGTCGCCGAGGACGAGGTCCGCGCCGTCTTCGGCCTCATCTACCACGCCGGCACGCGGGACACCGTCGGCGGCCTGCACGTGACGGGCGGGGGCCACTACTACGAGACCTGGAAGAGGGTCGACGGGGACTGGTTCATGGCGAGCTCCTCGATGAAGAGGCTGTTCCACAAGGTCCAGGGGGCTTGACGGGCACGGGGCGAGGGGTGAGGTTGTACGAGTGGGTGTCTTGGGGAGGGGCGTCTGAACTTTTCCGTCTTGGATGTTTGCGTGTATTAGAATGAGAGCGTTGGGGGTTTGGTTGGGTGTAGGATGGAATCCGAGTTGAGGAACACGCCCTTGGCACGCACCCCGATCGCGTGAGACAAGTCGATTGCGGCGATATGCCTCTACACTATCCAGAGTCTACGGGCGTAGACTGACAGTCCTTTCCAGCATATCGGTCAACATGATAGTTCCTTTGCACTGTGGTCTGTCTGTTTGCGATACCCCAGAGCTGCATGGAAGCTAGGCATCGGAGTTGTGTGCATGGGGGCTGTGTTTTCCTCTCGGTTTTACGGAACGGGCATCTCATAAGAACTTCCGAGTGATGTGCAACTGGAAGCGAAGGCCGTAAGGCTTCGAAACAGGTGGCATATGTTGAGAATAAGCTGGGTGGTATTCAGTAGTCATAGAACCCTCGTATAGCTGTGAGCCAATTGCTGTCCATGCATTCGCTCCCAGATAATTCGTCAGCGAGCAAGACACAGGCGGTGTCTGATAAAATGTCGGAAGAATTCGAGGATAACGGCATGGTCGGTGTAATGGACAGGTAGCTATTGTATGGATAACCTTGATATATGTGCTTCAGACTAGCCCGGTGGTGCTCTTCGAGCCGTTGGCAGGTTCAAGCGTAGGTTCCGGCGTGACGGGCTTAATTATATAGGTGTTTTCAGTGCGTATGTAGATGTCAACACCGACAGCGAGGCTGGGACATCAACAGACCAGCTTGGAGGCGCAGTTTATTAATCGGTGACTCTTTCATGTCCCAAATTCCGAATCACGTAGAAGACTGAACAAGCTGCATAAGCTTATCGGCACAATGTTACCAAATACGTGATCAAACTTCCCGCCAAGCTCGAGCGTGCTTGACAGATACCACATCCCAGCAGCCCGAATCATTGTGATGGCCGAATTCGCTTACAGAAACTGATAGGGTCGTTGTATTTGCCCAGCGATATCCTCGAGCCGGTATCAGTTCAGTCTTCGCCCTCATGGCTTCCAGCGTCGTATGACCTCATTTACTGTTTATCCCTCTATACTCAAAGAACTGGTTCCATATGGGATCGTCTATGAGCGCCTGAGCGAGATCCGTCTCGTACATGATGACGAACTCGGAGCCCTCGTCCGATTCGGGCGAAGGGTCTCGGGAGGGGTAGACGAAAATCAGGTTCTTCGTGGCCTCGCCCACCAAGTACCGGTAAGTGGCGGGCTTCGCGAACCCAAAGTCGGCCGTGGTGATTTCGGCGCTGCGCTGGTCCGTCTGCCCGACCGCCATCGGCGGACCAGCGTGAGGGCGGATGCTGAGGCTGGATTTGTCGCGAATCATGGCCGCCATTGTGAGAGCCTCGTCGAGGCGCTCCTGCGTGACGCTTTCCGTCAGCTGGCGTATGTAGCGGGCGACTTTCCAAGACGGCCACCCCGAGATCAGCTCGGACACCGTCGGCTGCACGACGGGCGCCATCCTCGACAGCGCCACGAATGCGAAATTCTGCTGGATGCGCGCCGGGGGCTTCGGGCTGTGCATCCGCCGGCGCATGTCGACGGTCTCGGCGTAGAGGAGCTTCGAATCCGGCGCCGGGTTGTACGCCGGGGCCCGAAGGCGCGTCAGGTGCCGCCAGATGAAGGCGGAGAAGGCGTCGTACGTCGAGACCCACGTGCCGTCCTCGGGCCTGGCGAGCTCTTTGAGGCGCGCGGCCTTGCTTTTGGGGAGATGGAAGAGGTAGGAGGAGCAGCAGCCGAGGTGGCCGGTGTCCATGTCGGACGGCGGCGGGCCTTCCACCTTTAATTCCTCGGGGGGCTCCGGCTTGAGGAGGCGGGAGATGTCGAGGCAGGCCGGGTCCCATGCCGGGTACGCCGCACCCGTGGCCAAGGCGCAGCAGTTCTCGGCGAGCTGGTGAACAAAGCCGGCCCAGCCCATGACGTCGGCCGCGGCGTGGTGACTGTGGGTGCTCAAGACGAGACCGCCGCGGACAAAGTTCGCCTTGAAGGCCGAGGTGACGGGGTTTTGCTCCAGGGCGGCCTCGGGCGTGTAGCCGTAGGTCATGGGCTCGACGGCCCAGAGACCCGGGTCGCCGAGCGAGAGGGCAGTGAAATGGGCCCTCTCCATGTCGTCAAAGGACGGGTATTTTCCCGCATCCTCGGGGTCGTCGAGCCACTGGACCACGAAGCGGACCGTGTCGTCTTTTCTCTTGGTGAAGGAGTGGCCGCCCCTGGGGTCTTTTTCGATGCGCCCGTTGAGGTGTCGTACTTGGGCCAGAGTCCTCTCGAGACCGGCCTTGAGGGTCTCGACGGCCCCGGGCTTTGCGGCATCGTCAAGCCGGAAAAACAGGGCAAAATGGTTATACGACATGACCGCCGTGTAGTCCAACGCGGAGAGCCTGAACCGCTCCACCTCTGGGTCGCTCTCCCACCCGAATGGGTGGAGGTCGTAGAACTCTTCCTTTGGCATGGCTGTAGAATGAAGATGGCGGAAACTGATGGAAGAACCGGAGATGAGGTTGTTGCCGTGCTGGATCTTTTGGAACTGGCAGCGTTGCGTCTTAAGACCAACAGAATACAGGGGTGTCTGAAAAATCTGGTCTTCGTTGGATCGAGGTGCCGGCCGAGGTCCAGGGGTATCGACAAAGAGTGCAGGGCATCCTGTGTTTGGCTCCCTCTTGGCAGGACGTATTGTTGTCTTGTTTGCTCGTTGGCGATGCAAATGGAAGCCAATCAGGGGCGCGGCTCGACTTTTCGAGAGACGCATGACCATGGACGGCTGGGATTTTCTCTAGACAAACATTGACATTGAAATGCGGGAGGATAAAAACGCCACTTTTACCCGCTGGAGGGCAAAGAATCGTGACTGAAGCTGACCGCATTTCCCTTGGCTTGGACTGAACGGGTGGCACGTTACTTGGACCGACGGGTTGGAAGGTCACGCAGAAAGAAATGCAAGGTCAAGATTCGCTTCACCCTATACCGTGTCCTTATCCAACACTTTGTCCGTCTCGGAAGACACGTGGGCTTGGGGTACGATCCTCGCACCTGGAGCATTGCAATATACCGAGTCATTACTAGGTCTAGAGAAACGAAACAAAACCGCAACTGACATGTTAAATTGGGGTGGCGGCTAGTATTAGTTCGATCTACACAAAGCGGGCATAATCGTATACAAGACTATGGAGCATTGACTTGTAAACTAAGGACACAACGATGGCCTGGCTGAACCACTCATAACAACAGAGTCTCCAACGGCATACGTTGCCCGGCACCTCTTGAGATCACTTTGCTTACTTGAAGCAGGCCGGGCAACTTCAATGATAAACGCAGACGCGACAAGGTGTATCGTGCTGGTGGCTGGCCGAAGACGACAAATGACCGACTAGCAAGTGTCTTTGAGCTTGACATCCGATACAACTGTTCCGAAAAGTTTTCAAACACTTCAAAAATTAGAAAACTATACGATACGTGGGAGGAAGCCATTGCCAACATACGCTCTCCAAAGCAGACGTCCCTGTTCTTCACTTGCAATATCTGCCAGGACCTGCAAGGGAATATTCTTTGTCGGATTCATATCACCTTCACGCAGCTTGGCAGCAACCTGACGCTGTTTCCACCAACCGGTATGTGATCTTGTACCGGGCTCACCTGTCTCTCACGTGCGTACAGAGTGCCTAGCGTGAAGAATCATGGACACCCGCTCTGAAGACTCAATATTTCAGATGAGCCTCGCTTTCCTTCTCTTGACTCTTTCCTTCATCTATTCCTCTTTTGGAAGTACCTATATTGAAACGTTTCCTTCCCGTTTCCTTCAGTCGTACTTCCAATAAACACAAAACCCCACACAACTTCTTTTCTTCTCCATATCGCATCTTCAACCCATCAACACCAATCAAGTCCAGCGTCCAGCTATCAAACAGTAAGTTGAACTTCTATACAAAGTCTTTCTTTTTTTATCATACCTTTCATCTTTCTTCTTTATTAAAGACTAACACAGCAGAAAGTCCAACCAACCAGCAGAGCCTTCGTTGCGCAGCACCATCTTCATCACTCTCAACCGCCGTCAGGTAATTACCATTTGTCATTTGCGCCTTCCAACATAGATTTCCCACGCTAACCAAAGTATCATAGTCAGTCACAATGTCGGAGAAGGCCGCTGTCACCCCCTCGCAAAGCGATATCAATTTCATGGTGCAAATCTTCCAACACATGACGGAGAAGCCAGTCATTGACTGGCAGAGCTTCGCTGATGCAGCGGGCTTCAAGAGCCCCAGCGTCGCCCAGGTTTGTTCTTTTCCCTTGAGAGGCATAGACCTCGCTTTTCCAACGATGTATACTAACGAATGAATAAAAACAGACGCGATGGGGTCAGATAAAGAAAAAGTTCAACAATTCGGCGATCCACACGCCGAAAAAGACCCCCAGCAAGACTGCTGGCTCTGCCGCCAAGGTGAAGAAGGCCGCTGGCCGAGTCGGCACCAAGGGCAAGAAGGCCGTGAAGACGGAAGACGGTGTTGGTTATGAGGGAGCAGAGGACGAGGAGGAGATTGAGTCTCCTACCAAGGTGGCACCTGTCAAACTCGAGGACGCGTTCATCTAAGACACTTTGTACGAGGCGTTCAAGGATCATTGGAATGTCTCTTACTATGGATTTGAGGTCCGGGGATAGGGAAAAGAGCTAGGATGGCTCTCCGACCCAAGCTTGTATGTCACTAGAGAGATTACCGCATGTGTAAGGCATATGCGTCAACAAGCTTTGACTGCCAACCGCTAAGCTGTGACACCTCCAAGTCTCATCGGTGACGGCTACTTCTCTGAACAGTTACTGTTGAATTTATTTCAAGAGCGCTAAATGAAAGTCCGGGGTGTGTCGTGCTTTGAAAAAATTGTGGATGAAGTGCAACAGCCGTTATTTTGGAGGGTTTGATGGATGGCAACGTCTTTCGAAGGCGCGTCCCACGCATTTGCCTGCTTGTTATATATGAAGGAGCAGAACAGGTATCGTGCGATGAGAGCCACTTGAGTTTCTCTAACAAAATCATACGCCATCCCGGTATCTAGCCTCTTCTCCTGGGTTCTGACCCAATGCTCGCAGCCTGGGCATTGTCCGCAACCCTCTTTCTTTAGCCCAGGCTTCCCGACACCTTACAAGTCCTCCTTGTGTTATGCTGGGAACGTTGTCAGATGTGCGTTACCTGAGCATCGCCTGGTCGACAGCCTCCTGCCAGAGAGAGCTGCCTGGCCTGATAATACAGCACCTGCTATCACGAGCTGAGTGCTTGAGGCGAGCTCCTTCTTGAACCTGTACTTCTGACTTTCTGCACCATTTAAACTCCCCAAGCTCAGGTCTAGGCTGAAAATCCCTCCCTTCTTTCCATCTTCACCAACCCCAAGCTTCCTTGCTTGCCGAGCTACCATCACCACAAGCCATCATCGAACCCATTAGCGAATAACGCCAAAAAGTCAAGCAGCCGAGCCACATACAGTAAGCATCTTCTTGTCGTCCATTTTCTCTCGACGGCCACCTGGTGCTGGCTCCTCTGAATTCCTCTGACCTGCCTCAGCAACATGCCTCCCAAGAAGAACGCCGCTTCCGCCAGCGAGGCCCCGGTCACGAGCCTCAACGAGAACGAGACCCTGTTCATCAAGGCCATCTTCGACAGCTTGAATACGCGCCCCGACGTCGATTTCGACAAGGTCGCCGGAATCATGGGCCTTGCCAGCGCCAAGTCGGCCAAGGACAAGTTCCGAGTCATCTCGAAGAAGCACGGTTGGTCCTCCACGGATGGCTCTGGCGGCGCGTCCAGCCCGTCCAAGGGGACCCTGAATGCCAATACCGCGGCCAAGGTCAAGAAGACCCCGGTCAAAAAGAAGGGCATCGCCCAACGCAAGAAGAAGGTATGTTTTCCCCGTCCCGTGTTGCCTCTCTCGAGTTCCTATAAAACGGATTTTGACTTTCGCGCAGGCCAAGGCTGAGGAGCCCGAGGACAGCGATGGCGACGAGGACATCTCGGCCAAGCTTGAGTCCGACTCTGATGGCCAGAAGGCCGCCAAGGACGAGCTCAAGAACGAGTCCAGCGATAGCGATTAAATGTCTCTTACTGTCGAGACTTGGTCGCCTCTCAGAGGCGGGATCGAGACCACATCGGGTCGGGAGGTGTGCAAGCGACACTGGAATCTGGATAGAGAGCAAGGTCGGATCAATATTGGTTCAGCCGGAGGGGGAGTGGTAGACCGGGATAGACAATCTCAAAATAATTATTTGCCCTCACCGAGCTTGATTCACACTGCTCTCTTGAATGACCAAGGCTGCTCTTCCCGTCATCCTTTGGTAGACCGCTGAGCTGGCTCAGATTCCCATGGCGCTGAGTGCTTCAAAGCAAAAGCAGGGGCCTCGAATCTCTTCTTCCTAGTATTGAAACCTTGTGCCGGAACAATGTGGAGCATTTTGACAAAGCGATGATGGCGTATTTTCCACCTGCAGCCTTTGCTGCAGTTCTTTTACATACTGTGCGATCGAATCATACCAAGGTTGGAAAGAGGCTGAGTGCCTTTAACATGATCTTCATTGTCAACTTCTTGGACATCTTTGGTATTTGCAAGACCCATTGCTAGACAGTTGTCTCAAATAGCCCTACACACATGCCACTGAGACCGTACTCTTGCTCCTATATCGGCACCGCAACCTGGAGTTCCAGAGACAATGCCAAGATTGCAGCTTCAGATCGGCCAACCATTACGTCTGGGATATCATAGCTTGATGGGAGCTGGACGGCTCACTTCACCTTACATGATACTCTCGTCCAGACTTGTTGGACTGGGGGGTTCAGCGTGTCTTGACATGGTTGTATGTTCTACAAACTACTGACAGCTGGAGAGGGTACCGCCTTGCCCGCGACATCAGGAGAAAGGTGAATCGTATTTCCGCTTTGAATAGTCTATTGCGGACTTTCGCTTGAGTTGCGCCACGACCATCATCCCATTCTGAATTCTGCTTGATTTTGCCCCTGATTTGGACCTCACTATCCAAAGTCATCCAGGACAACGATCGCCAGCACCGACATCATCCGAGTCGCTCGTTGCAAACCCTGCTGCCTCCCATTGAGCTTCTTGGCCGAGATCATCTCTGTTCCATGTGGTTCGGTTCTTGCCTTGGACCCATCTGCTCTCGCCTTGTTGAAAAGCCTCCCGCTCCTTGCCCAGCTGCTCTCGCCAGTTGTGTAGAATCCTTTGACCACTTGCCCAGTCTGTTCTCGCTGGCTGACCCGCATGATCCTGATTCTTGTCCTGGTTGCTCTCGCCATTTCCATTTCAACTCTTCTCAGTTATTTCAACCCCTCACAGCAACCTGCAGCCAAACTTTCTCATCCTGCCAACAACAACTCAACACCAAGCCCACACATCGGCAGACTCATTGGCTCAGCACTACTTCTACCCTTGGAAACTCATACACCTTCTTGATCCTCAAACCATCATACAATATTCATCATGGCTTCCGTCGGTACCGACTCCGAGGGCCAGGTCAAGTTCCTGGTCAACTGCATCAAGCACTCCCAGAGCGGAAAGGCAAGTGCAGGTTGAGCATTCAAGGCTTGGGGGAAGTAGCTGACTTGAGCAGGTTGATTTCCAGGCTGTCGCCGATGACTGCAACATTGTCTCCAAGGCCGCTGCGTAAGTGACCGCGCAACGTTTCCGTCTTTCCTCTTGCGACCACGTTCATGCTAACTTTGCTCGTCCCTCCAGTGCCAAGCGATTCGAGCGCCTTCTCAAGTCTCACGGCTTGAAGGCCAGCGAGCTCTCGAAGGGTGGTCCCGTGAGCGGCGCCTCCTCCCCGGCTCATGGCACCGCCAGCCCCAAGACGCCGGTCAAGAGCACCGGCAAGGCCACTCCCAAGTCCAGGGGAAAGCGCGCTGCCCCGGCCTCCCCCACCAAGGACACCAAGCGCGCCAAGATGGCCAACCACCCGGCCGTGTCCTCGTATAACGATGAGGACGACGAGGAGGACGAGGCTCAGTTCAAGGTCAAGGAGGAGACCCAGGCTACTGGCGATTCTTCCACCAACCACGGTTCGTACAGCGATTATCCCCGAGGCCGCGATGACGACGACGACGACGAGTTGCAACTTCTCTACATCGTGGAGAAGCCGACCGGCTGCCCCGTCCACGATTCCGGCGGATTCCGAGGCCCCCCATCCGAGTCGGTGTCGAGCGATACTAACACGGAGTATTCGATGCAGATGACGCCCAGGGCGATGAGTCTTTCCAGGCTTAACAGCATCCAGTTACCGGCTTGCCAACACGGCTGGAGTTTCATGCCGGAGGCGTCTTTCTACGGATGGCCGGACACGTGCGCGTTACATGGGGATCGAGAATCGGCTCAATTGGCTGGGATATGTAAGCGGTTCATTCCCCCGGCGACGCTACCGAGATTCCGCTAACGAAGCTTTGGACAGGACTACGGATGGCCCGCCTTTGCCTTGGCGATTTTCATTATCACGAGTTGTTGCTGGTTTTCAGGGACGCATAGTGCTCAAGCTCGATTGGGTTCGACGAGAGATACAGGAAATGGGAATGCTTCATTTTTACGAAACCTTCTGCCTCGTGACGATGAGAGCTGCTTGTGCGGCGTGAGCATCGTGAGCCGTTGGAGGGACCGTTGTGGCGCTGCCTGATTGGGCAGGTGGGCCTGTCTCGGCAACGGCGAGCAGGGATCATGCCACGCCCGCCGAAGCACCAGCGGCTCAAATTCGACGACATGTTCAGATGCTGCGCATGGACTTGCTTCTTTCAACCTCCTTGCCTTGTGCGACCTCCACAGCAGGCTTTTTATCCAACGCCATCTGGAACACGCTGGTTTGTGGCATGCAGAGACAGCAGCAGAGTTGTCTCACTACCGGTTCCCTATGGCCGTTGAAGATGCCCTCGGTTTATGCTGACCGCGTTGTGCAGCTGCAGTGGCTGTGCAAACATTGTGACATGATGTGTGCTATTCTTCCTCGGAGCTGGATGACCAATCCCAGAATGACTATTTCTCTCTGTGTTCCAGGATGCAACTCGGTCGTGGCCCGGTTAACCGAACACAATTCTCTACTACAAAAGGTGTAGAACATGCCCACTTGGATAAAACTCGGCACAAAGCACTTGAGGCATCAGGGACATTTCGAGGCATCGAGTCTCCTTGGACAAGAGAGTGTGCCTGTGACGTGACTGAAGCCCAGTGAACCGAGAAAAACATACCACCACATGCCCCTCGGGCGACCAGTCTCACTCTCCGGAGCAACGCAGGCAAAAAGGCAGACGCAAGGCAGTTGCACCTTCCTCCTCCCTCTAGCTCCCGACTACGGGGGAAAACGACCCTGGCACTCTTCCAGAAAAAAAAACAATTGTCTGTACGGAGTGCAGTCCGCCTCCATTTCAGTCACGGAGAAAGCAACCAACCAGAGTGCCCCATCCACACTTCACCTCGTCTCATCCGCACCTTCCCTCGCCCGACTTCCTTCCCTCGCCTCAGCAACCGACCCTTGGTCTCCCAGCCACCTTACCCGAGCCGGCACACAATTGCGAAATTCAGCTGGTCTGCTCAGCACACACGCTCACATCTGAATTTCTCCCTCTCCCGTCCGGCTCAGAGAAAAACTTCTTTTCTTCTTCTCGCACAACTTCTCCGTCCCCGTCTCTCTCGTACCGCGGGTTGACTCGAACCAAACTTCTTCACAATTCATCAACAGCAAAAAACCGCTTCTCTCTTCTCTCAGTTGATCAATTGATCGCAGACATATCCTTTCACCTCGGCAACTCTCAACTCACGACCAACTGGTGAGAACCCCCTCGGCCGCGTTTTCTCTTCTCCCCTACTTCAGACCGCGGCGTTTGGACACTCAACTGACCCGCCCCAGCACACGGAGTTGTCTCATCTTTCACCTCTCTCGCGCTTTTACCCTCTCAACACCAGTTCATCACGAACAAAATGTGCAGCTCTTCGCCTTCACCTTGTGTCGACAAGGCCGCTCGATGGGAGCTGCCTTCAAGCACCTACTCGCCCCGGTCTGACTCTACGACCAACCCGAACAACAGCTTGTTCTCTTCCCCCGACTCTCCTGCTGAGACGGAGATGTCTTCGCCTAGCCTAAGATCTCATGTCCATGAGAAACCACCCATCAATGGACAGTCTCAATTCGTTGTCACACCAAGCTTCGCGAACCACATTATTGTCGGTCATCAAGCATACACTCCGGGTCAGATTCGGGCTATGCGCGACATTCTCCAACAAGCACGACACACAGGGGAGTTCCCCAAGACAACAGCTCTCTCAGAGGATGCTCAGACCATCGTCGAGGACTACCAGCACCTTCAACGCCTCCGCAATGCCCGCGGCGATCCTGCTTCGCCACCGCCGGCCAACTACAACATCCTCAAGGTTGACATTGCCCGTCGCATCAAGGCCCGCGATGAAGCCCAGCAAGTCTCATCCAACCTTGAAGAGATGGACCACCGGGTTCAGAACTGGATGAACTCGATCAACAAGGAAGCCCGCATGTTGGAGATTACGCAGGCGGCGCTCCAGCGCAAGGGCATCAACAACCCCACCCAGGACGACCTGGACGCCATCGCCGAGGAGTTCATGCAGATTGCCGAGCGCACCCTCCTCGACGTCGCCAACCCCCTGCGCATGAACGCCTCGCGCATGGAGGGCAACATCAGCCGCTTCGACAGCCAGCTCCATGGTATGACGTCTCAGATCCATGGATTGTCATCTCTCAATGAGGCCGTAGACACCGCGATGACTTCACAGATCAACGGCTTGTCGTCTCTCAACAACGCCGTCAACGCTTCTATGACGGCACAGCTCAACACTCTCAACTCCGTTATGGACAACCTTCACGCAAACATGAGCGATGCCGTTGGCGCTTCAGCTGAAGCTATGAACACGCAGATAAACGCTCTCAACACGATTTTGGCATCTCAAAGCAACACCTTCAATGGATCAGCCAACATGCTCAACACAGCATTGAACACCGTCACCACCGACATTCATCAACTCACGTCCAACCTGCCGGTATTGATTGCCACGGCCGTTCAAGCTGCAGTCCAGGAGCATCTCGCTTCTATCTCTCACCAACAAGAAGTCGACTTGCAGCATCGAGCAAACTGCGAGCACCCACCTGACTATGCCACAGAGAAGCGGTCGCAACACCAGCAGGCTGGTGGAGAGACTTTCACATTCACACACCCGGTGGCCTCGGCGACTCGAGTCTCGGAACAGCAGCACTATGGACAGATTTCTCACCCGAGCGCGCCGCCAGAAGAGTCGAAGCTCAAGAAGTTGTTGCGGTGCATCATTGGCAAGGGGAGGTCGGCGAGAAAGGAGTGCCACAAGGGAGCAAACTCGGCATGAGCTTGCAAAATCTGCTGTTCGACTGTGTGGGCAGCTGTCCGCGATCTGGGGCGTAATCGATACATCTGGTCACCAAGCTTTGGAAAGATCGCAGGCATAATGGGAGGAAATTGGTATTGTACATCATTGGAGGTTCTCGGCTAGTATCACGCGATTAATAATTCATCACAACCCCTGAATGCATGTGCCATCGTGAGGTCCCAAAAGTCGTCAAGTGGTTGTCTCGTGAAACCCGGTCGAGGCACCAGCCTGAACACCGCAATATGTGGATTTTCATTTCTGTTCTCAACCTTGCATGGTAATTGATCAGACTGTCACGTCGAAAACCCCGGCTTCTCTTCGCCCATCTTCTGCAACAGTCATGCTCAACTCCAAACACCAAAGAACACAACCGAGATCATTGATATGAAGCTCGGATATGAGAGAACTTGACATCAACGCCTAGAGAGTTTATGAGAGTCTACCTAGTTGCGCGAATAGTCTCTCGCAAGAGACGCCGTTACCTAGAAACGCCAGGCCTCCCACAAATTCCGTACCTGCCTAAACTGCTAGCATGCCTGGGAAACCCTCAACGCGTCTCTCCCACTCGTGTCCGTATGCCCGCCCTCACCTTGAGCGACTCCACCAACCTCCAGAGCGTCTCCAACTCATGGTAGATATCCTCCACCTTGGCGCTTCTCACCTGCCTACCCTCGCTGCCCTACCTCATTGAGCTGCCCACTCACAAATCTCACCTCGATCAACAGGTAGATTCACTGCCCTTGAGCTGCCCACCCACACCGGCCCCGGCCTAGTTCATCTCGCCAGTATTTCAGTCAACTTCCTTCCCACCTATTCCTCCTCCTCTTCACAACCAACCCAGGATTCTGTGCAGCAAGCAGCATTCGATCTCTTCTACAAAAACATCGTCTGCTCCTGTCTACACTCACTCTTCACTTTATCTATCCTTTCCTCCTCTCAATCAATCCATCTGAAAGTCTGGCGAGACCTTCGTCAATTGTCATCAGACAACTCAGCTTACCACTGTCGATCTTCGCCTTACTCTCAAAAGCAATCACCAACTTTCAGCTTTGTCACTGCGGATTTTCACTGCAACCTTCACCTTCCTATCAAGAGTGGTTGCCAATTGCCAGCTTTGTCACTGCAAACTTTCACCTTCCTCTTAAGAGTAAACGCAAAAAATTGCAGGCAAGTCATTTTCATCCTTTCTTTCATCCAATATGCCCCCATTGTCACATCTGCATAGTCGTCCTTCAATCTCATCTAATGCCAGGCACAAAGTTCTTTCTTCATTTCATCTGAGACTTTGTGCTTTATCTGAACCCTTCACTTGCGTTGTTGCTTGACGTCTCATCTTCTTTTTCACCTTGGTGAAGCTCTCTTACATTATAGGCATTGCATTCTTTACACAACTGCTCTGCTCTGCAGCTTGTGCAACTCTTTGCTTCCTTGTCAAGACAGTTGAAGACCACCAGGCTGATTAACAACTGTTCAGATCATGGCACCTCAGAAGAAGAACGCCTCAAAGGCATCCAAGCTCAAGGCACCCAAGGCTGGCATCCAGAAACCCAAGCGGCGTGTGCGGAACAAGAAACCTGTATCTCGTGCTGCCAAGAAGACTGCCAGACAGCCATCTGCCCCGGCTACTTCCCCAAGCAATGCTGGCAATGGACAAGGCAAATGGATATGGACAGAACATCCGCCGACCAAAGAGCAGACTGCCGCGAATGGCCGCCAAAAGGGCCGTAGCCTTGTCCAATGGAACCGCAAGTAGCCACTCATCCATTGTTCGCATCACAGCAACTGACTGTGGCCGCAGGACCAGACACAGCAATCACACTCCTGCTCAACACCTTGTACCAGGCCTCCATTCAGGGCTACAAACTGTCCATGGACGCTATCGCTCACCGCACTCACTGTGGAGCGTCTGGCCAGTCCCTTATTCAGCATCTTGCCCGCGAGCGCAGGAAGATCCTCAAGAGAGGCCGCATGGCCCCCCTGTTACCGGCACTCGCTATGATCCGACCGTTCGAGGTGTAGTTCTCGACCCGACAGACGACAACCCTAACGCCGAGAGAAGAATCTCTTTCCGCGAGCCCTACTACCACCAAGACTTCCCGGTTCCCGTCTCAGGCTAGCAGCCCGACGAAGACGGAGAGGAAGAAGGTGAATGGAGCGAAGAGACTGAAGACCTCGGAGACGAAACATCCCCAACAGGTGATGTCGACGACGAAACCGAGCTCGAAGAATTCGAGTTTGAAGAGGCAGAGCTCGAAGAGACTGAGTTCGAAGGACCCGAGTTCGACGAACCTGAGTTTGAAGGACCTGAGGTCGAAGATGGGGTAAGTTATCGACATCCCTTCATTCATATCTTCCTTCCGTTGTCACTAACGATGGGAAGCCGCAGCTGAGCCAGAAAGCCAAGGGAAAGCAAGCTGACCGACCGCACTCACGCGCCTACACGATGGCCTCTGCGGAGATCGACTTCCAGGAGCAGCATCCTCAGCACATTTTCTGTGCCCCGCAGGACTACCAGGTGCCGTGGACGCAACTCCAGTCGTCTCTGTCAGCGCCATTGAGTGCGGCGGAACCCTTGGCTGCGACCCAGCCTTTTGGTGCTCAGGCCTTGGAGACGCCCCAGATGTTTGGACAAGACCTCCATCGAAACGGTTTTGGCGGGGGCTTCAACCTGCCAATGCCTTCGATGCCCAACGACATCGGCACCAGGGCTCAGCAGCCTGGATTCAATCCCGCTTACGACGCCATGGCCGCCGGCATCCATGGCTTGGGTCGTCAGAGGTTCGAACCGCCATCCACAGTTTACAAACACTGGCCCGAAGAGTACCATCGCCTCTTCGGCCACTACCCAGGTGACCTGGTTCCCGACACTGCACCATTCGCCATCGACAATCCTTCAGCCAATGTGTTTCAGGGCACCCCACCTCCCCAGGGCATGTGCGCGGGCACTTCGCCCTTCGGCGGGCGGGAGATTGGAGGGGGCACAATGGACGACGCCAACTTTGTACAGTGGGTTCAGGAGCAGGAAACGCACTGCAAGTCGGGAGCGGGCTTTGGTGTTTGATGTTTCGTTTGGCACGGATGGATTCGCGTTTTTTTCGGGTTTGCGGCAGGCGGCGACGATATGAATTGGCAATAGAGCCGGGGCTCGATGTAACCCGGGCATGGACTCGATCATCCTTTAAGTGGAGGACACAACAACACGATCGGGATGAGAGGGTCAGTGTCACCATCCGCCGATTTATTTGCTCACACCGGGAGGCGCTCGCCTCTGCCAGTGTGCGTGTCTGTTTTCTTTCATTCTGTAGTTTCGAGGCTTGGTCAGGGTGGTTATTAATTCCATCGAACGAGGCACAGCGACTAGGCAATTCGCGAATAATGATATGGGTTTTCCGATTCCAATCCACCACAGGAATTGATTCTGATAATGACCATCTATTATACTAGTAAATCACAATGACATTGTGAACGGCGGTAGAACATCAAACTCAAAGACCAACAACAGTAACCGAGTGGTACTTCTGACGTGTTTCCTTGTAAACAGTATGTATTGAAAGGACATAAAATGCCGCCGTTTCATGGCTAAATATATATGGAGAAAGACGCTGACTCGCGAAGTGTGTTTGTGTAAAGAGCCGGACCCAGAAACATCTACGATGCCATGCCGTCAGCGAGCATGGCGTTGATCATCAGTACGTGACGATCCGCCGTCTCTTCGGTCATTTCGCTCTCGTAGTTGAGTCCGTAGGGCCAGAAGTGCTGGCCGCCGCAGTAGATTTTGGCGTCGGGGCCCTCGAACGAGCGGATGAGGGGCAAGGCCGTCGTCCAGTTGCCAGAGGCGCATTTGGAGTCGAAAGGGACCGTCAGGCCGACGCCGAGCGTGTGGGCGATTTCGTGGAGCGCCGTCCGCTCAGTCATGAATTGGCGATTGGCCCCGAAGCGGATGGTGCCGGTCATGTAGGCCTCGGCCGTGGGCACGGCGGGCGTGTAGACGGCGCGCACAACATTCATGGCGGTCCCCAGCCTGGCGTGTCTTGCTGCGGCAGCCGTCATGGCCGCTTCGATTCTAGTGTATGCGTCTAACTGGTCCGCGGTGGGGTTTACATCCTTCTCGATCGACCAGGTAATGGCGGCTTGGGCAACGGAGGCGGTGGCCAGGATGGTGGCAAGGATTGAGAACTTCATGTTTTCGGTTGATGGGCGAGGACGAGAATATTATGGATGAGATGCTAACGATGCTGAAGATGCTAAACAAGATGCTTCCTGGTTGTTGAGATGGAATTCAAGCATGTCGTTGCGGCAGCATACTTTCTTATAATGGAAGAGCGTCATCGTCGACGAGCTGGTGAGTTCCCCTTAAATTAAATCTCTGACTCGATGCCCACTTGAGGTGCTCCTCGAGCTCAGGGTCGGATTCCCGCAGTATTGACAATTAGAATCTCGCGTGTGCGTGCGCGGCCGAGTAGCCGTCCAATGTCCCATCCGTGATACAACGTTGTCCTCGGTGGTGCGACAGCATGCGACCGATGTCTGCATGGTTGCGGCTATCTCGTTATTTCGCTTGCCTGGGGTCAACCGCCACAATTGCAGAAACGGACAGCCGCTTATTGAAAGCACGATACAAGAAGAATCGTAGCGCCATCCTTATTAAGTGGGATGCTCACGAATCAATAAAGTATACACGTGTGATGGTGATACCTACAGATCGTGGCAGTCTTGGCATCTCATGCCGAATGGCCTCTTATAGCGCAAGAAGAACCACGCTGTGGCCTCAGCGTCGCGCAAACCCATGTCTGCTTGTCGGTGTCCTAGGATACCATGTGCGGATGCTGAGAATGGAGACAGATGCCACTGGAAGACGGTAGAAATGCAGCTGTTGTGCGCTAGTCCCGTTTTGTCTCGAGAGGGACCTTGTTTAGCCGAAGCTCCGAGATAAATTTTTGGAGCCGGCCACGGGAAGCTTCCATCACTCACTACCGCAACTCATTACTTCATCTCCGCGAACTTCCTGGAGCGATACGTGTGATTCAACTCCTGCGACACCTTCAATCCTTGCTTCTGTGTTTCGATTTCTTATTTAGATACCCTGATAATAAGATACAAGATGCAGCGCGCACTCACTTCCCGCGCCAGGGCGTCCGTCCTCTCCGCTGCTCCCAGCAAGTTCCGCGCCGGTGCCGGTCTGGGACAACAGCTGCGTTTTGCCCACAAGGTTAGTTGCCGCAATGCATCGCAATACCAAACCCGTTGGCTCGGCCATGCTGACAAAGTCTGCAGGAACTCAAGTTCGGTGTTGAGGCTCGCGCCTCGCTGTTGACCGGTGCCGAGACTCTGGCCAAGGCTGTTGCGACAACACTTGGTCCCAAGGGCCGCAACGTCCTCATCGAGTCCAGCTACGGCTCTCCCAAGATCACAAAGGGTACGGCAGATGCTCAATCGAACCATAAAGTTACACGGCATGGCTAATTGGACGCAGACGGTGTCACTGTCGCAAAGGCAATCACACTGAAGGACAAGTTCGAGAACCTCGGTGCCAAGCTGCTCCAGGATGTCGCCTCCAAGACCAACGAGACCGCCGGTGACGGAACCACGAGCGCTACCGTTCTGGCCCGTGCCATCTTCTCCGAGACCGTCAAGAACGTCGCCGCTGGCTGCAACCCCATGGACCTGCGCCGCGGTATCCAGGCTGCCGTCGATGCCGTCGTCGAGTTCCTCCAGAAGAACAAGAGGGATATCACCACCAGCGAGGAGGTTGCCCAGGTTGCCACCATCTCTGCCAACGGTGACCAGGAGGTCGGTCGCCTGATCGCCAACGCCATGGAGAAGGTCGGCAAGGAGGGTGTCATCACCGTCAAGGAGGGCAAGACTCTGGTTGACGAGCTCGAGGTTACCGAGGGTATGCGCTTCGACCGCGGCTTCGTCTCCCCCTACTTCATCACCGACGCCAAGTCCCAGAAGGTCGAGTTCGAG
The DNA here is from genome assembly GCA_019425465.1 of Colletotrichum falcatum. Lineage (NCBI taxonomy): Eukaryota > Fungi > Ascomycota > Sordariomycetes > Glomerellales > Glomerellaceae > Colletotrichum > Colletotrichum falcatum. The sequence continues at coordinate 1,030,450 of SWKJ01000021.1, read as the reverse complement.
AAGCCCCTGATCCTCCTCTCCGAGAAGAAGATCTCGGCCGTCCAGGACATCATCCCCGCCCTCGAGGCCTCCACCCAGATGAGACGCCCTCTGGTCATCATTGCCGAGGACATTGAGGGCGAGGCTCTCGCCGTCTGCATTCTCAACAAGCTCCGCGGCCAGCTCCAGGTCGCCGCCGTCAAGGCGCCCGGCTTCGGTGACAACCGCAAGTCCATCCTCGGCGACTTGGCTGTCCTCACCAACGCCACCGTCTTCACCGACGAGCTTGACATCAAGCTCGAGAAGGCCACCCCCGACATGCTCGGCTCCACCGGCTCCATCACCATCACCAAGGAGGACACCATCTTCCTGAACGGCGAGGGTTCCAAGGACGCCATTGCCCAGCGCTGCGAGCAGATCCGTGGTGTCATGAGCGACCCCACCACCTCGGACTACGAGAAGGAGAAGCTCCAGGAGCGTCTCGCCAAGCTCTCTGGCGGCGTCGCCGTCATCAAGGTCGGCGGCTCCTCCGAGGTTGAGGTCGGCGAGAAGAAGGACCGCTTCGTCGATGCCCTGAACGCTACCCGCGCCGCCGTTGAGGAGGGCATCCTGCCTGGTGGTGGTACCGCCCTGATCAAGGCCTCTGCCCTGGCCCTGAAGGACGTCAAGACCGCCAACTTCGACCAGCAGCTCGGTGTCACCATTGTCAAGAACGCCATCACCCGCCCCGCTCGCACCATTGTTGAGAACGCCGGTCTTGAGGGCTCCGTCATTGTCGGCAAGCTCACCGACGAGTACGCCGGCGAGTTCAACAAGGGTTTCGACTCCTCCAAGGGCGAGTACGTCGACATGATCGCCGCCGGTATCCTCGACCCCTTCAAGGTCGTCCGCACTGGTCTCGTTGACGCCAGCGGTGTCGCTTCCCTGCTCGGCACTACCGAGGTTGCCATCGTTGAGGCTCCCGAGGACAAGGCCCCTCCCATGGGCGGCATGGGCGGCATGGGCGGTATGGGAGGCATGGGCGGTATGATGTAAAAACGTGATCAACGTGTCATCTTGTATTAAATCCAAAAAGTCAATGGGCGAGGGGCATTGGGGCGTCGGTGTTACTATTTAAAAGGAGGATGTATAACTGCTGCCACCTGTACTAATCTCCCCTCTTCCCCCCTTTGAAGCGGCACTTTCCCTAAGGGGATTTGAGAGCTTTATGTTGTACAATAGCACATGTTATGTAAGATGGACGAAAAACAAAAAGAAGTTAAAGAGTAAGACAGAGACCAAGACCTGGCTGCACAGTGGTGTCGTTAACATTGACATTGTACTTGATTGACCATGGTGGAGACCGTTAACATCTCTAAATTGACAGCTTACATGATTGGCCTGATCCACCTACTACTGTCAACTAAAGAATCTGGCTTCACGCGGATACCTGAGCAAGGTAGGCAGCCGTCAAAACCACACTGCGTAACACATGTTAGGCATCCGTTGTGAGAGATGACATGATGCTTTATTCCTGCCTGATAACTGCACTCGTCAGCACATTGGGCCGCCCGCCCAGAGCGCAAAGATGCCAAGTTCAGGCCCTGTTGTGTAGGACTGCCTGGGGTGGGATTCGTCAACTGCGGTGGCTGACGCACTTCAGTCTTCCAGGAGTTGCTGCCGAGTCACGTGCGCTCGCAATCTCACCTAGACAACAACCCCACCATGCGGGTGTTTTTCTCGCCCGCTTTCCCCCTCCACGGTGACCCAACTCTTCCGCTCCTGTCCAAGATACCTACCTCTCCAACCGACGCAAGCTGTTACCCAGTGCAGCAGACTTCCGGCTAAACCACTCCATCCTCCAAGTAGGCACCCGTTTCCCCTCCCCTCTTCTCTGCATCGTTAGGTATTATTGTTTTTATTAGCTTTGCAATTCCCCTTCCCTCGGCTTTCCCGTTGCTAATCTTCTCTCCGTCTCTCAGCCCACTTTCCCGCCTATTCTCTCCTAGCCACACCCCCGCCATAGACCAGCATCATGGTGAGTAACTAAAAGCTTCCAAGGATCAGCTGCCTACCAAAACACCATGCTAATCCTAATCGCAGTCTCAATCCGGGTTCGTTCTCCCCCTTGCTCCTCCGGGCCTCACCTGTTCGCGCTTCATTTGATGAGAGCGAAGCTATACCGCTTGCTCGATGACGATCCTGGCGGAGCAGGACAAGCTGGCTCCATATGCCTTAGCAACGCAGCGCATGCTAACTCGATCTCCCCTACCAGAGCGACCGTGTCTCAGGACTGCATAACGGCTTACAACGAGCTTAAGCTGTCCAAGAAGTACAAGTACATCATTTACAAGCTCTCGGATGACAACAAGGAGATCGTCGTCGAGGAGGCTTCGGCCGATAAGGACTATGACAACTTCCGCGAGAAGCTGATCAACGCCACCACCAAGTCCAAGAGCGTACGTCACTCTGCTTTCCATAGCGATGCACTCTGCTAACGTCGCGTCAGGGAGCTATCGGCAAGGGTCCCCGTTACGCCGTCTACGACTTCGAGTACAGCCTTGCCTCTGGCGAGGGTGAGCGGTACGCTGCCCCGCATTAGCCCGACTTGGAATCTGCAGCTAACCCCCGAACAGCAACAAGATCACCTTCCTCGCTTGGTCCCCCGATGATGCTGGTGTCATGGTCAGTACTTGCCGCCATGGGCAATAAATAAATAAATTGCACTCGTCGCTGACAATTGCCTAGGCCAAGATGGTCTACGCTTCCTCCAAGGAGGCCCTCAAGCGCTCGCTCACCGGCATTGCGACCGAGCTCCAGGCCAACGACGCCGATGACATCGAGTACGACTCCATCCTCAAGACTGTCAGCAAGGGCCTGGCCGGTTAAATGCCTCGTCCCTCGCGCACCATACCATTCCTCACGCGGCGAGACGGAGCATATACTTTGGCGGCTGCAGTCTTCCGGGACGATTGACGACGATCATGGAGAGTTTACGACGAATATGGAGGACCACTTTCTCCCCCCTTTGGCGATTACCGGGACCGAGACCTTTTTTTTCCCCTCTCCGAGCTTCTTTTGGGGCGTGACCAGTAAATTTCCAGATTTGAACTGCCCGCCTGGTTATACCAACCGAGTGCCATAGGAAAACATCTCATGCCGGAATGCAGAGCATTCTTGTTGTTGCTGCTTGACGACAAAAATCACTTCTTTATTAGACCATTATTTATGCTATGAGTCCCGTCCTCAGTGATGATTGCTACGTCATGACCTCATCTGTGACTGCCAGGTCGAGCGCCACTGCGCCGACAACTCCTCCGCCGTTTGCTCGTGCTTGAGCCTCTGCATCAAGAAGCCCTTCAGATCGTTCCAGAATTCCGGCGTGTCCAGCGCAGCCTCGCCAATGGCTTCCTGCTGACCAGAGCCGACTCCAACAGGAGCAGGCTCGGGCTTGACTGCCGCAGCCCCGCCAATGACCATAACAGAGAACTCCAGCGACAACTGGCCATCCGTGAGCAGGTCTTTCAACACCTTGCTGTCCGGCACGGGCTTCTTGTTGTACAGCAGCTTCATCTTGTCCACAGGTATCCGCGACTGCGTCTCCACCGCCGTCTTGATGTCGAGGATCGAGGTGTTCAGGGTCTGAGAGGACAGCTTGATGTCCAGGGGAGGGTTGCGCAGGGACTTGAGGACGACGTTGATGCTGCGCTCCTGGCCCGGCGCGAGGCTCGTGGGCTTGCTCATGGGCTTCGGCATCTTGGGCAGGATGTACTCGATGACGTTAGCTAGGCTACCAAGTGTGCGGGGATGGGGGACACCTACGGGAGGGCGAGCAGGGAAGCTCTTGGGGTCTTCCATATGGTCAGCCGACAGCTTGGCCGGGCGCGACTCCAGGGTCGCCAGGAACTGTCTTGCGAAGACGACTTCAGCCATGTTTGCGATTTGCAGGTGGCGAGCTGTTGGAGAGTTGCTTTGTTTGAGATGATGGACCTAATTCGGTGGCTGCAAAGTTTGGGTGTGCAGCGATGGGTAAGGAGGCGTGACAGCAAGGGATAGATACAATATGAACGACTTGAGGTGCGGCGTTGGAGATGGCTTCGTCCGGTGTCTGGTCTGTTTCTACTACTACGAGGAGGGATGGCGGGGTGGAGAGTGAGCTGGGGTGTGGGGCTGGAGCAGGTCGGTTGGGTCTGGGCGGCGTGGTTTTATCGGCTGCTATTCCAATCTTATCGGGCCTGGTCAGTGCGCGATAGGAAAAAGTTTCGGTGGGGGAACCGCTCTACTCCAAGTGAACTTTTTTTCTTCTTTGGCAGTGTAGCGGCGACCGACATTACTAGCCGGTACCGTACATCGCTTTTTTTGTATACTTTTACAATACCCCCTTTCCCTCCCTGAATTCCATATACCCCAAGTCTCGACACGCAATTGACCGGTCAAAATGGGTGTCGGAAACCGTATGAAGAAGCAGGGTCCTCCTGAACCCCTGTCAGAAGCCCATTTCGCAAAGTTGAAGCGCAAGGCCGGTCTGCCAGCCGATCCTGTCGAGCCTGTCGAGACCAAGAGGAGGAGAACGAACAAGAAGGCTGCCCCAAAGACTAACGGCGCCGCCGCGAAGAAGAATGATGCGAAGAAGAGCAAGGCGCCCGCGCCCAAGGCGAGCGGCAGAGGAAAGAAGGCCCAGCCCGTAGTCGAGGACGAGGACGAAGACATGTCAGACGATGACGACCTGGGCGACTTCCAGGACGCACCCTCTGACATGAGCGACGACGAGGATGTCGACGAGTTCTCCGACCTGGAGAAGGCACCGGCGGGTCTGGGCGACGACTTCCTGGACTCGGACAACGACTCAGTCTTTGACTCGGACCAGGAGCAAGGCGGCGGCGGCGGCAAGCACATGTTCTCGGAGGACGAAGACGAGTCGGACGGCGAGGAGAGGCTCACAAAGGCCAACATCGAGGGTGTCGCACGGAGGCTCGACATGAAGATCGCGGAGGAGGACGCCCAGGCGCAGGCCGAGCTCGAGGAGATGGGCATCCAGACCAACATCGACGGCGACAAGCCGCACGTCTTTGACGACGATGACGACGAGCTCGCCGCCAAGACGAAGACGCTGCTTGCGCCCGACCTGCAGCTCCTGAGAACGAGAATCACAGAAAACATCAGAGTGCTCGACGATTTCGCCAACCTCCACGAGGAGGGCCGCTCGCGCGTCGAGTACGTCTCCCAGCTCATCAAGGACATCTGCGCCTACTACGGCTACTCCGAGTACCTCGCCGAGAAGCTCTTCAACCTGTTCTCCCCCCGCGAGGCGTTCGCCTTCTTCGAGGCAAACGAGTCGGCCCGCCCCGTCGTCATCAGGACAAACACCCTCCGCACCCATCGCCGCGACCTCGCACAGGCCCTCATCTCGCGCGGTGTCACCCTCGAGCCCGTCGGCAAGTGGTCCAAGGTCGGCCTGCAGATCTTCGAGAGCAACGTGCCCCTCGGTGCGACGCCCGAGTACCTCGCCGGCCACTACATCCTCCAGGCCGCGTCCTCGTTCCTGCCCGTCATGGCCCTCGAGCCGCAAGAGAACGAGCGCGTGCTGGATATGGCCGCCGCCCCCGGTGGAAAGACGACTCACATGGCCGCTATGATGAAGAACACGGGCGTCATCGTCGCCAACGATCCCAGCAAGCAGCGTGCCAAGGGTCTCATCGGTAACATCCACCGCCTCGGCGCCCGCAATGTCGTCGTCTCCAACTACGACGCCCGTGAGTTCCCCAAGCCCATGGGCGGTTTCGACCGCGTGCTCCTCGACGCGCCCTGCTCGGGTACCGGTGTCATCGCCAAGGACGCCAGCGTCAAGACCAACAAGACGGAGAAGGATTTCATGCTGCTGCCGCACATGCAGAAGCAGCTGATCCTGGCCGCCATCGACTCGGTCAACCACCACAGCAAGACGGGCGGCTACATCGTCTACTCTACGTGTTCCGTCACCGTCGAGGAGAAGTAAGTTTGCCCCCCCCCCCCCCCCCCCCCCTTCCGAACAGAGTATGCGTGAACCAGTTGCTAACAATCCTCTCAGCGAGGCCGTCGTTCAGTACGCCCTCTCCCGCCGCCCCAACGTCAGGCTCGTCGACACCAACCTCCCCTTCGGTCGCGAGGGCTTCACATCCTTCATGGGCAAGACGTTCGACCCCTCTCTGAAGCTCACCCGCCGCTACTACCCGCACACCTACAACGTCGACGGCTTCTTCGTCGCCAAGTTCCAAAAGTTCGGCCCCACGCCCGCAAAGGCCGAGAAGGCGGACCGCTACGCGGCCGGCTCCGCCGGCGAGGTCGTCGACAAGGCTCCCATCACCGACGACGAGGACAGCTCGGCGCCCCGCCAGGGCGACGACTTTGGCGGCTTCGACGAGGACGAGGACGAGGAGTACATCGACAAGGCCAAGCGCAACGCCATGCGCAGGCGCGGCCTCGACCCCAACGCCCTCAAGGCCAAGTCCAAGAGGGAGGCCGCCGCCAAGAAGGACGGCGGCAAGTCCGAGTCCGAGGCCGAGGCCGAGAAGCCCGCTGAGAAGCCCGCCAAGAAGCCCACTGAGAAGACACCCGAGAAGAAGGACAAGAGCAAGGAGAAGGCCGCCGCCGCCGACAAGGTGCGCAAGTCCGAGAGGAATACCGCGCAGAAGAAGGTGACGACGTCCGCGGCCGCGACGCCCGAGAAGAGCCCCAAGAGCAAGAGCTCCAAGCAGAAGAAGGACAAGAAGGCCGCGAAATAGACGGAGTCGAAGTGTCGTCGCGCGGGGGACGGAAGACAGGTATGGGAGGGCAAAGTGAAAAAAGTCATAAAACATGGGAGAGGGTATTTTCCGGTGTCATCTTGTGTGCATTAGACAAAAAAGAAGCATCGTTGCGTGTCCAGGGGTCGACAGAGGGTCGAAACGAAGCCCGCCTGTTTTGTCATCGTTTGCATTATAATTACCTATTACTAGGGAGTCGGAGCTCAAAAGAAAAGGGATTCGGAATTTGGAAGAAAAAGAAGTCGCATGGAAACCTGTCCGTCGACATTTGAAAAGGCGATCTTAACCCGGCTGAAACGTTTCAATACCCTTCACGTCCGTAAATGTCAAAGTGGTCCAGCCGGCTGGTCCTCGAAAAGAATCGAAAAAAAAGAAGATTGGGTTATTGCTAATCCAACGAGGCGAAGCCAGACAAATGAAACTTGTGTCTAGAAGTAGAGTCTTTAATGAAGGCGTCACCTCTTCATTAGATAAGGACGCCGTCCCTTGACCACCTCGATGGCCCAGGAAAAGCGGCTCACACATCCAACCCCCCTCCTTCGTCCTCTTACTCAAAAGAAAAGTCAACGTGAAGCATAAAGATAAAAGCAGTGTACAGAAAACAAGACGTAAAAGTATGCGTTTCCTCCAAGTTCATCATAACCCTCCAATCCAGCTTGGTTCTGGATGGTATCGAGTCGGGTCTCTCTTCCCATATCATCTCCTTGTTCGTCATAAAGGTCGGCCTTCCCATATCCCCGGCCGAGCCTCTTTTTGTCATAAAGCCGTATGTCATGAATCCTATTCACAACTTTTGTGTGTCGGAGTATGTTGTACACAGAGAGGTATCCAGAAAGTCGTCACTAGACCCGTCGTAAATGTATTCGGTTGTTCGTCGTAATTCTTCTTCCAAAACGCCCCCGTCATAAGTCGCCCTCTGGTTCGTCCATGAACGCCCAGGGGTATTAAATAATAATGTAAAGATGAAAGAAAAGCATGGGATGCCGCCCGAAGTGAAGTACTGTTCGTGAGAAGAGGTCTACTGGGCAGCCCTTTGGTGGAGCAGAATGTCGCGGATGGCCCAGCGCGAGGCATCACGGTCTTGGTCGCCGACGCCGAGCCATTTTTCGCATTTCTTTCTCCACCTGTCTTCTTCTTCGCGCTGTCGTCGTACGAACTCCGGCCCGACGTCGAACTCTTCGCCGACGAGCCATTCGTCCTTGACTTCGCTGACGCGACCCGGCTCCTTGGAGTCGCCCGAGTTGTCGTCGAGATCCGGTATGTCTTTGAAGACATCCTCGTCGTCGTCCAAGGCGTTGAAGCCGTCCATCGGATCCGAGATCTCCGACTTGGGGTTTGTCTGCGGGCCCAACTTGAGCCAGCACATGTTCTGTGGGTCAAAGACCATGCCTCCAACGACCTGCACGCCCTTTGTATGGCTTATGTTTGTAATCAGGGCCGGCCGTGGTGTGGAAACTTCTTTGTCGCGCGCCATGTGAGGCGGTAACGATGCTGTCGATGGGGATGATGCGGGTATGTCGAACGCGTTCAAGACGGTTTCGTTGCCCTCCCAACGGTACGTGTCGGGGTTGTAAAACATGCCTTGAAGATCTGCAGCCGCGTTAGTATTGTGATGTGCAGGGGGGCAAAAAAGGCATTGCACTTACGCTGCGGAGTCTTGTCCTTGTTCATGTTCGATATAAGATGAGGCTTCAATTGAGGAGGGTTCCTCTTCTTTTTCGACCGTACAGAAGCCTGTGGAAGCCCGGGGTTGAAATTGTTCCTGGACGGCGGCTGAGAGACACGCGACGAGGCGAGAGACGGCAGTGGGCCTGATGGAGTCCGTTGAGCAAGCGAGGTCTCCCGGGCAATTCGGCTAGCCTGGGTATCACGAGCGAAATGGGGCGTGTAATCAGACTTCGCAGGGGAGTGAGGTGCCGGGGAGGGCGTGGTGGTCCGGTCGGGAAGCACATTTTGGTACAGCTTATTGCGCAACGGTGCTTTCAAGGGTTGCCGGACAAATTTTGCCTCTGATTGCGCCGATGTGGGCAAATCGTCGAACGCATCCAGCTCGTGCCCGTCACCGAAATTGCGGGTTCGGTGTGGTTTGGTGAGCGTGCGGAAAGACAGGCCATCGTGGGTGATGTGATCCGAATGACGATTGAGCCTCTTCGGGCTCGGCGAACGCATCGTCGACCTCGAAAAGGCCCTCGACGTCGGCCGCAAGTCAATGGAGTGCTCGGAATCATGGCGTCGAAAAGTACGAGAAGTTTTTGCGGTCACGTGTTGCGACTGGGATTGCGAGGCCCCAGCAGGGAGGAAGGGCCGTCGTTGCTGGGCAGCATGGCTTTCCACTGCGGGTCGGGACCTCTCCGTTGGTGTTTTGGGTCGCATCGCCGACGCCGGACGACTTGCGTCTGTTCTGGACGGCGGTCGGTCGAAGCGGGACGAGATGGGTTTGGCAGGAGAATGGGATGCCTTCATTGCAGGCAGAGATCGCTTAAACCTCAGCAACTGCGAGCTCGTAGTTGTGGGCTCATTCCGCAGTGACGTGGTTGAAGTCCTGGGGCCAAGCTCCCTTCTCCGTGGCGTTGATGGGAGCAAAGATCCCGGAGACGGTGTCGTGGGCGTGGGCATGCTGTGAATGCTCGTAACCGAGGACTGCGATGCGTGGCCCATGCGAGACTGAGACCTTCGCGAGCGCGCGAAAATGGGGCCGCCACTCTCAGACACAGGCTCCAGCGCAGAGATTGCTCGTTCGTGACGCTCATGGCTAGGCCGCGGCAGTCGCGACGTTGTGGTCTTGGTAGAGAACGTCAAGGAAACGGCCGTCTTGGGCCGCTGCGGGCTCAACGGTCGGTTTGCATTGACACGAATGTTGCGGTGAAGGGTGAGCTTGCCGGAACTGAAGACGTCACCGTCACCCACATCAAGGCCATCGAACATATCCTCGGGCTCGGGCTCGTTCCGTGGCTGAGGAGTCTTGAGGTTTGGGGGCTCATCCTCCACAGGACGTACGGGAGAGCGACTGAGCTTCCTCCGGTTCAGCCTCTCCTCGAAGTTGACCGGGCCGTTGGGGAGCACGAGACCATCAAACGTCTCATCCTCGCTTTCCATGGTGAACGAGCTCGACACACTGGGGCTCATGGCAGAGACAGAGGAGCTTCTAGTAGAATGGGCATCCCTGCGAGTGCCTCCGAATCGAGTTCCAAGGCTGCCCTCGCCCCAGTCAAGGTCCTCTGCATGTACCAGAGGCGTCTTTGGGATGTCTTTCCGAGTTGTGAGCTTGAGTTTGCCGTCCGACGGGAGTTCGAAATCAGTCTCGAAGTCATCGTCCAGCACATTGCCGTTCTTTGAAGGGGTTGGAGGGGTAATGAGCGAAACGTGCTTTGGTGGGCGGGTCTTGGACACTTTGATGGTTTCGGAACCGTCACCGAAGAAGTCATCGTCGTCGTCGTTATCGCGGAACTTCTCCAAGTTGAGGGCTCCTGACAGGGTGCTTGTCCTTGATTCAGTCGACTCTCTCCGGTCCAGCAGCGACACGGCCGGAGGGGTCTTCATGGGTTTGGTAGGGCTCGCCTGGCTAGAACCACCGCTGACTTGTCTAAGCATGTCGGGGAACTTGGAACCGTCTTGGGGCTTGATACGGAGGGCCTGGGTCGAATCTGGCAGTACCAGATCGTCCTCCCAGTCGTCCTGCATGATCTTCTTGATCTTCCTTCCACCTAGGCGTTTGATAGTGCCACCCATGAGAGCGGAAGAGGGTACATTCTTGGGAATCGGGATGCCGGCCTGTGTGGCAGCGGCGATAGCGTCCAGGGTCGACTTCTCGTCGTCGCCCGGCACGTGCACATGCGTCTCTTCGTCCAGGATAGATTCAAGATCGGAGCGGAGGGAAACATGTGAAGACGCAGAGTCGCGTCGTGTGGAAGCAAGGTTTGTAGTGGTGGAGGCGGTGCGGAATGTCAAATCGTCGGTGTCAATCTGGAAGTCGTCATCGTCCCAGTCCTCGATATCGGGTTCGGCCACGGGCTGGCGTGGCTTGAGGCGTAAGGGCTCCATGTTTGCGGTGGGTTTCTTTGTTTGGGGGGGGGGGGGGGGGGGAAGCGCAGAATTGAATTGGGTCCAAGGAGGTCGTGGACGTATCCCAAAAGACTTCCCGGCAGCGCTGTTCCACTTGTCAATGTTGCAAGATCATATCGTCAACAACAAAAGCAGCAGCTTCGGCTCAGCATGTCCTTTCAGATAATGACAGTCGTCGAAAGCGAAGGTAGGCCTCTTTGGTGGGGATCCGGGTGTAAGCTGTTTGCAAAGGGCGCAAAAAAGGGTTGGTGTTGTGTGGTGGTAAGGCGTAGAAATGGCGGCGTCTGGTTTGTTTTGGGCCGGGTTTGGTATCGTCGTTTTCGGGAATGTGCGTAGCGTCAGTCGGCTACTGGTACGGTAGACTGCTACGTAGGTAGATAGGATGAACTGCGAGTGATGCAAACGGGTGTAGAGCAAGTGGAGGTTGTCCAAGAGGTTCGTCGTAAAGGAGCGATGGGTAACAGGGACCAATATGGCGAGGGTGACGTTGGTCAAACCAGAGTAGGTAGGAAGAGAACAGGGCAGTGAGTGGTGTGAGGTCGGGGGTGGTGGAAGAATTGGGATTGGATTTACGAGGATTTGCGGTCTTGTTGGATGAGTGGTGAAGCAGAAATGGCTGGGAAGCCGGGGTCGATGGATCGGGCCTGGCAAACAAAGCGAGGTGGTAGGCTGGCCGGATGGTGGGCTGGGTCCAGCAGCGGTGGTGCGTGGTGCCGCAGGAGGAGCAGAGCGTGGCTGGTAGGTATTGCGCGCATGTGTCGGCAACCCACCGGGCTACGTATCTGTTCCCCGTATTCGTGCAGCTATTTTGAGCACGATTTGAGTTTGTCTTCTTTTGGGATTTCCTGGCCTGGGTTATCTGCACATGCATAGCACTGATAGGTACGGATACAGGATTGTCGGCTTTGCTATATTAATTATATAGTGAACTTGCAAGATCCCCCTTCCCCCCTCATTTTGTTTACCTGAAATGGCGCCCTGCTCCCCCCAATTGCTCCGGGGTGAGAAGAGGGGAGACTGGAGCAGCACAAGTTCCACTGCGGCTTCTTTTTCTGGGTCGACTGGGCCCGGTACTGAGGGCGAACAGCTGAGTGGAAAAGAACGTGCTGGGACCTGGGGCTTGGGGCTTGGGGAGGGGGCGGGCGGTCTCCAGGGCTCCAGGGCTCCAGGGTTCCAGGGCTCCCTACCTTACCACATTCGTAGAGAGTCAAGAATTTTCCCAGGGTGAGCCACGTGATTTAGCGGGGACGGCCAGTGCCTACCTTCGTACATAGTACCTGTAGTAGTGTATTCGTATGGTGGGTTGATTGGATCACAAGGGATTGGGTGCGGGGGATGATAGCACCTGCACGGTTCTGACGCGTTCGAGCGCGACCGTCGGTCCGTCTCCTGCATCCACTCTCTCTTTTCCCTCGGCGAAAGGGACAGACGACAGCCGCAGGTCCGCATGTCAGGGAGAACCTAAATGAGGTCGCTTCCGCTGCACCTGAGCAATTGGCTAGTTAGCTTCATTCAGCAAGGGGAAAAAAACGTTATCGATTCTCCAGCGTGGTGAACGGCCCCAAAAACTACTTACTACGTAGTAGTTGTGACCCCTTCAAACCAATAGCCTGAACGGGTACGAAGTACAAAGCCGTCTCCATAGCATCTTGTTTATTTATTGACAGCCTTCACAATAAAACAAGATGAACCCTGACTACGTTCCCGTTCTCCGTGCCCTCCGACTGTGACCTCGCCGTCACGAATGTCTACCCACGTATTCGTACTAGTAGTATGTAAACATCCTAGGGTGGTGCCTGAGGCTATTACGCTGGCCCTCCCAGTTGCCTGCCTACCTGCCCACCTGCCTACCTGCCTGTGCCTGCCTGTTTGGGCACGGTAGTAGGTAGCGTAGTTGCCTAGCTTCGACTGGCACCCCTCGACGACCCTCGTGGCTCAGATAGATGGCTTCTTTTCACCACCCTGTACTTAATGTCAATAAACTGCCAACAACGGAACGGGTGCTCAGTCCAAGTCTCACCTTTCCTGCTGTCTCACGAGAATCCCACCCAACCAAAACACGCCCTAAAACCAAGGTGCTAGTTTTTTGGATTCCAGCCCTCTCAAACCAATCTGCTCGTCCTTGAAACCCGCAACACCTTGGCCCCTCGACGCTCTCGGACTAGACGATACGAGTACAATACAACCACTATTGGCATTTACCACTGGCACGGCAACTCATCTCGGGTCACGCACGGGGGCAAATTATCGCACTAAGGCGCTCATCATGACTTCGGCACACATCCTCCGGTTTCCCCGTTCTGATAGCCAAGGTGGCTTCGTCGTCATCCAAGCGACGCCTACGAACACACGCTCCAACCCATTGGATGTCAAGTTGATTGGAACTGATGGCGTGGAGCCCTATTCCGTTTCCTGTGAGTACAATATTCGTCATCCTCTTCCTGGCCGAAGATCATCGCGGCCCGGGCGAGTGGGTCTTGTCCGATGTTTTTCTTTCTTTTCATGCGCCGTCGAAACGGCCTGGGGAGGCTAACAGAAGCTTTCCCCTTGCAGTGCGTCAAGATAACGCCGATGCACTTCGAGTCAAGAACAACCCCTGCACAGAGGACGAATGGGTCTCCATTCTGACCACCGTGTTGCAACAAGAACCGGCCAGCGACATCGAGGTGCTTGCCGATGTCCAAAATGAGGCAGTCCTCACCCTGACTGTCCGGAGAAAGGGGAGGGAGTTCACTGTAAGTGACATTGGCTTCAACCTCTTCCCAGCCCAGCTCTTCCGGTGGCCGGGCTAATGATGGCTGGTCTCCAGCAACGTCTCGGCGCCATCGAGTTGAGCCACAGCCCGCACGAGCTGATTGAGCTATTTGACTGGTGTGCTCTGTCGGCGCAGACGGCCAATGAGGCCAAGGAAGCCCTAGCTTCTGCGACCGCAAAAGCGAGCCGCCTTGAAGAATCTGTGCATGAGCTCAAAGCACAGCTCGACGGCCTACTCGCGGCCAAGGAGGCCGACGAGTCGGAACTGCTGGAGAAATTCCGTGACCTATTAAACGAGAAGAAAGTCAAGATCAGACAGCAGCAGAAACTTTTGGCGTCTGCGTCTGTCGAGCCCGACAAGCTAGCGCAGGTACAGGCCGCAGGAAGAGGCCATACCGCGGCCGAGTCCAGGCCGGCCAAGAGGAAGACCGCCCCCGCGCCCGTCAATGGCGATAGCTCCTCTGATGAAGGCTTTGAGAAGATGGACGTGGAGCCAGCCCACGAAGATTCAGACCAGCAACGCGACACAACCGAAGGCGAGGATGAGACGGCTAGTGAAGACGACGATGACGAGCCGGCAGCGCCAGCAGCGCCGGCAGCGCCAGCGTCTAAGAAATCACACGTGTCTGTGGAAACTTCACAGCTCAAGGGGCAGGTCACCGCCGCACAAAAGGAAGCACCTCCAGTAAGGAGAGAGCTTCCCTTTGCCAAGAAGAGGGCCGCCACGAAAGCACCACCTCCGCCCGTTGGAAGTGAGACGGAGTCCGACGATGAGCTTTGATATGGGATGGGGACGAAAGCCAACAGAGTCAACATGAATGCTTGTTTTTTCATGTTTGGTTCTTCATGCTGTCATGTCTGGTGTCACTAAAGACAATGACACCTGGCAGTTTCTCATTGATCCTTCCAACTAATTACTACACGGACAATTGCTTGACGCTATGGTCCGAGATTCTAGGACGGCTCCCATCGACCGACCCACCCACTTAGCTCTTGTCATCAGGGTCGAACCTGTTCTTCCAAAATCCGCGAACGTGTTTGGTTTCACCGGCCTGGGCGATGTCACTCACCTCCCGAGGCGTGAGTTTGATGGCAGGGAGATGGTTCAGGTAACTCTGCAGCCTGTCTTCATTGGAGGAGGTCGTAATGGTGACCAGACCCTGGTCGATGCACCATCGGAGTCCAATGACGGAATCGCTGACCCCGTACTTCTTGGACAGATTGGCGAAGATGGTCCTGACGGGAGAATCGACGTCTGAAGTAATGGGGGTCAGGGGAGCATACGCCGCCACTGCAATCTTGTTCTGGCGGTGGAAGTCCAGTAGGTTGCCGTGTTGCAGGTGAGGATGGAACTCTATCTGGTTAATGGCCGGGGGGATCTTGGCCGTCTTCAGGATGGTCTCAAGGTGGGACTGGAGGTAGTTGCTGACTCCGATGGACTTGGCCCGGCCGGATTCCTTGATGGCCTCCATGTCTGCCCACTTCTGCTGGAGCTCCTCATCCGAATCGGCGAAGAAGGGACCGTGGATTAGATAGAGATCCACATAGTCAAGACCGAGCTTCTTCAGAGACGCCGCAAAGGCCTCTTCGGTGTTCTGCTTCTTGGTTCCGCTGCTTTTGGTGGTCACGAAGAGCTTCTCCCGTGGCACACCGGCCTTCTTGATGGCTGCGCCGAGCTCCTCCTCATTCCCATAAACTGGCTTCTGTTAGAGTGCCATGCTTATAAGTGCCACTGCCTAGACAGACATACCTTCCGCGCCATCGAGGTGACGGTATCCGACTTTGATGGCTCGGACCGTGTTGTCGACGGTCTTCTCGTCAAAGCTCACGCCGCCCCTTTTGTAGTTGGCTGTCCCTAGACCATATCCGAGCTACTGGTATGTCAGCGCTACAAGTCGTTGGAGGGGAGGGCTCGTAGCCTGGTGGTCATGGCCCGCCCAGGGTCCAGGCAGGCTGTGGGAGTAATTAAGTGCTGACAGGCGGATCCTCCATGTGGAGGCGGATTCATCAATTTGGGCGGCAACTCACCATGGGGATCTTGTTGCCATCGTTAAGCGTGAGCCATGGGATGTAATCTACCTGCTTGGGCGGGGTCCCTGAAGCGTCGGGCGTGAAAGTGGACAGAATCGAGTTCATGTTTGAGATTTCGTGGGTGCGATGGAATAGAGGCGGTTGCTGCGCCGACCGAGCCTTGGGGTCAATCTCAGAAAATATGCAGCGGTGAGTATGAAGGACGTTGGATTTGTTCCAATGACGACGATTAGAAAATGTGCCAGGACGAGGGATCTGTATTTCTAATCATCATGTGCTTTTTTTAAAGTTGTAGATGGAGCTCGAGGGCAATCGGGCTTTCAGATGGGACGGCAGAGACACACCGAATGAACCCATGCTTTCTGTGCCCTCTCCTCGTTTCGATGACATGCAGTACGAAACCGATGAATGCAAGAAATCGAGACCAGCCCCCCGCCGCGCCGGCCAGTAAGAGCCGAGACGACCAATTGACATCACCACAAGCCGTATCTGGCCAGAGGAGAGCTTCGTAAGGTCCGTCACACGAAGCGAACATGGCGCACTGGCGGTGGGCCGGGCTGGCACGTTGGGAGCCCCCCCACTTGCCCCAATTGGATCTTGCCAGGGCGTGCTGGTTTTCCCAGGATGATGAGGGCTGTTTTGGCCAGTGACGCCAACAGTGACGACAGCGGTTGTTGCGTTACCTAGGCACCTGGGTAGAGCGGGATGCAACCTTTCTCTTCGCTTGGACACACGGGCCGCGCTGGGCTCTCGCCAAACTTTTAAGGGACAAACTCTAAGGCCCTGAAAATGCACTGACGGAGAAAGGAAGGGTCGAAAGTACGAATACCTACAGGTATGGGGGTGGATCCGGAATATCCAGATGGGATCCCAAATGATTCCGGCATCGGAAGGCCCGTTGCTACTGGCGACCCGCCGATGTGGACGCCGAGCTTCTCCATCCAGGTGCGCATCTCCAGCGGCTTAGGTCAGCATGGCGAACTGCTCTCAAAGTCCGTTGCCACTGAGGTTCGGAGAGTCTCGCATCGCCGAACGGGCGGCTCAGCCGGCTGCCGCCATCATCATTAGCAAATAACCCCTCCTCACAAGCGGAATTTTGTCCGGGGTCTTTTTTTTTTCGGATTTTTTTCATACTGTACACTACATCTGCGATACCCCGTTTCGTTTCTTCTTCTTTTACCACAAGAGAGTTGTTCCTCACCAGATGCATCACACGCTTCATTGACGTCAACGAACTGCGTATATGCTCTCGCGACTGCTCTCCCGCCGAGCCGTCCACAGACCCTCCAGACTGCCCACCATGGCCGCCCAACTCTCCAACGGGGTGCCCGGCTCGACAGCGCCCAAGCCCGCGTCCGCCTGGCCCGGCCTCCCGATAGCAGAGCTCCCCAAGACGTGGACTTACACCTCTTCCCTCCCGCCCGACTCCCTCTTCCCGACCCCGGCCGACTCCCACAAGACCCCGCGCGACCAGATCACCCCGCGCGGCGTCCGCAACGCCGCCTTCACATGGGTCCGCCCCGAGACCGCCGAGGACCCCGAGCTCCTCGCCGTCAGTCCCGCCGCGATGCGCGACATCGGTATCAAGGAAGGCGACGAAGAGACGGAGGAGTTCCGCCAGACCGTCGCCGGGAACAGGCTACACGGGTGGGACGAGGAGAAGCTCGAGGGCGGGTACCCGTGGGCGCAGTGCTACGGCGGGTTCCAGTTCGGCCAGTGGGCCGGTCAGCTCGGCGACGGCCGCGCCATCTCGCTGTTCGAGACGACGAACCCAGAGTCCAAGGTGCGGTACGAGCTGCAGCTGAAGGGCGCCGGCATCACCCCGTACTCGCGCTTCGCGGACGGCAAGGCCGTGCTGCGGTCGAGCATCCGCGAGTTCGTCGTTTCCGAGGCGCTCCACGCGCTCGGGATCCCCACCACGCGCGCCTTGGCCCTGACGCTCCTGCCAAAGTCCAAGGTCAGGCGCGAGACCGTCGAGCCCGGCGCCATTGTGTTGCGCTTCGCGCAGTCGTGGATCCGTCTCGGCAACTTCGACCTCCCCCGCGCGAGGGGCGACCGCGCCATGATCCGCACCCTGGCGACCTACGTGGCCGAAGACGTCTTCGGCGGCTGGGAGACCCTCCCCGCCCGCCTCGCGAACCCGGAGAAGCCGGCCGAGTGCCTCGAGACCGTCCGCGGCGTGCCCGCGACGGCGGTCCAGGGCCCCGAGGACTCGGCCGAGAACCGCTTCACCCGGCTCTTCCGCGAGGTCGCCCGCCGCAACGCCCTGACGGTCGCCAAGTGGCAGGCCTACGGCTTCATGAACGGCGTGCTGAACACGGACAACACCTCCGTCGCGGGCCTGAGCATCGACTTCGGCCCCTTTGGTTTCATGGACAACTTCGACCCGGCCTACACCCCGAACCACGACGACCACCTCCTGCGCTACAGCTACCGCAACCAGCCGACCATCATCTGGTGGAACCTGGTGCGCTTCGGCGAGGCGCTGGGCGAGCTGATCGGCGCCGGCGCCGGCGTCGACGAGGACGCCTTCGTCAACAACGGCGTCGAGGAGAGCCAGACCGAGGCCCTCGTGGCCCGGGCCGAGAAGCTCATCATGCAGGTCGGCGAGGAGTACAAGGCGCTCTTCTTGGCCGAGTACAAGCGCCTCATGGCCCAGCGCCTGGGGCTCAAGAGCTCCAAGGAGAGCGACTTTGACGAGCTCTTCAGCAACCTGCTCGACACGATGGAGTCGCACGAGCTCGACTTCAACCACTTCTTCCGGCGCCTCAGCTCCGTCAAGCTCTCCGAGGTCGCGGACGAGGCCGCCCGCCGCGAGACGGCGGCGCGCTTCTTCCACGCCGAGGACGACGGCGAGGCCAAGGGCCGCGCGGACGTCGGCGCGTGGCTGGGCAGGTGGCGCGCGCGCGTCGTCGAGGACTGGGGCGAGGAGGGCGGCGGCGACGCCGATGCCGAGAGGGAGAGGGCGATGAAGGCCGTCAACCCCAACTTCGTGCCGCGCGGGTGGGTGCTCGACGAGGTCATCAAGCGGGTGGAGAAGGACGGCGAGAGGGACGTGCTGAGGCGGGTCATGCAGATGGCGCTGCACCCCTTCGAGGACAGCTGGGACGGCGCGGAGGTCGGGGGGCGGCAGTACAAGGGGGACAAGGCGGAGGAGGAGAGGTGGGTTGGGGATGTGCCCAAGTTGAAGAGGGCTATCCAGTGCAGCTGTAGCTCATAGGTGAGAAGATTTAGATTTGGCTCGATCGCTGTAGCGAGCCATTTGATTATACACTGTCCATTTCATATGAAGCTTTACTGAAGCAGTGACATCTTGCATGTATTTTGTCACGTTGTATATATTTCATATTGTAAGGCGTTGAGAAGGACCATTGTGCTGCAATTCACGATCTTCTAGGCTTAGCATGTCAAGAATCCAACATCAAAATAGGTTTGTTCATCCGGCAACAGTCTCTCAGCTTTTCCCGACGTGTTCTCCACATGGTCCAGAGGCTGGTGAGAGAACAGCAACGCACCCCATCCCCTCAAGGACTCCATATCGTATGAATTGCAACACCTAGTTGCCGTAGACATGTGAGCAATCTTTGCATCCGTACGTTCAATCACTCACCAACATCTAATCTCGTAGCAGTGGGCGCCTTGCACTTCATAGTAGGATAACATTACGTCCGAATACTACATTAAAACAGCCTGAAAACGTCGCGTCGTCACATGGTACTAAGGTGAAGGGTATTTACTTTCTTCAACTACCCGCCTCATTCTACCCACGCGTGCTATTATGTACAAGCAATGCATTCATCCCAAACAAAGGAGCTTTCTTTTCTACCCTTCTCCACAGCACTCGTACTCCTACAGCCTGTCCCTCATGCTCCGTACTCAACCTGGCCCATTGGCCTGTCCTCCTCCATGCCTGGCGCCATGAAATTGGTCTTGGGGTTGCCGGTGGCCTTGGCCGCGGAGCAGCGGGCCATCGTCGGTGAACTTGAAACTATGTTAGCATGCTACAGGGTAAGGTGAGACACGTGTGTCGACTAACCTTCTTGAGATGACGTCTGTGAAGTAGAAGTTTTCAATGACCTTCTTCAAGGGCGTACCGCTGGCCTTTGAACCCTTGTTCTGGTCGACGAGCTGGACCTTGCTCAGTTGTTGCAGCGCAACAGGCTCAACCACATCGTAGGCCGCCAGGGCCGGGCTGATCTCAGCCATCCTGTCACGGAGCTGAGCAACGTCGTCGTACGGCAGAGGAGCGCCCAGGAACTCGCTGGCGGCGCGGATGATCTTCCAGTCAGTACGGGCAGCACCGGGGAGGGAGGTGGCGGCACGGGTCATCTGGACACGGCCCTCGGTGTTGACGTAGGTGCCGGCCTTCTCCGTGTAAGCAGCACCAGGGAGGACGATGTCGGCAAGCTGGGCACCGCGGTCGCCGTGGTGGCCCTGGTAAACGATAAAGGCGTTCTTGGGGATGTCCTTCTCGGAGATCTCATCGGCACCGAGAAGCCAGACGAACTTGGGGGCGGTCTCCGCAACCTCGGTGGAGGGAGTGACGAAACCGACCTCAAAGGCACCAGCGCGGGAAGCGGCTCTCTGGAGAACGTTGTATCCGTTCCACTCAGGGGTAATGAAGTTGGCGGCGTTCTTGTCAACGAAAGCACCAATGGTCTCGTAGAAAGCCTTGGCGTCAGCGTGGTCGGTGACACCAGAGCCCACGATGATCATGGGGCGCTTGGCAGACTGCAGCTTCTTGCCAAAGGGTCCGGCAAGAGCCTGCTTGAGGGCGGCGTGGTCGAGGCCGAGGTGCTCGAACTCGAAAGTGGAGTCCCACGTCTCGCCAACAACACCAATCTCGAGGTCGGAGCGCAGCCATTGCTTGCGGATGCGGGCATTGAGGACAGCGGCCTCGTGACGGGGGTTGCTGCCGACAATGAGGATGGCGTCGGCCTCCTCAATACCGAAGATCTTGGAGTTGAACAAGTAGTTGGAGCGGACGTCAACACCGTGGGCAATGGGCTTGCTTCCAGAAGGCATGTCAAGGGCCAGGTTCTCGGAGCCCAGTTTGTTGGCCAGGTCCTTCATGGCAACCAGAGACTCGACCTCGGTCAGCTCACCGGCAATGACCTTGAACTCGTTGGCCTTGGGCTGGAGGTGGTGGTAGGCGTTGGCGACCTCGGTAAGGGCCTGCTCCCAGTCGGCGGGCTCGAACTTGCCCTCGCGGCGGATCAAGGGCATTGTCAGTCTCTGGGTCTTCAGGCCATCGCAGGCGAAACGGGTCTTGTCGTTGATCCACTCCTCGTTGACATCATCGTTGAGCCTGGGGAGGATACGCATGACCTCGAGGCCGCGGGAGTCGACACGAATGTTGGATCCCAAACCGTCAAGAACGTCGATGGACTCGGAGTGCTTCAGCTCCCAGGGTCTCGCGCGGAAAGCGTAGGGCTTGGAGGTGAGAGCACCGACGGGGCAGAGATCGATAACGTTGCCGGAGAGTTCGGAGTCGAGGTTCTGCTCGAGATAGGTACCGATCTGAATGTCGTTGCCACGGCCGAAAGAACCCATCTCGGGGGCGCCAGCAACATCGTTGGAGAAGCGAACGCATCGTGTGCAGTGAATGCATCTGTTCATAGAGGTCTTGATCAGGGGGCCGATGTTCTTGTCCTCGACGGCACGCTTGCCGCCAATCTCGTGGAAGCGACCACGGTCGCCACCGTATCGCATCGACTGGTCCTGGAGATCACACTCACCACCCTGGTCGCAGATAGGGCAGTCGAGGGGGTGGTTGGCGAGGAGGAACTCCATGACACCCTCACGGGCCTTGTGTGTGATGGGGGAGTTGGTCTTGACGACCATGCCGGGCTGGACGGGCCATGCGCAGGAGGCTACGGGCTTCGGGGCGCGCTCGACTTCGACCAAGCACATACGGCAGTTACCGGCAATCGCGAGCTTTCTATTGGATTTGTCAGTCGGGGATTATCCCTCGCAAAGGCCATGCATTCGATCGACGGGGCCGTACTCATGATAGCAATATCTGTTCCCCAAGTCAGTCACTGTGTCACATGTTTGATTTCCAATAGCTAGACGGACCTAGGGATTGTAACGCCTGCCTTTTCGCAAGCTTGGATCAGGGCGGAGCCGGCTACAACGTCGTGAGCAGGAACACCCGGATAGGGCCACATGGCATCTCACCTTCGACTGACACCTTCTTTCCGTCTGCATCTCTCGTCAGCAATTGTGCCAAAAACCAATTGGTGCCCATTCTCGAGGGCGGGCTTCGTCCATACCGACTGTGAGCTCGACTTCGGCGTTCCTGCGAGCCGTCGTAGCAAAAGTTCGCGAGGCATTGGCGGCCTGCTTGCCAGTCCGCCAAGCCGAACGTGCTAGAGAATGCCGCAGCATCGTGTCGCCTTGACGGATTGAGACTCAGACGGAACGGGGGAGGGCGTTGTGGTGGGAGGGCGGATTGATATTCAATCGTTGACGTCGGGAGGAACTGCTCTTCTGTCCCGGGCCATGGGGATTTGGTGGCGCTAGTGCGGAACTCGCGATTAATTTACATCGATGGTGATTGGCCCACCAGCCCGGGAGCTCCTTGCCGCCTGAGGCACCCAGAATGTCTTCTGAGGACCATTTAGTTCTCGGAAAATTTTGCCGCAGAGCGACCTTTCTCTCTTTCTTCCTCACTTTAAATTGTATATGGACACTTATCGTAGGTGAGCTTGAGCATCGCGAGATGCTCCAATCGAGCCTTCCTCTATCTAGTGTACCTAGATGAAGCATTTTGACGCCGTTTATGGAAGCATGGGAGAACTCTTCAATGACCGTTGCCTCTTACCGCCGGTCGTTACATATTATGGTGACGATGAGACTAGCTGTAGACTGTACATGTGTATTTGCTGGTATATGTACTCGTTTGTACGTACAAAGCTGTTGTACACGCGACGCGGTCTAGTCGAGTCGCTGTCATGGACCATGGATAGACTGGTTCCAGCGTCTGGTTTTAGCCTCGGCATATTGCCTGATATAACGTCGCCTCTTCTGGCTAATGACGTTGCCGCTCACGCTACCCGTCTTCGTTTCTAGCTCTGAGCAGGTTCAGCGTCCTGTCCGTGGTTGGCAGACTCCCTCTCCTGCACGAGCTCCCTCTCCAAAGCCGTCTTGTAATGTTGTTTGAGCTTTTCTTGCGCATGACTGGCATAACCTCCTAGTTGCACCAGGGCCTGGCCGGCGTTGTAAAGCGACCAGTTAAGTGCAGCTTGCCTCGGTGGTAAGTCGCCCGGGGCTTCGGGGCACACGTACGTCGACAGGTGTCGATCTTTGTAGCTGGCGTCGTGAGGGATCGGGGCGTTCACGTATTCCATGATGACTTCTTCCTCGCCCGGCATGAGGCCTGTGGTGGTCTCGATGACGCCAATGCTCGCCTCCAACTTTTTTGCGTGCTGTAGGATGCGCCGATGCTCCCGTTCGTATATGTATCTAATGTTCTGCTCTACAGCGGCTGTGTGTTTCTCAATATTTTGCTGGCAGAGCTTCAGGCGGTCGCTCTCCTTTTGGGGGGCATCGAAC
Organism: Colletotrichum falcatum; assembly: GCA_019425465.1. Taxonomy (NCBI): domain Eukaryota; kingdom Fungi; phylum Ascomycota; class Sordariomycetes; order Glomerellales; family Glomerellaceae; genus Colletotrichum; species Colletotrichum falcatum. The sequence continues at coordinate 1,007,306 of SWKJ01000021.1, read as the reverse complement.
GGTTCGAAGAGACTCTCTTCCAAAGGGACAAACATCGCCATCGCAACAGCGCCTGGTACGAGCATCGGTATATCTTCCTCTTCCGGGAAGTCGCCGCTGTTGTGCGCCTCCTTTGGTGCTTCTCCTGGATTGCCCGGAATTTCTTGCATCTTGTCCATCAATGATCATATGTTTTAGTGAGAGGGGATGCTGCGCCGGGCCATGGGTGAGGATGCAATTCGCGGTTTGCTCGTTGCGGTGTATTAGACGTGGTCGAGTGAGGGGTGAAGGTTGAAGTTGAATTCTGAGGGGACACGACCCAAAACCAAATGGGTAAGCTGGGGTCCCACGCCTGTGGCCAGGTACTTGACGTTATTCTGACCTCGCGACCTCGTCAAATATTAGCAAATGCCAAAGTCTGTAATTTTGTTTATTCAAGTGTTTGCTAGGTGTGACGCTTACAAGTATCTTTTTGGGATCTCCTTGATTCTGGCTGATGTCGCATTGAATGGTGGCAGGCATTAGGTAGTGTAAACAGGCAAGAGGGCATATCAAAGAGAAGGCGGGTTGAATAACAGCACACTACTCAACTCGCATTCGCATTTGTTAGGCAGGGGAGTGAAACGCACAAGACTTGCAGGTTCTCCTAACAGAGTTAGTATATAGATATATATCTATGGAGGGAGGGCCTAAACTGTCTACATAATTGCCCCACGAGACCCAGCTACTGCGCTCGGCTCGGCATTTGAGCGACATCCACGATATAATGGCGTCCTTTCCAACCCAACCCCGTCGATGCAGAACCGCTTGGAGGCGTGGTCGTGAAATCATCTCCTAGGGGCTACTCATCTGCAATCAATATCGGAGACACACATGCGATCTCCGTGTCTCACAATGAGACTTTAGAGCATACATCAGCAGGACAGCATTCGCATGCTCTCTAGAGTAATCCGAGCCTGGACTGGCGTCCAAATCGTGCAAGCCTTTCAGCTCTACTGGGGACGGGTGGGATATGTGGCCCTGACCAGGTCGACGCCCGTGGTGAGCCGCATCGGTGCGTTTCGGTCGTAGGTTGCGCCGCTTACCAGCCGTCGGAAAGTTGTCATCTAGATGGCAAAAAATTCCTCACATACTCCCTCATCAACTTCATCCCAGCCCGGACCAAGTCTTCCAACCTTCGGTCCTTTCGCTTGCGCATCCACAAGAGAATGAAACCCAAAAGGACCACATCGATGGCGAGGTGTTTCATTATCAACCAAGTCAACCACCGTATCCAGGCAGGAAGGCTTCGCGACTTTTTCGACTTCCACTCCCTCCCTGTTGTGATTTGCTCTCGTAATGCCGCGACTTCGGCTGAGAGTTTCTCCAGGGCTCGTTCCACGCTGCGGGACCAAGTACTGCTTCTTGTTGCAAGAGCATCTGGTTCGTCATCGTCATTGAAGCCTATCCTCCCTATCGATTCGCGTTCGGCAGCGTCTTCTTCGCTCATAGGGCTCAGAACTTTGAGCGGACCTTCGGTTTCGAGCAGGGGTTGCTGGTAATGTTGTAAGCCGCCGGTGTGCCTCGCGTCTTTCGGCGAAGAGTCTGTCGAGCTGGGGCTGTTGTTCTTGATCTGGTTCCACACGAATTCGAGTTCGTCAACGAGTTCCTTGGCGTTCCTGCATCGACGTGTCAGCGGGGTCGCGATGCGCGAACGGCCAAGGGAAGGCGGAAGGGAGAGGTGAGCTTACGGCGTCGTCGCATGGTTGTGCATCGTATCGATCAATGCCTCGATATACCTTCTCTTTGCTTCGGTGCGGCTCAGGCCCTTTTGGATATTCCACGCATCCCACTTGTCCTTTTCGCGCTGAAGGTCGGCGGCAGGCAGGCCGGAAGCCGAGGTCGGGCGTTCCATGACGCCGTCAACGTCCCCCTCCATAGCTTGCTTATAGAGGCCATAGAGTCGCAGCCTGTCGGAGGGCGGGGGGCGCGAGGCCCCTGTTTTGGGGATTTTCTTGACGGTATTTAATGCATGGACGAACACGCGATCTGGAGAGGAAGCATAATCGCATTAATTAGCCGGGGAATTGCTCTCCACAACAGAAGGGTGGTGGTAAAGTTTTCTTTCAACTCACCCACGGAGTCAGCCATCTAGAAGGCTATCCTTGAACCAAACAAATCTGGGTAAGGGGAGAAAGGAGGGAAAGCCGCGTTTTATGGTGTGTATCGGAGGTGATTCGGGTTGGCTGGGCCGGGGGGGATTTGGGGTGGTTCGGCTTAACAGCACCAGCCAAAGATAACCTCGGACGGGCTCACCCTTCACCTAGAATCACAGCCGGAACGAGGTACCTTGGCGGCGGGAGCTGAAACGGGTGATGGAGGCAACATGCGCTGGCAAAACGAGTAGGTTAGGACGACAGCACGCTGGCACGCATTGTGCGAAGGCTCCTCCATGGAAAGTTTTCTCCCTCGTCGTCCAAAGAAAAGAGTGGTCTGGTGGGTGGGCAGCGGCAGCGAGGGTGCTGACAGGAGAACCACGGTAATGGGCGAGGCAGAGAAGTGGTATCGGCAATCAGCTGTCGAATGCCTGTATCGGGTCGGGCGGGTATGGGGCGGTTCGCGCACTGTAATTGTCATTGCCTCGGCCACCAACGCGACCAGCGACTCGTCGAAGGTGCAGCTGGGGTTAGACCGTTAGAGTGAACGTGGGTGCGCGGGGGCCCGACGGGGGCCCGACGGGGGTGCCTGTCAGGGGCTGTGGTTCCCCAAGATCCTGGCTAGAAATCCGCCATCACCCCGCGTCTTCTGCAGGTGTAGCCGTAGGTAGGTAAGTAGCTAGCCGTCTTGCGGCTGTTGCTGTCGGCCGCGATGCAGAGGCACGTGCAATTCAATGCAAGTTGCCGGGTTCGAAATCGAGTATCGGTTTGGTTACGTCTTGTGTTTATTTGTACTTCCGTCAATTCGCCGTGACTGCCGTGGTACTGAGCCGAGGCTTCTGGGGGGCGGGCAGCGTATCTGCACCGTTGTTTGGCATCCCGTGAGTCGACTTGACTCGGCTTGAGCACGCACGGGACTGTCGCAGAGGCCAAGGGCATCCGATTCGACATCCTTTATGTCCATGCTGAGGCCCTAGTTTGCCTTCCGCATGGTTCGGCGTTTTCTGTTTCTTCCTGTTCTCTCATTGCGTATCCTTCCCTGACTATGCCGTCCATATATGCCCTTGCCAGCAAGCTTCTTATTTCATCGTTTCTCACTTGAGATTGGTATTCTGGGTATAATGTAGCCGTATCAGTTTGGTTCAACCTCCGTCTCCCCAAGGGCTGCCACGAACGCCCTTTTCTTCTCTTCGTAAACCTTCATCAGCTTTTTGTTATTTAGCGCCATTTGGGCTGCTTTCTGCCCTGCCTCCTTCTTGTTCCGGTCGCTCCCCGTCCCTAGGAGTTTGTTCTTCTCCCCCCACCCGTCAAGATAGACACCGACAGTAAAGAGATCCAGCTTATCGTTGTACTTGTCCTTCTTGTTCGCGCTAGGCTTGTCTTCGTATCGGATATTGATGCCCGGGGCATAGATTACCTGCCTCAGCCGGACCTTGGGCGGAACTTGAGTCTCTACCGTCACAGTTCCGCCCAGCTCCTTCACGATCCCCATTCCAGGATTCTGGGCGTTGGCTCTGATCTGATCCTTTATCGTCCTTGCCCACAGTGTCTTCAACCATTCTGCGGCTTGGGAAAGGCCAGAGACCGGATCCGAGAGCACAACCGCAGCGACGTACGCCTCGAACAAGTCTCCGCGAACCTTCAGGATTTCGTGTGGCTTGGCCAAGACGGGCACGTTCCCGTTAGACCTGAACTCAGGGGGCAACCTAGCCCTTTCGAAGAGCTTGTAGTGTGCAGAATATTCTCCGATGTTGGCGTTGCGAATGAGAAGCTCTCTCAATTGAGCACATTTCCCGGTGGAGAATCCCGCAAAAGTCTGAAAGATGAGAGATGATGAGATCAACTCAAGGTAAGCATCCCCGAGCCATTCCAGACGATCGTAGCTAAGGTCGGTCCTACTCTTGACCACGCCTGCATGAGTGAAAGCTGCCGTCTCCAGAACTGGGTTCGAGATCTTGGGGAGAGGCGGCATCGAGCTTGGGATATCTGCGGGCGTCCACGGCGCGATCAGAGTGAAAGAAGGAATTGGAGGTGCTGAGGGTGTTGGCGAAGTTTCGTCCTTCTTGCTTGACGAGGCCTTTTTTACAATAGTCAATCGACTGATCTGGTTCTTCCATGATTGTGGGGGGAGCTTCATCTTGCTTACACCGTTCTCTCCTTCTTTCTCATCCTGGGTGGATCCTTCGCCGGCCAATTGCTTGAACGAAGGCAATAGTCTCTTACTGAGGCGTCGTAGATTTTGCAAATCCTCGCTCTCAAGAGAAGAGTCAGACCTCATATTAGACAAGGTTCGAAGACACTTAATGAGTTCATTGCTGTGGTCGAGAAGCAACCCTAGCGCCTCATCCTCTTTGTGTCTTCGCTTGCTTGGAGGTAGCGCTCCTGAGCTTGAGCGCTTGCTCATTCTGCTGTTTTCAGACAACCAGATGGCAGGTGAATCCCGAATGTGGTCCTCGAGTTTTTCCCACGTTGGAATCGGTACACCATATGATACTCCAAAAAACGTTCGGCAGAAGAAGTTGAATGCTGAAAATATTGAGTGACGCTGTTTGCAACCTCTACATTCTCATTTCATTCACTGGCGAAAAAAGATCTGGGCCCTTTGGACGGGTGGAGCCCGTGCTTGCTATGTACAGTTCAATGAATGGAGCCAGCGCCTGAGCGATCTACTACGGTCAATCAATGGCCCGATATCCGTGACCAATTAGACGTCGCGGCTTGGCCCGTGTGGGACCAACGTTGAACTTCGCGGTTTCCCTGGCTGAGCTTTCTCGACTTCGCGACAATTTTCCGATGATCGCCTGACAGCGTTGTTAGAAGACAGGCAAATATGAGTGTCCCACGCGCGAGGTTGCTGGACCTTATGAGGGTAATGCCGGTCTTGGCGTTCAACAATTGTCACACCCACTAATCGAGCGCATGGAATAGGTCCAATGCGAAGTCTTTGCAACAGCATTCAACCCAGAGGGATTGCGAACGGGAAACAAGATCCTGCGCCAACGCCTGAAGGGACCTGCCCTCGCATCCTACTACCCGCGCAAGGTTCTCACCATCAAAGATGTCCAGAGGGAATTTGGCCCTGAACTCACGACCCCTGATGTGGACGAGCTGGACCGGTTGGAGCATATTGCTGGGTATGTTTGAGAAGAAGGGTGGGGGCAATGAGCTGCTGCTAACACACCTCGTAGTCTGAAAGCCAGAGGCAAAAGTGCGCCCAAGAAGAAGAAATCGAAGCGTAAGAACCTCTCCTTCCACGAATGTGCGCCATGGCCCTCGAAGGAAAGCACTAACCATCCTGCAGCCGAGCCGAAGAGGAGATGAAAGCCTTTTGCGAGAACGTCTGTACGATATGATGTGCAACAACTGAATGAACCGCCGGGCCCATATTCGCCGAATCACCCTGTACGCTGAGGCGTTTGGGATAGCTTCCGTCCGTCCAATCCCCAGACTCAAATCGGTTTTCCGACTCGACGACTATCGCGCGGCACATGGGCATGTTAACAACCACGAAGCCCCGGCAGTGACTGCGGCTCACAGCCAGGGGACAGGTCATGGAAGGATGTTTGTAGACTGGGCATCCAGTGTAAAAATAACATGGAGTATATCAATGCAAAAAACCACAAGCATGATATGGGTCACGCAGGCTTGTTCGGAAGTATCTGTTTGAATCCCTCTTTCGACATTTGTGACTAGCTGATATTCGTGGCGTAATGTGGCCGATTCTTCTAAGCACTTTGCGCTGCATCTGGCAAGCTGATTGATCTAGGCCTCGGGTTGAGGAGAAGTCAAATACCCTCTTTCCGATATTGAGCTATAAAAAAATATCAGGCCATGATTCGCGATGCCTCGAGCTGGTAATGCTGCAAAAGAGGCACCCGCCTGTTGGCCCAGAGGCAGTGCGTGTGCTTAGGCAGACAGAGCCAGGCTCTGTCTGATGGCTATAATCACTTAGTACCGTAATGTTGCCTGTCGGACAGCGTATAGTTCTCGCTCACTGGGCAATGGGTTGATCGCCAGGCACTTTAAATCAAAGAAAGTCCTGCCAGGCGCCAACGTACCTATCTTAATAGCTACCCCTAGGTAGGTAGGTAGAGAGAGGAGGCAGGGCTGTTACTGTTTATCGATTGGCGGTCTCCTTCCAATCTCTTACAGCAGCAAGTCTTTCCTTCGATCAACTCAACGGTGCATCATACCTACTTCACATTGGACTCAGCCTGGCGGTAAAGCCTCTTCACTCCCCCACTACCTCGCGATTGCCAAGTTGAAATCATAAATAACTAGGGCAACTGATTTCGAGAAAAGGCACCTGGCATACCCAAGCCTACCTCCTTCCCTGCCCGTGTTGCCTTTTGCTCCTTCCTCCATCTTCTTCACCTCCTCTCCCAAAATCCCGACAACAAAACCTTCACTCTTCTCTCCACCCTTACCACTACAAACCTACCCTCCACAGCAGAAGAAAATCACATCGACAATTCTTCATCTGCGATCCCTTGCAAAGGAATCTTTCCCATCTTGTCTGCCACCTTTCGGTAATACCCCTGCCTATTTACTGTAAAGTATCGACCCTCCAACAAGACATTGGACTCAACGCCGCGATGTCCACACCTCCCTCTACGGGTGCCACCCCTCTGCGAAGCTCTCCGGGATTCCCGGAGACTCGCCTCCAGGAGAACACCAAGCAATCCCCGAGACAGCTGCCAAGGTACGTGCCATCTCTTTGACAATCATCGTCATACTTGGCCGTCAACAGCCAAGTCCTCGCTGCCACGAATCGAGCAACACATGGGTAGCCGAGCTGACGATAACCCAAGGACGCTCCGGCCTTCAAGCAGAAGCCGACTATTGTAACTCTTGGTACCTCTAAGCTTGCCAATCAGAATGCTCTTAAGGTTGGTTCTTCCACCCGCCATCTGCCCTCTCGCTCACAGCGACGACAGAAGAAGACCAATCAGGAGTCGGCCATTGTTGCTGGCACGAACCCTATGGACATGCTGCTCGCCAAGTTGTCGGAGCAGCAAGCCGCACTCGATCAGCAGAATGAGGCCTTGAAGAGCTCGGATGACAACACCTTGTACACACACGGCTTCGACCAGTCTACAGCAACGACCAATTCCGTTCCCATCACTCCCGCGACGGAAACGTTCCCCACGACTGCCCCTGCAACCCGCCCAGCCAGTGCCGCCCTTAAGGAGAACCACGGTAACATGGAAGAGGTTCTCCGACTCAAGCTGGAGCTTGCCCGAGCTCAGTCCAAAATTTCTCGCCTCGACCACGAACTTGCGCAGTCCCGCTCTGTCAAGCAAGAAGACAACCCAATTCCTCAGCTATCGGCCCGCTCTGGCATGCTCGGGGCTGAGTCACCCTGGGGCCCGAACGATGACAGCTCCTCGGATGCCGGCGCCCCTTCTGTCGGCGGATACGGCCGTTCTCGCCCTGTCTGGGCTAGCCACAGAGGTCCTCCCCCTTTTCCAGTCACGTCATGCCAACTCCCTCCTCCGATTCCCAGTCAATCGGAGGTGATTGGTACGGAGGCGCCCGTGGTGGTTTCAACCCGGGCTACTTGGACTCTGCTGGCCCGTACTCTATGGCGGACGGTCACCGAGGTGATCGCATGAGCTATGACACTGAGGTTTTCTCACGGCCCCCTAGCAGTCGCCGGAACAACCGTTTCGACAACAGTCGATGGCCCTCTCCTCAGCCGTACGGCGGATCCAACATTGGTGGCCATAACTATGCCGGCTTCGCCCCTTCCCCTGCTCCCTTCGACGCCATGAATGGAGGCCCAGGCAGCACCACCGGCAATATTGGTTCTGGCATGTACCAGAGCTATAATCAACAGCCCATTGGTAGTCAACTCTCGCCTCATGCAACCGAATTCACCACTGCTGATGGATGGAAGACGGAGGTACGTCGGGGGAGCCAGATTGAAAAGTCAAGACCCAGCGAGCTGACTTGTGATGACAAACAGTCTATCGCTACCGAGGGCCAGACATACCTCCCGACCACTGAACCCCTCAACTACCGTCGGCTTTTGGACCGCAATGTCAACTGCAACTGGAAGTATATTGTGGACAAGATTGTCTGCAACAACGACCAGCAGGCTTCCATCTTTCTTCAGCAAAAGCTTAAGGTCGGCACCCCGGATCAGAAGTACGAGATCGTCGAGGCCATTGTCGCTCAAGCATACCCTCTCATGGTCAACCGCTTCGGCAACTTCCTCGTCCAGCGTTGCTTCGAGCATGGCACTCCCGAGCAGGTGGTAAAGATTGCCGAGGCCATTCGCGGCAACACTCTCAACCTTTCCATGGACCCTTTCGGATGTCACGTTGTGCAGAAGGCATTCGACTCTGTCCCCGAGGACTACAAGGCCATCATGGTCCATGAACTCCTTCGTCGTATTCCGGAAACTGTCATTCACCGCTATGCTTGCCACGTCTGGCAGAAGCTTTTCGAACTTCGCTGGGCCGAGTCTCCCCCTCAGATCATGAAGTTTGTCAACGACGCCCTGCGAGGCATGTGGCACGAAGTCGCCTTGGGCGAGACTGGAAGCTTGGTTGTCCAGAACATCTTTGAGAATTGCCTTGAGGAAGACAAGGTATGTTGCCATCTTTTTGTCCCGGAATATAGATTGCTTACCAACAATTCAGCGACCTTGCATCGAGGAGGTCCTTGCCAACATCGACATTGTGGCCCATGGCCAATTCGGAAACTGGTGTATTCAGCACATTTGCGAACATGGCGCGCCGGCTGACCGCAGCCGTGCCATTGACCATGTCATTCGCTACGCTGCCGAGTACAGCACCGACCAGTATGCCTCCAAGGTTGTTGAGAAGTGTCTTAAGATCGGTGGCGGAGAGTTTCTCAGTCGTTACCTCGACCGAGTCTGCGAGGGACGACTTGACCGCCCCCGTATTCCTCTTGTCGACATTGCCAGTGATCAGTACGGCAATTACCTCATCCAGTACATCCTCACCCACGCCGGAATACAGCATCGTGAGGTGGTTGCTGCTCACATACGCAAACATATGGTGTCTCTTCGGGGATCCAAGTTCGGCTCTCGTGTTGGCATGCTTTGCACCAACCCAGCCGTCGCTACTCGCCCTGGCCCTGGCGTTGGTCCTGGCATGAATCGGATGGGCGCTGGTCCTCGCTACGGTGGTCCTGGTGGAGGCTACCGTTAAATCATGTCACGAAGGTCTCGACACTGTTACGAAAACTCACCAGCTGTTATGTCTCTGTCTCTATGGTCTCTCCCTTTCCCTTGGTTCTCTCACTATCCATCGATTTCCTTCAACTCTGACGAAGTCACGGCAACACCTCATTTGTCCGCACTCAAACATCTTCCTCGGCCATTAATTTACAAATCAGCTGTCATCCTACACTCGGTAGGTTATCACTTGCCAGAGTGCATTGGACACATCATGGTTATGGATTTTGCAATATGGAGGAGGTGCGCCGATGTGGTCCCTAACCCCCCGACCTGGGTGTTGGAGCTGCACGACGATGCCCTACCCAGAATGCTCACATTTATACATGACGGTTCATCCAAGTATTCAATTGATACGTCCTTAGTTTAATCAGGCAACGAAAAGGACGAACGGGAGGAGCGCGAGGATGGACGAGTAGGCAAGCATGGAATATCGGAAAGACAACGGCAATGACTGTATGTAGTATGTATCACATTCCCGAGACTTTGGAGTGCGGCGTTGGTCCAGATTGGACAGTATCTGTGGCAGTCCTCAATCAGCCATTAGATAGTTCTCCTAGAATGTGCACCTTTAAGAGTTTGTGTTTCCTTAACTAGGTCATTGGCGAGACGTAACTTTCCCCTTGAAGCCTTGTTGATTCTTCAAATCAATATCTAACGCCGCTTTTCACTTGAATGTCACTCTTTGCTACCAAACGCCGCGCGCATCCTTTGGGGATTATCGAAGGACTTTGCCATGGTTTCACATCTCTTTGGTTGCAGTTTCAGTTACGGGTGCTGCTACTTCGTCCAATGGCGGAAATTCAGCATCGACCATAGGATGCCTCTCGGCCTCGCCCGCGCTGACTTCTGCAGCCGGTATATCCTTCTCCCAGGGCTTCTTTGGTACCGCACGTTTACCAAATGGTTTGACAGACTAAACAGTCAGCCGGAAATGGGACAAAAAAAGAAGGGAGGGGTCGCCTACCGCATCTCGGACGACCGTGTCTGGGATCTGTCGGATGCCGGGGATGGGGATGCCCTTTTGAATCATCTCCAGCATCTGCGCGAAGCCAATGGGGTATGCGGGCTCGTCGCCCCCGGGGGCCGGGGCGTCTGCTTGCGAGGACGGCTTGCGCTCGACGTAGAGGTCTGCCTTTGGGGCTGCCGCTTGCCACGACGGCGTCGGTTCCGAGGAGGCGGCGGCGTCGGCGTCGGAAGCCTTTTCTTTTCCTTTACCGGTGCTCAGGTCCCCCAGCCTCGAGGTCAGGCCCGGGACGCCGTCTGCCGAGGCGGCGTCTCGCGTGTCCCGCGTCTTGTATTCCTCGGGCAGGATGTCGGGGGCCGCGTGGTCCGGGTGCCTCGCGAGCCAGTCCTTGTACCTGGCGAAGTCGATGGCGACGCCGATGCGTTGGGCGTAGTAGAAGATGCGGGCGTGAATGGCGAGGTCGGAGGGGGTCCCTTGGGGGTTCTCGGTGTTTGGGTCGCCGAGGATCGCGCTCAGGCCGGACTTTGGGCGGGGCGATTAGTATAAGTCTCTCTCTCTCTCTCTCTCTCTCTCTTTCTGTCTTCCCCTGGTAAGAACGGGAGCGGTGGACGCGTTCCCCGGGACGGAGCAGCACTCATACCATGAAGTCCTTGTCCTTCTTCCAGGGGTAGGTGTCGAAGGCCTTGAACATGCCGTCCTCGTCCGTGATGGCGCGGATGCGCTCTGCGCCGGAGAGCGTCGCCATTGCGAAGAGACTTCCAGCTGCAGCCCTTCTCTCGGGCAACTGGGAGATCGGCCGGGTCTACGTGTTCGGTGACGGTGGTGATGGGGGGGGGGGGGGGGAGTGAGCTCCGGTCCTTTTGTCGACTGACGTCGGTGCCGAGGTATGGTGGCTTGTGGTTCGAGCATCCACCTCCCCCCGCCACCCCCGGAGCTCAGGTTGGTGGGGGGCAAGGGAGAATGAGCTTGGCTTCCGATAAGATAAGCGATCGGCACCCCGCGAAACGGGGGGGGGGCCTTTGGTGGGGGCTGCGCGGGATTTGATAGGGCATTTCTTGGCTTTGAATCCCGCCGCGGCATCCTTGTTCGTGTCTTACTTCGGCGTGGTATCTCCAGAAAGCTTGATCTTACTCTTGTTATTCATGGTGTAACCATTGAGGGAGCCCATTGCCGATGCTGCGCGTCGCGACACTTCCTCGGATCCGCTCTTCTCCGCTCGCTCGAGTTCGGAACAGACACCGACTGGGGCTGCTGAAGCCTGACAACCTACCTATGTACCTACTTGGCTTGTGGAGTTATGGTTTCCCCCCCCGGTGGCTTACTATTCTCTTCAGGCCGTTGACCAAATAAAGCCGCGGAGAGCCGGGTGCCACCACTAAGGCGGGCGGCAGCCTAATCTTGGTGTGTGCAAAGGGAACGGGCCCTGTTACGGCAGCAGCCGGCAAGACACTAATGTCTGGTCTGGACTTGAGCATCGGCCGGACCAGACGTCGGAGAGGGGTCAATGCTCCAGACTAGATCGACTCTGAAGATGAGCCGCCAAACGACGGCCTTGTCTGAAGCACTAGGAAGAGAAAGCTCTCATCAGCTCACTGAGATCAGAGGTTTGATGTGACCCGTCAAACAGAACGGCGCGAAGACAGGTGCTGGCATCGCCGTACTCGAGCATCACCGTAAACACTTAAGGACCCAGCAATCTCAAACTGACAGAGGTTTAGTACATCTTAATTGCTAGATTTATAGTCTATCTGTCACGAGGGTCTACGAGCACGCTCACAGTGCACGAGCGGCGGGTCATTTTTTCTACGGTGATTTTCTTGTTCTGCGTGGACGAGAAGCGACAAGACTACTGCGCACCCACTTCTCTACTGCTCCCCCCATGTGCGAGCCCCCCATATTACCAAGGAAAGAGCCCAAGTTTGCAGACTGAAAGAGACAAGTGTGTGTGTGTGCGAGCGCATGTGTGCAAAATCCATCAAGACTTGAAATGTTTGTGTATAGCAAAGCCGTTGTATCGAGCCAACACCGCTCTTCGGGTCCGCTCCGCATAGAACCCTCATATCGTTACCGATGAGGTCCTCAGTAACTTTTTGTGTGATGTGTGTGTGTAGCAAATGGCAAGCCGAATGGGGCCGGCTGCCTTGGAACCGCTCTGTTTCCCATGGGAAACGAGCTGATATGTCGTGGATTGATTATCCGGTAAGGAAAAGGGGGAAACGTCTTAGAATGTCCATGGCAGGAAAAGATGCCGGACTCGACCGCCCCCTCCTCGTGCTGAACGCCTGTAAAAGCAGCAACCACGGTTGCTCAAATTCCCTAGAAGCAGTTGTCGGAATCCAATAAACCCTCCAATGCAAAAGCCAATGTTCTTTTTTTCATTCTTTCAAACGCCATGTGATATGCTTTTAGTTATGCTGGAAAAGGACGCTGATGGACTCGCCATGGTGGACACGACGAATGGCCTCGGCGAAGACGGGCGAGACTGCCGCAATTTAGCACAGGTTCAGACGTTGGGGGGGCACATCTGAGAACTCACCGTCCAGGTACTCGAGCTTGGGGCAGACTCGCATGTGATCCCGCTGAGGGACCGTGTTGGTGACGACCATCTTGTCGATGGCCGAAGCGTTAATGCGGGGGATGGCGTCACCGCTGAGAATACCGTGGGTCAAGAGGGCGTAGATGTGAGTAGCACCCTCCTTCTTGAGCAGCTTCGCAGCTCTGGTAATGGTGTTGCCGGTGTCGATAAGATCGTCGACGAGAATGCAGACCTTGTCCTTGACATCGCCCACCAGCATCATGCTGGCGTTGCGCTGCTCGGTGTACTTGGTCGGGCGTCGCTCCTGAAGAAGAAAACACATGAATTCTGCGCCCCCCTCTCGCGGAAGCTCAACGACCTACCTTGTGAATCAGGGCAAAGGCCATGTCCAGCTCATCAGCGATGGCAGTAGCGCGCTTCGCACCGCCGGCGTCAGGGCTAATGACGACGGCATCCTTGTAGTGGGGAATGTTCTGCTGAATGTACCGCTTGATGAGAGGCTTGCCGTACAAGTTGTCAACGGGGACATCGAAGAAGCCCTGGTACTGAGGATCGTGAAGATCCATCCTGCAATCATTAGCGATTGCTCCTCCTAGAAGCAACGTAGGAATGCAGGTAGTGCAGAGCTATGAGAAAGCAAGCTCTGGTGGATTCCGCAACAACTAAGATGCAGGCGCAAGAAAGCACGTTACAACCAGGGAGGTTGAAGGAGTAAACCTACGTAATCTGTGTGCATTTGTTAGCTTTGCTTCCGACATCTCAGATGCCCCAGGCGTATGCTTTCGTGGATTGCCCGGCTTTGTTCTTGGGAATACATACCACATGGTCCGCTCCAGCGCAAGTCAACAGGTCCGCAACCAGGGTGCCAGCTTGTGCAACCCACTGCTTGTAGCCAGGCTTGGACTGGAAGCCGTTGATGTTATTCTGGTTCTCGTAGTCGTGGGTGGTGTAGCTGAACTGCGAAGAAACAGAGTCCTGGTGAGGACGGCCGTTGCCATTGCTGTTGCCATTGGTCTTGTGCTCGCCGTTCTTAAAGTAATCGGATGATCCATTCATGCCGTTGGTTCGCTCCTCGTTGAGCTTGCTCTTGGCCAGCTTAGAGGCAATGCCGTCAATGCCGTTGTGGAGGCCAACGCTGCGAGCAATGCCTGGGCCGGGGGTGGAGGGTACACTCTCGAAGGTGTAGTTCTTGGAGGGTTCCGTCGTTGACTTGGAGAGGGGCGCGCCGGACTTCTTATAGGGGACGTCGGGTTGTCTCGAGTAGGGGAACAGAGGCATGACAGCAGTAACTCTCTTAGCGGAGCCGGTCTTGCAGGCGGAGATCATGATGCAAAGATCCATGAAGCCATCGTTGACAGAGCCAGACGCGGTCTGGATGATAAAGACATCCTTGCCGCGCACAGAGTCTTTGATCTCACAGCGACTCTCGCCAACCGAGAACTTGGACAGAACGCGCTCACAAGGGTTCAGGCCCAGGTTGTTGCAAACACTGTTGACCAGCTCGGGGTGGGTGTTACCACCAAGCACAATAATATTGCGAACCATGGTGGGTATTGATAGGGCCTCCTAGGTGGAATATGTGTGATATCGGAGGGAAGGACGGATGTGTTTATTTCTTCTGTTCAATCGGGCGAAACCGGCGATGTTCGAAGTTGAAAGTTCGGGACCTCGTATGGACAGGGCTTGAGGTTGAGGAGGAAGAAAAGGCGCCAAAGCCTGAACTGCGATTCCGAGATACGCAGGTTGGGAGATCAAGGGCTGGTGGAGATGGAGGCGCGAGTAAGGGTAAAAGGGGGATATCGTCTGCCGGTTGGAGAATCGCGAGCGAAAGAGCCGGTGTCGGGTTTGCTCCAAGCGTCAAAAATCTGCTAGTGGGGTGCAGGGCGACGTCACAGGGGGACTGGAATGTGCCGAGGCCGAGGGTATGCGCGGAAGGCAGTGATGCCAAATGAGGATTGAGGGCAAACGGCGAGGGAAGAGGGAAAGGACCTCTAGAGTTGCGATCACAACGGGAACATGACGAGCGAGCTCAAGAAGAGAGAGGAAGGGAGAGAGAGAGAAGAAAAAAATAGCTGGTCAATTAGCGGGGGGGGTTTCTCTGAAGCTGGGGTTGTCAAGAAGTTGTAAAGGAAAATCTTTGAGTGGGTAAGTATGTTTAGGATGGGTCGGGTGCAGTCGCCGTCCCATGTGGGTTTGGAGGGGGTGGTGGGTGGGAATGTTTCTTGGTGGGGTGCACATTAGGGATGTACAGGGTGTCCGCACAGGGTGGCTAGGTCTAGAGCCGGCCTTTTTAGGTTAGAGCGCGCGCGCGCACCGTGGGTATGTTTCTTCTCATGACTCTGGTCTCTGCCGGAGATGTTGCGCCAAAATGCCTCTTGGCCATGCACTATGTTTTTTTTTCGGGCTGTTGCCGGGGCTGCCCAGACGCGCCGAGCCTCATGGAGGGTGCCACAGACCAGCAGCAAAAATGCCTAAAGTATCCACGCCGCAGTACCTGTCAGTGTACCTGGCCTGGGGTGAGAGCCGTATCATCATAGGTAACGGCTCAGCGCCGCAAATCTTTGCGATACAGTGCCGAGATAATTCTTCATACAAGGAGGTGTGTACAATTAGTTTATGGGGGTCATGGAACGTACTTTGTAAACTACTACTAGATACTTACATACATACCGACGTACAATGATGCGCCTGTGACTCTTGCTGATAACCGAGATGTGATGTGGTAGACATTCTGCAGTCCTCGTGATTGCGTGTTCCATGCAACGCATATCTCGGAGAGAAAAATACCGCTCTCACCAAGAGACCATTCCTCCATGCAAGGAGAGTCAGCTAGCCCACGCGAGGTGCAGTAAACAACGCCGCCGGCCGCCTTCTGAATCAAGAGCCGCCAGCACTCGCCTCCCACCCTCCTCATTATCCATTGCGCAATCCCAGATCCGGTACGTACCTCGCGACAATTTGGCACATGGCAAGTGGGGGAATGGGCTCTGCGATTGGGGCCTTGGGCCGCGCTGCTGCAGCCACATTTTTTTTCTTTCTTTCTGTTTGCCTATTCGTACCTACTATCTGTTGTACTCTTGCAGGCAATTGCCAAACGCGGGGCATTCGAGTTTGCGGCAGAGCAGCTGCCCTTGGTGGCTAGCTTGCGTATATATCTTCACGCTTTATGCTTTCAAACTCTTTTTTATTTATCTTTATTTTTATAAAAACCCGATCGTCCTGGTCCGATACGTTACATTGCCGCCTCACCCTTCTCGTCTTGTCTTGCGTCGGACTCCCCTGCTTCAACTCTCCACTCGACGTGTGTGCACACTACACACCGGGCACGGAGTACCTACTTTGCTGGCCGACCCTTACTTTTTCACATCTGGAGTCCACAGTGCCCTGCGTTTCTATTCTTCACCCCCTCCAAAGTTATTTCAGCCCTGGTCGAATAAAAGAGGAGCCCTTAATAGACATTGCTCAAGGTTGTGTGACTCGACCTGTCAACTCCCGTTTGGTTCTGTCCTCTGAGCGACAGGGGGGCGTTGTCGGCTTAGCTTCACCTTGCACACCGACACGACAAATTTCGCCAAACACCTGGCGCAACCTGCATTTCCGCACTCTTGCAAGCTTGCAGCTCCGTTTGCCGATACCCCGTCGCCGGGTGCTCCCACGCTGAGCACACCAATCGCCTCGCTCTCACTCGCCTGCTTTCGTCTCCGGCACTGTAGCCTGGTTTCGTGCGTGCTCGCCAAGCTCACCTTCACGATGAAGATCCTTGAGGCTCAGTCAGCCATTCTGACCAACTACGAGGTCTACCAGCACTTGAACGAGCGCAAGCTCGGCCAGAAAAAGCGTGGAGAACGTCGCGGTCCTGGTAATCTAGAGGCACTGGCCAGAGAGGTAGGTTTGAGAATTTTCTCCATTTGCCATGTTTCATGCAACCGAGAAAAACAAACCGGCTCACTGAGTCTTGGGTATCTGCCTATTATTTAAAAGACCCGGTACTGACTTATCCGGTCTAGCTCCTTCAGTACCTGCGCACACCACCCAACCCGTTGAGCCAGGACCCCATCACCTATCACCCGGACTGCATCCCTCAGCTCTTGGAGAGGCTCCGCCCATATGACCTGGCCAAGGGCGAGGTCATCATGATCCTCAACCTCCGCCCCGCGTCCGTCGCCGCGTTAAACACCGTCATCGAAGAGATGTCGGAGCGGTTCGACGAGAACCAACAGGAGGAGATGGTCAACATCATTGCCGAAGTCCTCGGTACATTTCCTCAAGAGGAGGGACAGGAGGAGGCCGGCGGCGAGGGTGCTGCTTAGGAGGGCTCCCCCGATCGCACTCTGCAATCCACTCCAGGCCACGCCATGCCCTCAGACGCCTCCTCCCCTTCCCAGCCGTAAAGCTTGCGAATGATCAACTGGCAGACGACAGCGACCTCTACATGACGACACATCCGCCCTCCGTCTGCCCGCCCGCCTCCTTCCGCGTCAGCACTGCCGTTTTGCAGATATCCTCAAACGCCAGCTTGACGAGCTCTCCCGTCACTGCAGAGCACTCCATGTATCTGTCTATGCGCATCTCCTGCGCCTGCTGGTAGGCCTCTTGGGGGTAGATGATGCCGTTGGGGTCATCCTCGGATCTCAGGTCGCGTTTGAGACCCAGCATGAGAATGGGCAGACGGTCGGGTCTGCGGAAGGACAACTTGACTTCCTTGAGCCACTTTCTTGGATATTAGAAATGGACCGTAAAGGGCTGGAGGGACGAGGAAACTCACGTGTCTCCTCACGTTGATGAGACTGAGCCGCTGGCTGATGTCGTAGCATAAGATGACGATGTCTGGGTCAAGGAGCTTCCAGTTTTCGGGGCTATTTGTATCATAGAACTCCAAACGGTACGGGTTTTGGCCGAGCTTGATCTCAAAGACGAATGGTTGATCAATATCTCTAAGCAGTGTAATGGGACCGGTTCCTTCGCCTGCGCTGAGCCGTCTACTCGGGGGGGGGGTCCAACGCTACATTAGCTGTGGCTCCTCACGTCGGATTCTCACGAGGGCATACAGACGAAATGAAGGACGTTTTTCCACATTTTTCATCACCAACTAGCAAGATTTTGATTGCATCTCCGTCCATGTTGAATGAACCACGCTTATTGTGGCGATGGCGGTCGGCTGATGACGGATGTCTGGTGACAAATGGCGTCTGGAGCACCCGTTCAGCCAGATCGGGTCGGCTCTCTCAATTTGGGAGGTAGGTACTGGAGGGTGGAGATTCAGCCACACACCACAAGCCACACTTTGTTTTTTCCAACAGGGCGGGGAAAAAAAAGTTTGGAAAGAAGAGCCATGCGCCAAAAGCTGCCAGTGACTGTGACTCTGACTGCCCCTCCAAAACGGCAGCTAACGAATTAAGAAGTACCCGCATGGTGGTGCTCTAGAAACCGGCCCCTCCAAAATTCCGGCTCATATGAGAAACAGAGAGTTTTATGAAGCCCTTGCATGAAATACTGAGGGGTCTCTGTCTCCAAAGCCCGCCAAGCCAAAGCCTGATTCTGTCCAGACGCTCAGCCGGGCTCTTCTTACACGAACGTCGAGGGAAACCAGCCCCTTGCGCGCCGAGTCGACGAAGCCATCACCACGGCCGTCTCACTCGCCGGCCCCTTGCATACCCCTCCCACGCCACCCAGACGACAGTCCGGCGCCTGAGCACCGCTCCCGTCGCGAAGATGGCCGACGCCAGCGGGAGGTACCACTCGTGGGAGAAGGACCGCCTCATCGCGCGCATCAGGCAGCTCGAGCACGCGCTCGAAAAGCAGAACGCCGCCCCGGCGCCCAAGCCCACGGGGACCGGCGCCGGCTCCGGCGCGGGTGCCCCGCCCCCGGCCAAGAGGCGCAAGAAGGACGCCAAAAAGATAGACGCCTCCCGCTACTCGACCCGCTTCATCGCCCTCAAGCTCGCGTACCTGGGCAAGCGCTACGGCGGCTTCGAGTACGCCGACTCGGCGAACCTGCCGACCATCGAGGGCGAGCTGTGGAGCGCGCTGACCAAGGCGTGCCTCATCTTCCCCGAGGACCCGGACGTCGTCAACTTTGACTGCTGCGAGTACTCCAAGTGCGGCCGGACGGACCGCGGCGTCAGCGCCTTCGGGCAGGTCATCGGTCTGCGGGTGCGGAGCAACAGGCCGATGCCCAAGAAGCCCGAGGAGGAAGCCGTCGCCGCCGAGGCGGAGGAGGAGGGGGACACGGCGATGGCGGGAACGGCCGAAGAGGACGAGAAGAAGAAGCAGAAGCAGACGCAGAAGAAGAAGCCCGAAAAGGAGTGGGACGACATCAACGACGAGATCCAGTACGTCAAGGTGCTCAACCGCCTCCTCCCGGACGACATCCGCATCACCGCCTGGTGCCCGTACCCGCCGCCCGACTTCTCGGCGCGCTTCTCCTGCGAGGAGCGGCAGTACCGCTACTTCTTCACGCAGCCGGCCTTCACGCCGACGGCCGCGACCTCGGGCGGCACCCCGGGCGGCCTGCAGGAGGGGTACCTCGACATCGAGGCCATGAACGAGGCGGCGCAGCGCTTCGTCGGCGAGCACGACTTCCGCAACTTCTGCAAGGTCGACGGCAGCAAGCAGATCACCAACTTTGAGCGGCGCATGTTCGAGGCCGGCGTCGAGGAGGTGCGGGACGTCGGCTCGGCGCTGCCGTACCTCGGGCGCAGCGCCGCCGCCGCCGCCGCCGGCCAGCTGCCCAAGGTGTACTCGTTCAACATCCGCGGCACGGCGTTCCTGTGGCACCAGATCCGGCACATGGTGACGATCCTCTTCCTCATCGGCCAGCGCCTCGAGCGGCCGGAGCTCGTCACGCAGCTGCTCGACGTCGACAAGTCGCCCCGGAAGCCCAACTACGACCTCGCGCACGAGACGCCCCTGGTGCTCTGGAACTGCGTGTTCCCTGGCGACCCCGAGAGCCGCACGACCGCCGGGGCCGAGGGCGCGCTGCGCTGGGTGCACGGCGAGGCCGACATCGTCGAGAGCCTGTGGGCGCACTACCGCGAGAAGAAGATGGACGAGCTGCTGGCCAATCGGCTGCTGGACCTCGTCTCGGGTCAAGTGCAGGGCACCGAGGCCGAGGCCAAGGCCAAGAGGCAGCGGGTGTTCCACGGCGGCCACGAGGGGAAGCTGGTGGGCGAGTACGTGCCGATCGCCAAGAGGCAGCTGACGCCGGCGCCGGACGAGATCAACAACAGGTGGGCGCAGCGCAAGGGGTTCAAGGACTCGGACGAGATGAGGGAGTCCAAGAACTGGAGGAAGGTCATCAAGGATGCCAAGCAGGCGGGTGCCGCCGCCGCCGCGACGGCCGTGGACGGCGACGAGTAGTAATAGTCCGTATAGGCATGGTGATGAAAGAAAGAAAAAAAAACCCCCGAGTAAATAAAAAGAAGCTTGAACATCATGAATTCGTAAAACAAAAGAGGGGCCTATGCTGGCGTCCAGGCTACACCCCGCCCTGCCATCCGTCCATCTTCCTAGTGTTGCCGCTCCCGCCGGCTGTCCCGTCCGCCTCCCACAGGCACCCCCTGACGCCCCTCCAGACCGTCTCGACAATCTTCTTGCGCGGCAGCAGCCTCGGGAACACGACGATGAGGTCCTCCTCGCCCTCGACGACGACGACCAGGTAGTAGCGCACCTCGAAGCCGCGGAAGGCCTCGTTGACGAGCACGTCCTGGATCTTCTCGGTGGGTATGAAGCGCGTCGCGGCGGCGGAGAGGTAGCTCCCGCTCGTCGAGCTCGTCTGGATGCCCAGGCCGCGCAGGACCAGCAGGCTCTCGGTGGTGTGCTGGCGGCGCAGCGTCGCGTAGGCGGCGAGGAGGCAGCCGGGCACGAGGGCGGCGAGGGGCACGGCGGGGGACGCGGCGACGCGGTGGGCGAGGCGGCCCGGCGCGGAGGCGTGGACGAGGTACAGCGCGCGCCAGAAGGCCCCGCCGGTCGAGTAGAAGGCCCCGTCGGGGGTCCTCGCCGGCGACGGGGAGAAGTAGGGCGCGGCGTAGGGGGACTGCGACCAGGCGGCGTGGAGGAGGAGGATCGAGGAGAGGAAGACGAGGATGCGCAGGGCGAGAAGAAGGCTCGAGAGGAGACGGACGGTCAGGGTCTGAGGCGGTCGAGTCGTGACTGTGAACTCGGCGGTTGTTGGCGAGGGGCGCCGGACGTGGAGGCGGGGGGCGGTTGTGAGCATCGCGAGAGTGAGGTAGGTAGGTCCTGGGTTCGGAGTGGTATGGTGTTGGAGAGAGGTCGTCCCTAGGGTGCCATTGAGAGAGTGCAGAGTCGCGCCAGCTCGAGGGGTTCGATTGGGCCTGGTCGAAGGGGGTCGCAAAACCGCGGCTTCAGCTCCGATGAAGACAAGCCGAGACAGAAGGTGATAAGGAGCAATATAGCATAGCTCTTAGGTCGGTGCTCGGTGCTCGGTGGGAACCTCCCCCGTCGCGCTGTGTGGCGCATGTCACCAGCACGCTTACCTCATCAAGCAGGTGCACGTCCCTCCCGCGTCTTGTACTACTTGTAGCCAAAGTTCGCGCCAAATTACCGGCTGTAATGGTCAAATGGTTGAAGGCTTTCATTATTCTTCTTCCGCTACCCCATACACATTGGAACCCTCTAGTGGCGCCCAGTGCGAATGCCGCGGTGGCCACTCACTCGCATGGGTAACCTGCGATCGCTGCAGTGGCCCTAAGCAATGAAGATAACACTTGAGGGAGGATTCACTCTGCAGAGGTATCTTCACCGTCGCATGGCGCGCTGGATTACGATCGCTAGGGGCTTGGGGTAACGGTTGAAGATGGAGATGTCAACTCCAATTTTTCTTTTTTACATTTCAATTGTTTACTGTGGGTGACCTGCGTGCGCGTGCGTCGTTGCTGGCTGCAGTTAGGATTTATCGCGATGCACACACACAGTGCTGCACACAGGGTTCGAGCCTGGCTACCGTCTTTTTTCTTCCCTTATTTTAGTCTTTAATCTAATCACTGGGTTAATCAGAATACTTGGGTTTATGTTAGAAAGTCACAGTTGCAAAGGCGTGCTTTAGGATGCCTAGGTTGCATGCAGTCTTAATATTCGGCTTGTATGTGGCCTATCTCGACGAGCGGCTACATACGACACATATCCACTCAAAAGGAAATGACGCCAACCGCTCCCAAGTCAAGAAAACGTTGGAGGCGGCCGACAAGAAGAAGAAAATAACAAAGAAGCAGACAGGAAATCCCCATCGCTTCAACTAGATGAACAAAGATGCCGTGGGGCAACATTGTAATACGCGCGTTTCCAGCACTTTTCGGTCCCTTTTCACTCTCATCACACACTCACTCTCTTCTCGTTCGGCCTCCCACAAGATAGTGTCTGTCATCTTGAGATCCTCTGGTTTTTCTGTTTTTCTCTTTCCTTCCAGAAACTGGCCCATCCATCACGTACACCACCACCTCCAACCGGTATCGTGTGCTCATATATTTTGCCTCGCGGCTATGTTCGCTCGCCCCTCCGTTCCGAGATCCAGCCCATCATCAGTCGTTATTTGAGAAAGGAAGAACGCAAGCAAGATGGGGAAAAAAAGGGCAGGAGAATGGAAGAACAACTGATAAGAAATAAAAAGAATAAGAATGTTCGCTCTTGCGCGCTTAGCAAACTGTTCAAGGATAGACTTGAAGTATACATAACAGGCGCCATATGAATCTGCTGTTATTCTTGCTGGCAACGGTCGCACCGTGCCGCAGGGGATGGCTTGTTCGTGTTCTGCCTGTTCGTCGGAAAAGTAATGGTATCAACATTCATCGAGAAACGCCTATCGCCATGCAACGAATCGGAACGTGTTGTGTTGTAAAGATAAATTAGGAGATGCTTGGGGGTTTTTCAGATCATCTCGCTCTGGTGCAGGCCAGTCGACAGACCCTTCTGCGCCATGACGGGAGACCGCAAAATGTCGCGACCATAGTTCGGCACGCTTTCGTAAGGTGCGTATTCGTACTCATCTTGTCCGCGAGGACGGCTGGAGGGCTCCTTACGCGGACGGCTGCCGGACCGGAATCGGTCGGTAGCCTTGGAGATGCGACCGGCAATACTGCTGTCACGCTCGGTGAAGCTGCGGCCGCGGTTGTGGCCCTTTGAAGCCGGAGGGGCCGGCGGCGGGATGTCCGGGACGGTGAGGTCCATGGGTGCTGCCGTGGTCGCCGGGGCTGGCTCGTCGTCGTCCATGATGATCTCGATCATGCCGGATCCAAGGGCGCCGGCGTTGTTGTGGGCGGCGTACGGAAGAGGTGCCGGTGGAGGAGGAGGAGGCATGGCGAGGTGCTGCAGCTCCTTCAGCATCGGCGGGGGAGGCGGCGGCGGCGGCGGCGGGAGAACCCCATAATTGTTGTTCTCCCGAGACTCGCGTCTAGCGCGGATCATGTCGTCGACGGTACGAATCTCCTGCGAGTTGCCCCTCCTCATCGAAGGACCACGGGACAGCCCCTTGCTATGAGAGCTTGATCCTTTCGGGGAGGGGGCGTCAGGGGGGATCGGTGGGGCGGACATGCTGCGGGGGATCATGCCACGAGGCGGAGGCTGGTAGACCGAAGACGGCAGCTGGTAGGTCGTCTGCGGGAGCAGAGTAAAAGACTCGGCCTCCTTCTCAGCCTTGTCGGGAGACTGCTGCTGAGGAGAGGTCTCTGGAGAGTGACGCTGCGCAAAGGTCGCTGGAATCGGGGGCACCGGAACGTTGTTCCTGTCCTTGTTGGACTCAATGATGAGGCGCATAGCCTTTGGGGTTGCAGGAAGCCCGATGTGGACGTTGGAATTGCTGCGAGCGTACATGCTCCTCGGCATCGGGTCCGCGGTGTGGCTGCGAGGGGGGAGCTCGACGGCGCTGGATGACGGCTCGATCCCGATGCGGATCTGGCTGGGGTGGGGGATCGGGGGCGCCGACGGACGCTGGGCAAGCGACTTGCGGCGCTCCTCGAGCTCGCGAGCGGCTTCTTCCTTCTTGCGTTGTCTGTCATCCTTCATGGCCTTGAGGTCTCCGGCGTGCTCGGTAGAGGCCGCGCGCGACTTTGACTGGGTAGGGGCGATATCACGGGGCTGGCCCGGGGCCTCGCCAGCTTTACGGCGGCGACTCTCGGATCGGTCTCGTCGGGAGAACTCTCTGGTGAGATCGGGAGAAAGGGCCTTTCGGGACCCGTGCTGACTAGTGCTCCTGTTATGCCTGTTTCTAAAGTTCTCTTGTGCGATGACGGCCTTGACGTAATCTTCCTCATCTTCGGATCCTTGGTAATGGACCAGGTTGGCTGAAAGCGGAAGCGGCGACGAGGGCGACCGGGCGTGAGAGCCGGCGCCACGGTCTGCGCTTCGCCCGCGGAGCTCGAGAGCAGGGGGGCGGTGTCTAGTCTCGGGGCTTCTGGCGCGACCCTGGCTTCCTCGGCTGGACGTACGACTGGTCCCCTTTCTGCTCTTGCTTGACTTTCTCACCGTGGCAGGGTCCACAACCTCCGGCAGCACCCTAGGAGTGCTCAAGTTGATAAGGTCCTCGGGTGACATGGGGATAGGCGAGGTCGGCGAGCGCTTGGGCTTGGGCCAGTTGCGGCTTGAGGCGCGGCCCCGTTCCGACGAAGCCTCACGGGAAGCCGTCTTGCGAGTGCGGCTGTGGTCGCGATCGCGACCGCGAGAGCCGTCCCGCTTGCCCTCGCGGCTTGCGTGTCGACTTCGCTGTTTGCGTTGCTGAAGACGCTGGGCAGTGTCGAGGCTGTGGATGTAATCCTGTCGCCCGCCATTGGCGGTGTTGCGGAGGCTTTTGCCTGTGGTGGACTGAGATGTGACGGAGCTTGTGACAGATCCTGGACCGCGACGTCGAGAGGGCCAATGGAAGCGAGTCGAGGACGACACGGACTGCTCGGGTGAGGTGACCTCATTTGCCATGCTGTTAAGACCAGCGAGTTCGAGGTGGAGCCCCTTTGGCTTGCGATCCCGAGAACCGTTGCGTTGAGCCATGCTGCCCTCCATTTTTACAAGCATTCTGGCGTCAGGAGACGGCGGAGGGGCCTCCCTTGTCCGCACAGTGACCTTCTTGTATTGGTCACGCATCATCATGGGGCTTGCTGTGGCGGCCCTCTGCAGCGTCAGTCCGGCGGCAAGGTTATCCTGCTCGGCAGAAGACATGCGCATTTGAACGACGCGCCTGCACTCTTCGCCCTCGGCCTGGAGCTGGTCGCGGGACAAGTCTCCAGGGATCTCGCCGATGGAAGGGAGACGCTTGCGACCGAAACCAGATGCTCCAGATCTCGCCGAGTTTGGTGTGTTGAACTGACTGCGGTTCGATGGACGGATGAAAGCGGTGGTCACGTCGAAGCCGCCGGGGGAAATGGCAGAGTCCGCAATAGGGGTCGGACCGGCGGCAATGGGTGTCTGCCCGCCGTCTCCTTGAGAAAAGAACTTCGATTTCCCACTCTGGTCGCCAAAGGACGTGATGAGCTTCAGGGCAGACGTCTTGGCGATGCTCCTCTGAGGCCCGCGGTTGATGCCGGGGGGCGACAACGGCGGCGATAGCACTTCGGGGATGCTCTCATTGATGTTCTGGTTGATGCTCTGGAAGGTGATTTGGGCGGCGGAAGGAGACGTCCAGGGCTCATCGGACTCGGCTCCAGTACAGGCAAAGCTGTTTGGTGATTAGCAGTGTATAACATGCGGCTTAGATGAGCAACTTACCATCGGACTGCAAGCTGCTGCTGCCCGTGCATGACAGCCCACTCTCCCCATTTCTTGATGATGGCTGACTGACGTTCCCAAACGGCGGGGTAGAAAAGGCAGGTCAGAATGAGAGCTTCCATGTACTTCTTGTGCGAGATGTAAATCTCAATGGCGTCATTGTAGTCACCCATTCCAATCAGAATAGTGACCGCAGCGTGAAGATCGCCATGCTCCAGCAGTCTCTGGACATAGGCGCGTCCCAGCTTGTGCTGCGAAGCCTGGCCTCCAATACCGCTGAGGGCTAGCAACATCCAGTCGGAAGAAGTCATGGAGGCCGAGCTCGCTGCCATGACATCGGCATCAATGTCCCCAAGCCATCTCATAAGCAGGATGCGTCCCGGTGAACCGGCGTTGTGTCTGCTCAATTCCTCCCGGACCAAATCCTCAATCCCCTTGTTCCATCCGAAGATGGTGTTCAGCATTTGCTTGCGGAGATCATCGTTCGTCAGACGGCTATTGTCAGTGGTGGCCGGGTGCTTGTAAGGAATATCACTGAGTCGGCTTCGTGTATACTTGAAGAGGTCGTGAACCTTGCTGTCAACCGGGCTTGGCAGAACCTCATTTCGCAGGCGGGAGGGCTTCGAGCGGCGAGAGCGGTATGAAGACATCGATGTGCCGGTCAACATGGACGTTCCGCTCATGGAGTACATATCCCTTTCTTGGTACGGCGCAGCAGATGACCTCAGGGACGAACCGGCCGAGATGTATGTGTTTTCGGTCATGCCTCGTGATACAGCCGACGAAGGGTAGCGACCGGGTGTCCGAGACCCTCCGGAGGACTTTGAGATGGCAGAGAGCCCGCTCCGGCTAGAGGCAGCGCTTGCGGAGTCGGCATCGCAGGGGTCAAGCGCCTTGGGGGTGCCCGTGTCACTCCGGCCGACAATACGATCAAACGGAGACAAATGATCCTCATCGCTCTCAGAGATGCCCAATTCGATGGTGCCAGAGGTAGCATCAGAATCGGTGGCGATTGTTGTCGAAGTCCTCTGGCCTTGCTGCTCCTCAATGGAGACCGGCGGTGATGGTGGCAACAGGTTAGCAGGATGCTGGACGTTGGCCACAATGATGGACGGCGTGTTGAGGTCAAACTGCTGAACCGTGTTGTTGGCCCCGAGTGTGAAGAGGCTGGCGCCGGGCCCGTACACTGCCAGGCCTCTGACATGCTCAAGCGTCGGGATGCTGTCCCAAGTAACATGCTTGGTGCGAACATCCCACGAAAGCGTTTCCCTAGTGTGATGAACGTCAGTACAAGCTCTAAGCGCGCGCGTACGTCCAAGTGGCAAATAATGACGTACGAGTCGGAATACTGGATGATTCGGCCGTTCTTTGACCAGCCCATCCAGTTGGGTCCGCTTTGATAGTTGTCGGTTCGCTTGAGGATTCTCACGACCTTGGCGGGGTCGTCACTGCTGTATGACTTGGAGACGCTCCAAACTCGTAGATCGCCGTCGTGCGTCTGGGACGCCAACATGTCCGACTTCTGCCGAGACGACGAGGCATGCCAGTTCAGCGTGACTATTGGTGAAGGCGCTCTCGAGGTGCCTAGGTTGTGTAGAATAGTAAATCGCGGTTGCAGAGTTGCAACCAGCAGAGAGCCGTTTTGGTAACTATGGTCGGTTAGCATCTTGTTATCGGGGTTGCGGTGAGTACCAAGCTTACCCTATCGCAAACGTCCGACAGTCTGCGGCCGGTGCAAGCGCTGTTACTGCAATCTGGTCAATGGTTCTCGAGGAGATATGTTCTGATGTGGTGGGCTCGAATAGAATAATGTTGCCCTGAGTGTTGCCTGAGGGCTTTGTTAGCAGCCTCGACCATAAACAAACTCCCGGTGCAAACTTACCAAACGCGACGTTGCCGTTGCGCATCCAAGCGGCAGTCGTCAAATGCTCGTACGAAGCAAAGCGAGCCACTTCGTCGCCCGTCATGATGTCCCAGACAATTGCTGTCTGGCCGGCATCGTAGCTCACTACCAATCTTCCCGCTCCAATCTCGCTCTGGGTGTCGACGGCGAGCAACTGAACCTCATCCGAGTGCCTCGAAAATCTCCTCTCGATTGTGAGGGTGTCGTGGTGGCAACAGACGATGGATGAGCCCTGCGCATAGAGGAACATGGACGCCGTGGCGGCGCAGGGCTCAAAGTAGCGCATGATGTTGGGCTGCGACATGGTGAAGTCCTGCATCTCATTGCCCCTACCCCTTTTTGACGACTTCCCGGAGCTGACGGTAGCGGTTCGATTTCTTGCGGAAGTGGCCATGATGGCACTATATCTCTTTTTTTTTCTTCTTTTCTTCTTGCGGCTTTCGATCTGGAACCCGGTGTGATGTTAGTCGGCAGGCCGCGTTTGGGAAGCACAGCTTCTAGGCAGAGAGACGGCTGCAGTGTCCTGTACACCGGCAACCTCTTGAGCCCTCTCTACCCGAGAATTAAGTGGGCGACTTTTGTGAGACAGG
The DNA here is from genome assembly GCA_019425465.1 of Colletotrichum falcatum. Lineage (NCBI taxonomy): Eukaryota > Fungi > Ascomycota > Sordariomycetes > Glomerellales > Glomerellaceae > Colletotrichum > Colletotrichum falcatum. The sequence goes on along the minus strand of SWKJ01000021.1, from coordinate 979,281 downwards.
TCTACTCACCAATCCGCGGCTATTACAGCACCTTCCGGCTGCTTCGTGGCGACAAACCAAAGGCAGTCGGGAAGCTACACCTCTTCCACTTCAGCTATCACATGAAGCACTTCCCAATGTCCGTTCCCGGACCGGCTGTCCTTCCACGTTTCAGGGTTCCAGACTCGCGGGATGCTCTTGGTAGGTTGTCTTGGGAGTAGCGGTATCGGTTGGTGATGTCGTGCTACTGTTGCCGGTTGCGCCGTTGTATCCGGGTGTGTCTCTCTTTTTTTTGTTTTGCAGCGCGGGGTTTCTTTCTATGTTTTGGGAGAGAGGGGGGTTTTGCAGCGACTTGCCAATATAGGCAGGACGGGAAAAAGGAGGATGAAGAAAGGTCTGGGAGACGGCGGGTTAAAGATGGTTACACTCTGCCGGGACGGGGTGGGGAGGAGAGGAAGACGCTTTAGACGCAGACGGAGGGTGTGGAGCGATACGGTTATATCTGGTCAAGGAGGTATCTGTTGGACGGGTAGAGAGATCTCACTGGGTAAGCTCTACTCGAGGGGGGTGTGCGGGCGCTTGTCTCGCAGGAAAGGTCTGTCGGCGTGTAACTCGAGTTGTACGCTAGAAAGAGATTTCTCGCAGACGATGAAGGGGAAAAGAAAGAGAAGAGGATCGAGAGACGACAGGAAGACAAGAGAGGTTACTACTGTCTGCTCGAAGGGGGTGTGTGGACGGGGTGTTATGGAGCCAAATAGGACGAGAGTCAAGCAACATGGAGCATGGCGCCTAAGTTGAGAAGCTGAGCTGTCACTGGACGATCAGTCCTGGCCATAAAATTAGAGCTTCTCGCTGAACGGTCGAGGAATCTGGGAGCGGATACGGACCGGCTCATCTGAACGAGCCAAGACGCTGCACGGCTCTGGAGACTAGACCGGGGTGCTTGTCTTCGAGGGTACCCCGGCAAGCCAGTGGAAGGGGACGGCGCAGGGTGTGCAAGGTGCAAGCCACCGCTTGCCGAGGGGTCAGAATTGGGGGATATGCAGCAGGCGGACTGGGGTCGAATGGGAGAAGCGGCCTGGTTGGGCGAGCTGTCGAGTAACGAGGCAAAGCAGAGCGTGTCTGAGCAGGGCAGTACTCCGTACATGAATGTTTTGCCATAATTAGGTAGGCCGTTGGGCCTCTTGTTGCGCAGTGCTAGGTAGCCCATCTCTTCCCTCGCGAAAGTCATGCTTGTGCTTGCAGCAACTGGCTGGCTGGCTACTGCTGCTATTTGCAATGCTTATTCGTCCTGCGTGCGTATGTGCGTGCGCGGAAGACAGGATTATCGGCCTATCAGATTGAATCGCTTGCTCAACCCAATTCGACTCCGCCCGGTTGTTGCAACGGTCACGCTGTCTGTCCGGCCTGTTCAACCGTCTATCAGACAGGCAGAGAAGCATGATGAACCAACAGATGGAAAACCAAATTGTTTGGTCCGCGAGAGTCGTAGTGAGGTCCGAGTTGGGCGGCTGTTCTCCAACAAGCGTGTCTCGCCTTGAGAGTCCCAGCCCCGCCTTGTCCCAATGATTTGACTCTTGCTTCGCCGTATCAATGCAATAAGTGGTCGACTGGAGGAGGATTGAATGAGCGCCAAGGTACCTTACAGGACTGCTGTGGAATGTTAAATGCGTGGTGTGCGCATGGAAGGACGAGTGGCATGACCCTCTCCCCCTCTTCCTCGGCGGTGTTGACGGTGGTGAATCCTGGCATAAGCCGGATTGATTCGCCTCCTGGGCCATGGATGACTCTACCGCTAACTGCTAGGAGTCTCGGGTAGGTTCTTCGACGGGCTCGAGAGCCTATCGAAGGCGTGCGAAGCAGTCTGGCAGAGGCGAGGCCGGTGTGGGTAGAGCGGCGGGAAGTGAGGAAAAGAGCGTGGTTGGGGGAGGAGGATAGCGCTCAGAACCTCTGGGCCTGCACTTGCCTTGCACCTGCCTTGCACCTGCCTTGCACCTGCACCTGGCTGCTGGCGAAGCACGGTAGGTGAGGGGGGAGAGACACAGCAGAAAAGAGGGAGGAGACGAGAGGAGGAAGTCGGGGTTCGGTGGGCTGACGACAGGGTGCAGGGGTGGGGTTGGTTGAACAATCTACGCGCCGAGGAAAGGGTGACGGCGCCTACTGAGCTTGCATGGGGCCAATCCGGAGCCGCATGTGCCTTGTGTCCAGCAGGTGCATTGCAGGGATCTCCATGTCGCCTCATCTAACTGGTTCGTCGCTTTTAACCTCCCGTTGGGAGGATCCACTTGGATCCACTCCATGGTAGTCGGTACGAACCGCCGCCCGCTTTTCCCGTCCACAATGGCGGCAAAGCTTGAGGTAGCCGATACTTCTGCCTCTTGCCCTCCCCCCCCCCCCCCGCTTCTACACACTACCACCTCTTCAACCTCACTTCATGGGAAAGAGCGACAACGAGTTGTGCCTCTCTGCTTTCTTGCTTGCTTAATTGCTTGTCCATTTCTGTTAACCATGGCGCGTCTGTGCTAATTATGTTTGCTGGATCGTTGGATCACATAATCCTTCAGCCATCTCCATCTCCCTTACCCCTCCCATGTCTGTCACATACCCTGCTTCATTCCTCGTCCATTATCAATGTCATTGTCTCTACTCGTTGACACTGGCAGACCTACACATACACACCCTCAGGTCCTGTCTATCAAATCCGAGGAATACGGTCAATTCTTATTGGCAACCTTGGACCATGCAAACCCATGGACGGTATGGCATCTTCGCGTGCCTGGGTCTCGACCCGGACGCCACTCGTCTCGATCTTTCGCCGTCGCCTTTGCCGGCGTGGGTCTGGAATCACATCTCGCTGGCCGGCACACAAGCGGCCACCATCCATCATTTACCCTCCACTTCTTCTGCTTGAAGCTCGGAACTCTGTGTTCCCCTCGCCCTGTATGCACATCGATGTAGTAGTTCAAACACCTGGCAACGTGCAATGGCTCCTCTCTCAAACAGCCCGCATCCGCATTTGCAGCCCCAGGACTTGAGAGCCGACCAAACAGAAGGCTCTCAAGGATTGAGGCTGCAGCAGCACTGCATTTGCCCGCCGTTGGCTCTTTGTGCTTGCTCGCGGGTCGATCACTGCTACGTCCAATATCACATTATGCACAACACAAACACCCCCGCCTACCTGATCCGTATCATATAGAGCTTTGGTCCTCAGAGTCCCGATCCAGCTCGTCCCAACCGCTGTCGTCTGGCTAGTCAGGGCTGGTCTATGCTCAACGTATCTACAGTTGTGGAGACCCGGCCAACACCAAGGACCATCGCAATATCCCACCGATACCATGAGACGCATTGCATCACATCACCTTGGCTCGACAAGCTGCAAGACATACGCCTCTCGCCTCGCGCAGAGCCAAAGGAACGGGCTTTGCTGCACCTGTCGACCTTTTCGTCGGCCTCCTGCCCCAATTCCCTTCTCGTGCACACCCATTCATCTCAATGGTCCCCGCCTGGCCACCCTCCAGACCCCGGGTATCACTTCCACGCCGATGACCCTGGAAAGCCATTAGATGACAGCCCAATGGCACAGGCAGGCGGAACAGCCTCGCAAACTGTGCTCTTCCTTCGGCCGCTAGGATAGTCTGTACCGTCCACACTTGCCCGGCGCGGAACCTCGCCGGCCTCTTCCCCGTGCATGAATCAAGCACACATTAAGGTATAGCTGCATGTTGAGAGCAAGGTTCAATCCACGGTCGCCTCATTCTGGAGCCATCACTCGTAGCAATTGCCAAGCTGGTGCCTCAAACGAACGCAAGGTACAAGGTAGGTAAAGTGCCCTCCCTCCCTCTCTGACACCCCCGCGATGCTACCCCGGAACGGGCGGTCAGTTGCCCCCGCAGCAACCATCTTGGTTCCCGTCCCTCACCTGTCGTGCCGGCTAGCTGCTTGTTGAGTAAGCTCGTTGTCTAAGTCGTCAGGCACCTGGCATGTCGGATTTGACGCTTTTGGCATGAATGCAGTTCCTGGCATCTCGTATAATGCCGTTCTACCTCTGGTGCATCCGGTAACGGCTACCGTTGATATTCAAGGCTCTGACTATTGGTGACGCAATTGATCACTTGTGGATTTCTCGCGGATTCAGGATTGTCATATATGCAGCCCGCGAAGCGTCGGCTCCAACGAATGCCACGCCCTTGTCAGACTTGTTCCCAGCGACGACTATATGGCGTTGCAAGATGTTTCCCCGTAATGAAGTGAAAGAGATTTTGCAACACCACCTGGTTATGCCTTGCACCGGAATGCCCGGGGCCCTCGATATCACACGCCACAATATTTGCGGGCATCCTGGCAGCCTCATCGGACAGCAAACGAGCCCGACTTTCCTGCCCAAATGCAACTCAATCGGGGACCATTGCTGCAATGGATTGGGTGAGTTTCGTTCGCTTGCGAGGATGTGCGTCTGTAAGTTGACGAGCACATCTCTGCCGACCCCTGTCATGTCGTACATCACCTTGGGCCGGTAGCAGGGGGGGGGGGGGGGTGGTACATAGCTTTGCCGTTGGGCTAGCCTTTCTGGCCATCTGATTTTTTGCGTCGTTTCTGGTTGACTTTTCTTTCCGCCTTGATCCCCGGCGCGGCCCTTGAGGAAGCAACTGAAGGTGGGATGGGTACCCCTGGCATGGGTTCCCAAACAGACACTCGCTCGTCAGCTTACCAAGTAGATACGCACGCGTATTCCTCAACTCTGTTTGGCTCGCCCGTCAGGCCTGTTGATCACTTAACCAAGTTAAAAATCGATGATCGGCGGCCATCACACAGTCCGAGCCTCAGAACGGTCTGGTTCTTGGCTCTGTCAATAAGATCCCGTCACGCAACCTCATCGAGCTAGCATGCTGCGGCAGGCTTGCTCCTCGCATCGTGATACCACGGTGATATTCATGCCTGGAGCGCGCCACAGAAGGCATGGCCAGCCCGAAGTACCGAACTGGCACCATGCGTTATGGCGATGGGCGAAAATGCGCCTCGGTCAATCACGACGAGGATATCAAAAAGAGAACCCCGGGACTCCGTAGGGGACGGACTGACTCGAGGCGTTTGTCACATTTCGTTTCCAGGGCTCGCCACAGTGACAGTCACAGCTCGCCTGGAGACTCTCTTTTAGAGGGCCATCGCTAGGGGTCCCTGGATGCTTGGCAAGCTGTCGCCCCACGCACATACGGTATGTACTGCTGCTCCATCTTACATCGATCGCTGAGATCAAACCTTGGGATCTCGCACGCCTGGAATGTGACCGACAGGCGTCCAGGGCCGGCCATAAGAACGCCTAACAATGCGTGTGTAACTCGTGCCATTGCGATCGACGACGGCGACGCTTTCGTTGGGGCACCACGGCATTCGCATATTCCGTGCTGCTGCCGCGGCGCACAAGATGCCGCTGCAACGCCGGCCTGCGCTGCTCCAAGGCCGACAGCCGTCACCATGCGCGTAGCGTCCCATTTGGAAGAGGCGGCGGCATACCACGAAGCTGTGCCATGATGGCGAAACGCTTTCTTGGAACCGCCAGGCGTCTCCAACAGCTGAGCATCACGCCTCCTTGGGGCAACACAGCAGTAGGAATATATCATATTGATTACGACAGCAGTTTCGTGTGTACCGCGCAATCCGCAGTGTGCCCGCGTCAGTCGAGAGTGCCTTGTATGTACCCAAACCCGTACCGGGGTCACAGAGAATTGCTGTGCGACGAATGGGGGGCTGCCGTGCCGCTTTGGCGTCTCCATTGGCCGTCAGCCGTCCCTCGCATACGGAACGAACGGCCGCAGAATCGTCGATAACTGGCCCTCACGGAGCACCTTCATTCTGGAGGGGGGGGGGGGGGGGGGGACGACGTGAAATCGTTTCCCCCGAAAAGCAAACACATTTTGCGCGTTTGTGACAGAAGCAAGTCGTCAGACTCTCTTTTGCCTATCGGAAAGAAAGCCCGCGTCCCGTGACAGTGAGTCGATGCGGCCCTGGCCTGGATCTCTCTGTCTGCGGACGGAGTAAAGGTTGGCTGCTCGACCATCACCAGATGGTTGTGAGGGAAAAAGTCCATCTTCGGGCTTCGATTGGAAGACTCGAGGCGTCGCAGCAAGGTAAGTCACACACCACCCTGTAGCATCACGGAACTGACGCCGTAAAAGGGGACCTGTCTAGCTCTCGCTTACCCCTGTCCCGACGTCCTTCTTGGTCAGCGGTGGGGTGTCGTCTTGAATCGGCCTTCTCCTCTGTCTCTCTCCCTCTATTTTTCATTCCCAACCGCCCCAAACGGACGGTAAAAAAAAGGATTCAGAAACGGCAAGACTGGGATGATGCGTAACCGGAACCCGAATCATTTGGAGCGTTGCAGGGGCAGGATGATGAATGGGACCTCCGCTTCACTTCTCTTCCCTAATCAGCCCGTCCGATCAGCTCTGACTGCAGCCCCTACCCCATCTGTAGAGATCATCACCGATGGGATCCTTGCTCGACTCTTCACGTCTACATAGTAGTCGCACCCACATCTTGGCCTCGACTTTTGCATCTGACCACCCGGAAGATGGATCAAGATCTGATAACGCTCTCTTTTTTCTTTTCTTTTTTTTTTCACTTTTGCATCCTTGGTCATTCGGTCACGGTTGTGCTGTCGGTGACGTAAATTGATAGATGGTCGACACGTCCGCGTCGCGCCGACCTCGTTGGCGACGGCCATCGGAGCACTACACGACCCCCTGGGAGGAGGAGGTTAAAGGCAGCCGCCGTGCCGCACGACGACCCGCATACGGCCTAGGTGCGTGTGATTCGGACGGCGCTATCTGTGACTCGTTGGTGGCCCCCTCCCCCGGTCCTGCCAACCCCGTTTACGGCCGGCACGAGCCATGAGCGCATAGGCAATCAACCACAGGCGGCGGGCACGCCAGGGCTAGCTCCTAACGCGCGCGGGGCCATGCGGAAGGGAGGCGGGGGGAGAGGGTGGGCGTCCTGTTGAATTGCAGAGGCGGACAGACAATGTCATCTGTCGACTGTAACTGCGTGACGGGAAGGGAGACGGACCGGGGCTAGGCAGTCGTTGGTTTGGAGGTGTGAGAAGAGGGTTCGGGTGTCATTGGTGGCGTCTGAGGCTTAATTGGCTTACGTGAAGGACGGGGAGACTGGGATCCCGACTCTCACATCACCACTGCTTCCGTGTTGAGAGGGCCGGTCTCGGAGGAATTCGTTGTTGTATGTTATCTCCGATAGATTGAATCACAGCTTATCGAGTCGAGAAGGGCATGGGGTGTTGTGGCTGGGGGAAGGATATGCGCGGCTCGGTGCGAACGAAAGCAAGTTTTTTTCCAGGATCTTTGGGCAGCAGAAGTGGCGAGGGCAGGGGAAAGAAAAAACAAGAAATGAAGAACTGATTAGACCACTGGAGGAGGACGAGGAGTTGGTCGGAAGCGCTGGGCAGCGCGGCGGTGAGCGCAACGAGCGACGTGATGCATATCCCGCGGTCATGTGCCCTCGTACAGCGTGTATAAGCGGGTTCGATATCTTTTTTTCTTTTGGCTGGGGCCGGCGGTTGCAGCTGTCATTGGGGGGGTTGCCGAAATGCGGTATAAATAAAAAACAAAAAACAAAAAAGGAGGTTGTGGCCTGCGACAATTCGTGCCACGATGGACGAAGGGAATCGTTGAATGACTCTTTGCTTTTCCCCGTTGGTGAGAGTGCCTGCCAACCACCTGCCACTCCCCGCCGCGCCCAGCCGTTGAGGGGGCACGTGGTTTTTTGTGCGCCCTGCACTCCGGGAGATGCAAGTCTGCGAAATGTCGGAACAGATGTTCGTGGGGGGGGGGGGTGGACGGGCGATTCTTCCGTCATGTTCCCGTCCCCTGAGGGAGACACGCGGCGAGTCGTCTGCTAGTTAATTAGCGTTCATGCCCGAGAGCGGCGGCCCGGTGTAAGTCGGGTGGCATCCAGTGTCTCACCTGGGCTTTTCTGGAAGCATTGTGGGGAATTTCCCACGAGGATTGTGGCGGGATTTGGCGGAGCGGCCCTGCAGCGTCGGCGTGTCGGTGTGGTTTAGGACGCAGGACGCCTAATGCAGCGCCAACGAAGCAATGAGTCGTTCATAGGCGTGAGGATCTCGTATTCCGACCCGGTCTGCCAGCTTCGCCTCTTTTGCGGTGTCGGAGGGAGATATCTCGCTGGTCGGGCATGCCTGGCTGGCCCATCACGCGCCGTCCGCGAACACACCCCTGAGGCTTCCGAGGGAGAAGCCGATGCCTTGGCCGACGTCTTCCCAGATCTTGGTGCAATATGAGCCCGCGAATCTGTGCGAGACCTTGACTGTATGCACAAGGTGCAGCGCGGCACACCTGTCCCCCCATCGAAATGCCGGCGCCAATGTGCCCCCGGCACCCTGCCCGGGCCGCCGGGGCTCCACTGGGCCCCCGTTCCGCTTGTGTGTGCGGGGCCCGCCCGGGGCAGGCCCGGTTCCGACACCACCCACGGGCTTATTTTGACAACGTGCCTACCTAACTGTAAAGCTTGGTCCGGGAACAGGGATCCAGCGGCCTCGAGGACCTGGGACAGGCGCACTCGGTAAATGCCACGAGACTTGACCCTTCCTTGCATAGGCTTGTCGAGTTCGGTGGTGACAGCATGTCAATGGGATATCATGCGATGCCAGAAACCAGCCGAGAGTCGCTCAGTGGTCGCGCACAACCTAGGTCTTGGTTGCCCCACGAACGATGGATGCAAGACGGTCATGGCAGTTAAGCCTAAGGAAATAGAGTAGCAGAGGTTTCTGGACTCGCGGAATTGACCATTCCTATAGAATGGGCGCTTCATTCCGAGACTATACTGATTATTCAGAAGCCAGAGAGCGCTTGAAACATGGACTCTACAGGAAGTGTAAGGGCCGGGGGCAGTGTCGTGTGCCTAGGAAGCTGTGTGTTCATGACCCGAGAGCTCCAACCGAGACGACAACAAGCTTCAGTTGTAGAACGGATTCTTGTCTGGAAGAAAAAGTCGAAATGAGGAGTATTCGCTTAGAAACATGGCAAAATAAACCGAGCTGGCTTCTGTTCCAAATCCAATGCCTGTATTTCTGTTCAAAAAGACTCAGATGGTCGGTCGCTTTCCACCATATCAGGATCATCCACAAGTGCTTTTCGGTGGGCCGCGGTTGCTGGTCTAGATTTTCATGGTGTGAATAAACCGCTTGTTGAGATTAATCTGTCTTGTTGAATGAAGTAGACAGCATTGTTGCTGGGCCCAGGGTCTCTGGCCTTTATTGTTGTCATGCTCCAAGCCAACCACCTAATCCAGCAGATATCGTTACTCGGAACGCGCCACATGTGCACATCACGATAGATCCAGCAAGTCAGAGACTTCAGGGACACCAATTGGAAATACATAAGCCCAGTAGCTCCAAGCTGTACCAATCCCGTCTTATCATTGCGGGGAGCTGCGCTGTGTCTGTTCCCTTTCAACCTGCGAATCTCATCGTCAGGGGTATACTGCCTCCCGAAAATCCCTTGTGACGATACAACCCAGATCCGACTCTTTGTATTCATGCCCTCGTTTTATAGTTTAGGAACTCTCGAGAAACCCCAAAAGCCGATGTGGCTGGGCTCAAACCAGACTGAGGGCAGTCACGACCAAATTAAATGCCATCGATGGCCTCGATTGCTCCACCTCATGTTCGTACCACTTGGAACATGTCTAGTATACGCAACGAACTTTCCGCTCCAGTCCATCTGCCAACCGTCTTGGAAAACGGACAATCGACACCAGCTCTGTCAATCTTGGCACAGGGTTCTGCGGTAAGCCAAACATTTCGACCATTACGAGCTTTGCACGCGAGAAGAGCCTCGGAGCCCATTCAATTGCTGAGGACTAACTGAGTCGCTTCATCACCGCCATTAACCAAAGCCACAAAACGTGCAAAAATCAACGGCCTAGCAAGTCAGAGAAAAATAGAAACGCCATTGGAAATCTTCAAAGCCGACGACGGAAAAAGCCGTCGAGCTGCACAACACACCTACTTATACACGGAAACCAAAGACCCGGGCTTACGATACCCAAACCCGGCCACAAGGCTGCTAGTTGTATACGTACCCTGCACTTCGCTCTGAAAGACGCCGCCCGGAACAGAAAGACCAGGAGGCCAGGAAGAAGCGAGGCCTGGGAGGCCGCTGCCACTGCCCCTGTGCTTTATCCAAATCGCACGAGCCACAGTATATGCTGGCACGTGGACCGGCAGGTCGAGAGGCTAGCGAGGCATGCGGAGGACCCGGGGGTATCTTCCCGGGAGCAGGGGAGTCAGGGCGTGAGTTGCCATGAGAGGGCAATACAACAGGTCCACCCCCGTCTCCTACTGAATCTACTAGGAGCGAAAATGGGCAGGAACCTTCAAGTATCTATGCAGACCCAGCCATCGGTGCTCGGTTGCTTCGATCGATCCTCAGGCACTGGGTGCCTCTCTACGCATTTACAGAGCACACATTCAGAAAGGAAACAGGATCAAGGGGTTCATAATAAGAACCGTCAACTGTAGGTCTTTATGTCTTTGAAGAAAAGGGTCTAAGAAATCGCCGCCCCCTATTATTCCAGGGGAAGACGTACCATTCTAGATCGTAATCAAGTAAAAAAAAGAAAGAAAAAAAAGAGAAAAGAAACAACCAAACGCCGGTTGGGTGTGCGTGACATCATTAATACAACTGGCAAACCAATCTTTGGGGGGAGACGGGAGTGGAGTGGCCAGCACGAGACATGAAAATCGAAAGGGTGTAGGAGGAAAACAAAAGGAGCCAGCGACCGTGATGTGAGACAACCGTTTTCTCCCCCAACCTGGACCCGACTTCGTATAAGACGACCCTCCGAGTTTTCTGGAACGGACGTAGTGTCCGGGTCCTGTCCGCGTATTAAGAGTGGAACTGAGCGTCCCAGTGCTCGTTCTTGATATTCATGGGTTCCGGCATCAGAGAGCCAAGGACGGGCGACCCGTGCATATCGTCCGCATGCCCTTGGACGTGCTGGTGATCGCACAAGGCACCGACGCCAAACCCGTCAATGTCGTAGGCGGCGTCGAAGGCCGAGTAGATTGGACTAGGGGCCCAGGTGCTGTGGTCGTGGCCGTGCTGGTGGTGGTCTTGATCGTGGGCGCAAGACATGGCTTGGGGGAGATCGAAGGTCGGGTGAGCGCCCATGAGGGTGGCAGACGGGCTGAACTGCAGGTTGTGTGGTGCCGAGAACATGTCGTCGCTGCAGGGAGTGAGCATTCTCGGCGGGAAGGCGGGCTGGCATTCCGTGGCGGCGGGAGAGGCCATGGACGCCGGTGTAAACTGTTGCCGGTAGGACGGTTGTTGGTGTTCGTGTTTAACCCTGACTGGAGACCTGGGACGGGCCTCGGCGTGGTGGCGTATCGACTCGAGCGTCCCCGGTTCGGGCTTGACCCGCTCGTTCTCGGAATCCTCCTCCTTTTTGGGCGGCTTCTGCTCCTTTTTATTTTTCGTGACCCGATTCTTGTTCGCCGCGGCGGCTCTGTTGCGCTTCTGGGGCTCGAGGCCCAACATCGCTGAGCGGAAACGAGAGTATCTCATGCGAGCAGCATGCCCGTTTGTGATGGGCTGTGCCAGTATCGGATCATGGGCAACGGCATTCCAGTCAATCTGGACAACACGAGGTGAGCCGAGGGTCGAGGGGATGGCTTGTCATCGGCAGCACTCACATCTTTCAAGTTCTTCTGTTTCAGGATAGCGAAGAGAAACCTCGTCATCTGGTTGTCGGTGTTGGAAGACATGCTGGAAGTGTCGATAGGTCTAGGTCTGCCACCCCGAGCTGCCCACGCTATGAGATGGAGGTGAAAGTCGATAATGGGGATCAGTGAGCTCGAGGGAGGGGAGCAATTTGAAGTGCACAGCAATGGCTGCAGAAGCTTTTGCTCGACCCAGCCAACCGGCACACAACAGGCAGGTGTGGAGGTGAAGTGCAGGAAATGAGTCACTGTGAAGATTGGTGAGGCGAGGCGAGAGCCAGATATATGGCAGCCAAGTCAGCAGGTTGCAATGTGGAAATGGTGCAACCACTGGGAGCGATATCAGTCACCCGTCGGTGTGGGAGGTCAATGAAGGCGAGGCGGACAAAAGAGGCGGACAAGGAGGGATTCGCCAGAAGTCGGCACAACCACCCCGGGACATCAACGGTAGTTATAGGCGCTTTGGAGAGCCTTGGACTCTGGAGCTAAAGGGATGGGATATGCAAGTCGGCTTAATGCTTCACCCCCCCTCCCCCCTGGGAGCGAACTTGATGGGGCAGGCCGTGGCAGCGCTTGTGGGCGGGAGGAGCGCAGCGGAGCTTGATCAGTACAGTACAGTATGAAGAAAAAGAAAGGCGAACGAAGATGCTTTCAGGGCAGACGCCGTAGCGCTTGGGCCGGCATTTTATCGAGGTGTAAAAGTGGCAAGCCCCCTTGGTTGAGACACAAGGAATCAAAATAGTCCCTTGTTGCCTGGAGTTACGGCCAGGCTTTGACGGGGACGTATGGCCTTGAGGAGGAGGGGGGGAGGGGCGTGACGTTTGTGGAGGAGTGGAGCGGTCGTAAGGTGTGGTAGAGGAGCAAGTAGCTAGAGCTGCATGTGCATGGCATGGCATCATCCATGGACGGGATGGACGGTTTGAGGTTTTGATAGCAGCTTAGCCGAGCACCGATGAAATGTTGGAGGGGGAGGGGTCGAGGCAGCGTGGGTGTGTCGCGGCGCGGGGCCGTGCCATTTCTCTTATTCGCGTAAAGTGGTTTCTGATCTCCCTAGCTTTTTTTCCCCTTCAGTTTTTTTTTTTTTTTGGCAGATCCCTCCCCTGCACTCAGCCGACGAGATGGAGTCGACTTGACTCTGCCTGACGAATGACGGTTCGGGCGGGGATAAGGAATTGCAAGGCGTCCAGGCTAGCGTGTCCACTGACATGCAACCACTTCGTACTAATTGACAATTGCGACTTGCCCTCGCACGTAGGCAGAGTTGACTCGTCAATTGACACGCGGAGCTTTCGTGATGCTGGGGTAAGATTTTCACACCCTTGTCGGTCAAACAGGCCATCCCAGATGCAAGATCCAGGAACGAGCAGCGCACCACTTGGAAACGGAACAGGGATCTTAATGGGTGACATGAGACAGAAGCGCGGTATAGGGTGTGTATCCGTATGTGTGACTCAGTCACTCGAGTAGTGTAGCGTCGGAAATGGAGGTGGTTGGGGTGGGTTGTCTACGTCCATGTTGCGGCATCCGGTTCGCACTATTCATTGGCGGCCTTCCTGCACCGAGTCGACAAACAGACTTGGACCATCTCTGGTTGTCTAACACACTTGTGACGACGCAAAATAACAAAAAAAAAAAACCTGCAGACGCATAAGGTAGATATGTATTGCGACACGTATGAGCTGGCCTCGTGCCTGAAGGGTGTCAAGCTAGGGAAGGATTCTTGAGGCTTGCGACACCGGACTGCTGCGATGCAAGATACGGCGATAAATGACAAACAGAGTTTGGACTTCTTGGCCCGATGGCGCACCCCCTGGATTCGTGCTTCAGGCAGTCATTGTGTCGTAATTTCAATCTCGTGTCTGGACCGGGACATTTGTCGGGTCAATCGAGATAATGGAACAGCCTGGCAATTGATGGTCAAGATGGCCATTTGACGAGCAAAAGCCCTCCGGGGATGGGAAAAAATTGCCTTGAGAGCAAATAGTGTACATTAGAGCCGTGAGACGGGTAGTTGTAATGCGGATCGCCTGCGTTGGTGTCCTGGGCAACACGCGATGAAGTTGGTGGGATGCGGTGAGGTGGTTGGGAGACGCGTTCTCGCGAACTCTGGGCGGGGCACTGTGCGACCAAGTTTTCGCCAGGTCGCCACGAAACCACGTGATGAGTACAGTCGCGGCCACCGGATGCACCGTGCACATGACCCGCAGAGCAATCCGCGATAGCTGCCTGAGGCCTGAATGCATCGGGTCTCCACACCGACCGTAGCCGGTTGAGAGCTGCGCCGGACGCTAAAAGCAGCGCTGGGAGGACCTGGATGAAGGGATGAAGGGGGGCCTCCCACGGATTTGGGATGAGCCTCCTAAGTGGCAACCTCTCCAAGCACATACATCACTTTCGCTTCGGAGGTCGAGGAAAAGGGCACAGATGAGTTCATCCTTTTGGCCTGGTCGTTCGAGCGTGCGCTAGTCCCGTCAAACTTAAGTGTGTTGCCAGATCTCGTCAGCATCCGTAACACGGCTTGAGGCGCATACGGAGCGGATTGCACCATCGGGTGTGTCCCGAGGCTGGTCTCCCTTGGGCCAGCACCAACACCCGAGAGGTGACGGCCGGCCGCCCAGTGTCTTGCAATCAGGCTCTTGAAAGCAACGTTGTCTCGTTCAACGAGTCGTCTGCAGACCAGAGTGCAGTCATTGATGTCTCAAGGATCTATGCGATATAAGCCCTCCCTTTACCATCTAGCTAGGAATACGAGATGAGCCGGAAAGATTGCAAGATAATATTGGATAACCTCAGTGGTTGCTTTCTTATGGAATGCAACTGTACAAGTGTTGAAATAATCGATTGAGACCGAATTGGAGGGAGCTGCGTGCTTACCTTGTCAATGATGCGAGTGCGCTGGCGCTGGGCCAGCTAACGTCTATTGTACCAGGTGGCTTAGCGGCATTGTTCACATTCGGTTCTGCTACACGGTTAAACGTCGGGCGTACTGGTCTGTGATGCAGGGAATGGGCCCGCCACGGTCCCACCAGCGTCTCTGAACCTCGAAATATCAAGGCAAACGACGGGTTAATGGCAATTTTTCGATTCCAAAGACTCCGAGGAGCATTTCAAGACAATTCTTGAAAGCCTATTCCCAATATTTCCTCCGTTGGTAGGCCCTGGAAACCAGGTGAGCGAGTGCGTGCAAGGCAAGCTCTTGTTCGGTAAAAAGTTGAACCGATCCGAGACCACATTTTCTCCAGTGTTTCCCCTCGAATGGAGACTTTGGGGACGAACACCTTCGGCGCTGTCGTCAGCACACTACCAATTTCTCGTCTTCGACCGCGATAGACAGCTACCAGCTCATCCACTTTCAATCGTATAAGTCGCGATCATCATCGTCGCCACCCGTCCACATCATTCGTCGCTGTCGCCATGAACAAAAATTGGAACGACAGGGCCGACAAGGACCTTTTCTTCACCATCCTCTCCGTGAAGAACATTGGCGTCATCAGCGGCTCGGAATGGACCACCATCGGCAACCACATGCGCACCCTGGGTTATGGCTTTACAAATGAGGGATGTCGGTAAGTCTGCGCTTCATGTCACTTATATCACTGTCTCTCGCTTTTTCGCCCGCCCACCATGAACTGCACCGAAACCGAATTATAGGCAGCCGAGGCATTTATTTATTTGTCTTCTCAGCGCTGTTGCACGCGCTGTTCTTCTTCCTCTCTGTCGCTCCCCCCTTTTTTGCATTCTTGGGTACTGTCCTTGTCGTTTTCACCCTCCTCTGACCCTCTTATCGGCTGTCTAAACCGCCGGCCACCTTGCAAGAGTAATAACCGGAGGGAACCTCGTCAAATGGATGCAATTGCGCTCGCCGGCTCTCTTTGTCGGGTTTCTCTTCTGTTTCCATCAGTGCCATTTCTCCCCATCTCTCATGTTCCTCTCGCTTCTCATGTCCCGGGGACGCCTCCTCTTGTTCTATTTGGTTCCGTGAAACATCTTTTGCAGAAGCCGAAAGACCTCGACGGTGAAAACGTCTGGCCCGCCATCTTCGAGTGTCCTTCATGCCACACTGTGTTTCACGTCATGTATTAGTCAAAGCGCTTCGCAATCATTTGCTTTCGTCTCATTTTTTTCTGTCGCCTCATTGTGGAGTTGAGGCTCTACTACATCATCTCAATGGCGACTGACAGTTCGCAGGCAACACTTCCAAGGTCTCCGCCGTGCCCAACACAAAGCCGAGACCAACGGAGGCAGTCCGGACAACCCTCGGAAGCTTGATCCCACCACAAACCCGATTACCCGTCGTCCTGGCCCAGGTCGCGGAAGGCCCAAGAAACAGCCTCAACAGCCTGCGCCCATGCAGCTTCCTGCTCTTCCTAGCCAGCCCGGCCAGCTCGTTCAACCCAGCCAACTCGTTCAGCCCACCCAGCCAAGTCAGCCCGGCCAGCCCGGCGGCCAACCCGGTCAGCTTGGACCTGAACAAGAACCTCAAGCCAGCCAACCTCCCCAACCTGACCATCATCAACCCGAACACCAGCATGACCACCAGCCCGACCCCCAACAGAATGCACCCCACCAGCCCGACTCCCACCAGCCGGATTCCCATCAGCTGGGCCACCAGCCCGACCATGGTCAGTCAGTTCAAAACGATCAATCACATCAACAATCATCCGTAATATCCGATGATCTCGGTGCTTTGCCAGAGTCCTTGGACCTCCCTCTCAAGGAGGACTCTCTCGACCTATCCTCAAGGAAGACAACGATGACGAGCAGGACGGCCACGATGCTAAGAGAATCAAACTCGACAACCCCCCTCAGGATCCCTCCCTTGTCGATGATGAAGCCGTATTAGCTTTGGCCGCCCATAGTGAACCACACTCCGTCGATGGCTACGCTTCTGAGTACCCGACAGCTGGTCTAACGGGGGCGGACCCGCACAGCTTCACCTACAGCGGCGAGGCATAGGATATAAACTCGGCCATTTGCACGACTGCTAGCATGGCCCAGAGCTCACGCAGTGGCAGTTGTGTGGCCCAAGACTTGTCTTCAAATCGATGGGCTCAGGAGGGTTGATATTGCTACCCCGAACCAGTTTTCTCAGGTCAAGGCGTTGTGCATCAAAGCGATAGAGGCATCGGGAGCGAAGGTAATGAACACGACCAGGAGCTTGGAGTTCGGGTCGATTGGGTATTTCATTGTTTGCTTTCATTCATCAGTCATCATTCAGCGTATAGCGTAGAAAGAACCGGTCTCAGGCTAGCATTGACCGAATGCCTCTGTCGAGGCTGGAAGTCTTCGGCACGAGAAGAATAAACACACCAGAGTTTGCTAGCCACCACACGATGTTTCTTTCTTTGAAGGCATCCGTAATGCGATGTCCTGTCTGCTGGCACCCATGATCTAACCAAGCCGCTTTCACTAGCAAGCGAACCTATATTCTACTGTGGTCCTTCGGCCACCCAGCAGGCACCGACAAGGTTCCATGGGATGCAAGATAGGTCTTCAGCGTTCTGCACTTGCCAGATTGTATTTCCATCCAGCATACTAGCCTGTGTTCTGCTGCTGTTTGGACTCTGCTACAATTCATACAGAGTGGGTAGGCCGGGTAGATGCTGTCATATAACGGCGTCTCTATGAATAACACCTCCAAGACAGTCATGGCTAGTAGGCTTCCGTGACCCTCCGTGACCCTCCGTTCCTGCTCCTTGTGCCCCGGTCTGCTTTCCTTCCCGACTGAAGGCAGGAGTCTTTCCATCGGGCTACAAGATACATCTATGACTTGAAATCTTTTCTCGTCATCACCAACTTTCTTTTCCACCATCCAACACTCGCAAGAGACCCGTTGCTCTCCGTCGCCACCAGATACTCCTTTCAGAATAATATTGGCCTCAAGAAACTCATCAAAACAATACCGGCAAGATGTCCGAGAAGAAGGCCGCCAGCAAGTGGAGCAATCCGGAGTTGCTCCAGAGTTTGATGCTCGCCCTGTACGGCCAGCTCAAGGCCAACCTCAACAAGGAGGTGAAGGACGCGATCGAGGAAAAGATGCATCGCGACGGCTTCGAGGATGTCACCTGGGAGGCAATCCGGTAAGTCTACGGAATTTCCTTGAGTTCCTCTCCCTGTTCTTCCTGCGGCGCACTCTCGGGACATGCAAGTTTGAGACTGCCTTGCGTATCGCTCCTTCTGTGAGACTGCCTGGTGCTTTCTGCGATTTCTATGCCCTTCGCCTGCCCTCCTTCCCTTCGAGAATTCATTGCTTCCAACATTTTCCCTGCGGCGTATAAAATCTTCTTCCTCTCCTCCAACATCCCGTTGATGATCCAATTTCACACTTTTTTTTATTCCACTCATCTTCAACCACTCCACACCCACACGATTGCAAACCACAGCAACATCGGAGCACAAAACCTCTTCTTCATCTCACCACGAACACGATGTCTCGCGTTACTATGAAGTGGACTCCTGAGGTCGATCAGCAAGTTCTGGTCGCCATGGTCAAAACCATGACCCCAAACGCCGAACAGTACTCTGCAATCATCCAGGATCTTCACGCCCACGGCCACCAGAACTTCACAATTTCCGCTCTCAAGTGCGCCTTCCTCTTTATCGCCGCCACCTCACTCCTTTCCCTCTTTCAACTTCCACCGCACCGGCATGGAAACGCTAACCTCTATGATAGGCAGCATATTCAGAAGTTGCAGCGCAAGGAGCAGACCCCGGCGACGGCGGTGAGGCCAGCACCACTCCCGTCAAGAAGGCCGCCAAGAAGGCACCCACCCCGCGCAAGCGAAAGACTCCCGTCAAGAAGTCCAAGACCGAGAGCGACGCCGAGAACGAGGAGGAACAGGAGCAGACTCCTCCCCCAAGAAGCCCCGCACTCCCAAGAAGCCTAGGTAAGCAACGTCTTGATTATGCCTGTGAGTTGTGCTGATAAGGACTGCACAGCATGAAGGAGGAGGCTGACGAGTTCCTCAACACCGACGCTATGGAAGGCAACCGCTTCGAGCCCAATGATGTCGAAATCTAAGTTCGACTTGCGCATCTCTGGCTGAATGCATCAATCCGACCATATGACCGTCGCGCACCGCGGATGACACTTGCTTTTCTGGGTGATGAATTGGAGGTTTGGAGGCTTGGATGGATGATGAGCCGAAGCGACGGGCTTGGATTGTGCACATCTTTGGCATCGGTACAGATGTTACCCCTTTCTCTATGCTTCGTCAGTCATGATAGGCCATTAGTTGCCTAGGGTTACGGAAAAGTTCTACTGAAATCAAGAAACTCTACTTGCTTTATCTAATCCAGGGGCTCCGCCCATGGGTCTGTACTATGCAGTGACTGGTCATGCCACTTTGCTCTAGTGGTATGGTCGTTGCAGCAAAGTTCTCGGGTTTTCCACTATCGCTCATGGGCAATGTGCCCGGTTATGTACCCTCGTTGAGGTAGTTGCAAACAAACTGGCAAGAGGGATTGAGTTATACACACATTCCAAGGGTTTACTGCAATGAGTGAGCAATGTCTTGACTCTAAGCTTGGAAAAGATGTGCACATGCTTCAACGGTTCCTGATAGAACTGGCGAGAATGATGAAGGTTTTTTATTTGCCCTGGGAGACTGGTATCTCTTGTGATTGTTTCTGCATTAAGTAGGTTTGGTGACTACGGTGAGAGCGAGCCCCTCGCCCAACTTCACAATACCTCTCGCCAGTTTGGCCAGTTTGGCCAGAGAACGATTGAGGCGAGTGCCCGCCTTGTTCAAGACCACCTTCCTTCCTCCTGATCCTCACCAGCTTCAAAGGCCTTTCACCCAAGGCTAAACTATATAAACCCTCTTCCTCTGCCACTATTCATCAGAACTTCTTCCTCCCTTCAACCCACATTCATTCTCTACAACCACTCAACCTACAATATCGAGTCCTTCAATAGTCGAAGGTCAACATCAATAGCCTTGCTATATACAACACTGAGGTATGTGTACTTATGTTGTCTCACTCATTCAGACTTGAACTCTTGAGTATTTTTCCTGGTTATGATGATTATCTCGAACCTGACTAAAAGCTCGCCATCGATCGAGATCGACTGGGCAACAACGTCATGTGATGCTTCGAATTTCTTCATCACCATACACTCAAGTACCCTCACTTTGGTTTCATCTGTTGCATTACTGCTCTTGTATCGTTACGAATCATCACCTTTGCATCATCTCCTGTATCATTCCCCAACCTCTTTCACAAATTCAACATCTTCCACATTTTCCCCGTCAGCAGAAGTGTCTACTGTCTCTTTAAATCACTTCACGTCTCTATTCTGCACCGCTCTTTTATTTATGTCTATTTGCCTTGATTCTCTCTCACAGCGATTACCTTTTAGAATAATTACTGCATCCTTTTTGTATCTGAATCATCTTTGGCTAGAAACGCATATGTCTATTCTTGCTAACCATCTCATAGTAACCCACTTCAGCAGCATTCATCATGGCCCCAAACACCTGGACTGATACCGCCGAGAAGGACCTGATCTGGACCTTCATCAAGGTCTGCAACGGCGGCAAGATGCCCAAGCCCGACTGGTCCGCCATTCACCGGGAGATGACCGGCTTGGGCTACAACTTCACCACCAATGCTCTTAAGTAAGCTCGCTTCATCCCCTTTAGCATAATCACCTTTCTTGCCCCCTCAGGCCAGACATGAGACTGATTGCGCTTTCGTTTACAGCCAGCGTTGGACCAAGACTATCGTCAAGAACTATGGCAAGCGCGGCAACGCCGCTACCCCGGCCTCGGCCAGTGCTCCTTCCACCCCTGCCTCTTCCCGCAAGCGTGCTGCTCCGGGCTCTGGCGCCCGTGCCCCTGAGGCTCGCGGCCGCCGAGGCAACCAGGCCGCTCATGAGATGGCTGCCGGCGCCACTTCTGTCGACGACGGCCAGGATGACGATGAGCCCGAGCTCAAGGACGTCAAGCCCAAGGCGAAGCGCGCCAAGACCTCCAAGACTGGCGCTGCTGATGGTCTCAACGGTCAGCAGATCGATCTCACCAACGATGCTGAGAACGTTCAGACCTCCGAGCGTCTCGCGGACCTCTCCATCATGGGTGGAGTCAAGGTCAAGTACGAGGATGGCTACTTTGGACGTGGCCGCGAGCGCAGGTATGTCATGTTCCGTCTCATCTCATCCCCTCTGCTTCTATCCCAAGCCCTTAATCCCACCTCGCCATCTTATGACGATGGTGCCATTTCTATGGAGCCGGGCATATGGCAGCCACGAGCTTCTGGCACTTCCGCGCGGCCTTCAATCGACCATTCGCATACACGTGAACGTTTGCTGACGTCTGATAGCATGACTGTTGCCCCCTTCGGACACTCCGCCGAGTACTTCAACGTGTCCGCCAGCAACGCAGGCCCCTCTCAGCATCGTGCGCTTGACGATTCCATCTAGGAACGCGTTGAGGCCCGCATCGCCGCCGCCGCCAACCATTTCTAAGGCGGGACGAGAGATGGAGTTTCGCTACAGAGACTGAGAGAACGTACCGTTTGCTACTTTTTCTTGCTTTTCCCGGCCGCTTTGCTTTCCCACCGGCAGAAAAGAATAGGCACAAGTCGCATAAAAAAGAAGTACTTACATACCTTACTCTCACGTACTGGGCAACGAATCATCGGCCGGCGGTTGTGGACAAGAACTGGCTTTTTCTTCTTCTTCGTTATTCAGTCATTGGGCGGCAAACATCTCTCAACTCCTCGCTGCTGTTTCTTCTTCTTCTTTCTATTCATTGCGGCTTTCTGGTTTGTTTCCTTGGCTTTCGTCGCTGCACCGTCTTTTCTCTCTCCCGTCTTTGCGGTCAACTTCACCGATCGGATACACCCGTTTTGGCTCGGTTTTTGGGGCAGCATAGATATGAAGAACCGTGGACCTCGCAAGAGAGCCCAAGGAAAAGGGGCAAGGACCGGCAAGGAGCAACGGAAGACGGATGAACGGTTGAACTCTACAGGGAAAGGGCTTTTGGTGTGAGTGTGTGTTTTCTTGTGGCACGGAGTACGAGGGATGGCTAGTAGGGCTCATCGCATATGGACATCGGGGAGCGGGAGACGAATGACACGGATGAGAAAGGGGGCCAGGAACAGTTCCTGATACACCCCCCAAGTTGCGCGCGCGAGTTGCGAGGCTCTATGGAGAGCAAGCTGGCAGTTGTCTCTGCTCGGTTTCCCCTTCTTCGTATAGAGCTCTCGAGTAAAAAGGTTTCTGAACTTCGCCTCCCAACTTTCAGAGTGAGGTGTTGCCACGTTATGCATCCCATCCCCTAAAAATTGACTCCAGCGTGGAACAACCGGCCAAGGTCACCTCTGGCGCCCGAGTCTGAGCGGTGGACGACAATGGCGGAATATGACCCAGTGCCTGCTCTGGCACAACGGTGCGCCAGACATGCCTCTGTCAAACAAGCCTATGCGGCGCTGGATGCGACGGAGCTGGCCAGGGCCGCCGGCATCCCAGTTGATTGAGGATTGCCGATATATGCTGAAGACGCCATACTGAGTATTCCTTGTGGCTACCTCCCGGAGGGGGGAGCAAAATAGCGTCATAGTCCATCCACTCTTGAGGTGCAAAGCGTTTGCCAGCGTCCTCCTTTCCCGCCGCCAGGCCGTCGACGGCCGTGCATTGGTGCCATTCGTCGTCATCGTCGTTGCCGTCGGATACATCGAAGGTATGAACCCGCGATGGCATTAAATCCGACGGCTCGTGAAGGTCGCGGGCGGCGCGGCCGAACTGCTGGGTTCATATGACGAGGGAAAACGGCAGACCATGGTGGATGGCAAGAGGGACGCTCGGCAGGTCGAACCCAGCGCCGAATGAGGTTGCTGCGCACACAACGCAGGTTCCAGTGAGGAAGGCCCACATGGTCTTGTTGCGGTCGTCGTCGGATAGCCTAGAGATGTATGCCTGGGTGTGCGGCGAGGGTTGCAACGTGAGGGGTTGAACAGTCACATACCGTGGACATCGTGGGTGTGGCGGGTAATTGATGCTCACCCGAGATCCTAGACAGTTGACCTGGACGTCAAGCATTTTCAAATCCAGCGTGACTATTCAAAGAATCAATAAAACCGAGATACTTCACGCGAAAGACACTCGCATGAGATCTCATTCATTCTTCATACCCGGGAATCTAACCACCGTTCGACTGCCCCCGACAGGGCCCTCGTAATTACAACTATGCGCCCTGAATGATTACCCAGCCTGTCCCTGAACGCCATTGGTCCGCCCAAAACATGTGAGGTTCATTGTCCGAAGCCGATCACTCGATGCCGCGAGGCTTCGGACCGCGGCCGTCCAGTCTGCGTCCCTCGTTGGGGGCCTTCTTCTCAGATGCCTTCTCCTTCTCCTCGGTCTCGCCCTTTCGCTTGCCTCGCAGGGTTTGTCCCTGGCCAGCAAAGTGTGGGCGGTTAGCCTCCTCCTTCTCGCGCTTTTTGTCGTCATCCGTCTTGACAGGCTTGATTTCATAGCCAAAGAAGAGCTTGTTGGGCGGCAGACGGAGGGGCATGGGCCCGTTCGTCCGGCGTGGCAGGGGCACAGCAGGTGTGTTGGCTGAAGCGCCAGCGACGGGGGTTGCAGGCTTTGGCGTCGACGTCTTGCTGCCCTTCTTGTTCAGCTTCTGTCCCTCGCCGTAGAATCTGGAGGTGCTCGTGGTTGCTGATGGGGCGATGGCGCTGTAGTTGATGGACTGGGCCATGGAGCCTTGGCTGTGGAGCAGACCGCCGGCCGGGAGACCGCCACGCGCGCTTCTGGGCGTGCTGGTTCCACTTCCCCTCTGCTGCTTCTCGGGCTCAACGTAGCCAACTGGCGCGGCAAAGTCGACCTCGACATCCGTCTCGATCATACAAACACCCATCTTTTCGGTCTCGGGCTTGACCTCGAGAACCGCCACATGGTAAATCTCGTCGTTGTACTCGAAGTTG
The DNA here is from genome assembly GCA_019425465.1 of Colletotrichum falcatum. NCBI lineage: Eukaryota > Fungi > Ascomycota > Sordariomycetes > Glomerellales > Glomerellaceae > Colletotrichum > Colletotrichum falcatum. Next base: position 955,619 of record SWKJ01000021.1, on the reverse strand, counting down.
AAAACGTCGCCCTTGGTGAGAGCGGCGAAGTTCCGAAATGCCTTCTCCAGCACCGCCTTGGGGTCACTGATGTCGAGGAAGTTGGTCGATTGGGGCTGCAGCTTGACCAGCTTGGCAAGTTCGAGTGAGGTAGTCTTGATTTGGATCATGTCACCCACATCGAGCGAGAGAGTTTGCATCATCTGGTCTCATGTGAGTAACGCCACTCGCGCAGCGAACATTGTTTCGGAGGAACCACGAACCCAGTGGGGCAGGTAAGCTCTGCCCTCCTCCGCGACGAACTCGAGCACACCGGCGTGCGAGTGCTTTCCCTTCTCGCCATTTATAATCTCCATCAGCAGCGGCCACTGGACATGTAGCTTCGATACCTTGTCCAGGGCGGACGGAGGCAGGAAGATCTTGGAACCGTAGTTGAGGTCGGGTCGCTCAGGCCCAGGGGCCATGACCATGGGGTAGCATCGGTAGTATTCATCGAATCGCTGGATAACGGGGCGCCGGCCGCCGCGGGCGAAGTTGTACATGTCTGCTTCGTTGGGGTCGAAGCGATACTGGAGAGCTCCACGTTAGCTTGGGGTGAGGAGGTGCACACTGCACTGCCAGGATAGCTTACCATCTTTGGGCGGTCTGGGTGTGTATGTGCTTGGTATGAAGGAGAGGAAAGACGGGCTTCAAAAGCGAATTTCTTGTCGCTGAAGTAAGAAAACCTCGTTCGGGAGCAAGCAGGAGAGCCGGCACGGGAGTTGGAAAGAGAGGTAGGTAGCTTTGCCTCTGGGAATGGAAGTGATGAAGGAGGACCCGCGGTTTACGTGGGGCCGAAAGGCAACTGTGAATGACGAAACTCGCTGGAGGTTCGGTAAGGTTCCACTAAAAAATCACAAGCCTGAGACCCCGGACGGTACTTTAATGCCCATGCACTTTGTACGGGGCATCCGGGTACCTACCCACTCACCAGTGCATTCCAGGAATTCAAGGTACCTTCTTCGAGCTACCCTAGGTACGAAGTACATATCCCGTCCACCTTGGAGCTTTGAAAAGACAAGCTCAGCCAGCCTTACCTAGCTCTCGTTTCTCGCCCACGCGTCCCTCACCTCACCATTAGACAAAGCCAACCAAGATGTCTTCAAGACACTCGGCGGCGCGCCCCAAACGGGCTGGCGAGACATTCGCGCGAACACATCACCACGACGCCGAAGACGACAGCCACGATTCCAAGAAGCTCAAGTTCGACGTCCGTAACCCCTCCGCGCTGGCCCCCGACGCTCCCGAAGAAGATGCCATTCTCGATGCCGACGTCATCGGCGTTAGTGCCGGTGCGACCAAGCGCGGCGCCGTGAACCTCGACGGCTACGACAGCGACTCGGACAACGAGCGCAACTTTAAATCGCGAGCCAACGAGCGGCACAGAGGCAAGAAGGGTGGCGATCCCAACTTTTTCGATCAACTGGACAACTACGACGCCAAGAACAGCGGGGGTGCGGGCAGTAAGGGGGGTAAGGCCAACGAGGATGACGAGGACGACGACATGTTCGCTGCAGGCTCCGATGAAGAACAAGAAAAGGGGGCGCAGGAGGGGACCAAGGTTTCGGAAAACATCAAGGCCGTACGCTTCCTTGATGACCGACAAATTGAGGGTCAAGAATTGAAAAGTAAGAGCGGAGGACAAATCCGTCTAGACGAAGAAGAGAGCAGCGACGATGAGGCCGACCGGGAACTGGCGATCCAGGAGGAGGGCATCGATGAGGAAGTCGGCCTCGGCGGTCTTAAGCGCAATGCTCCCAAGGTGGAGGCATTCAACATGAAGCAGGAGCAAGAAGAGGGCGCTTTCGACCAGGAAGGAAACTATATTAGGAAGGCGGTAGACCCGAACGCGGTGCACGATAAGTGGCTCGAAGGGCTGAGCAAAAAGGACCTGAAAAAGGCGGCGGAAGCACACGAGAGGCGCGAGGCTGAGGCGCGGAGGCTACGGATGGAAAACGACGACATTCTGACAACGGACCTGCTCAAGGCGCTCATTGTCAGGTTGGACAGGGGCGAGACGCCGCTCGAGGCCCTGGCCCGGCTGGGTAAGGGGCAGCCTAAGCCGAAGAAGATACCCAAGTGGAAGCTCAAGAAGCAGAACAAGGGCGCCGAGGAGGCCATGGACGTCGACAAGGAAAAGGAGCTCACCCCCGACCAGCAAAAGAGGAAAGAGGCCATCGAGGCCATCACGGATGCGGCCGACAAGTTGCTGAGCCGAGACCACGCCGAGATTTATGACCAGGAGAGGGAGGCGCTCGTCCGTGAGTGGCAGCGGGAAACGGGCGAGGAGTGGGTCGAGCCGGCAAAGGAGGGGGTCAGTGAAGACCTCGCCAGCAAGATGTGGGAGTTCCGGTGGACGGACGGGCGCGACGATGCGGACAAGCAAGGGCCGTATGACGGGCCGACGATGAAGGCATGGCAGGACGCCGGGTACTTTGGAGAAGGCGTCGAGTTCCGGCCAGTAGGCGACGAAGGCTGGACTAGGGTCGCCACTTTCGTATGACGAGTCCTCTCGGATCGAGGGGCTCGCTCACTAGGGACACCGAAATGTAATAAAAAGCAAATGAATCAAAGAGCCTCGCGGTTTCCTGGCATCGTCGCGATGCTACCATTCAAACGTTTTATGGTACATAATCTATCACACAAGTCCCAGGGATGGCCACCTTAGGTATTTTCTGCCCAAAAAGAAACGCCCAACTCAAAGACCTTTTTTCGTTTCCTCACCACTCTCAACTCAACTCCATCGCATCACCGTGACCATTCGTGACGGTGAAGTCGACGGCACCATCGTTGCCGATCAAGCGCTTCTCCGATTCGGAGATGAACTTGACGCTGCGGGCCGGGTCATAGAAGAGCGAGAAGCTTCTCTGGACGTCGGCGATCTCAACAGTCTTGGCTCTTCGCTTAGCGCAGACCAGCTGGGACGTCGTGATGAGGTTGCTGGCGTAGCGCAGACCTGCCTCCTGGCCAATCTTGGTCAGAAGCGCCAGGGCGTCGGGCGAGACGTCGACCTCCTCCTCTTGGGCTCTGATGGTGAGAATCTGCTTGATCTCGTCCTGGTTGTATGTGTTGGTGTGGATGATGACGACACGGTCGAGGAAGTCGAGGGGCAGGCCGTGGGGGCTACGGTAGTCGGTTCCGCGGATGCGGGAGTTGCCCCTGTTGCTGGCCATGATGACGATGGGCGCGAGATCGTCTTCCAGCGCGCGATTAATGTATGAGAAACACTCAATGTCGAGCATGTGAACCTCGTCGATGAACAGAACACCAGGAACGATCTCGGCCTTGCCCTCCTCCTTCCACTCTCCGACCTTGGTGTTAATCTGGTCGCGGATCTCGCTGCGGATCTCACCAGTGTCACCGGAGAACAGCGCCAAGAAACCCTGCGTCCTCGAGTTGATGACATCGATCTCGTGCAGCGTGACGGTATGGACCACCTCCTTGCGCTTCTGCAGCTCGCCATCGGGGCACTGCAGGAACTTGGTGTCAACCCCCATAGCATCGTAGTCACGCGAGCGCGCGTAGGATCGGCCGAGCTTTGTAATCTTGCCCGAAGACTTGTCGATGGAAATGATGTCGCCGGCCATGACGCGCTCCTTTGTCATGGCGTCGATCATCTTGGCGCCCATGTCGTAGACGGCCTCCATGTCGGTTGTCTTGATCGTCAGCTTTCCCTGCTTGGCGCCGCCTGTCACGCTTCGGTCGATCTGAATCTCAACGACCTCGCCCTCCATGATCTCGCTCTCTTCCTTGATGCGCACTCCAATCGATTTTCGGAAGGCTTGTGTCAGGGCTTCGGTCTTGGACATTTCGAGGGAGAAGATTTCGGAGGATGCGAGGGACGTGAACGGAACGTCGGGTCCAAGGGACTGGGCCATGCCCATTGCGATAGCTGTCTTACCGGTACTGGGAGAATGTAGAGTCAGCAAAGTAACCCTTTAGTCGGCAATGCGCAAGGCAAACACGACTCACCTGGGGGGCCGGCAATTAGCACGGCTCTTCCAGCAATTTTGCTTTCCTTGATCATCTGCAGAATAACGGCAGCAGCTTTTCTGGCCTTCTCCTGTCCAACCAGACCCTGCGAAGAGGCTCTAGGTTCCAATGTTGTGCCATCGACCCCAAGGCCGCGGATGTGGGAGTGGGCTGCAATGAGATTGAGCCCTCTGAGCTCCTTGCTCTCGGAGACGGTCATGACGGGCTGCAGGTTCCGTCAGTATGAAGGGCAGGGGCCGAGGTGAAGACAACATACCGCAGCCATCTTGGATCTGTATTACTGGTCGTCTCGGGTCACGAAGATTGTAGATGCGTTGGCGATTGACTATTCTAATGGAGCGGAGGAGGTGCCGTGTTGATGTTCGTTGATGGGGCGCAAAGACAGCTCGTCGGCGGACGGGTTGCGATCAAGGCTGGGAAGGGCGCGTTCAGAAATTTGGGCGCGCTTACCTCAGTCTGCCACACGTGGCGCGGTTAGCGCTTGAGCGCCACAGCAATCCCGGGCGAGCACTGTGCTGCATCAGTTTAAGCTACAGCCTACAGCCTCCAGGTCCCCAGCTCCATAACCACAACAAGCTTACATTGACGCAACGCTGATTAACTATGTACGTACTACATGTACACAGAAAGGATAATACCTGTCATAAGAAGCTATAGATGGACGAATGAATAGACGAATGAATAGACGAACGGGTGGATGAATGGGCGGATGATTGCACCTGTTTTTTCTTGTGTTCTCTCCTTAGGAAGCTTCTGGCACGATAAGCCAAGATACAGATGGACATCTGATAGGCTGATGATCCGTAGGTACTGAACAAACAAACACATCAGTTGCTTGGGTAGGGGAGGTCCCCACCGCCATTGCCTGCTGTGGTTGGTCCGGATGGTTTGTCCTGCTTGTCGGAGTGAAGCAAACATGCAAACGATCCGCCATCAAATGGCCCACCCACCCAGTCACTTCATACATACGGCATTGCTATTCGTACCTAGGTATGAAGCGACGCGAAGCCAGGCTCGGCCTTGGGCAGTAGTGTAGGTACCTAGGTAGTTAGACAACGCGTTGTACTAGGTAGGTGTGTAAACATGTATCCATAGTTCACCTAGCTAGTAGTAGGCTACACTCAATGGTACCTATCTACTTAACTCAGCCCCTCCATTGCCAGCCGCAAGGGTACGTACATTCGATGAGAAACCTATTTCGGGTCGCTGCATCTACGCGCCAACACACTAGCCCCCCCCCCCCCCCCTCTTTCCCTTTATAAATTAGCTATTTATTACATTACCTGGGTCGTTCTCAGTAACGAAGCCTGGCAATAAGAGAAAGAAGAAAATATATTATTTTTCTTTTCCCCTTTCAAGGCTATGAAATCACATACTACTCTTAGGCCCTTGGTTACCTCATCAACTCATCTTCCGCTCCCTGCATAGGTACCTAGGCCAGGCCGCCACACACATCAAGTATCAACATACTATCCACTTCTAAGTTCTAACCGACAACCCACCCCGTCCAGAAGCTGCAAATCCATTTTGCATTGCGGAGTAGTTTCTTACCCGTATTCAAACTGGGGGTTTCCGAATTGAGCCAGAGCGCGGTTCGCACCACGCGACTGACCGCCCACGTCCAGGGGTGCCCGGCCCTCGAGGAATCAACCAATTTAAAGGAGCAAAGAATTCGCCCAAACGGTGAACAACGACTTGCACTGCTAATCCCTCTGGGCTTTGCAAGACCTCACGACGACCATCCTCGCCTTCCCCTTCTTAAAATAGGTGCACCTTCCCCTTCCGTTTATTCTTCTTCTTACTTCGTACGCCCTTTTCCTCGCATTGATTCTCGTCCTCGACCTTTTGCCTTCCCCACTCCAACATCTGCCTACATACATGCACAGAGCATGTGACCAGGATATGGCTTCATAGCGAATGGGACAACCGCCACAATCTGAGTTTCCATTCCAACATGTCCTCCTACAGGCGCTCTGATCCCAATGAAGGTCGTCGCGCCACCCGCGATAGATTCAACGGGCAATTCGATTACCAGAATCGACGGGATGGTGAAACAGATCGTCGAGATCGTGCCCGCGATTTTTATCGCTCCGGCTCTCGCTCGCCATCTCCAGACAGAGAACGTAACTACAGAGAAAGAGATAGGGACAGAGAGAGGGAAAGAGAGAGGGACCGCGACCGAACTAGAGATTTGGAAAATCTAAGACCCCCATCAGGGCCTCGAGAAAATCGTCCCCAGCATCGGACCGTCTCATCGCCGGTACATAACAAGTCGAGCAATTCAGCAGATCCACGCCTCAACCGGGGCCCAGAACCACGTATGACTGCTTGCAAACTTCCCTCGAGAGTGCCACGGCTAATCTTTTATGAAAATAGCTCCTCGAAAAGTGTCGTCGATACCGACAACGCCAGCATCTTCTGCGCCGCCAACGCCACATGTGGCGAATGACTCATCGTCCATGGCCAAGATCACGGCGGCTCTGCGACAGCTCACACAACGGAGCAATGAGCAGGGTGCGTTGCAGCTACGAAAAGACGTGGTCGAGGCGCGTGCTCGAGCCAGGGAAAGGGAGCATGCTCAGGCGCACCCCAAATATGCCGAGTTTCCGTCCTTGAAAGATTACCATCGTAAGCTTGAGAAGAGGGATGCTGAAGACCTGAATGCATTAAGCAAGGAAGTTGGCATCGCAGACAAGCAGTGGCTCACTGCGGCTGAACGGTTCGCTGCCATCTTGTTCCAAAGCTTTGCCGAGCTCCAGCAGCAAGAGAAACATGGCCGCACAGCTGCGCCCAGCTCCGAAAGCCCCAACTCCCGCATGGATGCGCTTGACAAGCAGTACAGAGAAGAAGCGGCAAAACAACAGAAACAAATAGAGGACCTCCAAAAATGGCTTTCGTTCGAAGCAGCTCAGCGTAAGAGACTGGACATGGAGAACGAAAACCTGAAGCAGAAGGTCCAAGAACTCCAAAACCAGCGCATGTCTCTGACAACCAAGGTCGACGAGCATGACACGTCCATCAAGCGGTTGCAAGATGAGAAAGTCGAGGTGGTGCCGCTGCCTCGGGCAACGCAAACTAACACGATTACATCGGGAGATCTGGCCGAGGTCAAGATAATGGTAGACCAATGTCGAACCGAATTGTCCAACTTGGAGGCAAAAGTGGCGGGGCAGGACCAGAAACTCGGCGAAATGGATGTCGATCTCATCACCGAAGGCTGCTATTCTCTCGTGGCTACACTGCCACGACTCGAACAGAACGCCAAGAGGGCTGCGGATGACATTTCTGTGCTCCGGACAGATTACGGTAAACTCAGAGCGGACAACGACAAGCTCCGGTTGGACATGGATGGCCTTCAGTCCGGAGTCCAACAGCTTCAGTCGGGCACAGAACAGTTACGGTCTGACGCGCTCGTGGTTCAGCCGAGCATGGAGCAGCTCAAATCCGACACCGATCAGCTCAAGGTAATTGCTGAGCAGCTTAAATCCGAACTGGGACAGGTCCGTTCAGACATGGGAGAATCGCAGGTGGTCGTTGAAAAACTGCGGTCAACAATGCAGGAACTGCCGGCAGGGGACTCGTTCCTTTCTGTCAAGACCTTTACCAAGATGAACACTGCCGTGTTCAAGACATTTAGCGGCTGGATTGACGACTTGAAGAAACGGACGGATGCCGTAGAGAGCTCGATTCGAACACTGCAGACCGCCTCGAAGCAGCCAAACGATCATTCCTCGCAGATCAATGCTATGGAAACCCGAGTCAAGACACTGGAGAATGGTGGCTTGGAGAACAGCCGCGTGCCCATGCCAGCCCCCGACCAGGGGGCCATTGAGTATGAGAAGAAGTGGAAGGAGCACGATGCGCGGCTCAATTCTCTCGAGGCCATCTCTAGAAAGAATCCATGCCGAACCAGCAGGGATGCTTCGGAGCCGTTGGATGCTGCGGACGCATTGGCCCACAGGCTCACGCAGAAAGAGTCGATGAATGGTGCGGTGGAAGCGCTGAAGGCTCAGGTGGCGATGACGGATCAAAGCCTCAAGGCCGTATCTGAATCGGCCAAACTGACGAGCCAAATCCACGCGGCGCAGGCTCAACGGATAGGGCAAATTGAAGGCGAGTTGTCGAGACGATTAGGGGCTGCTGAGCAAGCGGTACAAGCGATGGGAGAAAGGGTTGGCAAAAGACTGGACTTCATGCAACAGAACTTTACGAGTCTCGATTCGCAGATGAACAACCTCACAACGGAAAGCCTCTTCCAGGCCATTGTCCAATACATTGACAGGTACCAGCCTGGCGATGCAGTTATCGGACACAAGGTTGAGAGAATATTCCAACAGATGACTGCGTACGACCAGCGACTGACAATGCTGGAGCGGTCAGTGACTCCAAGCGACGAGCCAGCAAGCAAAAAACGCAAGGTCAGCCCTTACATGGGACAGGTGAGCACGACGAACGGAAGCCGTTGAGAGGAAGGGAATTGAGGTATGCATGGTGGGATGTTGTCCTAAAAACGAGGACAAGGACGACGGCGGCGCATCGGGTTGGCTTGAGATACCAAAGTGCGTTATGCAGCAGCAGCATGTAACTAGATACGTTTCTACCTTGGGCATTGTGCTCTGTAGATAGCCCGCCTGCCAAGATGGCATTATGGTTGGGGATGACTCCATCTCTATTCTCACTCTATCTATGTCTTATTAGGTGACCCTAAAAGGTGTGGGCCAAGACTAAACCACTCTTGAGGTAGGTACCTAGGTAGTCTGTACGTACTTCGTACCTATGTAGGTAGGTAGGTAGGTAGGTAGGTATCGGGCATTTTTGGGGCACTTCGGCACTCGCTCACTGGATTAGTGACGGGGTTGCGCCGCGAGACGTGGACTGCGTGGAAGGCAAGGTAGGTAGTTTAAAAAAAAAAAAAGCCCCTCCCGCCTGGGATCGCGTCCACGGTCGCAGCCCAGCTGTATGTACGATATTTGCCAACCAGGTCGTCTCATGCTCTCCGGTCAGTGCCCCCCCCCCCCCCCCCCCCCTGCAGTCCAGAGGAGCAGCATGCAGTACACTATTACCATTACTATTACTAGCTGCTACCTACGTGGCTAACTACCTACCTAGGTATGTATGTATGTACAGACAAGGTGCCCAAGGGCCAATCTCAGCACCAATTAGGTACCGACATGGTGCAGTCGGGGGCAGCGCCGCACGCGCCTCACCTACCTAATTCCTGGTCGCCACTGGACCTCCAATAGCCATCCACTTACGAATTGGTACAGACCTAGGTAGGTAGGCACTCAAGCACTTTACCTGTACGGATAGGTGGGTAGCTATTGTGGTATCCGTATACGGATACTTGCTACCTAGGTAGGTATGCATCCAACTGCCGTCCGTGGTTTCCATTCGCTTGGCCTGGCCCTGCTGCCTTTCTCGTCTTTTGCCCAGTCTCGCCATCTCATCGCACTTACCACGCACCTACCTGTAGCACGCACACCTTTGTTTCTTCACACCCCTTAAGGTGTAGTTTGATCAAATCTTAAGCCTCTTCTGCTTTCGCACCGGCCAAATCCTTCCCTCACTACCTTATCTGTACCTCGCCTCACCTTGCCTTGCCTCACCTTACCTCACCTTACCTCACCTCAAGTACCTACCTACCTTACCTTACATCTCACCTCACTTGCTGCTGCTCGCTGGGCCGGGCTGGTCATCCATACCTACCTATTTTTATTTGTTTTTTCCCTTTCTTCCTCTCCCCATCCCTCTCGCACTGTGGCCTGGACCTCCAATCCACGTCCAAATCCACCCATCGTCCACCACGAGTCGACCCGCGCGACCTTAACCCTTTCCAATACCACATCCTACCTTGACCCTTGTCCCACCCCGTATCATCGACTTGCGGCACGTCGTCCCGTCCTCGACCCCGTTTGGATCCCGCGCAACTGCTCTTACACCTACCTACCTACCTACCTACCTACCTACCCCTTCGCACCGACCCGACCCCAAACTCGCGTCGATTGACTTGCAACTTCGAGCGCCGCGTCGCTTCACATCCCATCGCATCTTGCAGCGGCGGCAGGTCACGCTCGCTGGGCAATGCGCTGCGGCTCATATTCGCTACTGCTGATGCAAGGGTTGATTTGATCTTCGGAGCCTACATGCACCACCCACTGCCACGACTACAACCACGACCACGACGTTGACCCCGACAACCACCACCACCACCAACTCCTCATCCTCATCCTCCCGCCGAATGACCACGTCCACGACAAACTGAGCACGACACTCAACTCTCCACGAACATTCACTACTCGCACAACACCTCCATCACGTCGCGATCGCAGTCATTGCACTCAGCTGCCGGCCGTATCAATCGCTGATAGCTTGGACTCAGACAACCTGCTCGCGGTTCCGCCGATTCTTCACCAAAGTGCACTTCGGCTTTCTCTGCACGTCGCTCAGATAAGAGCCGTGCCGAACACCCACGTCATATCACAACATATCGTCGCCAACACCCGCCTGGGGCATAATAACCACCCGCCTCATCATCGGCGCTGATAGTCGCCGATTCGAATCAAAACTTCTCGTGGGCTGCGGAGAGAGCTTTGAGCTCTGCTCCGGCGCCCATTCCATCCCCCGCGTCTTCCATCAGCCCTGAATTGCCTCTTACCATCGCGACCTTTGTTTTTCAACCTCGAACCCCCCAACACTCGCTATCACAACAACCACAACAACCACAACAACCCCCATCGACCATCATCGCGCCTCCATATTCGCTCTCTTGTTTTCGCGTCTCCAATCGCGCATTTTGCGACCTCTTCCTCTTCATGCCCCCACGGCATGCAAACGCCACTAAACCATGGAAGCAGCGGCGAAGAAGGTCCAACTGCTGGCCCAGCGCATCCTGCCCGACCGACCGCATCATCTCTCCGTGTCCCCCGATCAGCGATTTCGCGTCCCGCCCGATCACAGCAAGCTCTTTGAGGAATTCAAGCACCCGCGCCTGCAGTACATGACGCTGCTGTCCGACGCTGACCGCGGTATGCTGCTCACTCGTCCGTACTATGATATGCGCGAGGAACCCCCGAACCCCACCGCCCACAAGGAGCCCAACACAAAGATGGAGAAGAAGGCCGTGACCAAGTTGTCACTGAGCGACTATAAGAACAAGCAGAAGAAGGTGTCGGATTCTCCTCCCGAATCGAGGACGACGCCGAAGCCGGTCATCTCGCGGAAGGAGAGGGAAGTGCCCGACGGCCGAGTTGAGCGAGAACAAAAAAGGGTGGACACATATAGGAATCGCGATTATGAGGCATCAAGGGACATGAAGGCGCACAAGTCGCGTGAAGCAGCCCACGATGAAAGGTATGACTTGCTCGCATTCGCGTCCCCTCGCCCGCCGCCCCATCACTAGGCGCGCTGACTGATTGAATCCAGGACGAGCAGGCCTGAAACCAAACACAGGATAGCTCAAGAAAGCAATGATACCCCAGACAAGAGGAAACGGACCACGGATGCCGACAACGAGTTGCGGCCTCAGAAGCGAGCGAGACCCGAAGCAAGCACCCCGTTGGACGAACGATCGCGAACCCCCCGAGACGATACCCCAAGGAGAAAAGATGTGCATTCATCGCAGGATAGGACACCGCAGAAGGACGGCAAACTGGGCACAAGCTCCTCGTCATTGCCCAACGGACGATCGACCCTAAAGTCGGCGCTTGGTTCGGGGCCAGGCGCCAACAAGTCCCCTGTGTCGCGTGCGCGAGGCGACTCTATCAATGGCAACAGGCCGACTCCTTCAGGAAGTAGACCCAGGGCTGACACTGCTTCGTCACGTTCGGCAGTCCCGCCGTTGCTGTCTCCTCTACACCTACCCAACGAATCCGATTCTCGTCCCAAAGAAAAGAGGCGGGATGATGTCGGCGAGCACAACAGACCATTAAAGTCCCTCAAGTCAGAACCGCTGCCGCCCATCAAGAGACCAAAATCCCCTCTCGACCTTCCGGAACTACTATCTCCAACATTACCCCCGATAGTCGAGGAGGAACTGGCCCGAATGAAGAAGACACCAACCAAGAGCTCGGCTTCGGGCCAAAGAATACATCCTCCAGATTCTCCGACAAGTAGCAAGAGACCACATATTATGGTCAAGGAAGAGGACGAAGACCGAAAAGAATACAAGGAAAAGGCCAAGGACAAGCCGCGCAGGTTCATGGTGACGCTCAAATACAGCAAGAAGTACAACAAATCTGTACAGAGACTGCTGGCACTGCCGCCAAGGAAAGAACCGGTCAAGAAGGAACGCTCAGTGAGTATAGAGCCTCCAGCGCCGCCTCAGGCACGGAAGCGACCCATCAGCAGTACCGAACACATTGGCGATTCAATTGCGGTGAAGCGCCCCAAGACTTCGGATGTCACAAGTTCATCGAAGCTGGCCGCGCCTTCAACGCCTTCAAAGGCGGCCACAACGATGTCCCGGGTGGCTTCGAGCAACTCAGTCAATACTCCTGGAGACGGTAGCAGCCTTACTCCCGCTGCGCCGCCCTCGTCGGACCGCGACCGGCCACAAACGAGAGACGACAGCAGAGAGGCCGCAAATCCGTCCAAGGTTCAATCGCTGCGCGATCGCTGGGGCCGGTTCAGCAAGCTTGGTACCAAGTTGAAGCACGAGCGCGATATGCTCCTGGAGCGTAAGAACAGTGACCGCGGTGCCCCTATATCCGATTCGGACAGCAAGCTCAGTTTGATTTTGGGGTTGGAAACGGCGTTGGCATTCATGGTCGGCTTTAGGGCGCTGGTCGAATCCCGGCGAATGGAGAACAAGGCGCAAGACCCCAAGCAATGGGGCAGCATTCTGCCACTGCTCAACGTCATGCGCCACGATGTACGGAAGAGTAAGCCGCTGGAGGCCCTGTTTTGGCAGCTGCAGGGCGTGATCCACGAGGAGCTCATCAAGTGCTATTGGTCGCTGGATCCGGCATCCCACGCAGTGAACATTATCGGTGCGGAACGAGGCCGGTCGACTGTGTGGAAATCAGCCTTTGACGCTGTCGAACGCGTCGAGGCTTCGGCGATGCGCACCAACATGGGCCCGTGGACGAGCGTGGAGGATGCCGTGGCGTCAGCGCTGAGGATCATGCGCCGGTGGACGCAAGAGGAAAACGTTTCGTGGCGCGCCGAGGTCACTGTATCAGCCGCCAACGGAACGTCGTCGTAGGTTGTCGACAGAAGCAAGACGCCGGCAAAGCGACAGGCCGTCGACGACAGTTGCTTTACTGCGACAGAGAGCGCATCGCCCTCCTCATGATGCCAATGCCGCCGCCCACGGGATGGGGGAAGAACGATACCAGGGCTACATTGACGGGTTGTATCATGAACAGTTATCTGTTGTCTTACCTATTGCAATCAGCGGCTGGTAAGAAGATGGCTGCGACCCCGCCGGCGGCCGCCGGCGTAGCGTCGGTGTTAATCAAGAGACAGTTGGGGGAGACATACAAAAATGGTTGTACGAGAGGACCAAACCTCTTGGGCGAGATGAGAGAGGCACGCATGAGATCCGACTCTTGCGCGTGTATGTGTGCTCATCAATCTCGGGACTCGAGAGGTCTTTTTCTTATATGACTTTCAAGCTTGGCGTTGGGACCAAGCAAGGGTTCTCTGCTTCTCTCTCTCTCTCTCTCTCTGTGCGTGAACTGGCTTTTTTCCACTTTTGTCTTGGTACATCAAAAAGATATCCCTCGTGCTGTGTGTGTCTGGATGTGTGTATTTTTATGACCATGTGTTGCTGCTACATCATCCCCTTTACTCCTGTATCCTACATCCACCACGTCATATGAGTAGGGCACGAGGAGGGGTCGGGCTGGAAACGGTTTGCTTGATTAGACCCTTCTTTCGAGACCGCCAGGGGGGGGGGCGGAGGGAAATGCCCATTTCCGCGGCGGGTGAGGGTTGGGTCGCCGTACAATGCGTCGTCCAGCACGGGAGGAGAGACAAGCAAGAAGAAGGGATGAGCTTAGATACGGAGTTGGTTAGACGTCTCGTTCGCGAGAAAAGTACAGGAACCGTCGCCGAAAGAGGCTCGCTCAAGCATTTCATCTTATTTATTTCCTCCCCCATCTTTTTCTCTTTTTTCTTCTTCTACTTCTTCTTCTTCTTCTTCTTTTCCCCTCTATTTTATTGTCCATCGCATGTGAGTGACACTGATGCGCACGACATGGGGCTGATCTAAATGCCGCCGATCTTGGTCGAGGTGAGATAGGTAGAGCTCTCAAGGGTGGAACGACCCCGCACCCGCAACCCCTCCTCGCAGCTCTGAGCACCAACCGGCCCATCATGGTTTGCGGGGGGCAACTGAAGTGTAATGCCGACAAGGGACTTGTGCTTCAGTAATTCTCCACCGCGTTTCACTCGGCAAATGGACAACAGGCGTGGACTGCGATGGGTAGGCATAATCTATTTCATAGACGTCATACGGACATTTGATATGGGTTTTTGTTCTGTTTTGTAGGAAAGACACAACCATCATCTTCCCCGGGCTTGGAGACTCGTCGTCTTCATCGCCCTCCCATCTGAAAGACTGCCCATCATCATTTTACTGCTTTTGTTGGTCGTTGCTTTATCTCATTAAAAGGACCGGTCGGGTCCTGGTTCCTCTCCACGACGTCCTCATGTGTTCCGCACATTTACTTGGAGGCGTCAACCTTGGCAACGTGGGCAAGGAGGTCGAGGACACGGCGGGAGTAACCCCACTCGTTGTCGTACCAGGAGACCAGCTTGACGAAGTTCTTGTTCAGGGAGATACCGGCCTGGGCATCGAAGATGGAGGAGTTGGGGTTGCCGATCATGTCGGTGGAGACGACGTCGTCCTCAGTGTAGGCCAAGACGCCTGTGTCAAGTTAGCTCGTGATCCAGAGTCGGTCATTGGGAGCGGGCAATTGAATCTCACCCTTGAGGGGACCCTCAGAGGCCTCCTTGATGGCCTGCTTGATCTCGTCGTAGCTGGCGCCCTTCTCGATGCGGACAGTCAGGTCAACGACGGAGACGTTGGCAGTGGGCACACGCATGGACATGCCGGTGAGCTTGCCGTTGAGCTCAGGAATGACCTTGCCGACAGCCTTGGCGGCACCGGTGCTGCTGGGAATGATGTTCTGAGCAGCGGTACGGCCACCACGCCAGTCCTTGGCGGAAGGACCGTCGACGGTCTTCTGGGTGGCGGTGTAGGAGTGGACGGTGGTCATGAGACCCTCAATGATGGTGAACTTGTCGTTGATGACCTTGGCGAGGGAGCCAGGCAGTTGGTGGTGCAAGAAGCGTTGGAGATGACGTCGGCGCTGCCGTCGTACGACTTCTCGTTGACACCCATCACGTACATGGGGCATCGGCGGAGGGGCAGAGATGATGACCTTCTTGGCACCGCCCTGGAGATGGGCCTTGGCCTTGTCGGTGGTGGTGAAGACACCAGTGGACTCGACGACGTAGTCGGCGCCGGTCTCCTTCCAGGGGATGGCAGCGGGGTCACGCTCAGTGTAGAACTTGACCTTCTTGCCGTTGATGACAAGGTCGTTGCCCTCCTGCTTGATCTCACCGTTGAAGATGCCGTGGGTGGAGTCGTACTTGAGCATGTAGGCCTGTGGGAGGACGAGTCAGTATGGGGAGAGGTTGTGACAGACGTGATATCATGATGATATTGGAGGGGTAAAGTGGGGTGGTACTTACAGCGTACTTGGTCTCAATGAAAGGGTCGTTGACGGCGACGATCTCGACGTCGGGGTGCTCGACGGCGTTGCGGAAGACAATGCGACCGATACGGCCGAAGCCGTTGATGCCGACCTTGATGGGAGCCATGGTTTCTGTTGTTGTGTGTGCTTGGGGTATTTCTGAGGGTTGCAAATGTCAGTTGAGTTTTCTCAGCGGCACTCAGTAACGGGGGTCCGACGTGTAGGCGGGGTAGTCGTCCTCGAGGCTGGAAGAGGGGTGGGGTGATGGGAATTCGCCGTGCAAAGCAGAAGAAGCTCGGAGGGGAGCTATCAGCAGCTAGCTCTCACCTTGGAAAGTTATCACGCCGGAGGGTTCGACGAGATCAAAGATGGGTTGATGTGTGTGGGGGAGTTTGCAATGACAGGAGAGAAGAGAGAGAGAGGAGGAGGGACGAAACGGAGGGGAGGTGGTGGAAGGGCGCGCGAGATATAGTAAATTCGGTTGAGGGAAAGATGGTGGGGGTGGTCTTTCCCAGCCAACCTCATCTTCCCACCTTCCCACCTCCCACCTCCCACCTCTCTACGGATACCTAACGTAGGTAGGTATCCAACGCAGCACCGGGAGCAGCAGGCGCAGCAGGAGCATGAGCTGGCCGAGAGCCGGGAGCAAGGTACACGAGAGGTGTGGGAAACAGTCTCAAGGCGGACTTGACGCAGGTTAGGGAGGTACCAGGTACGCCCACGCCCATTCCCACTCCGCAGGGGTGGTTCCAGACGCCAGCGAGGGTGAGGTGACTCGGTGATTTGAGGTCATGAACGGGCGATTGCCTGGTCGACGCCAGGTGGTGAGCGGTGGGTGAGCGAATGAATGACACACCCTTTTTGTTTTTATTTTATTCTCCTCAGACCGCAAAAGCTCCTCCTGCCATGCCATGCCATGCCATTCCATGCCTGTCCGTTGCCTCTCATCCACTCGGTCGAAGCAGGTGCGTCTTTTTACGGACGAGGCGGGGCGTCAAGCGGGAAGTTGCCGCCAATTCCAGTGTCGTGGCGTTAGTACGATACCTCCCTCCTCCCTCTCCCTCCTCCCTCCCCTCCGGGTTCTTGGACCAATTGCTACAAGGGGAATCAGAGCAAGGGTGTCGTCTGCTGTTCTAAATTCTGATTCTGGTGCTTGTGCTCGAAACTGGAATTGCCTATCCTGGATAACCCGACGATTAATAGCAAGGTACCTCCGAAGATTGACTGACATCGATGGGGTCTTGGCGTCAACGTCCCCTTCTTTCTCACTGCTTTTTCATCCCCTACCCGCCTCAACTCTGTCTGTGCTCGTTCAGTACCTTCCATCTCGTATCTTACGACGAACTTGTCATCAACCGCTTGCTCCCTCAGTCTTTGCGACACGCTCAGCCCATTCTTGTTCATTTTCCGGCCGAGTTCGGTGGTGGTGTCACTTTTCCACTAGACAGGCCGGACCGAACGACTCGAGCAGTGCAAGCATTGTCAAGGCCAGGAATGGTGAGGTGAGGTAGGTATGGAGGGCATGGAGGGGCAGCTCATCTGGTTACTAGCGAGCAGGAGAGAGAGAGAGAGAGAAAAAAGTCAGCTACCGCACCTTATCCCTGGCCCTTCCCTGCACCTGCTGCTGGCTTGCCCTCGTTACATCACACCTGCAGCTACCCCCGGTTCAACAACATCAGGTCCGATGTCCCCCCCCGGTGGACTCTGCCACCACCATCCACCACCACCATGATCCACGCCAAAAAGCTCTGGCACCTTCGATGCTCCAGCTTATCGCTCACCGTTCCAGTTTATTTTGGTCGATGCCGTCAATTATTATTATCATTCCCTCAACTGGATCCAAGACACGATATGCCACAGGCACACCTGGTTCAAACGGCTCGTTTGCACCTCTCACCATGCCATCCCGCCATCCCGCGCCAAAGCTCTCCTTCTCCGCCCCCCTTCAAGGGTCCGATCTTAGTCCCCTGCCGCCGCACGCTCTCTCCCACAGTCTTACTCGGGTCTGGCCTAGCTACAGAGGACCTATGAATATCGACAACAATGCCCCATCTCCATAAAATCACTCATCAATGCTCCATTACCCAACCCGCCAAGCTCGACTGAGCACAGCTAATGAAACACTTCCAGCCTCGACTCGGCCGATTTTAGCCCCAAGGAGACAAATGGTCGAGAAGGCCCGTTTACGACCCGTCCTCCGTCACCCCAATATGGACCGCGCCATATTCGGCTCTGCTGTCTGTCTATCCGTACCTAGTTTAGTTCACCAACCTTGGATGCCCAGGATGCGTGCGCGAAAAGAGAGAAAACACTCCCATCCATGCTCGTCCAACCCTTCCATTCAACCTATGTCTATGCACAAAGCCTTCTCGACCATCAAGGGTGTTGGTAGTTATGCACACCACCTATTCTGTCACTCTGGGTCCTGACCTGCTGCTTGAACTGCAAACCCCGGTCCATCAAAACAAGGCTGGTGCGTTCCGGCGCTTGGTGTGGGGCCCGAGATCTGCCTTTTGACTCACCCAACCCAATGACCAGTCCGCTTGGCCCGATACGCCGGAGTATCACGGCTTCGTCGGCCCCAAGGGCTCCTGGCTTCGCCTATATCGTCTCTATAACTCCCGAGTGCTTCGGAACCGACGGTATGACTACCGAATATACCCGTCAACGTCAATGCCGCGGCCTATGTGTTGTTTATCGTCGGAGGCCTACGTATCTATTGTTGCCAGCCGCGATATGGCAAAGGTCGGATCATTCTCTCTTGTGTCGACATCGATCGGCCTAGCATGATATGACACTGCCGTCATTTTCCGCCCCTTTTTGGCCACGGCTCCTCGAATCATGTTCTGGCCGTACTGCGGCGTAACTGAAGTGAATGAGCTGTCACTCGGTGGGATCCTCAGCATCCCGTCACTACGGCCCAATAAAACGGGCCGAAATCCAAGGGCCAAATCTTGTCAGATCATGAGACTGAAAAACGCCGACATTCGCCTTCCGGTGACCAATCTGGCATTTCCAAGGGCGCGCATTATCAGCCGTGCCATCAGCCTCGTGGCTAGGAGGATGTCACGGACGCTCGACCCGTTCGGAAGCCCACATCATCACAACTGGCCGTTTCTTATGCCCCAAACCCACCCTTAAATGGGTACTCGCGACTTTACATGGACCACGGCACCAGGAGTGGCTTCTCGGGATCGAGAAAGCTCTCTGACAGGCCCCGTTTGCCGCCAGCCGGAATGGTGCGCCCTCGTCGAGGTTCGACCCGACCTACCCCAGATTTCCGCTCCGGTTCCTCCCGACCACTGCCCTGATGCCGTACATGAGCTACAGTTTCCCGAGCCGGGGTACAGGACCTCGTGCCTGGGGATCTGGAGCTGGTCTCACCTCGACTAGCAGCGGTTAGCCTCAGAGATTCTTCAAGACCCGGGGCTCGTGTGTTCGCGTTCGGGTCGGTGGGGCTACTTGGCAGCCCGCTGGCTGCGGCTGCGTTGTGGGCGTGTAAGTCAAGCAGTCACACAGAGCATTCTGGTTCCGTTCCCAGCGAGCCGTCATCCACTCTCAAGCTTGCATAATATGTGGGTTCTATCCTTTGCGTCTACCGCGCAGGAGCTAGCCTTCGTAGCCAACAGCGCGAAGTTGGCATTGGTGAGATGTAGTGACCTAGAGACGAACCCGCCAGCGAATTGCTCATCTCCTATGGCGGGGTCATGATCCAGTTGCGGATGTGTGCTTCTTTCGTTTGCTAACGGCATGTTGACCCTGTTCACAGACCCCATCCTTCAATCTGGACGGAGAAGAACAAACCCATGGCGTTGCCGTTGGAGTTGAATTATCCTCGGCTTAATGGTGCCGGTGAACATTCTTCACCTCGGTGAAGCATCTCCTACACCGAGCCGGCCCCGCCGGCTTTCGGCACATCAGTCTCTCAATGTATTATTAATCAGATGTCCAGCTGTGATATTGTGCAGAAGTTATGCTACTGTCATCTCAAGTTAATGTAAGCGGTACCCCACGGTTTCCCCACGAATCACCTTAACGCCGCGTCTTCACCTTGGGAGGTGTCGGCGAAAGGAGCCTACCTCATCATTGAACTTGGGCCGATCGCCGAAGCCAGACATCGGCGCAATCGTGCGAGAGTCACGATGTTTCCAGTGATGGATTTTCTACACAAATCTTTTGCTAACTCTGGATGGCGCTACTCTTATTATTAATGACAGGTTTGCAGGCGAGCGCCGACGAGGTACAGCGGCGATTAGCATGTCGCTCGTGGTGTAAGTGGCTGTTCGGACGGCATACCGGTGCCCCCGACACCTTCTCTCCGGCATTTGAAATCCGGGTTGATGCGAATCCGACTACACGATGAAGCCATTCGTAACTGGACTCGTTCGTACGTATAAAAGTAGGCAGGCCCGTTGGGGGGCGTTTGGTTGAGATCAGAAGAAGCATCAGTTACAACAAAGTTAAAAACCCCCCATTAACGAAGCATCTCTCAGTTCGTCCGGCGAAGCACCGCTGAACTCACGTACAGCGAGTACCGTTCCACTTCAAGCAAAAGCGCAAACAGCCAACGCGAACACAATGGCGCCTAACCAAACCCTTCTCGTCACTGGCGCCAACGGCTACATCGGCACCCACGTCGTCGGCTATGCCCTTAACGCGGCTACAATGTCCGCGCAACGGCCCGTTCCGAGTCCTCCTTCGCCGGCCTCCGCGCCCTCTTCCCCAACTCCTTGGACCGCCTCTCTTTCGCCGTCGTCCGGGACATGACGGAGCACGAATCCTACAGGGACGCCCTCGCCGGCGTCGCCGGCATAATCCACACCGCGTCCCCGTTCATCCTGAACCCGAGAACAACGAGACGGACCTCCTGCGGCCCGCCATCAACGGCTCCGTCGCCGTCCTCGAGGCCGCGAGGCAGTACGGGCCGGACGTGAAGCGCATCGTTAACGTCTCGTCCTTTGCTTCCATCGTTGACCTCGCTCGGGGCTACCGCCCCGGGTACACGTACACCGAGAAGGACTGGAACCCGATGAGCTACCAAGAGGCGTCCGAGACGGGCAGCGGCGCCGTGGCGTACTGCGCCTCCAAGGCCCTCGCCGAGAAGGCCATGTGGCGCTGGATGGGCGAGAACCAGGCCGTGGCCTTCACGCTGGCCAACGTCTGCCCACCCTGGGTGCTCGGCCCGTACCTCGGCACGCCCGACCTCGGCCGCCTGAGCGAGTCGATGGCTGCCCTCTGGAAGCTCGTCGGCGCCGACGAGGTCCCGCCCACCGACTTCGCCGGCAGCGTCGACGTCCGGGACGTCGCGCGGGCGCTGATCGGCGTCATCGAGACGCCCGCGGCCGGCGGCGGCTTCGACTGGCAGACTGCGGCGGACGTCATCCGCGAGGAGGTCCCCGAGGCCAAGAGCAGGGTTCCCTAGGGGCAGCCGGGATACGGCAAGACGGAGGAGCGGTACTCCGTCGACGGGGGCAAGGCCGAGCGGGTCCTGGGGCTGGAGTACACGCCCCTGGGCGTCACCCTGGGCGACGCCATCCGGCAGCTGTTGGAGGTCGAGAAGGCTTCCAGGTCTGCTTGAGACAAAAGGCGGATCTTTCAAGTTGGCAGGTTTCATTTGTTCTGGTTCCTGGTTCTCGCAAGCAAGGAGTTTGTGTAGAGGTGGTGAAATCTTCAGATAGACTCTAATCTCAACGGCCCTCTCGGCCATTTAATCTCAAGTCTGCTCCCATCCTGATGTAACGTCTTCGCTAGAAAATAAAGAACAAAAAAGACATTGCCATGTCATGCTCTTGATGTGCACCCTTCTCTCGAAATATAACGCCAAGGCTCTTGTCCATTCGTCTTCTCTCCCTCCTGTAAGCCCCCCTTCAGTAGCGCCCCGTGGGCTCGACGCCATTGATTTCAGCAAAGGGGTCCCAATCGGCGTTGTTGGGGATGTATTCCATGATCCTGCTGATCTTGGTGGCCATGTCCTGTCCGTAGACCTGGCCGATGAAGGCGATAATCAAGTCCAGGCCGGAAGTGATCTGGCGATTTTTGAATTCAGTACGT
Organism: Colletotrichum falcatum; assembly: GCA_019425465.1. Classification (NCBI taxonomy): domain Eukaryota; kingdom Fungi; phylum Ascomycota; class Sordariomycetes; order Glomerellales; family Glomerellaceae; genus Colletotrichum; species Colletotrichum falcatum. The sequence continues at coordinate 933,855 of SWKJ01000021.1, read as the reverse complement.
CTATACGTCTACAGCAACACGGGCCGCCCAAAACTCAAAGGCAACACGAGGAAAAGATGAGAAGAGAGACACTTACACCAGACGAGGTCCAGACTTTGCCGTCGTTCACGTACCGCGCCGGCGAAACCCACTTCACCTTCGGCCCCATGCCCGTGATCAGCTCCCAGGCCGCCTTGTTTGTGGTGGCCCTCTTTCCGTCCAGGACCCCTGCGCGGGCGGCGAAGCTGGTGCCAGTGCAGATGGTGACGAGGTACTTCACCCGGGGTAGTACCGCTTGACGTACTCGACGATGGGCTCCAGGCCGGGGGCGCGGATGCCGGGCCCGCCGGGGACAATGAGGACGTCGAGGTCGAGGTCGTCGTCGAAGGTGGCGGTGGGCTGGATCATGGGCCAGAAGGACGAGTTGAAGGGGTTCATGCTAGCGGCCTGCGGGGCGGTGGTGACGGGGTCGAGGGTCGCGGCGACGAGGTGGAGGTTCAAGTGGCGGTTTTTCGCGACGAGCTGGAGGGCGTCGAGGGGGCCGAAGATGTCGAGCATGTCCATGGCCCTGAAGACGATGGTGCCGATATTCACAGGGGGCGAGGTGGTGTTCACGGGAGGCGAGGTGATGTTCGTGACCGGGGGTTTGAAGGGGCGCTGGGTGGGAGGCAAAGAACGGAAGGGATTCCCGGCGACGAGGGACGTGAGTGCGGCCGCCATTGTGAGGATGGAGAAGCGCATTTCGGTTGTTTTATGAGGCGGTATTTACCCCTTTCCTGGGTGGTCGTTATGAGGAAGACGAGTGAGAAACCTGAAGGTGAAGTGAGACTTGAAGGTCTCAAAGGTGAAGAAAGACGGGGGGGAGGGGGGGGACTGAGAGAAATACTTGTAGTCGCGGGAGGAAAGAGCCTGACAGAACAGGAGAACTGTAAGCAAATGCCACTACCCTGCATTGTAGCTGTTTGTATATGGAGCCGGCATGATGGAGTATATATTGCTCCCGTCTGTCGCATCCACCACCGAGCAAACCCGGTGCGAAAACTGATAAATGGACGCAGAACCCCCGGTTGATCAATGCCAATCACAACGGAGTGTTTTATAGCCAAGCTCACTATGATGCTAGGGGTTTAGGATGACATCCCGACCCCGAAGGAACGACGCTGCGTGATCCCACGTGGAGGGGGGATATGCAATAAAGGCGCGACACGGCATCAAGCCAAAGGCCTGATATGTCGGCTTGGCAGTAAACCAGGACAAAGTCCGCCAAGGGCTGACAGCTTATGATTGAAAGAAGCGCTTTATCAATTAGGACAAGATTTAGCAGGTTCCGGCATGTTTCTCGGTGTTTTCTATGGGCTTCCCCCCCCTCTCTTACTTTTTTCTTTTGTCGTTCTCATGCCCCGTCTGCGCGCGTAGACGGGGTTGTACTCGAGTGAACAAAGTCGTGGCTTGAGTACGGGGCCGTAGCTGTGAGGAAACGGGCAGGAGAGCTGCAAGAACTCGCGGCGGCCGACATTCCAAGGGGTGTGTGTGTGTGTGTGTGTGTGTGTGTGTGTCACTGCGGCGGGTGAGGTTCCGGGTTCCCTGGTGGGATTGTTTGCCGAGTTTTCCTATTCAATATCGCGCCGGGGCGCTCATTGGCCGCTTTGCGACGGTCGCCCTTCCAAGATCATCGAATACCGGGGTGAGGGCTTGGACCCTGGGAGGCTAAGAAGTGGTTGCCAGGACCTTGAAGGCGGAGGTGTCGGGGTGACGGCAAACTCCATCGACATTGCCTTGCCCTTCCACTGGGGATCCCAAGATAGTCAAAGCCCCCAAACATCTCGACTATCCTGGAGAGAGGTGTCGAAGAGGCTCGCAGCCAGTGGGTATATAGATACGTGGTTGAATTGGCAGGGAAGGACCGAGCCAAATGATCGAATTAAGGTTGATGACGGGTGGAGATCCGCGCCACCCGGCCCGGCCCGGCGGTCGAGACGGCAACCCCCCCCCCCCCCCCCCCCCGAGCGCCTCCGAGCCCCGGTATTCAACCTCGATGAATATATTTTTTTAAAAAGTCCGAAAAACGGCGTTGGTGGCGCAACGTTCGGATTCGGAGGCCGGAAATTGGGAAGACGCCACTCCGGCCAGCCGGTCTCTTCCTCCTTGGCAGCGGCAGTCTCGCCCTTTTCTGTTTCAAAAGTAGTTATTATAGACGCGCTTTGTAACCTTCTTGTCTCTCTGGCACTACGCCTGCTCCTTCTCCTCTGTCTAATTCTTCTACTATTGCTGCTGCTGCATCTTGTTATTCTTCTCCTTCTCAGCCTTGGGCCACCGCTTCTTCTAGAGCTCTTCAAGGGAGCAACAAGCTTTCTTCCAACTATGGCATACGACGAGCAGCCTTCTTAGAGCACTGCTCTTAAGCCCATTGCCAGACCAGCACGTAGGGCCCGCTCAAAATCCGTCCAAAATTGAGGTTGTTCAGCTAAGATCCCGGCTGTATATTTGCCACGCTGGAGATTTGCACGCTAATTCACCAGCAAGACTTCCAGTGATTCAGATGATTGTCGCAATCATTAAACGTCACTGGTCCTGGGACCGTGTCTCTGAAGAATCAAAACGAGAACGTTCGATATCCGACGTCGATTGCGGCGTATCTGTAATCCGTTACGGCGCTTGAAACCCAAATAAACGCCTTGCTATTCCGGCCCGCGTGTGCGCCATGCTCGGTTTTCTAGATCCTTCACCCCCCTCCTATTACGGCTGACCTTTCGTTTTTCTAGACCGCAAAGCCAGATTGCTCTGCCCAAGCCAAGTATTATAACAGAAAAGTGTATACCCGTGACCGGCCATGCATCGTTTCGTGTACTGTACAAGGTTCGAATCCTTCTAGCTGTTGAATGCTTACGCCAGTGCCGCCGTGCAACATATGACAATGCCGATTCGTGTATCTTTCCCAAAGTATCCGTATATCTCTAATAAGGCAAGACCGCCCCCAAAACACCGCCCAGTACACCTCGCACGCGAGACTGGTTCTCGCGGATGCAGGTAAACACTATCGCCGTGCTGGCGGCAAACACCAGCGTCTCCCTCCACTGCTTGCCCATGTCGTACCGTCTCGGCAACAGGGTCGCCATGGCTCGCGGCGCGACAAAGAGGGCCATGTCCTTACGGCGGCTGGCGGTCTCAACGAGAACGCTCCAGCCACACAGGCAACACCCGGTACGGACGCAGATGCCCGTGTCGATCTTCTGACGCGCCGCCATGTCCGTGCCAATGAGGTGGGGCCCGATCCTCGTCCGGGCGAGGCAGACACCATAATAAAAGAGGGTGATGTACGCGCCCAGGAACGCCGACGACCGCGACGCCGAGAGCACCACCCGCAAGACGCTCTTCTTGTTGATCGGGCCCCGAAGGAGGAGCGCCATGCTAAGGGGTAGGTACATGGCCATGGACCATTTCCACGACCGGTAGAAGCGGCTGACGGCGTGGAGCTCACACGAGGGACCGCAGCCCATGTGGACGATCTCGCAGGGGATCGGGATGGACTTTGACGGGTCACCCCAGTCCATCGGCAACTTGTACTTTTCGCACATGCCCTGAAGCAGCTCCGCCTGCCCGCTCCGGCCGTAGGCCATGTCACCGGCGCGCAGCTTCTGGAGGGCCTCGATGAGCCGCATGTCGACGTTGGCCGCCGAGCTGATCCATTTGTTGTAGGCGCTGGGGAGTCGCGACGGGTGGTAGAACCATGCCCACATGATGAAGGCGCACGAGGTGACGAATAAGAAAGGGTCGGTGAATCTGCCGACGATCCACTCTGCCTGCGGAAAGTTAACAAACAGATCCTCGTGGAACACAAAAGCTGGTGTGCTGACCTTGGTCCAGCTCCCCTCCGCAACGCGGCGTGCGCGTCTACGGGCCCAAAGCTCCCCAACGGCGACATCGAGCGCTCGTGTTAGTGCGAAGAGGGTCAGGTCCAGAGTCCGTCCGGCATACCGGACTTCCTTCAGTTCAGCCCCAGGAGGAACATCGGACTTGACTGGGACATGTTCTGTAAAAGCTGAGCTCTTCTTGGACTGCAGCAGCTGCAGGCTGAACCACGCAGAAATGAATGTAGCGCACCATCTGGCCAGTCTGGCTTGAGTGTCAGTATCCAACGGCCCGTGAGCAGCACCGCGATGAAGATATTGGGTCTACGAACCTGGTGCGTGCTGCTTCGGCAAGACCCTTGGTGTTGCGCTCGAATAACTGCCGAAGAGGCTCCTATCCAAATGTGTTAGTCACCAAGGACAAGCCAAATCATATGGGGCAAACGCAATGGGAACGCCGGGATTTCGGTTGCGAGTGGCGCAACCGTCCTTTAGCTAGACGGTAGCCAGTGCTGTTCCGCATGAGAGTACAGACACAACCACTTGGCTGGGGTCATTCTCTTTGGAGACTCTGGGTCAATCGCAGCAAGCTGGAGCTGGGAAGGTTCCCTCGTTGCCGCTATTACCAATGGCTGGTCTCAGTTGAACCCACGGTACCCCGCATCCCTTGCATAGCCGGCGTTCGACTCCGGCTCACTAGTATCGGATGGACAAACCTCTAATAAGGTGCTGCCGCCAACTAACACGGCGCAGAAGGTCGGGAAACGCTGGGGATCTAGACCGGCAAGGACTATGCGCCTAAACCTTGCCACAAAACCGTCGCACTGTCCATTTTCCGTTGAGGCTCTACGGCGTTTCCTGGTAATGTATTGCATCAACAGTGTCAGGATCCTGGGGCCGACGGCGGAAGCATAGCCAAGCAGATAGGCGCGAAGAAGAGGCCGTAGGATTGGCGGGATCCCAGGCAGCTCAATCAGGCTTTTCCGGCGAATTTGCATCTGACTCCGAGGTGCCGGTAGCATTGCGGAGGGAGAAGGCGTGACAGCAGCCATGGGGCTTCGGCGTTAATAACCGCTGGACGTCGAAATCGGAACGGTCGGTCCCTGGTGTAGAGGATCAGCGATGCGCATCGAAGCTAGCAAGCAATGAGTCTGTGCACTGCACTCCGGGGGGTTATGACAATCATGTAACCGTACAATGGCGTCGAATTATGGCTGCGGACTCGGTTGGTTAAACTAAGTCCAATGCAAGGGAGTTCGAGAAGACAGATGTGGCTGAAGACATTGGGATATGTGTTGTTGCTCTAGGCAAAGAAATCGACCAGCAAAGTGCGAAGGTAGGGAGGCGTACCGGCGGTTGAACCGTGGTAACGCATGAACTACCTTAGGTAATGGGGGGGAGAGACACGACAAGCGGATAGCCTGCCTGCCCGCTTCTCCCGAAGAGTATGAATCATGTCGAGTTGCGAAGCCGACCGGATGAGGACAGGTATCTGGTCAGAGGAGCAAGCTCCGGCGTCGCCCAGCTGAGCTCGACTTCACTTGAAGTTGTCCAGATGCGTCGGATGCAGGCACGATCTGCAGGGAAGAATAGCGGCATGTGCGGATACTGGTAGTAGGGGAGGGTATTGCACAATAACAAGACAAGCAGCATGCTGAGGAGCTTCATGGACTAGTGGGCGCGTCTTACCAGGGCAATGTAACCAATGCTCAATTGGCTCATGGAGGTGTCGTGAGCGAATGGTCCTCCACAGGCTACAGCCAGCCCGCCGAAGCCTAGGGCAGAGCTGGAACTGTGCTCTAGCGTCGGAAGTATAATGTGTCCGTACCTTGCGTGGTAGCCTGGTAGGAGATGAAGAGGACGGAAATTGTGGGGAAATATCCGTACTGCGTCCCACGATGTGATGGAGGGTAGGATGGGCGACGGGGGTAATTGATTGAGACCGAAGACAATGCAACGATTGGGTCCTTGGTCACCCACCCCTGGAGAAGAGGTTGGATCTGGCAAACGTGACCGAGGGACGTCACTTCGAGTCAAACTGCTGTCAAATATGATTGGTCGCAGGATCAAGCTGGCTTGTCAGGCGGGCATTCACGTTGTTGTTGGCCAAGTAAGACAAAAGAAGAACAAAAAATCAATAAAGGACGGGAGTGGTAGACGACGGCGGTAGACGACAGACTGATGCAGCCAAGCCACATTGAGGCTTAAGCGCGGCAATCCATGCGAGTGCGACGGTATTCAATAAAAAGAAACTTCCATCAGGGTCTGGAGTTTGTCCGGTCGAGGGGAACCTGAAGGGAATTACGTTTTGCGTTGGCTCGGCAGGTGGCAGGCGATGCCAAATAGGGGACGGATGGCTGGTGAAGCGCCGAGTGCTTGAAGCGTCAATCAATGCGATGGATTGGCCGTCGGCTAGAAGGTCGGCGCTGGCTTCGTCTGGGCTCTCTCTCTCTCCTCTCTCTCTCTCTCTCTTTCAAAGGGCGAAATGGGCAGACGGAGTCGAGTGTCGAGTGTCGAGTGTCGACTGGGCTCGTGGGTGGTAAACACAGACAGGCTAGGACAACCAGCCGTTTCGCATCGACTGAGGCGGTGTTTGTTTCTTTGTCTCAATGTTTATTTCCTGGCAGAGGCTGGGGATGCAATGTCTGTGAGGTGCCTTAGCGGGATCCGTCGACACTAGCAAAGAGACTCAGGTAGGTAGGTATGGAACGGTGCGGCCGTCAAGACTCCCAAAGGCTGAAGCAAAGCTGCAGCGGGCCAAGCGACAAGGGTAGATCCAGGCCCAGGGCCGGGAGACAGGAATAGGGCGAAGCGGGTGTTACAGATGCGGTTCCAGGCGACAGTTGGGAGCGACGAGTCTGGCCGAAAGACGAGCAGAACGGGCGGGAAAACGTGATGGACAAAGTTCAAGTCAAGAGTGTCAAGCAAACAGAACAGCCCAGCAGCGCGTGTGGTTCGGGTTGCAGGACGGATCCTCGAAAGCTACCCCAAGTTGAGATGCGGTCGGTATGGGAAAAAAGTGCTGGGGAAAGCTTAGGGTGTGACGCTGCGGAGAAGCCGTGGACGATAGGTACATGTGAAGCCAAGCCGAGAACGAGAATGGCGCCAAGGAATTCCTGGGGCAGCGAGGGGGGATTGCCTACCTACCTACCTACCTACCTACACTAGAACATGACTGACGGCGTGAGACAGCGGGAAGAGAAAGAGGAGCAGGAGCAGGAGCAGGTTAATACCTAGACAGACGAAGAGGAATTGAAGAGGAGGGATTAAGATTGAGGAAACCAGAAAGCGAGAGAAGCCAGCCAGCCCTCCTCCAAGTTGACATGTGAAGCCCCGTTAGAGTACTAATCTGATAAGGCGAAAGATACGTCAACAAGCTCCCCAGACACTGCGTAATGAAGTGGGCTGAGATGGGGCTTAGCGAACAAATCAGAATCGTTCATGCACCTCTCGGCCTATCTGCTGACCGCCCTTTGTACCTTTGTCAGCAACCACTAGAGCACCGTTTTAACGATATTGACGACCGGCTTGTCTCGCACATTGCCTAAGGTGTCCAAGTACCTAGGTAGGTACTGTCAGATGTTGGGGGCAGGCAAGGGCAAAAGTTCAATTAGGTGACAGCCAGCTCCCACTTGGCGCCGACGAGCTGGGTCAATTGCAATGGTCTACCGTCTTCTAAGGTGTCCGGAGTACGGATAGTAGCGATGAGAATTAAACGCCCTCGTCCATCTGTGTCGAGGCCGTGCCTGTCATGCCTGCCTCTCTAACTGCCTAGGTGCCTTACGCACCCTACATCGCACTCCCACGTGCCCGTGTCTGTATATTAGGTGCCTAGGTAGTGACATATTGCATCTACCTATTCGTAGGTAGATGCTTCAGCATGTACTTCATACCTACCTACCCACAGCAGCAGCCGGTACTAGCTTGCGGAGGCTTGCAGGGCGATGCAGGTGACCGTGCCGCCATCCCAGCTAACCCCACCTCTCCCTCTCGCCCCGCTGCAACCTACTTCGTACTTACGCAGTAGGTACGATTACCTACCACCTACTGCGTACCTGCCCGCCCTGCCCTGCGACCTGCAATCTGCCCTCCCTCTCCTTCTCTGTCTCTCTTTCTAGCCGTTCTGGCAGGACTGGCTCTCAGTCTCAACCATCCCCCCAGTCAACGACAGGGGTGGCTGTTTGGCTGCGTGGTGGGTGCCCCAGACCATTTCATTCTTTCCCGGTCGTCCTTCTTGATTTCCTGCTCGTCATTTCTCACCTACCTACCTAGGTACCCACGGTAGCTAGCTTTCTTACCAAAATAAAGGAAGGGGGGAGAAATCACGGGTCTTTCTGCGCCCCGTCTTCTGCTGCTGTTGCTCCTGTTGTTGCTGCTGCTGCCGCCGCGATCCCGTACTTCTTCCGTCACGTCCTCTTCCAATCTGTCTCACCCAAGGTAGCTTGCATCTGGTCAAAAGGTGATTGGGGGTCCGTCTCACTCACACCCGCCTGTCATCACTGGTTTCTGCCCTCCATCCATACCGATCGATAACCGACTACTAGTACGGTTGTTGCTGAGCCTGGATATGCAAGTACAAGGGTGAGGGGATCTCAACATCACGCATCGGCATCCGCGCGCCCACGGCCGCCAGAAAGTCTGTTCTCAAAGCAGTCCAATGCTTCAAATGGGCTTCGCGCTCGCATCCCATCTCATCTTCAACATACCTACCTACTTATTATACACGTACCTCCTTCGCCTCCAAGCTCGCTCTCGCCAGAGCAGAGTCGCCATAGCCCTCCCGCACTCTTTGCTTTTGTTGTTCGACGAGTCTCAAGGGTCTTTTCAGCGTTCTTAGCCCTGCATGGGCCGCAAAACTGTCCGCCGTCCGGCTTGACGGGGTAGACCTTGGAGACCTGCCTCCACCACCACGAGCTGTCTGTCTGTCTTGCTTGCTGCCCCATTCCCAATCGCTCGCTACCCCCCAGCTCCAGCTTTCTACCCATTTTACGCTGCAGTACCGCACACTACCTCCCCAGCTTCACCTCACCGTACCTTACCTCGCCTTACCTTACACAGCACCTTTCCGACACATTTTTTCCCTTTTCTTTTTTTTTCTTTTCTTTCTTTTCACTAGCCCCCCGGCCTCGCCATCCGTCCTTTCTCCCCCCTCATCCTCAACCTCCCTCCTCCCTAACCCCCCGCTCGTCGGAAGAGACGAGAACGAAGACATTCTTTCCCTTAGTACGAGGGATCTAGAAGCCCGGTGCGGTGCCTAAGCGCAGCCACCACCCCACCTCCGCCTCGACGTAACCCGCCAGGCGTCCACTTCCGACTCCTGCTGCTCTGCCACGGCGCACACCTAAAGACGACCAAAACCACCCACCAACCTCTTCGCACTCCTCCTATCAAGCAGCACCATTGCGGGCTCTGCTGCCGCCGCAACAACAACAACAACAACAATCCGCCACCCCGCCAAATCACAAGACAGCCCAACGACAGCCCACTACCTACTTGACGGCCGCCGCTCCTCCGCACGTCCTCTCCCCAGCCCAGTCCAGCCCATCCCAGCCAACCGAGCCTCTTCTTCGTCTTGACGCGCTGCGCTTTTGATAGACACCCGTTCCTCCTGCCATGCCCCTCTAGTATATCGACTTGCCCAGAGGAATGCGCATGTCTGCCTCCGAGTCGCACGCATTCATTCTTTCCTCGCTCCTCTCGAAGCCTCATCGCTCAACGTCTCTCTACCACAAGCACCACATCCGACGACTACCGTCCATTTGCCACAAGACGCACCCATGCTCGCCATACAACGTCCCAGGATGGGTTCGACGCAGCCGTCAGACCCCAATTTGCCCTTCGGCTGTGAGTGTCCCTCCTTCCCGCCTTCAGCCAAAGTCAAATGTTCGCTGACAGCCTCTTCCCAGATGCCGTTGATCCCTCTCAAGACTTCTTTCTCGACCCCCCGAGCCCGCCCCCGGCGCACCTCTCCTCTCCGACAATGACACCAAACTACTCAGCTCCTTCTTCGAGGACATGACGGCCGACCACTACAACTTACCATCATTTGGTGAAGGCCTCAACTTCAGCGATGCCTGGTTGGATCTACCACCCCAGTTCATGGGGACGGCTACGTCTTTTGGCCAGTCCCCCGCACCACCACCGCTCGCCTCCCCCGGCCATGCTATGGCCCATGCTGACTTTTCCGACATGATGTCAATGAGTTCGACTTTGATGCCACCACCTCCCCCTCCTCCGGCGCAGCAGCAACAACAACAGCAGCAGCAGCAGCAGCACCACCACCACCACCACCACCAGCAGCAGCACCAGCAGCATCAACCGCAATCACACCCCTCGCTCGAACAGCATGCCTCGGCTGACGTTCTCCAGGCTGCCAGCACATTACTACACAACGGTTCGTCGTCAAGATCAAACGCGAGCGGGTCTGGCCCGATGTTTGGCGGCGGTGGCAGCAGCAGCAGTAGCAGCGGTAGGGATGTGCCTCACTCTCTTGGGCCCCCAGTCGGTCACCTCAGACATCAGCCTATGGAGGATTTCAAGCGTGCTGAGCGCGGCAGCATAGCTCAGGCCAGCCTCATTGACGATCACGAGAGCACCTTCGCAGACATGTTTTTCGGCCCTGCCCCGGGAGAGAGGGTTTCGGCACAACGGACAAACCAGGCTGTCAATATTGACGTTCAATGGGGCTCGGATGCCCGCTTCAACCGCTCCAACAGCTTCGTTCCGGACCCGAAAGAAACGTACGATGCTTTATCCAAAGGCCAGCTGAGATACATGGAGTGCCTTGAGCCAAGTCAGAGCACGGGTAACACTCGCGCACCGAGTCCCAACGGCGAGCATGCGTTGGCAAAGGGACACAGTCGAAAGTCCTCGGAGATTCTGAAGAAGGAGGAAGATGCGGACGCCCCTCCACGGAAGAGAAGGAAGAGCAGAAATACAAAGGAAGACGCCGACGAAGATGAAGAGGAGAATGGCACGATAACAAAGGCGGCGAGGAAACGCAAAACAAAGGCCGAGCCAGTCCCCGCCACATCACCAACGGAAAACGGCACAGCTAGCCGAAGACGCAAGTCGGGCACCGGGGCGGCTAAACCGCCCCGTGAGAATCTAACGGAAGCACAGAAGCGAGAGAACCACATCAAGAGCGAGCAAAAGCGCCGAACCTTGATTAAGGAAGGCTTCGACGACCTCTGTGAACTCGTGCCGGGATTGAAGGGAGGCGGCTTCAGCAAAAGTACCATGCTGACCATGGCAGCTGAGTGGCTCGAAGACATAATGAAGGGCAACGATGAGCTCAGGGCTCAAGAGACCGCCCTGGTGATCCGGTAATGTCCGGTAACGAGAACGCAACTGTACCCTGGAAATACGGCTATTATAATATGGGCGTACGACTGGTGTACTTTCCTGCCCCATGAGACGATGTTCAAATATTGAGCACGAGGTCTCGGTATTGCATCGTTGGAACGCAGTCTTTATGTGGGAAAACGGAAGGACAGGGCGCACACACACACCAAAGCCGGGGTTTTCCGAAAGGGCAGCAAGTTGGATGATTATGAGAGTGATTTATGAGTATACCGGGCCTTGATGCGGGTCGTGTACGGGCGGCGACGATGATTTACATGCGGGACCAGATTTACCCAGATTCACCACTGTTTATCAGGGAAAGGCTCTTGTAGTTGATACCCTTCACACTGCTGTTTTCATATCTATCCACTAAATGAAAGCATTTATTCCATACTGAAGTCTCTCGGAAATGGCCCAGGCGTCGGCGACGAAGAACCTTTCGGCTCTTTTCTGGTCCGGTTCAACTGTTGAGCTGATCTGCCATCTCAACTTTTTTTTCGCTCCCTGATGACTGACACACACAAGAATCTGCAAGGGTTGGTTGCGCCCAAAGTTGGTCACTCGGAGTCAACAGCTTATTTTTGACATGTGAAAGTTGAGCTCGCGTGGTGCGGATGCACCCCGCAGGTTCCTCTTTTTTCCTTTCTTTTTTTTTCCCGATGTCGATCACGGATGCGTTCTTACTGGGTATTACAGCTTCCCGCCCTTTACCCAGACGACAGCGCTTGGCGATGGCACATTGTTTCACTCGACCCCGTGCCTGCATCCATTCCGCGATATTATCCCGGAAATGAAAGCTGCATGTTTGGGTGCTAGTGTGATGCAATTCCTCACTCCATTCTGTGGAAGCCTTAGTTCGGGCAATGTCACTGTCCCCTCCCGCATCTTGTCATGTGCGGTCGGTGTCTGCGATAATGGAAGAGCAATGTGAAGGCGGGGTAAGCTAATGCGGTACCTCCCCTCCCCTCCCCTCCCAGTCCGCCTCCTCTCCAGAGAGGCTAGCCTGCCGAACGAGATTCTGATAAGAAAGAATCCTGGGGCGGGAAGGAGAGAGGGTAAGGGAGGGGAGGTGTCTGAGCGGCTGGCGGTGACGAAGGTCGGGTGGATCTTTTGATAGAATCCCGTTTGGCGTCGATAAGGCAATTCAAGGGCTGGAGGAGGTTCGGTGTGCGTGAAAAGAGGAGCAAAACGACGATGGCGTACTCGAAGGGGGGCGACCGGACGGTCTTTGGGCTGGCCAGGCTTCCTAACAGCAACGAACGTATGTGGATGGTATCCTGGTGCTGGACTACTGGCTAGTGCCCGTCGGTGTACAAGACGTTTTCTTGCGCGGGTTGGATGCTGGCCGTGTTTAGCGCGTGTCTGTTCCGCTCTGGACGGGAAAACGAACGGTGACTGGAACGGCGCGGGGTGTCGTGAGGGCGGGAGCGCCGGTGGCGGATTGGCGAGATCGGGGAGGCGGGTGGGCGGGCGAAGGGGGAGACGATGATGAGAGGAGGAGGAGGAGGAGGAGAACGATGGTCGGTTGGGTCAGGCTACCTAGGGGGCGAGGATTATTCGGGTACCCGGCCCCTCCCCTTTGGTCCCATGAGAGGGAGGGAGACGTCTCGTGCCTGATGGTTGCTAATAGGGAACAAACAGCCCATGTTGCGTGCCCACCCTTTATTCTGTGAGCGCTCTGCCTGTCTCTCCAACTTTGCGCTTGTTTTGTTGGGTTTCATGATGCGGTGACCCGGGGGGTTCAGAGAGCCGTTTCTGCAACTTGGTTTCATGCAATTTTGGTGTTGATGGTGAGAAATGGCATTGTAAGAACTGCATGTTACATCTTACTTTGTGCATTGATAATCTCTACCCCCCCCCCCCCCCCCCCCCCCCTTTTTTTTTTTCCTTTCTCTCTGTGTGTGATACAATATGAAAGAATCACCGTTTAAAGCATTTGGGTCTCTCATGTGACACATGCTGGTGGTGTGAGCCGTGATCATGAACTTCGGCGCTGACGTCAACACAGACCTTCATGTGGCGTCTGGAAGATGAGAACCCATCAATCTGCAAGTCCTTAAAGTGCTTGCTAGAAAATCCTTGTAGGAAAGCGGCCACCGGCTCATGGAAATGCGTAGTCGAATCACGCCAGTCAACCCATCAAAGAGGGCTATACCCCCTGCAACACTCAGTAATAAGTCCAGCTCTCCCACATCACATCGGCCAGCGATGCTCCTTTTCTGCTCACAGTGTTCTTGACGAGATTCTTCTTGAGTAAGTCACGCTCTTGTTGGTTTGGGGCATATAGGTTGGTTTGCGCACGCCCTCTTTACGAGTTGTCGCTTTTCTGTTCTCCGAAAAATGAAGCAGACAAGTGTATTGGCCACACAGCACAGGAAGCAGTCATGCTGGTTGTGAGAGGGAATGGGCTGCGATGGATCCCAGCCCGATGGCACGACGGCGTCGCAGCACAACCGCGAGGACGGCAACGCAAACAGTATCAAAAATGAAGCATTAAAACGATGCAAGAAGCTGCAAGCTAAGCACACAACACACGTGAAGCTGTTCGCATGTATCGATAGTTGACTTTCCTCCAGCGAGGTCCTCGGTGATTTGGGGGGAGGGCTATCTCTGCAGCTTTGCCATGAGTTATGATAATTGACTCTTATATTACTATGAGTTGAAGAATGTATTGTTTACAAAACCGGTAGTAAACACTGCAGCAGTTTCTCCTAGTAGGTCCGCGGCACACAGTCCCCGCCTGACCGGGCTGTCTGGGCTGTGGGTGTGCTTCATTGGAAGTTAAAACAAGCAACCAGATATCATGTTTGAAAATCAAAGTCATGTAGATTTCGTGGAGTCACTGTTGTGTATCGCTGTATATAGGCTAACGAGACCGTGGTAGGAGTTCGAGACTGTATATATAGCTCGGCCCGTGTGGGTTGACAGTCTTAATCAGGCAGCAATTTTGACAAACAGTGACATTCTCACTAAATCTTTTCAGTTGTGCATGATGCCCGTGGCCCGCATGGATGGCTGCGTGTGGCCTTTGGAGATATTCGCGCAAGATGTGACCTGCTGACCAAGTGTGCTGCCGCCAATACTGCTCTGTGTTTAGTGATGATTTGCGCTTCAGGAACGTCTAGCCACAATGAGAGTGCTCCCTAGAAGATTTGGTCTTGAGCTACCCTTTCTTCTATTCCGCCGATCTCGCCCACATCTTCTATGCCAACTACAAAGGATGATTCCCGTCCCGAACACTTCCATTCCCGCCTCGCTTCTCCAAGTCCTGTCGCTTCTGCCGATCATTGAAAATGAACATTTCGGTCGCCGTTTTACTGGCCCAAACTTCTTTCCTTGGATATTGTGACTGTCGAGGGGTTCAGAAGCCTTGGCCAAGAAAACTGCGAAAATCATTGACCCAGTCCTCCAGATCGGATCTGACAAACGGCGTCATGCGAATATTATTGCCGACATGCTCTCTGAGGAAGCCCTCTCCTTCTTCTGCACTGAAGACATACTGTACCGCTGCTGGGAAATTGGGATTGAAGCTATTAACCCTGAGAACACAGGCCTGGGTAACACTCCTGGGCGAGTCCATGTGCTGATAAACAGCATTCGGACGAGCAGCAATGGTACCAATGACAAGCGTCGCCAGCTTGTTCTTGCGCAAGTTTCGGCGAAAGATACGACCCGACGACAGTTCCAGATGAGCTCCTTCCACCCAGAGCTCGGCAAATAGATGCGTAGAATGTCCGGGTAATCCATCTGCTCGATAGCCGAATTTGGCATGGCGATGGAGACGATGCAGACCGCCGAGGTGAAGTCGCGACGCTTCGCATACGCTGCTTAGTACTCTGCCACCTTGTATTAGTGGCTTATTGCTTTCATTAGTGACTGAGTTTTCTGGCGACAAAATTCCAACCAGATCTAATCCAAACGTCGCATCTTCCTTTTGTTCCAGTTCTCACCAAACCATCAAGCAGTTTGCCGAATGGGTTTGAGGATTGCCGGTTTTGACTCAGATTTCAATGCTAGCTTTGGTGTTTATATCTAGTTGAGTTATTTTCGAAAGATTTCATTCGATGCAACGAGAGTTATACCAGTCAATTTGATGTCAAGCGGTGTTGGTATTGAAACCCAAAGTTGTATGCTTCGACATGCTGACAATCCGCCGTATACCATCACTTCTCCTTCAGCTACTAGTAGTAGCTAAACATTGACTACTTGGGCCATACCCCAGAAGTGACCCTCTTGATTTGACCAGTTATGATTCTAGCTTTCCCCCATTCTGTTTCTTGCCGATGAAGGGCATACACGCGAGTGTGTATGAAGAAGAGTGCGTGTATATTAAAGAGAGGGGGGGGGAGCGGATTTGTCTGATGATTCCTCTTCACCCCCCAAACTCCCGACATGAGTTGTACTGCCGTTCTCTTCGTGCCCAAAACATGTAGATTAACGGAGATGGTTCGGGTTTCAGTCCTTTCATAGCTCCCGAGGTTGTCTGTTCCAAGCTTCTTCGGCTTTGAGATGGTCCCTTGCCGCCATTAGTGCCTTGCCCAGGCGATTCTCTCCCCAATGCCGTCGGTGAGACATGGCATGCTTGGCTGTGTATCCGATGCCCCATACGCGGTCTGTCGAGGCGGCTTCGCAAAGCTGACGGTCGCCGGTGGACAGGAGCTTGCGTGCCAAGTGTGGGTTCTGGCCGAACTTTGCGACGTTGCCAGCTACGACGACGTCGCTCTTGACCTGGTCCCAGCTCTCATGCGTGAAGCCGACTGTTGCCCGTCCCAGGGCTTTCTGCTCCTTGGGACTCTTCGTTTCAAGCACGCGAGCTTGCCTCGCGGTGTCGTGGAACCTTGCGGCCTTGCAATACATCATGAATTGCTCGGCGCAGTTGAAGGTGATGCTTCCGTGCGGGTCCGTCTCGTCGACAACATGGCCAACTAGACTGGAGATCTCTTCTTTCGTGACGGTGAAAACGGCTTTGTACCACTGGCAAAACTCCCCCCATTCCTCGTTGGGCATGAAGAAGAATAGAGGGTTGTCGTTGGCCTGGTCCTGTTGATTATGGGAGTTGGGGGCAGCCATTGTGCTGATGAGCAGGACGTGCGTCCTGATGATGCTCAGTTAGTTTGTTTGGATGGGAATCACGCAAATCCGTGACGAGAGAAGTGATGGATGGTGGGACGAAAGCTGCATTGGTTTGGCAGACGCTGGCTTTTGTAAGCGTTGTTTCTTACTGCGGCCTTCTGTGGTGTTGGAAGCTCTTTGCGTACCATGGCGCACCTCTATATAAAAATTCGGACGACTGCCAAATACACAGTACGTTAAGCCGGTTTGCCTTTGAGTTTACTGCTCCCAAACACACTACTACTTGTGTATGACAATTGCTTTTTGTCAACGGCAGACTGGAGCAACTGGTTCTCCCAATACGCGTGCCGGCACACCAGATTCCTGTCTCTGCAGGTCAACATCTTTTTCCCTAGCTTTCATGCTTCATCACTTGCTTCATAGGTGCAGAGAGTGGAACACGTTTGAGTTTGAAGTAAGCACGCTTATTCTTGACACGGTTAAGTTGTGCTATCCGGGTGATAATCCACAGTAAACTGGAATCTGTTTCCTCTTAGCAAAACCAAGGTGCTCGCCCAGATATGACGTGACCCAATCGCTATTGGTATGTTGACAGACAAGTGTGTAGTTCATTAGGGGTCATTGTAATTCATTTTCGATTGACTGTCGACTTGACTTGCTGCCGCTGTAAACATCGGCTGCTGTGGATGCTCGTCGATTACCGGTTGTAGCAAGAGTTAATATTTGTAAATGCCTGCCACCGTAACGAAACCACGATAAAGCGGAGTACCGTCTTGACAGCAAACACTACTCATTACAAAGCCATTCTTATCAACCACGTATCCACGAGGCGACACCCAAGACGAAAACACAGACAAGGATATCACTCCTGACTGTGGCAAAAATCTGCCCATACCGCAGCAACGTCGCCGCATAGGTCTTGATGTTACCAGGCAAGAACCCAATGATAGTCCACAGCATGCCTCCGGCCGGCGCGCTGCCGCGCTCGATAAAAAATCGCGTGGTGAGCAGTATGGCCTCGGTCGTTGCGAAGATCCAGAAGAAGATTTCGCGGCCCTTCTCCATGCTGTTGACATCCGTAACCGCCTCGTCGCTACCGACAGGGTAGTTGTATGCCAGCGCGGTGCGCTCTCGCTCAAGCTTGGTACCGGAGAAGGTTGTCGTCAGGGCGATGTATAGGCCCAAGGAAATGGCGAAGACGGCATGGAGAATGCGCCAGAGGTAGGCGGACGACGAGGCCTTGGCCTGCTCGGGCGTCTGCATGCCGGGCATGCCGGGCATACCAGGCATTCCAGGGAATCCGGCAGGGAAGCCACCCTGCGCGCCGCCGGCTCCGGGAAACCCAGGCATTCCGCCGGGACCTCCTCCACCGGCCATCATCTGCGAAAGCATCTTCATGAGGGGGTCGTCCTCGCCGCCGGGCATGCCGCCGGGACCCGCAAAAGGGTTCATGGGTGGGGCTCCGCCTGCGCCGCCGGGACCAGGTCTGTCGAAGCCGAGCATCATCTGGCGGAGCTGGTCCTCTGTCATGGCGTTGGGGTCGAGGGAGGGCCCGTTGCAGAGGGGCGGGGAGTTGAAGCTGGCTCGTAGTAGTGCTGGGAGATATCGATCTCCTCAGGGTCTGCATGTTCCGAGCTCGTGTTGGGCTTGGAGAGGCCCGACGTCGCTGAGGGAGCAGGGGATGATGTGGTCGACGGGGGAGTGAGAGCGGGATCCTCTGGAATAAAGAGGTCAGTCGTCTACATTTTCAATCCATAGGCAATATGGCAAACGAGGCTGCGCAGCCACGACCGCCAGGGGATTGTTGGACCGTACCTCGCTGGAGTCCTCCACCTAGACCGGTGATCTTGTTTAACCTCGACGCGCCGCCAGCGCGAATCTTGGCCTCCCGCTTGGCCTTACGGAGTCGAGCTTGTTCTGCCGCGCGCTGGGCGGCCGCATCGTCTGGTGTTGCTTCCGTCATCTTGCGTGTGGTTGTTGACTGCTGACTGCTGGTGGGGAGGCAAGGTTGTTGAAGAGTGACGTTTTGTGGACGATGTTGGCCTTAGCTTGTGCTTATCTTATCGGAGAATCGACCAACTTTGGACCAAAGACTAAGTCATGTCACTGGTTGATGAGCTACAGAGGCTATAAGTATCGACTACCTAATTGACCCGCATAACACTTCAAACCTCGATTGTGTTATTTCGGCTTATTTCTGTTTTTCTTTCTTTTTGTAAGAAACACCAGGTTTGGCGGTAGTATTGAATAAGCATGCCTCTACGACCTCGAGTGCTGTTCTTGTCTGAACCTCGGGATATTACGGTTTGGAAGCAGCTTCTTGGGCAATTCACTTTCATTTTAAAACTCTAGTGTATACGTAAAAAGCGCAACTGGCTACCATCAACTGCTCATATTCGACAACACGCCGTCTTCCGTCCTTGCATAAAGCCCTCATGGAGTGGCCTTGCTCATGCTGATCAACCGCTTGACACCAACCTGATGATACGCGTGAGTAATCAAAATCAAGTGAATGACGGGGGATATAAACTTACCATCCAGTTGCCGCACTCATCCGTCTTGTCCCGCTGAATTTCAACCTGTATCTTTTGGGCCACCTCGTAGTTCTTCTGGCCAATGGCCTCGCCGAGTGCGCAGAGCTGGTCGATCGTATCGGGCTTTATCAGCTCCTCATTGTTCAGGTGGTCGAACAGAAGGTTGAGGCGTTTTTGAGTGTCTTTGACCTGAGCAGCAAAGGAAGAAGGCGCTCGGGAGGCTACCCGCTGCATATCCGAACTGAGGACGTCAACCAACCGCTGAGCATGGGCCGGAATGTGCGACCGGTCGCCAGCGGGATGCCTGGGTTTGGCCGGAGCGGCTGCCGCCTTCGGAGGAGGGGGCGTAGGCTGAGCTCTGGTTGCAGGCGGGGGTCCGCTTGAGGGAGGAGGTCCAGTAGGCGGCCTGGAGGTTGCGGCGGGCGGAGCACCATACTGCGAAGGCGCATACTGACTTTGCGGCGTACCCGACTGGGGCGGCGGCGCGTAGAGGTTCCTTGGCGGCGGCTGGCTTCCGGGAGGCGGCATAGAAGAGCCCAAAGGCGGCTGGCTAGTCTGCGGCTGCGCTGAAGGGGCGGGCGCGTAGCGGTTAGAAGGCGGAGCGCCAGATGGAGGAGGATTATACGGCGATGCGGTGCGAGGCATGGTAGGAGGCGCCATGGAAGGAGCTGCGCCAGGTTGAGGCGGAGGCGGAGCATATGCGTTTGACGCAGACGATGTTGGCCTCGGCGGCCCTTGGAAGGACTGAGCAGGTCCAGTCAGAGGAGACGTGACACGGGGTGGTGCCGGGCCCTTGGGGGGAGGTGGGGGAGGCGTCGAGTTAGTGCGTCCGTAAGGGCTCTGAGGAGGTCCTGGCTGGTTTCCCTGGTTTGGGAAAGGCGAGGTAATGGTGGAAACCTTGGGAGTAGTCTTCCTAGGAAGGGTTGCCTTGGCAACCAACGGAACGTCGTTCCAACTCTCTTTGGGGCGGAAGTTCGAAGTGGGCGTAGAGTTCCGGGGAGGCGGTGGCACAGTACCGAAGTTGCTGGGAGGCGGCCCGTAGCCCGAAGACGCTTGGTAGGACTGGGCGGCGGGAGGCTGGTAGCCTTGTCCTGGGGCATAAGGAGACTGAGTGGCAGCGGGTGTGTAGCCACCGATAACCGGGGCGGCCGGGGCATAGGGGTTCGACGCAGCTGCCGGCGCAGGCGGAGTGACGAGGGCCGGGGCTGCCGGCGCGTACGGGTTGGAGGCGCCAGAAGGCCGGGTAGGGACCGTGGGCTGGTAAGCCGGAGTGGCCTGCGGGTTGCTGACTGCTGGCGGCTGTCCAAATTGACGACCAGAAACCGTCTTGGCCGCAGCTTGAGTGCCTGCAGCCTTCTGGGTAGCACGGCCCAAACGGCCTCTCGCCAATTCGGCCTCGGGGTAGTCCTTGGGCAGCAAATCCAGATACTTCTGCGCAACCTCCAGCTGACCGTGAGCGGCAATGATGTCGGCGTACTCTGTGTACTTCTCGTACAAAGCTGAAAGCTTCCAGTCGGCACTCTGATCCTTTCCGGAGTCCTGGAACTTTGTGACTTGGCGGAAGATGGTAACCTTCTCAATGAAGTGCTGCAGCGAACGGGCGTGAACGGAAAACATCGAGTCGTCGCTAGGCTCCTGCACGCCGGCCTTCTCCGCCTCTTCAAGTTCCGTAATCCAGATGGAGACGACCTTCTCGAGCTTCGATCCAACCAGATAGCAGAAGGAGGCATCCTTGCGGGAGCCGCTCTCAAAGATGCGATCTCCAAGAGCATCACAGAGGTCAGGGAACTCCTTGGGGTCCGAGAACGTGCACAGGATGGCCATGGACTCCTTCCAGTTTTCAAGGTCGGCGTTGTAGACGACATCCCACAAGTTCTTGGCGATGACGGAGCCGAGGAGACGGACATAACTGGGAACTCCGTCCTTGCTAGCCAGGTAGGCAGTCTGCACCTTATCGACGAGTTCTTGTCCACCGCAGTTAGCAATAAGGAAAGCATCTGCCCAGCGCTCTTCCTTGAGGGAGATCTCGGTGGCCTTGGCAAAGTTTCCGAGCATCAATGCCTTGGTGATGGACTTCTCGACTGTGGTGTCGGTATCCGCGAGCAAATGGAAGGGGCTATCTGTCTTTGCGCCTTTGTTGGCTGAGAGGTTAGACAGGAAGTCTTCTTCGCCTTCGCCATCACCCTCGCCCCACATGTTGTCAGATTTGTCTCCCTCCTTGGTCTCCTCTTTCTTGTCGTCCAAGGTTTCCTCGGTCTTATCCTCGGTCTTGTCCTCGTCCTTGAGCGAGACTCCGTTAGTGATCTCCTCCTCGTCGAACCCGAGATACTCGATGATACGCTTTCGCGGGTTCTCGCTGGTAAGCGTCTCCATGACAAGCCAGTCCGCCTTCTCCTCCTCGCTCTTGGCCTGTTCCTTGCGAGACTCACAGAGGCCGACAATGTCGCCAGACTGCAGAGCTTCTTCGAACTTCTCCGTTGCAGCACCGATTGATGAGTCCACAGAGAACTGCGAAATCGAGATCTTGGTGGATCGTTGCTGGGCATTCTGCTTGAAAATGACTAGCTTTCCACCGAATCCGAAGGAGGCACCGATGGGGCGCTCGAACCACTTAGGCGCCTTGTTCAGCGAGAAAGATGCGCCCTGAGGCTGCGTTTGAGCACTGGTGAAGAAATCCTCGCCGTCCAGGTTGTTCGTAGTGGAGGCCTGGGTGTTGGAGGGGTTGGTGTTCTGGAGGGTCTGGATGGTAATCTTGCCATCAAAGCCAGCGGTTGCTGAGAGGTTGGGGTTGGAAGGGTTGAATCGAGTAAGGAAGGTCCAGTTCGTGACTTCGGGGAATTCTCCGTAACGGTCGCCGGTCTGAGGATTCCAGACCAGAGTTCTGTTGTCCTTGCCACACGAAAGCAGCAAGTCGCTATCCTGCTGGCACCAAGACAGCGACAGGATGCCCTGCTCGTGTCCCTGAAGTGTCCTCTCCGGCGCATTGGAGTTTCTGAGATCCCAAAGGAAGATGACAGGGGCGGTGTCGTCGTATGTGGCAGTCAGGAGCTTGGTCGAGTTGTTGGGGTCCCAGGCGATGGCGCTGACCGGTTTCCTGTTGTTGTTCAGCGTCAAGGAAGCCTTCTTAGTCTTCAGATCCCAAACAGTGACAAAGCCGCCAGATCCTCCGGTAGCCAAGATGTGCGCAACCTTGCGGTTCCAAGCAACGCATTCCAGGTCGTCTGCGCGGGCGGCAGCGGTGCCGAGCCGGAAGGGGTTCTCAACATCGTTGACGTCGTATACAAATAGTTCTCCCTTTGCGCCGGCGGTTGCGAGGATGTTGGAACGGAGGGGGTTGAATTGAAGAGATTTGATTGCACCAGTGTGCTTCGTCGTTCGAGACATGAAGGCGTCTTCGGCACCCTCGATGAGCTTCTCTGCGTCCCAAAGGTCGAGAGAGCCATTCTCGAGAGCACCGGCGATGATGCCCTTGGGGTGGTCGGAATCGGGGGGACCCCAGGCAAGGTCATAGAATCTAGGTGCCGTAAGCGAGGATGTTCGGATTGGTTGTGTGGCAGCAGCAGCAGCAGCAGCAGCAGCAGCGAAGCCTACCTCGAGTCGGTGCTGATGCTAGCTATGGGCTGCAGCTCGAGGCCTTGGTCTTGGTTGTCAAGGTTGAGGTCCCACAGTTCCAGCTTGGTCTCATCAGAAAAGTCGGCATCGACAGCTCCAGCTCTGGTGCCGGTGATCAAAAGGGGCTTGGATGGGTCGGGGGACCAGGCGAAGGCCGCCGTCCTCGGGATCTCGCGAAGGCGAACCATGATTGTGAGAATCACTCAGTCCCCAGGACTGCACTCAGAGGGAGGGGGGGGATGGTTGCTGTAAGGGAAGATCGGCCAGTCGAGACAACTCAAATGCAGCTGTAAAATGGCATTGGTTGGTAAAGATTGATGACAAAAGACCTGGCGAGGAGTGCCGCGATTCTTTGGGGTTGGAAAAGGGCAGCCGATCTTTAGGGGAAAGGTGGCTGTTCGATACTCGGATTCCTGAAAGCATACGCTGGCACTCGGGAAATATGATGCCAGATTGCAGCCCACATCCAGGTTCGAGCTCAAGCCTAAGGTGACTGCAGCCCACACCCCACACCCCAGCCAGGACACTGGACCGTGCGCTACCTAGACATTTAGCACCAAAAGCGGCGTCACGTGCATCATTGCAGACAGCTCCCCCTTGTGGTTCCAGCCAATGGAGAGTTGCGAGTAGCTCTTGCAAAGAAACCCCACTACCCAAAAGATTCACTCTTGGAGTGTCACCCAGTCGCCTCTCATATAAATTACAGAGTGCGCCCAGACAAAAGCAGATCAACCATATCCGACTCAAGATGACTGACGCTGCGCGCTGGAAGGCGACCGTGTTCGTGGGCGGACTGGCCTCTATCGTTACGGCCTCCAACGTCCACGATGCCTTCATTCCGTTTGGCGAAATTGCCGATGTGTCGCTGCCAAAGAACGACAAGCCGAATTCAACCGACCCCCACAGGGGATTTGCCTACGTTGAGTATGAGGACGCCGAGGATGCCAAGGAGGCCATCGACAACATGGACCAGTCTGAATTCTTCGGACGAGTCATCAAAGTTTCAGCGGCCAAGGTGCCGAAGAGCGCAGACGAGGGCCTGGGAAGTAAAAAGGCTGTCTGGGAACAGGTAAGCCACTCCTGCATTAGACCGCACACGCGTTTTCATATTGACTAGTTCTTTAGGAAGGTTGGCTGGCGGAACATGCGGTTGGTGATGAGGACGGCGTCGCGGGAGAGAAAATCACCGAGATCGAAGTGCGTGGAGACGACCCCATGCAAGGTCTGGAGGGGCTTGACGTCGCAGGTCCCAGGCCGGAGTGAGAATGAAGCGATTCCGAGGGTGCTTTTGATCTTGTTGAAAAGGCATAGCGGCGGCGTTCACGTGGTTTACTTAATACGTACAAATGGGCATGGCTTTTCTCTAACACTTGAGGGCGAGAGGCATATTGAGAAAGGAAACTGAAAGCAGCAGCGTCCCTGGTGCCTCTTCGTCTGTCTGGCGTGGTCATGTACACACTGATCATCCCTAATAACGCATTGGCGCCATTGGTCAAACTGTCTCCCGCAATTCTCCCAATCTCCGCTTAGTGTTCCTCTCCGTGGCCGTGCTCGGCGGCGGCAGACTTGCCCTGACGCTTGAGACGGATGGTCTTGTCCGTCATGAAGTGACGGGCGACTGAGTAGGTGGCAGCAGCCAGAGCGAAGCCAACGACGACACCTGTTCTTCATCAATGGCAATCCAATATGACCTTTGATGTCATGTGACGACGTACCGAGGGGGATCAGCTCGGGAGGGATCTGGCGGAGCTTGCGCAGTCTCTGGGAGACGGTGTGGCCTACAATCATGCATGTCAGCTGCTGTCATAGAACTCGCACTCCGGGGTGTCGTCGAGATCGATGACCATGTCGCGGAAAGCCTCAGCGGCTGGAAGCGGGTTGTCGACGTACCGACTTGGTCCTCGGCCTAAGGGTTGAGCGTCATAATTAGCGATTGCGCCCGTCCGGACCAGTGAAATTTCAACGTACGGGAACGGGGGACATCTTGCGCATAGTCGGGCGGAAAGCGCGGAGGGCGAGAGAAGGACGCATTTTGACGGTATTTGTCTTTTTTGGGAAGAGGGGAGATTTTTCGGTCCGTTCGGTACAGCTGAGAGAGCGTTGGTTGATCGGATTGGATCTCGAAATGGGTGTTTGGAAGTTGAACCTGGTCTGAGATGTTGAACGGCTCGGCCCACCTTTTCAATGCCTGAGGCCTGATTGGCCATCTCAGGCATCCACCCGGTTCTTGCCCGTCACCACCTGATTCTCAGTGCAGAAACGACCATCCGACTGCTCTCCAAGCAACAACACCAATCGCACGCCGCTGCCCACTCGATCTCATCACCCAAACCGACTCCCCGTCAATTGAATTCGCACGCAGTCAAAATGGCCGACGATCAGGAGCTCGTTACCAAGCCCTTCAAGTTCGTCACTGGTATGTCCCGAAAGAAATATCCCTCTCCAAAGCATGGCCTGATTTTCCGAGGCTAACTCATAACTTGCAGCCGGTATGACCCCCCACCGGAACCGCCGAAACCCGCGATAGCGTCACCTCAATTTACGCCGGGGATCTTGGAAACTGTGAATTTTTAACTCGAGTTTGACTAGGCACCGATGCCCGCTACCCGAACATGAACCAGACCAAGCACTGCTGGCAGAACTACGTCGACTACCACAAGTGCATCAACGCCAAGGGCGAGGACTTCGCCCCTTGCCGCCAGGTCCGGACTATCCACACAATTATTCTTCACGGGTACCATGGAACTAATGAGACGCAGTTCTGGATCGGCTACCGCTCCCTGTGCCCCTCCGGCTGGTACACCCGCTGGGACGAGCAGCGAGGTCAGCATTTCGCCCATATGCCGAAGACGCGCATGCTGACAAAGAACAGAGGCCGGCACCTTCCCCGTCAAGCTCGACGCATGATCGATGTTGGACTAGGTTGCGAGCAGGCGAGGCAGAGGAGACGGGCGTCTGTATTACTTCAAGATGGATCGAGACCTCAAATAGAGCATCGGAGGGTGTGTCATGCGATGATGCCGAGGGCGCTCGCGGGCGCCGAATACGATTTTGTGAAAACTGTCTGTAGTGTCCGCCCTTGTACAATTCCCTAACCTTGGATACCACCCCATGAACCCGATTGTCCGGAAACTCCGTCCGCTCTACCCACCAATCCTGAACTCCATGCGCAAAACCGAGATGTTGATAAAACTGAAAAGGTTGGCAAGCAGGAACTCTCAGGCTCATTTCTTCTTCCCATCAACCCCGTCATCATCAGAGCTCATGAACTCGTCGTCCTCGTCAAAGCCGAAAAACGTCCGCGGCTTGTCCTTGAGTGCCTTAGCCGGTTCTGACGGAGGGGTAGACTCTTTGGAACTGCCTCCCTCCTCATTCTCATCATCACTCGACATCGCGTCATCTGTCTCTTCTGAGCCAGTCGACGTATGAGAGGTACTGAGCAAGTTGTCCTTGTACTTTCCGGCCTTGATAACGGCAAGTACGGCCTCGCGAGTTCTCTCGTTGGACTCTTCTTTGTCCTCGACCCACTTACCATCAAGACGACCCTTGCTGCCGTTCTTGATCTCATCCTCGCGCTTCTCTGCAAGCTCAACAATCTGCTCCCAGCGTTGGCGGCGCTTCTCCTTCTCCTTCTTCTCCATCTCAGGCTTGATAGCTAGATACTCGGCCAGGGCCTTGGCCTCGGTAACGGTGCGCAGACGCCTCCCGTCCAGGTTTCTGCTAGAGTTGTTTGCGTCTCCTTGATTGCGCTTCTTCTTGGAGGACATTCGGCCACCGGCAGCTCGGAGCTGGGATCCGAAACCACCCTTGCCACCGCAAAGCGGCACCGACAATCGCAGAGAAACAAAATCATCATTTGTGGACGATAGAAGATCCGAAACCGGTTTTGTGGATGATGAAGAAAGCTCCTTGTTGGATACTGTAGTCAGGATCAGTCGGCTGTCCGTCGCAGGCAGACGCTCGTCAAGTTGGTGTCGCAAGTCGGATAGAGTCGTTGTCGAGGGGACGGGCAGGACCAGAGTAGACGGCAGACCCAATCCTGCAAAAGTGCTGACGAAAACGTTGACATTCTTAACCGCCATTTTGATTGTTTTTGTGCTCTTGTTCTGTTGCAGAGATGCGTTCGTGGAATATCTGGAGGCGGCGTTGTCGCGTTGGGAAGTGACGAACGGCGAGGTATCACTGGTGAGACGGGACGTCCGACCAAGGGTTTATTTATTCAAAGATGCGTTTGGTCCGTCCCAACCCACCGATCGGAGATAGCAGCTGCGGGTCGCATACTACACAGCCACTGTGGCAAAGGACACTATGATATGGACTGGTGTGGCTGAGGGAGGTACGTACAGGTTATCTGCTAGCCAGGCACGGACCATCCGCCTGCCGAGAAAATAGGTTTTCGAGACCACCCGGCTAGGGTTGGTCGCACCTACCTCAGCCCACCAAAAGACATTTCGCTCTTTTTGTGTCGAACGCTCTTGACTGTAAGCCGAACTCGACAATCCAACATCGACCCTGAGCAAGCGACCAGCGACAACCGCCACGATGTTGATTCCCAAGGCCGACCGCAAGAAGATCCACGAGGTTAGACTTACAATTCGCAGGCGCGCGGCGCAGACAATGGGAGGAGTGACAGTTTGCTGACGACGAAAAATAATTACAGTACCTCTTCCGTGAGGGTGTCCTCGTCGCGAAGAAGGACTTCAACCTCCCCAAGCACCCCGACATCGACACCAAGAACCTGTTCGTCGTCAAGGCCCTGCAGTCGCTCAACTCCCGCGGCTATGTCAAGACCCAGTTCTCGTGGCAATACTACTACTACACCCTGACCCCCGAGGGTCTTGACTACCTCCGCGAGTGGCTTCACCTTCCCGCCGAGATCGTCCCCGCCACCCACATCAAGCAGCAGCGCTCCCACGCTCCCCCCCGCGGCATGCTCGGCGAGGGCGAGCGCGAGAGAAGGCCCTTTGGCGGCCGTGGCCGTGGCGGCGACCGTGGTGACCGTGAGGGTGGCTACCGCCGCCGCGATGCTGGCGAGGGCGGCAAGGAGGGTGGTGCGCCTGGTGGATTCGAGCCCCAATTGTGAGCCTCAACCCTCTCGACGGTGCGGCGCGAAGCCGTTCCGCCGCGGAATTTTCGAGATGCAATTACGGAACATGCCTGCTAACAGTTCTGCAGCCGTGGTGGCTTTGGCCGTGGCCGTGGTGCCGCTCCCCCTTCGTAAGAAGGTTCTTTCCTATCGGCTTTTACTCTCGAGACGCATTGGCAGAAACAAAAAGGCACCGACATGTACTCTAAAAAGTGGATGGCCGGAACAGTCGCGCGTCTGTTAACGTCACAGACTACGGGGGAAACATCGTGGGAGTTTGGAGGTTAGATCCTCGGAAATCGTTTGCATCAAAAGGTCATGAATTGCAGCATGCAGCTTGTGCTGCTTCCTCCAAACTGTGAAACGTCCTTTTTCTGTCTTCTCTGCCACGCTGTGATGAGCACGCAGTGTCTGCCGGCTAGCATGTGGAGGGGCGGTACACATGGTACTCACATCTCGAGAGATCACATCATATTCGAGACTCTCCCCCGCATGTTGAGATCAACAGAAGAAAACATGAAAAAAAGAAAGAAAGAAAAGAGGAAGTCCGTGGATCTGCTTCCCGGACTGTCGAGGACGGACGAGAAGAAAAGGGGTCCGTCTATGATGGAATGTTGAGAGCCTGGAGTAAGCGCCGACGCACGTAGGATAGCTTCAGAAGGCTTCGCACGAATAACGCATGTTTCTAGACTCCGTGTCGCATCCAGATGTGTGCGTGGGTGTGTGTCCAGACCCCCGGGTGAGAAGCACCGCGTGGTGTCCCCGTGCCTCGGAAGATATGCGTGGTAGTCTCGAATAGGTGTTGTCCAGAACGGCAAGTTGGTAAGGGACGCCGAGGAGGTGCGCGTGTAAGACGATTGAGTGGGAAGTGGCGGTGACTGCGTAAAGCTCATGACCATCAGGTTTCTCGGCCTGTGTCAGTCTCATTCGTGCCCCGCGTAAGCCGGATCCCAAGCATGCTCTCCGCACTATGTATGTTCTATTGCGTGGGTGTCTCGTCTCGGCGAGTAGGATGTGCCAGATTGGCTTGGTAGGGGGGCGAGTCTTCTCGCCTTTCTCAACGACCTAGATACCCTACCTTCCTTGCTCCTACACTTACACCGATTTCTCGTTCACTCGATGTTTCCGATCCATGGAATGGGGGGGGGGGGGGGGTAACCGGACAGCGTTACGTTGTGCGGCCATATTCCCCGCGCCTCTTCCAACACGACATCACCTTGCTGCGCCAAGAGATTCTTACCGCAAAAGCGATAGGATTCAAAGGCAGCTGCCATTGACCGTGAACTCCGTGGACCGCACGAAAAGAGTCCAATTGCCCACGTTACCTGTACCTCGTCATGTCGGACAACAGACAAGAACACATTTAAGCTCATGGGTCACCAAGGCACAAGCCAAGCTAGACCTGACCGTGGCAGGATCATACCGGAGTAGGTATCCAGCCGCCATCCCCACCTAGGTACTCACGCCAAACCGGTACGTAAAACCAACTCCATGCGGGAGGGCGACATCTCCACGTCAAGGGCCGACGCCATTGAGGTCAGCAAAACCGGGGAAGGGCCGGATGGAAGGGCCACGCCCGGGGTAGCGCGTGGAGGAGAGAATCGCGTGCGCGGGCGCGGTCGAGGCCAGAAGACTAGTGTAAGTCCATGTCATGTGCCGTGAGGTGTCACCACATTTCTCACTATCCCTCAGCCTGCCTTGGAAAGGGTCATTTTGTTGAGGCGATGCACGTTGGCGAGGAGAATGTCGGATGCGCGAGATAAGCAACCGCGGCGTTCCAAGTGGACCTCACCTCTCAGCAGCTAGAAGGGAGTGGAAGAAAGAAGAGGCAGTGGTTGTTGTCGGGATGACCACTGTTCAGGTTCCGTCAGTTGCGATTCCAGCCCAAAACCGCCAGTCCGTCTTCACCTTCGTGTCCAATTCGTATGCATCATGTCCGCTTTTCTCTCTCTCTCTCTCTCTCTCTCTCTCGCGCGCGCGCGCGCGCTTCTGAATGGCTCGATCAGAGGTCATCGACCCGTACCGTGGGATGAACCAAAGTGTCGAACTGACTGGCTGACAGTCGTCCGACGGTTCTAGGGATGGGCGCATCTCCGTCAATTCCCTCCCTGCAGTCTGATTGCTCCCCGCCGTGTACAGAGTACGGTGTACCGGTATTTCACCCCAACTTTTCCACGCCAGAAAGTTTCGCTACTAGTGGCAGCCATGTTCGATTCAAAGCCGGCGGGGGGAGGGGCTCTAAAGGCGGGGCACCTCCAGGTTGGACAGGGGGAGGGGGGGGGGGGGAGGGGGCGGGATGGCATAGTGATGGGACTGCTCAGCTTCGCCGTTTCGTCTACAGCTCTGTTGGTTTCTCGGGTGCTTTTTCCTTCTCACCGGTCAGGTTTTTTTTCTTGCCATAATATACCAAGTCTTGCCCACGGTGTAGTATGCTGCCTCGTTTATGTAGGTACCGTCATTATGCTGGCGTCAATGCATGCCGACGAGGTGCGGAATGCAGTTACACCAACACACTGTCCACGTTCCCGTGTCTTATACCGTACGAGGGAAGAGGTACGCACATTCTCTGTAGCCATTGAAGCTCGCTGATTTTGGCGTACAATGCAAGCAAGTTCCAGGGAAGGATCAGATGTATGTACCTTGACCTCAGACATGCCAGCCAACGCCGCCTTGGACCCTGGCTCCCATCTCCATCCCAGAATGTGCCCATCCCCCGCGCTGCTCGACCATGTCCTTATTTATGAGAAGGTATATAAAGGTGTCGTTGTCGCCTCCTGATTCTCGATCTGTAGCCGAAAACAAGCTACTCCTCACCTTCTCCTCCCACCCGTGAGCTTTTTTTTCGTACGTTATCAGCCCCCGAACCTCCATCTGTTGGAGTCCGATGTCACTTACACGGAGAAGATGCACTGACTCGGCTTCCAAAAGCTACAGCAGTACCCTATCCAGTATTTCAACCCTGAGTCAACAGTACAACCGCCATGGCGAACCTGTCGAACCTCCCCAAGCAGATGAAGGCTCTCCGGTATGCCCCCCTCCCCCCCTCGTGCAAGGATTCAGCTTTCCCCTTTCCTGCGACGAATTGCCACCTCCCGCGGAACTCTGTTCCCCGGATCGGATGCCCCCTCCATCGGCAATGAGCTGACTCCTCACCCAGATACGAGAAGCCCGAGGACTGGTCAATTGTCCAGGTCCCTCTTCCAGAGCTCCGAGAGAACGACGTCCTCGTCAAGGTTCGAGCTTGCGGTGTTTGTGGCACTGGTAAGTGAACTTCTGCATCGCTGTTTGCACCACTGTACTACACATGCCGTGCAAGCGGGGGGAGAACCAAACAACCAAGATCGTATACGACTAACACGAATGCCACAGACTTGGTAAAGCATTACTCTCAAAACGTTCCATCTAGAGCGACACCGCTAACGCTTCTCGACAGCACATCCACGAGGGAGAGTTCATCGCCAAGTTCCCCCTGATCCCCGGTCACGAGACCGTCGGTGTCGTAGCCGCCGTCGGACCCGTACGCATAAGCTCACTTCGTTCTCAACAATGGCCCGCAAGCCATGCTGACATTGGGCACAGAAAGTCAAAGACTTCAAGGTAGGCGACCGTGTCGCCGCCGACAACAGCGAGCTCTGCAATGAGTGCTTCTACTGCCGTCGTGGAGAGCTTTTGCTCTGTGAGCACGTACGATCCCCAAGCATCACCTTGTGACTTACATGATGACTTTGAGGAACGAGACTAAATGCCCTCTGCAGTTCGAGGCTCACGGCGTCACCATGAACGGTGGTTTCGCCGAGTACTGCGCCTACCCGGCCGGCAAGGTCTTCAAGATCAACAACCTCAACGACGTCGACGCCACACTCCTCGAGCCCGCCTCTTGCGCCTGCCACGGCCTGGACAAGATCCGCCCCCGTCTCGGCTCCAGTGTCCTCATGTTCGGCGCTGGCCCCACCGGTCTTGTGAGTCCCTCCCTGGAAACCTAGGAGACTGCAGTGTCTAACCATCGAACGCCCATGGCAGATGCTCGCCCAGCTGATGCGCCACAACGGCGGCTGCAATGTCACCATCGCCGCGCCCAAGGGTCTTAAGATGGACCTCGCCCGCAGTCTGGATGCCGCCGACAACTACATTGAGCTCTCCCGGTCGGACCCCGAGGTCCAGTTCTCCCAGCTCAAGAACGACAACCCGTACGGCTTTGACGTCGTCGTCGAGGCTACAGGCTCCGTCAAGATCCTCGAGGACGCCATCAACTACGTCCGCCGCGGTGGAAAGCTCGTCGTCTACGGGTAAGGCAACCTTGGTCCCTTCTCTAGGAACCCGACTGTCGACTAACCCGCCCTCGTTCAGTGTCTACAGCAGCTCCGCCCGCGTCTCATGGCCCCCTTCCAAGATATTTGGCGACGAGATCACCATCCTAGGATCTTTCTCCGAGACCTACATGTTCCGTATGTACCACTCCGATCAGTCTCGAGGCTTTACCATGCCGCTTTTCCCCCCTGCGACCCTGATGTTGACCCCTCCTTTTCTTCACAGCCGCCACCATCGATTACCTCGACTCCGGCAAGGTCAGGACCAAGGGCATCGTCAACAAGACCTTCAGGCTGGAGCAGTTCGGTGAGGCCCTTGAGTCTATCAAGAACAAGAGCGCCATCAAGGCCGCCATCGTCTTTGACGACGCCACCGGAGTGTAAGGGCCCTCTGTGCGCAACAGCATGACCGAAAACGTCTCTTCTCATAAAATGTACGCACGAGCGAGCATTTTCCCCTTGGACTTCGCAAAAGAGGATTCTAGTTCTCTTTCTCTGAGCAATTGCCGTTGTTTGGTGTTCTTTGCACATATGCAAAACAAAAAAAATGTCTCTTATTTGGACTCGTCTCATTTCGTAACTTTGTTTCCAGACAAGCATCGAATCGGAGTCAGAGGTTGGCGGGACGGCTGTAGAGAGGAACGGCGGTGGTTGTTTCGTCGGGTCTGCCGATGCTCAATGGAGAGCAGTCGGGTTTTTTGTCGAAAGGCGGGCACAGAGAAGGTGTGTCGCGAGCCGTCGATGATTGTAGTCCGGTTCGAGGGGATATCTTTTCGGTCTGGTGGTTACGGGATAGGAAATGAGACGCATGGGCACGAAAAGCTTGGTGTTTGTTCTTTCGTCCTCTCCATGTCTCTCCGGTACACAGTTGAGAAGAAAGCGCCGTAGCCAAAGACAGATGGTTCCAGGAGCGAAGAATCACGCTTGAGTCCAAAGATGCCCTCGCCGTTCGCCCGAGCGGAATCTGCCTCGCTCAATGTCGACGATGTCCCTGGTCTAGGGCCGTTTCTCAGCTTACTTTACGTATTGCAAATGGCAACCATCGCCACGTCCTAGATAATCACGTCCAAATTGCCTAAAATACGTGGGCGCCTGGCTACCATTTGACTTGTTGGGACAAGAAGTGAAGCGATGCGGAAGCTAATTCCGCATCCCTGACACATGATGGCGAAGCCTGACTTGTCAACAGCGATTCCCGGCAGTTCACACCTGTGGAGAAGAACAAGGAACAATATAAGCCGTTACCTCCTAAGGTCGGCAGATACACACTTGCTAACTACACTATTCGAGATACGCTGTTTATTTAGAGAGCGTAAGCCTGCCTGCCTATTAGGGAGAAACCGCTCTTAGGAGGTACACTGCGACTGCTTATTTTTGTTCTTTGAGAAGGAGCCTGAAGAATATCTCACAATAGTGGTTGTGGTCTGTGGGAGCCTCCAGCTGGATTCGAATCGACTCCTTGCGGAGTGGATGCTTGCAAGGTATCAGGTCTTCCACACCGGTTGACGTAACGTCGTCTCGAGTTGAAATCTCATCCATCCGAGAGTAGCCCCTCCTGTCTTTTTTTTTGGAGGGGGGGGGGGGGGGGGGGGGTTGAGTTTGGCTTACTTGACGTGACATCGCCAACCACAACGTCATGCCTAGACCCGCACTCTCATCCCTTTTTTACTTTTCGGGAGAGACCCGACGAGCAAGACGAGTTTGAAGCACATGCCAAAAGGCATTCTCTAGGTATTCCTCGGTGGTGATGTGCCGAGATTGAACACGATCCGCCCACGCAAAACCTGCGCCACCCGCAGCTTACACGGGAGAGGACCAACGTGTTTTAACCTTCCACACGCCTCGAGAAAGCCCGCACACGACCTTTCGGATCAGCCAAGACAGTCGGCAGGCGACGCTCGCGATCTGGACCAGGGCTGCCGCCTCCTGGAACCCGAAGAGCCGGCCTTCTAGCGCCGCTGAGACGCGGTTGAGGAACGCGAGTGTGTATATGGGATGAGACTTGCCGCCGACTGAGGCGCGGGTCCCCGGAGGTTGGTTGGAGCTGAGGTCGGAACTGCACAATGCTTTCCCGAAACGGATGTCCAAGCGAGCTGAGTTGAGCAGTGCCTGTCAATGGCCTGCGAGTTGCTTGGTAGTCTCTGTGGGCAGTGCGAATGCGGGTGCGGGTGCATTGTCCGGTTTGGTTGCATAGCCGTCACCCGTGCTCTGGTGGTGTTTCAATGTACAGGAAACGGCCGTTTGAGGGCTGAGTGAGGGGGGGGGCTGTTGTTGTTGTTATTGGGTGACTAATCTGGTATGCAAGGCAAGGAGTGCGTTCCGGTAGGTATGCTGGTCTCACCGACCGAGCGGACGAGAATCTTCGTCTGATGGGAGCACTGGCCGGAAACAGTTGGGAGGGCCTTGTTAACATGTACGGCGTGCGGCAGGGAAGCAAGCTATGCGAAGAGCTGTGCGAAGAGCTATGCGAATCATGGTGGAGCTGGGCTTGTTGGAGGCAAGACCCAAGTTCCGAGGCAAAAAAGGGAGGAAACCTACCCAGGAGCACATGGCTGGAGCTCTGCATGTGTCTGTCTCGACAGCAACGGGGGTCGCATCGTGGCACGGGAATGACTAGTATATCATTAGGTGACATGAGATGGAAGCATGTATAAAGGCCGCTGCTTCTCTCTCACCTCCTTGTCCATCAAACAATCAGTCTGTCAATCAGTCAACAAGCCTCAATCCCAGTCAACTCTTCACTTGGACAGCATATCAACCCAGTCAACGTCATCACTTCTCCTAGCGCTTCACAAACCAGCACACTAGTCAATATGGAGGCAATCACTCAGGCCATTCTTAACCGATCCAAGCTCGAGGTGGAAACGATCCAGATCTCCAATCCCACGGCGGAGTGAGTGGTCCCAGGCTGGCTCTGGCCCCCGACTTGATGCCGTGCTGACTTTCACAACCCGCAGCTCCTTCGTCATGACCATCGTGAGCAGGGTCACGGGCACCGGACCGATGGGCGCGACCATGATGCCAATGACGGTCGACATGATGTTCAACGGCGGCTGCTTTGGCAAGCTGGACCTCCCCGAAGTCAAGACCAAGTCGGGAGGAACGGAGGTGATTGTCCGCGATCAAGTAATTCAGATCATCGACCGCAACGCCTTCATGGCGTTCGTCAAGGCCATCATGTGCGATCAAGAGCTGGTGCTGCGCCTCGACAACGGAGACTGCACAATCAAGGCGCTCGGCTTGTCAGCCAAAGTCAAGTACGCCAAGGACGTGCCCATCGTTGGCATGGGCGGGCCCAAGGTCGCACAGGTCAACTCTCAAGAGCGAGGCGGCGGGTTTGCCAACACGATGAAGGTGTACAACCCCAGCCCATTGGAGATTGATCACGGTGTCAGCATGTTTGAGATCCGCAACGAGAGCGGTGAAGTTGTGGCCGAGCTGAAAGGCGACCTGAAGATTGTCAAGGGCGACTTTGAGACGACGTTCCAGGGAAGCATCAACAAGGGCACCAAGACGTCAGATAAGGCCAAACTGGTGGGTACAGGTGTCCAGGAGTCGAACTGGTGCAACGAGACGATCAAGTTCATCGACGTACCCTTCTCTGTGTCGCCTCAGTTTGCCCAGATGTTGTAGGACACTGGGGACGGTTGGCAGGCAGCTAGCTACCCATACATTATGACGAATGAGAATATGAGCATGGTTGCATTCATTCGGGCGTTGCCCTCCTCTTTGATGTATGATGATGCTTAGATCTGGTTCCATCAGTATTGCAACGATAAGCAAGCGGTGGCTGACCAATGAGCAGCAGCTTTGCTGCAGCCACGTTTTCCGTCGCGAAGCTCTGCTTGGCATGGCCATCATCAGCCCTATGTGTACCCGTAGTCGTCTGCTCAGGTCGTATGCGTTTTCGTTGTTCTGTCTTTACTGCTTCAGCAAGCTCTTCAATGACAATAATGGATTGACGTCGGGGAGCTGCCCCGCCCTTTAGCTGCACCAAACAAGAATCGGTTTCTGGATTAGCCTAGGGACCCCTGTTGTCCGAAGACGGCGGGAGTGTTGGTGAGAAGCCTGACGCGCACGACTCGGAAGTAAATTCAAGGATACAGTGGACAAGCTGAAACGGCCGAGGTAGTTTGTTGTGAGTTGTGCGCGTGTCTTGTGTCTTGTCGGCAGTGCCTGTAGGCGAGGATGAAAGTGTCACAAGAAGAGGCAGAAAGAGGAGGATCCAATCGCGGCGGCCGACAAGGACGAAACGGGGGATGCACTAATTACCTAATTGCGGAGTACTGTTATTACTGAGTATCCGTAATACGGCAATGCCTAGAAACTTGTTTCCACGTTTGTGGATTTAGCCGAGCTTGGCGCAGATTGGCATTGGCGCTGACATTGGGTATTGCATTGACGGGACTCGGAAGGGAGGGGAAGGAAGGAACATACCGTCCATCCGCCGCATGCCGGCCGCGGGGAAGTGCGACCTTGGACCGCGGGCTGCAGCGCGCTGAGGGCGTGCTGAGGCAAGGTGAGGCAATACAAGGCAATAGCGGGAGGTAAGGCATGCCGGAGCGGTGCCCCTGCAGGTCCGGAGGTAGGTACCTGCCTGGTTACGAAGTAGGTACCTAAGGTAGAGGTGATGTATTCGTACATCGCACCTCCCTACCTTACAGGTACTTCGTAACCACGAACCAGGCAGTTTTTTCCCCTTCCTTTTTCATTTCTTTTTCTTCTCGAGGTTACACTGAAAAGCGAGGCCGGGAGAGAAACCAGGAGAATGACACCCCTGCCTCGAATGGTCGCCTCGAGACCCTGATCTCCGGAAAAGATTGGTTAAAGCTGAGCTGACAAGGGCAGGTCCGTCACCATATTGACTGACATTGCAACATGATATCCACTCCATGGGGGGGGGGGGGGGGGGGGCCCAAGCTTGTGTTCTTTGGGTTAG
Source organism: Colletotrichum falcatum (assembly GCA_019425465.1). Taxonomy (NCBI): domain Eukaryota; kingdom Fungi; phylum Ascomycota; class Sordariomycetes; order Glomerellales; family Glomerellaceae; genus Colletotrichum; species Colletotrichum falcatum. The sequence goes on along the minus strand of SWKJ01000021.1, from coordinate 897,133 downwards.
TATCCGCACTTGAAGCATATCCGCACTTGGGAACAATTGATGGTTCCGGGATCTTCATTACAGCCAGCAAGCTCTTTAGCAGTTTGCGCAACATGACATGTACAATTATCCGCGCGCTGGGAACAGCAATGTGTCTGTTGTGTCTTCAAAGACATGGATGATTCAAGAGCCAATTTGGAACCGCATACGGAATTGGATACGTCAATCACATCACGCCAGGGAGACGAGACAGACGCTCTTTGAATTAAATGAACCGAAGGATGGCGCCAGCCACGGTGCGTCGCGAGGTTCTCTTTGGTGTAGTAATCCCTACCTAATAGTAGTAGGTACCTAGGTATGCAGGGCCTGGTCAAATACGAGGCGAGTCCGATGAGAACATGGCCCGAAGGATTCTTTGCTGGGTCGGGCGAAGGTTGCCGTCCCATTGTTCAGGTCCCTCGGCCGCGCCCGACTCGCGTCTCGTCGTCCTCGACTTCCAACCCCGTCTCCATCTCAAAGGAACGGACCTGGGAGATGGATAACGTAGAGGCCCGGCACGCCGCGCTCAGGTCCAAGGCGCGGCACCCGAATTGTGCTTGGGATGTCCGTCTCGACGTCTAATGTCATCGCACGCACGGCGCAAATTGTTGGCTTGGGCACTAATAGATGTGTAGAGGCGGTCAATTCCCTACCTCGACCCGGCCTAATCAACCGGGTCACAACAGAAAACAACAACGTCGTTGCGCTTCCTTGTCCACGTCTCACTCGCTCTCAGCCGCTTGGCGGTTGACTCGGTTCCCTGGCCTCGCAGCGATGCCCGACCACTGCTGTTGCGTATTCCCGTAATCGGCGCATCCCGAGTCAAATCTCCTCCTTGTGCATCAACACCCGCATCGTCGTGTATCGTGCCTGTCTGTCCCCTGCAGCGCTGTCTTGTCTCCGATCCTTGATTTAGATGCATCTTGCATTCACACGTGGGTTGGAAGAGAGACACAGACCAAGGTACAGGCACAGGCACATACGCACACACACACGAGCCCAGCTCTCCCTTCGTTGCCCACTTGCTCCTCCCCTCTCGTTTCTGTCATAATTACCAGCTTTGTGTGCTTCCCTTCCTCGACCACGGCAGTACGCTTCTGAAAAAGCTTAAACTTGGCCTTCCTGCATCATAGCTTCCACTCTCTATGCCGATTTGTTGCTTGCCTAGGAAGCTGCCTCCATGCCCCTGCTACTACCGTTGTCGCAGACATTAGACGACGTCGATCGCAAAGATGGCCCCTTGGTCGCAACGACATGCTCCACCTCCTCGCCCTCCTACTCTCCGTCACACATCCGCCGACCTGATCTCCCGAGTACACACCCCTTCGCTCACTGCTCCACCTGGCCAACTGGGACGACTGCCCGACTATGCGATTTTGGATAGTTTGCACCTCCAAGGCGACTCAAGCTCTTCCGAATCCGATTTCCACCCAAGACGCCCGCGCCGACCGACCCATTCCCGCTCCATGAGCCATCCGTTTCCCTCGCTGTTCTCGAGTAAGAAGAAGCGCCTCGGCGCTGCCCCTGACACCGACTCAGACGACGATGCACCGGTCATGACGAAGCCGCCGGGGAGCAGTTCACACAAAAGAGGAGGCACCGATGGCGGCAGCAGAGACTTTGCCACAGGCAACTGCATGACTTGCGGGTCACTCGTGCGTTGGCCGCGAGAGCTGAAGGTTTTCAAATGCACCGTCTGTGTAACCATCAACGATATCCATCCAGACCAGCAAGGCACAAGAGCCAACAGCGGCCCCAAGTGGCTCCAGCGCCCCTCCCAAGACTCGCCATCACCTCAGAAACAACAGACCCCCCAGCCGAACGATACGACGCCAGGCCCATTTCCCTCGAGCAGACTAAAAGACTGATTCGACAATGTATCCACGCACATCTTTCGAGGGCGCTCAGAAGGCCCTCGAGCCCCGAAGATGAATACCGCCAAGGCGTCGAGCCGCGTGCGTCTTCCAGCCTCCTGGGAGAACAAGACGGTCGACCATGCACTATGAGGACTACTGGTGTGCCGCAACATAAGCGAGAGAAAAGCCAGGGCAATGGCTCGGCATACGTCTTCCCTGAGCAGCCAACGCTTCGCACCGGGACCCTTCGCGCGCCCCCGACAGCAAGATCCTTCTCATCTTCGTATCCCGAAAGACCCTCCATGCGACAACTCACAGCAGAAGGCAGTGTGCCCCGGCCAGCGGACCCCAGAAACTGGAACGTTGACGACCCAAAGAGGATCTTCAGACCGCTTGAAGAGTATATCACGACTTGCTTCAGCTCATTTCATTGCGTCAACTCGTCATTCTTGCCTCGGCGCCCTGCCATGCCTATTCGATCAGGAAGCGAATATACTTCCCGGCGGCCCGTCACCCCTAAACCCGAGGCGAAACACGCAGAGCAGCACAGTGAATCCCCCATATGTGACCTCGATCCAAAGCTCCTGTTACTCGGCGATTTTGCCGAGAATGGTACGTGGTGGACCGGCAACCAAGGACCGAATAGGACACGCCATAAGCGGTCGGTCTCACAGCGGACCGAAGAGGTGCCTTCGTTCATCACGCCGCGTTCGCCACAGGTGGAATGGAACGATGTTGTAGAGTGGTACAGATCCGTGATCAACGCGGCAGAATCTTGGATGTCCATCTATGAAGAGCTGACTCGGGAATCGGCGGCCGAGCCACTTTCGGCCGCAGAACTTCGAGCATTGGAATCCCAGCTATTGTTCGGCCAGGACCACGCCCATAGGACCTTGCTTAAGGCTACCGAGACACTACTCAAGCGACCTGGCCGTCCTATGACCGACCCGGAAGACCTGAGGTATCTTCTCATCATTTTGGACAACCCCTTGCTCTACGGCGAACCGAACGCTTTCCAGGGGGGGCGGAGCGGCGACAGACGCCCGTCGCTGGCAAGCGATGAGGCGTTGAGAGCGGATAGACCGACCTTGAAAACAGGGCCTGTGTCTGGACAGCACTCCGTCGTCATCAAGCGAATTCTCGGCCTGATCTCCAACTCATCTAGTTCATGTCAGAACTATTTGACCACGTGGTTCGCTCGATATTCGGAGCATAGGTTCGTTAAGATCAAGGACCTCGCGGCAGGATTCTTGACGTATAGACTCATTCGCCAGAACGAAAAGAAGCACGAGGTCAAAGTGGACATCACAGCTGGGCTGATTCCGAATGTGAGTGCTGGGCACTCGACAGCTTCGCTGCATGCTGCGCTAGGGACGCAGCGTGGTCCCTCAAAGAAGCATAAGGAGCAGCCGAAGAAGATGGTGTACAGTGAGGACTGGCAGATCCGGGCGGCTGCGCGAGTCTTATCTCTGGTGTTCGCAGCAAACAACATGACGCACATTCGACGTCCGGATCAGACGTCGAGGAACATGAGCAGCAGCACACACAGAGGTGGCATCCAGGCCCATGGGCAGATCATCCCGACGAGCGATTTTTACAACACCATGATCGATTATACAGATCTGGTGGCCGAGTTTGAAGCTTGGGAATCGAAGCGGGGCAGGTTCTCATTCTGCCAGTACCCTTTTCTGCTGAGCATATGGGCCAAGTCACAGATATTGGAGCACGACGCGCGTAGGCAACAAATGACCAAAGCGCGAGACGCCTTCTTTGACAGCATCATGACGCGAAGAACTGTCACCCAATTCCTGGTACTCGACGTCAGGCGAGAGTGCTTGGTAGATGACAGTCTGAAGGCTGTCAGCGAGGTCATCGGAAGCGGGAGCGAAGACATCAAGAAGGGGCTACGCATTGTTTTCAAGGGCGAGGAGGGCCTTGACGCAGGGGGTCTCAAAAAGGAATGGTTTCTTCTCCTCGTCCGTGAGGTGTTCAACCCAGAGCATGGTACGTATTGGTCTCGGTCGATCCTGCAACTCTTTCTAACAGAGCAGTAGGCATGTTCATCTACGACGAAGACTCTCAGTTCTGTTACTTTAACCCCAACTCTTTTGAGACATCGGACCAGTTTTTTCTTGTTGGCGTTGTTCTTGGTTTGGCCATTTACAACTCCACCATCTTGGATGTGGCGTTGCCCCCGTTCGCCTTCCGAAAGCTGCTGGCGTCGGCCCCTACAGCATCGGCTGGGCCATCTGCACATCCTCGCCCAACCATGAACTACAGCCTGGAAGATCTCGCAGAATACAGACCGCGGCTGGCTGCCGGCCTCAAAAAGCTTCTGGAATACGACGGCGACGTCGAAACGACCTTCCAACTCGACTTCGTCGTTGATGTTGAAAAGTACGGGACTGTGGTGCAAGTTCCACTTTGTCCGGGAGGTGAGACAAAATCAGTCACCAACGCAAACAGGGGAGAATACGTTAGTCTACACGTCAGGTATCTCCTTGAAACGGCAGTCGCCCGGCAATTCGAACCCTTCAAGCGCGGCTTCTATACAGTCTGTGGTGGTAACGCCTTGTCGCTGTTCCGGCCTGAAGAAATCGAATTGCTTGTTCGAGGGTCTGATACGGCGCTTGATGTGGATGCCCTTAGGGGAGTGGCCGAGTACGACAATTGGGGAACAAAAAGCCCCGATGGCGTGGAGCCCGCCGTGGGATGGTTCTGGGACACCTTCAAGGAGGCGCCCCCGGACGACCAGAGAAAACTCCTCTCCTTCATCACTGGCACTGACAGAGTGCCGGCCATGGGCGCCGCTCTCCTCCCGATCAAAATTACCTGCTTGGGCGACGACGAGGACAGATACCCTATCGCCCGAACTTGCTTCAATATGTTGGCATTGCGACGCTATGAGACGAGAGAGAGGCTGGAGCACATGTTGTGGACCGCAGTACACGAAAGCGAAGGCTTTGGGTTAAAATAAACGTTTCATTCATGTGTCAATGAACTCGGGGAATATTGCTATTGGAGTTACATAAAGATAATGGCCTCACTGGTCTGGCAAGGGTATCAGCATGCGTCTATGATGGCCGGTCAACCTGATACCGGCTCACAGAGCGTCCGGTTTTTCTTACTTCTCTCTCTCTCTCTCTCTCTTTTTTTTTTTGGTTGGGCAACGGGGGAAAATGAGGGGTTTCTTTTTGTTTTTGGATGCACATGGTCATCAAGTCCCTGACTACCTAGGTAGTCAGTCTACAACGAACAATGCTTCATTTTTTGCGACGGAGTCTCTCATATCTCAACGTTCTGTTGGCACAGCTAGTATAGCCGCGCTACGTACCTTTGCCCGGTGTTTCAATCGAGCCTGTTGGACTCCCTGTGACATGCCAGTTCATGCAGAGATTCTTTTTGGTACATTTTGTACAAGGTGTTCGTACACTTTTTTTTTTATTAATTTCCGTCCACACCCATCTCGTATGTCTTCCCTCACTCCTACTGCGAGCCAGCCTCAGCACGTGCCCTTGCCAGCATGGCCTTCTGTTTCTGTTCCTCCTCGCGGATCTTGAAGTTGCGCCGGCGGTCCTTCTCAGCCTTGATTTTGAGTTCTTCGGCCTCCTTCATCTCGCGCTCATCCTCGGGCCCAGGCAGGATGACCTCGGCCTTGGTCTCAGCAAGGAACCGGTCGAGGATTTCATTGGAGTGTCTGTCCTTCATATCGATCCTGACGACGCGCTCGACACCCTCGAGGGGAGGCTGCGCCTTGCTGTTGTCCATGCCCGAAGAGGGGGGTTGCGGGAGGGTCGATGGGTCGACTGGCGCCCCGGTGGCGGAGAAGTAGACGGACATGATGGCGGCACCGTCAGTGTTGGGTTTGCGGTTGACAATCATGGGGACGCCGGGGTTGTAGTATTTTAGACGGGGTAGCATTTCGCGCCAGAACTTTCTGTAGGTTCAGGACGGGTCAGTCGTCTGTGTTTTCCTGTACGTTGCGCTCGAGGGGTGGGTGGGTGGGTGGACGGACTTTGGGCCGACGTGACCGCTTTCTGCGCGCTTGGCGAATTCCATGTGTATCCTCGTGACATCGGAGGGAAGTGTTGCGGCGCCGGGGCCGAAGCGAATATTTAGAATCTGGTGGGTTTCTCTTGTGTCAATTGAAGCTGTCCTAGGAGCTGCGTCGGGGTATGTTCTCGAACGATCGCATGTACCTTCTAATGGCGAGTGTTAGCTGTGCATCCGGACCTATACAGCGTTTCTCGAGCAACTTACAGTTCTTAGAGCGTGCCATCTTTGGCCTACGCGACCCATCTTGTCGAAACGTTCCAGAAATAGCACAATCTGGAGGGTATCACAGCCAAACCTTCAAAGTCCACCCTCCGTATGCTGCCAGTATCGCGTGGTTGAGATTCTGAAAATTGCCCGCGACCCTTGCTCTTCGGGGGCCGGGGGTTGGTTTGTCCGCCTTTTGATAGGATCGGACGAGCTCGAGTCGGCGGTGCTTATCTTATCGCTCTACAAGCTTGAACGAAGATCTAAAATTTTGGAAAGCTCCCCGAACAAAAGACACGAAATTGCAAGAACTTTGCAATCCCGACCGATGTCTCACGGGGGTTTTGTTCAAAAAATTTCTTCTTCCTTTCGCCAAGATGCACCGCGCGCTATCGTCGAGGTGGCTCAGGAGCGCCCTGAGCATTGGCGACCGAGCCGCGCTGGACGAGGTGCCAGTCTACCTCTGTCCCTCTCTCGGCGCCGGGTCCGCGCGACACACGTTTGCGCCGGTCGCCGAGACGCATCGGAGACTGCCCAATAGACAACGACGATGCGTACATGTCGAGGCCAACGCAACGGCAGAGGCATCACCGTTACCTCCTACGGCCGAAACGACGCACAAAATCTCGACAAAAAAGCTCCCGTTGCAGTGCAGCGGCTGCGGCGCGCTGTCCCAAACGACGAACGCTGGGCAAGCTGGCTACTACGACCTGGGCAGGAAAGCCGTGAAGGAGTTCCTCACGACCGAGGGCGAAGGTGGTGTCGAGAAGGAGCTTCGCGAGGAGGACAAGGTCGTCGACGAGGCTCTCAAGAACCTGAGCAATGAGCAGCTTGCGCAACTAGGTTTGGATCCAAAGAAGTTGCGCTATGGGGAGGAACTGGAGACGGACCGAACTGGTATGTATCGCTGTCTACGTAGCAGTGGCTGTCGCAGTTACTGACTTACAGATAGCTTCCCGCCCTGTGACCCAAAGAACGCCGCTCTGTGACCGATGCCACAATCTGGTTCACCACCACTCCGGAAAGCCGATCTACCACCCCACCGTCAACTCCATACGCGAGACGATCGAGGAGTCGCCGTTCAAGCACAACCACATCTACCATATCATCGATGCCGCCGACTTCCCCATGTCTTTCATACCGAAGTTGCACCAGGTCCTCGACGCCAACCTGAAGCACCGCAACCGCAGGAACAGGGCCGGCCGTTATTTCAAGAATCGCAAGTTTGACATGAGTTTCATCATCACCAGGTCCGATCTGCTGGCGCCGCAGAAGCAGCAGGTCGATGCCCTTATGCCGTACCTGAGAGAAGTGCTACGCCTATCGCTGGGAAAGTTCGGCGAGCTCGTCAGTCTGGGCAATGTCATGTGCGTCAGCGCACACAGGGGCTGGTGGACCAAGCCTCTCAAGGCAGCCATTTACGATCGTGGGGGTGCTGGCTGGATGGTCGGGAAGGTCAACGTTGGCAAGAGCCAGCTGTTTGATTCTGTGTTTCCCAAGGGCACAACGGCCAGGCTCCCCTCTAAGGCCAACGTTGAGGTCTCCATGTTCGCAATCGAGGAAGACGACGATGGAACAACGTACTCGGCAGGTGACGCTTTCGAGAGCGAGGCGGATCGACTGAATGTGGACACGCTGCTGCCGCCCGCCCGGAACGAAACCAACTTCCCAGAGATGCCAACGGTGTCTTCCCTCCCAGGCACCACGGCCTCCCCTATCCGGATTCCCTTCGGCAACGGTAAGGGAGAGTTGATTGACCTTCCCGGAGTCGCTCGATCGGACCTCGAAAACTATGTCAGGCCAGAGCACCGACAAGATCTCATTATGAAAGACCGGATCAAGCCCGAGCAGCACTCTATCAAGCCTGGCCAGTCCCTTCTGCTGGGCGGCCTATTCCGCATTACCCCCGTCACTCCAGATCTGGTCTTCCTCGCCTACAACTTCACGCCCCTTCCAGAGCATCAAACGTCCACTGAAAGGGCCATAGAGTTCCAGTGCCAGTTGAAAGAATCTCGCGGTGTGCCGAACATCGCTGTGCCTGATATCGCCCCCAAGATCCAGCGCGCCGGGAAATTCTATCTGCGCCACGACGTGACAAAGGAGCGCTCCGGTCCCCTCACACGCAAGGATGTCGTGGGCTTGAAGGTCGAAAGCCTGCCCTGGCGCGTCCTGGGGATAGACATCCTCATCGAGGGCTGCGGTTGGGTCGAGATCGTGGCGCAGGTGCGAACCAAGGACCTCTTCGCAGGCTGTGCGCAGCTCAGCCAGGAGGAGCCCAATGCTAAACCCAAGATGAATACCAAGGCCAAGGTCGAGGTCGAGCCGGTTGACCCCTGGGCCAAGATGAAGAAGGCGATGAGGGATCAGTCCGTTGCCAAGGCCAAGGTCGAGGCCGCTGCCGAGGCCGTGGTGCCTGGTTCAAGACTTGGCGAGCCGAACTGGCCCATCATCGAGGTGTGGTCTCCCGAGGGCAGGTTTGTCGGCTCCCGCTTGCCGATGAATGCGTGGTTGATGAACAAGCCGCTGAAGAAGAAGATCCAGTCCCGTCCGCGTAAGAGCATGAAGGGGTCGAAGAAGGCTGCCAGAGGCACCAAGAAGGCCGCCGAGGCCGCCGCGTAGCTGTCTGTACCAAGCTCTACCCTCTCTGTATACTATCCAAAACAAAAAAAACCCATGTAAAACCATCATCGTCATGTAAACGCCATGTATCAGTATATCGGTATATGAAAACATGAACTAGGGACGTCATCGGCACCAATCCGTCGTCGACTGAAAAGAAGTAGAGAGCCATGACATCAACTTTTTGTGTAAACCACTTTACACGTGAAATGCGCGACGCGTCACTAGCCCTGCATGCGAACTGATTTCCAAAGGAGTTTGGCCGTTAAGAGACCGGCCCGGACCGTTGCAAGTAATAGGGATAGGCCGAATCCGGAACCTGTGATGGCGCCGGCGTTTTTCGAGATGGCTGGGTTCCTGGCTCTCCCCAGCCGCTGGATCGGCCAGCCGCCCGGTCACGCTGGTGGGTCCCAATGAATGACGTGGGGTAGGTAACAAGCAATGTATGTACCTGGCTCAGTGAACCCGTCCCTCCAAAAAAACAACAAAAAGCATGCCACCCTTTCCTTCCCGCTCCAACTTAAACTAGAAATCACCAACCCCCCGCAGTACGACCCCTGAATACCTATGTTCGATCTGCCTGCCGTCTGACAGATCCCCACGACTCGAAGCAGCTTGAGCCAACGCCGCCAACTACACCGTGCTAATTGTTCGAGAATTTTCGGTGAACCACTTTGATTTGAGGGTTCACCAGCTTGGCAACCCGACCCGCCTCTGCTTTCCAAGAGGGGGCGCTCAGCACGCGACAACCCCCACCAACAAACCCTCTCTGCGCAAAACATTGCATACCACCATAAGAAACACCATTGCGATGGCGGCCGTACGAGAACCATCCCAACAGCGCCTGGCGCCTGGCCTCTCCCAGACTCAGACGGAGACGCAGAGCAGGACGGGCCCGCAAGCGATCCTCCGGCTGAGGGGCGCGCATGCGCCGTCACGGCCATCGGTGCGCTGGGCCGAGGACGTGGTGGACAACGAGGGCCTGGGCCGCAAGAGCTCAAAAGGTATGCCGCAACAGCGCTCGCTCTTGTTATTCCTCTCTTTCTGGTCTTGAACTGACTGGTCGGCCCCCATAGTCTGCTGCATCTACCACCGTCCGAAGGCCGTCGACGAATCCAGCGACGAGTCCTCTTCGGATTCATCCTCCGACTCGTCCGACTCGGAAGCAGACGACGGTGGCAGGCGGAGGATACCCTCGGGCGACCACAAGGGCAAGGGCAAAGGTACCAAGCGGGGTCATCATGACCACGACTGCGGAGACCACGACCACAGGCACGGCAGGCAAGACGGCCGAGGAAGCAAGGGCAAGAAGACGAGGAAGCCTAGCCCGAATGCATACGAGAGAGTGCCGAAGCCGCCCAAGCCGAAGGACGGGGAGGGCGAGGGGAGCAAAGGTTCTGGGGCCAAGGCTTGAGTGGGAAGGTTTTCTTTGCATTCATTGGCGTTGAAAGGGGACTCATTTTGGTCATGTTTATCGGCACGGACTCTTGCAGCCCCTTGGCATGGGCGTAGCGGGAAACGAGGGTGAATGCTAGAAGCACACGGGTAGAGGTGGCTTATTCTGCCCTGGGAATATTACCTTTTTTATGGCATTGCATACATATGGGTGCGATTCGGTGGCCGAAGGATGCAATTCTGGAGTCTCCAATCGTGCCCTGTCATGGTGGGATTTGATAATCATTTGCGGTGATCAAACCCGCGGGGGTGTTCATCCCGCATGCGCCGGCGGCGGCCGTGGGGAGCCCTGCGTCCCACCTCTTATCGCGTCGATAAGCTAGCTGTTTAAGCCCCGCGATCCCCTCGGGCTCTCTGACACAACCCCTCCATCCTTTTAACGAGCTCACTTCGCTGTAACTCAAGACTGTAACCTTTCAAGTGTTTAGAAGCAGCTCCACAACAGCTTCATACACCCATATATCCACCGCGCAACCAAAGGTCTCCGTTAACACACACAGACACAGACAACATGTCTCACGAGCACTCCCACGAAGGACCTCACGGCCACTCCCACTCCCATGAGGGCGGCTTCAACGCCCAGGAGCACGGCCACTCGCATGAGATCCTCGACGGTCCCGGCAGCTACCTTGGCCGAGAGATGCCCATTGTTGAGGGCAGGAACTGGAGTGACCGCGCTTTTACCATTGGTATCGGAGGGTGAGTTGTTTCCTTGCTACTAGCTACCTCGGGCGGCTTGAAAACCACTCGTCCCATCTCGGCACCAGCAAATTGCAGCTGGAACGAAAGCCTGATCAAACTGATTGGACTCAGTTGGAGGGAAAAGAAAAAGAAAAAGAAGAAGAAGAAAACACAGGCTAACATGCTCCCCACCACCAGCCCCGTCGGCTCCGGCAAGACGGCGCTGATGCTCGCCCTCTGCCTCGCCCTGCGCGAGAAGTACTCCATCGCCGCCGTGACAAACGACATCTTCACCCGCGAGGACGCCGAGTTCCTCACCCGCCACAAGGCGCTCCCCGCGCCGCGCATCCGCGCCATCGAGACGGGCGGCTGCCCGCACGCCGCCGTGCGCGAGGACATCTCGGCCAACCTCGCCGCCCTCGAGGACCTGCACCGCGAGTTCGACGCCGACCTGCTCCTCATCGAGTCCGGCGGCGACAATTTGGCCGCCAACTACTCGCGCGAGCTCGCCGACTACATCATCTACGTCATCGACGTCTCGGGCGGCGACAAGATCCCGCGCAAGGGCGGCCCCGGCATCACGCAGAGCGACCTGCTGGTCGTCAACAAGACGGACCTCGCGGAAATCGTCGGCGCCGACCTCGGCGTCATGGAGAGGGACGCCCGCAAGATGCGCGAGGGCGGGCCGACCGTCTTCGCGCAGGTCAAGAAGAACGTCGCCGTCGACCACATCGTCAACCTGATCCTGAGCGCCTGGAAGGCGAGCGGCGCCGAGGAGAACCGCAGGGCGGCGGGCGGCCCCCGGCCGACGGAGGGCCTGGACAGCCTCAAGGCTTGAGCCGGGGTGGGAAGTCGGAGAGTCACGACTGCGTACCATGTAAGAGAGAGAGAGAGAAGGATGGAGAGAACAAAGTGAAGAAAAGTTGTCATTTTTATCCCTTTTTAAAACTCCGGAGGATGGCATCTGACATTCATCCATGGCCGCCGTTGCTGCCAATACCTATGCTTTCTTTCATGTTCCATTCGGACCTCCTCCTTTTTGGCATTTCCATCTCATCATTTCCCATCCTTTTTGGTATCCGTTTAATCCATCATCACATCACCCTCCTCGGCCTGGCCAGCGATACCAGGTTCCAGAAGAGGCCCCTGAACGGGGATGGCGTTGCGCGGCCACACGCGCTTGTAGAGACTGACACCGACCGAGTCCTGCGGGTTAATGCGGGCGTCAAAGGTGGCTTTGAAGTATCCGTGTGTGCCGAGGGGTTCCTTGATGAAGCCGCTGCGGCCACGCCTGGTCCACAGAGGCAGAGCCTTGAACCACTCGACGTCCTCGCGGTTGAAGAACATGTAGCGGATCGTGACGATCTTCTTGTGGATGTGGTACGGGTGACCCGTAAGGATGGCCCGCTTGGCGATGACGCGGGAGGTTGACGGCGGGAGAGCCGTACCCGTGCCGATGAGCGTCAGGCCAAGCGTCGACTCATTCTCGGCCTCCTTGGAACCCTCCGATCCAGGCGCGGAGCGCTTGAAGAAAAGCACCGGCACGGCGCCCCACGTGACAGGACCCATGAAGGTGGCGACGGCGGATTGGCCGGGGTGGAGGTACCTGCAAAACTTGTGGACGTTGTTGGGCGTGTTGCCCGGCTGGGAGAAAATGGGGTTGATGGTGAAGCGGCGGGGACCGCACTGTACAATGATCTCCTCCTTGGCCTTGATCGACCGGTGGTAGTCGGCGCTTAGGTTGATGAGGTAGTTGACGGCCGTCTTCTTTTGCTCGTGGCGTAGTAGCGAGAAGAGAGTGACTGGCTTGCTGGGCTGGTACGACTTTTCGAACGACGCCGGGACGCCCTTGAGGTAGACGTGGACTCTTGTGCCGGCAGCGACGCCGCCGACGAGGGCTTCACGCGTGGCCCGGGACCGGGAGGCCTGGTAGTCTGGGATCTGCAGGAGCTTGCGCCACTCCTCGGGCTCGTACGCCCGGTCTTCGCTCTCGAGCCACTGACTCGTCCTCAAGCTCTTTAGACCTCTGTATCTTTGCAGGCGCTCACGTGCGAGAACACCGGGGTGCAGCTCAATCTCGTCAGGGTACTCCTTGTCGTCCTGGACCTCGTCAGACTTTCTGGCGCGGTATGCTGCCAGGCCGGCGGCATCCTCCTCCTCGTCTGGTTCGATAAACTTCTCCGACTTGGCGTATTCTGAAGGAGCCGCTTCCGTGGGCTCCTTTGGCGCTTGGCCTTCGAGACCGTCCTCGGGGCGCGCTTCATCCTCCTCGGAGTTTTCCTGCATCTCGTAGTCCTCCATATCAGAGCCGGAGTCTGACACGTCGTCACCGAGATACCACGCTGCTTGGTAGTTGGAGGTTCCCTTCGGGACTCTTGTCTTGGCCTCCGCAGCCTCATAGTAGTCATCATCAAAGTAGTGGTGATCGTCAAGGAGCACACCCTTCTTGATCTCCGGCGGGCCGTCGGCCTCCATCTCATCATCGTCCATAGCGGCGTCGGGAGCCAGCTCTGCCAGGTCGTCCTGGTCCTCATCGGGGGTATCAAGAATCTCCTCGGTCTCAGTTTCCTCGACAGCCATCTCGCCCTTTTCAGCTTCCTGGGCAACGGGGCCGCTGTGATCTTCTCAACCTGGAATGTTCCGTAGTCGCCCAGTTGAACCAGACGATTGGCCTTCAGGCCTCTGCCTCTAACAACACCAGTGATGACTGTAGATTCAAGCCCGGAGTTGGGAAACTTGATGTCCTCGGCCAGGAGCCAACTCCTGTCCTCGCGCCACCTAACACCCTTGGGCGTCGTGTTGCAGATCGAACGCATCAAATTCGCGCACTCTTGCCTGTTCTCCAGTTGGTAGAGCTTCTCCTGCTCAGGGTGAAAGTGGGTGATGTACGACTTAAGGGAGCCAAGCGTTGATTGCTTGTGCTTGGCCTGCTCGATCTTGTCTAGGCCGTAGACGACGGTGAACAGGGTCGACAAACCCTGGCTCTCGAGACCACGCAGCATCAACTCGCCCAACTCGTCGACCTCGACGTCGGCCGAAATCATGACGACCACAAAGTCGGCAACCCGTGTAGCGTCCAAGACGGCGTTCAGGTCTCGCTTCAGCGGGATGTACTGGACCTTCTGCTTGAAACGGTCAACCGAGACCCGGAACGGGGTCTCCTCGACCTCGGCCTCAATGTCGACGCTGTCGTTGAGCTGCTTGACAGCGGCCGCGGCGTCACCATCTTGGCACAGGGGCACGACGGCAACAATTCTGGGGGCTCCATCTTTTCCAATGAATATAGAAACCTCCTCCAACCTCTCCTTGCGCTTGGAAATCTGGCGCTGCTTGGCCTGGTTTCGTCGGTCGAACTTGGACATGACTTGCTGGTGGGGCGTCTTTCGCTGGCCGCGCTCGTCGCCGGGAAGTCTGCCTGTTGAAAGATGCGATGTCAGTATTTTGTGACCTGAGCTGACCAAGTTGTCTGGAGAATGGGTGATGAGATATTTGGGGGCGAACCTTTGGCAGCGTCCCTCAGCGCACCCTTGGTCGCATGCTTGGACTTGAAGGGCTTGTGGGTGACCTTGGTGGTCGGTCGGTGAGAGTGACTCATGGTCGCGGCGGGCGGTTTCCCGTCTCCCCCAGCCTTAAATCGAAATGGTAACGAAGCCAGGTTGAGCGAAGGCCACTTGTCAATCGAATTCGAGAATGGGGTGTTGAGGTAACTCGAGTTTGACGCAATTTGGCCCTGTATTTTTTTTCTTTCTCGTCGGTTTTGCGATCGCGGGGTCCTGCCTATCAAAATCTTTTTCGTGCGTGGGCAACTGCGTATCTCTTATCGCTAAGACCGTTACCCCCCGCAGAGCCCGCTAGGATGTCATAGTGGCCAATTGGATGGCTCTTACCGATAACCAGCCCATCCTAGACGATAACGACGGGTGAAATTTCGTAGGTCGGCTCAACTTTTTTTTTGTTGCTCCGCCAGGACATTTCGGGACGGTATTCTTTGACAGAAAGGTTGCCACAACCCGACAGCGCCGCCCACCATGGAAATCGATACCCCTGAATCGCAAACGATATCCAGAAATAACACACACTCCAATGGCGCCGTCCAGGTGAAGAGACGCACCGACCTCATTCCGCGCGCGGAGCGGGAGAAGATGCGGAGGCTAAAGGAGGCGAACAAGTCGTACGGCCGCGGCAAAAGCATCAACGTCAAGTCGATCCGGGACAAGAAGTTGCGCACCAACCTCTCGAGGCTCGAAAACAAGTATCGCGACGCGACCATCAAGGCTAAGGATGCCGAGATCCTGCTCGAGAACTCGGGCGGCTTTCTCGAACCCGAGACGGAGCTCGAGAGGACCTACAAGGTCCGCCAAGATGAAATCGTCGAGAGTGTCGCCGTCACGACGGCGCAGAAGCGTTTCGAGCTGAAGCTGGAGGAGCTCGGTCCATACCTTGGCGAGTACACCCGTAACGGCAGAGAATTGCTGCTGGCGGGACGGAAAGGTCATCTTGCGACGTTCGACTGGAGGGAAGGCAAGCTGGGGTGCGAGATTCAGCTGGGTGAGACGATCAGGGATGCGAGGTGGCTGCACAACAACCAGTTTTTCGCTGTTGCGCAGAAGAAATATGTCTACATCTACGACCACAACGGCGTAGAGATTCACTGCTTGAGGAAACACATGGAGGTTACGCATATGGAGTTCCTCCCTTATCACTTCCTCCTGGGCACGGTGGTGAGTACTACTGATAGTGCACATGGTTTTGGGCCGTTCTAACAAACCCCTAGGCATCGACTGGTTTCCTCAAGTACCAGGACGTTTCGACCGGTAACATCGTCTCCGAGATCCCTACCAAGCTTGGTCCCCCGACAGCCATGACCCAGAACCCCTGGAACGCCGTCTTCCATGTCGGGCACCAGAACGGCACAGTAACACTATGGTCACCGAACCAGACTGATCCCCTCGTTAAGCTCCTGGCCCATAGAGGACCTGTGAGGTCATTAGCTGTTGACAGGGAGGGTCGGTACATGGTTTCGACCGGCCAGGACTGCAAGATGGCGGTCTGGGACATAAGAATGTTCAAGGAGGTGAACCAGTACTTCACAAGGCAGCCCGCGTCCTCGGTGGCCATCTCCGATTCGGGTCTTACGGCCGTCGGATGGGGCACGCAAACGAGCGTCTGGAAGGACCTCTTCAACAAGAACGAGCCCGTCCAGCAGAAGGTGCAGAGCCCTTACATGGCATGGGGTGGCGAGGGCAAACGCATCGAGCGGGTGAGATGGTGTCCCTTTGAGGATGTTCTTGGCATGGGCCACGACGAAGGATTCTCGTCCATCGTCGTCCCCGGCGCCGGAGAGGCCAACTTCGACGCTCTCGAGGTTAACCCCTTCGAGTCGGCCAAGCAGAGACAGGAGGCCGAGGTCAAGGGTCTTCTGAACAAGCTGCAACCCGAGATGATTGCCCTGGACCCCAACTTCATCGGCAACATTGACCTGCGGTCGGACAAGCAGCGCCAGGCCGACAAGGACCTCGACGCGAAGCCGCTCTCGATCGAGGAGGAGATCAAGAAGCGCGCAAGAGGAAAGAACGGCGCGCTCAAGAAGTACTTGCGCAAGCAGAGGAAGAAGAACATTATCGACGACAAGAGGATGAAGATTGATGAGATCTGGGAGAAGCAGCAGAAGGAGAAGAAGAGGAAGAACCAGGAGGTCGAGGCCGACCTCGGCCCGGCGCTGTCCAGATTCGCGCGCAAGGACTAATTTTACGGCACGGGATATACTGCAAAAGCCGACTAAAAGTTGGACCGGGGAGTTGATTGCATGTAAGAGGCGTTTTAGGCATTTTCACCCTTGGTGACCATGGATACCCAAAGCAGAGGGCTCTTCTCTTACCTACTACCTCCTGGCACTCCCAGACTTGGTCCAAAGGCATGAAAAGGGTGGCTTGTCAGCTGTTTGTTACCTCCGCGTGATTCCATGGCTCATATCTGAACATTCTTCCAAGGGGCTTGCAGGGCAGTTTCGTACCGCCAAATATCGAATAGAAACTTGTTCAGCGTTGGCTGTTTATCATCATTGGGGACACAGTCCATGTCCACACGCAAAGAGAAATACAGGCACAAGCCCATCGCCTACTTTTATGCACCGTACGCCATTACGCTCCTTTTCGTGTATGTTCCCAGAGACTTCTATGTTGCAATACAACTCATCCATATCCACGCCGAGCGTAGACACACCACACCCGTTCCACCTCTACAGCAGCTTCAGGTGGCCCGTGATCTGGTCAACGAGGCTCCGGGGGGCGGGGCCGACGCCGAGCACCGTCAGGCTGCCGGCCTCGATCTGCGTCCGGCCGGCGTCGGCGATGACCTCGGAGGTGACGCCCAGGCTGCGCGCCTTGCCCATGAGCTCGAGCATTTCGTCCTGGTTCTTGATCTGCACCGCGATCTTGGCCTGGCCGAGGCGCTCCCAGCGCTTGAGGATGTTGGCCGCCGGGGACGAGGGGTCTTTGGCCGCGGCGTGTGAGAGAGACTTGTAGCATGCAAGGGTCGCGTGGGATGCTTGCGCTGCCATCTTGCCTGTAGTGATGGTGTGTTAGCTGAGAGTTATTTCTTGGGGGATCGGCAGTTGCGCAGAGAACAAACAAACGCACCCTTGGTCATGCCCAGATCCGTGCGGACGACGAGGACAAGCTTGCACTCCTCGTTGGAGTCGGCAAGCGGCGCGGCGCTTGGGTTGGGCTTCTTGGAGGAGGCGGTCTTTTGGGAGGATGCAGTGTTGCGCTGGCGCAGGCCGTCGCGGCGGTCGGCGGCCACGCCATTGGCCCAGTTCGGGGCGTGGTCAAGAACGGTATCGTCCTCGTCAATGTCGGACTCGTCGCTCTCAACCGGGTCGTCCGTGTTGGCGCGAGCCTCGGCGCGCAGCTCGGGGGAGATGAGGTAGCCGCGGATCGAGTATACGCCGAGCATGAAGCCCGTCATCAGGGCGACGACGGAAGTTGAGATGACGACTACCTCGGAGGGCATTGCGGGCGACGTCTCCTCGAGTCTTGGGGGAGATTTCAGGCTGGATCAGAGAGGAAGGGTCGAGGGTCGCTGTAAAACGGCGGCAGCTCGGAAGGTTGGGATGAATAGCGACTTTTTTGTGGGAATAGGATTTTGAACATGTCGGGTTTGCTTGCCTCTCGGAACAGCACTGTACCTGGCCGGATGACGCACGTCAGGGGCTTGCCTTGGCCCCCTGGATGTGGCTGAAACCTCCCTGGACCGCTGTTGCCGGGGGGGTCCTTTAGCGGACGATATCTCCACCATTTGGCGTCTGAACGAGGGAGGGGAGGGGTAATAAGTGGTGGGGGTTCGCTATCAACCTGGGTGAGATCTCACCATGTAAACTAAGAATCTCAGAGGAGGGCTTGGCTCTGCCTATCTCCCGCTTGTCAACATCTTGGCCAGGAGGCATTCTCGGACAGGGTCGAAAACATTGTGGTTAAAGGCATCGCCACCGTGTTATTGAAACTGCTTCCTTGTAGCAAACAGCGAAGAACCTGTTCGCCCACAAAAACATAAACACTAACCAGGCATTCATCGCGGGCATCTATCAGCATGGAAAAAAAGAACGCCGTGGTTGTCGGGCTGAGTGGCTGCTCTTCCAGCGGGAAGACGACCCTGGCTCGTCTGCTTAGAGACATATTTCCAAACACTTTCATATTGCACGAAGACGACTTCTACAAGACAGAGTCTGAGTGAGTGTACCCATTAGCTGATTACACATGATGTCTACTCACCACTTTACAGGCTACCGACGAAAAATGGCCTCGTAGACTGGGATTGCCCGGAAGCAATTTCCATCCCAGACATGGAGAAAGCCCTCACTCACATCCGTGAGAATGGAACGTTTCCGGTACGCCGCCTTCACGTCCCATGCTCTTTGTCATTCCGCCACTTACATGAGGTCCTGTTAGCCCTTCGTAGACTCCAAAGAAGACCAAAACTCCGTCGGCAAATGCCCCGTCTCTGACGCCAAGATTTCGGCTGTCAAGGCAAAGGTCGAGGCATGGCTCGAGCCTGGAAACCCAGGGCACGCCATCTTCACCCAAGGCAAGCTCAGCGTCTGCCTGTTCGATGGGTTCTTGCTCTACTGCAAGGAGATGGAGTCCACAATGAGGCTCATTGATATCAAGTTGTTTCTTCTGGTGAGCCGTGCCAAGGCGACCCAGCGTCGTGAAGCGCGTGACGGTTATGTCACTCTAGAGGGCTTCTGGCAAGACCCCCCTGGATATGTGGACAAGATTGTCTGGCCCAACTATGTGGAAACTCACGCATGGCTCTTCAATAATGGTAACGTAGAAGGCGAACTGAATGAAGAGGCCCTTGGGGAAAAGAACATCAGAGCGCAGGTTGGCAAGGGACTCGACATCGATATGGAGACCACTTTGGACTGGACTGTCGACACCATCATCAAGGAGTTAGAGAAGCGGGCTGGAGAGAAGCCTTAGGGACCATGCATCAAAACAACTAAATAGTGCAGTATGTATGTGCAAGAAATACGTGATACGTGCTTCACCCTTTTCCACCGAACCTGCCATCGAAATGAACCTAGGCAAGGTAACTTATGTTGGTTTTTGGAGCCCTTTGAAACCTCCCGAAAGAACTAGCCTTGCCAAGAATCAGACTTGGTAGCCGAGGTGGCACATGATGACGGGACAGTGTAGCTACGGTTGGGGTCGTTTTCCCAAGTAGGTGTACCGCTGCTGGCGACGTTGATATACTTGTACTGAATGGCCTGGCCGGCCGGAAGCTCGACGGTCACAGACCAAACTGGGTTCGCAGAAGTATACCCATAAGCGCTCAAGGTAATGGCGTTGCTCGGGTTCCAACTCCCGAGCGAAGGAATGTTGCCAACAATCTTGATAGTCTGTCCGAACTGCGTCACAACGCGGACATTGAAGGTGACGAGCACAGAGCTCGCAATAGGACAGCCAGTAGCAGTCGGGGTCGCAGTATCGCGCGTAGTCGTAGGCACGCCGGTCTGGGGCGTCTGGTTGGCAGGAAACATGGTCACGGTGGCGCTGGAGTAGGACCCAGCGATGGAGGTGGCCTGGCACGTTCCCGGAACAGAGGTTGCGGAACCCACCCAACCCTTTGGGATGACGTTGGCACGGCGCTGAGCAGCGGTGAGAAACGCGGCGTAGGACCAGGTCAGGTCGTCAGCCGACAGGGGCTGGCCGTTGCTGCGCGAGAACTGCTCAGCGAGCGAGCCGTTCGCCTGGGCGTAGGTCGCGACGATGTTCATGAAACCGTCGGCGTAGGCGCTCACAGAGTTGATAAGAGACGTGTAGGTCGACGAGCTGGAAGCGTATGTCCCAGGAGCAACGGAGCCGAGGCGGTCACGGAAGAAAGCAAGGGATGTCTGAGTGACGGTGATGGAGCCTTGCTGCTTCCAGACGTAGAGGGCATCGTAGAGTTGCTCGGCTGCGGCGAGGGTATTGAGGTACCAAGGATTGCCACCGTAGTAGCTATCCTCAGGATATCTGCCCACCGAGATAGCATCAGATTGCGCAATGCCATTGTTAATGGCATAGATCGTGCGGAACGAGTCCACGACGACCTTGTGGCTGGCTAGAGCTTTGTCACTGCAGGGCTGGAACGTTGCTGCATCGCAGGCTGCGGCCGCGTCGAAGTTGTGAATAGAGGCAAGGATGACGTTGGCATCGCGGCCAGATCTTCCGTTTCCGTTGACTTTGGAGTTTTAGTGTTCGTACCTTCCTGTGGGTTGCCCTAGAGATCGTTGACTCACTATTGGCGACCATGAAGTTGCCGGCAGGGTTCCAAAATCTGCCCAGGAAGCAGAGAACCTGAGGTGCGATGGCATCACAAGCATTGCAAGACTGGCCCAAAGAGCGGGCCAATGCACTGCCCTCGACAAGTGCTAAGATGCGAAGTTAGCCTTGTCTGTTACGTTACCAGGACTCAAAAGTACATACCGCGGTGCTGGCTGGCAACCGTGAAGAACGAGCTTCCGCGGACCTCTTCCCAGAGATCGAAGCCGGTCTGGTTCCTGACAGCATGTTAGAAATTTATATCGGCACAATCTCTAAGGTTTCTTACCAGTACTGGGCAACGTAGTTCAAGTCGTTGCGGATCACGGGCCACAAAACAGATGAAGCCGTGGAAGAGTAGCCGTTGGCCACCAACCACTTGGCGTAGCCAATGATGGCAATCGCCCGCAACGCCGGACCGTCTCTCTGAGGCCGTCCTGGATAGGCCATTAGCACATTTTGCAGTCCAACAGTAGTCGTCTGTCTTACCCCAATCGCCAGTGTAGGGCCTCAAGTCTACCTCGAACTTGGGCTCTCCAAGACCCTGGCCATCGCCAAGGCCTCCGGAAGGGTTCGAAACCCCCTGAAGCCGGGCCTGGGAAGCGATGTAGTTCTGGATGTTGGTCTGAAGGCTCGCATCATAGCTGTTTGTGAAGATGTCTACAACAGCCTTGAAAACAAGACCGGCGTCTGGTTTTCTTTAGTTTCTGCTATAATCCTCGAACGAATTTTTTCAAGGTTGGGAAATACCTCTAGTCCAGGTATAAAAGTCTTGTACACGTCAGCAACGGGTCTCGATCGCACAATGCCACTGTCCTCTGATGAACACCTCAGCAGAAGCGGTGCTCATGGTGTTTATCCGACACAGAGAGAGGGCTGACCTACACGGAGGGTCTACCTTGTCTGGAGAAGCGATAACAATGCCAGAGCTCACGCCCTGTGCATGGCACCCATTCGGTCCGATGTTGCAGAGCAACTGTTGAAGGGCGATAGGGGTCTCAGTGGCAATGAAGGAGTCGACATCTCTCTTGACCATCTGGGCACCTGGATAGCCCAGGATCGTCTGGGTGGCAAACGAGCCAAGCAGAAGGGCGGAGGTGAACAGCTTCATGATGGGCTGTGTGAGACGCTCGGTGGTGTTGGGTGCCAGTTCTCCTGACAGAACATGCTGGAGGTAAACCATGATGGCTTATATATCCGGGAAGAGGCCTGGGGATGGGGCAGCTATCCAAGATGTCTCGTTATGATGAGCCTCGACAATGTGCCTCGAAGGCCCGAATATGACAGTATCACACCGAGCTGTTAAGTTGGCCTGCATTAGTTCCCTGATGTCTAAGATGCCCCTCGTCACCTGGAAGCTGGGGCTATGTCGGCCCAACCGTAGCAAAACCCTTGTCGAATCGCTCAAGCTGGTTCCGCAATTTCTCCAGTCTTGTTGCGATGTTCCTTCTGCCTGCCCTCTTGGAACTCCTCCGTCTCCCTTCGCCCTCCTTTCAGTAGCAGTTGAACACCAGTGCCGGCGATTGCCGCTCAGGAGATGATCAGCGGTGCCGTGAAGAGAGGGTGGCACTGACCCCGGCTCAAGCGGTGCCGTGCTGGCCGCCGTGGTTCAGTCAAGTCGTCCTTTGGGAAAGTCAGTTCTGTCAGAGGCCGAGGGTGGCGACAGGGGTTGTGTTATGTCGTCGGCAAGTAGACTATACTACCAGGTCGTTCGGTTCTATCCGGTAAAAACTGTAGGTGTTATTGGTGGCCAAGGTTGTGGTGGCCAAGGTTGTGGTTGCTCGGGGAGAGTAAAGCGCTCCCCGCACTCCCCATCCTGCCGCTTAAGCAGGTCGAATGACCAAGACATGTCCAATAGGTATGGCCGGGGGACCAAACGCGAGCTAGAACAGGACAGTGTTTGTCTTGCTGGCCTACACTAGTGTGATTTGGACATGGGGCAACCATTATTGGAATAATTCACGAGCAGTGCTTGGAGGCTTTCGGTGAACCGGGGCTCCTGGATCGTCATCCCGTTTGAGTAGCTTTCGATTTCATGGGAAGCAGACGAATGGCATTGGCTTGCTCATGACATGAGATGCTCATTCGCCTCGGAATCACGATGAGGAATACACAGCTGGCCAAGGCCGAGCGTCATTGCTAATTTACTCCCGTGCAGTAGCGTCAAGGAAAGAGAAGTATGGTGCGAAATGGATGGTAGGGCGGAGTCTCCTGTTGATATCGGCCCGGACGACTCCAATGCTACCCCAGATCATACGGATGCACCCCGCACCAGGCATTGCCCACATGTATTCGTAGGCATCGCTGACACCGGCCGGGATGCCGGGGACTCTGCACCGCAACCGACAAACCTTGATGCTATTAGGGAGCCAAGCCAGGAAAGTGGTGGGCACTATGATGCAGGAGCAATATGCATCGTCGGATAGCACAAATGAGATGACAGCGATGACGGCGCCAGATACAGGATGGGCCGAGAGAGAGACCGTGGTCCGTGGGCGAATGCCATGGCTCGTGCAAACGAAGATTTTGCACATGCCATGTGAGGTAAAAAAAATGGCCCGCCCATTGTCTCCACGTGGGATGGGTTTTTATCGTGAGAATTCTGTTGCCGCATCATCAACGGCCAGCTTATTTGCGCAAATACGCGTGCAAACTTCTTATTACTAGGCGTTAAGCACCGAACCTTGACACGATGAGGTTTCCAAACGTGGTAAGCGCGAGTGCAACACCGCAGGAATCGCTTCGCAGAGCTGGATGGATGACTGGCACCTTTGCGCCGACGAGGCTCAGAAAGGAAGCTGCGAAATGCGCTACGCGCTCGGAAGCAAAAGAACCTTCCAAAACCAAAGGGAAAAAACGATTCACCGAGTGAAAGTATGTGGGCAAGTCATGGTTTTCCCTAACCTCAAAGATCGACGATCTCGGAAAAAGGGTACGGAATATGACGTCCCCAGTACAATGTTCCACCACGCTCAAGCCGAAGCGAACGTGGCTTCCTAAAGACCGGTCTCTCTTGGATCTGTCGATCGGAAGATTGACATCATGAAATTTGATGGCTCCTTGAGTGATCGAGCTGCCTCAGCGTTCGACTCTGACTCCCGTGGGAGCAGAGGATCGCTGGGCACAGACCCGTGTTTGTTGAAGAGAGAAGAGAAAGCCGACAAGAGAATTTTCCCAAGGCTGCGATATGTAGTAATTCGGCGACCCACCTTCGCTTACCTAAGCTCGGGTCGTCGGTGGAGACCGACCCTTGCACAGTGCTGATGAGCCGCATAACTTTTCTGGTTGGCCACGAAAAGATGGAGCATGCATACTACACTACACTATCGCCATTGTACCGTGCTGCTTGCCCAACAGCCAGCCCTTTGCTTCTCCAGCCCACGAATTGCCGTCTTCAACTTCCTAATCAACTCGATACGCCACTTGAAAGCTCACGTCTATATTCAGTGACCGTTCGTCCCGTTCACCGAAATCCCGCCAAGATGGACGCCGCAACCATCGAGGAGACGAATCGCATCCGCGTTTCGCTGGGCATGAAGCCGTTGCCAGTACCTGGCGCCGCTCCAGCTGCACCGCAACGCGACAACTCTGCTTCAGATGACGAGGAGGCTCCGAGTACACTGGAGAGCCGCTCGGCGCAAGCGTACGAAAACTACCAAAAAGTCCGCGACGCGGAAGCCGCGAAGCGCAGACGAGAGGAGCGAGCCGCCGCTGCGAAGAGGGAGAGAGAGGCCGCGCAGCGTCATGCAATCCTCGAAGGCAAGAGTCTAGGCGATGCAGAGGAAGCCGACGTGGATGCGAAGGCGTGGCTAAAGGCCCAGAAGAAGCGACAAAAGGCCATCGAGAAGGCGAGAAAGCTGGAAGAGGAACAGGCCGCCGCAGAAGCTGCCGCGCTGGCGGCGGTTGAATACACGTCAAAGGACTTGGCCGGTGTAAAGGTTGCCCATGAACTCGACAACTTCCTCGACGGCGACGAGCAGATCTTGACCCTCAAGGACGCCACTATCGACCAAAACGAAGAGGAGGGCGACGAGCTCGAGAACATGGATCTCAGG
Organism: Colletotrichum falcatum; assembly: GCA_019425465.1. Lineage (NCBI taxonomy): Eukaryota > Fungi > Ascomycota > Sordariomycetes > Glomerellales > Glomerellaceae > Colletotrichum > Colletotrichum falcatum. The sequence goes on along the minus strand of SWKJ01000021.1, from coordinate 872,386 downwards.
GCCAAGGAGCAGCTGCAAGAAAGGATGGATATCAAGAAGAAGAAGTCAGCATATGACGTATTCGCTGCGGCGGATGGGGGGGGAGAGCAAGGCATCTTGGCTCAATACGACGATGAGATTTACGGCAAGAAGGGCAAGAAGTTCACCCTGGATGGGTCTGGTGCGATTGCAGAGTTGGGCGACATCTTGGGCGCCCCCGAGAAGTCGAAGAAGCTGCAGAATATCGACCTTGATGTCATTCGTAAGTGTTGTCCAGCCAAACCTGACAAAGAGGGGACCTTGCTAATTTACTCTAGAGGATGCACCTACCTCGGACTACCTTGATATTTCAGAGATCAAGGTCAAAAAGCCCAAGAAGAAGAAGTCTAAGTCAACCCGGCAGAAACCCGTTGATGAAGATGACATCTTCCCTGTCGACACAACGCCAGTCGGCGATGACATGATGGACCTTGACTCTGGCGCAGCTGTTGCCAAGAAGCGCAAGGTCGAGGATGACACTTTTGTCGATGACGAGGACTTGCAGGCGTCTTTGGCTATTCAGCGCAAAAACGCCCTGAAGAAGAGGAAGAGGGTCCGCCCAGAAGACATCGCTCGGCAACTCAGAGAGCAAGTCGACGAGCCGACCGAGGCTCAAACGGGCGGCGTCGTAATCGACGAGATCTCGGAGTTTGTGTCTAATCTGAAGAAACCAGAAGAGGAGGCGGAACGTAAACCAAAGAGGTCAAAGTCCGTATCAGTAGAGCCCGTCACCGCTATGGATGCCGAGTCGGAGGACGAAGACCACCCGATGGGTGACGATACCCACCACGAGATTTCAGACGACAGAGCCAGGGAAGCTTCAGCAGATATCGCGGCGACAGGAGTTGACGAGGAGAAGACGATCAGCACAGGCATGGGTTCGACACTGGCGCTACTGAGAGAACGTGGCATTCTCAAAGATTCTCACGGTGCCGAGCTGAACATGAGCGAGCGCCAGAAGGCCGAGTTCTTGGCAGAGAAGAGACGCATTGAGCGCGAGCAAGAAGAGCGAGCCAGATCCCAGCGCGAGCGCGACAGAAACAGCGGCCGACTGGACGCCATGTCTACCAGGGACAGGGAGGAACGCGCCCGACAGGCCAACGCCCACCGCGAACTACAGCAGTCCCGCGTCGTCGACGAGCTCTTCAAGAAGCACTACAAGCCTAACGTGGAGCTCAAGTATGTGGACGACCACGGCCGGTCCCTAGACCAGAAGGAGGCCTTCAAGCACATGAGTCACCAGTTCCACGGCAAGGGCAGCGGTAAGGGTAAGACCGACAAGCTTCTGAAGAAGATTGAGGAGGAGAAGCGGCGCGAGGCCAAGCCCAGCTTTGACACGAGCGAAAACGCCAACATGAGTTCATCGGCAAAGCGGCAGGCCGGTGTTCGATTACAATAAAATGCTATATGAGGTTGAAGGTCGTGTGACCAGGAAAAAGGTGCAGACCCTTTAATATGTACAATCCAAATTGATGGAGTTTCTTCCATGCTGACACAACGCACAATTCTTCAGATCCGGTTGGTTTGGTGACGCTCTCTTACCCCCCTCCCCTCTCTCTCAAAGGTCAGAGTACAAGTTGTACGTACTCCAGGCCTCCCTCTCCTTGCGTACCCATTCTTGCTTCATAGCAAGGATCCAAGTCATTTTCGCACGTTTCGACGTGCCGGCTGGTCCAAGCCGAGTGGCCCTCTCTTTCGTTGTTACGAATGGTCCAGCAGGCTCTCCCAACTCCACCGCTGCTGTCGAGGCTGTTCGTCTCTCCGTGGCGCCGCAGGTGACTCGCCACTCAGGCTCTCGTATTCCCTTTGCGCCTCCTCGATCAGCTCGAATATGTCGCCCATGTCGAACGCCGACCCCTTCGGCGACGCGCCGTGCTCTGGGTGCGTGCTGCTGCTCTGGATCGCATCCTTGATCTCCAGCATGAGGTCTTCCATCAGCGGCGAAACGCAGGGTGAAATGTCAGGCGAGTACTCGGATGAGAAGTCGGACGAAAAGTCGGACGAAAAGTCGGACGAGACACACGACCGCGGGCTGCCGGGCTTGCTGCTGCTCTGGCTCGACTGTCGCCTCAGGGGCGTGACGCTGCGGCTCGCCGGCGTCGGTTTCGTCGGCGTCGTGTCGTTGCTGTGCGTACGACACCGCTGCTGCTGCTGCTGCTGCTGCAGCCGCGCGCGTCGCTGGTCCCGCCGCTTCTTGATAATGTCCCGCACAATGCTCCCGTGAAGTTCGTGCTCTGGTTCCGCCGTCGGCGACTCGCGGGCGCCGTGTGTGAAAATGTCGGGGTGTGTAGCTTTGAAATCGAGCATGGGGCTCGGCCTTGCTATGCCGCTGCCGTTCATCTTGCCTGTGTCTGTGTTTGTGAGTTTGGGTCTCTGATACGAGGCCGAGAAGGCTTGGTGAGTTCTTGGTGGCGAGGCCGATGTGTCTACAGGCCGAGATATGTAACACCTAGTTGACGGTAAGTGCTGCTCCTGTTGACTGAAGGACAACCGGGTATGTGATGTATCTGTTGGACTGCCCGCCAGAGTATCAGCCCACTTCCCGGTATATATCTTTCTCCACTCAACTAGCTCACATGTCGAGCGGGTATTAATCTTTTCTTCTACCCGTGTTCGGTCCCAAGCCCGTTCTTTTAGGACTTCTGGGCTCTTCGGCTCTCGGGAGGAAAACGTCTATTCCCACCTTTTGAAGCACGCGAGGCACCGCCTGAGCCGTTCGTGGCGAACTCTGCTAGTCTCGCAGAACGGCGCAATTCGGGCAAATGTCCCTACTTTGCCATGTGGCGTTGACCTACGTGTGGGAGCTAGAGGAGAGTGGCGAGCTAAGCAGGAGGAGGATATTGCAATTTATGGCCTTCGAGTTCGGTCGAATCGCAGCCCTCTTTAAGAAAAGAATAGTGAGTCGGAGCAGTGGCGGGGAGGGAAAGGGGGAAAAGAAATAAAATATTGAGAACTTGTCGATACGCTATCACATTAACAACCCCCCCCCCCTTTTCACGCTGGCTTCGAAACACACATGTTTATGTTATGGACTTGCGCAAATAGTATAAGAAGAATCGTGTCCCTGATCGCGATATGCCTTGCATTGTTCCCTTCCACTTCCGTCTCATCATGGAGGTCTAACTCTCCCTTGAATGCCAATAGACCCTCCTGGGCGACCTTAATTAATCTCCAGGAAAACCCGTAGCTCTGCCGGCCGAGACGCATTCCAGTGCCCCTTTTATACCCCTCCTTCACCATCAACTTCCCCATACCACGACCGATCCTTCATGTTTGAGGGCCAAGTTGCGGCGCCAACGTCGCACAATCCGGTCCTCTTCAAGCCTCTGAGATGTGCCGAGGGACACATGGGTTCTCGGCTACGTGCTAACCCGACGTCACCATTGGGAGCGTTTGCTATCGGGAGGCCCGATCGCCGCAACGCCACGCGGTACATTAACATTCCCGTTCATCCTCATCGCACAGATGCGCCCTCTGTCTCTTGATGCCGAATCCTGCCGTGATTCCCTTGACAGGGGCATCTCCCCCGGTCGTCCCAGTCACTAAGACAACGCCAGCAAAAAGGAAAAGGGTTGAAGACAATTAGTTCAGCCCCAAACCCAGACCAGACCAGCATCGCGCCATCGGACACCGCCAGACCCACCGCAATAGATAGATACAGGGAAATAAAAATAAAATTGAAACCAGAAGACCGTCGGGACTCAAGCACCAGCCTCGGGGGGTATCTCCTTGCCCTTGATCACGGCGTCGGCGAACTCCTGGTCCGCCGCCGATATGCGAGAGGAGCGCCGTGTCGCGAGCCACCATGTCAGTGTCAGGACGGTGAGCCAGACAGAGACCCACGTGAGGACTACAAGCGGGGAGCGACGGCGGCGCGGGGCGTAGGGTGAGAAGCTTGGCATGTTTGTATGGCGTGGTAGAATGCTCAGCCGCCGGTGGGATGGGAATAGGTAGGCAGAGCGATTGTGCGTGCTTTGGCTGCTAAGTGACGGTGACTCGATGGCACGGGCAGCGGCGAAGGCGTAAGCGACTTTGGTGCCAGTCAGCCGTGGACGTCGGTGAACCTGGATGACGCGGCTTACCCAAGAGTTTGCTGGTTGCTTGGCCTTTTTCGGGGGCACCAACGGTGTGTTTCCTGGTTGGATTCGTAGATTCTGGTTTGAAGGTGAAGTCAACGCGCAATGAAGATAACAGGCGAGTGGTCTTGCAAGAGTGACGAGCAAGCAGGTTCTTGGCGACAGTGGGACCTTCAGCGCCAAAGGGGCACTCTGACACTGTCCCGACGCACTGTGATCGCCAGCTGAGGTACAGATTGAGATGAACGACATTTTTTGGGGTGTAGATCGCCTCGTCTTTGCATCCGTCGGCGGCATTTTTTTGCTGTTTTTCTGTATTCTTTTCCTCACACAAAGCATTTGAAAAACTGGAACCACATTAAGAATTCTGCATTCTCGAGCCCGCCCCAGCTGAATATTTACCACAGCAAGCACTGGACTGAGTAACACATCATACATGATTCCATGCATAAACATTGGTTTTGTGACGATTCTGCAGAACTCGCAGAGCACATTGGACATTCATGTAGACCAGGGCTGCTAGAGGGTTTCTGGCAATAATATTGGCTACACAGTAGTGTAAAACCAACACTCTCAGCTAACCTTGGGCTTCGCAATCCATTGACTGACTACTCGCATAACTCTTATTATTTAGGAGATACGGAAATTGACGAGAAACCGGGCCTTGATCAATAAAAAGAAACATGGTCTCATGACGTATTCGTAGTGATCACGAAGGTATCTGACATAGCGAGTCCACGCATATTCACAGAGCCACTGGCCAGCTCTAAACTTTGCACTCAGATACAAGTTCTCAACTGTGTTTTCACGTTGCTCAGCGTGCAAGACGTTTACGGCCGCCGCCCAAACTATAATAATGACCAGATAACGCCGAAACCAATCAACCCTTACAAACGAATACTGGCCCCGAGTCCCTGACCCTCATACCAAACCGTGTCTCTCCAGTTGCCAATCCTGACCGTAACATTCGCACTAGCGTCAAGCTTCAAGGACCCTCCGAGCGCATTCTTTACAGCGTCGTAGCCCACAGATCCCATGGACCAGTTCACTGGCAACTTGGGTGTGATGGATGTTCCCGGAGGTGCCTCGAAAGGCAGATCGTAGATAATACGTCCAACCGGTTCTGTGTGGTTGTAGAGAGCTGTGGCATTAATCCAGTCGACATAGATGGTATTATACCGCAATGGGGATACCAGAGTAAACGTCGCTGTGGAAGACAACAAATGAAAAGTTGCGTCTCTGATGAAGTGTCCCTCCTTTTCGCCTTCTCCAGGAAGGTTCAGCTTCGGAGCGGCGATGCTGATGTTCAACTTCGATAGGCCTTGACCGATGATGGGTGCGGTCGGTATGGTTCCCCGGTGGGTCTTGACATCTATCGTAACGTTGCGACCGGACAAGTATTCCGATATCATGTCGCTAGCAACCTTCCGACTAGCTTCGCCACCTGCTGCTGCGGGATTCCACGTTGCGGTGACGACGAGGTTTGTGTTCATGCCCCTGACAACCCTCATGTTCTCGGCGGTTGCACTGCCAAGTACGAAGCCGTCCCGGACAATGTGAACATCGACATACGGCACATGGGCTGTGTACGGTGTCGGGTTCGTGATGTTGACCAGCGCCTCAATCGTCATTGATGAGGAGGATGTACTGATGATCTTGACATCTCCGACTTGCGGGTGGATGTTGCCCACGGTGTCGCCAGGCAATGCTGCAACAGTGTAAGCTGTTGTGATCCAACAATCCCCCATGATGAGCAGGGACATAAGAAATCAACCCACGATAAGACGAACAGTGTTAGATTTAATACGGACGTTTTACTGGGATTTTGCCCTCTGCGGGGACATCCTTCAAAACCAATACTCCAAGAGCCGTGTTCACGCGGATGGCAACACTGGCCTTGACGTCCAACAAGACCTCCTTGCCGCCGAAAAGGAGCCTCTGCATCACGTCTGTCAGAACATCGCCGTCGGTGATGTTCAGCGGAGCATCAACGACTCGAGACATAATCTTTAGGAGTGGTTCGTGCTTCTCGGTGCCTTCGACCTTTGTCGAATTCGCGGGTTGCCATTTGTCTAGGTTGAGCTCGCCAAGCTTTTTGTGCTGGTACATCACATCTGCTGTAGCTCGCAAGTTCGTGACATTGATATCAAAGTTCATCTCCTTCGGCAAGCTGGCGAGCACCTCGACTGTGCCAGAGACCTTGGGAGCTCCATCCGGGCCATCCGGGTCTGCCATCGGGTCGGGGAGTTGGAAATTCACATCAGTGAGAGAAAAGCTCTTGATCAGGTTATCGAACCCCTGTCCCGGGAAGGGCACAGGAACAGTGATCTCGGAGAGAAGGTCTCCAACCCAGTGAGGTGTATCTGAATCGGGCATTTTCCGACCCCGGACGTAAACGGTGGCAGCCTCGCCACGCATGTACTGCTCCAGAAACTTGTCCAGAGGCGACGACTTGGAGTTGGGACAGACTCGTGTCAGGGATTTGGGAAGCTTTCGGATAATGCCCGAGACGTTGACGGTGACATCGCTTCGTGGTTTGATAGCGAGAGGCTTGGTGGTGGCGTCCGCAAGAAGAATGTAGGGATCGAAGGAATTGCAGTTGGGAACAAGAATCTCGAACCCAAGTTCGGGCACGTCAACGCTGACCGGGAACTTGTTGTAGGCTGTGATGGCAACGTCGGCGCCAACTGCGGTTCGCTCCCCATCCCTGTCTAGTACATCCCGGAAGTTGAGCCGTGAGATGTTGTACTGCGGCAGCGTGGGGATTTGATTCGCTATGCGAGGCATTAGTCTCGAGCTTCAGACGAAAACGAGGTAAATGATGCAAAGTGACATTCTCAAAGCAGCGCCTTTTCTCCGAAGTACAGGGAAGCGAAGGAGCGGTAGAGTGATTGACCTTCAAAAACCAAAACCTCGCTGACTGGGTGGGTGCCAAGCGGGAAGATTCCGGACTTGAGTGGAATGTCGGCTTTTCCAAGCACTTTGAGTTGATCGAGTTTCCCGTCCAGCCACTCGTTGGCGATCCTTCTATAAGCTTCGGCGTCGCCAGGCGACAGTTCAGCAACGAAGTCAATCGCCGTGGTTTGGCCACTAACGACGCTGATGGTAAGTGGCGGCACCACGGCGGTTCCAAGCAATGCGCCGTCGTATTCCGGCAAATAGACACCGACTGTGGTTTTCTCCGTTCCCAACTGCCTCACAATCCAAGTCGTAAACTTTCCAATCCTCCGAGATGTTGTGTCGTGTACCCGCGAGCCGTCGAGTCTGAAGTTGGCCTGCACACGTGCTCGTACGCCGTCGGCCGTGATGGACTCCAAGGCTAGATTTGTCGGCTCCACGACGGCAGCTTGCTTGGCGTACTCTTGAACGGCCGAGGGCACGAAAAAGCAGCCAGCCATGATGCCAATGATCAATAAGATCAAGACGGATATGGAAATGAGAGACGCCCATCGTATAGAGCCCTTGGTCTCTGGGTGGTTCGAGGCCAGGGGAGTAGTCTCAGGGTCGTCTTGCTCGCCATCGTATCGGGGAGTCGCAGACGAGCTGGAGAGCAGAGGCGCCGACTCGGACAACGAAGAATCATCTTCCGCCCTTCCTTTGACCTTCGGTGCCAGCAATGGCGATCTCTCTTCGCCTTCGGCCATGATGGAATGGAGGAGTAGGTATCGTGATAGCAACTGGCGGGGTGGGTGGTTGGACTAGAGTAGGAAGAAGTCCGTCATCGCCAGTCAAGGACGAGAACAGTTGTGAAATGAAGAAAAGGGTACACAGGGAAATGATGCTAGGGAGAAAGTGGACAAGTTTCCGGCGGTGCTCCGAGAGAAAAGCCAAAATGGTCGGGATTCGTAATGGTGGTGATGTCAAGAAACCTGGTTGATCCCCGAATGGGCTGTGCAGTTGAAGGTGCTGGTGTGGAGGTCAGCTGAAACCAATAAGGCGAGATCCGGTCAGCAGGGCCGACTTGCACTGAGTGGATGGCCGGGGATGATCTTCCCTCATCTGCTTGAGTGCCTGGCTCGGCCGATGGGGGTGTGGTGGGCACGGGCCATTTCTATTACCTACCTCCTGCTTCTCCAGCACGCATATGGTACTTCTGCGCGTTGGTGCATAGGTAGGTAACACCGGCTCCTGCAGATGGCCCCGCCAATGGCATCCTCCAGACCTTGCATTCAATGCCCTGCGGCGTGCTGAAGTTACAGGCCCATCTGTCTGTGCCGACTCTGAATTTTTCGGTGTAAAACGGTGAGGTGGCCGTTGAGTTTGCTTGGCCGGGGGGCATGAGACTTTTTGGAGGTCCAAGTACTCCGTACTTTTCATCTGAATTCTCTTCTGTGACTCAAGTTCTCGACCCAGCTTTTATCTGTCCACCAACGTGACTCAGTGCCCGTTGCGATTCGCTCGAGGAAAATTTAAAGCCTGAAGCACTCAATTGAGCAACCATCTTCAGACAGCAGTCTCAACCTGCAAAGGCTTGTTCCCGGTTCATTGAGTTGCCCATCATGAAGCCGACGGCTTTCCGTGTTGCCCGTCAAGCTCTCGTACAGAGCCGCCGCGCCTACTCACAGTCAGCCGGCCCGCGCCACCTGATGTCCATTGCGGACCTGAGTCCCGCCGAGTTCGCTACCCTTGTCCGAAATGCCGCCTCCAGCAAGTCCGCCGTCAAGTCCGGTAACGTTCCCCCGGCGCTCGCCGCGGGCCTCACGGGCAAGACGGTTGCCATGATGTTCAGCAAGCGGAGCACCCGCACCCGTGTTTCAACCGAGGCTGCTGTGACTCTGATGGGTGGTCATCCCATGTTTCTGGGCAAGGACGACATCCAGCTTGGGGTTTGTAGACCCAAGAAGCTCTCACCACAAAAGATACACCTGACTAACACTCCCCCAGGTCAACGAGTCTCTGTACGATACCTCAAAAGTCATCTCTTCCATGACTTCCTGCATGGTTGCTCGTGTTGGCCCTCACTCTGACGTTGCAGGCCTGGCCAAGGACTCGAGCGTGCCCGTAATCAACGCTTTGTCTGATGACTACCACCCTTTGCAAATCATTGCCGACTTCTTGACTATTCACGAAGTTTTCCCAGCCTCCGCCACCTCAGACAAGGCTGACCTTGGCCTGAAGGGGCTCAAGGTTGCCTGGATCGGTGACTCGAACAATGTCCTGTTTGATCTGGCCATCGGCTGCGTCAAGATGGGGGTCGACATCGCCGTGGCCTCCCCTACCGGCTATGGCATTCCCGACGCCATGAAGGCCGTCATTGCCTCTGCGTCTCAGGGCGTTGCCTCCCCTGGCAAGCTCAGCGAGACCACCGTACCCGAGGACGCCATCAAAAACGCCGACATATTGGTAACAGACACCTGGGTGTCCATGGGCCAGGAGGCAGAATCCCAGAAGCGTCTCAAGGCCTTTGCTGGCTACCAGATCACCAACGACCTGGCCAAGCGCGGCGGTGCGAAGGAGAACTGGAAGTTCATGCATTGTCTGCCTCGTCATCCCGAGGAGGTTGCCGACGAGGTCTTTTACAGCCCGCGCTCCCTGGTTTTCCCCGAGGCGGAAAACCGTCTGTGGGCTGCTGTCTGTAAGTTTGTCCCCAGTTACTCAACAGGTACATCGACGCTAATGGTCAAAAAGCCGCCCTCGAGGGTTTTGTTGTTAACAAGGGCAAGATCTAGAGGCACATGTATCGGCGTTCAAAAGGTTCACAGCCCAACGAGAGAAAAGAAAAAAGGCAGGGCGTTACTTTCTTGGCAAATAAATGGTACAGATTGAATAGCAACTTGGTAGCATTGAAAGATGGCAATACCCCCCATTTTACCAACGCCGGATTTTCCTTAGTACAAAACCATTTAACCAGGAGGAAGCTGGCTGGCGTCAACGACCTCATCCGCCTCCTTCAGAATCGTCTCCTCATTGGGTCCGTACAACGGCGAGCGGGGCAGGGCCATGAGACCGGTACGGGCGGACTCGAGAATGCCGAAAGGTCCGATGAGCTTCAGGAAAGAGTCGATTCTGGACGGCTTGGCGGATCTACGCACTAGTCAGTACACGCGAATTGGTTCAGCCACCAAAGGGATCGACTTACACTTCAACAATGCAGCTGTTGGTGCTGATATCCAGAACCTTTCCGCCGAACTGGTGAGCGAAGTAGGTGATGGACTTGAGATGCTCGTGCTTGTGGCGTAGGGCCTCGCTGATAGCAAGCTTGCTGGGGTGGAAGTCCTTGGCAACATCCTCCAGCGACTGCTGCTCGGCCTCAATCGCACCTTCGCTTTCAGGGTCGGCGGCCGTCATTTCGCGGTGGTGAGCGAGCAGCTCCTCGAAGTACTCGGGTCCCAGGATGTTGATCTTGGCCAGCAGAAGCTCTCGCTGGACCAGAGCGGCGTTGGTGTAGTCCAGTACAGCCCAGACGGGGACGAGGTCCTCCAATTGGCGCCTGGCCTGCTCGACGACGCCATCCTGGCCGGTCAGGACGATGGTCATGCGAGACAGGTCATCAACCTCGGTGCTGCAAACAACAAGAGAATCGATGTTGAAGCCGCGGGCGGCGAGAATGCCGGAAACGCGGGACAGCACACCGGGCTCGTTCTGGACGAGGCAGTTGAGAATGTGACGCTTCGGGGGCTGAGACGACGGGGAGGGCATGTCGTAGAGGATGTTGGAGACAGCAGCCTGGGCGGACCAGGCGGGCGGGCTGTCGCTCACGGGCAGAGGCGCCGAACGGCGTCGAAGAGCTTTGTAGGCGATGGCAGAGGTCGAGCTGGTGGTTGAGCTCCATCGTGCGGCAGCGGAGAGCGATGTCGCTTGGGCCGGGGCAGTGACTGCCCGCCATAGCGAGTTGGAAACGAGGCGGCGAGACGCCATCTTTCCTGATCAATTGCGAGAACAACCAATTGCTCTCTTGACCAGATGAAGGATGGATCTCGGGACCTATGGATGTATAATGAGACCGAAGGGTTAATAGTCGGATGAAGTAACTGACTCACCGTCTGCGCAAGTTCCACTGGGAAAATTTGAGGAGATTGGGGGATGATTGATCGGAGGCAAGTCGGAGGCAGGGGAGGCGGCCGTTTGCAGGGGTGGTGGGGCACGGATCTGCTACCGACAAGGGTTTCCACCGAGTATCCCAGACTCTCCATCGCGGGGTCGGAATTGGAGGGTGCGGGGGTACATATTACACTGTGCAGTAAGTAGCACTTGCAAAGTAACGACTCTCTACGGATATTGTGTTCCAAAGGCAATTGATTGCAAGCTATATTTGTAGTCTTACTACCTAGCTAGATTGTCTTAGAGACCCATAGACTGACTACTTTGAGCTGATGACCAACTTCCAGCAGTGTTAAGAGTCAGGGTAGAAGTTCTCAAGTACCTAGGGAAACGATATGTTGCTCGGCAACCGCTCAGCCGCTGTTCGAGGTCCCGGTAAACCCAAGTACTGTAAATTGTATAGCATACGGCAGTGTGAAGCCATTTAGTGCATCGAATCTCTCCTTGACCTACCTACGTGGATATATCCGACAACCCAGGATCACCATCCTTGATATTGCTGGCCTCCTGTTGAACGTTCTGCAGATGGCTGACTCACTGTGGAAAGCTTACGAAAGACCAAGGCGATTCTTGATGTAATGGCGCTGGGGGCGGCAGACATTTAAAAGACGGTGCATTGAGATGAAAGGGAGCCTGTGTCTCTGGATGCTTTCGTTTCAGTTTCTGGCACCCAAAGTAGGCCACCGTCAATCGCAAGGCAAGATACCGTACACTCGTGTCTACATACATCGCATACCTGCCGGCCAAATGGACAGCATTCCAGTTAATGCTCAATGTCGATTGGATATCAGTGGAAAGATGCAAAGTCCATTGGACTGACACAGATGGACATACACCTGTGGCACCTTCCTGCCGATATTCGCTCCGAGGCGGAAAAAAAAGGCTAGTGTTGCAGGCTACCTACCTACCTTACCTAAAGAATCAGCTCCTAGGCAATGTCCAAGGCGCTGGGTCCACGATGGATGTGACCGGAACACCGCACAGACCAGGCTGCATATGTTGGCCATTCGCCATTCGAAAGGCTCCACTTGCGTAGAGCTTCAAAATTTACCCAAATCTTTTGCTTCCCATAAGCATTTCCACCACAGACACCTGTGCATTTTCCAGACGCACGCCGATATCCAATCCCAATCTCCCGGTGACGATACCACACAGAGTCACTGCCACTCGTGCGCAGCGGCCATGGACGATACCGAGCGACGCTCTGCCAAGCGCTCGCGCTTCGATCAAACCGAACCTGAGCCGCGCAAGGCATCAAGGTTCGATCGCCGCTCCCGTTCGCCGCCTTCCAGACGCTCGGAATCGGCGAGAGATCGCAGCCCTTTGCCAGCCGACAGCGTACCTGAGCCGAAGAAGTCGCCCGTGGATGCCGCTGCTGCTGCCGGTACGGATTGTTTCGTGTCCTCTTCGAACGTGGGTCAATGGCTAACTGTAGACTCCCTCAGCCGCCGCTGCCGCTCGAATCAACGCGCAACTGCAGGCGAAGAAAGGCATCCAGCACGTCGATGTCCCCCCGATCAAAAACGCGACCCCTCCGGTCGGCGGTGCGCAGTCGCCCGATCCGGCCAACACGATCAATGGCGAGATGTACATTGCCGATGGCGACTACATCAAAGACATTGAAGTGAACGACCTTCGCAACAGATACCTCCTGACCAAGGGATCGACTCAGAAGATGGTAAATACTCCTGTGTAAAATCACTGATCATTATTCCCTCCCAGACCTCGCCTCGGGCGCGTTCCGCTTTCCTACATATCCATAGATTTGTGTCGAGATCATCCTGCTTACTTGGCACGATAGCTCGCACAGATCGCCCCTCTTTGGCACCTGCTGACTCCATTTGCTTGATTTAGATCAAAGAAGAGACCGGTGCTGGTACGCAACATCTCCCATTACTACGTCGTGTTAGAAACCAAGGTTGACTTTGCAAGATGTTACTACCCGAGGAAACTATTACCCCGACAAGAGCATGGCTACCGCCGCGGTATGTTTACATGTGTGCACTCTTGAGAACACTCACTAACTTACCTTTGCAGAATCCGCCCTTGTACCTGCACGTTACGAGCACATCGAAGAAGGGCCTCGAGCAAGCTGTGGCCAAGATAGAAGAACTCATGAAACAGGAGCTCCCTGCGCTGGTTGACGAGCGTCGCTTCCGTCGACGCGACCAAGAGCAGGTCGAGAGAGACGAATATGGCCGAGTATGTGCCCATCCGAGGCCATCTCTTTTCTTCCATTTGCATTTTCTAACAAGTTGTAGCGCAAATGGCCCGAAGAGAAGATTCCCATTGGCTTGGAATCCGTCCCGGGATTCAACCTTCGCGCCCAGGTCGTTGGTCATGGAGGTGCCTACGTCAAACATATCCAGCAGGAGACTCAATGCCGTGTCCAGATTAAGGGGCGTGGTTCTGGATACTTGGAGGCAGCTACCAACCATGAGAGCGACGAAGACATGTTCCTTCACGTTGCGTGAGTTCATACAGCCGATATCTCCAATGTGCCTTTGCTGACATGAGGTAGTGGGCCTGATCCTAAGATGGTTGAGAAGGCCAAGGAGCTTTGTGAGGACTTGATTGCCAACGTTAAGGAGCAATACGAGGAGTTCAAGAGCAGACCGCCTCGGAGCTACGGCGGTGGTGGCTATGGCGATCGATCCCGCAGTCACGATGGTGGCCACGGCGGCCATGGCGGTTACCAAGGCCATGGCGGCCACGGCGGTGGCGGCTACAACTCTGGCCACGGAGGTCACGGGGGCCACGGAGGCCACGGTGGCTATGGCGGCCACAGTGCTGCTCAATCGGCCAGCCCGGCTCCTCCCGGCGGTTCTAACAGCCCCGCGGCTGGAGCCGACTACGCTGCCCAGTATGCACAATACTATGGCGGACAGGACCCGTATGCCGCCTACGGTGGTTACGCTGCTTACGTTCAGATGTACCAGCAGTACTACGCCGCTGCGCAAGCACAGCAGCAGGGCTCTCCCGCACCCCCCGGGGCGTCTGCATCGCCCCCTCCTCCGCCGCCTAGCGAGGCCGCGCCGCCACCACCTCCTCCGAGCTCTGCTCCCCCTCCACCCCCATCGGGCTCGCCTCCCGGCACCGGAGCATACGGCTCAGTGAGTGCATGTAGGGAACTTCAAGGCAAAAGACCATCAAAGCTAACATGCATGACAGGTGCCACCCCCGCCCGGTCTTTAGAGAAAGGAACCGGGGAAAATTCTAGCCATTATCAGATCATGATTTGGTGAGGAGAAGAAACAGCGGAGATGCAGCGGAGGACCTATGAGACGTCACAGATTATAATCATAGACATTGTGGAACTGAGGAGCGGTTGTGGTTGTACATGATCAAACATAGTAATACGAGCTTAGTCACGTCCCCATACCTCCCATTCTATATCGAGGTATAGCATGACTGCTGCTATATTATAGGTACCGAGCGTGAAATTATGTGACGCGGTTTTTCTGCGTACCTTGACCGGGGTCTGTCACCTGTTCACGATGCAAAAAGGGGGCGTATTGGCGTGGGTACTACGCAGCCGCCCCCGAGTTGCATCGACTGACAGGTCGCCTTCAGTCCTTCACAGTCCAGACTGCTCTCCGAGGAAAGCAGTTGCACGTTCCCTGTGATAGGTCAACTTCCTATCTCTATCACATTTCGCTGAAAATATGGGCGGAGTGGGGTGTCGGTGCAGGGGAGTTACCCCCATCCAGTGAGCTAATTTGGTCTTTACCCGTTAACGATTCTCGGACCATACTGAATCGATGATCGCCCACGTACGATCACAATACTCTGTCCCTGGGAATAACCCTTTAGCCAGTCATTGTCAGGGGCCACCTCTGGGGGAAAGGGGCAGAACTATAGACGGAGGCATTCTAGATTCGGCGGATACACGATGTTGAGCACATGGTTGCGATGAATCGCTTTTCTGGTATTAGGGTATTTCTGAGGCGCTCAAAGAGACCAGCTTGGTGGACCATTCACACACATACACACGCAATACAAAACCATTGCATGCCATGTTGTTAATTCATGAACTTGGAATACGCTCGATGCCACTGTGACATGGCTGCTAGGGGGAGGGGTTTTACAGGCTTGGGCAGAAACTTGAAAAGTCGTCGCATAATGAATCAGTACCAACGAGGCTGAGGTCCTCTTCTCTTGACGATCGTATTCTACACCCGGATCATCAACGTCTGGTCTTGACTAAAGCGTCGCGAGTTTCTTTCGAAAGTAACAACATCTGGTGATCTGGAGGTATTGGATTAGCAATCCACATTGTATCTTCATCATAAGAACACAATACCGGGTCTTCAGATTTCTCCCCCGACCAAGTTCACTTCAACGTTCCGCTTTTTCAAGTTCCCACAGTTCCCACGGGGTTGAGCAGCTTGAAAAAATGACCAACCGTCTAGAAGACTGTAGCATATTCGAGCCATGCACGCATGTCCGCTACTGAGCAGTTTTCTTCAACCTCGCATTGCAGAATAATTACTTAGTTTTGGCACAAGGAGTTCGACGTCACGATGCAAACCAACAATACCTGTACTTGCGCCTTGCGCCATAGCCGGTGCGCTCAAAGTTAGATTTCAATCGCATACGTAGTATGTTCGTGCGCGATATGGACCAAGTATGAAGAGACACAAGTGCGGAGCGGTAAAAGGCTAAATCTTACGCAGCCGTTGACCAAAACTCTATATTATTGGAATGTCAGCAGTATTCTCAGTTGCACGACAAATATAATCTGCCTCTGGCTTCCTACCAAGTCAGGAGGGGAGCTCGCTGGGATTTACCGCTATGGTGCCGACCTCAAGTAATATTTGGGTCGTGTTGGTACCCGGGATCACACAGGATCCGGCAATGAGAACAAAACCGGCCCCCGACATACTCGGAAACAACCAAAAGTTCCGACCACAGTGCGCCAATCCGTCGCCATCCCCGAAACCACGGGCTGTTGACCCGGAACCCCGAATCGGGTGGGCCACGGGATGATGCGGGGGAGTGCTCCGCCGGCGCGACAATGCTTATCGATAACACACCTTGGGGATCCACTACAGCTTAAAGGCTCCCGTCGTCATTTCGTCCCACCGACGATCTACAAAACTCCCTCCCAACTGTCACTTCCATCGTCCTCCACCGTTCCGAGCTCCGACAACTGCTGAAATCCCGCACGCTCTCTGACCCTCCTTCTCTACCCGGGTAAACGAGAGGAACGATCACACGATGAGCCACCAAAGATACCCTTCCCACGACCCCCTAAAGGAGCCACATTCCGTTTCCCTCAAAGTCCTCAGGTAGCCAGCTACCCGCTTACCCACCTGCCCACCCCCATCGTCTTTTCTCTCTTCCGCTCCCTCGTGGACAAGAAGTTCCCGTATTCTGACCCGGATACTATGTGAAAAACCAGGCTCTCCCGTCCCTCGCTCGTAACACAGCACCCGATCCGTGCGCCACTGACTCCCTCCAACGTTCCCGCCGACGCGGCCCCGGCCTCCCTCGCCTACGACACGACCGGCGCGACGAACCCCGCCCCGTTCCTCCTGTCCCCGATCCTCAACCTCCCGCTGAGCTTCGGATCCGCTTACGTCGGCGAGGTCTTCAGCTGCACCCTCTGCGCGAACCACGATGTCCCAGACCCCGCACTCTCAGCCGGTCCAGGGGGCCAGCCCCCCGCCCCGAAGCGCAAGAGCATCCGCGACGTCCGCATCGAGGCGGAGATGAAGACCCCAGGCGCAAACTCGGTACAGAAGCTCGAGCTCTCCCCGCCCGACCCCGCCGCCACCAACGACGGCGACGCCAAGGGAACGGACCTCGACCCGGGCGACACGCTGCAGCGCATCGTCGACTTCGATCTCAAGGAGGAGGGGAACCACGTCCTCGCCGTGACGGTGAGCTACTACGAGGCGACAGAGACCTCGGGCAAGACCCGAACGTTCCGAAAGCTGTACCAGTTCATCTGCAAGTCCTCGCTCATCGTCCGCACCAAGATCGGCCCGCTCGCCCCCGGCGCGCGGCACGGCGGCCGTCGCCGGTGGGCCATGGAGGCGCAGCTCGAGAACTGCTCCGAGGACGTCATCCAGCTCGAGAAGGTCGTGCTGGACCTCGCCGACGGACTGAGGTACACGGACTGCAACTGGGAGGCCGGGGGTGGCGCGCGGCCGGTGCTGCATCCTGGGGAGGTCGAGCAGGTGTGCTTCGTCGTAGAGGAGGCCGAGGGGTCCCCCCGGGCCCAGCCGAGCGAGGACGGCCGGATCATGTTCGGCGTCCTTGGCATCGGGTGGAGGGGGGAGATGGGGAACAGGGGTTTCCTTTCCACTGGCAAGCTCGGCACGCGGCACGTCGCCTGAGCGCGATTTTGACAGGCGAGCACTCTTCAAAGCCAGACCGGCCGAGGCGGCCCTCCCAAACGGTCAAGGGGCCAAGGGGCACATTTGGCTGAGCGGCAGTGGCATATTGGGGTCAGGAGAACCGTCTGAGCAAGCCGCGCCGTTGTCGGGCTTTAGTCCGATCGGGAAAAGGACCCGGGGCCGTGCCCGAGCTGGAGATCTCTGGGTTAGTAGCGGGGGGGCTGGTACCGCACGGGTTGAACGCTGACACCGCACCGTCAATGCCCATGGCTGATTGTCGCATCACGGTACGTGGGGCGCGGGGCAGGTCCTTCGCGTTTTGGAGGTAAGGAAGCCAGCCACCTGGGTGAGGAAGCCTCCGAGAAAGGGGAGGGGTTGGAACCGCGCCGCGGGCGGCTCGCAATCATCTTCAGCTACCTAGAGTATGGTCTATGCCCTAAAACTCTCGAGCCGGGACCGTCGCGCAAGTTCCCCTCCCCTCCGGCGCTTGGGCTGCGTCACCAGTTAACGCTTTACCCAAGTTGTCATGTCAGAGCTTTGGAATATATCCCCTGGGTCTCCCCTCTCCGATAACTAAAGCCCGATAGCGGCTGGTGTAAACAGAATCCTCAACTGTCCGCCGCGTGTCTACGGAGTCCTGATACTATAGACCGACGGATCTGTACTCGCCCCATGCCGCCACCTCTATTTCTAGAGGGGTCGTCCCCGAATACCTCGGGGCTTTTTCTTCTTCCTTATTTCTTTGGTTTTCGGAAGTTAAAAAGGGGTCGACGCTATAACTGTATGCTTTTCTTGTTGATGGAGAGAGGTCTTTGTTGTATTCAAAGTGACATACTAGGTTACACAACCACGGACAGTCGAGCAGGGGTTTCGCAGCTTCGGTTCCTCTGCTTCCGTCGTGTGCTCCATACGGAAGAACCTGCTTTTGCTGCATTCGCACGGCTTGGATCGACATGTGGCTTCATCGTATTTGAGCATCTTCCCTGCCCTGGACAGGCAAATGTTGGAGATTTATTGAGGCGTGAGATCTGCCGGAATGAGATAGTCGACCGCTTTGGGCATCTTGCGGCCAATGCAGCGAGGGAGAACCGCCATCTGGCTTCGTCTCTTCGACATAACAGAGGCCTCGGAGGAACAATCACAGGAAGGGCGGTGTTGGGGCGGCAGCTCAATCTTAGTGCATCGGCTGTGGGCAACCATCCGAACCCCAGTTCTGAATATATACAGAACACCAGCGTCCCCAATGGGAACAGCTGGGGTGGGCTGCCTCAAATTGACGTGTCTTCTTTTATCACATGGGCTGGCTGACCCGAGATAGAGAGAATGAATGCACTGGCTATGGTCCCAAGGTGAATAGTTATTCTACGTGCCACCCGAGGAGTTGAATGGCGTTGACGAGCGTGGAAAGGCGAATGTCACATACAACAGGCGATCCTGGCGGTCAACTTTTTTTTCTACTTGGGATGACCCGAATCCGGTAGGTATAATGACGAGTCGCTATCGTGTGCAAGGGGCCAGAGAAGGCAGGCCAGACCATGAAAGTGCCAGCTAGGTAATATATTTCTGTACGCCGCACAATGCCTAGCGTGCAGGTTGGCCCGGTATGCAGGCGAGATCTGAAACACACAAGACTTCTTCAGGCTTTGGCTGGCTGCAGCAAATAGGAGTCTGTAGTGGCTGAACTTCCCGTCGAGCAGTTCTGGTTTCTGGACCAATGTGTAGGTACAATGTGTCAAAAGTCTGCTGGCCTCCTGGTGCGGGTCTGGCGGGAACAAGCCTCACAAGGCGACCTAGGTTAAGGGTCGCACGACTGTCTGCGCAATCGAACAGGTCGTTTCTGCATTCCAAGCGATGGCCCAGTCCCGGACGCGACGAACGAGTACGGGTAGAATGGCTGGCATTTGCGTTTCGGCCGACGGGAAAGGATTCGGAATACAGCCGGTGAGCACCAAGCACGCACCTGGATCACACACAGACAATTGAAGCTGTGCGCCAACCCTTGCCTGTCATGTTCTTAATCTCGGGCCCATTGTCGGGCATAGACAGGCCATAGTTCCAAGCCTGCTAAAAGAATGCAATGATTTTATCCTCTGTGCTTGTTCAAAACCGTTGCGTTGGGGAGGAGGCGCGCGGCCGATTCTGATTCTGGCAGCCATCCATGGCGGGTGAAGACCCATTCAGGGTAATGGGACCAGGACGCATTTGCATCAACGACATTCTGAAACATGCGAATGCAATGGTGAGGCGGGTGCTCACTTATGTGCTCACTTATGGCAGCTGCGAGGCATGCAACTCGGCGAGCAGTTGTGCCTGAAGGGTTTTTTTTTGTTGCTGTAGATGCTGGCTCGAGGCAAGGTGCATATTAGATATTAGGACAGGCGAGAAGTGCTTGGAAGCCGAGTGGTGGTGGTGCTGCTTTTTGCTGCTTTTCTCTTTTGCCCTTTTTGCCCCCCACAGCCTCGGTCGCCGGTTCGTATTCGTTGAAATGGCGTGCGTGCGTGTCGAAAGAGCCTGCCTGATGATGTACTGCGGCCGGTCGACCCGTGGGTTGCTTGTGAGAGCTGTGAGAGGACAATGAGATTTTACCCACAGATGGAAAGGGTGTGAAGCATGAGCCAGACAACCCCTGAGCGACTTACATGGTTAGCTGGTTGACTTCTGGAGGGATGGATGAGCCAACTGATAGGTCAGCAAAGAGTCTCCCCATGCTCTTGGTCGTGCTAGTCGGACGAACATATTCGGTCTTTGACAGTTTGTGCCAATAGTTGTTCGTGGGAATGAGGGTACACCATCACCATCATTATCATTATCGACACATCATCGTAGCGCGACAGGCGCGCTGACAGAGGTTTAGCACTGAGCAGAGTCAGTGGACTGGGACTCGGAGCGGCACAAGGAGAGGACAAGGGGTCTCAATTCACTCGACAACCATGCGGATGGGATACGACGTCTGGTGGAGATGGCCCACCCATAACGAATGTTGCCACAGCACAGAGTACCTAGGTATGCAAGGGTTGTTGGCCCTTGGATGGTTATTTTTTTGTTCCAAGCATGTTTGGATCTGGGAAAGTCTTGACATGTTGGACATTACGGGGTTGGAGATGAGCCAAGCACCGGTGCGCGGCATCTCGGAACCATAATATGCAGTGTCCGTGTTCCGCACAGGCTGTGCGCTGAGGCAATGATAGCGCCCTCATTGAATGAGGAGCAGGGGCCTTGGCCAGAGGCTATGGATTTTGCGGATGAGGGACGGCCATGCGTACGTATCCGTGAGTAGGTTTGTTATCGTTGTTTGGTGTGGTGGGCAGGGAAGCGTTGCGAGATAGGAGGAGGCGTGCATGGTTGTACGATTACGCATTCAGCAACAAACGCAGTGCCGGGATTCGTTCCCTCGTGGTGGAATGCTTTTTACACGTGCGTTTCTGGAGCAAGAGACGTGGGAGACCGGTATGTCTGCATGACAGGCGCAGCATCAGCGTAAGGTGCCTAGGCAGGTATGCAGCTTTGGGGTTGCTTTGCAGTTGTCGTTGCATGCTAGCGCTGGGTAGCTCACAAGTCAGATCCTTCCCCTCATTAGGTAGAGCAGGCGCCTAAGAATTCGTGGAGACAATGGGGAGGGGACGCGAGATACTAAAAAGCAGCCGGCCGGGGTCGGGGAGAAAAAGTGAGAGCTGACAGATGAGAGATGAGGCATCTGGGAGCAGATGGCCCGGCAAACCACGAATGCTTAGTTAGGCAAGTCCGTACCTGCCGATATGTACGAGGTACGATGTACATCATGCCGCGGCGGGCCTTGGGCAGAACCAAAAGACGAGTAAGGGGAAAGAGCGATTTAGTGGAGTGCACATACCTCGGGCTCGGAGAGGAGCGAGAGTGGAGGCTGGAGGAAAAGAAGAAGGTGGTGGATGTCGATGGTCAGTCCAGCATTCTTGTGGATCAAGTTCGCGGCAAAGATTTTTTTTTTAAAAAAGGGAAGGAAAAAAAAAAGGGCCTATTTGTACACTACAGAGTACCTACCAAGTAGGTACTCCGGATAGCGCATCACACTTCCTACCTACGCGCTACTTGGGTACGAATAGGTACTGCCAACCTACCTATCCGTACTACTAGTGCAATGGCAGAATCAGCAATTGTGGATGGTCGATGGTGGGCAACAGTGGGCGAAGTGTGGGCCCTTGCGGAAGCCCAACCATGATGGTTGCTAGTTGATCGACAAGCAATTGCCCACGACGGTGTGAATGAATGCCTACCTAGTTTAAGTCCAGGGGAGGGATCCTCAGGGCCCGAATTGTCGTCGCCTGTCCACGCAGTAAAGGTGGCGCAAGTCGGCTCTCCCCTGGCAACGCTAGTTCAGGGACCATGAAGGGGGCTTGCTTCCAAGTGCGGCCTTGACGCTTCACTAACTCGGGGATGCCTTATCTGTGTCCACAGCCACATTCCGGAGTTTGCCATATGATGCGCAAGGGGGTGGAAGAGACAAGAGATTTTCTTCAGGAGCTTAATACATGACTTTAATTACAGCTCAGGCGAAGAGAAGAAGTTTATTTCTGGGAAGAGAGAGCGAGTGTGTGAGAGAGAGGGAGAGGGAGAGAGAGAGAGAGAGAGGGAGAGAGGGAACAAAGGGGAAGGGGCAAGAATCGAGAAGGATGCCAGTGAAGCAAGGATGTCATGGACAATCAAAGTCGTGGAATCTGGAGGAACTGGAGAGCCAGAAGGAGAACAATAGACAAGCGTTGTTGACACGGCCAGCTAGTAGGAAGACGCGAGACACGTAACGGTTATTGAGAGACATATACTCCGTATATCTTCGATGGGGTCTTACTGCAGGTGTCATTCCTTCTTCCCGTCTTTCTGAGGCCTCGCGTATGCAAAAGAAACTAAAACAAGTCGGTGTGAAACACACCAACAAGTTATTCATCAACTCGGTCCAACAAAGAAAGGTGGGGGGATGAGATTGACAGATACGCCAGTCTGGCATGTCTTGTCTACGTAGTCCATAACCTCCAGCCAGGTAGGGCATTTCAGAGACACAACCGTGAGCGGAAGTACCTACGGATATACTGACGAGAGATGCTTGGCGACATCCAGTGCAGCACGAATATGGTACTCCGTACGGATACTCGACATAACATGCGGGTGATGGCAGGTGGTATTAGGTACAGTACCTACTACTACAAGTAGGTATGTGCAGCGTATGTAGGCAGTAGGCCAGGGTGCCTGACCATTGCGCATTAACATGGGCTTTGCTGCGTCGCGCAGTGACAGCGTGGTTCACCGCGGAAAGGGGGGAAATGCGTCTTCTATTATTTAGCAGTATTCGTATACGCACGCAGTACGGATAAACCAGTGGGATAACCCAGTCGGGGCCCCGATGTTTGTTGTGGCCTCGAGCTTCCCTGCAACAGCTTGCATTGCATTGCGACCATCCTTGGCTGTTGCGCATCCCAATCCTGGATACCTACCTTCCTAGGTACCTACGCAGGCAGGGCAGTAATACTGCACTGCACTGCACTCCCCAGTGTTGCTCACTTTTCCTCAAAGTGGTGGTGACCATCCCCATCCATTATCCCGCCCGCCCGCCCTACCCTTTTCGTCCCCAGTCGCTTCCCGCGCGCCATTACGGAGTACACGCCCGCAAATGGCAGAAGTGAGAGAGGGAAAAAAGAGAGTGTGCCTCCTCTCGGTCGGTCAACCGTGCCCTGCCCGTCTGGCATTCCGCAACAACCCCTACCCCTCCCACACCACCATCACGACGACCACCACCACCAACATCACCACCAGTCCATGGTTCACCCCACCCCTCTTCCCAGACCGCACACCACCTCTCCACGAACAGGTAACGCCAACCAGCCGGCGAGCGAATGAAGGGGCCTGAAGGGTTAGTGCTTGCCCTTTTCTTTCTGGCGCCGAGCCCGATCACCACCCTAGCTTCCCATTTCGTCCCAAACCATGGCTGTTGTAGTTAGGTAGTAGCCCGCCGCCTTCCACATTGCGCCAGTGCCTGAGCCGGAACTTATTACACACCATCCGCATGTACGATGTACCTGCCTCTGCCGACTCTTTGCGCGCCTGTCTATCGATCTGCTTCCCCTTCTGCGAGTACCTACCTTGCTCACTTTGGAAATACACACCTCCGTCAGAGGAATAAAATAAAAGGGCGAACAAACGGCAACGCCGTCAGGAGAATAAGATAGGTAGCTAACAAAAATAACCGCCGGGCGCGTGGCCTTTCTGGTACCTGACTAGGCCAGTTCCTGTTTATCTATTTGTCTGCCTCTCTCGCCTTTTTTTCTTTTTTTTTTCTTTTGCTTCACTCTCTTTTCATCTCCATCCAACGACTCGTTCGGCAGACCGTCGCCACAAAATCTCCTCTTTGTTGCCTTTTCTTTTCTTTTCTCTCTCTCGCTCTCTCTCGGGAGGTTCTGCGTCTGTTCGTCGTCACCGCCGGAAAAACGAAGGAGGGAGGGGAAAAGTTTGTGTCACCAAGAGATTGACGGGAGGGGAGGAAAACAAGACAACATCCCCTCAGTCTCGTTTGCTGTCGTTATCTTTGACCAACTCGCCACGGACAACCTAAACCTGGACCACTTGAACCAGAGCCTGGTTTTGGCGCCAACCTCGTTCCATCTGGCTTATTGACGCCTTATCACTCCTCGCCTCTCACTTCCGCCTTTTCACAACCTCCAACCTCAATTTTTTCGTCACTCCTTTGGCGGCTTCCTGTTCTTTCTGTTATTGATTCGCTCGTCCCAAACGGTCTTCACCTGCCTCATTTTACCCACCCTGCACAACTGCCTTACCTGCCTCGTTCGTTCCCTGCGCGAACTTCATCACTGAACACCACACCTCCGCGCTACGCTCAACCTCAAGCCACCTTCACCTTTGACTGCTCTACGTTACGCTACGCAACCCAATCCAACACTCGATCTGATTCGACCCTTTACCTCCGGCTTCCTTGCTTCACCTGCCTGCCCCCTCGACTTCGCTACTGGCCGTCCTCGCTGCCGCTGGCCGAGAAGCAGTCGCGTTTTTCCCTGGTTCGTGCGTTCACCGCCTTCTGTTCCCCCTCCTCCTCTCCAGTTCCGGATGGAGACCTCGACAGGAGTCCGTAGCTAAACGAGCCGATTCCCTTACAGCCATCGCCTGAGACTTTTTTCCCCTTGGGACCTCCCGGATCCTGGCTCCTCGACCCCTGCCCTGTCGCCGCCCACCTCACCGCACCAAATTGTACCGCAAAGTACCACCCCCAGTCCGACCTGACCAGTCAACTTGCCAAAGGACCACAAGACCCTCTCGCGATTAAAAACCCCGGGCCAGCCCCCCGTGCGAGAGCAACGAGACGTTGGGAGGGAAAATATCCTCGCCGGTCACGACAACACCGCCCAATCGCCAATCCGGCTGGTCACCAGCAAGTGACATGTCATGGACAGCTCCTCGACGCCGCTCGCCGACTACTTCTGGATCGCCGGCGTAGAGTCTATATCCTACCAGGACTCTACCCCGCAGCCCCCTCCAACCTCGAGTCCACCATTGCCGAGGACAGCGAATATGAGGAGAGCGATACTGAGCTAAATGCCACCCCGAGCAAGCGAGTGGCTCGCCATTCGAGCGTTGGTCGTCATTCCAGACAGAACTCGGGCGGTCGCACCTCCAACGGCCGCTTTTCCATCCACACCTTGGACGAAACCGATGGGAACACGCGAAGCAACCGGAGCAGCGCCACTATTCGTCCCTCTCACGCCAGTCAGATCAACGGCTCCTCGGGCAACCCTCCGGGCGGCAACGGTCTCAACATTTTCAATGGCCTCCCCGGCCTCAATGGCCTTAACGCCGACGGGCAGTTCATCGAGGGGTTCGACTTTGACAAGGCCCTGCTCAAGTTTGCCGCAGAACGGGAAAACTTCCTCGAGGACCTGTCCTTCAGTGCTGGTGCCAAAACACATGCCCGACCTCCCATGGTCAACCCGAGAGCCGAGCGTATCAGGGCCGACGAGGGCGACATGAGCGGCCGGAGAAGCCCGTTGCGCAGCATCGAGAGAAGCATCAAAGGCAGCATTCGCCGCAAGATGAGCTTCAGGGACATGAACAGCATGCGCAAACAGCCCACTACTCCTCGAGCAAGCACGCCAGGAGCCGCTGCAATTCCTCGCCAAGGTCCATCACCCTCCTCCGTAACGCAATCCTCAAGTGCTTTCCGGCCAACTAACTCACTAGCCCCAGCCTCTGTTAGGACCACTAAGCGCTTGAGCAACTACAACTCGGTCATCCCTCCCCCAGAGCCCCTGAACACAGATCCAGACATGCACCCCCTAAGGAGACGTTTCGAGCCTGTGCTGTTGGACAGATATCCTGCCAAGGACGCGACAGACGAAATCAGCCGTCGTGGCAAGTTTCCCGACTACGTCCCCATGTTTGCTTTCCCCAACGACATCCAGATTGTCTCCTCGGACGAGCGGCCCCGTTCAACGTGGCACGGTTTCACAATGACCTCCGACAATAACTCCAAGATATATGGCATCACCATCATAATCTGGACTGCCCTGACGTCCGAGGTTGCAGACGAGGTTGAAAAGAAGTGTGAGCAGTGGCGGCAGGGCCACATGTCCAACGAAGAGCGGGAGCTGGCGGCCAGTCTCGGCGTTCGACTGGCAGCCGAGCGTGCCCACCTTTCTCAGCTCCTTGCAAAGCTCCCCACAATCCCCTCGGGATCCTCCGCTCGAGACACTCTCGACGATCAGATCAGCACTGTGGAGGAGAAGATCAGTCTCATGACAGAAATGTTGAGACCCCTGCGGCATGGTGCCGCATCCAAGATTGACGGCTTGACTGCCGGAGAGAGTGGTCTGTGGGCCCCCAGGGCCTATGGTATCTTGGGAAGAGACCACACGAGAATGACGTTCTGGAAAGAGTGGCTGCGAGCCGTTGTTGTGCCAATGACCGATGGCGCTGTCCTCCGAGTGCCACCTAGCTCTCCCAAGGTTGGCCGCTGGCAACCTCTCGAGCGATATGTCGTCAACCTCTGCACCGAGGCGTTCAGTCCGCTGGGCTCCAAAACACAGGTCGAGCTGGGCGTGCGGGAGCTGCGGCTGTAC
This sequence comes from Colletotrichum falcatum, assembly GCA_019425465.1. Classification (NCBI taxonomy): domain Eukaryota; kingdom Fungi; phylum Ascomycota; class Sordariomycetes; order Glomerellales; family Glomerellaceae; genus Colletotrichum; species Colletotrichum falcatum. The sequence goes on along the minus strand of SWKJ01000021.1, from coordinate 845,815 downwards.
TGCCGAAAGGAGGCCGTCAATGAGATACCGGGTTCAAGGACCATTGACATCTACGCCTTGTTCAGATGCCTGTCCATCGAGAACATTGTTGCCCTGTTCGAGTATGCCATGTCGGAGTCTCGCATCATCTTCATGTCCTCCCACACCGGCATGCTCCATCTGGCGTGTCACGCACTGGTCAGCCTGTTGTATCCCCTTAAGTGGGCGAGCATCTTCATTCCCGTGCTTCCCGCGCGTCTCATCTCCGCGTTGGAGGCACCTTGCCCCTACATCGTCGGTATCGAGCGACGCTATGAGAAGATCGAGCTGCCAGACGACGATTATGTGTTGGTCGACCTGGACATGGATACGATCGATGCTACCGCGCAACCTGTCCGCCTGCCGCGGCAGCACCGCCGCAAGCTCATATCCCTCTTGCACGTGGCTGCCCCGCACCATATTCGGTATGGAGTGACTACCGGCCCTCCGCCATACGCGATGGAGTCATACCCATATGATGCCTTTTCGGTCGAGAACGACACGCTGTTCAACTCCAGTGTTGCCTCTAGCTCCCTCGGCAAATGGGTCACACAGAACTCCTCGTCCTTTGGGGAGTCCGAGCCGCCGAACTCGCTGCGACCTCCAATCTTCAATGCCTTCTTGCATTCAAAGGCAGGAGGAGACCACGGCAAGTCGGACCGCCCCGGTACCAGCAAGTCCGGCAAAACCAGCCCGCAGTCGTCTCTTTCACCGGTTTCCATCAACTTCCCACCGATGCCGACCACGCCAGTGTCACGAAGTGACTCTGGCTTCGCCCAAACCCTGAGGGAGAAGAAATCAGGTCACTTTGACGAAAACTCTCGCCGCAGCTCGTCCTTCGGCATGGACAAGCACCCGCCACTGCACCGGCCCAGCTTGCCTTTCCTGAACGGCCACAATCCTAGCATGTCGCTATCCGCTGTGTCGGTCGACTCGCAGTCTTCATACGGAGCCCACACGCCGGGCTACGCCCCATCAACCTATGCCCAGTCCACACTGGCAGCATCGACCATCATGCCCAACATGCTGGTCCAGCCCGTGCGAAATACCGATACCATGGTTTGGGTCGAGGGCCACTGCTTCAACTGGACCCCCCACGATATTTCGTCCACTTGTTCGATCTGTGACGAGAGGTCCGAGGGAGACGGCATCTACCAGTGCTCTCACTGCAATGGCTATGCTCATAACCGCTGCCTCGGACAAGTTTCCGTGGTATGCAAGGAAGCGTTCCACTCGGATCGTGTTCGGGCCTCGTTTGTCCGGTGCCTCGCCAGCTTGTTCTACACCTACAGGAAGTACCTCGGCCGTCCCACCAAGGAGCAAAAGAGCAATGGTCAGCTCTACTCTTTCGACATGAATGGTTACATTAAGAGTCTACCGTATGATCAACAGGAGTATGCCACGATGTTGAGAGAAACTCAAGGTAAGACTATAGTCTCGCAATCTCTGTGTTTTCATTTCATGCTAACTTTGGCCAGCTTTCAATGAATTCATTCACGAGCGAGAGACTCTAGTGGCAACGGACTCTTCGATTCGTCTATTCGATGAGATCATCATGGCGAAGAAGGCCCGTGGCCGGCCCGGGCTCTCAACGGGATTCTCACGTCTGTCGACCATCCGCATGTCGCATGGCGCTTCGAGCAACGCGTCAGGCTTTGCTGCGCCGGCAAAGCTCAAGATACCCACGTACCTGGGCGACAACTCCGACCACATGTGGCGCACGGCTTCGGTGCCTGTTCCCAGTGCCAAGTTCCCCGGCGAGTACCGCACCGTCGTCACCCGGATTCCCACCAGGCTAGATCCCAGTCTCATGAAAGAGCCCCGGGCAATCCAGGGCGTCCCTCGGGCAGAGCAACGGACACGGGGCCTCATTCGGAAGCAAGTCCCCAGCATGGTGGGCAGCCCGCCCAAATTTTGAATCGACGATGACAACTGCCGGCACAACACCGGGCCATGATTCGACGACCATTTTCCTATTCTGCCTCCCTATACTGTATGATAGGGAGACTGTGTGTTAACAAACGGCGGGAGGCAGAACTGTACAAAACCACATTGGCATAAGGGAGGAGTCTGGGGGCAAAAAGGGGGCCAGGAGGTCCTCATTTAGAAGCCGTCTTTTCCGTCAGTCCATTTCTAGTTTCCACTTGTGAGCAGGGATTTGGATTTTTATAGCCATTTCCGGATAATTGCATCGTTGTCGAGCAGGAAATGCAAACTAGCAAGCAAGCACGCAGTTAGAGAAGAGCATCACCGAGCGGGAGGAATTCTTTAATTAATTATGGCGAGTCTTGAATCGTCAATCCATCCACTGGTTGTAGCCGCAACGCTGTTGGTTGGGCCTTTTTCGTCCAGTATTCTGCGCGCTAGATTAGATGAAGTGCTGGAGAGGAAACGAAGTGAACACGATAGGAGGCCCCTTCCCGAGGTTTTGGGAATTGGTCAACTCCAACCGCGCGCATCCATCCATCTGCACACTGTGACCTGACGTTATTTTGTGACGCGGGGATGTGTCTTGACAGGTGCGTGAAACTCGTCGAAACGAGTTTCCCGGGCGGTCGGTTGATCGGATGCGGGTTTCTATTCAAGTGGGGGGTTGTAGTGGGGGTGGCAAACGACTACGTAGTAGTATGCCAGCTCTCCTGGTTGGCGTCTCTCTGTACTTTCTCATCCCTCCCCAAGCATACACGCCTTGTGCTATCGGCTCTTTCCCAGCCCCGATGCGCATGGGGGTTTCCCCTTCTGCGCTCGCCTCGCAATCCATGACACATTCCACGGTTCCATGAATGAGAGGAGGACAAAGGCCTTCAAATAAAAAATAAAAAAGGAAAATGGGGAATGGTTTGGGGGTGCGCTCTTTAATATCTTTCTTCCCGCCTTCCCGCCTTCTCGCCTTCTCGCATTCCCTCCTCATGCTTTCCCATCGGTTCTCCGTCCTACGGGTGACCAGCACTTAGGCGAACTCGTCCTCTGGCTCCTCAATGGCGTTCTTGACGCGGACGAGCATCGTCGTCTTCCACTTGTCCAGCTTGCTAACCTGGTCGTACTGGAACAGCTTGTCGGTGAACTCCTCCTGGTTGCCGCCCTCGACGGCTGCGAGCAGGTCGTTGAGGAGCATGGCCTCGCGCTGCTGGGCGAAGCCAGGGTCCATGTCGGCGTACTTCTCGACGGCGCGGCGGGCGGCCACCATGTCACCCGTGGCGAGGTGGCAGATGCCCGCGCGGAGGAAGTAGTCCTTGACTGAGTACTTCATCAGGTTGTTGTTGATGGACACCGCGGCCACCTTTTCGTAGTTCTCAATGGCCTTGTAGTAGTCGCCCTCGAGGGAAGCCACGTCGGCGACCTTGAGCCAGAGCTTGTTTGCGAGCCTAGCGTCCCTTGGTCAGCCGCTGCTTCTACGAATCCCGCTTGAATCTTTGTGTCTCTGGTAAAGGGAGAGAGTTTATGTGTGTGCGATAGGGAGGGAAGGTAGACTTACGCAGCAGCGTTATCGCCCTCGTACCACCCCGCCGCGGCCTCGTAGCTTTCGAGCGCGCGCTTTGAATCGCCTAGCTCCGTCTCGAACAGCTCGCCGAGCGCCTCCTTGTGGCCGGCCGCGCGGCGGAAGTTGCCCTTGGCGCAGTACTGGTTCACGGCGACGTCGAGGCAGCGCACCGCCGCCTCCGGGTCGTCCTTGCGGTAGGCCTTGAAGGCGTCGACGAGTGTGTTGGCGGCGTCGTCGGGCTCCTTGAGGTTGTTGGTCTGTACTTGAGCCGCCTTCTCGAAGGCCTGGCCTGCTTCGCGGTCTGGCGGGCGGGTTTGCCGCTGGTCAGCCGGGACGTTTATAGAGGATGGTCACAGGAGGGGAATGGTGGCGAGGAGGGTGGGAGTCGGAGCGAAGGATAAGGTCGCGGGAGAGACTGACTGAGCTTCTGCATCTTGAAGGCGTTGGCGGCCTGGATGTATAGGTCTGCGGCACTCTGGTACTTATCCTCCCGGCCGCCGAAGAAGCTGAAGCCGCCGCTGGCGCTCGAGAGCGTCTTGTCTGCCTGCGTGACCGCGCAACTCGTCAGAAAAGCTGCACCATGTTGTAGCCAAATGCTTGAGCCTCCTCATGCCAACCTAGAGTCCCGAAGTCCGAGAAAACGGCGAGGAGAGAGGGAGAAAGAGAGGTGCCAAAAAGTCGGCATAGTTGTCCATCAACACACCTTTTGCAGCAGAGCGCGAGGGTCCTGGGCCATGGTTTCGGAATTGAATGAAGAACAACAGGGGCACTGTGGCTATGAATCTCGTTCGGTGTTTGCGAAGGGTGACTATCGAGGTGTTGAATGTTTCGTCGGTACGCCGTCAGGCTATCGCAGACTTTGATACGTATGTGTCGAAACGGAGAAGACAGGTCGCGATTCGGGAGAGTGGGATTATGTTTGGCATCAAGCGGGTATCAGCGCAACGGAACTGACTTTCAGGCGAACATGCCCACCTTGTTCCTGCTACTGGGTGCCAATGACGCGGGCGGGGGGGTCTTTGTCGCTGTGGCTTAGCGGACGGAGACTCGTGGCTTTGCTATCTAGCCCGTATCTAACTGCTTCTGGCATAGCTTTTACCCTATAAATGTGCACCGGCCTCCCATCTAGACTCACTAAGTGCACTCTCTAGAACCCAGAATACCTAGTTCAAGAAAGAAAACAGCTACCAACAATAATAATATATATATACAATAAAAGGGCTTCGGAGAAGGCTATATGAGATCAAATGTTGGACTAGAGTTAGGAATATGTTTGAGATGGTTGAGGTGATAGGGAAGCGTTACTGTACAGTCTAAGTAGTCTCACTCCCCTAGGCGGTGCCGAGTGACACACTCGAGGTTCTTTGGTGGAACGGCGCTAGAGTGGTATACCGTCGCCATGATTCGCCAGAATCTTTCTTCCGACCTTGGTACTCCTTGTTCCGTACTAGATACGGATACCTATGTACGATACAGTCTGTGGCGACGGCAGCAAACGATTTTTCGAAAGCCCGTATGTTAGAAATGAATGGGTATATACCGGGATACCCCATGGTTTCTTAAGCCTTATATTGTGATAGAGCATGGTACTTCCATTATGGTTTTACTACTGCGTATGGTACCTGTGCAATCTTCAGCCGGACTGCCTTGGATACGTACCTTAGGTATCCGTACCTTTGCCAGAAAAAAGAGGATGGGCCAGGGTTGTTTCACTCACTCAAGCTCCAGACTAATTCCCAGGCTCAGGGAAGCTCCCAACTTCAACCACAACTCCATTCTCACCTCTCACAGCAGTCAAGATGCGTCCCGCCTGCAGGCGCTGCAGCGCCCTTCTTCGACAGGCCCGACCATTCACGTCATCCTCTTCTGCCCGACCCTCAGCATCCAAGTCCGCGTCGGCGCTCCTTTCGAAGCCGACGTGGTCTGTCACGTCCCTTCTCCCGCCTGGTTCGAAAGCCGATGTTCCCGCGGCCTCTAGAGAAGAACCAATCTCCCGCGCCAAGCTGCACCACCTCCTCCGTCTATCCGCTCTCCCGCTCCCGGAATCCGAAGCTGAAGAGTCTGCAATGCTGCGTACGCTACATTCGCAGCTGCACTTTGTTCGCGACGTCCAGAGCGTAGACACAACGGGAGTCGAGCCGCTGCGCTCGCTTCGCGATGAGACAACTCAAGGTGTCGCAGAGGCGGCAGTTGGACTCCAAGACTTGCAAGACGCTTTAGGCAAGGAGGTCCTTTTCGGCCATAAAAAGCGACCGAAGAGGGTGCGTGGAGAAAAGGTTGACACCAAGGGCGTTGAAGACTGGGACCCTCTCAAGACAGCATCTAGGACGGCTGGAAAGTACTTTGTTGTTCAGAGCAGGAAGGAGGAGTCATGATACCCGGTAAGAACCAACGCGTTGATGAACAGGTTCATTCTAATGTTCTCGTTACTGCTTTGCTACCGTCGTGTCTGCTACACTGTTCTCATGTGCCTTGGCTAATTCTGTCATAAAGGTCCATTCATTATCCACGTCGCCCACCGCGTCCAATAACAATGGCTTACGATTAACGATGTCTCTCCCGATCGTCCCAGCTAAGATGCGCTTCGTAGTAGCCTAGTCCTGGATCTTCATCTTGCTCATTGCTGGTTCGAGCTTGGTGTCATTCTTCTGCTTGACCTCTTCCTTGATGTGCTCGGCTTCCTTGTCCATGTCGACGTAGGCCGGCTTCTGGCTCTTGTCGCGACCGTACTTCTCATCCATGAGTCTGAGGACCTGTTCATCCTTTTCGATCTGTGCATAGTCGAGATCCTCCCAGCCAATGTTCTTGAGGATGGTGCCGATCATGTACTGGTATCTAAGGTGGCCGCTGACCATGCTGCTCACATCGTAGTTCTCTACGCCCTCGGCGCCCTGAATGGGCTGCAGTCCGGCGACCCCAAACTGGAGGTTGGAAGTGCGGTACAGGAAGCCGAGAATGTAGTCGTTCTCAGAGTAGACATTGACAAGTCTGCCCGCAACGACACTCTTCAGAGCGAGCCAGACCCGGCTCTCTGATGGGACCGGGGCACCAATCATGACGACCGACTCGATGAGACCGAACTGGCGGCGCTCCGCGAGGACCATCAAGCACGTGTAGATGGCTCGGGCAGCCAAGCTGTAGCCGATCAGGCTGACGGGTCGATCGCCCTGCACCTTTCGGCTGATGGCCTCGGCCAGAATCATGCCAACCTTCTCGGCTCGGACCATGCCGACGCTCCACGGGTTGTCGATGACCTTGCTGACCTTGAGGAGGCCGATGGGCCACATGGCCGACATGAGACTGGCAAAAACTGTACGACAATCAGCTCATGCGGGACCGCGTTCAGAGGTCAGGGGACTTACTAGTTCGCGTGATGATTTCCTTCTTGGCAACACTCCAGGCGGTACTCTTGATGACGGTCTCGAGCGAGTTACCCATATTCATAAGGTTGGCAACCTCCCATCGCACAGCGTACACCTCACCTTGGTGGCCAATGCAGCGCCAGGGGTTTACCACGTCTTCTTTCTGAGTCAGCCAACCGCTGAGTGCAAGGACAACCCGCAGGCGACGGTCCTTGGGAGGGATCTCCTTGGCGTCACGGTACTCGTCTTTCATATCGCCGTGCAGAGGCAGGAAGGCGAAGTCGGCAACGTCTCTGGCGTACTGGTCCATCATCTTGGATGTTTGGCGGGCACCATAAATGCCGAACAAGCTGCCGACGACAACACCACTCTGGGCAAGAGTTCCGAGCAGGCCAGCGGCTGCCGTGGAACCAAGTCCAACGCCGCCCATGACTGAGCCAATGCCAGCAGCGACCAACGGGGCTGCAAGACCGCCAGTGATTCCAATAACGGCAGCACCGGCAGCACCGGCAAGGCCGACCTTCCAGCGCCTGGACGACTGGTTCTCAGCGGACTTGTCCTGCACAACATCGTCGGCATTGACTTCCTGGACGGTCTTTCCAAGGCCCCGGGCGATGCGGACCTCATCCTCCTGAAACATGCGGAGAGAGAGATGAAGGGAGGAAGCCAGCTTGAGCATGAAGACGCGGGAGAAGGATGTGTACTGCTCCAGAGACAGCAGGAGCAGAAGAATAGTATGAAGCAAAAGCTTGCGTCTCTCGATTGGCAGAGAAGTCAAGGGCGTCGCAGTGGGAGGAAATCGTCGAACAAGCCAGGGGTCAGCCTCGTCAGGTCGCCGTGCAGCCGGTGATCCTATGTAAGTCAGCAAGACTACAAGAGAGAAGGGGGTCCCTATTGCAGCGGCTCGGAACAGCTTACCTCCAGTCTTGACACCGAGGGGGCCGCCTCTACCGCCACGGCCGCGCAGGGCGGCACGGCCTCCCTGGGGCGTACCACGATCACCGCGACCGCCACGGGCTCCACGACTACTCCGGCCGCCACGACCGGCGGGGAGAATTGAGGAGGCCTCGGGAGACCTAACAGATATGTCCTTGGCGCGGGCCAGGACGTTGCCCTGCCACTTCTTGAAAACTACGAGACACTCCTTCTTGAGCTCCTGAAGCTGAGGCGTCATGACCTCCTTCTCCTCCTTCTCGACGATTTCGTGGGCTCTGTTATACGTCTTTGCGGCGTTCTGCTGGGCCGAGGCTGAAGAGGGGGGGCGTTTTCCTTGTTAGCAGCGCCCTGCGGCCGAGTGATGGCATTTGCCGTGTTCTTGAACAACGAGAGAGACATCCACGAGTTGTTGGGGTCTTCAGTTGTGGCGGGGGTGACGGGAGGCGAGTGGAAGATGTTGCTGATTTGGTCCTCCATGCTGTCCAGAATGTTGCTCACCAAGTTGATGAGCTCATTCTTCTCATCGAGGGTAAGGACGCCAGTCAAGTCCGTCTGAGTACGACGGCGCTGGCTGTGGTGACGTCTTGAGCCAGCCATGGTGTCGTCGTCTGGGTCTCGTTCCCAATTGCCGTCTTCTTCTTCTTCAAAGGAGCAGATAGAAGATGCGTCCAAGTTCTCCTCGTCGGAGTAAGTGTAGCTGTACTGGTCCTCGTTGTTGTCCGAGTGGTAAGTGTCGATGCTGTGTTCAGAGTTGGGATCGGGCTTCGGGTTGCAATTAGAGACGGGAGGTTGCGAGCTGACGGCAGGAGGGGTATCTGCGGTTGTGCTCCACGGAGGGGGGTTGTGAGGTGGTACGCTCGTCGCTGCCTCCTGCACGACCGGCACCTGCCCTGCGGCAGGTGCTGCCGGGGAAGGTGAGAAGCTACCTGCGGCTTCCATTTTGGGCGATATCTCGAGGGCCAGCTACCACTGACGGGGAAAGAATGGGGCACGGTGACTTCAAGGTGAAGGCGTCACAAAAAAACCACCGCTGGCTACCTATTATTGGATGGGATGGGTATCCGAGCAATGAGACAATGGTGAATATGTCGGTCAGATTGTTTTCTGTAGGTATCTGTGTCTACTTACACGCGTGGAAACAAAGAGTAAGGGGCTGAGAAGCAAACAATAAACATGGCATCAACCTCGTGAGGGATGCGAACCATGTTTGTAGTCGTGCAGGAAGCTGTTGCACCAATCTCAGACCCCTGACGTCAGCTGTCAAGTTGTACCCAGTGATGCACCACTGCATCACTGCAGGGTCACAGAAGCCGCATCCGGGGTACGGATCGATCTTATCGATAAGAGGACCCTGGAAGGATCATCTGAAGCTGTCTGATTGGCAGGTGACGCCCTGACAACGACTCCAGCCTCTGCCTTCCCGCGGGCGGCCCCATCCAAGCACCCAAGCCAGCCCTCGCGGACGCCTGCAGATACGCTAATGCAAGGATTTTCGGCCTCTTCTGGAAGGAGCCGAAGCTCCAGTAGGCCAGAGCTTCCTCCCCCGGTCTCCCGCCAACAAAGAAAATAAAATAAAAGGCCGAGACCCAGTCCGTGGGATTACATGTCCCATCTTGTTTGACTCCGCCTCGCTCGTCCGCTGTCAACTCTAAGCTCGTTTCAAGCTCTGGAAGGCATGTTTGTCACATCAGCTCTCGGTTATTCCGCTATCTGGTTGGTAAGTAAATCCATCGTCCTCACTTCTTTAGTCACTACCCATCTCTGCTTTCTGGGTGAGTTATATGCTGAATTCTTCAACGAACACGTGAAGGAGCCATTCATATGTTACACAATCAAGCAGTTAGATACGACAAATCGAATAGCGCTAGTTTCGTTGATTTCCTCTCCTTTCGCAGCGTCGCTTGTACCTCGTCACGTTTCATTAAGCGTAACACCGGGCAATCTCTGTTGGCCATCATGCTTACAGGGCAGATTGCCGGAAAGGGGCCGCTGCTTCTGGTACATTCCTAGCCTATCTGGCAACCACAGACCTCACCTGATGTCTTGATTGATGGTGTACTTCGACAATAGTGCTTTCAACTTGTAGGTTTGCTCGAGCCGTGCTCGGTTGGTCAACTCGACAAGATATCTCTAGCCCAGAACGACAGGCATCAAGTAATCACATCTCAACCGCAAACAAACTTCTTCCCTTCCTTTGCGCTCCTCTTGGTAGAGCCAAAGCATGGCGGTGATAGAAAAGCCGATCGACGGCATCACAGCACAAGTAGAAGCCCCGGGCCACCAACGATTCTACCATTGGAAGCAGGAATGGTATCCAGAGCATGCGTCCTTGGGGCAGAAATGTCCGATAGCCCTCTTTGAGCACGAGGGAAATTCAGACAAACGGCCGAAAACAAGAATTTGGCTTGGATGAGTATTCCTGTGCCTCCCTGGTACCCTGATGGGCAGCGTCATTGACATCGCCAACAGGACTAGTAGATTAATATAAGCTTCGCCTTGCACCTCGAAGACCAACACTCGGTTGTATCACCTGCTATAACTACATCCATTCAGAGACGATTTATTGCTCATCGGCAGTTTCTTCCATGTCATGATTATCTCCAAGGCACCGTCATTCCGGGATCATAAACCCCAACTTAGACTTTCTCAGATCATGGTAGTCCTCAACCATGGGAAAGGTTGGCTACTCCACAAGTCTATGTTGGGCGTCGTCCACTATATATTTCGAGTACCCAGCAAAACATGCCTTCCAGATCGAAGCATGAAACAGCTCACTCAGTACAATCACCAGGACAACCCCTGATACTACTAACGAGCACCCAAACACCCAAAATGGCCCGCAGGTTCACCACTCGTATTCGCGGACGCCTATCTGAGATTGCGGCCAGGGCAAAAGCCATCTTCAACTACACCAAGACCCGCCGTACCCACCGGAAGAACATCCCTAGCCCGCATACCAGCGCCCCCGTCGATTTCCGAAGCGTCATGTACTCGGAAATTGCAGGTACGCGGACCGGTCATACCAGGTCCCCCGTCCGAGAAGCCAGTGTATACTCAGCCAAATCGACTGCCGCAATGTATACCCTGGAGAAGGAACACCAAGAACCATCTGTGTTTGAGGATTGCGTGTATTGCAACGCCATCAGAGACCCGGATGACTGTGGCGACGACAGAGACTCGGACACTAGCAGCTGGACCTCCGAGGTATTTTCAGAGGACTCGGATTCTGGAAGTGACATGGACCGCAGCAACTGCTTTTGCCTTCAAGACGACCCCTTCATGACCCCCGACGAGATAAGAAATCACTCTCCCAGGTCATGATATCTCGCATGTGCGGCCAGCGCGAACGGCGGTATACAGTGCCCACAGAGTGGGCACCTTGCCGTGACCATATCGTCCTCCCAGGAGGCCATCTCGTCAAAATCTCCAAGCTCCATCTCCTCCTCAACATCGTCCTCCGACGCCCACGGCTCGTCGTCATCCTCCACGACAGCTGTGTCGATCTTCCACTGTCGCAGCACGTCGTCCTGCTTTCTGAACATGACCGAGATGTCCCTGCCGACGCCAGGCCTGGTTTCGCTACCGCTGGCCGCCATATTCGTGACGCATACGTTTATGAGCTGAAGGTTCCACCGGTGGCCCGGAGGGTAGAACTTCTTCATTGAGGGAAGGAGGAGGTCAGTCGTGAGCCTCTCGGCGATGGACTCGGGAGGCTCTTTGAGAGTGAAGATGAAATTTGGAAGAGGCTGAGAGCGGGATATGCGCTGAAAGCTTTGTGTCGATCCCGTGGGCCAGGAGCGAATCGACAGACGCAGAGTCTTGGGATGCGCGATCCACCACTGTCCGCCTGGTTCTACTGAGTCGTCATCCATCAGGAGGTCGGTTCTCATTCGCCGCACTAGGGACGCAGATATCTTCCGTAGTTCTTTTTCAATCTGACTCATACTCTCCAATCCCTTGAACGTGTCTTCGATGCCGATTTGTGACGGTATATCGCTTGCATCCTTGACCTCCGCATCGTCGATGCCGTGCAAGAGACCCCAGACCCTCTCGCCAACGCCGCGCTCGGAGCCAGGACCGCCCAGGAGCTTCTCCAGGGCGTCCGGCGATGTTTCGGGATGTGTTCGCACGTCGTGGACCTTCAGGGGCGAATTTTCTCTGTCAGCATCGTCAGGCTCCAAAGGCGTCGACAAGTAACGATCCTCCAGTATACGCGAGGTTTTGGAGCCAATGCCGGGGACTTTCCTGACAGGATGTGTGTCCATGAACTCCGCTACGACTGAATCGTCAAACGACATCAATGTCGTTTGGTTACGCGGCTTGTTTACACTCCCGGCGAGCTTGCTGAGGAGCTTGTTTGTCGACACCCCAACAGACGCTGTGAAGCCAAAGTCCTCTTCCAGCTTCATACGCAAGTGAAGAGCCAGATGGCTCGCCAGCAGAAGCCTCACGAAATTAGGATTGTAGAGATCACCAGGCTCATGTGTCACCCCGTATGTGCACCCGGCGACCTTGGTCAAGTTGCAGATGAAACCGTTTTCCGGATCCTGCTTGGAGAGGTGAAAGAAGGACTCGGACAGAGACACCCTGTTGAGGCAAAACATATTGTAGTTGATGATATCCGTGACATCTGTCCCTTCGTCAGCAATGAGTACTCTCTCTCCTTGTCGACCAAAACAACGGCGGCACACACACACCCATAAAGACCTCATCGAAGCCTAACCTCTCCGCCTTGTTGTTCCACGAATACCCTCTGAGGAACCCGAAGAGCCTCTTGCTCGTGTCCCGGAACGGCGTCAGGTCCTCGCCCTCAATGATGACGAGATCAGGACACAGTTTCTTGGCGTAGGCGATGAGCATGAGCTTCTTGACGCCGCGCTTGCGGGCGACGTAGTTGCACGTCGCCAGTATGTTTTTCTGCTTCACCCCCAGCGGCAGCGCCTTGAGCCGCGGGTCGCGGTTTTCGTAGACCGAGGCATAAAAGCAGTCATAATCCTGGCCACGATGTCAGTGTTTGAACAAGTCATCGTAGCGGGTTGAGGTTCAGATAAGGGGTGTATGAAAGGGGCGTTGAGGGAGCCCCGTGAATCCCAAGGACAGACGTACGAAGTGGAGTATGATCCTGTCATCCCTCCTCCTAAGGGCCCGTGTTCTGGGAAACTCCATGGCTGTTCTCGGGGGTCGGAATCGCCCTTTCTCGATAGTCTTTCAGGCTAGAGTTGCGATGGATCGAAAATGTGACCCCCACAACCTCCGGCCCTTGTAGGGTGTGTTGGTTGCTGTTTTGGGACGGATGCAGGATCCGGGAGGGGGGTGGTGTCGTCGCCAGCGCACGGCGGCCTGGGCGAAATGCACGGGAGGGCGCGGAAAACGATAGCTTATCTCACGCCCGAGTCACCCGACCGACTAGGCCCGCCCATGCCGGTGGCCGCTTCCGAAGGGTGAAGAGAGGAGGGGAACACGGGGGTCACTGCAATCCTCTTACACTGATAAAGGCAGACATTCGCCAGCAACGCCGCGGCAGATACAGATACGTACGAAAGGATGAACCTTCCTGAGTAGGTAAGTGACGTCTCAAGACAACTACCCGAAAAAGACGGTTGGTTTTGAGGGCGCATCCTCTTCGTTGCAGATATCTCTCCACCGTCTACTGCCAATCCTGCAGAGCGCCGCCATTTGACAGAACGTTTGAAACTGCCCTTATCGATTCTCGCCATTACTCATGTAGGTATGTATGCATCTCATCCCGCCTTACTTTCAGATGCCTAGAAGGGTGCTGCCGAGCATCTCGTCACCAAGCCAAGTCGTCATTGGACAGCCTCCAGCTCGCATTGCTTTACACAGTACACCTCGCTCGACTAATAGAGCCCATCCGATAAATCTGCCTCGTTTGTCCAGTTCCAACGCCTCCCCTCTATACTTCACGCTACCTCGCCTTAGCCTCTCCATCCCAATCACACACCGCCCGCCCACACGCCCACTTCCACGCCAGCGCACAAGCACGACAAACATCGCTCCAAGGCCCATCCCGAACGTATAGCAACTAACCCATACCGCCCGCCCCAGGTGCAAAACCTAGCGCAGAGAGGAGGTGGGACCTCTTTTTCTGCCGAAGCACCACCGATCTACCTGCCTAGCCCAGCCCGCTACTTGGACAGAAACCCTTCCTACGGATTCAAGCGCCTTGGTGGTTGTAGGCTTGTAGGAACCCCCCCCCCCCCCCCCCCCCCCCCCCCCTCCTCCTCATCCTGTTCCGTCATAGCCAACGAGAAGGCCTCCATCTCGCATGACAGTCTGTAAGCTCGTCCAAGCCCACCCCTCCCTATCTCACCTACCTCCACCCTCCCTCTCCCAACATCGGCAAACGAGCGAGTAGGGGACCATCCTCGCGGTCACGTAGAGGGTCACAAGTACATAGCATGGCTGCGTCCGAAAGTTCTCTGCGCCGGTCACAAGCGAGACTAGAATAAAAATAAAGATAAAAAAGTAAGGCAGACCAGCCCAAGAACAGCCCACCACAGCCATCTCGTGGCCGCACGCGCGCCGGCTGATAAGTAGGTAGAGAAGAAATAGATAAAAAGAACCCCGCTTTCCACCTCCATCTGACCTCTTGGTTCTCCTCTCCTCACTTCCTCTCTCCGTCTCATCTTCTCTCCAAAACATCCAGCCTACCTCGCCAAAGCTTCCAAATACAACAACAACGACAGCGACAACATCGCCAGAAACCGCAAACATGCAGCCCCCATCAACACCCACACCAGCGCCTGCCCCAAGTGCGGCGCCGCCACTGCCTCCACCTCCAAGACCTGCTCGTCTTGCGGCGCTGTAAGCCTTACTCTCTTACCTTACCTCGCCTCATCAAACCTCATCCTCTTCCCCTCACCACCCTTTCACCTCGCCTTGGTCTTCGCTCCCGGCACGTCTTCAGCCTCTCTCATCCTCCCCATTCCTCCAGGCTCCTTCGTCCTTGATCGAATATGCTAACAGTACCTCCCCCCTCCCAAACAGACCTGCCCTGCCTAACTGCTCTCATAATCTCCCGTCTCGGTGGACATCGTCTTGTCACTTGACCTGAATCCTTGAAGGCCTGGGTGTGAGGAGTTGAGACGAGATACCGTGAAGAGGATTGGTCTCATGAGAATCGGATGGAGAACCCCTCACATTCCTTCAAATCAACTTCAATGTAATCAAACGCACGGGCAGACGGGAAACCACGGACTGCCGGCAACCCTCCTTCTTCTGAAACGTAACTCTTCCAGACTATCTGGAGGGGGGGGGTTGCCCATCATCTTCCACCTCATGGCAGTTGGATGATTAGAAACACAGAGGTAGAGGCGCGTCCAGAGTGTCCGCCCGAGAACAGATCAAACCAAACAAACAAACACTACCCCGGCCGTCTACCCCAAAACCCCATTCTCAAGCGCTGTATCCGTACACCAAGAGCCCACATGTAGGATCCCGTGAGTGAGGTACCCCCCCCCAGGCTCTTCGTTCCTCTTGAAGCAGGGCCAACCCCGGGTCATTGTAATCAACGTGACACTGTCGGCCAACCTCACTAGCCATGTCTACCCCAAAGTCCCCCCGTACAAAGCCAACAGGCCCATTCGCCTATCTTTAGAACCGCCACTCTGCACCGTCATATGCAATTTGCTGCCAAAGACGGAAGAGTCATGGGCACTATAACAATAGCTCCCCCTCGATAGCACCACCCATTATTACCAATGTTGTCTGGGTTGCCTAACCAAAATTATCGCTACTCGAGCTGTGCAAGCCATTGTACCTAGTTAGTGTATCCTTTCAATTAAATCTTCCGCAATTCCTGATACACAGGTATGACGGTGGTGACGGAATCCTGGACCGAGCCTTGATTGAGCCTTGTCAAAACGGCTCATTTCCAAATATCTTGTGAGGCATCATAGCACCAGCACGGGAGGGTCGTCGAGGTATGGTTCAAGTTATCAAAAGACCTGGATTGAGAGAGAATCGACAAGAGAAGAAAACGCGGCCAGCAAACATCTCCTTCGTCTAAAGCTGCGAGGCGTCAAGAGAGAAAAAACACAAGATTTATGATGCAGCCGGGCTTGGTCGCAATACTAAGGCTAGACACGCCGTTTCCACGGCTAGAGGAATCAACCGTTGCCATTCTGCCGTTCCCGAAGTCACCAATCAACTCACTGTCCATCGTCGCCCAGCAGCTGCCAGTCACGCCAGCCACCAAGCCCTTGCCTCCCTTGAGACCCACGAGAGAGACAACCATGGTTGAAACTCAACTTCCTCGCAACTTCTCGTAAGGTCGTGGCCAGCTGTTGGTGTCTTCTCCCAGTCACCGTTCGGCAGGGAAAGAAATGGATTCGGTAAAAGACCCTCGCAGAACCAGATACGGTGACACGCCGATCGATATGGTGCCAGGTTTGTTATGAGACACAATGTTGAGCAAAACTCCAAATTCCGAGAACCTATGCAGGCAGATATTGCCCCCGCCTTCCAGACCGCCGCTAGAAACCCTTTCTCATCCGAAGAGTTGGGAAAAGGCCGTGGTGACCGGGACCTTGATGATTACAAATGGGGGTTGTGGTCGAAGAGGGAGAAAGGGGTTTGGGAAGTTCGCCCAAAGGACATTTAGAGAACCAGGCACTTGTGCTTCTTGCCGCTGCTCCGGCTGCGGGAGAGCAGAGCGGCGCGCGTAGCGTGCTCAAACACCTCGCGGACGCCCTCGTTCGTCTTGGCGGAGCACTCGAGGTACTTGTAGGCGCCGATCTTCTTGCGAACTTCCTCACCCTATGAGGATTGTTAGCATGCACTCACGGCAAGACGAGGCGGGAGGCCGCCGGGCATCTACACGATGCCTGACGCGGCCAATATCCCCAACAGGGAAAGGTAAGCTTACCTCCTCAGGGGAGACGGGCTTCTGGCTGGTCTTACGCAGCTCTTCAATCGTCTTGGAGTCGTAGCGGAGATCCTTCTTGCAGCCGACAAGAATGATGGGCAGACCCTGGCAGAAGTGCAGAACCTCGGAGATCCACTGTAGGGGAAGAGGAGCATGTGTTAGAGAACGTTGCATATCAACAGCAACGGATAATGCCAGAAAATTGGGGCCTCAACGTACCTTCTCCTGAACGTTGTCCAGGGAGTCGGGAGAGTCGACGGCGAAGCAGATCAGGATGACGTGGGAGTCGGGGTAGGAAAGGGGACGGAGACGATCGTAATCCTCCTGGCCAGCGGTATCCCAAAGGGCCAGCTCGACGTGCTTGCCATCAACCTCGACATCGGCGACGTAGTTCTCGAAGACGGTGGGGACGTAGACCTGGATTAGTTGTCAGAATATTCGAGGATCGGAGACGGATTCATGATGGGCGGGCTTGTCATCGGAGGCCTGGATTATTGATGGATTGATGCATTTCAGCCTGGCCTCGTGTTGGGGAAACAGGGGGCAGAGGGCCGCGTCGGCGTAGGAGAAAGGGTAATCTTACCTCAGGGAAGGTACCCTTGGAGAAGACGCTGTATAGAAAAGTCAGCACGATGAAGCCTTTGATAATGCAAGATTGCATCCTTGGTGTTTGTTTTTGGGAATTCCCGGTGATGCGACGATGCAGGATTGGTTCATCACCCGGCGGTGGGCGGTAAGGCGTGGGCGGAGAGGAGGACGGGGGACAATACTCACATCAACAAGCAGGTTTTACCGCAGGCACCGTCGCCGACGATGACGAGCTTACGGCGGATCTCAGCCATGATGTCTGTGGTTGTGGATGTGAAAGGGAGAGGGCTTGTACGGGTTGCGATGGAGAGCGGATTGAGATGTGGTCGGGCGACGAGGTTGAGCTTGTTGGCGGATACGTGGGAGATGGAGAAGGAAGAGCTGCGTCGGAAGGGGGAATCTGAGGGTGGAAGAGAATGGGATGGGTAGAAGTAAGGTAAGGTCACAGTAGTACCTTATGGGTGGAGTACACTTGACGACGTGCAAGCAACAGCAGGGCGGATTTATGTTGGGGGGGGGGGGGGGTGTCAGAAGAGGCGGGAAGGGGAGAAAAAAGGAAGGGAA
This sequence comes from Colletotrichum falcatum, assembly GCA_019425465.1. Lineage (NCBI taxonomy): Eukaryota > Fungi > Ascomycota > Sordariomycetes > Glomerellales > Glomerellaceae > Colletotrichum > Colletotrichum falcatum. Next base: position 827,979 of record SWKJ01000021.1, on the reverse strand, counting down.
CCAGCGAGAGAGCGGGAGACCTGGCAGCAACACCTAGTGGAAGAGGGAGACAAAGATTGGGGGGTGGGGAGGCACGAGAGGATGCCAGGACAGGACAGGACAGGACAGGACTATGGTGGACAGGGTGGTGCAGGCAGGCGCAGACAAGCCTAGGTACCGCGTAAAAAAGGTGACTAGGGGGAGGGGAAGGATGGTAAGGCAACATGAGGTATCCGTACACCTCAGGTAAGTAGGGTACCTTGGAGGGATGTGCAGGTGCACGCAGGTGCAGGACAGGTGGTCTGGGCTTTTTTTTTTTCGCGGCATCAAGGAGGATTTGTTGACTTTCTTCCCGTCACTTTTGACGCTAAACAAACAGGCAGGCAGGCAGACAAGCATACATATTGAAATAAGAGAAAAAGAGGAACAGAAATTCGAAGCAAAGCAAAGGTGAGAAGAAAAAAATCGGAGCAGGCAGTAGGGAAAAGTCCATTAGTAGGAACAGTGAGTACGAGCCGGCGAGCAGCGACTGACATAAGGCAAGTACAACCGACGTAGGTACCTAGGTAGGTAGTATAGGCAGTATTCGTATCCGTCTTTGATTCAGTTAGGAGGCGAGGTGAGGGAGAGGAGTCTTAGATGTTGCCGTCCTGCTTCCTGATAGCGGGTTTCCCAATATCAACATCAAGTACCTCTTCTGGGCTGTGCGTCCAACGCAGCAGTAGCCTAGCCAATGGTGTATGCTTCCCAGCTGAGTGAGGGAATGATGGTAAGTGACGGGGTTGAGCAGCAGCCTGGGGCTTAGTTTGCTATGGACTTGGTCTATGACGGGACTCACTGGCGAGACGAGACGACGACGGGGTTGTCCGACCAGTGAAGTGTGATAAGGAGCCGGCGTTCTTGTTTTCTTGTTTTTTTTTTCTTCTTGTTTTCTTTCTTTCTGTAAGCTACCTAGGTAGGTTAAGTACCCTCCCAGGACCAGGTATCCTTTTGCTGTGGGAACCATACATATAGTACCTTCGCTGCCTCGGTTGGCAGGTGAGTGAGATGCGCGTACGGATATGGTCCTCATTATGAAGGTAGGGGAGTCTTGTCCTGAGGCAGCCAAACAAGACGAATTGAATTGTGATTTGGATGAAGGGGCCATCACGAATACAGGGGCGGGGGGGGGGGGGGGGGGGGGGGGGGGGTGGCCTCTGGGGTGTTCCCTCGCTCCTGGACCTTTCAATTGGGTGGCAACTTCCACTACTGCGTCCTCCGTTGGCCCCTGTCCTGCTGGCCTTGTGGGAATCTCGCCTGCTAAACCATAGGTACTCCGATATGCACTATGACGGGCTGCTTCTGACGGTCTGCGAGGGTGTGGGAGGAATACGGATAATCACCATACTACGTAGTAGCTTTCTCGGCAATGCTTGCTTGCACTATTGCACTCGTATAGCAAGACACAAGACGGGGGGAGCCTTCGCTGAGTTGGCAAGCAGAAAGATCGTCGTCGGTTATGAACAACAAGGTGCAAGTGGCTGTGCGTGGCAGAGGTGGAAGCCGAAAGTGATGCGATAAGGCAGGGAAGTTGGCACCGATAGTGGTTGATCTGCAATATCTGTGTGTGTGACCCGACCAGGCTCGCAATGCAGACTAGAAGTGACGAATAGAGCCTCCAACGCCGAGCTGACTGAGGTCTCAGTTATCTTCCTCACCAAAGCATCCGATGCAGAACACGCACGCCTGTCCTTCCGCTCATGCGTAAAACAGGCCATCCAGACGCGCCCCAGCCCTGCCGGTTCTATTCTTTTGGGTCATACCTATCTAGGACATGTCATTCCCCTATAGTACCTACGGTACGGGGCCTAGGCGCAGGAGCGTGCAGCGAGATATGCAACACCAGACGAGACTACGGCATCAATCACATAGGCAGGTAAGTAGGTACATTAGGTAGGTATCTGACATCAAACCCTTTGTCGCTCCAGGCCCCTTTTACGCTGCTTGAAGCATAAATCGGAATGCCCACCGCCAGGGAACTGGGCCAAGATCGCTGCCTCCAGGGTCCAAGCTTGGGCTGAAACCTACTGGATGGTGGCTCAGTGAGATTCTCTCATTTTACGCATTCGCCGTGTGTGTCACGGCCGAACGGCTGGAGTCTTCGGTTCGGTCTCAACCACGCCGGCTACATACACATTAGCCCCGGGGTGCGTCCTTGGGGAGAGGCGAAGATACAGAGGCGGAACGCTAAAGACGTCCTATGGTCACTCGTGCTTCCATCTTCATGATTCAAGACTTCTATGGTCAAGGCACCTACCTGGGGGGCACATTGCTCGATAATGTTGCGCCACCCTGCGTAACCCTCTGGCAATTTGCTGGAATTGTAAACCTCCTCCAGCATTCGAAAGGTTAGCGCAGTTACATAACTAGGGTTGTTATTGGCCAGAGGCAAGGGGGGTAACCCCCAGTATGACGTTTAATAGTAAAGTACTCTTTCTTAAATTTTCCACCTAAATTAGCTATAAAATACCTCACTAACTAACTGTTATCTAGGATATATCCTTTTCCTCTCTTTTTATTTACACCTACTACTATAGATATTAACTACTTTGTTAATAATAGCTAAAATAATACTATTTATAATATACCTATAGCCTAGTAAAGTTACTATATTATAGTAAAAAAGGCTAGTAGGCGCTTTTTTCTAAGCTTATGGTATATTAATAAGAACCTATGGTAACCTAATCTTATATATAACTAACGGCTTATTTATTAAACTCTTTATAAGTATACTAACTAGGACTATAGGATAATTACTAATAAAATAGGCTTTATAGTCTATTAAGTTTAGAGGGCTTACCTATAGCTAGTTTCTCCTTAAAAACACTAACTACACTACTAATATATCCCTAAGTTACTATAGTAAGAGATATATAACTTTCTTACTAATAGTAATAATAATAGCGTAGTCTACTGCCTTATCCCTTAGCTTAACTTATAATACCTTATCCTTAGCCTTAATATGTATAGCGATAGGGCTATCTAGACTACCCTCTGCTAGCTAGGGTTTAACTAGGAGCTCTATAAAAGGTAAATTAAGAATAGTAGGTAGGCTAAGTAAAAATAAGTTTATATCTACTAGGACCTTCTATAACGATACCCTAGGCTAGAAGACTAGGAGGCTGGCCCTATACTCTTTAGTGATGAGACCTGGGCTTATAATAACCTAATGTGGAAGTAGTAGATAACACGTTATAAGACTAAATCTAAAGAGATATAGGTAATTATTTACTAGAAGGGCTGTAAATAGATGTTTTAGGGCTCTATTTATAGCTATTAGAAAGGGCCTTTATTTATCTAGGAGAAGAATATAGGCTATATTACTACTAAATCCTACTAATAGTAAGTCTCTTTCTCTCTTACCTAGGCTTAATTCTAATAGATATATAGGTATATTCTTCCTCTTATTAATTACCTTATATATTAAGATACCCTATAGCCTCTTTTATTTTAGTATAATAATGCTAAGCTATATACTACTCGTTTAATAAAACAGTGGTTAAGAGACTATAGGATTAAAATAATTAAATAGCTACTATATAGCTTTAACTTTAACCCTATAGAGAATATATAGTTTTAGATAAAGTGGTGGATTAAGTTACATTATAATATATAAAGCTTATTATAGCTAGTACTTTATTTAGCTATTAAAGAGGGCTAGCGGGCTATACCTAAGGACCTTTTATGTAACCTTGCAAGGTTAATGCTAAATAGGTTATAGGCGTATATTAAGCAAGATAGAGAATTAGCCCCTTATTAACTATTAGTATAGATACTAGAATTTACAATTATTTCCTATATAAATATAAGTACTAATACTAGCGGATAATGATAGGGGAGTCCCTTACCCACAGGCCCACATTGTACCACACTAACCTTTCGAATGCTGGAGGAGGTTTATGTAGAGTCGTAGCCTGCACGAACCCCAGGCTATCCCGCCATGCTCTCCAGCCATTCGTGCATATGCGCCCACATGCATAGCTACGTGGAGTGGAAGAGAACATCAATGATCATCGCCTGCTGTGTAGTGATTGCTAGCCGACAAAAAATACCGATAGCGAGGAAAGCAGCAACCATATCCGTACATTACTCTTCGGTTTCTGATAAACTTTGTCCTTACCCCCCCCCCCCCCCCCCCCCGGCAGGCATCATAATGTTATGAGAAATCAAGGAAGAAGGGAGAGTTGTGCGTAGAAGTCCGTGTTAGCTTGTAGGTGTTCAACGGATATACCTGCATCAATAGGTAAGGTACCTCGGTATGGCGCCTTAGAAGACGCTAGGTACCTAGGTACCTACTTGCGCCGCATGCTGAGGCGGTACGTAGCAGAGTCCTGGATCTAGGACTCGGCCCCTGCCACTTCACAGTACCTGACATCTAGGGACTGTGCATCGGAACTAGACTCTCGGCTGATGGTTACTGACCGCGACTCCGAGTCTCTAGGTCTTCACTAGCAGCTTCCATCATTTGAGAGTTCAGCATAGCAGGCATTTCAAAGTGTGTAGTCCGGGAGGGTGTGCAGGTGTCTTGGATCACCAGCCACCTGGGGAGTTCAACATGTCAATCCCATGAGTTGTAAAATGATATTTGGCGATGACTTTGGCGTCGAAAGGGAATAACCCACCATCTGGCAAGATATGTCCGCCAAGACCACTGGCTTGAACACCCCAGGACCAAGGTCCCAGCACACACTTACTTAAGCAGTCTGCCCAGACATGATGCATTGAGGTACTCCCTACCGGCAAGAGTCAATGATGATTCCATCCCCCCTTCCCCGGGCCTATATCCGTACTATGCTGGGTAATGGCGCGTGAGGGATCACAGTAGGTTCTGCATGGTGGAGTCGACAACTCAGTTCGAGAAGACGGTCATCGCTGCCGTGGGACTTTGCAACGGAGCAAAAATACTGCACTATCTGATATTCCTGAACCAGACTCGGGTTGTCTCTTGCCAACATTCGAGGACGCGTCAGGCTAGGGTCGTTACCTGTGCCAGCACGAGCATGTGTATTGGGACTGCAAGTGTTACCAAGTGCCTAGCCGGCGGGTACTTACCGCCTCGGGATGTGGAGGGTCTGGCATAGGTCTGTATCCGTAGCCCGTAGCCCGTAAGGGTACCATGCTAAACCTAGGTAGGTACCTACGTAGTAGAAAATGGGATGGCAACCAGAGCCCATTTTGCCGGCACGGCGTGTCGGCGTCTCTGATTTTCCGACACAAGCACCCCCCCCCCCCGGGTCCCACTATGGCTGCAGGGGTTGTGGGAGCTCCCGACCCGTCTGAAATTTCCAAATCGTCAATTCGAGGTCGACGACAGACCACCGCGGCTCCAGCTTCGCCGACGCCCTCCCCTCCGAAACCCGCCGCCGAACTCCAGGAACGTCGAAGATCCCGGGAGATCGATCAACCGAGTCCAACGAGCCCGAATCGACCCCGATTGGCGGCGAAGCCAATCTGCCCCCCGACGATGCAGAAACTCATCAAGCGCACGGCCCAGGCCGAGAAGCAGGTCGCCCGCCGTATCAAGAAACGTGCCCGTGCCGAGGGCGGCCGCGAGAAGGCAGAGCGCTTCAGGGACCAGCGGAATCAGCTCACGGAGCTCAACCAGGACGTCAAGACTGCCCGCCTCGTCCGCCAAGAGAAATGGACCCTCGGGCCCTTGGCCCCGCGCCGCGACGTTTTCGACAGCTATGGCGCCGTCCAGACGAACCGCCAGTCACGCTCGACGCCTCTCAAGCCCGAGGAGGTTGAAGCTCGCTGCGCCTGGGCCGGTGGACTTCAGTACCTCAACATTGCCGTCAATGACCGTGTCGTGCTTCTCGAAGGCCCCGACAAGGGCAAAATCGACCGCATCGCGAGCATCAACCTCGAACACGGCACCGTGACACTGAAGGACATTGCAAAGGTGGGCCAAAGACAGCCATTCCTTATCCCGCAGAAACACAGCATACGAACGATGTTGTAATTAACCAATTGCCCTCCTTCAGATCACTGTCTCTGTCCCCGAAACCTTCCGAAAGGGCCTCGACGCCCCCGCATCGCAGAACACATCCATGCACATCCCCATCTCGGCGATTCGCCTTGTTCACCCCATCGTCGACCCCGCGACGGGCGTCGCCCGCGACGTCATCGTTCGCCAGCTTGCCCGTGGTCCCGTCAAGTGGTCCCGTCACACCGGTTGGCGCGCCTGGACGCGGTACATTCCCGGTGCCAATATCGCCATTCCCTGGCCGGAGCGCGAGACCCCTGTCCGCGAGGACCAACCCGGTGACACGAGGCGGACCGATGTTGAGGAGTTCACCTTTGTGCCGACGCTTCTCTCTCCGCCCATGCCCGAGTCCGTCATCGACGAGCTGCGTAATAAGTACTCGCGCTTCCGTACCCGCCACGAGGAAGACTACATCCTCCGCAAGGAGGCCGAGGAGGCCGAGAAGAAGGCCCTCAAGAAGGTCTCGGCCGACGCACTCGCCTCCATGCGTACCCCGCTCCAAGAATTCAACCGCCAGCAGCGTGAGGCCCGTCGCGCCCGCGGTGAGCCCGAGCTAACGGCGGACATGCTCCAGCGCATCGGCGAGGTCATTGCGAGGAACAAGGCCGCTGCCGGGGGCCCTTCTATGCCGATACCAGAGATCCCCAACGCTTCTGCGGCGGCGGGGCCGGCGGAGGCGACCAGAGAGAGTCACCCTCCGCCTCAATAAGGGAGCGGCCGCGGGTGCCGCCGCTGGTGTTGGTAGAAAGTTGCATAGGGTTTCGAAAATTAAACGAAGGGGGGCGCGTGCGGACGAGATGTAGCATGTATGAACTGCCATAGCAGAATCCCAAATGTGCAATATTGTACTTTTAGTATGACACACGAAGCATTCACGACTTGTCAAAAGGCATGTCTATTTCACCTTTTACTTTTCCCTTCCCTTTAAACCCAAGATACTCTACTCTAGGACCCCAACAACGTCAACTTCTGGAACGCGGTCAGAGCAGGCGGCTCCAGCTTCTTGGTCCTCGCCTCCAGATGCTCCTGGAAGACGGCGTCGCCGCCGGAAGCTAGGTACGTCTCTCCGTCGGGCCCGACGAGGGCCTGTCCCTCCTGCGCCTCCTCGGCCGCGGCGAAGACCTCACGCACCGCCGCCCGGCACCCCTCGACGACCTCGGCCATGAGCGCCTCCACGGCCCTCGCACGCTCCGTCATGCCGCGCCGCACGAGTGCGAAGACGAGCCGGCCGACCTCGTCCTTGGCCCCGCCCTCGACACGCTCCACGAGCCGGCGGATGCTGTTGACGAGGTACTCCTCCTCGTAGACGGTGCCCTTGCGGCCGCGGGCGCGCTTCTTTTCCTCGCGCTTTCGGTTCTTGGAGGTCGCCCGCGACACGCCCGTGCCGACGGTCCCGACGCTGCCGTCCTTGCCCGTGTACCGCGTGAAAAGGCTGGCGCTGGTGCTGATGCGCGACGACGCCGCCACCGAGACGTCGTCGGGGATGTCGCCGCTGACGCCGCCGGGGCGCTCGCCCTCGTAGAACGCGAGCGGGTCCTCGGCCGCTTTCCTGCGGAGTTCCGCGACGCGGGGTACCTGGGCGAGGAGCTGGGACTTGCAATCGGCCAGGAACTCGGTGCTGCTGCTCAGGGCTTCGACAAGGCCGCCGTCAAAGGCCGTGAGGAGGAGGTCCGGACGGCGCTCACGGGCAATGAGGCGGAGGGCCTCGGCGAAGTGGTAGCCCTTACAGAAGCATTTGACGGCAGTCTCGAGGGACGCGAGGTAGTCGACATGGATCGTGGCCGCGGCGGCGTACTCTTTGCCTTCCCAGAGGGCGTCGGCGAGAGAAGAAGCCAGCTCCGTCATGGTTTCTTCGGAGGGTGGGGGCGTCTGCTGCTGTGCGGCGAAGAGGCACTCGCGCCAACACGTCACGCCAGCTTGACGGTAACAGCTGGTGGCCTTGTTGAAGTTCTGGAGGGTCTCGTAGGCGAGGCCGGCGTCGCGGTATTTTGATTTGGATTCAAGGTAGCTCGCGTACAGACCCGTGAGGGCCTGGTAGCGTGCCTGGTCGTATCTGTACAGGCCGAGGACTTCCTGGTAGAGGGCGTGCTTGACGGTATACTTTGATAGCTCGTCAAAGGCGTCGAGTGCCTTGAGGTGAGAGAGAGCCTTGACCCGGCGGTCGAGGTGGTCGTCAATCTCGAACTTGCGACGCAGATCGGGCAGCTTGTGGAGGTTTTGGATGAAGGGGAGGTACTCTCTCGGGTCACGCTGCGATTGTTGGGCGACGAGTAGGGCAAGATCGAGGTTGTACAAGCCGAGGGCATTGTCGTAGAGACGGTTGACATCAACAAGGAAACAGATGTGCTCGACGGCCTTCTCTGCCATTTTCTCGTCTTCCTGCATCAGCTCCGCGACGAGCGTGAGGCCATCGTCAAGGGCTGGCGGCACCTTGCAGACGTGGGCGGTGATGATGTTCTGTAGGTTTGTGCCCTTCTTACCCTGCAAGCTCTTGAGGATGGCGTCGCAGATTTTGTTGACCTTGGACTGGTTGGACAGGTCTGTCTGTGCTGCGGGGGGTTGTGCCGATGCTTCGAGGAATCTGGTCGTGCGCTTGGTGTCTTTATACATGGTCTGGGACACATCCTCCTCCCTGTTGCGAGTTAGTTTTCTTCCAGCAAGGCCGTACTGAGAACCTACCGGAGAGATGATAGAAACAGGTCGATGTAGGAAATATCCTTGAGCTGGTCGAGGAAGAGACCAACGTTGGTCAGGAACTGGCTCGGTTGGTGGTCGTACAGGATGTTCATGTCAACCCTCTGCGTACGGCAGAAGGTAAATGCCCTGCCGTAGTTCTGCTCGTCGACAAGCTGTCTGATACCCGCAACAACCATGGCTCTTGGATAGATGGTCTCAAGGTTGCCTCTCGGCATCTGGAGGACCAAGTTCATGTTGGTCGGCATGGCTGTGACAAGGCGAGCACCGCGCTCAATGCTGCGGCATCGCTCATCAATCTCTGGGTCGTCTCCGGGAACTTCCATTTCTGTGAAAAAGTAAGCGTGTTTACGGATGACTTGGGGAGCATGGGCGGCTCACCTTCGGGATCCACCAAGTGAACAAACTTGAGGAAGTGATTGTTCGTCGTAAAGATAACATGTGCCGGGGTGACCACAAATGACGTGCAGTTCTTCGCCAACTGCCTCGAGTTGGCATAGAGATGGCCGTTTCTGGTCATGCCGATGCCAACGCTCCGTCCGTTGATGTTCTGCACCTCGCACCACGGGAGCTGTGCCGACAGTTGAGCCCCCAAAAGCTCAGGGGCTTGCTTGCTCGCCAGCCTGTAGAGTTTTCCTGAGCGGTCTTGGGCGCAGGCCTCAACCCCTGAATCGCCCTCGTAGCTGAAAATCAACGAAAACGTCTCCGTGGGCTTGAGCTGAGTGGCTCCCATGGAGCTCAGCGCGGATGCCCCAACGGTGTACGCCTCCAATTTCAAACCCTTTTCGGACACAAGGACCTGGCACTCGGCCGGGCCAGAGAATGCGACTTGCAAAGGAGCCCTATCCCTATCACCAGAGTCAAACACAACCTCGGCCAACTCCTTGGGCTTGGTCGACCGCCCTTCTTTTGTTTGCCATCCGTATACATTCAGGCCATTGCGATGCAACACCGCCATGAGAGAATTGCTGGGGTCAAATGCGACGTCGATGACGCTGGCCGCGAACTCGAGCTCGAAAAGGGCCATGGGTGGCGGCACGTTCGCTGTCCGCAAGGGGGTTAACTTGACGGTCTGGCCATCAACGACTGCAACGGCGCCATGGTCATTGGGCGGGCTCAAAGAGCCGCGGGACACAGCGAAGATGTACTCGGCCACATTGACGCCAGCTGTATCCTCGTTAGTACAGAATATCTGACCTTGGAAAGGGGGGTAAACCAACCTGTTGTGGCAGCGACAAATCGCAGCGGCTTCTCGGTGTGCCACGCCAACCCAGAAAACTTGGACTTCAACAGCACCTCCTGCTTGAGATACCAGTGGTAGTTGCCAGTCGTCCATAATTGTATTCTATCACTCAGAATCACGGCCAAGACAGTCGAGTCAGAGTTCCATTCCAAGCTGATCTTCTCGTGGGCACTCAGAGGCCCATCACCACAGCGGAGCGTGAACTGGCCATGCCTCAGACCGTTCCTCTCAAAGAAGACGACATCCGTCCGATCTTCAAACCGCTGAACACCCGCTATAAGGTTTCCAGAAGGCCTCCAGCTTAGGCCACCCTCGAGATGATCCACCGGCTCGCTGACGCTATCGAGAACGCCCTCACGGGAATAGACCCTCACGACCCTCCTCGAGCCGCCAGCGACAGAGTTGACGGCAACATAAGCGCCGTCCCCCCTCCAACTGACCGCCGCGCTGCCATCTTCGTTGACGCTCGGCAGGCCTTCGTCCACCTTTTCGGGAATCGTCGGGTCACGCATCGCCTTGGCGCCCTTGCCTTGGAACTGGGTCTCCTTCTTGCCCCAGCCGACGGAGACGTGCTTTGAAAGCTTGAGGTCGTCAGCCGTCATGGCGACGTCGGCGATGGGGTCGAAGGTGCGGCTCATGAAGACGGCGTTGCCCTCCTTGGTGACGGCGGCTAGCAGCTCCTCATCCGGGGACCACCGGGCGGCGGCGATGCCGGCGTCGATGGAGCCGACAATCTCAATCTGAACGTCGCCATCCCGGCCGGCGTCGTCCTCCTGCACGGTGACGATATCGCCGCCCTCAAGGATGACGCAGGTGGTGAGGCTGTCGGCGAAGTAGTGCAGGTCTACCACCCTGTCTGCGGGCAGGTCCGGGCTGGGACTCGGCGCATCCCAACTCGTGACGGTATGTGATTTACTACGAAGTCATGTTAGCCGTCTCAGGTGTCATGTCTTCAACGGCCAGGCCACACCATCCGCCTCATGTTTATAAAGCCCTGCAGCTAGTGACAAGACTTGACCTAGTCCAGTTACATGACCGGGGGGGAGGGGGCAGAAGATGTTGAACAGAATTAACCCGAGGGATAAAGGGCGTTGTAGTGAAACAGGGATTACAAACAAAACAAGAAACAAAAATAGGAGCGCGTGATAATTAAAGAAATGGCGCCACACATTTGCTGTTGTTGGTGGTGGTCCGATAACCTCACCAGCTCAATAGTAGCTTTCGCCTCCGTCGGCCCAGTCGTACAGAGCAGCTCGTCTTTGGCGGGGTCCCAGCAGCACGCCGTGACAGTGACGTCCTGATCTTGCTGCTGCTGTTGCTGTTCCCAAGTGCCGAACCGAATGTTGCGCAAGTTCCGCATCTTGTGCTTCTTGCGAAGAGCGTAATGTTGCTCTAGAACATGAAGGGGAAAATAGGGTGTCGGTCGCGTCCGGGTTATGCTCGGGGTTCATGGGCTGCCTCGGTCGCGAGATTTGCTGTGTGAGTCGACGTCGTCGTCAAGCGTAACCTGCGCTATCAGTGACTGCACTAATTTTTTTTTAATTTAATTTTTACCCCCCTCCCTCACTAGAAAATAAATAAAAAAATCCCAATGCACGCGGGTGCCCGCCAGCCGCCCTATCAAAGGCGGGACGAGGCGAAGGAAGGTTGCCTCCACCACGCCGTTGAGTACATCGGTACCTTGGCGGGGTCCAAGCCGCCCCCTCCCCCCCCCTCCCTCGGCTTCGATTTCTCGAGAGACGAACAGTCTCATCTAAGCTTCCCAGATTGTCAAATTCAGGGGAACAGCCAGCCCAAGCCACACTTCTCGATTCGACTTACAGATACTGCGTGCACAAGGTCGCCTCCCTCGCCGCTAGCATCCAACTAATTGACATTTTCAGACAATGGCACGAGCTGTGCTTACTCCTCGAACGGAGCTTTTCGTGACGGTCATTTCCGACTTTCTAACGCAAAGCAAGCATGAACCTCACAAACACATACCGCGGTGTCCCTAATGCATGCACATCCGGCGACACAAAGAGAGAACGGAGAGTCAGAAAAACATGCCATTGACCACCTCTCCTGACGTGCAACGGAGTTCTCCTACGCATGAAATGCAGGACGGACGTCTCTCGCGAGCCTCGTACTAGAATCAGCTCATCCCACCTCAGATCTCGTTGCATTTTCTCTTGGGGAAAATGGGCCTGGAAGAGGCTTCAGCGCCAGGCGCTTCTGCTCATGAATGGTCTGCATGAGTCGGGCTGTAGGGATACCTCCCGCTGCGTGGCATTGTCTAAGCACGCTCGTGTACCGAGGTACCTACGTAACCATGCATTTCTCTCGCCTCCTTTTCGCCCACTCCCCGCAGAGAACCTAGAAGCCGAACCCGATCAGCAAATCACAGATGAGCCGATCCAAAGGTCTACTGTCCCCCGGATTTTGCCATTAGCGCGTATGCGTTTTTGCGTTCCTCGTTGCATCTGCTGCTACCACTACTGCTGCTGCTGCTGCTGCTGCCGTGTCCGTCAATGGACAGTCTTGCCCGCGTTTCCCTCAACAAGCGTCTCAACCCTTTTTAAAGGACTGCAGCGAAACCACCCGAACTCCTGACCCTTTCCCCTCCCTTTTCCCCAGCCGCATGCCTGCCTGCCTTTACACTTTACTCCTGTCGAACCAAACTCATTATAAACCAACCCTTGCTCGTATCGTCGTCGCTTGTCCATTCGCTGCCCCCGCCTTTCCAGATCTTCCGGACGACGAGTTCGACGAGAACTCGACACAGCAAGAATCATGGAGGAAGCTTACAAGCAGTACGCAAATCAAGCGCGTCGCAAGAATCGCTCCAGCACGAACCTCAACCACCTCTCACTGGCTCCCTTCACCTCGAGGCTGCCCCTCCAAGACGACGATGCCCTCCCCGACTACCTGACCTCGCCGCACCACAACACCTCCTATCTGGAGGGCAAGTCTGCTCCCACTACGCCGGGCCTGCTGTCCCGTTCGCCCGCCCGATCCAATTCTCACGCCCGCCGCTCCTCTGTACCGCACGCCGACCTGCCCAAGAGCAAGTCAGCCACCCACCTGGCGCCCGCCGCCAGCAATCTGAAATCCCACACCCGCAAATCCGTCTCCGGCACCACCTCGCCGGCGGTGCGTCGCCGCAAGGATAAGGACGACTTCTCTGTCCGAGACCGGAACGACAACGACTGGCTGCTGAGAACAGGCGCGCTCATCAGCAATGAGAACCGCGAGTTCAAGGGTCAGGCATGGCTGGTGTCGAGACAGAGCTCTACGAGCTTGACGGGTATGCGGGACGCCGACGAGGAGGCTTTCGAGAGAGAATTGGCCCGGGAGCGAGAACTTGCCAGCCGCCGGAGCAGCCGGCGCGGCAGTCTCGTCGACCTGGACGGCGCCTACACCCACTCCGCCAGACCTAGCCGTCCTGGGAGTCGGTCAGCCAGCAGAGTCGGCAACCGGAGCCAGATGTTGACACCCATGGAACGCCATTCCTTGGACGAGGGATACTTCCCTCGCCAGGAAGGCGAGGACTACATCCCCGGCCCCGACTTCGTCAATCTCGATGAGCAACTCGAGTCCTACGAACCTGACACCACGCAAGATGACGAGGCTGCCGTCAGAAGGCTCGTGAAGGGCGAAAGAGCCGGGGGCGCCTCCTGGGTCGGCAACATCCTGGGATGGCCGTTGTTCGCGGTCGAGGAGAACGAGGAAGAGTCGGACGATGAAGACGCCGACGGGGACTTCGAGGTCGAGGGGGATGAGGAGGGGGCGCGGGAACTCCACCGGTCGTGGTCAGCCCGGCATTTCGAGAGCGTTATCGACGCTCCGGAAGGCCGGATCCCGCCTCCAAAGGCTAACGAAGGTGGCTGGCAGGATGCCGCATGGTTGCTCAGCGTGGCCAGCAAGGTTTTGCTGTGAAATCGGACATGGGGAGAGATAAAAGGGAGGGAGTGGGAAAACAAAAGAATTTGGTTCAGTGAGAGATTGATTGCACCACCGCTAAGGAGTGGAGGGAAGACCGGCAATTTGGCCCTTGGGAACACGGTGATGTGGGTCATCACGGGCAGCCCTGGGCAGGACCGAAGCTTCACCGTTACACTAATTGGGAACCCCGGCGGTCCGGGAAAAAAAAAACGGCAGGGTATGTTGTTTGGCTCGCTCCATGGCCCCACGTCACGTATTCCGCCGGATCCTTCGAAAAGGCTCGACGTGCCGCAGGGGGAGCAGCTTCGCGCATGTCGCTCGTCTGCAATTTGTCACACGGGCGTCACCCCTTGGTTTATTGTCTGCCAGTCCTCGGTCGCGAATGGGTCTCGGTGTTGGAGTGTGGGCATCTCATCCATCCAACGAAATCGGCAACACATTATTTATCTGATCTAGGGCAAAGTGTTGGCATTGTTGGGCTCGCCGAATCATGGGAATCATCGTTTCTCTTAATAGTTGCAATAGCTTCCACTATTGGGTTGGTTTGAATTGAATGATAAAATCAGCACCCCTTTGGTTTCCCCAGTCCAAATAGTGAGGACCACGTGACCGTTTACACCGAGATGCGGGACCGAGGACTGCGGAACCGAGTCTCCCGGTTCCGGCCATGTCGCGTTCTCCACATAGTGGCAGACCGCAGGCATTACGCATCCGAACATTGGCTTTTTTCCCTTTTTTTCCCGTCCAGAAAACCAAGGGAAAACAGCACAAACCATTTAAAAGGCGCCCAAATCCGGCTGGTTCAGGCCAACGAAAGTGGTCACAGTTTCGTCTGAACCATCGTCTCTAGGCTGCCAGCCCAACCCGAGAGCGATGGCTGTCGGCCAAGCCGGCGCAACGAGATTACTGGCCGCACGGTAGGCTCAAAAAACAGGTTTTGGGAGCATCACTTCGCGCTTGCATGCAGCCGCTGCCGGCGGGAACCTCGCGTTGTCCCTCACAAATTGGCCCGAAAGCACGAGACGGTGAGCGAGGTATCGAGCCCCCCCTCCCCCGCGGTGCGACGTTTCGCAACCACCAAACAAACCCACGCCAAATCAGTACCTCCACGGCACTCCTGCTGCTCAGCGACCAGCGCTCCGTAGGTGGTATTTCGAAGGACGTGCGAGGAGGGAATCCCAAGTCACGTAGCGGGTGCCGTCGGGAAATGTGGAGCACACTGCCGACTCCATAGCGGAGAAACTCCTGAAAGGTGAAGAAGCCATTGATTGGGTTTCTCTCAGGCGGCTCGGGGCCGTTCTTGCAGACCTGGCCGAAGCTCGGGCCTCAAGAGCCGCCATTTCCATAAACACTGTTGCACTCCTCAAGGCACCTCAGCTGAGTGTAACCGTCGTGGTGGAGGGCCGAGATCTCTAGACCGGCTCGTGTCGAAAGCCGAGAAAGGAACACGGACACCATCCCGCGCTATCCATGTGGCTTCAAGTGAACTGACCTTAGATGTCACCGTATCTTGGGCATTGCTTGTGCGATAGTTATCTCTCCTCCACTCATGTGACGATCGAGGTTGGGGGTAGGAATCAAAAGAGGTCCTGTCTGGTGGACTTCTCCCGGAGGCTGGCTGGATTGGCGCATGCGTGACATCAAGGCCAAGCTGGCCGAGTCAGCAATTGGACGGCCTCCGCAGAGGATCTTCGTCTCTCGCCAAAGGTAGAAAGGGCCTAGAAGGTGGGATAAAAGCGCAGGTAGGAACAAAGAGTAAAACGACAACAACAAATAAATAAAAAAAGTGCCAGAGCTCTGGGGCCATGTGTAGACGGACAGGAGTCGAAATCCTTCAGGCAGCGGCGGCATGACGATTCCCGGCCGATTGCAGCGAACCGTCAGGGAAAGCGGGGCCTCCGTAAAACACGGACATCCCTGATGGTACGGTCCTACGGTCCCATGCTGTTGGATTCTTCCAAGTTCTCTACCTACCAGCCACAGACAGCTCTGTGGGCTTCTGGCCTCTGTTAGCAGAGCCTCAATGCCACATGACTCCAGCATGTCTCAGGGCTTGACGGACGAAACTGGCTCCGAGAAGAAGATGTCGCCGCCTCTGCACGATATCACGATCGCTAGCTAGTCGGCTACTGCGGTGCGGCATTGAGATCGATAGCCGGGACGGGACTCGGAGTCGGGTCGATGGCTGGGAGTGCGTGTTGTCGTCGGGGACCACCATCGGACGGTCGTCAACTAACTAAAACGGCAACGTCTACCACGCCAAGCACCCTGGTCCCTGTTGGCCTTGCAGTGCAACCAACCCGCGATGACGTCCAGGTGTGGTATGACGTGTGGGCAAGAAACCCAGCACCAGCCCCCCTAGTGTAGATGTGAGTGCATATGCAGCTGCTCCACCTTGCCATTTAACCACTTCGCCGGAACCCCATAATACGGAGGATAGTCCGTAAGGTATGCAAAAACAGCGATAGGTACCATAGTACATACATCGTATGTAGACCAGGAAATCCTTCTTCTTCCGCAGGAAAGTACCCGGGAGTGGGTTTCAATCACCGGTTCGGAGAGTCTAGCCTTTGTCGCCAGGCCGTTCTGAGATGATTCTGCAGCGGTGGGGACGGTTGCTCGCCGAGTCCCCTGCCACTTGGCCAGCACGGGTGACTGAAATGCCCTGTCAGCGAAACCAAGAAGCTTGAATCAGAAACAGATCGTCCAAGTCGTTCAACGGGTATAGACCCTGCATTCCGACCTTCCCTCTGCCTATCTTGGCCTTTCTCTCCCCCACTCCGATAATAATTGTATCAAGATGCCGCCGCCCACCGTGTGCCAGCCCCCACTGGTCTTTTGCGGCCTCCCCGTCCGTCGGCGTGGAATAGTGAACATACTGTATGCGTCGCGAAATGCCGACAACACTGGTTGATTGTTGTTCTCGTCCATTTCCCACACCGCCAAACGCTGAGGACTATGAGGGCGACCTCGCACGATCGAGAAATTGCCCATGAATCGTCAAGCCCGATTCCTCGTCCACGAGGGAAGATGTGAGATGCCATTCCCGTCATATCCTGATGGAGAAGCTAAGTCAAGCTATTGTTATATGCCGAGACTTTCGTCGACGGAACAGCCAAACTATCTTGCTTCTTTGGATCATCCAGTCTCGGAGCCGCATACCATCATATCAGAGAGGACTCGTGTCTTTTGGACGTTTGAAGTGAGATGTCTGCGCTGTCTCTGGCGATGGAGTTTCCCCGCGACAGACTCGCTGAAGTCCAATGATGGCGAGGCAATATTCACTGACATGGATGACAACTAGCCGGGGTGGTGAGAAGTCTGAGGAAAACAGCGGAACATGCCGATCATTACCTCTCCGCTCAAAGGGTTACAGACGGTGTCAGACGGCGTCGAGCTTGTGGTGCAGGGCAGCATCCTGGCATGGTGGAGGTAGGTATCCCGGTTGCCTGCCACGGAGGTAGCCTGTGACGCCCATCTCGGGGCGGGTATTGTACGGTGATAGTCTAGGTAGATAGATTCACGACTGCATGACCGGCCTCTTTGATCTAGACACTTTCCGAGAAGAGGAATGAGTGCCACCTAGTGACAGCAGAGGCTAGGTCGTCAGCTCACGGGCGCTCTCAAACAGGCGGCAAGCCGAGAATCTTGGGGGGGGGGGGGGGGGGTACGTGTTTGCCTGGTGTCGACAGACCATCCTGATGACGTGAATACGGTGATCTTTTCGAGAAACTTGGTCAATGTGGAAACAGCTTTGGGGTCTAGACCCCAAAAGACAAGACAAGACATGTGGAAGGGTGAGGGGGATGATAAACTAGACGAGAGATGGTCGCAACCGATGCAACCGACAGGCGAGGGTTTATTCGCATGGGAAAAAAGAAAGCAACGGCAAGGCTAGCTGGAGTGCACCTCAACACTGATATATTATTTTGACGACATGGCACGTCAAAGGGATGACTGTATCATGACCGATGTAGCAGAAAGAGAGAGATGTGGCCCGACCCGATGAATGGTGGTTGGAGGGTGGTCGGACGTGGAAGGAATCCCTCGGCAAGATTTCCCAGTTTTTGTTTTTGTTTTTATGAGTTGGCATACGGATAGGTAGATAATACTACGAGCGCCTTGGACTTTGTGGTTTTCCTGTTGCAAAGCGAAAGATTTGCAAGGTTATACCGGGCAGGTAGCTAGCTGCCTAGGTAGGTAGGTAGTGACCTAATGTGATGCTCAATAATTGCATCGCAGTGTTGGCCATCCATAACTGGTCGGAGCTGCATTGGCTTTACTCGAGTCGTTTGGGGGAGGTAAGGTCGGTGAATGAATCAGGAACGTTTAAGTGGGAAGCAGGATAATGGAGATGGATGCCACGGCGCGCCCCGTACGTAAGGGGTGCCTGCTGGGTTCTCGCTGGCTTGATGGTTCTTCCCAGCAACAACAAGCCGCCTCGCAGATGCACCTCCGTCCCACCCCTACCTACTTTACATACAGGCTACCACCTGCCTACTTCGCCCTATCCACCACGCAGTTATCACGGGAAAGGAACGTTTGTAAAGGGGGAGAGTGAAGCAAGTAAGGAAGGGCCACAATCACCTCGACTAGATAGTATGTGCCTTTGCCGTCGGGCCAGCACGGCGAGTAGCAAGAATAGGGGAGAGTAAAGGGGGAGGGGGGGAGGGGGGGGCTAACCGGACGGACCCTGAATCGGCAAGGGCTCATGATGCAACTTTGGCGGCGCCTCTACGAGGTTATTAAGAATGAGGTCAGGTAGGCCCATCCAGACTTCGTCTAGTGGATAGTCCAGCCGCCCTTCTCCCGGTTCGCCTTGCCCAAATCCTCCAATTTTTGTCCTGCTGCTACACGAATCCGCCATAACCTCCCATCCCATCCCAGCTCTTTGGGTCATTGCCGCACACCGTAGGCAGTATATCTCCCTCGTCCATCTCTCCGCAGGCGCGCCTCCCTTTTTTTATTTTTTTTATTTATTTACCTTCATCCGATTCGCGTTTCCTCTCCCACGATCTGAACAGTTGTCACGGTGGTGAAGTTTGAGCCTGTTACTTACTCCCGATCCCGGTCAAGTGCTTCTTTATTTTTTCTCCCCCCCCAATCTCTCCTCTTCTATCTGCGTCCATCTCTCGCACCGCCCGCACTCGAGGCATACATATAATAAAGTGGCAACGAGAGCGCCGACTGCAGCACCAAGAGAGATAGGGACAGGTAACAGAGAGGGGAGACAGAAAAGAGAGAAAGAGAGAAAGAAAGAAGGAGAACAGTCCGACCCCGCCGCCGTATTCTCACTTGACCCTGCTTTTTTTACACCCCTGTCTCCTTCTCCCCTACCTACCCCTCCATCGTCACCCCTCCATCGACCCTCCAACGGACAACAACCGCTCGCAGCTTCTTTACAACAAGTGGAGGTCGTCGGCGTTAGCTACGAATACTTTGTACGCGCGCTTCACTCCTTCAAGACTCGATCTTGCTCGGCCAGGTGCAAGGTCCCATTCACTTACCTGGGTAGGTTTCGGTACGCCCTACCTTTGCTTGCCCTGCGGGTTGGTTGTCCACCACGCCTTTCCCAGCAAAGGCCCCCAACCAAAAATCGTAGTCGAGATCAGTTCCAGATTCGCCCTTTCCTCTTCGAGAGATCGACTACGATTACACCACACACACAGACCCCCTCTCCTTCCCTCCTCTGGTCATGCCGCCCTTCCCTGCCTGCCTTGCCCTGCTTTACCTTACCTCAACCTGCCTTAGGCTAGGTAGTCAGCTCAGGGGTACCTCGCTGTACTTTGCCTTACTATGGTAGCTACCTCGTCTTGCCCTTCTTTTCTCTACCCGACTCCCCGTCTCCAAAGCAGCACTTGACGGGACCTGCTCCGGGCATCTGTGTATTATTACACCTTGACCTGTTCAACTCAGTTTCTCTAGTGAAATGCTCGAGAGGCCACAGAAAACTAACCCCCCCCCCCCCCCCCCCCCTCTACCATCTCATCTGCCTCCCTCCCACCCTGTCTTGCTTGATTGCTACGGGCTTGCCGCCAACTTCAGTTTACTATCGTCGTCGCCACCCATCATCGCCATTGCATCGACTCAAGTCGCAGCCCTCACCGTACTTTGGAGCCTTCATTCTTGAGCTCGTCCAGGACTTCGTCAGGTTCTCGGTTTAATAGTCGGCCTATACAGTTAGTAAGGCGCCGCACCGCGTCGCATCTGGTCCCCTTTTTCAGAGCAAAACACTCTCTTTTCTCCCTCTTCCTCCCTGCCCAGTCCTCGAACAAGCCTACCTGCCTACCTGCCTACAGAGCATCCGTATATGGTGCAGAAACACCAAGGGTACTTGAAGTCAGGTATTCCCAGGTCACCAGTGCAGCTGCACCCAACCCCACTACACGCAGTCATCCCCTCTAAAACGAGTCCACTTACCCACATCACTCACTGCATCCCCCGCCGAAAAATTATTAGACACCTCGGAAGCCCTACCTGCTTCGTTGCTACCCTTTGACTCTACCACCAACCAGCAGCTGTCTCTCGTCGTCTTATATGTGCCCCCCACCAGAATCCGACCCGACAGCTTACCCTCTCTTACTCTAGCACGACAAACCAAACGCTTCACTGCCTTCTCGGTCCCATTCGTCTTTGTAAGTAATTTGTGTTATATGTGCGCCATCATACCTTGACCCCTTCCCTCGTCTTCCGTCCCGAATTTCCACACCGAGCTGCACACTCCCTGTGCTTGCGGTATATCTCGCCCATCGTCACCTGCAGCACCGCTGGCGAAAGCATACGGCGGTTACCTCATATCTCTCCCAGGCTACCTACCTACCTATCCCCAAGAACCGGGCGCAAAGAACCCGAAGCCTCTCTTTCCATAATCCACCTGCCCACCCACACACGCACACGCGAACACGCACACGCACGCGCACACACATCGTGGATCCACTACCGCCTGACCGAACACTTACCTTACCGTATTGCCGTCGGCTCGTATCTCTAACCAGAATCTTCGCTTTGCTAGCCTCTCCTCTCTCTCTCTCTCTCTCTCTCTCTCTCTCTCTCTTCTCTCTCCCCCCCCCTCGCCCGTGTCTCCCTGCTGCCGCCAATCACACTCTGTGCTCTCACCTCGGATCGCCCTTAACCGAAACCGCTTCAGCCAGGTTCTTACTCGCTCTGCTTGCACACCCAATTACGCCTCATAGCCACACAAAAAGTCTTAACAGAACAGACTTTTAACCGTCAAAATGCCTGCCTCAGAGGACAAGGTATGTGATTGAACACATTCGTCATTGAGCCAGCGTTGGCTGTGTTTTGGGGGAGGGGGGCCTACAAGGGTTGAGTTGAGCTAACGTGTGATGTTTGGCGTAGAGCGATGACGGTCCCCTCAGCGCCCCCGACTTTGGCGACGCGATTGACTCAGTCACTTTCGGTCAGATCCTAGAAATGGACGAGGATGAGAACGATCGCGATTTCAGTCAGTCAATCGTGTTTGGCTTCTTCGAGCAAGCAGAGGAAACCTTTGAGTCGATGGACTCGGCCTTGTGAGTCGCATCGTCACCCCCACTCTGTCCTCCTTTCCCCTCCCCCTCTCCTCTCTTCTTCCTCCCGTGACCTCATCCTCGGCACCAACAAAAAAGCAATACGAACTTGCAAGGTACCGGCAAATGTCTGGAAATGGACATGCAAAAAAAGCTGACTGTCATTTCTGCTCATCTCTACAGAGAGGAAAAGGATCTAGAGAAGCTGTCGCAGTTGGGCCATTTCCTGAAGGGTTCCTCTGCCACGCTTGGCCTTGTCAAGGTTAGAGACAGCTGCGAAAAGATCCAGCGTTACGGCAAGAAGGAAAACGAGGACGGGTCTCCAGAGACGGACGAGGAGCTGTGCCTGACGCGCATTACCGAGACTCTCAAGGCCCTGAAGACGGAGTACGCCGACGCCGAGAAGCTTCTGAAGAAGTTCTTTGGCACGGAAGAAGAAGAAGAAGAAGAAGAAGAAGAGCAAGCAGACGAAGAGGACTAGAACCATCACGGAGTCTTCCTAGCATCGCCGCCGCTCCGTGCTCCAGAATCAGCCTGCCGTCGCCCAGCATTAGAAACCATGGCTGTGATGACGTCAAGGACGTGGAACACGAAAGAGGAAACTCGCCTTTCAAGAGAGCTATGCGGCTCTTCTACTACCCGTGCTGCCGTGGACCTTGGATACTTTGCTTACGAACCTACCTCTCCTCATACCCCCTTCCCACGCTTACGAATTTGAATTACGGAAAAAAAACCCTTGGCATGATGACCTGGATTGGCTTCGCATGGAAGACTCTCACTGTTTGTTGGAGGGCAAACGAACGATTAGTTGAATGGTCAAGGACAGTCGACTGGTACAACAGAGAGGTTCTGAGCGCTTTTGTTGGGGACATCCTCATCTACGCCTGCTATAGTCCTGAATCAACAGCATGCTTACACGGTCGCTACTATATTATGCCGGTTAGACGGGCAATAGCATCACTTGCGTTTTATAGACGCAAAATGGAACTGCTGAGCTGCTATCGAGCTATTGCTTACACGAATTGCGGGGGGCTTTTGCCTTGTGAACAGCCTTTACAAAACCCACAGACCTGGCTGTTTGTGTCCCTCGGACAAGGGAGGGCAGCGACTGGGCCAGCTTATCAGATGGTTTCCATTGGGTTTTGCAGCGTGCTGCTCTTTTTTGCCTCGTGTCGGAAGATACCTAGCTTGATCCTCCGGGTATAGATGGTATGCAACCCGATAGCTACCTAGTTATAGAGGCTTTCGTCCGGTGTCACAATGCTACTCGAGCGGTCCCCCTTCAGGCGTGACCGGCTGACATCATCGCGAGGTGTGACCAAGTCCGGGCCAAATGATCGGCAGATTGACGACATTGCTCAAGTCGTCTCGCAAACCTGCACGCCTCCCCCTACTGGTATTGGATCGTTCCCAAGCCCGCGGGCCCGGTGGCTGTGCAGTTGCCTGCTTGTGGGCTGAGACTTTACTCCAGCACCACCCACCCAGCAAAAGTCTAGAGACTGCCTGCATCCACAATGGACCGCGGTTTGTTCCGCCGCTATGGATGGCAAACAGGGGCATAACATGTACCATTGAGATGGGCACCGGTCTGAGGGCCACTCCGTTGGACTTTGCTGGGCCAAATCACGAGCACTCCCCTTCTATTGTTCGTATCGGATTTAATCGCACAGCCATACCCGTCTCAAATGCTGTTTCTGGCTAGTAGGCCGGGTCCAGTAGGTTCAGAACCCATCCCGCAAAAGCTTCTTGAGGCGCGTAACCAATATCGGAGTGCTTTATAGTCCGCATGGTGCAGGTAGCTTCTCCAGGCCCTGCAATGCTCTTGCGTCACTAAGAGAACAAGCTCTGAAGTGTGCCTGTTCCTTCCGAGTATAACCCAAAGTCACCTGCTTCCAGAACCAAGCTCATATGCAGCATTCAAAACCGAGTGGGCGCTGGGTTCAGAAGTCGATCTCGGCCTCGACCTCGTATTCCTGATCGTCGACACCCTCAATCTTCTTGGCCCCCATACGACAGATGGCAATCTTCTCCACGGGCACGTCTTCCATCCAAACATGGTCGTCGTATCGGTCGAGGATGTCCGTCGCATCGATCGTCAGCTTCGATCCCTTCTTGCCGCGGACGCCCTTGACGTAGATGGTGTTGACAATCGTAGCGTGCAGCAACAGTCCGCGGTCGTCTTTGTCCATGACCCCGGCCTCCTCGAAGACGGCCCTGATCTTTTCACAGAACGCCTGGAAGATGCCTTCGGGGTTTGTCGGCGGCGCGTAGAGAACCGATGCCTTGCTGGGGTCGGCCTTGGGACCGGACTTCATGCAGTGTAAGCCGCGGAGCGTGATGTTCAACGAACTCGACGCCTGAGACGCGGCAGCCAAAGCAGTGACGGAGGACAACGGCTTAATGCCGGCGAGGATATCGCGAGGTTTCAGGCCCTCGAGAACCTCGATAGCTTTGCCGACGCCTTCATTGTTTGGGAAGCTCATGATGCCAAGGGTCAGGTGCAAGGTGCCTAGGGGGCGCACTGCGTCTGTTGGAATGGCGAAGCTGTCTTGGCTGGTAACGTCCGCCTTGAAGGCAGCCAGGCTCTTGGACAGCTGGGGCCGCGAGGCTGAAGTGACAAGAGGGATGCACAAAAAGTGCGTCGGCGGTGTCCTGGCGCTCGGGCGGGGAGGCATGGCGGCTTGTCTGGAAAGTAGAGGAGAGAAGGGCGGTGGTCTTGTTGATCTGTTGCAGCTCTAGGTCAATCTGCTAGACTTGCTAGACTCGTTAGACCCCGGCAGTTGCCCAAGTCAGAGTACGCTGAACGACGAGGAAAACCCCCGTTCCCAGTGCTGGAATTTGCGATGATTGAAAACTTCTACTAGTCACGTTAGACTTTGGTCCTTTGAGAGACCCCACGAACAGAGACAATGGCAGAAGCAACGCGCTCGGTTCTGTCAGTCTCCAGCGTACCTAGGTAAGTATTGATTGCTGGGAAACGCGCACCACTCACAGGGCTCCGTGGTCGCAGCAATCCGATAAACCCACCGCACAGGCCCTCCACGGTTCAGCCCCGAATGTGCGGCCACAAGCGCCGGGCCGCTAAAAATACCGTTCCGGCGGGGGGCTACGAACCCCAATGACAGAGGGGGTCCTCCCCGTCGGCCCCCAATGACAACCTTACATCGCTGGGGGGCGGAGGAGGGGGGGCGCCTGATGTACTTACTACGGTAATACTTTTGACGACTCCTCCAACCCCGGTGGGCATCATCTCCGCTGGGCAAGGCACCGACCAACCATCTCGAATCGCCATTTTGCCTCCCCCAAGGGTCTAAGGCCAGGCAACCGACGACTTGCCCAACTTTTTCGCTATCCTTCGAGCTTGTTGGCGTTGAAGCTCTCTCCAGCTCAAAAAAGGAGGTAAGTTTTGCATAAGCGAGGAAAGGGGAGGCAACCAAAAAAAAAAACCCAGGCCCGTCAGCTTCTCCGCCCTCCTTCACGACCAACTTTGTCCTTTACCTCCCCAACATGCAGTACCAAGACAGCTGCATCCTTCGTCTTCCCTGCCGTTCCCATGACAAAAGATAAGAAGCTCGGCCGCATGTCCACGACATCAGCGGAGAAGCGCCGCGCCTTCGTCCCCGGCGGCGGCGGCAGCAGCAGCAACGCCAATAACAACAGCGGCGGCGGCGGTGGTGGTGGTGGAAGCAGCAAGGACGGCAACACTAGCAGCGGCAGCCATACAGCCCCAGCAACACCGGTTCTTCCTCGAACAAGACGTCGTCGCAGGGCGGTTCCAGCACCCACGTCCTCCACACATCGAAACCGCGCCGGGGCAGCAACAGCGCCGCGAACATCATCGCCCCGCCTCCACGCGCCCACCACGCCTCCGCGAGCCCCAACCCCGAAGATGCTGCCGCCGCCGCCGTCGCTGCCGCGCCGCCAAACAGCAGCAAGGATGCCAAAGACAAGGAGTTGAAGCAGAAGGAGGCCTCCGGCGGCACCTCTGCCGGCGCAGGGAAAACATCCGGCGGCAGTGGCAGCAGCAGCGGCAGCGCCAAGGACAAGGACGCGCGGATAGCGCACCTGGAACGGGAGCTCGAGATCATGGAGCGTGAATTCACGCGCGAGCTCGACAAGCTCTCACAGAACGAGAGCGAGACGGCCGTCTTTTGGCAGGCCAAGCACAGCGACCTGAACAAGCAGTTCCTGCGCGCCGATACCGAGCTGCGTCTGCTCCGCCAGGAGGCCGAGGCCCGCGACGCCGACCGCGATGCCCTCCGTCGTGAGGCCGCCGAGCTGCGCGCCCAGGTCCGCGGGCTCAAGGAGTTTGTCAGTACGAGCACGCGAACCAGCGGGCAGACCTCGGATGAGGTCTTTTGCGACGGCATGGCGCGGTTGAGCAACGGGCTGCAGAACTGGGTCATTGTCAACTTCCGCAAGACCAAACTGGGTATGGCCATCCCCCATGTACCGAAGGTCGATGACGAACGGGAAAAGGGGGGGGTCCTCATATGGCTGACTGGTGACCAAAATTTGCAGATATAAGTGCCGCCAGCGAGGACGTCCGAGAGGAGCTCGGCCAGCTGGTGCCCATGTACGCCGATCTCGAACCCTCGGCCAAGGTCCACATGCTGCAGTCCGTCGTCTCGCGCGTGCTCGTCGATGCCATCTTCGACCCGTACTTCTTCGGGCTGTCGAAGGAGCAGGCAGCGCAGCTCAAGGCCGCGGAGCAGACACTCTCAAGTTTCGGTGCGTGGCCGGTTTTTCCCTTCTTCTTTTTCCTTCTTCTCCTGGTCTTGTCAAGGTCCCGGAAGCCGGAGGATGGAATTGTGCTAATCATGGCGAACGCAGTCGAGTCGCCCGAGGCGATCAACAACTGGCGCTCCGCGACTCTCGCCCTCCTCCACCGCGAGGCAGAGGCCAAGATGCAGGCCGAGACGTCAGCGGCGACAGACCGCGTCATCGCCCGCGTGAACCGCATCCTCGGCGCAGTCGTGGCGGCGGACACCCCCCGGCTACCGACGCCCGCGACGCAGCGCTCCGCGCCCTGGTCGCCTCCGCGGCCGACCTTGCCCGCCAGCTCGCCGTGCAAAAGGCCGTCTTCCGCGTCTTCGTCCCGGAAATCGTGCCCCACCAGCGCACGCGCTTCGACCCGGCCACCATGGAGGACATTGGCGGCGAGGACGAGGACGAGCTGGCGCGCCGCGACATCGCCTGCGTCACCTTCCCCGGCGTCATCAAGCGCGGCGACGAGAGCGGCGGGCACATGCAATATCAGAATGTCATTGCCAAGGCTAGAGTGCTATGTAGTCCTGAATAGATGTGACGATATGATGTCGAACCCTTCTTTCTCGTCATCCCTCCACTCTCGTGCTCGATCGACCTCGTGATGCAGGCCGGCTGTGGCCCTAGATCATTACACACGCACACATACACGACGCTCAGGCGGAACCATTCCGTATGACGCAAAACTCGAGGTAGGATGCCAACACATGCAAACTGCACATTGGCCTCAGCCTCGTCGCTTATCGTCGATTCCTTCCCCCTATCGGCCCTCGCCGCCGGCCCGTCCACATGATATGCGTGTAGACGCCACCATCTCCGTCCTTCCCGCGTGAGAAAACGAGCTAGACCAGAGTAGTGTGGGTGTCCTTCGTACATGGTGCTATCATCAAAGACTTCGGTTTCGAGCCATTGATCACCCATGAAAGTAGCGGCATAGAAACCGGCCATGCCGCGTGCCGACCAATTGGAAGAGCCGTTCATTGCGATTCTTGGCCCATTAGACATGCAGCTCATCCGCTGAGGGGGTGGGCAAGGAAGATAGAGGGAGAGAAGGAGAGCGGGGCTGGTCTCTCTCCCACCTTTTTTCTTCCCCCCACCATTGCCACATTATCATGCTTCGACTCAATGTAGTTCCTCTCTGTCGAAGGAGAAAAAGAGGGGAGGGTGAGGCTCTGCTTTCCCACCCCGGTTCGGACTCCAGTCGCTCCGGGTCGACAGGATTCCCCGATCCTGCATTCACACCTAACGCACGTTTCTTCCCCTTCCCCATGTTGTACTGATGAGCCGCCACAGTATGAATCTACGAACCACCAGTGACGCATAGCTCCAGTTACTGGGAAGGAGGCTTCCTGATTGTTTTGCGAAGTGATGCCGCATCTCGAGCCGTGTTCTTCCATGTTGGTCACTGTGAAAGTTGACCTTGTCCCTTTTTGCGTGTTAGTTAGTTCAAAACTCAACTTGAGTACAGAGCTCGCTGTTGGAGCTTCTTTCGGAAAACCCAGAGTTGTACTGCAGCAAGCCGCCGAACACCTGCTTACTCTGCCCCCCTCTTGCCTGCAGACCCCTGCTCTGTTCTCAACCATAGTGCCGCTGATATACACGTGTCCAGACCATAGTGGGCTGTAGTCGTCACCATTTTCAGATCGAAGCAGAACTGTCGATGGAAAGAAAGGGGCCCCCCATTGCGTGTCGTGGCAACTCTGATGCAACTCGGGCATGTATAACACTTCATTTCCAGCTCTCGAGCTGCCGAACCAGGACCGCAGCAGCCCTATGGAGTCCGACCTGCCATAGCTGCAGCTGATTCGATGCTAACACCAGCCCATGCGTTTACCCACGGGTTCGTCGATTTCATGCGGAAGATCGCAACTTTGGGGAGGAACTCCTTGAGAGGACGAGATCTTTTTGAGTGAATAACCGAGGTCCAGAATTGTTCCAGGCATCGGCCTATCCTATGCTCCAAGGTCAATCGGTGGAATCAGACTGGCCGGAAAGGGCCCAGGAGGTGTGGCTAGCCGTGACTACCCACCCCGAACGCGCGCCGCCGGCCTGGTTGCATGGGGAATCAATGAACAGTGTGCCAGCCGTTATGGGACAGCCGTATCGGTGTTGGAGTGATATCGATCCTTAAAGGCGGACGCGTATGCTCGATCCTCGAGGCCGCAGGCAAAGAGAGCGAGTCTTCTTTTCTCTTCCTTTCATATCTCCAAACGGTTCAGTCCATCTTCGTGTCGCGGGACCTCTCGCCCTGTGCACTTGCAGACTTGCCGTCGTATAGTGGGAGCATCCTTCTTCCTCTTATGTCGAAGTGCAGACACTAACCTGCAGGGACTGTCCGCAACACCAACCCCCAAGTGTTCCCCCTCTCGTGAGCAACACAAGAGTCTTCCCCCCTTCAACTCGGGCATCTCCTGTCGTCTCCTTGTTGTTGTTCATTGCTGCTCGCCATCGAAATCTCGAGCCAGGCATCGCCCTTGGGTCTGCACCCGTCTGGCAATAGTAAACAGACTTGGTCCATTTACTTGCCTTCGTTCGCTCCGCCGTTGAAGCCTTTTCGGTTGTGCCGAGAATATTGTTCATCCCGCAACGGTCAACTCGTCTCGAAGGTACACCTAAGATTTGCACGCCATGCAATCCAACGGCTCTGAGTCCAGTAGTCCATGCGACTTTTACCCACCAGCCTGGTATGGCCGGCAAGACTACGATGCCTCGATTCCTCGATCCATAGGCAGCGTGGGTCTTCACACGGCTTCCTCTTCCGCTTCGCAAAGCTCTGGGGATGGTTCTGGCAGTGGCAGTCAGAGCTATTACACACATGTACCAAGCAACATACCCTCATGTGATGAGTTCAGCATGCCTCGAGTATACTCTGAGACCCCACCTCCGTCGGCTTACACAGCACTCACCACTTTCTCCCGTGGCATCCTGCAACAACAGGCTACTCGTATACCAAGCAGACACATGCTTCATTGCGAATTTAAGCCTTGGACCGGCTGTCAAGAACAGTTCCAGCTTGACGAAGTCGATGCCTGGATCAGACACGCTGACCATGAGCACCTGCGAGGCAACTTTCCCGCGAAATGCATCTGCTGGTTTTGTGACGACTTCAATTTTAGCACCCAAGGTTGTCCAGATGCCAGATGCAATTTCACCAATCGTATGGAGCATATTGCGGGTCATATCCTGGATGGTGACCGTTTCGAGCAGAGGCGACCCGACTTCCACTATCTCGACCATGTATACACGACCGGGAAGATTTCGCGTCAGGCTTTCGAGTCAGCTAAAGATACAAATGAGGGACCCCGGCCTTTTGGGGAGGTTCATCCATGGGGCTGGAGACCTCCTAGGCGCGAGCCCGCAATCTGCGTGACAGCGGGCAGAAAGCGACGACAAAACGAGCGTTACTCCTAGGAGGTGAACACGTTGGTCTTCTTCGGAGGTTGTTGCCCTTGCATAACCGACAGTTCCGGAGAAGTGGGTAACGGACGCTTTGATATCGGGGCGGGCCGAAAAGCGGCGATGTCGATCAAATCCGGGGAAGGCGGTAAATTTCCCGATTTGCTTTTTGGGCTTTGGGCGAAGACGACGAACGTTCATCTGGTTTTCCATCTATCAACAAGGGATCTCCGGTATCCATGTCTTTAGGAAGGGTTTACACAAGGCAGTTCACCTTGGAGAAGACCCGCAGTTGCAACACAAATTGGATGGTCCTTCTGCCGTACAGACCCATAACCCGTGGTCGTTTGTGATGCTTGAGGGCTACCTATAGAGGTAAGGTATACTTCGGGCTTTGGCTGGTTGGTAGGTTGACCAAGGTGGATAGAAGTGAATGATGTCGGATCAGGCGGGCACATGTCGACATCTCGGGGGGTTTGTTCCCTCTTCTAGTGTGCCGAGGCCTTCTGGTGTCTTGGAGGCGATAAGGTATGACTCACTGTTTCCGGATGGTTTTTTTGCGCGAGGTTCTGCAGGTTTATTTTAGTTTACAGTCATTATCTGAGGATTGATTATGCAGAGGATGATTCTGTCTTATTGCCGATTGTTTGTGTCAGAAGAATGTCAAGGATAATGTATTTGAACGAACTCCCCCGGGCAGCTACGACCCGTCGGACCGTCAACGACTTACTACCGCACTTTTGCCTGCAGGGGCTGCTCCTTTCGATTTCGTTCCATGGTGCTTGCTGAATAGGGAAAGGAAGGAATCCGTCCCCACTCTCCGTCAGCACCGGGAACAGCATAGACAGGTTTAGGCACCAGGTCTTACAAAGTGTATATATTCCTGACGCTGGACGACTTTCATGCTCGACTCTCTCTTCTGAGGCCGGTCCGTCCAAATTCCATGACGTGAGCTTTGTTTGAAAGAAACACCCAAACCAAAAGTAAACTACGGGCGCGCCGTCTCCTACATCCCGCCTTATATCTCAAGTCCTGCCCTGTGGCCCAGCGCCGGCGGCCCTTGCCTCGCAAGCCTCGCCGAACCAATGGTGAACGAACCCACAACCACCGGAATCCTCGCCGCCCAATCGATGGACCGCTCTTGAAAAACAGGGCTGCGGCGTGCCGACATCCCCGAACACGCCGGTTTTCGCCAGTCACGTATGTTTCCGTCCCTTTTGCACTGCCCCGGTTGGGTCGCCAGGGGATAGACGGACGACTCGCCTGGGCTCGTACGGCGGTTTTTACTTCGGCGTTCCCGGCTTTGATCACATCTGTTTGGGTCGCAAGCTTTCGTGTTACTCGATACGAGAAAAGAAAGTTCCGCGAGACCCCGATAAGTCGACGACGGTGAGTATCTCCAAACCTATCCAAGCATGCGGTGCGAACATGTGCACCTCGCTAACCAACATTTCCCGGGATACGTCAGCACATCAAGCTTGCAGCTTTTCTGGCCCAAGCCCAGTCTGCATTGCTGCCAACGGGGACTCGGACAACAGGGCCTCACCATGCACGTTTGTGAACGCGCCATTTCCGGGGCAGAATATGCTCCTTGTTTTGCGAGTGGCGTAGTATGTCCCTAAGCTTGTATCTTTCATCAACTATAAATAATGAGAGAGATGCCGAGGTCGGGATGCGGATGAGTGTCTCCCGCAGTCTCGCTATGCTCCAAACTCCTTTCGTGCAGTATACGTCCTCCGCTATATTCCCGCCCACTCCATAATACCCTCTCGCCCGCCTTCCGAGGGTGCGCCCAGTCGCCGCTTAGTGAAACTCGGCATCGACGCGTCCATACCGCACACCATCCACTTTTAGCTCAAAGCCCAGGCCCGCACTGTCGACAATCATCTCGAGCGTAAAGTCGAGGTTGTCGAATTCCACTCCGCGTGTTGTCGTCAACCGTGTGAAAAGGCTCCTTGGCACCGCATTGAGATCGGTTGTCAACGTGCACACGTGGATAAGATCACGAGTGTACGCTGAGGGTGGGTCGTCCGCTTCACAAGCAATCAGGTCATCCGTCACCAGTAATGACTGCCCGGGCCTGAAGTTTCGAGTATAGTGGAATGCGATGGGCGATAAAGGCGATATTGCCTCTCCCTATCCGCAGATTTGGTCAGTACTGGTTCTCGTAGTTCTGACTAGGAATAGGGGCCAGGCGCCGTCTCACCTTTGCAATGTGCCACTGCATACGGTCCGACACCATCCACCGCTCCCAAAGTGGCGACCAATATCGCTCGCTGACCGAGTGTTTCTCTTCGTCGTACACCGTCGCGTACGAAGTACCGTAGTGGTACCTCGCCTTGCGGGATATCACCATGTTACCCTCCAAGCCTCGCAAGACCGCTCCTCGCACAACGGCCGTCCAGGCGTATACTGGCTGCATGACCTCTATCGAGCTCGTCTCCTGCAGCGCGGTCACGCTGCCGTGGGTTGGCCGCTCAGTGTATGGTGGCGGCGCGGCACTAGTGAAATGGGCCTTGAGTTTTCGGTAGAGGTAGTCGCTCTGGCCGAAACCTCCGACCAGCACGATACCCGACACGATACCGCCCTTGGCCCGGATGCCCGTGACCTGGCCCTGAACAAGGTCGCACACTTCTTTGACGACGGGTTCGAATATCTCCTTGATTTCCGCGGCTGACATGACCATGAAGCCGCAGTCCAACCCGGCCTCCTCGTCGTCGGGCAGACCTGGAAACCTAGAGCGGGTCAGACAGTTCTGGTTTCCAACTTCTGGAGGGGGATGACACCTACGGCACATTCACTTCCTGGTGCTCATCCTCGTTGAAATTGCGTTTTACAAACTCCTCAAAGTATCTCAGACCCATCTGCCACGTCTTGTTCTTCTTAACCTTCATCTCGTCGAAACGACTATGTCCCAGTTTGTTTCGGACATGCTCTTCAAATCTGTAGTTGAGAAATGCGCTGCCACAAAGGCCGCCAGTTCCAACGGCGGATTCCTCTACCTTGAGCGGCTTTAACGATATGATCTTATATGCGATTAGGCTGCAGCCACAGTTAGTAAGCACGGAGCTCACAGCCGGCCGTCGCAGACTTACTCAACGGTTCCACCGCCAGCATCACACACGATGAAGTTATCACCGGCGTTGAGGTGGTTCGGCTGTATTGCCTTTAGCGTGTACACGGCTGCAGCTTCAGGCTCGCTGATCATCTGAATCTCCGACTTGGACCCCATGCCCGCCCGTTCGGCCGCCTGGAGAGTCGTGTTCTTTGCTGCGTCCGACCACACGGCCGGGCAGGTCAAGACGAAGTCGACCTTGGTGGACTGCATGAAAGACTCGCCGTATCTCCGAGTGAGTGTGTCCATGGTGTGCTTATAGACCTGCGTGAGGTAGTCGCTCACGGCGTCCAGGACGTTCTTGTTGTAACGTTTCAATTGAGCCGCCGTGTCCAGTGGGCTGACGTAGAAGGGCAACTTCTGTGAGCGGTCTAGGAACAGCTTGATGCAGCGAAGGCGCGACTCTTCGGGCTTGAACTGGAACCCCCATTTCACCGTGGGCTCTGTGCCGGCCGCGGCGTTTGCAGGGAAATCATAGCTGATCTCGGTGGGCACCTTGTCGGAGGTAATGCCGTTGCCACCGGGCCATGTCTTGATAATCTCGACGTCGTCTGGTGTTGAGGTGTATACGGCAGCGACGCTGATGCGACTGTCAGCATGCCATCCCAAGTGATCACTGTCATGTCGATGTCGTCCGTCTGTGCTTTTGACAGGTGCGCAAAGAGCATCGAGAAATAAAGGGTAGGCTTCATTGCAAAATTGACACATGCCCGGGCAGTGACTCGCTATAAGGTACTTCAAACTGACGTGAGGTCAAAGAAGAGGCGCGACTCACCCTGAAAATGTGGTTCCAAAATCGACGCCGACAATCAGTCGATCGGTAGTGCCGAATAGTTCACGGGCAGGATCCCGGGGGGGGCGTTGACGGCTTCAGTAGAGGAATTCGGCGTGTAGTTGGCGAAGTAGCTGCTCCGGCTGGCCTGGTTCCTAACACTGCTGGAGCTTGGCCGAAGGGGAAGGTTGAAGCTCATGGTGGCAATATCTGGCATGCGCGCTCAAACCCATAACCTGCGGAAGCAATCCGACGGCAGGGAACAAAGCGAGCGGGACAAGCCCTCGCTGGCGGCGCAACAGAGGAGGGACCGACTAAGGAGATGTGCTCTTAGGGAGAATCGGGGTAGGCGTCGTCGGGAGCTGCGCGTCAAAGAGAAGAAGAGCCGGGCTGCGATTGTCTCTTCAGGACAGCAAGGCTACGGCCATGATCGTGGG
Organism: Colletotrichum falcatum; assembly: GCA_019425465.1. Lineage (NCBI taxonomy): Eukaryota > Fungi > Ascomycota > Sordariomycetes > Glomerellales > Glomerellaceae > Colletotrichum > Colletotrichum falcatum. The sequence goes on along the minus strand of SWKJ01000021.1, from coordinate 794,098 downwards.
GGGTTGGAAATGGCAGAGGAGGGGTTCAGTCCCGAGGTGGTGGGCGGACGCGGTTGGGGGCGGAAAGGAGGGAAAGTGACTGGACGAATCTGATGAGCGCAGCGTAAGGCAGGTCCAGGGAGCTGAAGAGAGGACCTCTAGCAATGACGACAAAGTAGCGACAGAAAGTTAGGATTTAATGGACACGATGTGCGCCTGGGCGATGACCCGAAGCTGCTGGTGTTTTGAGCACTCTGCTGCCTAACTGAGTCCCTGTCTTTCTCAATGAAGGAAGGAATGGACGTCGCTGGGCTGGTCAAGGTCGAGGTACCCTGAGCTCAACGCGCGCGAGGTAACGTATTTACCTACGTAGCTACAGGTAGGTAGGGACCCAAGGCAAGGTGGTAAGGTAAGAAAGAGGGGGAGGGGGAGGCAGAAAGGAACCATGGGCGAGCACTGCCCCACTAACGTGCCTACTTGCGCCGCCCAGAGGGCTGAAAGCGCGCCTCTAAGCAAGCTGCTCTAGCTAGGTACACTAGAGCTGGCTGCTGGCGTCCCCGCTATTGTTACTGGCCACTGTGCTCATGAGGCGCATGTGCAGGTGCAGGGCGACATAAGTACCGTGCTTCGGCATTCTAACCTAACATAACCCCCCCGGGATAACATCACGTGAGCCGCTTCGGGTCCTCGGCCGAGGCGCCGGATAAACTCCATTCTTGGCATGTCTCGCTTGGGCGACGTCAACGTACCACGCCTCGTCAGCCAAAATGATCGGCCAATTCCATACCTTTTCGATATGTTCTCTCGGGGACGATGCGGGCAATGACGAGTGGCGGCGTCGCTTTTGCTGCCCAGTCACCCAGTCTCTGAGGGGGGGGAGCGAAGTCTGGCGATCCTCTCTTGTTGTGTGTCTTTTCTCGAATGGCCGAAGGAGGACCTTATATAGTGGAGCGCTCGAATTTCGGGCGGATATGCCGACGACTCGGTGCCGAAAAACCACAAGTTTGAGCCCCATCGGGCGGACCGCATCACGTAATACGCTTGGCCAAAGCACATTCGCACACCGGCCTTTGAACGCCCTCCCTTAGTAGTAGGTACCTACCTAGGTACGCAAGCGACTAGCAAGACGAAGACTCTGGCCACGGCAGAGAGTCTTCGACAACGTTCCTACCATGGTCTATGCAATAGTTGACAGGTGACGGCGCTTTCCGTGTCCTTACCCGTATTTGGGGAGAATCCTGGATACTCATCCAAAGCGTCGTTAATAGGAGGAATTGAATTTCCATCTCATCAGGGCCGTTCAAGAGGCCATACCAGTGCCGTGCTCTAATCGCTGAGGTACAGTTGCCTAGGATGGAGGGTGCGGCTAGGCAGTGCAGTATTGAATATGGACCCGCGGGCGTCGATGGTGGAGTTCCGATGGGGCTTTGACATATGAGGTGTGTGATATAGATCTATCTATTGGCAATTTGGCACCCGGTGAGGGCTAGGCCGGCGGTGTGCCATCCGACGATAAACCTTAGGTCGTCCGTGTGTTTGAGGATATAGTAAACTAGCCAAATTTAGCCATTTTGGAACTGCAGCCCAGGAGTTGTGAATCAGAAGAGATATGCCGTCCCCAATACCTATTATGCGCGGTATCGGACGTTGCGCTTGAGTAAGGCGACGTTAGGGAAGGTATAGCATAGACGGACAGAAAACACCATGTCGCCTTCCGGGTCAATGAACTCTTGGCCCGGCGAGTCATATGCCCTGGCCCGACAAGTCCGCAACTCCCATCTCCGTCTGCAAACACCCGAATGCTTAAGATTGCGGGCTTGGACTGTTGCCAACATTGGCATTATGTGGTTGTGCATGTATTCGGGGTTACACGATGCCGGGCCCCGTCCTCGGTGCAACTCGAGCCTGGGGGCTACTTATAGGTCATATCTCGAGACTGACGGAATGCTTCAAACAACGGTGGCTTCTAGTTATGTCTCGGTTCATGCCCCAATAACGGCTCGAGGGGGTTGGGTTCGGCTGGCTGCAGAGCTCGGTTGATGTGTGGTCCACGAACCAGCCCTACGGAGCTGCAACTTGATCCACGCTAAACATAGGGTATCAGACACACCTGCGCGATGGAGACAGAGGGCCGGATGACACCCGGCGTTGGACAAGACACAGCCCACTGCCTCTGACCCTTTCTTTCCACAGTCCGAGACAACCAAGACACTGGCTTTGTTTTCTCGCCCACTGAAACGAACCTGCAGAGTTGTCAAGATCACGAATGCGCCCGTGATACAACTTCACACGTAGATAGACAAGCCAAGCCGTCTTCTTATGCCACTTCCCACCCGAAAGGTGCCCTCGTGACAGAAGACTAAAGTTGAGAGAGATAACGTCTCATATTGGATAGACTCAAAAAGATGTTTGTAACCTAGACAGATGAAACGGGTTCAGGCGGAACTATTCCCAGCAGGGTGTCTTTTTTCAGCCACGCTTGAACTTAAGGAACAAGATTTCTAAACTTTAGTTTGTAATTCAAACTCTTTTCTTCAAAGAAAACTTGATGATGCCCCTTGTGACTCGCCCAAATTGAAAGTCCATGACCCCAATCTTACCCTTATATATCTAGCCCGTTCACACATCCGACAATCATTGAATCGCATTCCATTCCACAACAATCACATACACTCACTCACATAAAAATAATTCGACCTCTATTAATCAGTTAAACATTGAATTTATTCAAGCACTTGGCCTATTACACCATGTCTCAGCCCTGGGGCTCAACATGGAATGGCTTGCCAAGAGAGATCCGGCTTCTCATCCTTAAATGCCTGATGCGAGACGGTTGCAAACTGGGGCCGTTGGCCACGGTGTCTCAAGAATGGCAAATGGAGATCGAGCGACATAACTTTTCTCGAATCAGACTAACTCCCTCACGTCTAGTCAATTTTAACGCGGTGATTCAAAGGAACCGGGCTCTCGTTACATATATCTGGTTCTGCTTAGAACTTGATGATTACGATTGTACCACATGCGCACCAAGCTGGCGAAATCTCACAGAAGAAGAGTATGGAGAGGCACTCGAGGTCAGCGATACAGATAAATATCCTATCACCACAGGATTCCAGGATGTGTTTTCGATTCTCAGCACATGGGATCTTTACAATGATCTAACACTCGATATCAGTATTTATTCACCCAGTGACTCGAAACATTGGTTCCAATACCTGACCTTTATGCCCGATGTCCCTTTGGGTATGCCGGGTGATCGTCATCTAGAGAAGATGATACTAAACCGAGACCACCATGACCCCCAACATGGGTGGGTTGCCGGTTTCCGACACTCGGCCCCACCCAGGACTGCTATCTTGAAAGTGTTCCATTCAGTCATGGAGGAAGGGCCGTTTGAGAGTGATCAGTCGGAGCTCCAGTGGTGGGATCAGCTTCCTTCAGTTCCAGCTGTAACCAGTTTACTTCTCCGGCAACAAAGCCGCCGGAGATGGAAGCCGGCTTCGCTAGCACGTATGTTTGTCCGGTTTCCCAGGCTTCAGGCAGTCTATTACGAACCCTGGAGGGAATGGGACATAATGCAGAGATTTACAGATGGAAGTGAGTACTGGTGCGCAGCCACTGTGTTCTTTCAGGTTGTTGCCCACCCTGAGTTATGTAGGTACTCATCTGCTAATGATCGGCTTCATCTGTCTAGGTTACCAACACCTTTTCGAGTCTATCCAACGGTACAACGATAGTCTCAAAAAACTCGTGGTCTTTGAGAATTTAAATCAACAGTATCCAGCTACTATGCAGCAATTTCAGTGGGGAGAGGACTTGTCCGGATGCAACAGCATCCGCGACCCCGACCCCGCTGTTAGCCAGATGGTTGCGCTCGCCAGTCTCAAACTTGAGCATCTCGCAGCATCCTTTATCGCAGATGCCAGCTATTTCTTGGAGATTGATCCAACCTGGGAGTGGCCCAACCTTACATCACTTGTTCTTACTTCAAAGTTACTCACGCCCGACGAGAATCCGACCGAGACTGGAGCTATGCTTCGGGCAGCAGCAGCAGCAGCAGCTACGAAGATGCCCCGGTTAGAAATAATGGAGATCTGGAACGGAAGAAAGGGGCTAGCAGCACTATTCAGATACCAGGCGTTCCATAACGTACAACAAGCTGAAATTGTTTGGAAAGGTACATGGAGGTTTATCATGGAAACATCCATTATTCAGGCTTGGGAAGCTGTCATGGGTCAGTATGGCGGCTGGAAACTCGAGTTGGTACAGGAACAACTGGACGGAGCTGCTATCGAGTCTCACGGCGATGCACTTCACTACTTGAAGCTTTCAAGCCAGGCCATTCGGCCCATCTCATTACAGCAGATCCGAATGGAACAGAAGGCTCTAGAGGGCGTAGACACCATACCACGCGAATGAAAACATCAATAAAAGGAAAGGCATAGCCCGCAAGCAACAAACATGGCGGTTCTGGGAGGCTGTCATTATGTACAAAAAGAAGCAAGGCAGAAACGGCCGGCAACTACAGATGATGATGGTCAATTCTGAGCATATCCGGGAAGGAGCAGAGGTCCCTCACGTTAGCATACAGATCACTGTTCATGTATATCGATTTGGGTTGGCCGGTGCCCCTCTTCTTCAACACACTCCCGCTTACGGGCTTCAGCTACGCACCATGCTGCTTGGTGAACTTGGCGGCAGTCAAGGTGGTATGTGTAGCTGAGTAATCTTTGCCATGTGTGGGGGGCGCATCACGAACTGGAGCAGCGATACTGCATGTATTGGTGCAAAGTGAGGGTGAGGAGAGGAAGAAAACTATCGCATAACAAAATGATGAATGCTGCTAGTTATTACATAGCAGTAACTAACTAATTGCTATTTCCCAAGGGCGAGGTGGTCGGCCCCGGTGTTGTATGTGTTTTGTCTTTCTTTTGGAACATACGTTCAAGTGTCCAGACTGCTTACAGGGGTTTGGAGCTATATCTGTATTAGTACGTCTAGGTGTATGATATGATTTCTGCATGATTTTCACGCGTTTTTAATAGTAAACATCATGTTCAAAAAGGCCGAGGTGGGCGGCACGGCATGCGAAAATTCAAACCCGTTCTCATCCTCAGTCAGACGCCCATTCTGCCACGACCTATACCCCCCCCATACAACTACCTCATCAATCTTCTTCACCCCCAACACACCCTTATGCTGTATCAGCATCCACGCTGTCCCCGCGCCGTGTGTAGTTCCTAGAATAGCATCCCCCTGCCGCGTGCCCATTTTAATCTTTGCGCGGTCCTTCCACCCCGGGACGCGTTTATGGCCTATCTCCCTGAGTGCATTTACAACCATCCTTACTGTTGGTTGATATATAACGTTTGTTCGGAAGATAACCTTGAGGTTTTTAGGGTTGGCTGTTTTATGCTGGCATCCCTTCAGCCACTGGAAAACAGCAAGGTCAGAGAGCGCGTATAGGTCAGGCACAGTTCCATGATCGTAATCTTTAACTATGTGTGCAGGGCTTATGTTGTTATCAAAGATAAATACCCCAGCAGAAGGGTTAACCAAGTTAATGTAGGCGGCTCCTGTTGGCTAAGCAGAAGCGTTAGTATAGATCAGCTGTGGATAATACGCCGTCCTAGGGTTTACTTACCTCTCCCTTTTTACCATTCGCCTGGGTAAATATCTTATTATGATAATAAGAATACTGACCAGACTGCGTCTCATCAACCCTGAGCGCTTTGAGCGCCTCCTTGAGATATTTTGACGACTCTGGCGTATGTTTGAAGGGATACCATTCGGAGCTCAGAGTCCATCCCCACCGTACTGCATCGTTTGGATCCTGGAAGGGGCTTTTTACATTCGCCCGTGTAGCTTGCGCGTTGCCAAGCAGCATTAGCCCCCGAAGGTACTCGCCCTTCTTAACGCGGCCTTGATAGTGGCTAGGAAACTCGGGGAACTGGCCCGCGCGCCTGGAAACCTTGAGCGCTGGCGCTGTGGGAGACGCGGTGAGGAGGCTGACTTGGAGGAAGAGGAGGGCCAGCAACAACAGGCTCTCGAGCCTGGTGAAAAACGTTGCCTTGGTCATTGTTGGAACGAACAAGACCGTTCTCATGGTAACACGATCAGGTGTAGAAAATTTTCAAGGAGCGAGACTCTGGCCTAATTCATTTTATACCAACAGGTCGCGGGGAACGATGGGATTGGAATCCTATCTTGTAATATTCGCAGAAAAGCATAAGCCAGCATGATGACGGAGTGGCCGAGATCATCAGATACCTACTATACAGCAGCCCACAGGGTATCATTGGATCAAATTTCAAGCTAGTGCGCTCTCTGGGCTGCTGTATTATTCATCTTTACTGTTACTAGGGTTGCACGTAAACTGACGGACACGGGATCAAGCCTGTGTTAGCAAGGCAACAGTTAAAGTGTGGGCAATCACTGGGCATATGTATCTCAGCGCTACGTAGTATATGTTGAGGCGACGAAATCTAGAACTTGGATGGGAGCTTTGCCTTCTGATGATGGAAGTGTCATACCGACGACGACGACAATACAGTCTCAAACCAAGCAATAATCGTACAGGGGCCAATAGGGTTGTGATTGAAAGGCTATTAGAGAAGAAGGACGTTTTTGGGGTTTGAAATGGCTAATGGTGTGGTCATAATTTTCCCGTATCGAAAAGCCAGTATCGTGACCTTGAGCCCCGAGTTTACAGCCATACGAAGCCTGCAGAACAAACCCATGCGTAAACCAGTCGGTTCGAGGCACGCCCGACTGCCAATTCGGAGCCAGCGCATACCGTCAGGCAAACGAGAGACACCTCTGCCGGTGGGCAACACAGCTCGGCAAGTATTTGTCAACGCCGAGGCATGCAGAGAGACAATCGGATCAACCAAGGAAGAATGTGACCAAGGTCGCCGTCAGCCCGCATCTAATCCGAACGGCAGCAGCACGCAAGACGGCGCATGCTTTTCTCCTGGTGACCTGCGTCAACGGAGGCCGAAAGGCCAGCAGCCATGTATGTCCTCCTCCTCTGGCCCCTCGTGTGCCCTTCCCTCGTAGGTCTAGGTAGACGAAAGCCATCGCATTCCGGGAAGAGCGGTACCCCTCCCCCTCCTCCCCCTCCCCCCCCTCCTCCCCCTCCCCCTAAACCCACAGTCGGCCATCGAGAAACGGCCGAATACCCGTACTCGAGAAACACATGTACCTACCAAGCTGGACGACCAAACAAAAACGAATTTCAGCCAGGGCAAGCATGAAAACGAAGTGGGAAAAAAAAGAAGAACAAAACATAGCCGTCCCATACCCCCCCCCCCATTTCCCGGTTCCACCCCCCCCCTCCCCCTGGCCGGCCGCAGCAAACGCAGCCCAGATCCTCCTACGTCGTCGGCACCAGTGTATGCACGCCTGGTTAACACACACACCCCCATTTTAACCTACCTAGGGTGCCTCGCCTTGCAGAGCTGCCGCGTACCTACCTACGCATAGCATTTTCTCGCGCATAAATTCCTATATCCCTGCTCCGTCTAGGTCGATTGCGCCCTCTCGCTGATGCAGGTTTTCAGTGCCTAAGCTAGGTACCGAAAGGTAAGAATGGGTACGAAGTACGTCGTTTCCGTCCGAACCTCGCCGCCTGCCACGGGCGGGCCCTGTCAGCTCACCGCTGCTGCATTACATTCCCCCACACTGCACCCACACACCACCACCTGCAAATCACCCCCCCCCCCCCCCCCCCCCAAAAAAAAAAGGCTTCGCACCCGCAAGGCACACCACGCACGCTACATACCGGAACGGACTACCGGCTGGCTGTGGGAAAGGCGTCCAAGCCACAACCGCCCGCGCTCGCTCGCATGTCTAAACCATCCGAAGTGTTGGGCCAAGAGTCAATTCGAACAAGTCCTCGTATTTTGTTCTTCTGTCTTTCCTCTCTCCTTGGCCATCAGATGGTCAACACCAGACACACTTCACAGGACTCTCTCAAAAGACAGTAAATATGGTTCACGACCAGTGGGCACCGCTAGGATGCCACGTTATTATTATGTAGTATTGTTCCAGCAGGACTCCAATGACCATCCCGCCTACGTACAGTTTCCCCCTAGTCCTCCCGCCCGTCCTGAGTATTTACTTTTATCCCACCACCTCGTCCTCGAACCAAGAAATAAATGATAGTTCCCGAACGCTTGCTAACACACAAACGCGGGACTCAGCATTGCCGAGTAGCTTCGATAGGGTTGCCCATATGTATACCATTCGTGTCTTTCCACGGTCCATATATGACAAACTATTCCATTTGGGTCATCCTTTGGCCCCAACATGGCTTTTCCCGAGTCGTCTGACGTGTCCAGCCCGCAGAGAATCTAGAAGAAAAAAAACTTGTGTCGTTGTCCTTCCCTGTACAGAATTGCGCGATCATAGTTGACACCCTTATCTTTGCCTCCCCAATCCCTATTGAACCGTGTTCTTTTTCTTCCAGGTTGGGAGACCGCCACTCCTTGCCCATGTGAGTCCCAGGAACAAAAGAAATGATGTTTTTGGTACAGGATGCCATTGGCAGCCCTTCCAGTCTATAGTATGGGTATTTCGAAACAGATGAATCGATGAAAGATATGAAGGGGTAAAAAAAGCAGAGATGAAAATTTACGCAATGGCGGAAAGGTATGCCGCCTTGTGGTATCGAAGATATCGTGGAGTAATCGAAATGCCACCCTGCTCCCCAATACAGGGGCAAAAGGAAACCGAGATCCGGGATTAAACCCGCCTCAATCCGAGTGAGGTTGGTTCACCGGCAAACGCCAAAAGCCAAAAACGAGAAAGAAAAAACACCAGGCCCCATGGATGTGAGTACTCAAGAAACCGTTGTGCTGAACCAGGCACAGCCTCGAAGCAGGCAACTTAGAACCGGTTGCTGGCAGCCCAGATGCTAGCAGACGCCGAAGCAGCCCATTCGCTCTCCTCGTATGGGGGAGTAGGCCACTTGTATTGGCTCTCGGTCCCGTGCGATTTTTGAAGGTTCAAGGGCTTAGGTGCGACGGCTTCGTGGTTGTCGCCGAAGAGGACTGAGTTGCCGTTGGCCGAGGGAGACGGGGTCGGGTACGGGTTCGAGATGCCGGCATTGCTGGCAGACTGGCGCAGGCCCGGCTTTCCGTCCTTCTCAAGGCGGTTCATGGCGCGGTGGGTCGAGTTGAGAACCTCGTCAAGCAACTCGTCCTCCTCGTCCGGTGCATCGTAGTGCTGCACACCCTGGCGTCGGTTTCGGTTCGAGGTCGGCGCAGTTCCTCTTGCAGCAACCATCAGGTTGTCGACCGACCGCGGTTGATGATGCGGCAAAGAGTGATGTCTCTTGAGAGTGCTGCTGGGGGTAATGAGGTGTGCAGGTGGGACAGGAGCATGGTCCTGGCTCTGGTTCTGCTTCTGCTGAACGTCCCTAAGGGCCTTGTCAAGGGGCTCGTATATCTCCGTAGGCTTTGGTGGGGGAGTAGGCGCGTTGTCAATCACCATTGAGGATCGGTTGCTGTTCCAAGGACCGCAGCCAGCCTGGGCTTCGACATCGTCGGAGTTAGGAGACATAGGGGCCTGATGCCTGCCTGAGAAACGGCGAGCGCGCTTCCTGAGGTGCGAAAAAAAGCTTTCCTTGTGACCGTTGGGCGGCGATGCGAGACCGCCGTTGCCATTCAGTGCCCTCTCGGCCTGCTGTCGGTGAATTTCCGCGTAGTTGTTAGTGCTCGAGGCAACCGACAACTGCCTGCCAATCTTCTTCTTGTCTTCAATCTGAACAGTACGATGCCTGTTGTTGGCGTACGCATCGTTATAGGTGACACCGTTCCTTGCTTCGGCGGTCACGGCGTCGGACAAGGGAGAAATGGGACGAATCGTGGGGAGTATCGGCATGGGGGCGACGTTTGACGGGCCATTTGACCAGGTCGTGCGCTTCGGCTGAGCGGGACGCGTCTTGGGGACGGGGACCTCGTTTGTCGTTTGCGAAGGAACGGGAGAAGGTCTCGGTGTCGGATCTTTGGAAATGGGTTGAGGAGCAACAACCTCGGCGCTTTCCGAGCGACCGATGAGAGATTTTCTGAACCAAGACGGCTTGGAAGACGTGGGGGTAGAAGAGTTGGAGTTAGTAGCAACCTTGAGATCAGACTGCTTGCGGCCCAAAATCCTCGAAGCCGAAGACTTCGGCCTCAGAGGGTCAACGGCATCAGCAAAGTACTCGTGAGCAATTGCCTGGGTCGAGGTCGGGCGAGCCTTGGGGTCCCACATAAGGCACCACGTAACGAAGTGACTCAGCGAGGCCGGCCACTGCGGTTGTTGCAAAATCGTGTCCATGGCATGGGGAGCCATCTTGGGGAACGAGAAGCCGAGCTTGCCGGCGAGTCTGGTACCATCCTTCCATTCGCCGCCGCCAACGCGGCCACCGGACTTGTTGTACCAGTTCCCGGGGCTTCCCATAATCTCGCAGACTCTCCAAACTTGGTCGACCTCGTTGCCGCCAGGGAAGAGTGGCTTGAGAGTGGCGATTTCGACGGCCATGGCACCGACAGCCCAGATGTCGACCGGAGCCGAATACTCGCCAGCACGAAGAAGCACTTCGGGTGCACGGTACCATCTCGTCGAAACGTACGTTGTGTAAGGCAACCTGGAGTGCGTTTCACGAGCGAGACCAAAGTCGGCGATCTTCACGGTGTAGCTGGGCGGCGTGGAGGGAGGAGTGACGAGGGCCGAGTACCTGCGGAAAGAGGTGACGGCGTCTTGGTGGGCAGAGGTGGAGACGAGGATGTTCTCGGGCTTGATGTCGCGATGGAAAAAGTGGTGTGCGTGGATGTGCTCGAGGCCATGCATGATCTGGAAAAGAATGCTCTTGACGCTGGCGTTGTCAAGGCACTTGTGGTCGCGGGCCTTCATCAATTGGTACAAGTTGCCCTCCATGTACTCCATGGCGATGTGCAGCTTCTTGCTGTAGGGGTCGAGGAAAATGTCGAGGGCGGGGACGAGGTGGGCATGGTTCGGAAGCGTCTTGAGGAAGACGACCTCGCGGAGTTCCAAGCACGGGGCGAAGGACTCGAATGTCTTCTTCATGGTTTTGATGGCGACCTAAAAGGCACGGTAAGCTGGTGTGATGCAGCGGGATCGACCTGCAGGTACTTACCACCGTACCGCGGCGAGCCACACTAGCACCTGCGCTACGGACTCGGGCGAGGACGACACTACCGAAGCTACCATCTCCGATTTCTTTGAGCACCTCGAATCTGTCTTCGAGAGCCATGTTGTTGGCAGAGTGGGATGAGGACCCTCTATGGGTCAAGTCGTGTGCGACCGTCATCCTGTGTGGTTGTGTAGTGGGTTGTGATCGTTGATTCCAGTCAAGATCCTCGTGACTATGGTGTTTCTGGGGGCGGGTCAGCTGGTCAAGGCCGCTTCTCAGGCGTGTGAGCCTGGACCGTACCAACGCTGTGCCGAACTAGGAGGAGCTCTTTGTAAGAGCCGCTTGCGAGATCTGTGGCATTCAGACCGGCCTTGGTTGGAGGGCTATCCGTGCTATGTAGTACGATTGGGGTACCGGTGGCTAGGTGGTGGTGGGTGGTGTTTGACGAAGAAGTGTTGGAAGGTTGAGGTCAAGGAAAATGGTGTGCGTGTGTTGCTGCTTGTATTGGGTCGGACCGGTTGATGTTGGAAATAGGAAAAAAAGCGTTAATGAGTGAGCTGGGATGGACCAAGAGAGCGAAACCAGATGAAGAAGAGGAGACAAAGAGGGGACAGGCGAAGACCAGGAGGTGGATGATATTATTAAGAGAGCCAGGTAAGGGTCCAGGGGGTGAGAATGGAGCTAGAACCAGTCGATCGGGGATGGATCCTCAGACGTGGGTATCCAGAAGGTACACGATATTGTCGGGTGCGTGGGTCGAGATTGCGATGATGAGGAAGCGACCCTGGGAAGTTGGACGGGGGGTTGGGAGACGGTTGACCAGGTTTTGTTGGTTTGTTCGCTTGGGAAGCACTGTAGAAGCGTGTCGAATTGTGCGTGAAGCTTGGCTGGGCGGAGTAGTGAGCATCAACGCACGAGTCGATATCTGCCTCTCGGTGGCGGCGGCGGCGGTGGTGGTGGTGGTGTTGTTGTTGTTGTTGTTTTTTGTACGTACGTCCGTCTGTCTGCGATGCAAGTGCTTGGATGTAGTCCAGGAATTTGCATGTATGTAGATGCGGATGTAATCGCGGGCCAGAGGGCAGTCAACCAGTGCTTTGCAAACTTGATGGGATAGCTACGCTGCTTGCTGGTCCGGAGAACTGCGACGCATCCGAGTGTTAAAAACGAGGGACGAAGAAACGGACAAGAGTGGAAGGGGGCAGGGAAGTTGGAGGGAGGGGAGGAGCAAGCGAGGCGAGGGAAAGGGAGAGCGGGAATGAACGGGGTGACGAGGGTCGAGGGACGGAGAGAGACAGAGAGAGAGAGAGAGAGAGAGAGAGAGAGAGAGAGAGAGAGAGAGAGCGAGACAGCGCGTGTGGTGTGTGTGAGAGAGAATGGTAGGGAAGAAACCCACACGATCCAGCAGAGTGATTCACCGTGGACCCGCGCGTCGGGATGGGCGAGGACGAGGGTAATGGGGACCCAGCAAGCCTTGGAGACAGAGGAGCACCAGGAGGTACTTCCGCAGGTACTGGGTGGTGTGTGCTGTGTAACTTGGGGCAGGGCCAAAAAGCGCGGTGCTAAACGCAGTGAAGAGTGAAATTAATTGAGGCGACCGGGAGAGGGAGATAGATGGAAGAATGGAGCGAGGAGCGAGGAGCCGGGCACTATGCCGTCCAGTCGAAGGTGGCCAGGGGCCCGTTCATAGCATGAATGAACGAATCTGGGGGGGGTGAAAGAGGTAAGAGAGTGAAAGTCGCTGTGATAGGGGCACAATCTCGCTAATGATTTTGGGGGAGTGCAGTCGTCTTTTTTTTTTTTACCCTTTCCTCGAGATCCCTTGGCGGGCCAATTTGCGCTGGAGGGGTGAGAGTAGGGAGGGGCGGGGGGTGCAGGTGAGTTTTGGGAGGAGAGCCTGGGATCTGGGCCAAAGAAGCCTAGGTGAGGTAGGGGTAGGGGACCAGGGTCAGGTTGCGAGTAGGGGGGTGTGTGTGTGTGTGTGCCTCCCTCTGCCTTTCTCTCTCTCTCTCTCTCTCTCTCTCTCTCTGGATCTTCTGTCTTGTCTTGTTCCGGAGAGAACAGAGGAAGAAGAAGCGTGTTTGCATGATACGGAGATGATGTGTGTACGTACGCAAGATAACCGGTATCGGTGGAGGGGGACGAAAGAGTGAGGGAGAATACCTGCCTCAGCAATAGAGGACAGAAGAAACAAGATAGGGGGAAAAGAAGAAGATGATGATGGTGGTGGTGGTGGGTTGCAGCAGGGCGACTCGGTTTGATTATGTTCGGACGTTGGTGCAAGTGCGCGGCAAGGGTTTCTCGTTGACTTTTCTTATTTTCGTGCCTTTCTATCGAACGGTCGGGAGTCTAATGTGTCTGATTTGTCTGATGTGTCTGGTTTGTCTGGTCTTGTGGTGGTTTGATGGTGTGCCTGATGGCTTGTCGCTCGGATCCTTAGGATGGATTATTGTTCGTTGGAATTGCAATCCTCTGTCTAGACTGGCGATGGTATTGACTTGCTCTCCCGCCGTCACGGGCCACGGACTGTCTAATATGTCCGTTCCCTCCCATCAACCCCCTCGTGCTTGGCCCTCCCCCCATCCTCTCAATGGTGTTTTCTTCCCGCCTGTATTGACTTGACAGATGGACATTTGACCGGTTGAACGGGAAGATAAGGGTTGCGCATGCACACCGCACCGCGCAAGCCTTTCACCAGACTCCCAACGAATGTGGTCCACTCCAGACAGACGACGGGATGTGAGTTGATGGGGCAGCGGCGATGCTTGATGAACTGGCATTACCCAACTGAGCATTTATGGCCGGGGCGGTCGGCAGTGATGGCAGAGAAACGCAGAGCTCATTGCCCAATGGAGCATGGCTGGGTCCGCTTCAAGCCAGTCGTCCACGAATACACTTCGGCGAGGCAAGTAGCCTCTGGACATGGGACGTCCTGCAGATTGCTGCGAGCCGTGGCAGCGACACCGACTCCAACCCCAGCCGCAGTAGCAGAGAGAAAAAGTCAAAATGACCCGCGACAAGTGCGAAGCGACTCCGTACATGCCTACACTAGGTACATACGCAAGCCGGTGGCAGCGACACCGTCAGCATCATGGCGCGTGCAGGATGAGGATGGATAGTGCGGACCTCGGCGCAGCGGAGCAAGTAATGTGTGCGTGTGGTGTTGTGAGATGCCAGCACAACATCACAACAGGCAAATCGCATGCGCAGACACTCACTCAGCATCCGTCAAGATGCGGCAAGTACTACCTAGGTAGGTAGGGACGGCGACGCCTCAGGCGCGCGAACCGTTCCTGACGGTGAGCGCATGCACGAGTAAATGCCACGCCGCCCCGCAGGCCTCAGGGCATGACGGCGAACCAGGGCCAGTTATGGAGTTCCGCGATGGCAAATCCTGCAGCCTTATTCGAGGATGTGTGCAAAAGAGGTGGAGCAACGGAGGGCGGATCGGGGGCCCTTGGTCTGGTGAATGATGCGCTCCAGGAATCTCATATGTAATGTGTAGGTATTCGCACCCGTATTCTTGTACCTTTTTTCCCCCTCCACTTCTTTCCTTTTTTCAATTCGCCCTTATGCTCGTGTGTCTCTCTCTTGTCTCGTTGTGATACGTACCAGTGCCAGTGCTGAATGCTGTTGAATCAGTCAACGTCCTCTGTGGTTTGACGGTTGTGAGAAGGGAGACCCTGGCAAGTTGGCAACGTCCGTGGCAAGGGACCAAGAAAGAGGACAATGCGGCACAGTGACACTTCGGTGGATGGCCTGCCCAGCCCGGCTCTGGCGGGCGGGCGGGCGGGCTGGACGCATAGGAACGCCTTGATCTGGATGACCTGATACCAAGGTACCGTATCCCTCTGGTGGCCGGGTACCTAGTAGTATATCCGCAGACGGGAGACATTGGGGGCGAAGAGGCAAAATAGTGGCCATGTGCCTGCGTTCAACGCTGGTAGGTAAGAGGCTGTCGGCAGAGTCAGGTTGGCCGCTGCTGGACTGTTCAGGCGCATGAAGACGCGTTTCCACTCTTTGTACTAAACGAAGAGCGGGAGAAAAGGGGAACCCGGCCAAGGTGCGGCGAGCTTGCTGCCCATCGCCAATGCTAGGTAGTTACCTAGGTAGCGTCTCTGTGGTGCATCCGTAGGCTGGGGGAAAAGGGTCTCAAAGGGGTCCAGGTCCCGGTCCTCGTGCTAATGGTGTGCAGTTGCTGTATCCGTACTACCTACGGTACTAGTGTATGATGTGTGTATAGTATCATCCATCGGGGCAAAGGACCGTTCGGTGTCAGCGTCCTTCTCTCCATCAGGGTAATTGTCATTTCAAGACTTGAAACCGAGCTCGAGGAGGCGTTTCTGGCGATGGATAGACTGATGCATCACATCACCAAAACAAGAGAAATAATAAAAAAAGGGGGTCGGGAGCCTCGGGGAAGGTGGAAAGTGGATGCAGCTTCATGTCTGCCCGTTTGGTCGGTAGTGTACCTATTAGGTAGGTAGGTACGATGGGCCATGGGTAGGTGTCTACGTACCTACCTAAGTATCGAGATACCTTGTAGTCGCGCAGTTTACAGTACGTGCCTCCAACTGCGGAGCCACTGAAGGTACGTACCTGGCTTGTCATTGTCTCCTCTCCTGTTTGGTGTGGTTACGGCAGGGACGTCTGCGCATTTTCGCAACGCGACGTCGACGCGATCAAACAACGACCGGGACGTGGCAGAGGTTCGATGTTGGAGCGCGCAAAGCAGCATGAGATGGAGCTCCTTTTTCTGCCATAGTTCGCTTCAAACCCCACCAATCTGCGTATCTATCATACCTAGGTATCTAGGTATTCGTACACTAGCACTAGGTATCCGTATTCACGTTGCCTTCCGTCTCTGATAAGATCCGCTTGGGCGCACGTACCACTGGCTTAAGTAGGATGGTAGAGGTGTCCTGCAAGTGGCAACGGCTGGCGAGTCGAGTGCAAAACAGGGAAGAGCCGAGAGGGGCGAAGGAAATTGTCCACGCCGGCGAGTCGATCAACCGGGGAGGGGAGGGGGGGGCGGGGAGCCATTTCGCACTACACTAGGGTCCCCAGAGCTTAAAGATGCCCAAGATTGGTCGGCAACGTTGGGCTTCACACTTCGATTGGCATCATCCCGTCCTCAATCCTTCCCATGAAGGCCAAAAGAGGGCCAGAATGCTTGCTGTTGTGCAAGCATAGCGCCGCCAATAGATCGCGGTGGTGTGCCGGACTGCCCGCACAAGCCCACTACTTGGGTAGGTAGATTCGCTTGTGCTAGACCCGTGTGTCCGATTACGCCGCCAGGCCTGAGAGAGTGCTACGATGTTCAGGTACGGCGGCCCATCTTTCCTCTTGAGCTGTGAGGGAGGTACTTGGTACCTGCCCCGCCTTGCATTGGTGGATTGCCTTGTTGTAGCTGCCGCATCAGTGCCTTCGGCACCATTGGATGCCAGATGCCAGGGGCACAGAAGACCAGTGGAAGCATCCGAATGGTGGTGTGGGGGAGACGTGACGAGTCTGATGACCCGAACCCAAGCTCGTGAGTTGAGGCACATTACTACTATAATAAACTACTCCGTACCTACCTAGGTAATACACCGGACGTAGCTTGCTACGGAGTAGCTATCTTTTGACCACCGCAAACCTGCCTGCCTGCCTGCCTACCTACCTAGGTACGGGTGCATCTCCTACAAGGAAACGTGGAAACGCACCCTGCAGACTTGTAATTGTGCAGGCGTTTCTCGACGTTTCACCTTCTGCCATTAAAAACTACTAGTGTACGAATAATACCTACCTAGATGCCGGATGCTACCCCACAGCATTGGCCGACAGCGCACAATTTATCGCTTGCCCAGAATCACAATGAGATGATGAAAATCAAACGTCCTTGAGCCCTTGACGTGAGCCAGCAGTGCGGGGTCATCGCTTTATTGGTATCCGCCATATGCCCTTGCAAGCTGCTGGCTCACTTTGCTCGGGGACTGCGGAACGGCCCTAGAAAGCCTTGGTTCGTCAGAGGTGAAATAAGGACAGAGAGGAATGTCAGCGCGCAAGCCCGGATTGCACCTCGGCAAGCGAGCTGCCGATAACCAACATCCATCCACCTACATGGTGACATCAGTCGCGCTCAAAAAGTCATTGATCTTCCTTTTTTTCTCTATATTCGTACCTGGCTCAAGCTTAACTACGTATACGTAGCACTACGTATGTATTGGTGTGGTTGGGACATGATTGTGTGGCCAAAGAAGCGCGTCAGTGTGGGCCGGCAGTATACGCGCTAAGTCAGGAACAAGAAAGAAGAAGAAAAGAAAAGCAGGAACAGGGCACAGTGGAAGAAAAAAAACGTGGAGGCAGCCCACCAGGGCATTCGCCAATTGATGAGCGGCGGATGGGCACGCCCAGCATTCCCAGCAGCCTGACCTTAAGTGACCCGGGAGAAATGATGAAACACGACGGGAAGGTTGCGGGAAAGGGGATCGAGAGCGCAAAAAGGAAGACTGGATGATGCCATGACAGCACTGACTACCGTATGTACCAAGGGGGAGGGTTTCTGCCCGTCCTAGCCCAGGAATGGCAATGAGCTACATGAGCATTGAACTTGTCCGTTAGCCCAGTACGAACAGGTACTTTTTAAATGACATAAGAGCGTTCGTTTACGAGAGAGGTATCCGTAGTGTAAAGAAAGGCATCGCTTCCGTGACATGCTAGGTATTTGGGTAGCAACCGCCGTTACCGCGACATCCCAAGTCCCTCTGAGAGCGTTCAGCGCAGCTGTGAACTCAATGTTCAGCCGTTTGCCTGAATCAAGCCGCCAGGACGCAAGGACTGTCGACATAGGACGGCTCGGTTTTGTGCACCCCCTCCAACCCCCCCCCCCCCCCCCCCCCCCCCCCCAAAATACCAGGCATTTGAGCCGAACCCAATTCCTTGGTCACGAGCCAAATCGGTATACGAATACTCGACTGGCCGAGGCAGTAGGGGAAACCTGTTCACCCTGTTCACCTTCGTGCTGTCACAGCGTGAATATTCGTACCTACGCAGTATGTACCTTGAAGTTGGACGGGGATATCCAGTTCTTGTCAAGCTGGTCCCGAACACAGGGCCGGAACGGGTGATGGACCCCTCCCCTCCCCCTTCCCTCTCGCACTCAATTTCAATCCCTCTCGCCTGTGAATGCGTGCCAGGATTTCGGGGCTCAGGGGATGGTTGATCTTTTGGGAAGGCTCGCCGTTGCCCGCACCAACCAACGGAGCCCATGGAGCAGAAGAAAAAAGAGAGAAGAAGGATCCTCTTTCCGCTTGTCCCGAGCCCAAATGACACACTGGAGGAATGTTCGATATTTTTTGGGGCCCATCTAAAGGAAAACGTCTGGAACATGACCTCCGTCGATAGGTATTCCTGCTCCGACGGGAGGGGAAAGACCACCGCTTCCATGTGCTTTGGTTGCTTAGAAGAATGATTTGCCGCCTTGCCGCTGGCGAAGCTGCAAACACCCGTTCGTCCCTGCGTCTTACATCTGCCACACCAACGCCAAAGTGCCAAGTGCCAGGAAACATGCGCTCAGTTACCTACCTACAGAGCGGTACACACCACTGCCACCTCACATCATCCGTTGATACTCGTGTCGTGTCGACCTTGGCTCTTTTCCAGGGAAATGATGTTTGTCAAACCACCCCGCCACCGAGTATCCTTTCTCAGCAACCTCCCCTCCCCCTCCCTCCCCTCCTCACATTCCACGGGCCTTTCGTTTTGATTAGCAACCAGGGGCGGACCATCATCCCGGAGAGGGGACTGAGATGAAGAGAGCTGCCGATCGACACACGCCATGAGGAATGTTGGGCACCACGCCGTCGGGGCAATCTGAGAGCCACTTTCCGCGAGTCCGTGCCGTTGGACGACGCCAGGACGACCAGGCTCCTTGAGCCCGGGTCCACTATTTGCATAAATCTGTATGCATGGTTATGCATTCGATCCAAGCGATGTATGTTTGTAAGCGTGTTACTGCCAATATGCATTTCCCGGTAAATGGCATTTTGGATTGTGTAAACACAAACCCCATTCATCGCAGGAATGTTTGGACCTTGATCCCAAGGCTGGGTTTATCGATGGCAAAAATACCCTACATGCCTAGCTAGTGCGTCGCAAAGAGTCCGAGCCTGCATAAGCGGACCGGCGAGTCTAATGTTCCTCGCCATTTGACTGGATCCCTATGCGTCAAGGCCGGCACGGCTATGCGTCTTTCCTGTTTCCGGCGTGCTCCCATATCCCTCAATTCTTCACGACCGTTTCCTGGTGCGATCATATATAGTTTCATGAAGACCGCGGGCTTCTCAAGAGCGCTAGACTGCACATCCCTGTAAACAAACACCAAGGCCTCCCGTTCTTCTGCGCGGGAAAAACGTGAAACCCCCGGCAGCCTTAAAGCCCTCCTTGATCACAGACCGCAACATTCTGCGACTAGTCGAGGCCCCGAAGTAGAGAAAGATACAACGGTAAGAGGGTGTCATCAGATCCTGCAGGTTGCCATCCGTGGACGTGTCAAACCCATGTCACGAGGAGTGGCGGCAACCACCATCTTCCTACTACGTAGTCTTCAGGTGCCCTTTCAGCCACTTGGACTAGGTACTTCGAGCGTGAGGTCCAAGGGAGCATCTCCAAATTGCACCGCATGCATGGGTTAAGCCCCAAGCCTCCGTTGAAGGTTGTTTGTCTGCTTATCTCTGCAGGTTTACCTAGTGTGTCTGCACCACGTGGCTGCCGTCACCGGACCTGCCCTTTTTTGACCATGCATCGTTTCTCCGTGCCTCCGGAATGCGTCGGTCAAACCGCCCCCGAAGACAAAAATCAAAGAGGTTTGGGAAACAACACTACAAGTGCAAGTTGGCCGGATTGAAAAGTAACGGTTCACACAAAACCAACAAAGAATAAGGTTGGACTACATACTGGTACCGGTAGCTGATACGGAGCCTTATCCGTGCTGCCCTACCGCACTGTTGGGAGCGCCGATAGCCGGCCCCACTAATTCGTCCTTGCTGAAGTTGATCGTCGAGGAATTTTTTTTTCCTCTCGCCGACGACGTCGCGCTCTTTTTTTCGCGGTTCCTCTCCGGACTGTATCGTTCCCTCGTCCAGAAAGAAGCCAAGATTCCTCCCTCTCACCTCGGATTGCCAAGTCCTCGAGGCATCGCTCTCGTTTCCCGGCTTTTCTGCAAGCTCCGAAGCGAAACCCCCAGCGTGGACCCTGCCCATTCTGCTAAGAAAATACCCCGCCATCAGATACCCCGCCACGACAGAAGCCATCTCGAACGTTGACACCAACGCCCGACGACGACGACGACGACGACTTGCGCAATAGTTTTCAAGTCCAATACAGGAGGAGCGCATCCCCTTCTATCGATAACGGTATCGCCACGAACCAGTTCCGAGAGGCGCATCGAGAGACCCTGCTCTGCCAGTCTCCATCTACACCAAACCTTTTCACCAGCCCCCCCCCCCCACCCCCAACAGAAAGTCGCGACAATATGTGCGGAATCATTGGTATATGCTTAGGTGACTGGGACCGTGAGGATGATTCTTGCGATGCCGCTCAGGAATTGCACGAAGCCATGTATCTCCTTCAGCACAGGAACGTATAACAGATCCTTCGGCGAGGAGTATGTTCTAACCTGTCACAGAGGGCAAGATGCTTGTGGTATAGCAACATCATCGTAATTTTATACCATCTTTGAGGTGAAATTTCAAGTGCTAATTGTAGTAGGAAGCATGGACGCATCTATTCCTGCAAAGACGCCGGTATGGCGTCCAAGGTCTTCAATGACGGGAGGAGAGTCATTGACCTCCCTGGATGGATGGGCATTGGTCACTTGCGTTACCCAACCTGGGGAAGCAGTGGGTAAGTATCTTTCTGCATGCCGTTGGATCTATAAGGAATGCCTACTGACTCTTCCCTTTAGGCGTGCCGAGGGTGAGCTTGACAGCTAATTCACGTCGATAAACGATGAACTAACGAGAACCAGCCCAGCCATTCTACGTCAACAGCCCGTACGGAGTGTGCTTATCTCACAACGGCAACCTCATCAATGCTGAAGAGCTCCGTGAATTCTTGGACCACGAGGCGCATCGCCACGTTAACACTGGCAGTGACTCCGAGTTGATGCTCTCTGTGTTTGCAAATGAGCTCAACGAGACTGGAAAGGCGCGTGTCAATGAGAACGACCTATTCAGCGCCTTGGAGCGAACCTACAAGCGCTGCAGGGGAGCATGGGCATCGGTCATCATGCTTGCTGGATACGGCGTATGCGGATTCCGCGACCCCAACGGAATCCGACCTCTGGTCTGGGGCTCCCGCCCCTCTCACACTCTTGAGGGTGCCGTGGACTACATGTTTGCATCCGAGTCTGTGGCGCTGAAGCAGCTGGGCTTCTCAAACATCACCGACGTTCTCCCCGGACAGGCCGTCTTGTTCAAGCGCGGTTCGCCTCCAGTCTTCAAACAGATTCAGGAGATGGAGTCTTATAGCCCTGATATCTTTGAGTACGGTGAGTCTATAGATCCTCCAGTCACCCTCTATTGCTCCAAATATTGACGAGTGCAATAACAGTCTACTTTGCGCGCCCGGATACGACCATCGACGGCATTAGTGTCCATGAGTCTCGTAACCTGCAGGGCGTCAAGTTGGCCGACAACATCATTGCAACGCTGGGCGAGGAGGCTGTCAAGGATATTGACGTTGTCATTCCTATTCCAGAGACCTCGAACACGGCTGCCGCAGCCTTGGCAGAGCGGCTCAAGAAGCCCTACTCCATGGGTTTCGTTAAGAACCGTTACGTCTTCCGGTCAGTCCATATTACGCTAGTCAGATTGCTTTTGGAAAGCATCATTACTGACATCATCCCGGTTCAAGCACATTCATCATGCCTACCCAGAGCTCTCGCAAGCAGGGTGTCCGTCGCAAGCTTAGCACAATCGACACTGAGTTCAAGGGGAAAACGGTGCTTTTGGTCGATGACAGCATTGTTCGGGTATGTTTGCCGGAGACCACAACAGCAGACAAGGTTGCTAACACCTGGCCATAGGGCACAACAAGCCGCGAGATTGTCAACATGGCACGGGAGGCTGGTGCCAAGAAGGTCATCTTCAGTAGCTGCAGTCCGGCCGTTTTGAACCCCCACGTTTACGGTATCGATCTTGCGACGCCCAACGAACTCATTGCCCACGGCCGCTCCAACTCTGAGATTGCCGAGCACATCGGCGCCGACGAGGTCATTTACCAGACCCTTGAAGACCTTGCGGCCTCATGTGCCGAGCTCTCTCCTCGCGACCCCAAGACCCAGACTTTCGAGGTTGGCGTTTTCACCGGCTGTTACGTCACCTCCATCCCTGAAGGCTACTTCGAGCGCCTCTACGAGGCCCGCAATGGCAGCAAGAAGCGTAAGGCAGCTGTTGTCAGCAGCGGCCCCACGGCCCAGGGTTCTGCGGACTCTGGCCCGGCTGCCAAGACCGTCAAGACGAACAGCTTGGTGGCACGGTCGCGAGCTGAAATACTGTCCCCGCCGGGAACCGGTGCGGATATCGGGTAGGCCCGCCCGCCCTCCTCTTTCGAGACACTGGGTAGGACACCCTTACTGACACGCATGACCTGCAGCATCCACAACGTGGCAGCCGACCCGAGAACTAGACAAGACGAATGATGCTTACGCGTCTGTTCAGACGAAGAAAAGAAAGGGGCGGTATACAGAAAACTAAATTCAGGTGAGGCGTTGCGGAGAACTGGCATTCAAATCGCGTTTTGCATTCATCTCTGAGGCTCTTTCCCCCCCATTCCTCAGTTCGGGAGTTGGGTACTCACTCTTGGTACCCAGTTATTTGGAGGTGTGTAGCAATTCGTCCATGGGGCTCGTTTTGGGCACCCTGCATATAGCCCGTAGATTGGTGAGGAAGTACCAAGGACTGGTCTTTTTATTGTGTCGTTGGTTATGTTCGTTAACCTCGGTGTACGTTGGAACAAACTCGATAAAAGCATCGACTAGTTTGGGATATGCAAAACGGGTCTGCACAAATATGGATAAGCCGTTTAGATCCATATGCTGCCGTTAACGAGCAACACAACCGGTGCACTAGACTATGCACCCGCTGGCGACTGACCCTGGTCCCGTTTTGGGCTTTCTGATACTACCCACGTATATACCTAGGTTCCTAGGTAGGTAGGTAGGTAAGTACAAAGTAGCATGTTCTACGACTAGGCCCAGGCCTCCCAGGGCGGCGTCAACGGTCCCCTTGCTCAATAAGGCAGGCACCCGACGGTTGCACAACCGTGAAACGATCCATCGTCTTCAATAGTGAATGTCTGTATCAAGAGGGATCGGAGCGTTTCTCCTCGCCTTTTTCCAGCCCTGGCTTAGTCACAAGCCGGTCGAGCCCTTGCACGGCCCCCACCGCCAGCCAGCCGCGACTCATATCTCAATTATATGTACTACATACTACCACCTCGTCGGTCCCAGGGGCCCTTGGAGCAAGTGGGGGGAGACTAAAGGAAGGAAGAAAAAACCTCGCCGTGAAAAAGTATTTTGTACCTTCACACAGATATAATGTACGAGAGAGGACCGGGGGCCCGGCCTGGGTTGGCCAAACATCATGGTCCCGCGGCGGACGACGCCAACCGGCACATCCGCGGTTCGACGCGGCGGGCCCATTTGGAATGACAGCCGGTGGAGTCGGCGGGTTTCTGGGACAAGGTGAAGCCCGTGGGCCAGGTTAGGATTCCCGTTTTGAGTATTCCAATCTTCCTTCCCACCCCCCTTCCCAGCCATCCACTCTTACTGGACTGCCCTCGCCAGATGAGAGAGGAAAACTAAAGGAAGGACAATCTCGCGGGAAGGGGGGGCCAACTGATGGGCGTCCGGATAGCTTCCCCCCGCCGCGTCAACATCGCACTTCGTCACTCCACCATTGCACCCCCCCCCCCCTTCTGCTCCACGGCGCTCTTCAGGACGGGCGATCCCTCTTTACTTGGACAGCCAAGACCAATAAACCGTAAGATACGTACGACGAATGTAACTGCGGGCTCCTCCTCTCCCCCCCCTCTCCTTCGAACGATTGGGGGGTTGCTTGTCTCTGATATGCCTGCCTGGCAACTTTGTCGCGCCGCCGGCATCGTGTTAGTGGGCTTGCACGCAGTGAGCTTCATGCTTCTTCCCCTCCAAGCCAGATCATCCTTGGTGGCATAGACCAGGCCAAGAACCCAGCCGCGCCGTCCATCCATCTCTACGAATAGATGCCATAGTCCACCGGTCCTCTTGGTGCACACACCACTCCTACCATGGCATGTTTTCTCCCCGGCGGGCTCGTGATTTTCCCGCGAAACCTCGCCAAACGGGCGGTGACCATGCTGGCAACTCGCCCATGCAAAGTCACGGCCGGACCGGCTCACCAGCATGAATCTGCTGAGCTTGGGGGGCCGGGGTTCCGGTCTCACCGCACAATAGGTTCAGGGACCATTTCGGTTGTGAGCCATGAGGCCAGGAGGACCGAGGGGCCCATTGTCGGCCGGGTTGCCAAGGAGCTGAACGACGTTGCATGGCCGCATTGCTATGCCCAACTTGAGCATGAGAACAGCGATGGTGAGCGATCGTTGTGAGAACCCCCCTCCCTCCGCTCTGTTCTCTCTCTCTCTCTTTCTCGACCGCGGGGCTTCGCGTCGGTGAGGGGCGCAAGATGAAGCTAGGCTTGTCTCTTCTCTCGATTGGGGGGTCGCCAATATTGAACCTCGCCGTTACAAGGGGCTGGTTTTCTTCCCCCTCTTCTCAAACGGGGCACTGGCCCCCCCTCGTGGTCGTGGATTTGCGGATACTGTGGTATCGTTTCCAGTTTATAGCCCCTATTTCCTTCCCGCTCACGGGGGGACGTGCGAATTGTCTCGCGGAAGCGGCACAACCTTGAGCTTGCATTCGAGGCCCCCGCAGCAAAAGGGTTTTTTTCGAGAAAATGCTCGCCTGCACATCTGTGTGGATCAGGGTGAAAGATCCACGCCGACTCTATTCGTAGTCCCTCCCGTCCGTGTCATTGCGTAAATCTGTACACCGCACCATCCGTACCGAGTTTTATGACGGCAATATAGAAGTGGCCCTACCACGGCTAAGGGTTCAATGAAGCGGAGGGGGGGGGGTTGATCAATTGAAAGCGACGCATACTACGTAAGGCGCGGGCACCTCCGTGGCGAGAGCCTTTGGCTCGGGCACGGTAAAACAAAGTAAGACATTACGTAATCTCGGGAGGGGAGTATTTTCGAGGTTGCCTAACTGATCAGATTGTGGCCCTGTGCGGTGAACATCGATATCTCTCCCAGCCACGAGCTTCCTCTGCAGACCCCCCTGGCTTGACTCGCGGCGGAGATCACGATGTCGTGCCGCTACGCGTATGCGGGCTAGAGTTCTGACACACTTTCTTGCAGACGGCATCTCTTGTCTGCATGCCGCGGAGTCGACAAATGCCCCTCCACTCCCTTTCCGAGGCCCCAAGAAACGGAAACTCTTCTTTGTGCTTCCGGTATTTCTGGACCACCCCCCTAGCCCAGACATTCGGATACCGTAGGAGGTGGCTGGTACAGTGGTGGGTAGGCATGCAACATGGGGGCCCGGCCGCCCGTCTGGCTCTCTCCGGTCAATCGCTGTTCCACGAAGCTGGAACCTGCCGATCGGCCGGGCAGACGGTTGCACTTTTCCTGACCGGGGACGTCCGAAGCACGACTCAGTCTCCGCCGGGGCAAAAAGGTGTCGACGGACTGAGCAGCGGTTCGGCTGATCTCCCCTAAACTATGGTTTCGCGAACTCTATTGGTCACGCGTGGAGAGATATTGGTGGTCTTGTGAAAAGGTCTCGCCTCGGCTAGAAGTCATCGTCGAAGACACGAGCTACCGGCCGTGGGCTGCTGCAACCCCCCTCCCCTGCTCAAAGCCTACACTAGCGGCCCCCCACTACCGGGATATGGGGGGTTCCATGCCGGTTCTGGAAGCTGTGGAATTTTCTTCAGGGCGACAGGCCCTTGCTCGACAAAGACGCCGAGGAGCGCGCGGTGGGCACTCCCGATGCAGAATTGAGCCTCCACTGGGCGTCGACTGGACAACGGCCATGCCGCACTTTCCCTTGCGTAATCCGGTATGCATAAGCATTATGACTTATTCAACGCAAGGTATCCGTACGGACACGGATACCTATCTATGCACGCGCCAATGCGGCTGGTCACCGATAGTCGGCTCGTTTTTCTCGCAGTCGGCTCCGGATGACGCCCGGCTACGTCTCTCTGTCCAGGTGCCCGGGTGTCCACCAGACGCCGTGGGCTGGTCGGAAGCATCGGCAGACAGTTCTCGACACAGCTAGGCCTTGCTTAGGTAACCGGCGTTGAGAACTTCGATGCATCCCGGCGCCGGGTTTGGCTTGTGTTTTCGATAGCCCCGGGCCTGGAACAGACAACTCGACAATCTCGACTGGGCAATGCCTACAAGGACCCAACAATTCGATACGCCGAATGGCATAGATACTTTGGCATCTGGCAGATAACCCTAGGCGCAAACCTGCCCTTTTACTGTAATTGGTAAAACTTTGAGATATGCGTGTCCCACACAACCACATGAGCGATACTTGCCTAGGATAAGGGCACACGATCGTTCTGTAGCGGCCACAGACAGACCGGATAGACTCCAATGGCCCCGCTATGCGTAACGTCTCCTGACTGAATGTCTACTGTGGACAATTTCTTTTAGAACATTAGAGGCTGCGAGTCTATGATGACAACGCTGGCAGCTGAACCAACATACAGCTTGTTCAAACTAATCACTTGTAGGCAAGATGCCTCAGTCTACTCCAGGCAATCGTTTTATCGGTCCATCGCGGGTCGATTCATGGCACGTTCTTCATTCCCTTTGTGTAACTTCGTACGCCAATATTGAGTGACAGATAGGATCAAGGTATGGGCAAGGTCTGCGCTGCCGCTTTACAGGTACATATCTCGGATTCGTGAATAACCGGAAGGGATGGCTCTGAAAGTACATCTGATGAGCTACCCCTCGACTTATGCTTGGCCAGCTAAATCGCGTGCTACTGTCAGTCCACACCAGCTTGGAGAGCCATCAGTGCGCCAGAAAATCAACGCTACTATTCCTATCACAGCTCAGATCTTAGCCAGCAAACTCAGCCTTGACACACAAACGATAGTGCTGCTGTGACAACGGGTACTTGTATTCACGACGACAGGGCAGAAGCTGAGCAACAGGTCACACACTACGAGAACTGTGTAAGTTGACATCATAGGATATCGGTTGGAGTGGTATGTCTGTTGGATTGGCATATCTGTTGCTGTCACTGGAGAAGAGATGCCATCCATCCCTGTTTGCCGCTCGCAAACGCCATGGGTATCAACCGGATGACTGACCTCATTGAAAGTTTGGCCCAGAATAACCTGTGAGCAGCAAACGCGTGGGTTGCCACGTCTCCTGCATGAAATACTACATGGCCCTAAGCAGGGGCGTTTGTAATAAGTGCTTCAGAGCCCCCGCGTCTTCGGGTGAATGCACAAAGCGGGAAGAGGGCGACAACAGGAAAGGACGACAACTAGGAAGGATGAAAACGGGGAAGGGCGGCAACGGGAAAGGACGGCAAAAGAAGCAACATGTCTTTTTGAGAAACATTCTCTGCGCTCATAGGCGGGTGGGACGCCCACCCGGTCGCTCCTTCCTACTTGCCGCTTTTCTACTTGTATTTCAACCCATTTCCATCATCCTTCGCACCTTTCTCTCACAGCAACCCTAAGCCTTCTATTCATAACAACCCATATCATCTACGTCATCTACGAGCGTAATGACCATGGCGCTCAACGGCCAGAAACTGCCTGATAAGTAAGTATGCAAAAAGGTCGCGCACTGAATCCGTACTGACCAGCCAGGTTTCGGTGCAAGACCGGCGGCGAGTGGAAGCCCTGGTCAAGCTTCTCTGCTAAACAGCAGAAACTTGTCCAGACCAAGCTGAGCCGCCGCGTCCAAATCGATGCTGCCAATACGGGCATGATTTGCCGCATTCACTCAGGCGAACCTGTAAAGGAGATCCAGTGCGAGGGCCCTTGCAATCAAATTCGGGCTCTTGACCACTTTTCCAAGAACAACAGGTCCAATGGTGTTAACGTAGGTGTACAACCCGGCCTTGTGTATGACTTTTGAGATTGCTCACGCATGCTGGGGCCAGATCTGCAAGGCTTGCCAGCACTGGGTCAATACCCAGGAGCCGGGCTATGCACCCTGGGCAGGCCCGAACACTGATCTTGATCCGCTCGAGGAGAACGACGACTTCGAGAGCCGCCTTCCCACAGAGCCGTCCGATATATTTGACCTGCACGACTACCGAGTAAGACCAAAAAAGCCGCTTTTGTGCCAGTTCGGGTCTGTTGACATTAATACAGCCTCTTGCACCGATAACCGGCACGGATGGACTCGCGGAGTTGGATGATGATGAGAAGGGCGTCTCCTCCCTTAAGTTCGCAGGTCTCAGCATCAACCATGCCAGTCAGAACATCGTCCCGCCTCACTTGGATACGGAAAGTGTAACATCCACTGGACGCGCAACTGGCTCTGTCGTCTCCGAAGCCGCCTTCCAGCCCACGCTGGACGACCTGGGAGAAACCAGTTTGTGGCTCAGCCAGGCAAAGATTGTCCAGCCTCAGACACGTGGACAAGTAACCTATAACGCCTGGGATTACAATGGCCGTCAGTACCAGATGACCAAGACTCCCACTGTCCAGTCTGGTCAATCGTCGATGATGAGCGGTATGGCTCCAGCTTCGAGCATTCGCGGCCAGAGTTTGGGCAACAGCCGCCGCGAAGCTGCCTTGAACAGTCGTCCTCAGAGCGCCACGAACATTGGCCCCCAGATTACCACCAACGTCAGCAAGCCTGCTACTGGCGGGCCTTGGGATGTAAGTCGGGAAGCCATCGACCTCGTAAGAAACGCAAGTTGCTAACCCAAAGGCAGCACCGATGCTCCGACAGAAAACATCTTACCGAGAAGGAGCATCGCGAGCTGCAGCGCAACATGCCGCAGAGGCAGATGATTGTTCCTTACGGCAACGGTGAAGATGACAGCGACGATGACGAGTAGTACGACACTTGCGTCACCAAGGCTCTTTGACTGCATTGATGGAAGGATTAATGCCTCAGAGAAAAGCCTTGCCACCAACAGAGACTCATAAGCCTGGGCGGCAAGTCGCGATCTTTTCTTTCATCACTTTTCTTTGTATCAAAAAAATACTTCAGCAGCACCAACGCGGACGTCGTATTCAGACAGCACGCCCATCTTTTGCGCTTTCGACAGCACACACGGAGTACCGAGGTACTGGGAAAATCGAGACCGCGGAGGGAACCAGCTTTGTTCTACGAGTTAGCGACCCGATGAACATGTAGAATCGATCAGATCAAGAAAACGGAATGACCAAGGTCGCATGCAGTGATGTATTCCAAGTCAACGAAAGAAACATGCGGCATAATGGACCCAAAAAGACGCCCCCACCATCCGGTCTCTCGATGTTGATGCGGCTTGTCCCGTAGTGTATGTAACCCTAACCCAACCGGAGCGATTCTTTTTCTGTTGAACTTTGCCCCCAAACCATACCCAGAAACGACGTGTATGTGTGCGTTGTGCGTGTCATCCCCCGTCAACGTGACGGCCGTCGAGATGCCCATGAGCACAAGCAGATGTCATAAAAGTATAGAAAAAAAAACAGTACCAGCGTGATGCTGGTTTAGGATGGTTTCGACTGTGTTCTGACCAAACTCGACCGCATTTGGTCTCACCTTTTCTCCTCCCACCTGCATTACAGGAGACCCAGAGAATACTGGGCCACGATGGTTCCAGGAACGGGTTCAGCTTGAGGGGGCACACAGCCTCAGTAGCCAGGCTTTGCACGGCGCGATGGCCAATAGCTTCTTCTTCCCAAGGCAAGCCCGTTTCACAAATCGCTGTCGCGCTTGTAATATCCTGGATCGGGGTCGTTACCCCGGTTCATCATGTCCTGGGCGTCTCCAACCTGCCGGCGTTCGGTGATCTCGCGATCTTTGAGCTTTTTATGCAGCGTATACCTCAGCCCTAGCGTCAATCCTTGAGCATTCTTATCCCTCATGACTGCTGGTCCCTATTGGAGGGGTTCAGATGAGCTGGAAAGACGGTTGAGATGAAGGTAAACATCCGTTCCATATCTGGTGACAAATCAGCATTTCTGTGTGTGCATCGGATACAGTGATCCAAGGTAGCGCGGCGTGCGGAACTTACCCCTCCATACTGATGAGCTTCAGGTCGCCGCCAAAGTATCGCGCGTACAACCGCGAGATTGGCAACCCATACCCGAAACCGGCCATTGGCGCCTTGAAGTCGCTCTTATCAAAGTCCGGATCCAGGTTCGGTGTGCGGTCCACGGTGGTATACATATACGTCCAGACAAGGGGAATCGAGCTTCTGGGGATGCCGCCGCCTTCGTCCGAGATCTTGATGGTGATGTCCTCTTTGCCTTCGGCGACAATGACCTTGGTCACGGGGAACTCCTGCTTGTCCTGACCGTGTGTTTCGACAACGGCGCGAAGGGAGTTCTTGAGAGTCTCGAACAGCATGTGCGACAGATGCCCAGGAACGTACATGAAGTTGATGTTGGGGTTGCAAACAAGCTGAATCTTGGGCGCCTCAAAAAGGCCGTAGTGGTCCTCGCAGACAAAGCGCGCGTTTTCGATGGCCTCCTGAGCGAGGTCCTGGACGTTGGTCTTGGTACAGATGATGCCGACGTAGGACGGGTCGCGGTGGTGGCTTTGATCGGTCAGTGCAATGTGCTGACCGATGAGCATGCGGATTCCTATGCGTGACATGTAAAATCGGTCGAGGAACGACTGGATGTTGTGGTCGATCTGCATACGCTGCCTCTTGCGCTTGTACTCCAAGATACCCTGCGCCATGGTGGTGACGACTCCGTCGTGGCGCCTCTTGATGCCGTGGAGGGCCTTTGCGAAGCGTTCATTGTACAGTCGGAGCTCTGCCGGCCAATCGGCCGAGTCGTCTACCATGGCGAAGTATCTTCGTGCGGCAACGTTCTTCTGTTTGCTGAAGCCGTTCCCGTTGGACTGTGGGAGGGATGCATATTGGCCGTCTTCGATGCTCGGGTTCCGCGTCGCCTCGGAGAGCATGGAGCCTTTGCCATATGATTTGGCCGGCTTCATCAGCCTTTCTTTGGTAGTCCTGTCTAGATCAGGTCGCGGGAGTTGTGTGAGTTCCTGCGCGGACGAGTAAACGTCAGTGAGTCACGTCCGTTGTGCAATGTGCGATGGCAATGCCGCGACGTACCTCGAACGACTGTGCGTACCAATCCTGCACGCGCTTCACCGAGGGCATATCGTTCAGGCCGTCGGGGAGCTCGTCGAGTTCTTGTACACGATGGGCCAGGCGAATTGGCAGCTCCTCGGCGAGAAATTGCGAAGCACGGAAGAGAGTTCCTGGGAGCACGGAGTCGGAGTCAGCATCGAGACAGGGAAACTCGAAATGGACCCGCGCCAACTGGCGCCTCACAAGGCCAAATATCAAGCAGACAAGCACGCGGGAGGTCAAAAGAGAGGGCAAAAAGGCTGCAAAGACAGGTCGCCGGCCAGAAGTGGAGGGCCGGGGAAGATAGACGAACCGACAGAAGGCTTCTCTCCAAACTGCACCATTTGCCTCAAGCTCACGCCAGTTGCCGGGAAACTGGCGTAGTGCCTGATGGTGTCCATCAACCTATCCGTTTTCTTCCACGACATGATGGGCGACTGGGGATCGAGTTTCGACTATTTGGTGAGGTATTCGAATCGAAGAACCCCGCGTGACCGAGTTGAGAACGGCCTTTACCGAGGCTGTATGACGCAGGGCAACATGGAACTGGACATGAGCGGGCGGAGCAGTAAAGGAAAAGGCGCGGAGGAATTGCGAGGTGAGGATTAAGAGCAAAAGCCAGATCTACTGCTGCATGGTCAATGGGAGGCAGGATGAAGGTCGCTTGCAGTCTTGGAGGATAATGTTTCGAGTAGGTTTATTTCTGGCATTGATGGAGAAGACAAGAGCTTGGGTTTGCCGGGGGACGACAGGAACAAGGCCGGGCCAGGCCAGGCTCCTCAGTGGGGAGAGTTCCTGGTGCTCTGGGCGGGCCATCGCCGGCAATGGCACGTTGGTACCTTGCCCGACTCGGCGTCATAGGGCGCATCGTTCGATGATAGCGCGACAAGTACCCTATCCCCCTTCGAGGCGCTGCTAGCCGGCTGAAGAGGTGCGCTCTCCGAATGTTTCCCGCCGGCACTGGCCGTAAAGCACAGCCAGCAATTGTTTAGACCGAGGTGCGAATATCTACCTACAATCATGCCAGATACAAACCATAGCTACTTGATGATCCGGGAATCCGGTGGGTCAGATTCTTTCTGACGTGTGCTATTTTGGTTTCACAGACAGGGTGAATGGGTGAAACCACCAGGAGATGCTTGGCAACAAACTATCGCGTACGAAGTACGGATATTATGGGAGCAATCGAATAACAGTTGGCAGCTAGTATGTTGATCACGGAGATGGCGATAAGAGACCCCTAGCCTGCCTTCCAACCATGAGCTTGTGAAACCTCACATGAAAGGGAACAGAGCAGGCGAACACTAACTGGGCAATCTAACAATGCCTTGGGTCAATGGGCAGGTTGACATGAACAGACACAACGACATGCCAGGCAGGCATGTGACGGTGGGACGGACGGCGGAAAGGAACGGGACTTCGCTCTTGATAGATACCTCGCCCACTAACATTTTCCCTCTTCACCGTACCTTACTTCCCCAGGTACCTAGGTAGGCTGGTAGGTAAGGTAGGCAGGCACTTACCCTATAGTGACATGCGACGACGGCCAACCGCGGCGGAGAGGGGAGGGGCTCTCTACCTACCTCAGCATCCTTTCTTTCCAGCAGCGCCGTGACCCGTGCCGCCGCCTTCTTCCCCCACATTGCAGCACACCACACTGCAGGCAGCGCAGCCGCTCAGGCCGCCCCTCCCCGCCCCATACCTACTACTTGTGTCCCGGCTCCGGCTCCACCGTCACGACACACACACACACACACCGCAGTCCCTTTCTTCCTCTTGGATTATCCGTGTACGCTTATGCGAGCGAGCAACCGGGCCAGCCACAGTTTGCTTCGCGTGTTCCAGCTTGACCCCTGGGGTCACATGCGACGCCACAATTCTTCAAGCGCCCCCACCCACCCCGTCCTCACTCTAACCTTTACCAGCCTCCTTCTTTACCCGTCTCACCGCGCGTCGAGAACGCGCCAAAGACAAGACTCGACGCATCGCCAATTGGTTGGCCTTCTTTCGACCATACAGCGCCCAGTTTCCTGCAGCAGAAGCCCAAAAAAAAAATACTGGCAATCATTCAATCGGATCGCTCTCGGAAAATACTACCTGCCACTAGCTTCCTGCGCTTTAGTGTACTTTGTACCGATCGCTTTCGCTCGTACATGCAGAGTCGACTCATTGTCGCAGTGCCTCGACCCGAAGCCGGCAACTCGCTCGCCTTTGCGTCGCGTCTCCCTATTCTGCCATCACTTTAAGGTCCGGGGGGAAAAAGGAACGGGATACGCTAAAGACCCGGTTTTTTCTCTTTTTGGTTGGCCGGCCGCCGCCCCAAATATTACCTCCATACCTCTTCGATGACCAGCAATGTCGGACGCCAGGTCGGATTCGGGGCTGGGCCTACGTTTTCTCGATCTGAACGACCATGAAGACGACGACAGCCCGTGCAAAGGCTTGCGCCGCGCGAGGAGCCATTCTAACAAACCGGTCACCGTAACGCAGTGCGCCTCGTCACCGCAAATTTCTACACCCCGACTACCTTCGCCCATGAGCTATCGTGGGTTCTCACCTCTGTCACCGCCACCCCGCCAACATTTTTCTACGTCCGGTCAGCAGTTCTCAACGCCCGTGGCTAAGAGCCCTCTGGCACGCTCCTGGACCGAGGATGACCTTACCGCATCGCCTCATTCGAACGATGACACAAATGACAACACCCGAGACACACTTGGCCTTATCCAACGACTAAACGACTTGACGCATAAGCTTCTTGCGGGTGAAGATGTGCCCGAAACCAACGTTAGCGCCATGCACGGCAAGCTTGATGAGATAGAGTCGGTTCTAGCCGGAAAGACGCCTCAAGCTACGCCCCAAGGCAAGCCAAAAACGTGGACCATGGACGCTCAGAGTGTTGAACATGAATCCTTGTGGACCTCGCCCTCGCCCTCATGGTTTCGATCTGGCCTCTCTGAAATCTCACCCTCGTTCCGGAGCTCGTTCCGACGAGATACGCCCTCTCCCGAACCCACCATTGAGAAAAAGCCCGCCGTCGACACTTTCCGCATCGCATCTGAGGCAGCAAAGCTCAATTCCGAACTGGAGACCCTTGTTACAAATCTCAAGGCCCGACAGGAAGAATCAGAGGTGAGACATGACAGTGACCTGCTCGATGGGCATGGACTGATGAGTTTGCAGCACATACACCAGCTTCTTGTGACCCGTGCAGAACGCGCAGCACAACGAATCATTTTCCTCCAAGGACGAGTACGAGATTTGTACGTCTTCTCAACTCAAAAGGCAGCCCTACCCAAGTCCCTCGACACTAACACATCACAGGGAGGAAGAACTCCAAGAAAACGACTCCGAACTCACTTACCTTCGCCT
The DNA here is from genome assembly GCA_019425465.1 of Colletotrichum falcatum. Lineage (NCBI taxonomy): Eukaryota > Fungi > Ascomycota > Sordariomycetes > Glomerellales > Glomerellaceae > Colletotrichum > Colletotrichum falcatum. The sequence continues at coordinate 759,239 of SWKJ01000021.1, read as the reverse complement.
TGGCCTCAAGGCTATAGAAGTGCAGTGCCCAAACAACGTTGATCCCGACCTCGCCCAGAGCATCCAGAACTGGAAGACGGACTGGTCCGACCTCAAACGGAAACGTTCCAAGCACAAGAGTTACGACCGCTCCGCTTACAGCACCCCCGTGGGCACACCTTTGCGACGGTGACCCTATTTCGACCTTGTTTTTGTTTTTTTACACCCCATCTTTTATGCGTGATGACTCTAGAGATATGAACGAGTGATGAAGCCACAAAAGTTATCGAGTACCTTACGGATACGGCTGAAGCATAGCAACGGTGTTTGGGGAACACAGCAGGATACCCAGTCCGCAAAATCTCGCATTTCGTCTTAGGTCCCTTCTTACAGCATAGCGGATACCATGAGAGTCATGAATACAGTTTCTTGTTTTGCTTTCTGGGTGTTGGTGCACCGGCTGTAGATGTGGGGTTTTGTGTTGACTGCCAGCTCCATCTATGTTGTCCCTCCGTACCATATGCAACCTGGTTTTGGTTCATTGCTTTGGCCGATGATATGGAGGCAAGGAAAGAGTTGTCGACAGAGCCCAGGACCGAATGTCCAAGGTTATCGGACGAGAATGGCTAATTGTCAGGTGACCCGATCGACAAGATGCTCGGGCACGGGCCGGATTCCGCCTCTTATTTGGCCCCAGCCCCAAGCGGAGCAGAAAAATAAACTACACAGACCATCTGTCAGTCGATGTCGTTGAAGACGATCATCGGCCCGATTGTGATACCGTGTCGTACACGTGGAGAAGACGATGGCAACTGCCGGTATGCCCACCGAATCGTACGAGAAATGAGACTCGACAAACACCCGTCCAACACCGACCTTGAATTCCACAAAAACGACACAATCTACGTCGGCGACTGCTGATGCATGGTCTCTCCGACGTGCAATCGTGCGGCAGCGCTTCGGTATCATCGAATTTGGGCAGAGCAAGAGAAGAGAGACCAGGCCGGTGTGGGCCGACTCTGTCTGCATCAACCAGGGTCATACCCAGGAGAACGCACATCAAGTCACCGACTTGGGACGGATTTTCTCTAGGTACAACCTGACAATCCTATGGCTTGGCGATGACTCTGTGAGCCACGATGACTACTACTAAGCAGATCTGCCGTCCCCGGTAACCGCTTTCCGAGCTTCATGTCGTCCGGGCCCAGGGGAGGCTGGTCTCGTTGACGCGGGAAGCGAACAGACAAGTACTTCCCGAGCCCACGCTGGGCCTGGGATGCCGATTTGCGTTGCCATCGACGGCCTTGTCTTGCCAAGAAGCCAAGTGGTATGTAACAAGATGATACCGTCTTTAGATATGCTAGTTTACGTGCGAAAGAAGTCGGCAAGAAAAAGAAAAAGCAAGCGGCCAAGATGGCTGCGCGATTGAGCAGGAGGCCCGGGGGGTCTGGCTACAGGTCAGCCTCGAAGTCGAGCGAATTTACAATTTGCGGCTGTCTGATAGGCCGTCCTGGCTCCTTGGATGCAGGACGTAGCGTAACAACGGGCGAGGCAGTTTGAGGCAGTTTTCAATGATTCCTCCGCACCACCAGACTGCGCCGCGAGCACAATCAGCGTCCCGCATCGTAGTAGGCAAAGGCCTTGTGCAGGCCGTCGCCCCAACTAATTGTCTCGATGGAGCGGCTCAGCTTGGGTCAAGGGCCAAGGGAGCCTCTTGCCTCTTTCTTTAGGTCCCTCATCTTGACGAAGGCAACCGGCTTTCTTTCGCCACCATATACGAGCCCCAGGCCCCCGCAACAACAGCACAAACACATGGGAGCTCGAGGTCAAAGACCAAGTCGCGCTCGCGCAGGAACATTCAGAACGTTTGATCGGGCCGTGCACAACAATGGCGTCGCGATCTTTCCTGCGCTTCGTCTTCGCCGCCACAGGTGCTCTCGCCATGGGATCGGACGGACGCGCGGGACACGGGCTTGTCGGATATGGAATCAAGATGTTCGACCCGCCGTGTGCGTTCGCCTGCCGCGACGCCATTTCCGGAGCGACGCTCCGCTGTTCCACCGTCGGTTCCAACAACATGGGCGGCATGGCGGGGATGAGCGGCATGGTCATGACGGACGGTGAGTGTTACGCCACCGATGATGCCTTCTTGGGAACCCTCGCCTGGTGTGTGGCGGCCAGGTGCGAGGGGATTCCTGAATGGAAGCTCGAGAAGTATTGGAAAGACAACGTCGCTGGAACCGCCGCCGTCCAGCCGGACCCGAAGATAACGTTTCAACAGGCGTTGACCACGGTCAGCGGCACTCCGACCGCTGTGTATGCGGCTACTGGGCCACTGAACCAGACGAGCCTGGTCTCTCAAGATCTTTGGTACGAAGCTTACAATACCGATGTTATATTCGAAGGCCAGGAGAGCATGCAAGCGAAATACGGGTACGTTGAACCGCACTCTCATGAGTCTATCGGCATATATTGACCAGTTATATATAGTCTTGTGATCCTCCTGTCTGGGGTTGTCATTCCCATAGCCTTCTCTCTGCTGCGATTCGTGCCATTGCCGACGACGTGGTGCTCCATGTTCAGCGCCTGGGTGATTGACCCTCCGCTCTTTGGCAGTCGCCACGACACGCCAGTCTTTTTCGGGCTTGCGGTGATGCCCAAACGCGGACAGGCTCTGTTCATCTTCTACTTCATCGCCATCAACACGGTGCTCTCCTCCGTCAACTACGAATACGCCGAGCCAAACACGTGGTATCCCGGAGACCGGTGGCGCTGGATGTGCATGCTGGTCTCCAACCGCCTCGGACTGCTCAGCTTCGCCAACCTACCGCTGGTGTTTCTGTATGGTGGGCGGAACAATCTTCTCCTCTGGGTCACCGATTGGTCGCATTCGACTTTCCTCCTGCTCCATCGATGGATCGCCGCGATAGCGACCTTGCAAGCCATCCTGCACAGCGCCATCTACCTCGACGTCTATGTTAAGAACGGCACGCACTCGTCCGAATCCAAGGAGCCGTACTGGTACTGGGGCGTGGTCGCCACCGTCGGCCTAGCTGTCCTTTTCCCTACGTCAGTCATGCCTGTCCGCAAAAAGGTCTACGAGCTGTTTCTGGCCTGGCACGTCGCCATCGCCATCCTTGTCGTCGCGGGTTGCTACTGGCACATCGTCTTTGCATTTAGCCACAAATGGGGCTACGAGGTCTGGATCTTCGGCTGCATGGCTGTGTGGGGATTCGACCGCGTCGCCCGAGTTGCGAGACTCGCAAGATACGGCGTCAAGAGGGCCTCCGTCACCGTTATCGACGGGGAACACTGCCGGGTCACCATCCCTGGGGTCCACGCCTCAGGAGTCGCGTACGTATACTTCCCCACACTTACCTGGCGCGTGTGGGAGAACCACCCGTTCTCCGTTGCCTCCGCCGTCTTGCCATCAGCGCACCGGCAAGCCAAACATGCCGCGGAAATCAGCGACGATATGGAGAAACGTCCCACAACAGTCACCTCTCTTCAGGCTTCGAGAGCGCCTCCGCAGCTCGGAATCACCTTTTACATTCGCATGCAGTCCGGTATCACCTCGCTTCTTCGTCACTGTGACTCGGTCCCCGTTCTCCTCGAGGCGGGATATCATTCACATTCACCGCTCTCCGAATCACCGCACAACTCACCCACCCTTGTTGCGCTGGCCGGCGGTGTCGGCATCACCGCTGTCCTACCGCACGTACGCAGCCATCCGGGCCATGTTAAATTGTACTGGGGCTGTCGAAACCGGGCACTCGTGGACGACGTAGAAAACGCAGGCGTACTCTGTGAAGTCGAGAAGGAGCTGTTCATCGGCAAGAGGATGGCCGTCAGAGAGGTGCTGGGAAGCAACCTCGTGGGAGGCCGGGGTGATATCTGCGTGCTAGTTTCTGGGCCCGAGGGCCTGATCGACGAGGTGAGATGCGTATTCAACGAGATTGTGAGGAAGAGAAAAGAGGGTAGGGCAGCATTGGTCGTGGAGTCATTTGGGTGGTAGTCAGAAAGGCGGAAGCTCATCTGCTAATGATCTTTACATCTTGACGCAGACTCAACGATTTTGATCCCTCCCAGCGTGTCGAGCGAAAAAGTGATTGGGCTGGTGCGAGATGCATTTAGGCTTGCCAAAGTAGTGATGTCATGACGATACCCCGGTCCTCGTAGATACAGGGCAGCGTTTTCGGAGTGCTCGAGAAAGGAGATGTGTCGATCGACTCAAACTGCATAAAAGCCTGTGTACTGGCCATTGTGTGTTAGGCTAACGTGGCCCTGCATCCGACAGGGTGTTCAGACTGGTCGACCTTTTGCGGAGTTCGGGGGTCTAGTTGCTCTGATGTAGGGGTCGTCTGCGGAGTCTCATTGACTCTGGTATTTGACGCTTGGTGCACTCCCATGGCAGCGAGGAAACGGTCAGAGGCATGCTTGGTTGCATATCGCACTGAATATACTGCATGGAGTCTGAGGAAATATCGGGATTTGGATCGAGGCGGCTGGTGCCCGCCTTATAATCCGAGGTCAGGCACAGTGGTGTTCAGAGAGATTGCAAGTTACGCGTAAAGAAAGGCTACGCGTCCTCTAGGAAGAAACGGGGTCCAGAAGCTACGCATCTCGCCCGACGCAACAGTCGAGTCGAGACGAAGGGTCTGATGCCGGGCCAGTGAGTGTAGTTCAAGTTCGTCAAAGTCCATTGCGCTGTTGTGGCTGCGGACGAAACCCCCCTTTCTTTGTCCGTGCACGTGTCCCGCAGGACCCGAACCTCAGTCACAATCTCCTCCGCGCTTGGTTACTTCAGCTCAGCATCTTCATCTCTTCTCATTGAACGCTTGACCTGCTGCAGCACAAGACCGGATCATAGCATGTCTGGGGCGGAGGTTCTTGCGACCGGGCCAAGACCCGTCGTCCTACCAGGACCGGAGCACCCATCAACGTGCTTGTTGCTGCGTGGCTCATCTGCTTCAAGGTCGCCATCGCCGCACGGCTTCCAGGGCCCTTCCCCCAAAGTGACCATGGAGATTCATCCCCAAGCTGCACGCTTCGGCCCGACCTTGACGGTTGGAATTGAGAAAGCCTTTTCAATCGGTTGCGTCGGGTCTCCTGCGCTTTGAGCCCGGACAAGCTGTTTCCGATCCCCCATCTTGAATAGTCCGGACGTTGCATCTAATATATTAGGAAAGAAAGGTTCGGAATCTGCTGCGGTTCTCTCGTATCCACCCTGATCACTCCCCTCAATTCACTTACCCAAAGGCATCATGTGTGGCATCACGGCGGCTATCACGCTTCAGCGAAGCGGCTCTCTTAACGGTGCCAATGGCGATGCTGCTGCCCAAGGACGTGAAACTCTCCGTCAACAGCTACAGGAGAGTTTGAAATCCATCGCTCATCGCGGCCCGGACGCCTCCGGAGTCTGGATTAGTGACGATGGCACTATCGGTAAGAGCGTTCAACGGAAGACATTTGCCACGGCCCTCAACTAACTCTTCACGGCGTAGGCTTGGCACATGCACGCTTGGCCATAAATGACCTGTCCCCAGATGGAGTGCAGCCGCTGCATAGCGACGATGGCAAGATCCATGCTGTGGTTAACGGAGAGATCTACGACCACGACGCGATCAGAGAGCGATTGATCCGGGAATACGACTACAAGTTCAAGGGCCACTGCGACAGCGAGGTTCTCGTCGCTTTGTACAAGATCTACGGCGCCCCCGGGCTCTTCGAGCATCTCCGGGGAGAATTCTCCTTTGTTGTGTACGACGAGAATGACGGCCGGGTTATTGTGGCGAGAGATCGGTTCGGCATCAAGCCCATGTTCGGAACCCTCCACGGCGAGGGCGCTAGCATGCGGATGCTTCTCACCTCGGAAATCAAGGGCTTCCGGGCCTTGGGATGGGAGCCTGAGTGGAACGTCCACGGCCTGCTCACCGGAACTTCAATGCAGACCCACTACACTGTCTTCAAGGACGTCTGGAAGCTGAACCCCGGCACTTGGATGGAAGTCTACCCAGACGGCAAGGTCGAGCACCACCAGTACTGGGACCCTGACTTCAAGGACAAGGTAAGCAAAACTGGGCGTAGGCGTTTGTACGATCGTCTGATACTCACGCATGGCAGCGTGAACCCGAGACTCGGAGCGTGGACGACATGATTTTGGAGGTGAGACAGCGTCTGGTAGAAGCAGTGAAGCTCCGTCTTCGCGCCGATGTCCCCGTGGGGATCTACCTGTCTGGCGGTATCGACTCGTCCGTCATTGCAGGCATCGTGACGAAGCTCGTCCGCGAGGAAGGGATCAAGCTGGGCAATCAAGATGCGACCAACCGTATCCACTGCTTCACAATCCAGTTCCCGGAAGGCTCGGGCTTCAACGAAGCTGGTGAGTTTTACATCTAAACCTAGAGCCCTACGATCTGTGGCGGGAATGGGGCTTGCTGACAACCTCTTCAGATATTGCTGAACGCTCCGCCGAATGGCTGGGCGTGCAAATTTTGAAGAAAGACATGGACGAGGCCGCACTGGCCGAGAATTTCGCAGACGCGGTCTACCACACGGAGCACCACAACTTCGACCTGAACAGTGTGGGCAAGTTCTGCCTCTCCACGCTGCCAAGGGCGCACGGCGTGCCCGTCGTGCTCACGGGCGAGGGCGCGGATGAGCACTTTGCGGGATACCCGTTCGTGCTGCCGGCTTTCCTGATGGAGGTCGACGGAGCCTGGCCCCAGTCCACCTTGACCGACGACGTTCGTGGAGAGATGTTCAAGGAGATGTCGCAGGAACTCAAGGAGATGTTTGACAGGATCGGCATGTTTGAGGACGAGGCCTCGTCGGGACCCCACAATAACTCGATGCGCCTGGAGCCGGAATGGAACGCGTTCTCGCCCTGGGTACGCGAGACGTACAAGGCACCAGCATTCGGCGAGACTGTGATCCCTCCCGAGGTCCTCGGGAAGATGATGACCAAGTGGCACCCGCTCCACACCAGTCTATACCTGTACACCAAGGGAACCCTCGCCAACATAATCCTGACCTGCCTGGGTGACCGCACGGAGATGGCGCACAGCATCGAGGCGCGACCGCCGTTCCTGGATCACCACCTGGTTGAGTATGTCAACAACTTGCCGCCGAGCGTCAAGGTGGCGTATCTCGACGCCGCCGCCGCGGAAGCTGCCGGGCTGGGTGATGCGGGAACGGCCGGGAGCCTGTGGTGGAAGGACCTTGGCGTAGCGCGCCAGAAGCTCAGCGAGAAGTGGATCCTCAAGGAGGCCGGCAAGCCCTTCATCACGCGGGAGCTTTACGAGCGGAGGAAGCATCCGTACTCGGCGCCGCTCAAGTGGCCGCGCGGTGGGCCCATCCACAAGCTGATGTTGGAACTGGTCAGCAAGGAAAACATTGAGAGCCTGGGCTTCATCGAGTGGGACAGCGCCAAGAGGTGGCTCGAGGAGGGTTTCGGAGACGACGGAAGCCCGAGGGCGTTCCGGAAGCTGATCTGCGCCGCGTCGTGGGTGGTTCTCGGCCAGAGGTTCGGCGTGAAGAAGGCCACCAGGGAGCAGTGTTGTGCGTAGGAAGGGCGCGCCCGAGGCCTGCCGTCGATAAAACCATGTACGATTAATGATAGCGCTTAGAATGAAGGTAACGACTGTGAACCCCGTCACGAACCTGGGGTGCATGAGAGGATCTCCACGGCTGAAAGCGGTACGTACGAGAGGTGCAGCAACATGACGTTAGAAGCCCCGAGGTGGCGTGGAATGGAGGGTCGACTATAAGAATGAATGTGACCCGCTGGCGGACGTTAAAACCGGACGCTGCTGACATGGGTCCCCTACGTGTTAAGTAACCTTTTTCAAAGGGCCTTTTGGCCGTCTCAACCTTAATCAAGTTGGTACCTGTACTCCCAGGTAATAGTGCCCCCCCCGACCTACGGTAGGTTCCCTCTACGTGGAACACAGTATTAACGAGAGCCTGGCTTTCAAGCGACATTCGATGACCTGTTTCCTACTTCTGAGAAGAATATCACAACGAAAAAGAATGGCTCTGCTTACTCGCATACGATGCGCACAAATGCCAAGGCCCAAGATATGCAATAAGCAGGCAGTTACTTGAATAGTCATCCTGGCGTACCTTGGCGGGAATCGGATACAGTAGTAGGTATAGTAACTATTACATAGTATGTATTTTCTCCCCGGACCTCGTCGCCACGTCAACGGGACGAGCGATGCGGTGCCGCGTCAATAGCCATCCCTCCCGAGGAACCCTTGCGGGCATACACGTCCTCCCCCGTCGGGCCCCGACCCGCACTCGCACCCACACCCGCGCCGGCACCGCCCCGCCTACGGATACCGGGGGACCGCGGCGATTCGTCTCTCGAATCCGAGCCACAGCCATCGCGATGGCCGCCAGAGTATAACCCGTAGTCGGCGTCGCTACCCCGCTCATGGTACGAGGAAGGGCGCTGCGACAACGGCGACGGGGACCCGACGTGTTGCTGCGGGATGGCCGACAGCGAAGCGCTGTACCGGTTTGCCGGGACCGGGCTGCGCTGTCTCTGGGGGACGGCCAAGAGCCGTCCAGCCGGCGAGGGCGGGAGGTTGCGGTGTCTAGACAGCGAGGCGTCCGCGGCCGAGCGGGCACGGGGATGCCGCGCGGAGTGCGGTTCGTGGCGATAATGACCCCCTCCCCCGCGGTCATACCCCTTGTGGTGCGGCGCGGGACGCCTCGGGTCGCTGCCGCCAGTGGATGGCCGTCGGGTGCTGTGTGTATTTGCCTCGGGGACCCTGGCCGGGCTCTGCGAGGGGCTGGACCTCGGTGCCGCCGCGCGTGTGGTCGGCGGAAGAGACGGCACGGCGTCCTCCAGGCAGTCCCACACGGCCTCGCAGAGAATCTTGCGGACCTTGTTGTCGTGGGTGCCCGGGAGAAGGTGCCGAGAGAGCTGGCGGGGCAGCCTCTCGGGCTTGCCGTCCAAGAGAGGCCCGTCGGCGTCGACGGGCAGGGAGGACACGATGGCATGCAGGCGCCTAGCTTCCGAGTCGGGATACGCGAGGATGTTGCTGATCATCCACCTGGCGAAGCCGGCGGGAGTCAGCCCGGGAACGTTGGGGTGGGATCTGGGCACGGCCTGGACGAGATGGTACGGACAGCTCAGGTCCTGGTACAGGAACTCGATCCGCTTTAATGCGTCTTCGGAACGCGCTTCGAAGATGTCTGGTAGCAGGTCAGCACCTGTTCACACGGCTCTCCGGCTCCGACGCCCAATTCACCTTCATATGGAAACTTTTCGGGATCGACTCTGTACCTTGTGTACAGAGTAAGCATCTTGTCAGGGGTGACGACCAGTGCCTCTGGGTGTCCAAACTCGGCAATCTGAGGAGAGGTCAGCCGCTGCGAAGTTCTATCATCGGGGAGCCTAGGTATTACCATGATGTTTGCCAGACCCCTGAGTATAGAGTTAAGACGTTGTGTTGAATACCCCTCGGGGTCAAACAGCATTCCCCAGGCCTTGTCAACGCTGCTCAGCTCGGCCCGCGCGGCGGCAGCAGGGTTGGTGGGCGAGACAGGTTCTGACCCCCAACCGGAGCAGGGCTGGTAGTGAATGACCGAAGGGCCCCCGGACTGGAAGTGAACAGACTTTGGCTGGGGACTGCTGGGCGTAGTGGACTGGTCTGCTGGCATAGGGACAGTTGGTGCTGTCTTCGCGTGCGTGGTTCCCGGGCTTCGATCTCGAGGCGAAGATCCTTTGGAAGAGCCCCGTAATTCGACAACTGACGGCGCAGAGACTGGTTTATGGCTCGATACTGCAGACGGACGTGGCGTGTTGGCGGGTGTGTCTGTCTCGCTGTTCTTCAGCTGGACGACTTGAGCGACTTGGGCAACTTCATCGAGTGTTAGTCAACGACTCGCCGATGCAGCACCCAGACCGGAGCAGTGACCAACCTTCTTCCTTGATCATCTTCTTCAACTCCTTCACCACGCTAGGCGACAAATCTCCGAGACTGTCACGAGGGTTCGGGATGGACGACTCCATGGCCAGACTCCCAGAACCGTGCCGCCGCTGCTGTGACAACCCATCCTCGACATCTCCGCGCCCATGGCACTCCTTTTGACCCTCACTTATGCACTTTCCAGCAGATCTCGGTGAGATCCCTTCGCCAGGCTCTGATGAGGAGCCCGCGACGGCTCTCGGCGAGGCCCAGCCCATGGTGGTATTCAGTCTTGGCCGCGCGGCCTTCTCGGTCGGCTTGTTGGTCATGGCGGGCATTGGGCTATGTCGTCTGCCGCGTGATGTGAACCTCCGGGCTGCCGTAATAGATCGTACAAGCCAAACAGTGATGGAGATATAAAACGACAATTGAGATGTTGGCGCAGGCACGACTGCACAGTATATACCGAGCAAACGGACAAGGGTCGCAAGCCGGGGGGGGAGCCAACTAACATGGTAACGCAGAAAGTAGACTGCGAAGACTCGCAGACCCGTAACTCGTTTCGATCGGCTTCAGGTCACTAGGGGGCGCCTCCCCAATGAGGTGTTGACATCTTTCTCCTCTGCGTCAGGCGGGCTGAGGGAGGCAAATACACAAGCGGCATTAGTGTTGCGGGAATCTGCATTTTCGAGATGTGAGGGGAGAGGTGAGGGCTTTGGCGGTGCTCCTCCCCTCACTTCCTCCACGGAAACGAGGCTTTCTGTATGCAGCGCCGGCGCGACAGGCGGCTGGCACAAAGCAATCGGGGGAAGGGGGGGCGGAGAGGTGTGGTATAGAACCACACAGAATTGCCCTTTTCGATGTCGTGCACCAGTCTCCAAACGGGGCCGATCCCTGTCTCATTGGCCCGTGAAGCACGTAGTAATACGTAGTGGAATACCGGAAACATGTGTGTAGTATTATTCTGGGGGCGACCGACCGGAGAACGAGCGAGACGGGGGAAGGGCGATGTGTCGTTTTCTCCTCGCCGAACCTGCCCGTGATGTGCCCTCAACCGGGCGATGCGATGACTCCATCGCGAGGGTTTCGGTTCTGAGGTCGCAGAAAGTTTACCCGCCTGGGACGAAAACGGAAGGGGAAACAAAGTCATTCCATGTTTCTGGTTCCATGATTTTGAGTTGTAGTTCCTGGCCATGCATGTCCCTTTGTGTCGCGGTGGACGGTTCAGCCTGGGTTGGACGGGGGCAAGGTCAGGCAGCGAGATAGCAGTTGTTTGCTAGTCCCGGGTTGTCGATCGCCGCTCAACCACTACTGCGGATCTCCTTCGCGTCGTGTCATCGTGGCACCGGAAAACCCCCATGAGCCAGTGGGCGTCATCTCGAGATGCAAGCTTGGGGTCCTTCACAGGGGGGGGGGGGGGGCTGAGGGGTGGGATGCTGCATGCAAGTGCAGAGGATAAAAGGCATCATCGTGGGCGGCTGCGGCGCCCCGGGTATAGACCGTTACACCCGAAAGCCCCCTGGTGGATGTCCGCGGCAAAGGCGTCCACCGAAAATAGGCCGCGTGCCCGCGCGGCAGGTCGCTTCGATCGATGGATAGGCCCGGGAGGACGACAGCAAACAACAGACAGCAGCAGAGGTTCTTGCACAGCCCGCGCCTATCGGCTAACGGTGGTCGGAGCGGGAGTACTGAGACAACCTTCTCGCCTGTTTCAGGAACATTGAGACTGCCGGGCTTGTAAATTAACTTCAGCACGAATGCTTGACTTGAACTGGTGGGGGAACGCCGTTGCGCCGTCCCAGCCTCGGGCGAAACGCAGGTAGAACAACGGCGCGTTAGCCGCCAACGATTCGGTCACCGCTTTCTGATCGGCAGCGCAGAATGGGAGCGGTATTGGTGAGGCTAACAGACGCTGAAATATATATTGGGTAAACTGCCAAGTATATGAATTTTGGGCCATGTGCTTGCTCCCCGGATCGAGATCGAATACACGCCTGCTAATGCACTTACGAAACCACAAATCAGACACCTCCCTCATGCCTTGTACAGCAGGTCCAAGAAACCGTTGGCCAAATCCACGACCACACTCTTGTTCGGAAGCGATCCCGCAACGCCGTACAGAGCAGCCGAGTCGCCGACGGCCTTGCCCTTGGCCCCCTTGCCCTCGACGATGCGGACTCTCTCCTTCTCCTTCTCGCCCTCGACGACGGCCTCCAAATCCGCCAACAGCTTCTCGTAAACCTTGGTGATCGGGAGAGTGACAGCGACGTGAATGGCAGGAGGGTTTTGAAGAGCGTTCAGATGCCAGCCCTTCTCTGACATGCCGTCGGCGATGTCGTAAACATTGAGGTTCTTGGCCGTGAAAGCAACAACGGAAACAAGCGGCTTGCCGATGATCTCCAGCTCGTTGTCCAAAGCCGGCGTCTCACGGATCCTCTCGACAATCTTCTTCGCAGTACCGACGATCTTGACACAAGCGTCAACGTAGCCGGCCTCACCGACCTTCATCAAACTAGCCCAGCAGCCGGCAATGAGAGCGCCCGGGCGCGAGCCAGCCATACCGGGAGAACCGTATACACCGCCAGACCAATCTGGTGACACGTAGTACTGGTACTTGCGGAGCTCCGCAGATCGGTACAGGACCGTGGAGTTGCCCTTGGGGCGAATCCGTACTTGTGGGTGTCGCAGCTGATGCTGGTGACGCCCTTGAGACGGAAGTCGAACAGCTCCGTCTCGAAGCCAGCCTTGTCCAAAAAGGGCACCATGAAGGAACCGAGACAGCAGTCTACGTGGAGACACAGCTTCTTCTTGACGGCCATTTTGGACAGAGCGCTAATGTCATCGATGATACCGTGGGGGAAGTTCGGGCGGAGCCAACCAGCAAAACCGTGTTGCTGTTGATCAAGCGGGAGACGGCGCGGGTGTCGACCTGGTAGTTGGGTGCAGGGCACGCGACGTAGTGGATCTTGATCTTGAAGTATTCACCGGCCTTGCGGAATGCAGTGTGGGCGGTCTCGGGCAGAATCCTGTTCCGCGTCAGCGTGAGCACCATGGTGGCGATGGTAGCAGAGAGGACACATACATTTCCGGCTCCGTGATGCCCTTCTCAAAGTACCCCCTCTGCCGCGCGGCGAGACAGGCACTCAGAATACTGTCGGTACCACCGCTCGTGGTGGCACCGGCACCGCCGACGGGAGCGTTGAACATGGCGAGCACCATGGAGACGATCTCGGCCTCCATTTTCCTCACGCCGGGGAAGACATCGGGGTGGATGGGGTTGGCGACGGTGAACTTGCCAAAAGCCTCGGTTTGCAGCTTGATCAGCTCTTCCTCGCCGTGGTAGACGGCGCCAGAGACGAAACCGTCTTCCCATCTTGTGTGGTCCATATTGGCCAGCGTCTCGAGCTCATTGCGGACTTCTTCTTCGGACATGCCTTCCTTCGGGAGGGTGAGGTATCGGGTGAGGTTTGCGGGTATCATTTTGGACTGTAGCTTCGCCATGGACTCGTTGATCTGCTTCTGGACCTGGCCGCGCACGCCAGGGGCGCGGAGGAAGTAGCCGTACAGAACCCTGCGGATATCGATGTAGAGCTCGACGATGCTGCCAATGGGCCCGCGGCCCTTGAGCTTGAGAAAGAACTTGCGAGTCCATCGCCAGACGAAGAGGAAGAAAATGATGTTGCGCAACCTAGGGGCGACGAGAAGCCGTGGGTTAGCCGGAGCCGAGGTCGGACAGAATGGAGACGCCTAGGCATTGGCGACTTACAAGTCAAGGTTCAGGACCAAGAGCGGCGTTGCTTGCCGACTGCGCTTCACTTGGTTCAAGCCCTCGCGCAAGCTGGCGGAATGCGGGAGCTGCCAGGCATCTTGTCTGCCGTGATGTGAAGCTCGGCGCGGTGGGGGTGAGTTGCTATGTTTCGGGACACCGGCTATGGAGAAGAGACGAGTGTGCAGGAGGTGCCAGCGCAGTGGGATCAAGCCCAATATATATTAACGGGGTAGAAGAGAAGAAGAGAATAAGGCTTTCGGGTGGACAGAAGATTAGGAGAAAAGGATTGAGGAATGGGGACGTGGTTTAAATGGCTGCAGAGCTGGGAAGACGTGGAGTTTACGACGTTAAAGACATCGGCAAGTAAGAACGTCGCCGGCGCGGGCCCACGCAATTGGAGACGAGCTAGAGCCAACTGTCTGTGGTGAGCAGAACCCGAACTGGAGGAACCCCAGGCGCAGAAAATCGTGGGCATGGCGTCTTCTTGATTATTTCTTAGCGCCATTTACCCCTGTCGCTGCAGGCCAAGGTAGGGGTCATCGCCGCCATCCCGGTTGTCTGTCTGTCACATGCGCCGCTACAAGCAAGAGGGCCCTGTCTCCCACGGCGTCCGCCTTCCCGACCCGGATCGCAGCAGCAGTGACACCCTTCAGGCCACTCCGCAGATGGCTGAGTCGCCAACCTCACCACCGGCCAGAGAGCTCTGGCTCCTTCCTTGCGTTGAGCCGGAGGAGTTCTCTGCCCGGGCATAATGCGACATGTCGTAGGATGGTGGAGAGCTGGCCATGAACAACAGCGGCTCTCGCCCAAGAGGGTATCTTGCGCCGCGCAGCCTGCCCGCCATCTTATCACGGCGGCCGATACAAAAACTTCTCCTGGTTGGGTAGGTAGGTAATAATACTGTAGTCCATAGGTACAGTGTAGTATACAAGACATCGAGGACCCTCGAACTCGGCCGATTGATCAGTCTGTCCCATGGGCGCATGACTATCTGTCCAGATCGCTCACACTCGATGCTGTAACCCTGTTTCCCCCCTCTCTCCACGCGCGACCGTCAAAACTCTCTTTCCTTGGCCCAGTACCTTGAACGTGGCAATCATGCAATGCCTTTATCTGTCCATATAAGTCGACTCGGTCCGCGCGCGGAGTGTGCCTGTAGCAGACAAAAGAGCCCCACTAGAGCGGCGGGGCACCGCGCCCGCGGACTCCCGTCAACCGGCTCGACGGGGCCCGATTTCACTCTCCTAGCCGTTCTGGCTGGCCACTGATCGTCATTGATTTGCATTTTCAGCCAGGCCTTGTCGAAGCTCGACTCCGCGCAGAGCTGTTGGCCGTCCCCATCGTCCATGTCAAGTTCCGATCGAGATAGCCTTTCTGCTCATATGGCCCTGCTTTGCCTTGACCATGCCACATTCGTGGCGTCAACAGCGTCCGAGGGATCCAAGCGGACCCAGCGCGCCGTCCGGGACCACGATCTTGGCGGATGACATCTCTTGCAGCTGGGTGTCCCAATCGTGCACCACAAGACCTTGACCCTCGTCTCGTCGCCCCCGCCTCATTGAAGGCTCATTGAGGGGCAGTCTCAAGACCTATTGATGGGCGCATGAATTAAGCAAACGCTTACTAAGACGATTGTGTCCAAAGCCACAGGCGGCATCGGTGTTGCATTTCGAAGGTGGTCGACATCCATCAGCCTGATGTATGAAATCATGAAAACTTGAGCCTTCCGTCATCGGCGATGTGCGATCGGAAAGAAGCTGGAGGCAGAAAAGTAACTAGATAGAAAAATCACACGCCGTATGAGCGCCGTGTGGATGTTTGATCCCGTATAAAATGTCCCATCAAAAGGTTTCTCTGAAACAATACCACATATTAACGCCCTTGCCCAGCTCCTATACACTTGAAATGCCGAGTACATGCTCCCCGGGGAATCAAACGCCTGGAGTACACCAATCTCTAGATCCTGCTGCGGAGCCGACCCCTGTCAGTCCTCTTTTTCGTCTCATTCATTTACTGCCCCCTGAATGACGTATGCCACTTCTTGTTGTAGCTGTCTAGCTCCGCCTCGCAGGCCCGCTCTCCGGACTTGGTACAGCCAGCAGCGCGGACAACCAGGTCGCCGTCCTGGAAAATCTCGCCCTTTTCATATCTGTTATACGAGTTGAAGATCTTCTGCGGCACGATGGCGAGCTTGGAGAGTATGGTAGGGTGCCACTGGACGATGTGCTCCTGATGAGAAGGTTAGCGGTTGGCATGGGCTCATAGTGCGAAGCAGCAACTCACCAAGGCGTGGCCCTCCGCTTTCTGGAAGTTGTAGCTCCGGTACAGCGGGTCGAACCACGTGTCGATGAGGAACTTGGCCCACTCGCCGTTCCGGACGAAGAAGCTGCCTGCCGACAGTCCCTCCCTGTCTTGCGTAAGAACAAAGTCAATGTCCTCGCCCTTCAGGTGGGGAAACGTCTTGATGATGCTGTCTGGCGGAACGACTGCCTGATCCCTGATCATCAAGCTGTTGAGTTTATCCGACTTCAAAACCAGGCTTTCCACAGACGTCGACAGGTCCATAATGTAAGAATCTTGGTCGAGATACCAGAACCATGCGGCTTCTGGGTAATTGGTCATTGCGTGCCTCAGTGACACGACCTTGTTCCACGACGCCGGAGAACCGTTGAGATCGTAATCTCCCGTCTTCACAAACATTACTTCGTACCCTGGGCAGAGACTGTTAGCACCCTTCGCAGCAAAAGCGCCAGACTGTATTTACATACCGTGTAGTTGCGCATATTGTTTCCTGTTGTCGCGAATGCTCTCCAAGTAGGTCTTGCTGAAATTCTCTTCGTCCAGCACCGTCACTATCACCACAGGCGGTTTGCCTGAGGGCACATGGGGCCCGCTAGGTGACCTCAAGGCTCCAGCGAGAAGGTATATGAAGCCCAAGAAAAAAAGAGCGCCCGCCGCAATAATCTTTAGCCTGCTGCGACGGAAAAACGGCGATATCCTCGAGGTTCTCGGTCGGAAGGGCGGCGGATTCGAGCTCTTTCGCGGGGGGTACGCAAAATGCATCTTATCGATCAAGGCAGGGGGACAGTTCGGAATGTGAACTTTTCGGGTCGCAATCGATCAGACTGTCGAGGTTGGATTGGTATTGCAATCGTCGCCTCTGGAAGGACTGACGTATGGAACAATCGGTTGTTGAATACGAGAAGGAACGCTGACTGTGGCCGTTGCGATTAAAGGCTTGGCGTGGAAAGGAGGGATGAACGTGTCAGCGAGCCTCGGGGGTTGAAAGCCTTCGTGGGGATTTCGCCGGGTGTCATTCAAAAATACGCATCACGCTGATTCTTTGAATGCACCGGGTGACACCTTCAGGAGCTCGCGGGGGCTTTTGTTGAAATGAAAACAGTCGTGCAAAGGGGAAGCCGGCCTGTCGAGGGACAGAAAGTTAAACACAAGCTCGAAGGCATACCTAGCTTCGAGGCCCACTCTCTAAAACATAGGGATCTGGACCGTGTCATCATCCTTGGCCCACCATCCGCTTTTGATTGCTGATTGGCACGGGCGGTGATATTATTGTCCGGTCGCGCGGGCCACTGCCACCCCTCTGAACCCCTCGTGTCCAGCGTCGCATTGTGCCCCATGAGCTTAGGCTGCGGGGTGTGATGACGCTGGGCTTTCGTTTCAAGAATAGTCGGACAGTTCTTACACGAGGTTCCTGGTGATGATATGCATTGTCAGATGTACTCGCTCGCACAAGGGACAGGTTGAGAATAGGCGAATGAAGAGATATATTTGAGTAGGGTTTCGGGTGCCGTTCCAAGGGAGGGCGCATTCCTGATGCCCAAAGCTGTGGGACTCCCTTGCGTGTTTGTATCAGGTTGCGCGTTTACCAACTCAAATGGAATTGAGAGTTGGCGCCGGCTTTGTCAAATCAACAAGAAGTCGACTGATAAAAAAAAACTGATGTCGTCCGCCTGCCCTGAGTGAATTTGACCAAAACGGACAAGTCCAAGGACAGAACGGGGACTTGATCTCCGCACACAGACTAGTTGACACGATATGGAAGAGAATCTTCGAGGCAACTTAAGAGTGTGCGGAATGAGCATCATCGGCACAAGAGGCATAGTGCGCATCAAGTGATGTCTGTTTCATGAATGATAACAGTCGTTCGCATTGTCCCGGGTGCCCGCCCTACCTTAGTCTTCCTTGATGTCTTCATCTTCGTCATCGTCGTCATAACCCACATCGAACACTCTATCGCTCGCACGTTGTAGAGTAGAGGCACTGATCTTCCTCACACCTTTCCAAACGCCCCACATGAAGGTCGCTGCACCCACAAAGACGAGAGCCATGTTCATGTTCTCAACGCGGGCACGTCCTGTTCCACCCCGGCGGCCAGTCGTACCGAGGATACCACTGGACCGAAGTTGCCACCACTGCCATGGTGTCATGACAAGGATGGTCTTGAGGAACCCTAGCAAGCCGAGGGACAAGAAACCCTTGAGAAAATGTTCTAGCCATGTTCCGGGATCTTCGTGTATCTCCGGAGCGGGCTCTTGGAGGGCCTCAATGTCTTCAAGTACGTTTGCGGCCACATCGGCAATTGCGCCTATAGGATCAGACCAGATGTTTAAGATCGGGTCAGCGACAAAGCCGAGGATGAACACCGAGACAACGAAAATGAGGATGGTCAGTAAGATTTGCGCAAAGGTGCTTTGCAAGCGGTTTGCCCATGACAGTCGCTCGAGCTTGTACCGGTAGCCGCAGGTAGGGCATGCGAAGAAGTTCCGTGTGGCCGTTGCATCGGCGTATCTCCAGGCTTGTAAGCAACCCTCGTGGACGTAGCGTTGAGACCCCTTGCACTTGCATGGTGAGATGAGGCGCCCGGACTCGGGCTCATCGGACCTGTAGATCGGTCGTGGAGGCTGGCCCATGAACCCGCCCATGGTCGTTGGTTCCTCAAAGGTAGGATGAACCACCTCGAAGCAGATGCGGCATGTGCGCGGGCCGTAATAACGTTTCTTTGGAGGAGCCTCAGACTGGGGTTTCTCCTGATGCTGGCCCTGTTTATCGTCTTGGTAATGGGTCCCATGCTGGCTGAACTGTTTTGTTTCGGCTTCGGCTTCGGCGGGCTGGGAGTGGCCTGGGTCATCTGGAAGGTCAGATGGCCAATTCCACCGAGGCCTCGCTGATTCCATGATGAAATGAGGGGAAGAAAGAATCGAAGCGGTAAAATTGGTGTTGGCGGTGCTTTCCAAGCAATGAGCTGCCGGAGTCGTGAGGCTTGCTTCGGCTCCAGGCTGTAAGATGGTGTGAAGCAAAAAATATAAAAACTTGGGCTAAAAGTAGCTGTTGACTATGAAGGGGAACCTTGGCCCAACGTGACCAGATGCAGCAGCACCTACATGACAGGAACCAGCGTAGGCGGGTTTAACAACCTGGCCGGTTGTCCTTTTGGAAATGGTGCCAAACGGATCGGATTGTGGACGAGGTCATGCGGTGGGCAAAAAGCGAAAAAGAATATTCGAGCACCACTTTATCCTAAGGTGAGCTAGGCATGGGTGGTCATAGCTTCCCACTTCCCGCCGATTACATAAGCAAAATTGTATCGGATCAACAGCTCTGCCGATAAAGTCACGTGCCTTACCTTCCCCCCCCCCCAGAGGCGGGCGCCCAGAGGATTGCAGCTTGACGCGGCGCGAGTTGCCTAGGAGGTAGAGCTACACAGCTCCGACAGCCTTCACACCTCGTCTCGTTGACCGCAGCCAACCCACCTTCGATTCTCCCAATTACCTTAACCCCAGAAACCACATCTCCGCAACTCACCTCAACAGTCAAGCAATGGCCGACCGTTACTCTTTCTCGCTGACGACATTCTCACCCAGGTATGTCGCTCAATTCAACTGTATGACGTTTGTATGCTGACCTGGGATAGCGGCAAGCTGGTTCAGATCGGTACGCACCCACACTGCCCCCGCCATTACTTAGTCGCTGCAGGCATGAGGCTGAAGGCTCGACAAACGAACTGACAAGATTTCAGAGTATGCTCTGAACGCCGTCAACCAGGGTGTCACCGCCCTTGGCATCAAAGGCGAGCCCGCTTGCCCCTCCTTCCACGGCCCATGCTAACCCCTCGAAAGCCACCAACGGTATCGTCCTCGCAACCGAGAAGAAGTCATCATCGCCGCTGGCCGATCCTAGCTCGCTTTCAAAGATCAGCCTCGTCACCCCCAACATCGGAATGGTGTACTCAGGCATGGGCCCCGACTACAGAATATTGGTGGACAAGGCCCGCAAGGTGTCCCACACCGGCTACAAGCGCATCTACAACGAGTACCCCCCCACGCGGATATTGGTACAGGACGTTGCTCGTGTGATGCAGGAGGCGACCCAGTCTGGTGGCGTTCGGCCCTATGGTGTCAGCTTGCTCATTGCTGGCTGGGACGAGGGTATCTTGCCCGAGGACGAGGCCGAGGTCAAGGAAGGCGAGGAGAAGAAGCCCACTGGCAAGACCGGCGGCACGCTGAAGGGCGGTCCCATGCTCTACCAAGTCGACCCCTCTGGAAGCTACTTTCCCTGGAAGGCGACAGCCATCGGCAAGAGTGCCACATCCGCCAAGACGTTCTTGGAGAAGCGATACACTGAGGGCCTGGAGCTTGAGGATGCCGTGCACATTGCGTTGCTCACACTCAAGGAGACCATCGAGGGAGAAATGAACGGAGAGACCATTGAAATCGGTAAGTGCCTAAAGTCTGCCACGTGATAAACAACCGCCTAACTAGCAGGACAGGTATCGTCGGACCCCCGCGGACCACTTGCTCGGGATCGAGGGTGTTGAGGGTGCCAAAGGCCCTCGCTTCAGGAAGCTCAGTCCCCAGGAAATCGAGGACTATCTCACGAACTTGTAATTCTCGCGACGACTGGAACGGTCTAACCTTGTATCATAGTACAGCATAGAGACGTAGGGGCAGAGGAGATCTCCGAGCTCTAGAATCAATGGATGACCTGCAATGACGACACTGCGAAACATGCTGGCCGACCTATGAATGGACTGTCAGTGACTGTGCCAGCTTGGACCATGAACTGCGCCCTTGTCCAATGAATAAATCGTTTCAACAAGACAGAAATATACCCGGGCTTAAGGAGATAGCTCCTGCACAGTCGGATGCTCCGATCGCTGCCTAGGCTAGGTACCTAGGTAAAGCAGGCAGCAAGGATACCAGGCAGCAACTTGCCGCCCGCTAGCCGGCGGACAGTTTGTTGGGTATTTCCCAAGCTGAAACACACTATTGATAATAGACAGCTTGAAATCCGCGTCCCCATGTTTTGGAACAGGTACTTAGCATACCACAGCACCAGCACCGCACCATCAACTATCACTTAAACCATACCTAAGTGTCATCATGGTAACGACTACCTACCTATGTTATAGAACGGCTGGTAAGTTGATTTGTTGATTGGTGGAATTGGGTCCGAATCACGGCTCTCGATGTACTCTTATCACACTCTTTTTCATTTGGGCATGAAGAGAGGGGCTGTCGCTGTCCATTTGGCCTTTGGTTCGGATTGACCACGAAGCGGGCTGTCAATGGCATCGCACTACAAGGCGGCCGAAGCTGCCTCCGAGCTGACAACCGGTGGTCAGACGTTAATGTTACACCGCATTTCGGCGTCAGCCATTGGTGTCTTTTGGTGTTTCGGGTTCGGCACCGGCCCCGATGAGACCAGGCCGAGACGCGGGCGATTGTGGGCACTTTCGGCACAGCAAGTCGAAATGGTAGATATGCCTACTAGGTAGTTTAGGTATTAGCTGCTCCCACCCCTCCAAGGCCCAAAATATGATTCGCTAGCACCAATGTCAGATTCGTTGGTTCTTTCCTCCGAGCTGCATCATCCCCAAGTCCCACGCTTCTTGGATTGACAACAGACAGCAAAGAGGCCACAAACGAACCAGATAGGTATCGATCTTGGACAGCAGGCATATTCCGTCATCGGAAATGAAAGACAAACCTCCCCGGCACATGTGGACGACGCACCGCACGCCATGCGGCCATTGGCTGCTCTGTTGCATGCATCGTCATCTCCCCGAGGATATTTTCCCTTCGACAACTTCTTCTCAAAAGTTCCAACCTCGGTCTCGAGAGCCAACATGACTCGTCGTACGTCATTCGTTGCGAAGCTACCTACGCATCCAAGGTGGGCTGGCCGGCCTCCTGCATAGTGTCGGAACCCAACGCGTGAACACAAGAACTGCCATCACGCACACGGGGGCCTTGACGACTGATTTCCCCGGCGATACATCACTTGCAGGCAACGAGAAGGTGTAACCACCCCACATATTCAGCCAGCCATCGATCACAATTTTTTTCCTCCTTACCCAGGTACCTAGGTACCTACATAGGTATGTGAGTAGGTGACTTTTGTTTCTACATACGCAAGCGCCGTCGCGACAAGACCCGCGGCACCACCCAAATTTCTCCATTTTATGTTCAGCCATCATCGTCAGGCACTCGCGAATCGTCGCCCAGTTACGGCCTTGCAACACATCCTTTACTGCAATAATACCCGAGCACGGCACCTAGCGACCCTTGTCTAGGTCCTCCGTGTCATCCGAGTTCGTTTAGAGGGTCCCGAAGGCATGGCTGAATCTCATCCGTGAGCCGCGTCATTTAACCTTACACCTACCCAACTTCCTACCCACCCGTCTCTGTCCTCCTGACTCACGCCGGCGGCCGGCCACACCGCTGCCGGAATAGTCTTGCTGTACTACCAATACCAAGTACGCTGAGGGGTATGCTTCAACGGCGCGGTTCTGCTTGGCTACCTTGGAAGTACCTTGCATCCCGGGACTGTAGTTAGGACTTTGGGAATGGGTCTCCAAGTCCACGCTAGCACCGTCTGACAATGCCTGCCTATTCCCACTCGTCCTCTGACGACGGCTCTAGCCTGTCAGAGGATATGATGCCTGCTGATGTGCCGGCCTCCTGGCCTCAAAATCAACAAGTCATCTCGGCCGCCACCGAAGATGTGTTCCTGGACAATGAGGTTTCGTTGCCTTCAGACGAGCCCGCTCCAGGCACACCCGTCATAATGAATGCAAGGGCATACCAAGCTGAGATGTTTGCCCAAAGCATGAGGCAAAACATCATTGTAGCTGTACGTGAATACCAATCGAGTCTCGAAGAAGTGACGAGCAACATTTAACATCCGCTCAGATGGACACCGGAAGTGGCAAAACACAGGTGTAGGTGGACCTGCTTAAACACTATGCTGCGCGGTGCTTACAAAAGTCTCGACAGAGCTGTCTTACGAATTAGGGCAGAAGTGGAAAGGACTTCATCAAAGCATGTTGGTCTGACCCCCTCCGAGTTGTCAGAGCCCGGGCTTATTGAGACAGATCGTTTGGTTCCTGGCCCCCACGGTATCACTATGCGCTCAGCAATTCGCGGTGCTCCAGTCTCAAATCCCCGAGGTCCAAATCAAGTTCCTCAGTGGCGATGACAACGTCGACTCTTGGTCCGACCAGAGAACGTGGGATGAAGTACTTCACAATGTCCGGATCGTTGTGTCGACATATCAGATATTGCTGGACGCACTGTCGCATGCGTTCGTGAGTATGGAGAGGTTGTCTTTGATTGTTTTTGACGAAGGTATGCTACCCAGAATCTCTCTCTCGAAGCTGTGTAGGCTGACGTTGGAATAGCTCATAATTGCATCGGCAAGTCTCCGGGGAGCAGGATCATGAAGCTCTTCTATCACGAAGAGAAGAGCAAAGGTCGCTATACACCTCACATTCTGGGCTTGACGGCAAGTCCAACGTTTGGCTCCAAAGTAGACGGCATCAACACCCTTGAAGCTACACTGGATGCCGTCTGCAAAAGCCCTACGGTACATCGCAGCGACCTCCTTGCTTGCGTCAAGAAGCCAACTATGACATACGTCTCCTTCCAACCTCAGAGATGCTATAACCCTCCAGATAGCCTGCAAAGCCTGAAGAAGGTCATCCAAGGCCTCGATATCCTGGATGACCCTTACATTCTTCATCTCCAATCGGAGGGGACCGAACGCAGCCACCGCGCCCTCATTGCCGCTTTGGAAAGCCACGACACCTATATTCAAAACCAAATGACGTCGTTCGGCCGCCAGGCGAATCTGATATTCAATGACCTTGGTCCCTGGGCAGCAGAATATTACATCTGGGTTGTCAAATCACGATTTATGGCCGCTCTCCAGTCACAAAGCATCTGGTTGGACACATGGAAGAATGGCGAGAAAGAATATCTTGGCAAGATTCTCAGCCAGGTCGAGTGTCATTGTCCGTCGGAGGAGACGATCACCCGGGAGGTCCTCTCAGAAAAGGTATTCGTACTTATCGAGCAGCTCTTGCAAGACAATACCGACATCATGGGCATCGTTTTCGTTCCACAGAGAGCTACGGTTTCGGTTCTGTGCCACTTGCTCGCATCACACAAGCTGCTCCGGGCGCGGTATCGGATAGGGGCCATGGTGGGCACCTCGCAGTTCCAGGCCAGGAAGAGGGAAATATGGGATCTCTCCCGAAACGAAGACTTGCAGTCGCTGCACCAGTTTCGAACTGGGAAGACCAACCTGCTCATTGCCACCAGCGTTCTTGAGGAAGGCATCGATGTACCTGTCTGCAACGTGGTCATCTGTTTTGATAACCCACCAAACCTGAAGTCCTTCATTCAACGCCGCGGGCGAGCCCGGATGAAGGACTCGAAGCTTCTGATGCTGCACGACTCCTCGGAATCTGCTCGGAAGGAATGGGCGGCTCTGGAGGCAGAGATGAAGAGCCAGTATGAAGAACAAGAGCGAGAGCTTGAGCATCTTCAAGAGGTCGAGGATACGGAAGAGTCGACAGAGATGAGCTTCACGATCGACCAAACAGGGGCGGTCTTGGATCCCGACAACGCAAAGCAGCATCTTGACCATATTTGCAGGATTCTGTCGCCAGGAGAGTTCATCGACTGGAGACCCGACTACATTATCAATAAGCTCGACTCGGGCGACGCACCTGACATAAGGGCCACTGTGGTTTTGCCGAGCTATCTCCCGTCCCATGTCCGTACAGCCGAGAGTCGAATGGCGTGGAAGTCGGAGAAGAACGCCACCAAAGACGCCGCGTTTCAGGCCTATGTTGGTCTCTACAAGGCAGGGCTCGTTAACGATAACCTATTGCCGTTCAAGCCGGAGGATTTCGTGCCCGGTATTGGCAAGGTACCCGCCATTCTTCAGGTCAACGGTCTGCTCAATGCTTGGGTCAAGGTTGCCGAGGCTTGGAAACTTGGGGACAGCCTGCGGTCGACCCGCATTCTACTCAAGGATTCAGACGGGGTTCTCCAAGGAGAGTACAATATGGTTCTTCCCGTCTGGATTCCAGGGCTGCAGACGATGCCCATTCATCTGGATTACCACACCACCTGGTCACTCGAGTTCGGGGAACAGCTTCCCATCGACGAGCTGACCGGCAAGGATGACACGGCCGTGCTACTCGCCCTGCCCTACAGCCACCGCTGGATGCCGACAGACGCCCAGCAGGTCGTTCGGTTCAGCGTGTCCGACGGCTCTGATCTCTCTGTAACCCAAATCGGAGTCAATCAGTTTGTCCAAGGACAAATGTCAGCGCACGATCTGACGTGCTTCATACGTGATCAATCCGGATGCCCTCACACCTACGACGGCATCATTCCCAACAAGCCGGCGCCCCAGTCTGTGAAAAAGACATTCTACGAGTTCGAAACAGCGCCCGAGGACGTGCCCTACATAGCACTGAAGAAATGGTCCCGTCGATCAGACTTCCTCCATCGGCCGCAGAGCGACCCCGGCCAAATCCCGAATAGTTCCAAGCCATACGACAGGGTCTACCCGATGCCATGGGCAAAGGTAGACACGATACCAGCCAAGTATGCTCAGTTCGGAGTGCTGATACCGTCAATTCTACATCGCATCGAAACCCACCTTGTCGCGCGGGAGCTGTGTCTGGGTCTCTTGAAGCCGTTGGCGATCTCGGACCTGGCACTGGTACTCACGGCCATCAGCACGGGGAGTGCGGCCGAGCCTACCAACTATGAAAGAATCGAGTTTCTCGGCGATTCCATTCTAAAGTTCTCCGCTACAATCAACGTAGCCGCCCTGAGTGAGTAGACCACATCCCGTCTACTGTAAGACGCATATGCTAAGGCTCCCTAGACCCGCAGTGGCCAGAACGGCTCCTCTCCTTCCACAAAGACGGCATTGTGTCCAATTCGACTCTCTGCAAGGCAGCCGTAAAGCACGGGCTTGACAGGTACATCCTCACCAAGCCGTTCACGGGACAGAAATGGCGCCCAATCTACGTGGACAGCGTCCTCGGTCGCGGCCAAGGCAAGTCCACGAGGAAGATGTCGACAAAGACGCTCGCAGACATCGTCGAGGCACTTATCGGGGCCTCGATGATCGACGGCGGCCTGGACAAGGCGCTCAAGTGCATGTCCATCTTCCTCCAACAGATCGAGTGGAGGACCCCGGACGCTTGCAGGCTGGCGTTGCACGACGCCTCCCCCCTGGACGTAGAGCTACCCTCCACCCTCGAGCCCCTGGAGCAGCTCATCGGATACGAGTTCGGCAGGAAAACGCTTCTCATCCAAGCCATGACGCACGCTTCGTTCAGCCTCGGGAATCCCTTTGGGTGCCTGGAGCGCCTCGAGTTCATCGGAGACTCGGTCCTCGACTACGTCATCGTCAACCGCCTCTTCGCCGTCGAGCCCCCGCTCCCGCACCAGACCATGCACCTCCTCAAGACGGCCATGGTCAACGGCGACTTCCTCGGCTTCCTATCCCTGGAGCAGTCTGTCGACCAGGACGAGGTCGTCCTCGGCGACAAAACCGACAAGGGGCCCGATCTGCAGCACTCCCGCTTCGCCCTGCCCCTGTGGAAGTTCATGCGTCACCAGTCGCCCGCGATCGGCCTCGAGCAGATCAACGTGCACAGGCGGTACACCGCTCTCAGGGACCAGATCATCGACTCGATGGAGCGGGGAAAGACGTACCCCTGGGCGCTCCTTGCGCGCATGCAGCTCCGGAAGTTCTACTCGGACATCTTCGAGTCCCTTCTCGGCGCCGTGTACATCGACTCCGGGGATCTCGGCGTGTGCGCCCGGGTGGTCGAGCGCTTCGGCATCACGGGGTACCTCGACCGCATCCTGCGGGACGGCGTGCACGTGCTGCACCCCAAAGAGGAGATGGGCCACCTCGCCGACAGGGAGAAGGTCACCTACGTCCTCAACGCGCGGCCGGCCGATGACGACGCGGGAGGGGAAAAGGAGTACCTCTGCAAGGTCATGGTCGGCACCCGGTGCGTCGTCGAGGTCGACGGGGGCGTCACCCGGGAGGAGGTCAAGGTCAAGGCGGCCGAGGCGGCAGTAAACATACTCAAGGCGGAGAATATGGCGGACAAGATCCAAAGCATGGCGGTGCTGGAAGACAGGAACACAGTCATGGAGCACACGAGTGATTATTGAAAAGTTGCAAGCGAGCTTTTTTTGGGCGCCGGCGCTGTTCCCAGGCTTAGTTAGGGCCAGATTCGGGTGATTGAACAATGGAAAGAAATCAATTTTGTGGTGAAATCTAATAATGTCTGTCTCTGAAATCCACCTTTCATCTCGTGCCTCCCTCCTCCCTGCGGACGAGGCGATACAGATAAGTGCAACATGAGGGTATACCCGATCTCCGCCCCTGAACTCCTGGCCTAAGAAAAATATGTGTCGTTGCGGTCGTCGCAAACCTAGTCACCTCTCAGGGCACATCCGGTGATGCTCTACATCTTGTGGACTGACGGCCCGATGCTGGTTGGACGACCCTAAAGTGCTTGAAAGTTGGAAGAGATCATGGGATCGCGCCGAGCGTGAGTGATGGTCACCGGCCATCCTCCGGCCACAAAAGTAGTGACTGTCGGTCGTCAAGGAAATTTTTTGGTGAAAACCGAAAGACGTCTAGTCGTCAGTGAGGTCAATAGCCACACGGTTGCCTTCGATCTTGATCTTTTTCCACTCCCGCTTCGCGGGCTCTTCCGTGAGGTCAAGGATTTCTGCGTATTCCCGCTTGATGATTTGACGGTTGCTCTCTCGCTTAACGTTTGGAGAGCTACGGTGGTTCTGCACCAGGTTAGCATTCGACTGCTTGGTGGAAGAGTCGGGGATACTGACGTTGATATCCTCGAGGCGTTCCACGGCCAATCGGCGAATTTCAGCCTCAGACAACCCGGCAATGGGCTCAGGGCTCGGCGATTTGGGAATTATCAACTCCTTGTGAAGCGCGTCTAGGGCAGAGTTAGTCGGTGTCCCGGACGTCAAAGAGGATTGGGCGCATACCCCGCGAGCGGTACTTGAAGCTGAAGGCCGCGATCGGGTTGTAGTTGAGATACTCCGCACTGACCGTGGGCCTCTGCGAAACAAAACCACCGTCGGCGAACCTTGTCCGTGTAAGCACGAACGATTGCTTTTTGCTTTAGAAAGGTACAGAAGAGACTCACGAGGTGCCGTGAGAGACCGCGCGACCCTTGAGAGCCTTCTCGGCAATCTCGAAGTTGTCATTCTGCGCATAGTGGTGATCGCGGCCGGTGTACCTCGAGGGACCGGTGATGATCATGGGATAGATGAACACCTCAATAACACCCATCGACTTTGCTTTCTTGGTGTCCGCCTTGACCCGATCATTTGCAGCATCATCAACTGAGATAAAGTCAGCAAGGGGTGCCCGCATCGGAAGGGGTCGTGACATACGCGTGGTGACCTTGGAGAACTTGAATTTGTTTAGGCGCACGTGGCCCAAAACGGTGGAAGACCCTTGGCGAGAGCCTTCAATGGCGTTTTCCCAAACGTAGAACGGGTTGCTATTGAGGAAGCGCTTGGCCTCGCACACGACGCCGTCGACGCGTTTGCCGTCGATGTACAAGGTCAGAGCGAACGCGTGGTCGGGGCCTTCCCAGCGATAGCAATTGTCGACCTGATAGTGGACGGAGAAGAAAGCGTCGTCCTTGGATTCGACGTAACGGAAGGTGCGCCAGCGAGCACTTTTCTGGTTGGGGTCGTTTTCGAGACCATCCGGGTCATCATACTCAATGGCGTCCCGGCCGTCCACTCGGACGGTAACCTTGACGCCGGGGAAATCGCGGATGATGGCCATCTGGGACCGAGCTTGGGGAGGCGTTCAGTCAGGGTGTCGTTATGCGCTGTCTGGAAGGTGGTTGGTGCAGTTTGTCTGGGAGGAGGGATGATTTGGATTGACGCAGAATAATGATTGAGTAGCCTTCGGGGCGAGAAGGGGGAAAATGATAAACCCACGTGAATTTGGGGGAGCGACCAAGCAGGCAAGCACAGTACATATCTGTCTGGCAGGCAGAGATGCAGTTGCAGGCGCAGGCGCCTTCAGGTTGCGATCGCGGTGTGATTGGTCGATTGGCAAACAAAAGCGGTAAGTATGTACTAGAGTGCCTACCTTCCCAGACAGCATCATCATCATTATCCGTCAACGCCTCGGATTAAACCGCCAAAAAAACGGTCGTGTGCCCGTTCCAGACACTTCTTCCATCTGGCTTAGGCATGCGTCTTACCTTTATCAGAGCATTCGCTTCTGCCCATGTACTGCATGCAGCTTTAGTCCGAAGTCATCAGTCTTGACCCGCTTTACGTACATATGTAGTAGAGATGAGCCATGCGGACTAGCGCCGGGTATTTGCAGATCGCCAGCGGCCAAGAATGGGCTCAAGCAGGCCATCGAGGGAGCCATCGAGGGAGCTCCCCGCCTGAGCATGTGAGGTAAACACTTACTTTGACGCATCAGCTCTTGATCAGGATGCATTTGCTTTACCTCGACAGATTAGAGACGCAGATCACCAGCGTGCTGTGTCTTTAGTGGTTGTAAATAATCTCTAACAGTATCAGAATGACATAAGTCCAGTGGTGAAGTCTTGATATATGCCATAACCACCAAAGTCACTTGAAAGCTCTCTCAACATCTACTGACCACAGGAAGCTAACTACTGAACAGTAGCGACTGCACTAAAACTTGAGGTACACAGCTTTTCTTCTCGTGTGTACCTGCACGGGGGTAGTGGAGAGCCTTGTATAGATACGCAGTAGTTGTTTGTTGTTAAGTAAATGTATGGTTCTAGCACCTGCCTCTGGATGCCAATTCTCGTCGCGTGAGTTCCTTTTGCCTCTTTCCATTGCATGAGCACGTCTCTCCTTCCTTCTAGCCTCTGATTTCCTTTTTTTTACGTTTCTCCTTCTCTCTTCATCTCCCTTGCCCAAATACACACATATATATTCTCTCTCTCTCTCTCTCTCTCTCTCTCTTTCTCTCTCTCTCTCCCACGCTCCCGCGGCTTCTTCCAAGTATCAAACTCGGGCGAGGCCAAGATCACTGTCTACGCCCAATTCCCGATTTGGCATTCAACAGCAACCATGGCAGTCATCGACGGCCTTCCGGGAATCAAGGTAACCATTCGCCTCAGTCTTTCGAAAGAAGTCTGTCCCGAATACGACGATCCCAACCCTCCCCAAACCCCAGCAAGCCGGGGCGCCGCATCTCACTCCATCTCGAAGGTCATTGAGAGCCAAGATGATACAATTTTCTCTGTTCACGTCGAGGTTAAAGATGCTCGCCCCTGGATTCGAGGCGATCGAGGGCTTAATATGGCTATTTTTATAGACGGCCAGCATCTCCGAACCAGGGTATACGGTGTATCCAAGCTCGAAGGCCAGGGTATTCGGGATCATGTGGAGGGTGCTATCGAGACCTCAGCTAAACCCGGACAATGTGTCCTCAAGCCTTTCATGTTTACGAGAATCAACCAAGGTATGGGCCCCTCAAAAGCTTTTATCCGCCGTGCGAAATGCCTGATCACATGAACAGTCGAAGACGGCGGTGCTCGCATCTCCGAGGACCTGAAAGCTGTGAAGCATCTTGGCAATATTGAGGTCATCATATATCGCGCCATCATACACGGAAAAACAGACCTTAAGTCAGAGAAAGCGACATTGAAGACGGAGCTGTCAGAGAAATCTATGAAAGGCAAAAATTTGTCACATGGCACGAGGTTAGTTTAACACCATTCCAAATCGTGCTCTTAACCGCTTATCAGTGTCAAATAGTTTCTCACAGGGGCGAGATGTTCCTAAACCCAACTATTTTCATTATACATATCCTGATGGAGATGTTCGGCTTGCCAGGTTCATCTTCCGTTACAAATCCAAGACGGCACTCCAAGTTGAAGGCATTATCCCTCGTGATCCATCTCCCGAGCCTTTACTCGAGCCTCAACCTCAGAATGCCGCAGATCTTCCCATGAAAGAGATCCTGAGACTCGCGCAGGAACGTATTGACCAAGTAGTAAGTCCCATACTGACAATATTTCTGAGAGACACTGACGCCTATGTAGGGAATGGTGAAGCGGGAGGGTGGAGCTGGTATAAAGCGAGAGGCAGACGTTGAGATCAACCCCCGCAAGCCCAAGGCTTACAAGACGACTGCAGATGGAGTCATCGATCTCACTGATTGAGACGATTCTCCTTGGATGACTTTGAACAAAGATTATGAGTCATTATGAAGCATCAGGTGGTTAGTACGATTACTTGGTTCAAGGACAACAGGGATGGTGTGTTGGTTTTTATCACATGTTCTACTGGATTGATAGATAACAAGGCCAAAAACTGCCTTGAAACTATAGCTTCATATAATGTCCACGACGTGAGAAAACCGTAGAGTGGCTTCTTTGATGATCAGAGTCTCATCCGCTTGTAAGTGACCTGCTAATTTCTCTAGCTCTCGAATTAAGGAGATCAATTTGTTGGTTCTATCATATACACGTTATCCGCTACACGCTGTCTACAGTCTTCCACTCTGTGTGACTCAATGGCTACAACCTCTATAGGAGCACATCCCATGGTAAACTCGCGTTAGTATGTTTCGTCTCTGCAAATCCTGCTCCAACAAGCTGAGATGGGCTTCGTCAAGGCGACTCCGGCAATGGGCGTCTTTTGAGTACACTGCTCGCTCCGCTCTTTTCCAATCAACCCCTTACTCTCCGTGGACACCGGCCGATGCGGGTTTCTTACTCTGAAAGTGCAATCATCTTCCAAGGCCTCGGCGGAGAACTCTCACCGAATGCCGAGGCTGCTTTCCTCTTCTTACAAATGATAGGTTTCGTGTCATGAACTGACTGGATCGAGATGGCTTCGTCGTCTTCAGTCTTAGCATGGTCGGTCTTCTCTCCCATATCGGCCAAGAACCCCTTTGTTTGAAGAGGTAAATATATGCGGTTCATTTCGGCCTTTTCTTCATCGGAATCAACAAGTGTTAAAAGATCATCGAAGAGCTTTGCCACTGTGTGAACTTGAGAAGCCATCCAAGCTGCATCCGGCGAAGACTCGGACAGAAGTATCGTTCCCGATGTTTTCCGTAGGCTGCTCTCTTTTCCAAGGGCTGGGTATGCATTCAAAGCTGACTGAACATCGGTCAAGTCGATCAGGTCCTCGTCGGTGCTCTCATTGTTGCACTTTGGTTTGTCACCAGCGGGCAGAGTCCCTAATGAGAGAATTAGAATCTGGCAATGCAGAATGTATTCGATGTTCGCCCACCTTTTGTCTCGTACTTGAAGATGAAGCTCGCAAATGGGTGCCCGTGATTTAGCCTATCGACCTCGTATGTATCAGCCGCCTGCGGCTTCTTGTTTTCATTGGTCTCAAAGCTTTTCATCGTCAGTATTTAAAAACATACCGACCTGGTATCCGGCGACAGACTGACCTGATAGTCTGAGGCGGTGGGCCTGAAGAGGCCATATCAACCAGCAGCGGTTCTCTCTCTGCTTGACTAAGCAATCTGACGAGGTGAAAGTCAACCTTGATGCTGCCCTTGACGATGTTGCCGTTCTTGTCTCTGGTGGCGAATCGGAATCTCTTCAGTGTCTGTCTTGACTTGCCAACTTTCTCGTAAACACCCTCCAGCAGCAAGCGATGCTGTCGCGCTTTGCCGGAACTCAACAACGTCTTTTTCGTTACCAAACGCTTAATGACTTCTTGAGAGCCGAGGTGGACGATGGTCATCAAAGCAGAGTCGTCCGAGCTGAGGATGCCTCGGATACCGCGGCCGAAGAGGATGTCTATGGAGAATGAGGCGTTCTCCTTGATTTCGATAAGCTTACAACAGGCGAATGGCGATTGAAGCTTGGTCT
Source organism: Colletotrichum falcatum (assembly GCA_019425465.1). NCBI lineage: Eukaryota > Fungi > Ascomycota > Sordariomycetes > Glomerellales > Glomerellaceae > Colletotrichum > Colletotrichum falcatum. The sequence continues at coordinate 726,343 of SWKJ01000021.1, read as the reverse complement.
TGTCAGCATCAGGATCGTCGTGTTCCACCACCTTCTGCCCATTCATCTTGATCGCGACCTGGATATACAGGTAAAGGTTGATGCCCGCCATCGTATCAATACCTCTGGGTATAGTTTGATGTGCACCGTCAGGTTTACTGCAGAGCGCGGTTGAGAAGTTGAAGGTGACGTTTTGAGGGGATACCGGATTTGCAAGATGGCAATGTGGTTTGCTTTCGAGAGGAGAGGCCGCGTTTTCTATGTAACATTGGCGGTAGTTATTCCATCCGAAGTAGAGCGGTTTGTTTGTGGCTAAAGGAAGGCAGTGCTGAGCCGGTCTAGATGTATGCCTGTGTCATGGGCGAAAGCCTTTAATCATGGAATATATTTGGTTGAGAGAAGATAACTTTGCTTTGATGCAGAAATGGGACCAACATAGTGGATCTAAGAACGGAAGAGCTGCATATGATTGTTCCCAGGTCCAAGGAAAGGTCTTGAAGGTCAAAGCCAAGCACAAATATAGATAGATGGACTGCAGAGCGCGCTCTAACACTCCATTGTCTGCTTTTGTGCATCATCTGTGATTGATTAAAAAAGCTGAATCCCTGATATTTTATCAAAATCAGAAGATGTATTTGGCACAGAACACTGTTTTGGTTGCACACAATCAGATATTGCGCACTCCCAGAGGTATACCATCCCTTCTTGGCCTTGTTGACGCGCTGCCTAAAGCAATCACTAGGCGCTCAGGTCTTCTCTGGGGTTGAGCCATTTCTTCTCTAAAAACTAGGAACTTTGTCATCTCAGGCCATCCGTATTCCAGTCAAGGTTCGTCTTTTCAACCACCCAGGGAAGAAAAGGTCGCCAGCAACCTTCTCATCCACAGCGACTCTATCATTCAGTCTCGTCAAGACTGTTGGAGCAAAGACATTGAATCAAAACCACAGAGTTTAAATCTTGCTATGGCTTGTCAGCGACAGGTTATTAAAGTTCCAAGATATCAGTGATATTGCACACGATAGATGAGAGGTCTCCGTGTAAGTGGAAGAGAGTGAAGTTATGGCCAAGGTACGTACCTAGACCTGACCCCCGTTGGATTTAAACGGGTCGACCTGCTGAGGTAAGGGGCCGAGGTGACGGTGACGCTAAACCTGTGAAAGGAAACGGGGATGTGGACTCAACCCCTGCAGGGCGCGCCGAAGGGCCCCCGTCCGACTCGTAGCGACACTGGAGCTAGCCCAGCTCCCTCAAACCTCCCGTCTCCCGCTAACTTGGGAAACCCCATGACGTTGAATGCTCCTTTCAGGACTCTTTGTCCATTTTCAATTCACGGGCCCAGACGCGACGATGGCTAATGCCAGACATGTGATGCCCTGCTGATCTGTTGCAAGAATTAATTGACCCTTTCCCCTCTCCTTTTTGCCTCTCCCCCCCTCCTCTCCGACCGGAGGAGCGCCATCATGTCTCCAGAGGCCTCCAGCAACATTCGAGTCTTTATCCGCTGGCACGACCAGACCGTTTTCGCTGGCGAGGAGATCAAGTGTACAATCACCTTCAAGAACATTGCCCGCGATCCCAGCCAACACCGACAGTCTCAACGACTCGCACCCGCCGACCGTCCGAGGCATGCCTCCCCATTGCTGAGAGGCAAGGCCAGCGCCGGCTTAACCCCGCCGAACTCTGCTCAGTCCCGTGGTCACCGATCCGCCCTATCCCTTAATGTACCCGCCGCCCAGTCGCGAAGCCGCGCAGGTTCAGTACCATGGCCGTCGTCACACTCCCCTAGCGCCCTCGAACATCACGGCAATGGGCACAAGAAGTCCGTCTCTATCGTGTCCATTGGCTCCACGAGCACAATACACGACGATAACCAGAGCAACGCTGGCTCCGTGAAGTCGCATCGGTCCGGTCGCGGCCATGGCCGAGCCTCCAGCCTACAAATTGTCCCTCGTGGAGCTGCTCTAGGCCAGGGCCTTACCGCCCCTCACTCTGGTCAGTGTCTCGTTGCTTCGTGTCGACTGCCGTCTTATTGCTAACACGCCCCAGCATCACCAAGGCACATCAGCTCGCCTCTGTTCAATTCGACTTCTGCGTCCGACTCGCCCCCCGCGACCTCTCGATTTCCCACCTTACCGAATACCCCTAGCGGAGTTGGCACACAGCGTTCTCTAAGATCTCCGAATAACGCACTGGCGGAGTTCCGGTTCCCAATGGTTCAGTCTCCGCTGTCAGATACTCAGAGCACACCTATAGCAGCATATCACGATGGGCTGCTGAGCCCAAACACCGAAGTGCCTCCAAGCCTCGTTATACGATCCAAGGATGGCACCACTACCAATTATAATGAACATGCAACCCCGGCCATGCGTATCCTATCTACGACAAGCATGGGAGGTGGGACGCCGCGAAGCAGCGGAGAGTTCTACTCAATGAGCAACAACTCAACAGAAACACTGGCATCCGAATACCCGACGCAGCCCACGAGGGGCCCGATGCGACCGCCGCACTTTCGACGGCCGTCGAATCTCGCACCCCACCACCCGAAGCAACCGGAGTCGCTGATGATGGGGTACGCCCAGATTCAGGGCTCCTTCACCCTCGATGGTTCACTCATCAACCTGGGCCCCTTCGAGCAAGTCAAGCGGAAGGGCGTAGTGGGCGGCCAAGGAGGCGGCGTCATAGGAGTGGAACCTTCGAAAAGGGACAGCGGACTCCTTCGAGCTTTTGGCTGGGGAAGCATCAGCAACTCGATCGGGGAACTTCTTGGGGCCGGCGAAGTCAGCAGCATTAAAGAAATGCGCGGCATCGCCAGCTCCAAGTCAGTGCCGCTGCTCTCGACGCCTCAGTCAATTCTGTTTGTGGACCTGAACCTCGGCCCAGGCGAGCACAAAGCGTTCGAGTACTCGTTCCAGCTTCCCAAGGGATTACCACCGACACACAAGGGGAAGGCGGTGAAAATATCCTACAACCTGGTCATCGGAACGCAACGAGCGGGCGGCTCGAAAGAGCAACAGGTACGCTCCGTCGAGATACCCTTCAGGGTGCTGGGCAGCGTGAACAGCCACGGGGAGATCCTCGGCCACGACCTCATGAGCCCCTACATTATTCTCCGTGACGTGGCGAAGATCAAGACCCTCGATAAGCTGTCGACGCTGAGCGAGATCAAAAAGCTGAAGACGTCAGAGACGGACGCGACCATTAACGATTTTCTCACCTATGTCGACGACCTTCTCAACAGACCACGACAAGGGTCGAATGCGGGTCTTCTATCACCCACCGCGTATCCTGGGTCGCGACGGCCGTCAATGTTTGAAGATGCCACAACGGCGACGGATGCCATCAACTTGGCCATCATGCGCAGCAACATGACGTCTGAGGGCCAGCAAAGCCCCAACCGTTTCGAGATCGCCCGCAACGGACAGCGAGTGGGCGTGGTCATGCTCACGCGGCCCTCGTACCGGCTGGGCGAAGTCGTCACGATGGCCATCGACTTCACGGACGCCGAGATCCCCTGCTACGCTGTCCACTCGTGCCTCGAGTCGGCGGAGCGGATCGAGCCCCATCTGGCCATCCGGTCGGAGGCGTCGATCCACCGCGTCACGCGCAAGGTCCACGTGTCCGCCTCGGAGGCCACGCTCTACTCCCGAAGGATGGTCTTCACGCCGACCATCCCCATCAGCGCGACGCCCGAGTTCATCACGACGGGCGTCTCGCTGGAGTGGAAGATCCGCGTCGAGTTCGTCGTGCCGAGCCAGGATACGGAGCTCGAGCGTGAGGCGCCCAGCACGCACCCGCTGCTGGAGGAGATCTCGCGGGACGAGCGCGGCGGGCTCGTCCTCGTGGCCGTCGAGAACCTGGCCTGCGAGAGCTTCGAGGTGGCGGTCCCGCTGCGCGTGTACGGCGCCGTGGCGACGGGGCTCGAGAAGCTGGAGCGGGATGAGGCGCTGGAGGAGGGCCTCGTGGTCTGATGAGCCGTATCGTCCGTCCTCCGTGCGGGGCGGCGACGATACCAGCTGGGAGTCGTCACGAAGACGCAGTGTACATGTAGAGCAGGCAGGCAGGCAAGGCCTATTTGCGGCGTTGGATAGAAAGTCCGTTTTCCCTTCTTCGTTATCTTTTTTTGGAACACGGCGCAGCCACCCGAGTCGGTTAAACAAAAAATCGCATCACATTCTCATTTACCTATACCGGGAAGGTGGTCCCGGCCGAGGAGGCCCGAGTCTTCTCCTTTGAGCTGCACATAATTTCAATGCGAACATCACCCTTGGCCTCGCATTTCCCGACCTGACTTCAGAGGATGGATGACGGTCTGAGAGAGGGTACTTTCAAGTGGTCAAATGACGGGCAGAAAAGAGGCCTCGTCTTGTGATCTGATTGTGGTGCCTTTTCCCTAGAAAGAGAGAGATGGAGGGAGAAAAGGACGGGAGGAAAATAGGGGGCGGCTGTGACCCGGCAAACATTATGTAGAACCCACAACACTTTCGCGCAAAAATCAGGCAGTAAAGCGGTCTTCTCGCTTCCCCCCTTTCCGCGTGTATATATATATACCTGTCCCTCCGCGGATTTTCATCATCCGCCAAGCCCCCCTTCTTGGCCGTCTATTCCCTCGTCATGTCCCGGTGCCAACATAGAAAATGAAACTCCAAGCTCCTGTTCGCCTGCCATGACTGATTCCCGTTGAATGGAGAAACCTCCGTTGCAATCAAACAAACAAAAAGAAAAGGTTCGCTGTGGTTGTTTTTGAGAGAGAAATATGGCAAAACGACTGGTGCCTGACAAATAAAAAGGGGGCGGCGCGTGCCCCCGTCCGCCAGAACCATCCCGGAAGTCCACGGCGTCGCGCAGGCAACCAAAAGCCGGGCTTCGCGCTTTACGTGATGGTAGATGTCTCTTTCCCGTTCAAGAAACACCAGAATTGTCCGCCCAAAGTAACGCCGTTTATCCAGCAAGTAGTGTACAATCCGTTGGGGGTGAAAAGAGTGTAAAAGTAATGGTACAGTGAGTGTGTGTTATGACGATGATGTAGAGGTGCTTTCGTTGCTTGCCGTGTCCGGCCGCTGCACGCTGAGTATTTCCTCTCGCTCCTCGGTCGGTGTGGAAAGCTCTCTCGCCTGAAAAGTGTTCCGCAGCTTCTCGTCAAGCATGGAAGCCAGACGCTCCTCGTACTGATCAAGAAGACCGCTGAGGAGGGCCGAGTCGTGGAGAGCCTTCGTCCTCGTGGCCCGATCGCCGAGAGCGGCGGCAGTTAGGCGCAGTTCCTGATCGAGCTCGAAGATGACGTCCTCGCTAAGATGATCCGTAGACGCGAGCTTCTTTCTATAAGCTCTTAGTGTGCGGCAAGTTTGTTCGGTCGACATGTTGAGACTACCAAAGCCGCGCAGATTCGGCGAGCTCTTCTTCGGCGGCAGACCCAGGGACGGAAGCGAGGGCCGTCCAGACGCTTTTGATTTTGGGCTAACGGGCGGGCTGCCTGACTGGCTACCAGAAGAGCGTCGCGATGGGGTATCCTCGGCCAGCGGACTGCTTTGAATGGCCGTTTTGGGTGTGCCGACGCTGCTGCCCAGACCATACCGAGACGTCCGTTTGCGAATGGGCCTTGGGGGCGAGCGACGACCACCCTGCGCAGAAGAGGGCCGCTGGAACTCGGCTAGTTCGGCTTTTGAGAGTACGCGTCTCAGAGGCGGCCTAGCAGCGGCGGGTCCATCTTTCATTGGTGACGGGTCACTGCTAATGGTGATGGTCACGAGGTCATCGCCTTCCATGCCCCAGAACATCACAGTACCGTCTGATCCGACACTAATGACCCTCTGGGATCCATCATCGTCGTCTGTCAACGTGACGCCGTTGATGGCTTCTGTGTGTCCCCATTCTCTATCTACGAATTGGCCAGATTGGGCGTCGTAGAGACGCACGGATTTATCCGTGTTGGACACGCCGAGAAGAACGCCTGTATCTTTGCCCGGAGGCTGGCTGAAGATCAGAGAGTCCAGTATGGCAGTCTCACATCCGCCTTCGTCGACACACTTGAAGCAGTTGAGAAGCTTGCCATTGGAGAGGTCGTACTGGCAGACCGAACGGTCCAACATCGAAACGAATGCAGTTCTGTCGTCCAGACCCAGGGTAAAGGACGTTGGCGCTGCCTTTAGTATGTTTGTCCGGGAAGGGAGGGCCGCGATTTCGTCAACGTTGTCAGGCTTGCAGACGATGTCGTAGACTTGCAAGGTCCTGTCGAGAGAGCAAGTCATGATTTTGTCGTTGGCCGGAATGAGCGCTTGTACGACTCTGGCGGCGAACTCTAGCGTCTGGAAGTGCCGGAACTCCCCAGTCGATGTGCGATGGAAGAGCTGGACTGTCCTGTCCCTGCCGCAAGTCGCCAGCAGGAACTTGTTGTCGTCCTCGTGGATGGTGACGCCCTGGCAGTCCGAGGCATGCGCCTTCGTCTCGAGCAGGCATTCCTTAGTCGACAGGTCCATGATTCTAAGGACTCCAAACTTGTCCGCTGCTACAAGCATCTTGCCGGCCCTCGTGGCTCGGACCACATTGAGCTGATTTATTGGGTCTATCTCGTTTTCAGGGATGACCTGTTCAATGGGCACTTCGATGGAGCACTTGATCGACCCCTTCATGTCCCAAAAGATGACTCTGCCGGAACCTGACCACGTGAAGAAATCCGCGTCTTGGTCGTTGGGCTTTGACAAGGCCTGAATGCCCAAGATTTGATCACCATGGCCGGGTATCGAGATGTGGGAAGGGTCTTCCTCGGTATTTCCCGGCAGGTAGTTCGGGCCCCAGATGTCGACAGTGTGCTTCTCGTTCACAGTGACGAGATTGTCTGTGAGAAAGCCCATGGCTACCAACCCGGACGGCGCGACGCTTCTAGAAAGGACTGCGTCCGGGAGGCTGTCGAGGACTGCCCTCACGCTGAGCGTCGCAAACTGACCATCTTTTCCTGAGAGATGTGCGGTGGCATGTCTGATGGTGATGGAAGTGACTAGGAAACCGACATTGAGGCACCGAATGAGTCTCGACTGTTTGCCGTCGTCCTCCACCATGCACACGTCGCCGGCCTCGGAGCAGATAATGATGCTAGTTTCGTCGACTACGGCTGCGCAGCTAAAGGTAGCTTCCAGAAGTGAGCCGAGAAGGACGTTTCGACCGCCCAGGAGTCTTTGGGGTGGTTGAGGTGTCGAACTGGCCTCACTGGACTTGGGCTTGGATGGGGAGGTGGACTGGACCTCCTCAACCCGCCATATCTTGATATGACGGACGCCGAGCGTGACTAGGTTATTGCCCATCCATACCATGCCCTTGACGGTGGAGGTGCATCTGTTTTGCTGGTACAGTTTGGCAGAGCCGGTACGGGGATCGGTTCGCCAGATGAAAATGAAGCCGTCGTTGGCAGTACCCAGAGAAGCAAGCCATTTGGTGTCAGATGACCAAGCCACGGCCCTCACGCCGAACCCGTGCTCACTGATAGAAACCAGGGGCACGTCGGAGGAAGTATCCTCGAGGCTGAAGATGAGCACGCGCGGAGCGTAGCCTGTCTCGCCCACGGCCAGATACTTCCCGTCCCGGCTCAGGGCCAGACACGTCGCGGCCTTGATGCGCTCACGGCTCGTCCATGTCGAACCGGGCGAATCAGACCAGCTCTGCGAGTCACGGATGCCGGGTGCGACCCGATTCCTGCTGTCGTTGGCCTTGGGCGTCGAGGGTGTGTTGCTTTGGGATAAAGGCGCAGAGCCATAGACGGGGGTGGCTGTCGGGCGGGCGCGGTAGAAGCGCTGGGCGTAGTGCTGGCCGTCAACATCGACGACGACGACGGCGCCCCCGGCGATATATGCGAAGGAAGAGTTTACGGAGTCGAAGCCGGTGGGCGAGGCACAAGTGGTGCCGATGACTCGCTTGAGAGACAGGCAGGGTTCGTGAGGAAAGCGTCCGCGGAATGGAGTGCGGGGGCTCGGTCGTTGGAGGTAGGGGGAGTTACCCGGCGTAATTTTGAGCCGGTTCGTTGGAGTTGCGTTCATTGTATCGCCATTGGCTCGCAAGCGCAAGTGGTGCAGTTACGAGAGGTAGAGAGCTACGGGCAGAGGTCATGCAGTTGGATGACGTGACGGAGAAGCCGTGATGCAAAAAAGAAGAAAAAATTGACGGTATGTCGAACCAGTTGCCGTCGACAAGGAGGCAAGGGGAAGAATTAACGGTAGGGGCGCCGAGCGATACGAAATGGTATTAGAAAAGAGAGAGAGAGAGAGAGCGAGGTCGCTGGCGGTCGGTGTCTAAGAGGATGCAAAGCTGCGATAGTAATGTCAGTACCTAGTATGGCAATGTCTCACTCGATTGGCCGGAAAGGTCAATTGTGCATGCAAAATTGGGTAGAGAGACATACAGTGACATCAGGCAGGGAGACGTCCCTAGAACCTGCAAGAATTAACGTGAGGAAGGAAACCCAAGAGCTTGGTTTTCGAGCGTGGAAGAAGAGGAAAAGGACGCTCAGTGCCAAAAAAGGTGAGAGGTTTGTGTTTTCGTTTTCCAGCGACTGGACCTAGAAGGGGGGTTCAGGGTTGTAGCCGGTTGGGTCAAGGTGAGCTCTCTCTCTTTTGGGAAGTGCCCTGGTCTCGGGAGGGACTCTCCTCTGTCTTCCTTGCTCGCAGTTGCAAGATGGAGCGGGAGGAGCAGGGAGAGCAGTCGGTCCAGTGTGCGTGGGATGAGATGGGGATGCAGATGGGAGAGGAAAGCAGCACCGGTGAACGGAGCCAGAGCCAGAGCGCGAACCGGGGGTTGGGTGAGCCTGGGTTGTGTTGTGTTGCGTTACGTTGCGCTGCGTTGCTCTTTTCTGCAATGAACCCTGCCAGTCCGTTCCCGAAACGGACATGCCAACCCACACGGCCGGAGGGGTTATTGAAGGCGGTCTGGCGGGAGACACCCAATCACAGTCCCCATCACACGCCAAAATGGCTGAGATGGGGGGTAAAGGTGGGAGCCATGTTCTCTAGCATCAATGACGGAACCTCTCTCTCCCCTCTATGCGGGTTGGTTGCTCAATGTCGTTGATGCAACGGGAACAAAGGAATTCTTCAGTGGCATGTGTCGCAAACGTCCGCCAAAGAAGCCGGCATTTCTCGCCATCCCGGGTTGTAGGAATGAGTTTCCACAATGGTCTTAGTTGTTCCAATCGGACAGGTATCTAAATACATACCTACCTACCTACATATGTACATCTATATAGGTGAGTAGTTAATAGTATCCGTAGCTATGTACATGATAAACCCAGTCATTTTCTCCCGCAACAAGGTCCAAGAACCCACACCTGGCCATTGTCCGTCATCACTACCTAAGGTATCCGTATGTACCTACAGATATGGCGTAAGGTAGGTGCCTGTATGTAGACCCACTCTTTCTCCCAAGAAACGCCAAACGCCATCACCGGAACCACCCTACTCTATCTAGCCTCGGGGCAAAATGAAGAACGTCAAACCGTCAGCCATTTACCAAACGCCCCCGCGCTCCCGTACGAAATACCTACCTAGGTACCTAGAAGGATGGGAAAGGACCAACAGCCAAACGGCCTGCGCACAAGTCCTCGGAGAATAACCTGACACATGTTTGATGGCCAGCAGCCACCCTTCCTTCGACCATGGCACACGTACGAATAGGTAGGTATCCGTACGAATGCCTACGGTAGGCTGTAGTAGCTACCTAGGTATGTATCTATTTCTTCCGTTTCTTCCATGTTTCTGGCCCGAGCAAATCCTTGCTGCCCCGTGCGCCGCCGCGGTGCTGGAAGGGGCGAGTCGGTTCGTAGCCTCGTGAAATGAGATGCTGCCAGGGTCCCTGCCGCCTTCTTCAATGCATCGACGTTTCCTTCTCCACCGCTGTAGAAAACCGACAGGCAAACAACAATTTGACCGCATGAAACCGCGTGCCTGCGGGGGGGGGGGGGGGGGAAGGTAAAAAAGTAAAAAAAATCAAAAATCAAAAAATCGGATGGCTTCCTTGATTCCCTCCGCGCCTCCCGAGGAGGTAGGTATTGCCTCACACATCCGCCGAGCAGAGCTTGCTTGCTTGCTCTCGCTTGCTTGCTTGCTTGCTTCATCATTGACATTCCGTGCAGCAACGTCCTGCCATCATGAGAAGGCATAACGCATAACGCAAACTCGTCCACGGCGGTGGTCTATCAAAGCGCCATATTCATTGACTACCGAGCCGGAGCCACGCCCAGAGCCCTCGCTAATCGATCATCCCATCTATCAATATGATTATAACCCCCCTCCGAGATGGCAATCGTCATCTTAGCAACCAACCCAACCCTCCCTCATAAGGGGAACAGCTAAAATGCCCCCCTTGTGGGCTTCCCACGGTCCAGGGGCTAGTCGCCGGCTCGCGGTCCTTTTTTCCCCCCTTCTTCCTTTCTTTTTCTCTTTTTCTTTCTCTTTTTATTATTATCAATCGCGTCGTGACCAACCCATGCAGTTCGGGGCGGCGGCTTCTTCTCCGCTGCCCGTCGACCCACCCTGGCTGACTACTGACTACTGATTCCCTTTTCACGCCATCTCGCCGTCGACAGCCTCGAAAAAGGCAATCGGCACGCCGTGCCCCGGCGCCCCCACGATCTCCGCCCTCAGCACCTGAGCCTCCCAGTCGCCGCGGTACTCGAGCCTGTCGTAATTTTGCAGAATCCGGACCACTGGCCTTGCGTCAGCATTCCATCGACAATTCCCGCATGCCATCTCTGTCTGGCACATTACTGCCCGAGGAGGGAAGGCAAAGGGCGGGGGGGGGGGGGGGGGGGGGGGGGGGGGGGGTCTCGCTCACTCGTGAAAGCCATCTCCGTGTTGGCAAAGTTCTGCCCGACGCAGATCCTCGGGCCGCCGTTGAATGGCACATAATGCCACGGCTTCGGCTGCCAATGCTCCCACCTCTCGGGGCTGTAGATGGCCGGGTCCGCAAACGTCGCCGACTCCTCCGGGTACAGGTCGCGCCGCCTCTGCATCGCCAACGTGCTGTAAACCACCGCGTCGCCCTCGAGCACGGCAATGTCCGGCTCGCCGTTCCGACCGGGCAGCGTCGTCGTCGTCAGCGCCGCGCGCACATTGTATGGCACCGCCGGGTACAGCCGCAGCGTCTCCTGCAGGCAATTGCTGAGGTACTTCATGCTCTTGAGGTCCTCGTAGCTCGGCGCCCGCCGCGGTCCCACCGTCGTCAGCACCTCGTGCCGCAGCTTGGCGTACACGTCCGGGTACCGCGCCAGCTCGTACAGCGTCCAGGACAGCGTCGCCGCCGTCGTGTCGCGCCCGGCGAGCAGGATGGCGACGAGCTGGTCGCGGATGATCTTGGGGTCGCGCGTGAAGCGGGCAATGTTGTGGAGGAACGTAAAGTCCTTGTCCGACTTGGAGAGCTTCTCGAGCTCCGAGGGCGGCAGGTCAAGGGCCTCCTGGATGAATGGGAGGATGAACTCCTCAATGACCCTGATGCCGCGTTTGTATTTGCCGTGAGGCAGGACGCTCTCAAATGGTCTGTCCCGGGGGGGAGGGGTCAGCCGGAATCACATGTCGATCGCTGTCATGGAAGACCTACGCTGCGATGGTGTAGAGCATCTGATAGCTCTGGACCTCGTTGAAGGCGTGCGCAAAGAGGTGCTTCGGGCTGGTTACACGAGTCGTCAGTACCGATTGACTTGCATTGGCAGATACCCATCCTCTCAGCCCAACTTACTTGCCGAGACTGTTGACGCTGTGCCCGAGCAGGAAGTCCGTCGTCACGTCGAGCGTCATGCGGTAGAAGAGATCCGAGATGTCAAAGGTGACGCCGGACGCGGGGAACATGCCCATCATCGTGGTCGTCCACTTGTCAAAGATGGCGAGATCGCTGACACGGTCCTTGATAAACATGGGCCGGATCAAGCTCCGGTTGTCCTGCCATGTCTTGCCGTCGGTGGTGAAGATGCTGTCGCCCAGGAACGGGGACCAGACCTGGTGGAACGTGGGGCCCTTGCCGAAGTCGGCGAACTTGGAGGTGAGGACCGTTTTGATGTGCTCCGGCTCCCGGGTGACGATGAACCGGATCTTGCTCGTGAAGGTTATCTCGACGGTGTTCGGAGACGCGGGCGTGGCGACGCTGAAGAAGAGGGTGTTGAGGCCATCGAGGAGCTGGTGCCTGAATTGGGCTCGGACCACCCCGATGAGGACAGGGAGCGCTTTCCTTCCAGTTAGCTAGGAAGTCCACGACGCGGGAGAGGGCATCTATATTATATGATGAGTACCTGTCATTGGGGTGGACGCGATGATTGGCGCCCTAACACCGCCCGATTTCCTGATGTTGTACTCCGCCTTGAGTCTGAAGAAAACCAGGAGCAGGACGTAGGCCCCGAAGAGGGTCCCTGCGATGGTTAGCGGGCTGGCGGCCATGAACCTCTCCGTTAAGCCCATCTTGGATCAAGTGAAAGCTCCAATGGCTTTCCAGTGTTGATTCTTGGTGTACTACGTAGCGGGTGCCTCCTGGGTGGACGGAGAAGAGAAAGGAGTCGAAGGTGAATTCGAAACGGAGGCTAGGGACGAAAGTAAAAGAGAATAAAATAGAATATTTCAGCTGGCAGTTACTGAAGTCTATCTGCCCGTTCGTTTCTTGCGGACCCTTTGGGCGTGAGGCAAGAGCCAACAGTCATCGTCTTAACTGACTTCGTTTCATTCAATCACCGAGCGGCACATGTAAAGGCTGGCTCTCAGACCGCGGCTAGCTTCGACCTTGTTCCCTTGCCGGAGGAGGGGGATTGCTTTCATTTGTCTCGTTTTGGGCCTGACTGGCATGATGTTGAGTTGCTCTCGCCGGCCATTGACGGGGCTGTCCCGGGCTCCCTGCATCACGATCAAGCGGTTCGACACGAGCCAGCGAGGGTGGGCCACATCCGCGTCGTCGAATCATTGCCCACGCAAAGCAGTGTTGGCTGCGTAGTACTACGTACACGCACCAAGCAGAGGATACTGTACGAACAGTAGCAGCTCGCCGCCACCCAAGCCGTAAAAATAATACTTGAAACGCAGAGCTGGTGTGGCCTGCTCTCGGTGGGGGAGCCCGCGGATCCCCCGCATGATGCTTGCCCATGTGTCGATTGCATGTTGGACTGCTCCTGATTCAGCCTGCAGGTGGACGAGCGAGCTCGTGCCCGGTCCTATCCTATCTGTTTGGCATTTTGATTTGTTCGCATGCAACTCTATAAACGGCTGGGATCTGCGGCACCGAAACCTAAACACGAGGTTGGACCAGACCTACATCTACCTAATAGTAAGGTAGGTGGACGGAGGACGTGCCATTTATCAAAATGATAGATATCAAATGTGCAAAAGCCAAAGGACCGACCGCGGTTCGAACGCGGGGCCTAGAGATAATTGCGTGAAACTGCAATCTCTCGCTCTACCACTGAGCTATCGATCCAACTCGACTGGATGCCCGACTGTCAATATCCGGCAATCTATATAGCTGAACCCGTCCTGCCTCACTCCCAATACCTAGACAGAGCCATGGTTTCCCCGCAGACGACGCATTGGCATACTCCACACGACGGGAGACCGCGACCGGGTTCAGCTTCAACGGCCAGTCGGCGAGGTTTCCCCAACACGCCAAGCTGCCTGGTGCCGAAGAATATACCTACCTGCCACCTGCCTACGAATACGGATACCTATTTACCATTGCTAGAGGGCTGTTTCGACTGCGCGGAACCGTCGCGGGACTCGGCTCCGTCCGTTGCAATGATCCGATGAAGATGGGGCTGGTTCTCGCAGGGCTCGGCTGAGCTGGCATTGATCCTGCTGTCGGTATGCAGAGCATTCGTACATTACGGACACAGCTGCTGAGACGGTGCTGCGCCACACAGACTTGGACGGGTCACAGCGAGGACGCGATTCCAGATCCCAAACCGTGATGCCCTTTGCGGTTTGCACCTCTGGCAGCAACGTTGCAACTGTCTGAACCAGTCCTCCATCGCACCACCTTGCATGCATGTATGCATGCATGTAGGTAGGTACCTATATAGGTAGTTATGTATGTAGTTATGTATGTAGTTATGTATGTAGTTATGTATGTATATATGTATGTGTGTGTGTGTGCATGGACGGTCGAGGAAACGGCGCTGCGTCGCTGCGACTCTTGGGCGACTGCCAAAAACCCAACGGCTTGTTGAAACTGAGAGCCTTGGAAAGCCAATGGCACACAAGGTGGTCCCCTCTTAAAGCCGCACTACATCAGTCAGAAAAAAAAGAGCACAAGTATGTATTACGTAGTATGCAGGATACACACCACAATATAAGGAGCCAATTGCACATATGCATGGTCTCTTATCCTTCATTCTCATGCAGACCAATTAAGACAGGCCTTTTTGCGAATGGGACGACAGGTCCAAGAACAGAGGGCAACAACATGGCAGGCTTATTCATAGCCCCCCGCCCCCACAACGGCATTGGAGATTCGATGGTGGCGCATGACGTTACAATGATGCATAACCCCATCCGTCGACGAGCTTGACATGATGTTTTCGTCACACAAACCAAGGTCCAATTGCAAGGCGGTCCCTTTTGAAGTCGTTTCGTGGAGTCGCACCTCAGGCCTTTGGGCCTGGTATTTCCCCGCAAAGTTTGCAAGCACACTCAGTAGTGCCGGTAATGGGTGCTCTTCTCCCCGGATTTGCCTTCTTCATCGTTTGCGGTGCCGGTGGGGAACATGTGAGGAAATCTTCCGGTCCCCCGGGCCACTCCTAAATAGGACTACCCGAGCCGGGTTACCAAATAGGTCGAAAATGATGGTCATCGGCAGCCGCAGCTGGCAGACTTCCGCTCGTCCATGGAGCCGCCGCACGACGGATCCTGGGATGGGCCCGGTGCGTTGACAAAGACTAGGATCTCGGGGCAAAGTGCGACACACGGTGTTGCGCATCGAGGGGTAACCCAAGGGAACGTTGACCTAAAGATCTGGGGCAGCAGGATATTCCCCGCAACCACAGAGTGTGAGTGCGGTGGAGCGAGATGCGGTCAACTGTTTACTGGAGAGGCTATTGCTAGCCCGATGCGGGGAAGATACGGGGAGCGTTTGAAAATCGCGGGGTCCCGCCCGGAGGCGGCACGCTCGTGGGCGACTGTCTCAGCAGTAGTGGATATTAGTCTGCGTCAGGAGGTCGGGCCGTGAAGCTCCCTTCGAGCGAAGGTGTGGGGAACGATTCCCAGCAGCTGGAGCGGTTAGGGTAGTAGCGTCCAGCTTGCAACGCGACTAGGTATGCAGGATTGTTGTTTGTTCGCTGTTGCGTCTCAAGGTCTATCATGTCGGATCGGGGTTGCGAGGTGCATGATCCGTAGGTCCCTCTATGGACGAACGGAGATGAGGTTTGTGAAGCTATTCGCAGCCACCTCCTTGCACTCCGTACGATGGCTCGTGCGTTTACTGTAGTCTGTGCCTCACGTGGCAGTTCGAGGACAGGAAGGGATGGGTGTATTCGGGTCCTCGACGTTCCGTGCACTTGATGTTGGTTGAGGGCTGGCTTGTTTCTTTGGACAGACGTTGTTGTTCTGCATGAGTGAAGTTCCCAGAAGGGCCCAGGTCGGAAAATTAATTGACAGAACCTCAGCCGAGAATCACCATTCAGATATGGAGACAGGAAAAGTGAGTGGCCTGTTTTTGGTGCCAATGGTGGTGGTGACATTATGTAAGTGGTGTGATGGAACGCTCGTGCGTACATAGTAAGGCCGTCCAGATGCCGAGAGATTGCGGCGACAGACGCCAGCGGGATGGGGCGTTTGAAGCTCGATGACTGCTTGGAATGGCGGAAGACGCATGTCTGAAAGAAAAGACCCGAGCATGGACCCGAAATGGAATGCGCTCCGCGTGATGCTGTTCCTGTTCTATTGTGGCGCCGGTCTCGGGTGGAGTCTCGGCTGGCCTGAACCATCTGGTGATTCTCCAACCTCAACCCAGCAATTCTCGTGCTTCTCCGGCGGTGTTGTTCGGCCATACGTCGCAAGTTTTCTTCAACGGTACCAAAACATGCAATCAATCAGCCGTCATTCGCGACATGGTGACAAGGGTCCGGCTAGATACCAGACACCACATGCTGGACACCGTCTCTCGCCTCCATGCTCGCCGTCACTTTCGGCCCCGTACCTATCATGCTAGATCAGGCCAGCCGATCCAGTCAAGGCGGCGGTACAGCGGGCATGGGACGATAATTGAAGCTGCCGACGAAACCCAACCCAACCTGCCGGCGACGGCCGTCCTGCAAATAACAAAACCATCCGAGGTTTTCAGAACGGGATGAAAACGAACCCCCAACGAGGCCGTGGCTCCACCATCCCACGCTCACGCCTGCAGACGAAGCCCGCTCGTTTTGCGCTGTGCTCTAGGTACATACTCCGTACCTGATGTGAGACAGTCAATCTCAGGTGGGGGTTTCTCAATCCGCTCTTTGCCATACCTACCTAACCTAACCTCCATCTTTGCACTCGTTCCAACGCGCCGCGCTGCTTCCCCCGAGGCCTTGCCGGACGTTGGATCCTTGACCCCGGTGTCTGTTGTCGCCGGGCCAGCCATTGATTGCATCGAGGATGCATCCCAGGACACCGCCGAGTGTCTCGAGTACATGCAAACTGCTTTTCACCTGGGCGAATACGACGATGTACATACCGCCGTCATCTTCCGCCGCCTTTTGTCCACGATGCGCGGGGTAATGCCTTCCATTGTCCCTAGTCTCCTCTTCGAGGCGACGCCACGACAATTCCCCTAACCCGGCGGGGCGAGCGCAAGCGGATGAGCCGTTTCTCGCTCACCAGCGCTGAACTTCCCACCCACCCAACCCCACGCCTGTTTCGTGCACAGTTTGTCCAGACTTTCAGCACACTTTCTCCAACCCTTCCTTGACAACTACGATGTAGGTAGCTGAAACTAATGGATGGGCGACGATCCCGCGCACGTCCGGCCCGGTCGGGATCTTGGCATTTGTGGCGTGTACGGAGTACTTGTCCGGGTGTATCTAGAACTCTCCTGCCACCACTGTGAGGGGCAAAAAGCTACCTTTGACTTTCCTGGCCTGCCGTCAGCATCGTACGTTTTCTCTGGCATCGCCCATTGGATGCTCAGTCGGCCCTGATACCACATCACACCTCACCTTCTCTCTCCTCCCTCCTTGTCTTGCCCACTGTACTCTACCTGCTGGGTCACCACCACCACCCATTGCCGTCCTGACCTCCCCTGCCCCTGTACCTCACTTATACGGCCACCGTCTCTGGTCGAGTCCAAGATGGTGATCTCATCTCTATATAAAGCATACGTTGCCATGCCCTTCGTCCTCGTCTGATCATATCAAACAATCCAAGCTCGACATTTCTGCTCCCGAAACAGCATCTTTCAACAGCAACAACACACCGGGTTTCACCTATACAGAGACCTTTCAACATCATCAAGCATCAGCCGTCATAATGTCTGCCCCCGAGATCCCTACCGAGCAATGGGCCCAGGTCATCGAGAAGACCGGCGGACGTATGTTCACATCATGCAACATTTTCCGATCGCACTCGGTCTCTAACATCGTGTCACAGCCGCCGTCTACAAGAAGATCCCCGTCCAGAAGCCTGCCTCGGATGAGGTCTTGATCAACATCAAGTATTCCGGCGTCTGTCACACCGACCTGCACGCCCTGATGGGCGATTGGCCTGTGGAAATCAAGCTTCCTCTCGTCGGTGGACACGAGGGCGCAGGTATCGTCGTCGCCCGTGGCGAGCTTGTCAAAGATGTCGAGATTGGCGACTACGCGGGCGTCAAGTGGTTGAACGGCTCCTGCCTCGCCTGCACCTTCTGCCAGGACGCCGACGAGCCCCTTTGCCCCCACGCCCTCCTCTCCGGCTACACCGTCGACGGCAGCTTCCAGCAGTACGCCATCGCCAAGGCGGCCCACGTCGCCCGCATCCCCAAGGAAGTTAGCCTCGAGGCCGTTGCCCCCATCCTCTGCGCCGGTATCACCGTCTACAAGGGACTCAAGGAGTCCGGCGTCCGCGCCGGTCAGTGGGTCGCCATCGTCGGCGCCGGCGGTGGTCTCGGCTCCCTGGCTCTCCAGTACGCCAAGGCCATGGGCGTCCACACCATCGCCATCGACGGCGGCGCCGAGAAGGGCGAGATGTGCAAGAAGCTCGGCGCCAACGTCTATGTCGACTTCAGCACCTCGAGCAACCTCATCGAGGATGTCAAGAATGCCACCCCCGAGGGCTTCGGCCCACATGCCGTCATCCTCCTCGCCGTCAGCGAGAAGCCCTTCCAGCAGGCCACCCAGTACGTCCGCCCCCGCGGCACCGTCGTCTGCATCGGCATGCCCGCCAACGCCTACCTGCGCGCGCCCGTCTTCGACACCGTCGTCCGCATGATCAACATCAAGGGCAGCTACGTCGGAAACCGCAAGGACACGGCCGAGGCCATCGACTTCTTCCGCCGCGGCCTCATCAACGCCCCTTACAAGACCGTCGGCCTGAGCCAGCTTAACGAGGTGTTTGAGTTGATGAAGAAGGGCCAGATCGCCGGCCGCTACGTCGTCGACACCAGCAAATGAGCGTCTGCCATAACATTCTTGAGCAGTTTTGAAAAGGTGCGGGGCGGTTTTTGTTCCACGCCCGAAAAGGTTGGGAGGCGGCGGCGGCGGCGGTTGGGTCATGATTCACAGCGGGCGAGTGGGTGATTTGATGTCTTTTTATGGCTTTTCACGAGTACCTGACCTGGGAGGGGCCGATTGAGCGTGTATAATATGTTGTACCTCGTTCATACTAGATAATGATAACAACTCTGGAACAGCCATGGCCCGCTTGTTTGACTTGGTGACGAGGACGCTTAGCAATGATTCTTAAAAGTGAGATCGGCATTAAAAAAAAACCCCCAGGCGGGAAGAGCACCGATTGGGTCGGGCGGAAGAGGCCGTTTCATCCTGCCAATGTCCAATTTTCTTTGCCCTTCGTACATGTTCATCAGCCAATGACTTCGCACTCATTCTTGTTGCCAACAAGTCGGCATCATGTCACAGGTGAGGGTTATTGAAAAAGCACAGCTCAGCATCAATCACATCAGGGACAGCCGGCATCATCATCATCCCGTCCGCCATTGGATGCGGCCCAAGGGACAGGAGTTGGACCCAATATGCAAAAAAAAGGACATGACTGGTAAAGGCCATGATTTTGGATTCTCGTGAATAAGTAGATGCGGCGATGGGAGTGGCGGCCTTTTGAAGTGACAGTGGCTTCTAGTCTACGCTTCTCCCCAAATCTATGAACCGCCAGGGCCACCCAGCAGCGCAAACCGTCTCACAATGCTGGGACCGTATTCCTCGTACTATCGAACCGGTTAGCAACGCCCTGCATACTGTTCAAACAGAGTGCACTTACCTCAGCCTTGGTGTGGCAGTAGGATCGGAACTCGGGTGTCTGGCCCAACAAGCTACCACCGAACCAGGGGCCGTGTCTCTGTCTCTTGTGCGTAATGACCTGGACCTCCAAACCGCCGGACTTGGCACCACCGCTACGGACCTCGCTGGCTCGGATGCGCGCATCGACCAACTGCTTGATATCTCTCTGCAAGCGGCGACCAAAGTCCTTGTACAGAGTGCTGCCGCCAGAAAGGACAATGTTCTTGTAGAGACCGCGACGCACGTCAATGGGCGAGGTCTGGATGACGTTGTCGACGACGACGGGAAGGGGTGTAAGGAAATCGGAGCTGTAGATTTCGGGGTTGAAGAAAATCTCGGGGGCGAGGAAACGCTCGTATCCGACGTCGACGGAGACCTGGCGGCCGCCGGGCTGGATTACGGGGTGCTTGATAAAGCGAGTAGGATCGCGGTCGTAACGGGAGAACTCCTTGACGATATCAGGGCACACGTAGCAGTGCTGCTCCTTGATCTCCTGTGCCGTCTTGAGCGATGAGTCCGGCTCGCCTCTGTCACGCAGCAGCCCCTGCACGAAGTAGGTCAGGTCGCGACCGGCGATGGGGATCGACTTGATGGAGGATCCGATGACGTAGCCCTCGGCAACGGGGATGACGTGGGTAACACCGTCACCAGAGTCAATGACCGTGCCGGTCAGGGACCTATCGTGAACCTTGGACGAGGTCCATGAGGCGGCCAGAGCAAGCACAGCCTGGACGGCGATGTAGAGACCGGCGCAGTTGAAGGACTCGAAGAAGATCTCGGCCGTGTTCTCGCGGTTCTCGGGAGGGTTCAGGGGCTATGACAAGATCAGCTCAATATTCCTGGCCATCGGCGACGGGTGTTCGGTTCGTACCGGTTCTGTGAGGAGGAAGAAGTGGTCTTCGGGTTCCACGCGGAGGTACTTGAAGATGGAGTTGGACCAGAATCGTTCCATATGATCCTGCAAGCTGTTAGCTCGTATTGAGCATGCTCCTTATCGAAAAAAGACTGACCCAGTTCTCTATTTGACCATGGCGAATGGGATAATGAAGACCGTAGCCTGGAGAATCCGTCAGCGGTTGGTCGTCGGTGCCACCATATTCGCGTCCAACTGACCGGGTCCTCCAGAGGCAGCAATGGCCTCATCACCAATAAAGAAGTCCAGGTCCTCGGTTCCGCGCTTCGAGTTCAGGTGGCCGCTGGGGCCTGCGCCGCCGGTAAGGAAGGATGGCTTGTTCGCAACAGCTGGACGGCCGGAGCCCGTTCCTCCACTGCCCCCGGTAGCACCTTTCGTCGCAATAGCGGTCGGGAACACAAAGGACGGGGAGTCGTTGCCGGCGAAACCTGATTCGCAAGTTAGAGATGGTGCCTTTTATACAGACGATGGAGGTGCGCAATTGGCGTACCGAGCTTCGAGAATCCCGTGCCGCTGTTGATGGCCCGTTAGCTGGCGATGGTCTCACTGACGTCTGCCTCGGGGGATGCGGGGCAGGGTGACATTAGTGGCTTACTTGTCCATGACAACGGCAGGCGTTTGGTTCGCCATCGTGGAAGTTGGTTCTAGTGCGCTCGGGGAGGCTCTAGCATCAATGGGTGGGAGGATAGGCCGTCGTGGTGTTGGATGTGTCGTGATGTTGATTACGACGTACGTCCAAGGTAGCCGGAAATGTGTGCCTTGTCACCGATGGAAGCTCCCAACCTGCGGCTGTGCATCAGAGTCGGTGGACTCTCCAGCCATGGAGAAGGTCGGTGCCCCACCAGAGAGTGAGAGGAAAGCCCCACGAAGCACTCCAAGGAGGAAGGGCCGTGCTGATCCATCGGCACTGTACAAAACACTGTACATAGGAGTATTAGGTAAGCACACTATCGTCTTGCTTAGGTAGATTCGACGACATCAACTGTGCCTTTTCAATGTCGTATCTTTTCTCGAGCTACTTTGCTACGCCGGGAGGCTACTAGAGTGTTTGTGATACTTTGACAAGATACCTACTCGGTAATAGGAACTTGGGACAGGCAGGTGTTTGAGTCATATACATCGAGTCGGACAACAAGCTGTCTTTGCAAGTGTCATCCTCTGAACTAAAACTGTTTGGATGGTTATCACCTGTTCATCTGAACTGAACTGGTTTAGTCAGAAGTCTCGACGTGCCAAAGACTTCGCTTTGCGCCTTCCTGGGCTTGAGACGTTCTCTAGTACTGGAGTGAAAAATCCCGGCAGAGAAAGGGCCAAGTCACGCTTGAGTTTTCTGAGCATTTTGCGACTTCCCACGTTACTCGTTCCTTTCCCTACTCAGCGAGGCAGCTTCCTTGTCGCACTATTCTGGAAGCCCCTCTAGACTTCGATCTCCTGCAACCTCTTAGCTTCGAGCCGCTCCGCCCAATCTTCATTCTCCGCTTCTCCTTTTCTCCTAGGCCACATCTCCGCCACGCTCACTTCTTGGATGATAACCCGAAGGTCCTAGGCCAACCATTTCAGACTCATACCGACTCATCATTTATTAATCTTCTACCGTCATCGCCACAAACTATTTTCAAGTTTGACAGTGGGCCTTGTTTTCTCAGCAACTGATTCAACACCGGATTGTTCCTCCTCCACTGTCCAGCCACCGACTATCTTTGATGACCAGTCTGCACTCAGAAGCCTCACAGTCTCTACCCGCAGCATTGTCTTACCCAAACCCCTTTCCCGAAGATCAAGCGAATGATTACTCCTTCATCAAAAGAGGGAGCCCACTGAAGCAGTTCGAAGTGGCATCTTGATCGGATTGCACCTGGAATGGAACGCTTGGTCACTGAGACCAAGTACGATGCAGCCCTCGCAGCTGCAGGCTCTCCAGCAATCTCTCTACAAGGCCCGCATGCCAAAGGCCCGGAAAAAAATGCAAAGACAATGGGAGGCGCTAACGGCACAGTCGACCGAATGTTGAAGCGGATGCAAAAGGGGAAATTCACCGGGGCCATCTTCATCCACGCAGGGGCTGGTTTTCATAGCCACCAAAATGAACGGGTTCACCTTGAGGCCTGCAGCAAGTAAGTCAGCCCTGAGCGCTCGAATGGGCATCTGCCAACTGAACTAGTGCTGCTTCCATGGGAATGAAGTTCCTGAAATCGGGTGCTTCGGCCACCGAAGCTGTCGAGGCGGCTTTACGCGTCCTGGAAGACAAGGAGATAACCAACGCCGGCTATGGTTCTAACCTGTCAATGGACGGAACTGTCGAATGCGATGCAACGATTGTCGACCATCTTGGCAGGAGTGGTGCCTGCGGAGCGGTTCCCAGTGAGTTATCCTGCTGACGACTGCATTCAGTGATCACGGCTAACATTGTGACTAGATATCAGAAACCCCATCTGCCTCGCAAAGCTGATATTGGACAAAAGCAACCAGCCCCTGTCCCTGCGACGTGTCCCGCCAAACATACTTGTTGGAGAGGGCGCCAAAAACTTTGCCATGGAGAACGGGATGCAGGTTGTTCCGAACGATTACCTGATTTCCAAGAACGCGCGTGACAGATTTCTGCGATGGCAAGAAGATCTCAAACGGGCGGAAGAGAGGCTGAGGCAGGCCAGAGTACGCAAACCACCCGGGGAGGCGACCGATAACTGCCAGCAATACGAGACTATGCCAATACCAGCCCGTTTGCACCAGAGTCAACAGAGAGATCACGCCAATGCTATCCTCAGTGGTACATGGAATGAAGGTCAGCCGGATTCTCCACAACGGGGTTCTCCGGCCCTCGAGCAGATGCAGGGCCATCATCAGGGGAACCCTTCGCCTGGATCGGCGTACCCCCGGACGGCTCCTCACCAAATTGAACGTTCTCCTCTGAGCTACGTCGGGGTCTCCACGCCACCTGCTAACAGATCCTGGCCTATCATACCGCAGGCAAAGGAGTCATTGACAGAGTCTTCCAGTCTGCTAGCGGACGAGGGAAGCCGTGACGGTACCAGGTCCCCTCAATGGACAGATGGAGCCAAGTTTGCAAGCACGATTGCACAGCTTCAGGGCTGCAGCCCGCGTGGTCTTAAGCGACCATTTTCTGCAACCGAGCTGGAGCACGAGGATGTCATCACCGACACCGTGGGAGCTATAGCAATCGATGAGAAAGGAAACATTGCAGCAGGCTCTTCCTCCGGCGGCATCGGAATGAAGCATCGGGGGCGAATAGGTCCTGCTGCTCTGGTAGGCATCGGCACAGCCGTAGTACCATGTGATCCGGACGACCCAGACAAGGCCAGCGTGGCAACTGTCACCAGCGGCACAGGGGAGCACATGGCCACCACAATGGCGTCTCAACGATGTGCTGAACGGATCTATGGAAACACCCGTCGAGGTCCGAGCGGCAGAGATATCGAGGAATGGGACGAGGACGCCATCATGGAGTCCTTCATCACGAACGACTTTATGGGCCACCCCGGTGTCAGAGACTGCCACTCTGTCGGGGCGATTGGCGTGATGACGGTCAAGAAGACACGGACGGGGTACTATTTATACTTCGCCCACAATACCGACTCCTTCGCGTTGGCCTCCATGGGCGGTTCTGACAGAGAGCCAGTTTGCGTCATGTCCCGCCTGGGCGAGACTGCTCAAGTTACCCGGGGGGCTCGGAGGATACGGGTTGACCCAGGACCATGAAAGCGAGACCGTTGCCGCTATCGGTGACTTGTTGGTGCAGTCGAGAACGGGAAGAATGAGCACACAAGTCTGTTGGTACGTTGCGGTGGCTGGGTATTGTTTTGCGCCGCAACGCAGTACCCGATGACTGGGCCAAAAAGGATGGCAAAGATTCAAACCTTGACTATTTTTATTCGGTAGTGATACCCCTCTCGTATACATCACAACTGCCCCCTAGAGCGCCACTTCACAGGTTCATGCACATGGAACAAGACACGTACTTCAAGACGCAGTGGTCAAAGACATGATGGTGCCCGTTATTCAACTCCACCACTGGAGTAGTTTATCTAGATCTAAATCTGATGGTCGTTCTTGGCGCGAAGAGACGCCTCTTTCTATACGCCTAGTTGAACCTTCAAGCTGAGCTGAAGGCTTCCTCCGTCCAGCTTGTACGCAAGTCGGACGAGGTTGAGCAATCCAGAACCCGTACTCTGATGCAGCACAACTTCTGCTTTGGAAATCGTTCGCTTCCTTCTCTTTCGAGTACGAGCGAACCATTCCCTTGTGTTTATATACTTTTGGTAAGTTTTGTGCCGGAGGTCTCCTTGTTAGGCTAAGCGGGCTGGATTGAGCAGCTGTCTGTCGACGCCGTCATGTGTCCTGCCTGCCCTGCGCCGATGACGCCGCCCAAGCGGCGTTCTTCTGGCGAATCGCGTCAAAGCTTTTGACCTGTGTTCTCTCCTTACTGCTCATGTGGTCCGTCTTATCCCGGACGGGGCGTCCCCGCAGCGCTGCCCGTCTCCTCTCTGCTGTTGCCATTGGCCAAGACCGTCTTCTTCTTCTTCTTCTTCTTCCGGGGATGACGGCGGGCTTAGCGCCATAGCTACCGAGGGAGAGCTTGGTGCCGCAGGTAAGGCACTCTGAGCCGTCGGGAACGTCGCAAAAGATGCTGAGGCAGATGCTGCAGACGAAGCCCGTGTCGACGACGCGGCCGTGGCAGAAGCAGGCGGCACGGAAATCAACGGTATGGTGAGTCGGAGGAATGAGGCAAGAGCGGGCCTCGGCGTCGGCGGAATAGGCGAACATGAGGTAGCTCAGGAGGCCGCGGGGGCTGGCGGCCTGCATAAAGGTGCCGTCGGTGATGTAGCTCGCCTGCTGGAGGAAAGTTGCGTCGCCGGAGAGGGCTAGGGTGTCAATGGGGATCTGGGAGTGGGCGGCAGCGAAGACGGCGTTCATGGTGGAGATGTACTGGACAGGCTCCGAGTCGGAGACGGAGAGGACGAAGATGCGGGCGCGGAGGCGGCTGAGGGCGGAGGAGGTGGGACGGGCGACGTCGGGGGCCTTGTTCGTCTCGTTCAGGGAGAGAGAGGTCTTGTTGATGTGGGAGAGGGCGAGGGTAAGGGCGCCCGACAGCTGGGTTGTTGTGCATGCCAGGTCGGCCTCGGTGGTGGCGTCGACGAGCTTCCGCATGGAGCTCATGACGGCGGCCTCGATCTGGGCGAACTGGGGGAACTTGTTGGCGGACGAGTGGTTCGGGGTGGGGGCGAAGAAGTCGGCGTCGGTCATGGGCACGTCCTCAGCGTGGGCGGCGCCATTGAAGTCGGCGGCCTCGGGCTTGGAAGGGTAGAGCCATACGGCGCGGTTGCTGTGGGATGCGAATATGGCTACCTGATTCGCGTTGCTGAAGGCGAGGTGGGCATTGACGAAGACAAGGATGTTGGCGATGGCCTTGGAGAGGGGGAGGACGTCGTTCAGAGCGGCCCAGGCACGTGGGTTCGTGTCGATGACGATGGAGAGGAGGGAGGGCGTGGCCTCGTGGGAGGAGACCTCGTAGTGGTCGGACGCGTCGACGGCGTTCATGGTGGAGGGGGGGCGGGCGGCGGGGGAAGAGTGGGAGGAGCAGAATCAGGATTATGCAGGAGATGGCGATGGCCTCAAAGGGCGGGCGCCAGGTCGCAGCTTGGGTGTCACTGGCGGAGCATGTCCTGCGGGTATTCGTAGCGGTTGGGTTGAATTCTCCCGGGGCGTCGTCCGACTGGACCCCCTTCCAATCCTACGTCCTCGAGACCAACAAGTGGATTGGAACTCTTGGCGCGGTCTCATCCAAGAGGGAAAGGGCCAAGGGAGCAGGGTCAAAACGACAAAAAAAAAAAAGGCTGTTTGTGGAAGGTAGGGATTCGTGTGAGGTGAGGTTGGTTAGGTTGTAGTGTATGTACTCCGTAATGTGATGCAACAGGCGAGCTAGCTTCAAAGTCCAGAAATAATCCGTAACCACACCATGGCCGGAGCTGCGAGCTGGTCCGTGCTCCAGACACAGGATGGCAAGGCAAGGACCCGGGGGTGGGGGACGCGACGACCTCGATAACTACGACTAGGTACCTATGTACGATGTACGTGGTAGTACCCAGGTAATATGTGTTTCCCCGGCTGGGTCTGCCAAAAAAAGATACAGGAGGTAGATCTTGCCGCGGCCTGGCGTGGGAGGGACAAGTTGACTGATGATTTATTTGCTCCGTTGACCGATAGAGTCGACATGACGCCGAATCGAAGGCAACCTGGAACAAAAAAAAAAAAGCAGCGCCCGCCTTCCTACGTACTTATTCTTGGCACTGGAGAGAGAGGGGATGGTCTTGCTCGATGAGGTAAGGCCTCTTGAAGGTAAGATGTACGATGTAGCTACGGTACCTAGGTGCCACTGGGATAGTACGCAAGCAAGGCACGCGCAATCAGGAACTCACTAATTACCTAATCACGGGCTATTTTCGAGGCCTAACAAGACCGAGTCTGCCAAGAGGGGGAACAAACTCGAAAGTCTCCAATCATTGAGTTTGTGCGCAACGGGCGGCGTAACTGTTGGGTTCCAATGGTTGAGCGAGAGTTGGAGTTCGGTTTACATTGTCTTTGGAGGTGCATTACGGAGTACATATCCGTACATTATAGTTGATGGATGGGAGGATAGGGATGAGGTGCAGGGGGGGGGACTAGGTGTGATGCAACGGCCAGTGCGGTGACATGTGTGTCAACGGGTGGCGGGCTTGCTGCAAATGGGGTCCAACGAGGGGCACCCGTGGTACCTAAAGATAGGAAAGCCGGGCCTGTCGAGCCCTTCCAAAGACTGGTTGCAGGCGCTAAAGAAAAGGACCGTCGGGCTTAGGTATGTATGTTGTGTGTGCAGCTGCCCAGTCCCTTGTGAAACATCTCGAGGGATTGTCTGCTGCCATTTCTTATCTTACCTAGCCATCGACCGACCCTACCGGAACCTCCTCCACGCTTCTGTTCTGTCATCGCCGGACACCCTGTGACCAACACATCCCATCACACAACACAGTCCGTCCAAGCCGCCGCCGCCGCCGCCGCCCTAAACCTCCAGAGACGAGGTACCCTACTTATATCACCGGGCCGCCCCATCTTGTTCTAGACTTTTCTATTTTTTTTTCTCATCCCATCCCAGGTCTGTTCTGTCCTCACTCATCCACCCACCTGCCACAGTACGCCGCCCTACTATATACCTACCTATACATCATCATCAATTCCACCCCCTTCCCCTCCGTGACTGCCACAGTACCAACAACCATGGCCGCCGTCACCCATGCGGCCGCTCCCAAGACGGCGCCCTCACGAGAGGACGAGACTCTCCTCGTGCTTGCGCGATTAATGGAGGGCGGACAGGAGGACGATGAGACCATCCGCGACCTCGACCAGCTCACCAAGCTGCTCAATGAGGACATCCAACTTATCCAGGCCAAGACCGGCGCCCCCACGATATGCAACCTCATCGACGGCGAATGTGTCGACACCATTCTGACGTACCTTGACATGAGACAGCCTGAGATCGTCCGCGCACACGCCGTTATTGCCACATCCGCCTACCTCAAGGCCGCTGGTGACGATGGCGCCAAGAAGCTTTCTGGTTTTTTCTTCGACAAGATCAAGCGCGGCACCTATGACGACTACATTGTCGCCTTTTGCGTCGCGGCCTCAACGTTCCCCGTCGTGCCAGACCTCACGGCCGACCTTTTCCTGAGCGAGGGCTTCTTGAGCTCCCTCGGGCCCTTGATGAGAAGGAAGTGGAAGAGCCGCAAGGTTGAGACCGCCTGCTTGGAGATGCTCAACGCCGCCTGCATGAACTCGCAGTGCCGCGACGCCGTGAACAAGTATTGCACCGAGTGGCTGGAGGAGGTCGTCGACCAGGACCCCAACGAGATCGCCAAGGAGATGCTACAGGACCCGGAGTACTCCATCAAGGAGGGCTCCGTCTCCATGCGCAAACACTCGGAGCAGGTCCAGAATCTGGCGGCCGTCATCCTGGCAAAACTGAGGGTATGGTATCCAGACCTCCCAACAGCCGGACACGGACCCGTTCAATCATAGATCTGACTGACTTCAGAACGAAGGCGGTGCCCTCCGCGCCGGCGCACAATGAGGATGGGGAAGAGAGGATCACACCCGCCATCACCACCATGGAAGAGTTATCGACGAGATTCACCTCCATGCTCCTGGACGAAGACGACCACGGCCATCAACATTCCATCGAAGGACTGGCGTACGCATCTATCCAGCCCGCCATCAAGGAGAAGCTGGCGGGGAACCCAGACTTCCTGAAGAAGCTGGTCAAGACCTTGGCCGACGCTCCGCCCAAGTCGCCCGTGACTTACGGAGCGCTCAGTATCCTGGTGAACCTGACCAGGTACCAGCCCATTTTGACCGAGGAGGAAAAGAAGATGAACCAGCTCAAGGCATACGCCGCTGCCGCCGGCAAGTCCGCCGGGCCGGACCCCCTCAACGACAACGACCACGTTGCCGAACGGTGCAGGCGCGTCTTCGAGGCGGGCGTCACGCCGGTGCTGGTGACCCATAGCAAGAACGGCTCACCGGCCTCGCTCTCACTTACTGTCGCTATCATTTACTCACTTTCAGTCACGACCTCACTGCGCGGAAGGCTTGCCCAGCAGGGCGCCGTCAAGCTCCTCCTGGCCGCGTGGGCGCTTCTGCCCGAGTCGGAAGCTACCGGCCGCCGCACGGCTGCGCAAGCTCTGGCGCGCATCCTAATCAGCACCAACCCGGCCCTCGTGTTCGGCGGGAGCCGCTCCAACCCGCAGAGCTCCGCGATCCGCCCTCTCATCTCCATCATCCCTCCGGACCCGGCTGCCGAGACCCGTGATCTCCTGCCCACTTTCGAGGCGCTCATGGCGCTCACCAACCTCGCATCCACCGACGATTTGGACACCAGGCGAGCCATCATCCGAGTAGCGTGGCCGCAGATCGAGGATCAGCTGCTCTGCTCCAACACGCGGGTGTCCAAGGCCGCGGTCGAGCTCATCTGCAACCTGGTACAGGCGGCGGAAGGCATGGCGCTCTACGCCGATGGCAGTCCCCAGGCCAAGGGCCGTCTGCACATCCTCCTCGCCTTGGCGGACGCCGAGGACGAAGGGACGCGCAGCGCGGCGGGCGGTGCGCTGGCAGCCCTCACGGGCCACGAGAACGTCGTGCAGGCCGTCGTGGAGCGCGAGCGGGGCGTCAAGGTCATCCTCGACATGTGCGCCGACGACAACGAGGACCTGCGGCACCGCGCGGGCTTCATCATCTACAACATGGTGGCTGCCGAGGGCGCACCGGGCGCCAACGCGCGCAAGAAGATCATTGAGGAGGGCGGTCTGGAGGCGCTCAAGGAGGCGGCCAAGAAGAGCCGACGGGCAGAGGTCGTCGAGGTCCTGGTGCAGGCTTTAAAGGTCCTGCTCGAGGACAACCGGGCGTTGGAGGGTTAAAAAATACTGGGGCGCCCACCGGGGTCTTCTTTTCATCTTCTTCTGTACAGATGCATCATCTCCTAGATCGAGTAGACAGACATACATGGCAGAGCCCACAGAGGGCGGGGAAAAGAAGAGAGAAACGAGACTAGAAACGGTCTTTAGCACCGAGTTCGTTTGTCACACCACGCTTTATTTATCTTCTTGTGGCTGTTATTCTTTGGATTATTGCAGACCAATCAAAAAATGCTGGTATCACGATTTTATCTATCCTACCCATCCGCCCTTTTCCCCCCAAGCAATCCCCGAGGCACTCAAGCAGTCTTGTCCACCCTGTTCAGCACGGCGACGCCCTCGACGTGGCCCGTCTGCGGGAAGAAGTCGAAGCCGACGAGGCTCTCGATATCGTACCTCGTGCCGTCGCCGCCGTCGCCGCCGCGGACCAGCACGCCGACGTCGCGGGCCTGGGTGTGGACGTTGCAGCTGACGTAGACGACGCGGCGGGGGCCGAAGCGCAGCAGCTGGCCGAGGAAGTCGGCGTCGCAGCCCTTGCGGGGCGGGTCGATGACGACGACGGTCTCGTCGGCCGGGTAGGCGACGTGGGCGAAGAGCTGCGGGGCGTCGGCGGCGAGGAAGTTGCACTGCGACTCGGGCAGGCCGTTGAGCCGGGCGTTCTTGCGCGCGCACTCGATCGAGTCCTGGGCGATGTCGATGCCGGTGCTGCCCCGGAAGAGGGAGGCGAGGGTGATTGTGAAGAGGCCCGAGCCCGAGTAGGCGTCGATGAGGTACTTTATGCGGTCGCGGTGCGGGCCCGCGGGCGGCATGACGTGGTCGCGGATGTAGCCGGTGAAGGACGGCAGGATGGCGTTGTTGTTCTGGAAGAAGGAGTTGGCCGGGTTCGTGAAGACGTAGGGGCCGATGTACTCGGTCGTCATGGCGCTCGCCTCCGAGAGGCACGTCTTGACGTCGGTGTGCGTGTCCGTGTCGATGCGGATCGCGTCCGAAGGGGTCTCGGCGGGGGGTTGCTCCTGGCCCTGGTCCTGTTCAGCGTCCGTGGCGGCTGCGGCGGCCCCAGCGGCGACCTTTTTCGGGTACCGCTTCGTGCTCTCGCGGAGGAGGATGGTGGCGCCCTTTGTGTAGTTGCCGAACTCGCGGGCGATGCGGGAGCGCTCGCGCTTCATGCCGAGGCGGACGGCGTCGGTGCCGATGGGGCAGTCCTCGATGTCGAGCACGGCGCGGCGGCCCTTGAGGTTGAAGCCGATGTCGGGGACGCGGTCGAGGGCCTGGCGCGGCCTGTTCTTCTTGTGGTGGCCGGGGGGGCCGTCAAAGTGCGGCGTGAGCTTGGTGCGGTAGCCGTACTGCAGCGGGCTGCCGACGGTCTCGGCCACCTCGGGCACGAGGGCCGGGTCGAGGTTGGAGAAGTTGCGGTAGGCCTTCTCGACGATGGTGCGCTTGTGCGCCAGCTGGGCGTCGTAGCTGAGCATCTGGAACTGGCAGCCGGAGCACTTGGTGAAGTACTTGCAGTTGACGCGCGTGTCGTCGCGCAGCGGGCCCGGGGCGGCGACGGAGAGGAAGTCGGCCATGGAGTACGACTCGGCGGGGAAGTGGCGGACCACCTTGACCCGGGCCACGTCGCCGGGGGCGACGAAGGGGACGACGTAGATGTGCGTGGGCGGCGACCCGGCGTGCACGGCGAGGCCGTCGCCTGTGGAGGAGAGGGCGAGGACCTCGACCTCGATCTCGGTGAAGGGGGTCGGCAGGGGTTGTGGGGAGGGGGCGGCGGCGGCGGCGGGCTCGGCCCCGACATCGCCTTCATTGGCTTCCGCACCGGTTTCCTCCGCCACCGCCGCCTCGGCCGGCTCGGGAAGCGACGCCTTGCGGGACGCGATGAGGGCTTGCACGTCCGCCGCCAAGACCTCCTCCGAGGACCCCTCGGTGATGTTCCTCTCACGCTTCGACTTGCGCTGCTTGTCCTTATCCTTGCCCCGACCGCCCTGGCCCTGGAACCCGCGCTTGTTGCCGTTGGGCTTGCCGCCGTTGTTCTGCCCTGTCTTCTGTCCCGACCGCTGACCTTGCTGAGGTGCTGCCGCCGGCTCTGTTGGCTTTGGAGGAGCCTCCTGGGCCGGTCTCGACGCGGGCTGCGGCTGGGAGGTGTCCGTATTTGACGACATTTTTATTTTGCGTATGAGAGGCCTGCGAGGGGTGACCGAGGTGTAAGCGCGGCCGGGGCCGGTGAGTGTGAGAGCCGCCGGACGCAGCGAAGATGAAGTGAGTCTCGGGAGAAGCCGTAGAGACAGACTCATGAGGGGGGGTCCTGTCACGGTTGGGGAAACACCAATTGCCGGCTACCCCAAGAGATTCAGCACCGGTACTGTAAAAGTGGTGCAATGGAAACAAACAAACAAAAAAGCAATCAACGCCCAATAGTGAGGAGCGGCGCTTGTGACTTTTTTGCGACTCGTGAGGAAAAAAAGTCATCGGCCACAGCTCCTGGAGGTTTGAATTACTCAATTCGCCGGCCGCTGATTGGTGTCCCTGGCACGCTGAGTGGGCGGTGTGGGGCCGCGATTCCAGCATGACGGCCGTCATGCGCACCTCCACCTCCACCACCCCGGCGCCCCCAGTCTAAAGTTGCTTATCAGTGCCTGCCGGATCTGGGGGTAACCAACCACTCTGTGAGTTGTCACTACCTTCTCCGTACTGTGTTTGTGATAACGACTCGGTCTGTTGCAATCGATGGGGTGTGTGTCATGGCTTATTTCTAATGGATCCCCCCAAACACGGAACAGCTTGGTTTGTAATGCCTCCCCCCCCAACCCCAGCTTCGCCTTACCTTCTTCTGTTGGGTTGTTTCACAGTTGTACATAGCAGGCAGGGAAAGAAGGCTGTTCTCTGGATAAGAGACAACTGTTGAGTGCCGACGTCCAGAGTTGCACAAGTCTCTCTCCTTGCACCTAGTCGTTATCTCTTATCGGAGTTTGGGCCGTCCGGTGTCGGGAGCTCAGGACAGCTACACCACCCCTTCAAGATGAGTGCGTTCGTCCCATCCGCTGTGGCATCGGCCAACTGACTGTGTCAAAGAACCATCCGCCCACTCAATATGGCCCTCTCTGCTCTTTCTGGCCGAGCTCCGCTCAACCTCGGCCGCGACGGTGCCGCAATTCGTCTTCAACCCTCAGAGTGGCGGCCTGGGCGCCGTCGCGAGTGAGGCCGTGGAGTGCAGCAAGATAGGCCGCGACCTGATCGCGCAAGGCGTACGTCCTTTCGTTGGCTGATTCTGGATTAGTCCTTGGCCTTGCTGTGTGACTAACACCCTCTCGCGCAGGGAAACGCCGTTGACGCGCTCGTCGGCACGACCTTTTGCGTCGGCACCGTGGGCATGTACCACTCCGGCATCGGCGGCGGCGGGTTCGCCGTGGTCAGAGACGCCGACGGCAACTACGAGTCCGTCGACTTCAGGGAGGCTGCGCCGGCCGCCGCGTTCCAGGACATGTACAAGGACAACGTCGAGGGTAGCGTCCGCGGGGGGCTCGCCGTGGGCGTGCCGAGCGAGGTCCGTGGGTTGGAATACATCCACAACAAGTACGGGGTGAGTGAGATCGGTCGACGTGGGAGCCAGGTGGACTCGGAGACTGACTTTTTTTTCGCGCTTGCCTAGGTTCTGCCGTGGAAGACTGTCGTCACCCCGGCTGCGCAACTGGCGACGGCGGGCTTCAGGGTCTCTGCGGACTTGGCGCGAGCCATGAATGGCAAAAGCTTCCTCGTGGAAGACCCCGTGTGGGCCGAGGAGTTTGCTCCGAACGGTCGGTCTCGAGCCTTTCCAGTCAGAGATGCGACCCCAACTAACAACCCTTCAGGAACGCTTCTCCAGCTCGGCGATACCATCTACCGGAAACGCTACGGCGCGTAAGACACCCACGCAATACTCCCCCAGCCCCACAGGTATCACGACTAACAACGCCCCAAGCACCCTCGCCAAGATTGCGGAAGAAGGCCCGGACGTCTTTTACGCCGGCCCCATCGCCGAGTCCATCGTCGCCACCGCCCGCGCCACGAACGGCACGCTGACCCTCGACGACCTCGCCTCCTACAAGGTCGTCACGCGGCCGTCCCTGTCCACCTCGTACCGCGGCCACCGCCTCGTGTCCATCGGCGCCCCCGCCAGCGGCGCCGTGTGCCTCAACACCCTCAAGATCATGGAGCAGTTCGACCCCGCCGAGAGCGCCGACGCCAAGCTCGGCGTCCACCGCTTCGACGAGGCGCTGCGCTTCGCCTACGGCGCGAGGACCCTCCTCGGGGACCCGGACTTTGTCGACGGCATCGGCCCCTTCGAGGACACCCTCCTCGACGAGGACACGGCCAGGGACATCCGCGGCAGGATCCTCGACAACCAGACGCACCCCGTCGAGTGGTACAACCCGCACGGGACCTACGCCAGCGAGGGCCACGGGACGTCGCACATCGTCACGGCCGACAGGTCCGGCATGGCCACCTCCCTGACCACGACCGTGAACCTTTACTTTGGCGCCGAGATCATGGACCCGTTGTCCGGCGTGATCCTGTTCGTCTCCCCCTCCCGCTCGTCTACTTGTGGACGGACCCCACTAACGAAACCAAACACCAGCAACAACGAGATGAACGACTTCTCCATCCCCGGCGTCCGCAACGCCTTCGGCTTCGAGCCGTCCCCCGCCAACTTCATCCGCGCCCACAAGCGGCCCCTCTCCTCCATCACCCCCGTCATCGTCGAGCACCCCGACGGCACCCTCTACGCCTCCGTCGGCGCCGCGGGCGGCTCGCGCATCCTCAGCTCTACCGCCCAGGTCGCCTGGCACGTCCTCGAGCACGGCCGCACCATGAAGGAGGCCCTCCGCGAGCCGCGCCTGCACGACCAGCTCATGCCCAACGTCGTCACCTTCGAGTACCTCTTCGACAACGACACCGTCGCCAGCATGCTCGAAAAGGGCCACCGCGTCAAGTGGGTGCCCGAGGGCAGCAGCGCCGTGCAGGGCATCATCTTCGACGGGGGCGTCTTCGAGGCCGCGAGCGAGCCGCGTCAGAAGAACAGCGGTGCGTTTACCGTCTAGAATGTTTTCTTTCTTTCGTTGGTTTCTAGAATGACGTCACGCGAAGAATAGAATTTAGAGGCCACGGCCCAAGGCCCCATGTTCATTGAGGCTATCTGAAGGAAAAGGGTATCCTCGAGTCTATCAAGTACATATATAGAAATACAAGCAAGAGCAGCAGTCGCACCTAGACCGTCAGCGCCACCAGCCGCTCCATCTGGGCGATCCACTTCTTGTCAAACTCGCTCTCTGTGAACCGCTTGGCCGACTGGCGTGCCCGGAGACGGATGGGGAGCGTGTCCTTGATGGAAAGAGCCTTCTCGTACCCCTCGGCGAACTCCTCGATATTTGTGGCGTGGAAACCTGCGCTCATGTTACTATACGGCCACGAAAAGAGGTGCATCGATTAACTTACCCGTCGGCTCGCCGTCGACCTTGATGACAATGTCCAGCTTGGGGCCACCACTGTCGTGAACCACCGAGATCAGGCCGGCGGCCTGGTACTCGACGACACCGATGCCAAAGTGCTCGTTCCACATGCCGTTGACACCCACAGAGGCTCTCTGCAGCCAGTCCAGGATCTCGGGCCACGAAGCGTCCAGGTGGAACTCGACTCTGTCCTTAATGCCGAGCTCGTTCACTAGGAGGCGCAGCTTATACACCCGCTTGGAATCGTGGTCGTCTCTAACACTACCAATGAGGACCAGTTTCGCATCCTTGGCGGCTTCGGAATCGGTCTTGAGAAACTCGGCAAAGGACTGGATGATGAGGGTGTGGTTCTTCTCGGGGCGGAACTGGGCAATGTAGACCAGGGCCTTCTCACGCTTCTTCTCGCTGGCTTCCGAGACCTCCACGGCCTCTTCGAGCTCTTCGACGGCGCAAGGTGGGTAGTTGACGGCGATTGGGTGGTTCCTAGCCTTGCCCTTGCGGTACGGTCCCCATAGCCTCTGGACGTGGCCTTGGGTCCAGGTCGAGTTCGTCATGACTACATCAATAGTAGATCCCATCCGAGAATACAAGGCTGCAAACATTTTCCAGTAAAACTTCTTGACCTTGCCTCGGAATCCAACTCCCTTGCCAGCATTGACACCTTGTGTTCCGGTCTTAGACTCGGGGTCAAGCGACTGCAGCATGTCGGTCGAGATGGTGGGGTAGTGCACATAAGCGCAGGTCGGCACTCTGCGGAAGAGTAGCCTGGACAGGCCCAAAGAGAAGGCGTAGCCCATGGTATCGATGAAGATGTCCGGAACAAGGAGCTGGAAGGCATCCCAGGCCAAAACCACAGACCCAAGCGATTGCCCAAGAAGTGTGAAGTGAGGCCATGTCGAGGCCAGAACGAGGTGCCGGGTGCTGAGGTAGAGGAAGTTGACAGAAGGGGGATGCAGGTCGATGTTGAATCGGGTCTGAGACGTCGTGTTAGCGTGCGCAAAAGAGGGGCTATATGTGTTTGTGTCAGGGCGGCAAACCTTGACGCGCGCAAGCATTGCCTGCTTGTTTACTTCATGATCGCCAGTGTAGACAACACAGAGCGCCTTCGGGTAGCGTTGCTGAGTGGTCTTGATCGCAGCCCAGAGGACTCGCTCGCCGCCTCCGCCCGCATTGCTTTGTGCTGTTAGTGACCACCCTCAGTTGTCGTCCGCGATCAACGTACCAGAAGGGGTGGAAGAAGCCGACGACTCCACTCCAGTCTGCATCTTTCTTTTCGGAGTTTCCGGGAACTTGTGCCTGCACGTTGTCCTTTCCATCGCTTGCGCCTTTCCTAGATGTCTGGGTGAAGGACTGCTGCTCCGCGCTCATGAGCTCCAAGAGCTGGGCTCTCCTTCCCTCCGTCTTCTTCCGCAGGTACAGCCCCAGCAGATACCCAAGGCCTCTCACGATGTAAGGAAACATGATAAAGACAGCTATCGGGGATATGGCAATGGTCGGTACGACGACGTAGGCGAGGGTCCAGGGGTCGAGGCCGAAGGAAAAGGGCCTTTGCCCAGACGGCGCTGAGCAGGTTTCGGGCATGGGAGGCCGAAGAAGAAGTCGTGGGGTTCAAGGGTCTAGATATTCTGTTCTCTTTCGTTCGTTGCGATGTGACGACGGTGGTGCTCAGGAGGAGAAGAAAGGGCGGTCGAGGCCGAAGAGTGCGGCGGTCTGGTCCAGCTTCAGCATCGCCCGTTGACGTAGTCGTGGGATGAGGTGTAGACGGGACGGAAAACAGGCCAGGTTGTACTGCAAGCTATAAAATGGGGGAGCTTCAGTGCAGATACCTAGGTAGACAGACGCACATGGTTAGGCTTGCTCGTACTGCGGCACTGGTCAGTGGAACCCCGCAAGGGTCCATGTCTGTTCCGGCCCGGCGAGCAGCCAAACTGCGCTGGGCTGCTCAGCGGTGACGCGCTGACGGGAGCGGTGGATCTGCATGGCTACCGAAACGGTCTTACGCTACCTACGTAGTAGGTGCATGGCTCTCTCACCGCCCGCCCCTACGAACACAGCGGCAGATCTATTCCAGCAGTCGGGCAGACCCACTATTGCGGCTTCCAATTGACCACTGAGAGTCAATCATCGTGGGTTCATCTCATTAGGTAGATATCCAATACAGAATTCATCAACTCTCAACATTTACGACCGAACCGTCAGAATTGCCATTTCCTTGCTTCGGTGATTCTCGCCTACATCGAAACGCAGGGCGGCTCGCTCGAAACCTGAAGATCCTCTGATGAGCGCGTGACCTTCTCATCATGGCTTCCCTCAGAGCGGCGCGTTGCGCTTTTGCCCCCGGCTTGCGCCAACCACTGGGCTTCTCACCAGCAAAGTCGCTTTCACAGTCTGCATCGCTTCGCCCGAACATGAGGCCGGCAATGCTAAGTCCTTTTCATAGAGTTTCGGGTGTCAGGAACCTATCCATGGGTGCCTATGTCGAAAGCAGCATCCAAGCTACCGGAGAGGCTCTCGTCTGGTTGAACTCCCTCACTGGGCACTGGGGCACTACAATAGTCTTCGCAGCCTTTGCCGTCGCTGTCGTCAGAACGCCACTCCAGATGATTACCAAACAAATTTTAAACAAACAGATCGAAGCCATGCCCTTGGTCAACGCCTGGGCGCTTCAACTCCCCCGTTCCGATCGCCTCTCGGAAGCTCTGCAACTAGCCCGGACTCGGAAAAGGCTTTTCAAGGAACGAGGATGCCAAAACTGGAAGGCCTGGGCCCCCGCACTCGGCATACCCATCTGGCTTCTCATGTCTGAAACTCTGAGGCGACTCTGTGGTGCCCGTGGAGGCTGGCTGTCCTTGTTGTCGGGCGATTACAAGGACCCCGCTCAGCCAACTGCTGATGCGGCGGCATCTCTCTCAGAGCAGATGTCTCCGCCCCTATCACCTTCACTTCAAACGATTTCTGACGGCCTGCAGTCTCTTGGCTCGACCGTGGAAGCTGGTATGGCCAACAGCGGCTGGCTATGGTTCACCGATCTCACGGTAGCCGATCCCACAATGGCCCTGCCCGGAATTCTAATGTTGACGATGGGTTACGCCATGTGGCCGAGACAAAAGGAGATGAGAAATATCGTCTTCGACCTCGGAAACTCCAAATTGTACATGACTCCCGGCCTGAAATGGAGGGTTCGTCTTCAGAGGGGGCTACTCGTCTCGGCAGTCCTTGTGCCTGCGGTCTGCTGCAACTTGCCAGCAGGCCTGTTTCTCTACTGGATCGCGTCCATGACTTTCAGCCAGGTCTCTGGCAGGGTGGTAGACGTGGTGCTTCCTAAGCCTCGCGCCGTTCAACCCTGCCAGCGCAGAGAGCGCGTCGTCTTGCCGATAGCATAGATCAGTGACGACGATGCACGACAAAGAAGACTGATTTCGTAATTACGTCCTCGGCTACAGAGAAGCCCTGATGTACAATAACAGCGACCCGCCACCGAAACGCCAATGTAGCAATAGCAATCAAGCAAACAAAGACAGAAACCCAGTACCATACTAGTCCAAGACAATCGCAAGGATGACGATGGTGAGAATGACGGCCAGGATCAACATCAGACAGCACCCCTTGTTGCGGGCTGCCTTTTGATGCCTCGCTGCCTGACGGAGTTCGACCTGGGCGCCGCGGGTATCGTCGCGCACGTCTTCTACGTTGTCCGCAATCGATGTAAGCTGCTCGCCTTGCTCCGTCACGATCTGCGCCACCTGTCTGAACAATACGTTCAGATCACCAACGCCCTGCTCGATATTCCGGATCTCCTCCTCGCGCTCGATGATGAGCGCCTCCTGGAATTCCACCTCGTCCTGCGACGCGAGGCGGCTGATCTCTTGCTGCTGCTGTAGCTCGAGGCGCTCCTCCGACCCAGCCGGGCACCCGCACCCTCGCCTTCGGTCGCTGCGCGCGCGGCTGTGACAGACGCCCGCTGTTTCTCGAGGGCCTTTCTCTGGATATCTTGGAACTCTTGAAGGACGTTCTGGAAGTCTGTTGATATTCTGGACTGTTCGTACTTTTGTTGTTTCTGTGCGTCGCGTTAGCAGGGAGTATGCGCCGAGACTGTGCTCTCCACACGAACCGTCAGATCGTCCCAGGTCTGGAGCTTCTTGACCCCATCTCCAATCTCCTTGCACAGGTCCCTGGTCTTCTCCAGGTGGTCGTGGACTCGCTCCCTGACGCGGGGGTGTCGCGCTTCGTTCCGAGAATGTTGACATCGGTGGTTAGCTGCTGGATGTTGCGCCGCAGGTTGAAGATCTTGTTGGTCAACTGGGACTGGAGTTGCTTGAATTCGGGTCATCGGAGTAGTTGCCCTGGCGGCCCGATCGGCCAGCCTCGAGCGATGATAGCTGGTCGTAGGACATCGCGACGACGATGAATTAAAGAAAACGCAAGCAAACGGTATCGAAGAAATGGCGTTGTGTCGAGCCGTAAGGTGACTTGGGTCAGCGTTGAAAAGTACGATTAAGTTGGAGGGCGGGAGGGTGAAGTCGTCATGGTGCCAGGAACCGACCGGTATGTCGTCGTAGGCTGTGGCTGGAACACTACGTACCTACGTAGGTAGGTACGTAACGTACCTTCCCCACCCAATCAGCTCGCTTTCGCAATTGTGGTGCCTGATGATATCTTATCGGCACGTGATTGATATGGCTCATCCCTTGCTCCTGGCGGGTCCCAAGAACGTCGGTGCTCATGCGAGCTGGATCCGGAGCTGCAGTTGTTGTTGCGCTGGAGATTTTTACATTATTTACTTTCAGACCGACCCAGGCCACGCCACAGCCTCGCCGACTTCGTCACAAAACATATGGTCTCGATGACCATGCAACTTGAGCATGGCACCGGCAACAGTCAGAAGAGCTCCTTATAAGGACTTTCTGCAGCCTGCGCTTCAAAGGCGATTTTCTTCCACCGCGACCATCCTTCTTGGTCTATCCTACGTCCAAGCCGTCTTGCTCTCTGGCTGGAGCTCTTGTGAGTAGTCGCTCGGGCGATGCAAGTTGGCAAAGCTTCTCGACTGACATGCTCCCTCCAGATTTCTGGTCTTGGTTCCCCATTGGCCCCGCCGGCTTCCGAACGATATTCCTCTTCACCTGCGGCCTGTCGATCCTGGTCCTGCGTATTGCTCAGTACCACGTCGGCGCCCGCGCTTCTAACTCAATCTTACACGCGTTCACCAACTTCTTCTTCAGCATCCACACCCTCGAGGCATTCCTCTCCTACAGCTTCTCGAGCGCGCTCTTCAGCCATGTCTACCTGTGGGCCCTACCGGAGAGCGCCAACTTGGGATGGGTCACGTACTATAGTGGGGGCGACCGCGCCAGGGTGAACGAGAGAATGCTGTGCTTCTACTGCTACATGGGCATCAGCGCCGTTGTCCAGGCGGTCTTCCACTTCTAC
The DNA here is from genome assembly GCA_019425465.1 of Colletotrichum falcatum. Taxonomy (NCBI): domain Eukaryota; kingdom Fungi; phylum Ascomycota; class Sordariomycetes; order Glomerellales; family Glomerellaceae; genus Colletotrichum; species Colletotrichum falcatum. The sequence goes on along the minus strand of SWKJ01000021.1, from coordinate 685,672 downwards.
CACGACACCGACAAGCTCATCATCGACGTGTCGAGGTCCGAGGGAGCCGACGCCAAGGTCTCCGGGGATGCTTCGCTGAGCAAGGTCTTGAGCGAAGTGCCTGCGATCCTTATCCAGTCTAGTGTTCGATGCCTCAGCGTCGCCCCCATTGCCGCCGTCGTTCACATGCTGTTTTTGCGGTCCTTCGTCTGGGGATGGGCGTTGTTTTTCCTGCGACCGTTCTACAACATCCCCAAGACCAACATGCTGCCACCCACTCAGCCCTGGGACATGCCTTTGTTTTTCCGTTGCGCCGTAGCTGGCTTCCTCCTCAACATTGTGTGGAAGACGGCGAACCATGCGTTTTCGACGTTCATGGTCAAGCCCCCGCTCAAGAATGGCAAGCCTCTCACCAGCGAATCCAAGGATCCGAACGGTAGTCTTCTCAGCGGACTCAAGAGCAAGAAGGACCAAATTCGGGTGAGTGCATCTGGGTGGAAGCTGGTCTTGTGTGTGGTGCTCTGGCTGACAAACACAGTGCTTTGCCCTTTGGGAACTAGCGTACATCGCACGCAATGATGAAGGCAGGCGCAAGGCCATCTTCCAGGACATTGATCGTAAAGATGGCTCAACGTGGTCCCAGATCTACGTCCACTGCCTGAATGTCATCAAGAGTGTCGAGAACAGAATCGATGACTACGGGAAGCCTGCGGCCGAGCCGGCCGTTCCCGTGCAGCCCGAAGAAGCGCGGGCTCGCTCCTCGGCTCCTTTGAAAGAGGACTTGATTTTCCAGAGCAAGCCCGCCAACAGGACGGTGCGCGGCGAGATGGAAAAGGCCCTTAGCCAAGTTGGACGGCATTCGGGCGCCTCGCCAGTATCGCAGCTCAGTCCAATTGCAAAGAAGACGCTCCGAGGCGCCCGTGATAAGGTTTTGAGCAAGGAGCAGCAAGAGGCATTGTCGTCGCCTCAACTGAAAAGTCAGTTCCAGACATGGGCTCTGAAGGTTATCAGCAACGAGTACGTCGGCTGGGTTTTCCGTCAAGAGTTCCGGAACCGACTGACGGCGGTGGTGCTCGGGACACCCTACTCGGAGCTGAGCCAATACGTCAACGCGGTAGATGTGCTCAGCCTGTTGGCTGTACACAGCCTTACGGAGGACACGTTCGGCAAGGTCCACAAGGACCTTCCTACCATCATCAGGACCTTCACCACGGTCATTGGCAAGATTGAGGCGTTCAAGGCCAACTTCCCAGTCCATTGGACGGATATCGAGCAGAACAGAGCAGCGCCGGAGGTGGATGCTCTGATTGCAGCGTTGAAGACGGGCTTGGCCCAGATAATTGCCGAGTTTGAACCTTACAGCAGTGACCTGAGGTTGACTCGCACGGACATGAGACTGGCGAAGGAGGCGACGGCCCAACAGGTCCCGTCGAGAGAGGACAAGGCTCGACTCCCCGAGATGCAGCAGACACGCTAGGAGCGGTTTGCATCATATGTGGTATGGCAGTATCACGTGGGGTTGCTGTTGTGAGGGCGTTGGGCGGGCAAAAGGGCACATGCATAACGGCATCACGGCGTGTACCATAGAAGAATAAATGTCACCAACACACAGTCCAGACTGCATCGGGAAAACCGTGACCGCAAGTTTCGTCCTGTCACATGTAACTGAACGAGGTGCGCAAGCCCGCCCGTCCGCCCGTTTGGGCCGGCATCGAGGAATGACATGAGACGATTGGATGCCGGCGATTGGGCACGACCGCACGTGTGAGACAGTGGACGCTAGTGATGGACTCATGCTTTCCCCCCGAAGCCAGCAAGATAAAAATGGATCTTTGGTTATGCCGAGGGCCCATTCTCCATTCCCAGCCCGTCCGTCCATCCATCCCATTGTGATGCTGTCTTTGAGCGTCTGGAATTCAAAAGCTTAGTTAGTGCCCGTTGCCGCTCACCCGCTGATGCCCGCTAGGTGCTCCGTAGTTTGGAGCGAGTCGGAATCGGAAGATGGGGAGAAAAGCCTTGAAGCGAAGCTACAGGGGTCCGCATGGGTGTGGAACCCCCACTTGAGCTCTGTGCAAGTGCAAGGCCAAGCAAGCAGGTGTTAGTGTTAGTGTTACTATGGGCCATGCATGCATGCATGGCTGAGCCCATTAGCGAAATCAAACAAAATGAACGACCCCGGCCAACCTCCCCCCTTCCCGTCCTGCTCGTCGTCACCCTCAAAGCAGTCAACTACCCTCGTGCGCAACCACCGCCATCTTTTTTTTGTCCCTCTGCTCTGGTCTCTACCAACCTCCGTTCTCTCCCTCTTCTCAACCATAGTCCTATGTAATGTCTAGAATCGACCCCTCTTAGGCTGGCTACTTTTTTGCACTTGATTGCACCACCGGCTCCTCCTCCACCCAGCCATGCTTTTCCGGTCTGTGCTACTCGCTCATGCACTGGCTCGCCCGTCCATGATCCCCAACCTGAAAACTCGACGCTTCCCGGGTTGAGTCCTCAACGCTGGGAAACCACCCCCCCTTCCCCCTCGGAAATCATTTCCAATGTTCTCCCCACGAGCGATATTCCGTTTCATATACGGTAGTTTCTACTTTGTCCTTTGCTTCCTACTCGTCCTGCTCCTCCTCATCACCCCCGGCGACACCATCTACCAGGCCTACTCGAACAACCAGCCGTATAACATATGGATCATTGCCGCTGCTCTGGTCCTCACCCTCCTCATCGTCTCCTTCGTCTATGCGACGCGGCTCTATCTCAACAAGACGATACTCGCATCAATACCGAAAGCATGGGTCCCCATCGAGAAGGGCGACGTGAACAAAAAGGTTTACGAAATGATCACTGCCGACCTGAAGCGCAGCGCAGCCATCGCCTACGACGCGCGGCCGCGGATCGAGACGAGTCTGTTGGGCGGCGACATGGAAGAAGTGCTGGCCGAGAAGCGGAACTCTGGGAGCAGTGCGGCCAGGAAGCGCTTCCAGCTCCCGACCTTGAAGAAGCCGGCGACGACGGAGAAGGAAACCGGCATCGCGCTGCCACCTCGACGGCCTGTCTGGGGCGAAATCGAACACTACGGGTGGGCGTCCCCAAACTCAATCGACCTACCAGATCTGCAGTATAGCACCGTCCTATCCGAACTACCGAACCTTATCGAAGCGAAAGCTCTAACGCTGGCGCCTCCCGACCCTACCTCTCCCACCAACCCACCGATGCTCGATGCCGATGCTGTGGCTCTGCTGCAGCGGCCTTTGCCCATGAGTCTGCGCGACTATCTCGGTCACCTGGCCGAGCTGGGCGTCATCTCGCTCGATGCAACGACGGCGGACTTCCTCTCCACATACGAATATGCGCGCTTCTCGACACGGCCGATATCGAATGCCCAGTTCCGCGAAGTGATGCACTTGTTTGCTGCGATACTACGCGGCATGCGTCCACTGGACCCCGCCGTCTTGTGGCCTATGGACGAGCCTAGCGAGGTTTCGGACAGCGACATCGACAATGACGCGCCCATGGCCACCAACCCTACCACCCCACGCAGCTTATCCCGGTCTGCAACGCAGAGCACGCAAGGCTCCTACAACAGGAGAGGACCGAGGTTGAATGCGCGCAACTCGTCGGCCAATACATGGGCCCAGTATCGCACTGCGCCTGCAACTCCGCTAGGCACGTTGGCCGGGGCAATATCGAGGTCATCAAGCTTGAACAGCTTCGCCCAGACACGGCAGGCATACGGCCCCCGCCACTTCTCATCAAGCGCCAGTCTGAGGTCGCGGGCATCAGGGAGCTCTGCCTCGGGCTCCGTCATCCGCTTAGCAACGAGGACAGACTCGTCCGACTTGCCTTATATCCTCTCACTGCGGGAAACCAGAACCGGCTAAGCCTGGAAGGAACAAGTTACAAAAAGTAACAACAAAATCAACAACAAAAAGAGTATCACGACTGAATGACTATGGGCACTGCATGATATCCACGGAGTTTGGGAAGCGGGGATCCGATGGACGGCTCCAATTCTTTTTTTGTCGTATTATCTAATTATTTAATTGCGCATACGCACACGTATACAAACATGACCGTATTCTCGGACAAGGTCCTACCGCCCTGCCTGTGATGATTCCCTGCTCGAAGCCGCCCAGCGAATGCTCGGTCGGGTATGCGACCGTGACATCTGCACCCCGTCCCGATCCGACGCTGCTTGGATTGCAAGGCGGGAGGTTGCATCATGCGTCCTTGCGGCGGCGTGCCGTTGGAAGGGGGAGGCGGGCGCGCTTTGACAAAGGGCCGCGTCGCCAACGGCAACGCCGTGGGTCGCGGGTGGCTTCTGGCGCCGGCTGGGGCTCTGTGTTTACACATACTGGCAGGCAAGTCTTTGCTGGTTGGAATTTTTCCGAGAAAAACGTGGCTTGCGCGTGGGTGTCGAAACGAAACGATTGTGTTTGGATGGGACAATGGGGGGAGGGGTACGGGGCATATGTGTTGGGGGATATAGGTAGATTGGGTTTGGGGTTCCAATGACGCGGTTTGCCCGTGTCCGCCTGTAGGTAGTAGGTACCTAGGTACCTAGGTACCTAGGTACGTGTGACAACTGGTTGTGGTCGGCAGTCAGTAGCCAATGGCGCAGGCTGACGTCAAAGGTACTTGGGCGTCGCATCAGCCACGCACAGTTCTTGCGGTACCGTTTCTGCGTCGACGCAAAGTGATTTCCCCCGGATCCGAAGATGTTTATGCTTTTCTGCCTTCGGCTGTTTAGAGTTTCGGGTCCGGGTCCACAACGGGTACGCCGGCCGACGAACTGACGGCCGAGTGGGGCCGTGCCGCCGTCGTGCACTACTGCAAGAGAGGTGGCATTTTGGGGGTCTAGTCAATGGTCCGTTTAAGCCACACTTATTTCCTCTTAGTAGGTAGCATGTCGAGTACTCACTGTTTGCAGTCTTCGTGATGAGCGACTTCTTCCGTAACCCAGAATATTAAAAGCAAATCAAGTCACTCATTTCTTGCCCTTGGACGTGATCTTGTTGATCTTCTTGGACATTTTCTTCTTATGCTGCTTAACTGCTTTCTTAACGGAGGTCGTCATGTGAGGCAGCATCGGGTTGGGGCACTCGTTGTCTCCGATGAAGTATTGCAGGCGCTCGTTCTGGAGGCGCTGGGCCTCGTTGGGGTCGGCGGCGCGGCTGGAAGAGGCGTCGCTGGAGGAATGATAGGTAAGTTGAGGAACAATAGTGACTGGCAGCGTAGAGGGACATTTTAAACGAAATGAAAGCTAATGGTCTCGTACCCGTTGACGATGGATGTATTTGAAGCCGAGTCCATGGTTGTTTACTGGGAAGAACACCCGCTGTTATATGTGCTGGTCCGAGATCGGGTCTGAAGGGATAGAATTATCTATTCAGGTCAAACTATGGGAGGAAAGCGCTCTGATGGTGGCATGCACAAATATTCGTTTTCAAGGTGAGGCGGCGGGAGATCTAAATACTTTTTACAATGAGGTGCCGGGTTGCGTTGCTGTATGGGCACTCCAGACGCGCTATGGCGCTCGACGTTTGGGCTTCAGAAAGGTGGATATCCTGACTCGGCGATTAAAGTACGATGCATTTCTCGTAAATGGCATATTCAGCATACAGCAAAGCAGTCCTATTGGCGTCAAGGCATGCACAATGCAGCTATGCCCCACTACTTCTTGTTCTCTCTCCTCCAATTTGCTACCGTATCCCATGGATGGAGAACTAAGGTTGTCTTAGGAAAGCGGAATCAGGCAGGCACCCGTCACAGCCTCGCGCGAGCAACGGATTCGTAGGTATTGATTAGCCAGAGGAGGCGGCGGGGTATCCTCGCCCTATTAGTACGTACACAACAGGGTCTTTAGCTGGGCACTTAGTAGGCGGCCGGGCATTTATCTGCCCTGATGCTGATAATCATTTGGTATTCAACCCCCCATCAGTCATTCTTGACTGCAGGGGGTTTAACCTCTTGGCTGAAATGGGTTCTCGGGGCCACGTTGGTGGTAGAGGGGAAGTAGACATCATGAGCTTGTAGAAGCGCCTCATGACTTGTTACAGGGCTTCTCAGTCAGATGTACTCTGCATGTAGGGGCTGCGATATAAGAGGCCAACCTTTCTGCCATGTATTGGGAAAAGCTGGTTGCATGTACCTAGTATTCGATCCAGAACATGACACCTACCTCTGGACCTGATGGCAGCATGCGTCAAAGTGTTTGACATCGGACTCGTCATCCTTTGGCACCGTTGCTATCCCCTGCAGGCCGTGGGTCCCAAGGCGCTACGAGGTACTACGAAGCAAATCACCCACCACAGTGGGTAGGATAGGTTATGACTGTAACCATCCGCTGGTTGCCTTGCATATGTCTTCGCGGAGAACAAGTGCCCAACGTTGCAATCCATCCTTTACCTACCTACCGCCGGCACTTCCTCCACTCTCCTCCCCCATCCACCTCATTGGACGGAGTGACCTACGAGTCCACATCATTCCAGCAGTGGCTCGACCAGTCGTCTTGCATTCTGTTCCTTACTGACTCTTCATCGAGTTTAACCAACAACAAAACTGCGATTATCAATAGTTCGCGCGGATAGCTCCACCCAGAATGACCCTTTTCCTATACCACCTTTCGTCACGGTAACGATGTCTACCGTGATTCAGTCGTCGGCAACTGACCGAGGGTCTCGTACAACTGATGAAAGAGAACAGACGTGTCACGCAACACGCACTCTTCGAGATGATTAAACTCGAGTACCCTCCCTGCCTTTATCTACACCGACTGCTGTCTACGATAGCGGGTATCGCACCAGCAGCCGCACACGGAGTGGTGTGGTTATATTTCAACAATTGGCTTCACTCAGGGTTGGAAACTTCGTGAAATCGCTTCAGAGATACCATTCAGCGATATTTGGAGACGCAAAGAGAGAATACTTCAATGTACTGGTTGGCAAAAAGACCAACGGTGTGCCATTAGGCCATCAAATTACATTCAACTTCATGAGGGCAAACCCTCCGAGGGGTGTGTGAGGTGGGAACGAGCAGGCTCCGCACAAAAGGCTGCGCCATTCGGCATCTATGTGGTCTGGGAAATACTCTCTTGCAACGAAGGCTTCCACAAAAAGACGCATGATCATTGTTGCCTGTATATGAAACGCTGCTGTAGGCCGACGACGCCAAACCCTCTTCGAGACGTCTGAACATGGCAGTTGTGTCATCTCAGACACCCAGGTTTACTCAAAGGTCTTTATTCCAACAAGAACAGAACAGATACGAAGCCCGTGGATTCAGTATAGGACGTCATTTTCCCAACCTATGGATGGCTCCCCTCCTTCCCTTCCGCCTTCTCAGGCTTCCGGCCCCAGACACTGTAGCTGAATCGCGGGTTAGTCAAGCCCAACCAAAGTGAGAAGGAACTCTGGCGGCGGGCACTTACACCTCGTAGTACGCGTGAACCTTGATCTCCTTATGGGCATTCCTGACCTGGGCGCAGAAGACTCTCGCCTCTTCCGGGCTCCAATTGAGGACACGAGTGAATGCCGCCATCGAGATTGCTTCGATTCCCTTGAAGGCTGATTCTTGAGTCCAATACCCAAGCTCCCTATGTTTCTTGTCCTTGGCCCACGGGTTGAAAGGCCACTGCTCTTTCACCTCGACGACATCGACAAAGCCAGCATCCTCCAGCATACTCTTATAGCTAGCGGCGGCAGTCATTACGCGGCCTATCTTATCGGTGGCCTCGACGATATACTTTGTCCATTTCAAGGGCATAAAGTCCTCGGCCATGGTGTCATCGTCACACATCAGTGGAAACATATTGTCTTGAAGCTCAAGGTAGCCGCCAGGCTCCAGGTTTCTGTTTCCCACGTTAGTATAGCTCGTTTGATATCGCCACCACGGGAAATTATATCAATCCCCTTACTTGTATGCCTCAGCAATCACATCTGGCCAGTTGGAGAAACTCCCACACATGTTTCTCACGAAGATGAAGTCAAAGGGCTCCTTCCAAGTCCATCCTTTTTCAAGGTCATCAATCTCAAAGCTGCAATTAGGAGAGACACTAGAGATGTTTATCAGTTGGGCCCACAAGAGGCAGGCTATTAGTGAGGGCACTTACAAACCGGACTGGATTGGGCTGAGATCAACGCCAATAACCTACACGCCAGTCAGTTTCTTGCCTGTCCAGACCCGTAGCTGGAAACTGCAGACCGTTGCTTCGGGATGTTCATCGGCTATCACAAAGTCAGCGTGCGCCGAACCCAAGTTTGAACGATTGCATACCGTAATCCTGAGCCCAGATTCCTGTGCCGGTGCCGACGTCCAGGACCCTTCTGGCACCGTGCTTCTTCGGGCTCATGCAGAGATTGCCATCCCAGGTCAGCATCCAGAGATGGTGGTTGAGGTCTGTCAAGTCATCAGTCCCTATCGGCAAATCTCTTCTGGAAAGGTATATATACCCAGACGGTCTTGTTCCCTCTATAGAATCCTACCGCATCAGAGACAGCATCATGAGGGGGTGAGCCACCAGGTCATACCTCATCGTTGGGAGCCATGTACTCTACGGCACGGGGATTTTCTTAGCATTCGCACTCGAATTCAGCATGATGACTACTCACTTCCATCGCTGACACTATGGTACGTGCGGCCGTTCTCTCGACGATAGTCATAAATGCTGGATCGTAAAGATGCTAATGAAGTGCCGTCGGACTATGTGATATCAGCCACAAGGCCCACGAACTGGTCACGGAGGGCAACTGACGCCGATGGAGGATGCATCGTCATCCGTGGGAGGATCCTGTGTCGATGTTAGTCTCATGGCTATTAAGCCATGTAGGCTCTAACTAGCCCACCTCAGCTGCCGCCCGTTGCGCATGATCGGCCATGGCGTGTTGTTACACTGGGGATCGGTTTTCTTGCAGTTGTAGATGGATGGGTGTAGAGCCGAGGTCGAGAGTAGAATCAGATGAGGGGGGAGCACTCTGATAAGTATGATATCGCGTCCTTCCAAAAAGGGGAACGCCCCCCCCCCCCCCCGGGACCCCCCCTTGTTGATGTCTCCATCCACATGCGCGACCGCCCCCGCTTATGTCCGTTGGTTTACAGAGTTGCACTCGTGAACCTGGTGACAAGGTGATTGGTTTGCGATAACTTCATCAGCTTGGGCCTGCATAGGCGAGTACGGATTCAGCGCATGGCCAAGTGTATTCTGTCGGACGAGAATTGCCGCAATAGTCAGATCTCCGGGTGAAGAAAAGCCCGGGCATGCAGGATTCGGGGCGCCCTGGGAGCCAACCAAACAAGAACCCCAGGGAGACCATGGGATTCGTTGTGCATGCCCCATAATACAAGCAAACATTTGGTTCCAATTGAGGGGTTAATCCGTTCGACGCAGAAAGAGACACAAGCACCCCACGCGTGTGCCCTCTGCCCGGCGACCCTCTCTCGGGTTTCCGGGTGGTGCTGGTTGTAGCACAGCGAGCCAGCTTCTGATACCACGGAACCCAGCTTGGGGCCGTCGGCCGTATCTTTGTGAGGCAATTGGGCTGCCGATAGTTGACGGATAAGATGGTCTGCTACCACAACAGGGTACTGAATAACGCTGGGCTGCCCAAAAGAGTGTTGTGTTTGCCACGGAAGTATTAGTTTCAACAGGTCATAGTTTTCGTCCGGAAGTATTCCAATGTCAATAACAAGATTGATGCTGAGTGACTGTCATAGACGGTTTGAATCTCGAAACCCAACCACCTTGTGCTTAGAATAGCAAATCCACCTGCCCTCTTCTCGACTATAACGCATCTAGCCTGAGAAACATCTAGATGAACTTCATGGTCCTGTGCAAGACCCCTATCAGCACACCCTCTTAGGGCTGTTCCGCCTCGTCCCCCTCATCCTTCTTCTCAGGCTTGCGCCCCCATGCCGAGTATCTGATATATTGGTTAGCCATTCCTGTATTGCGTAGATGAAAAATGGGTTGACTTACACATCATAGTAAGCCTGGACTCCTATTTTCTTATGCGCATTTCTGACTTCAGCACAGAACACGGTCGTCTCCTCTGGGCTCCAGTTGAGCACACGAGTAAAGAGTCCCATTGACACAGCGTCGATTCCCATCAAAGCAGACGCCTGGCTCCACGAACCCAAGGTTTTGAGCTTTTTGTCCTTGGGCCATGGGTTGAAAGGCCAAATGGCCCTTTGCTCCTGAACATCAACAAATCCTGCGTCCTCGAGCATTTGCTTAAAGCTAGCAGCGACAGTGAGAGACCGCCCAGCCTTATCGGCCCCCTCGATGACCAGCTTAGTCCACTTATAGGGTATAAAGTCGTCTGCCATAGGGCCGTCTTGGCACTGGAGCGGGAACATGTTGTCCTGCAGTTCGAGATAGCCACCTGGTTCAAGATTTCTACCAACAAATAAAGGGAATGATCAGTATTCAAACTGCAAACGACAGGTTTATACACTGCTGCATCAAATTTACGCACTCGTAAGCTTTGGCAATCATGTCCGGCCAGCTGGAGAAACTCCCGATCATTGACCTAAGGAATATGAAGTCAAAAGGTTCTGACCAAGTCCATTCTTTCTCAATATCATCGACTTCAAAACTGCAATTCGGAGGTACACTGCATGGTGCCGGTCAGTCGGAAGAACGGTTTCTAGAGTATTTGAACACTAACAAATCAGGTTGAATCGCGCTTAGGTCAACTCCAATAACCTTTATATAGGTAGGTCAGTCACTTGGTTCTTTCGAAGCCGACAAAAATATGTCTTTATCTCACCTTCGCTTCGGGGTGAGCATCCGCTGAATTCAAGTCAGTTGCACCGTATATTTGACCACCATGACTTTCTTACCATAATCCATAGCCCAAATGCCCGTACCAGTACCGACATCTAGGACTCGTTTGGCACCGTTGATCTTGGGGCTATTACAAATTCTATTGTCCCAAGTCGCCAACCATAGGGCGTGCGTCAGATCTGTAGAACTGTAAGCTAGGTTCAACATATGACAGTGACGCAATAGTATCTACCCAGTCGATCCTGCTCTCTCTTGAGTGATCGCGTTAGAAAGTCTCTCGTCTTCAACCGAATTATGAGGTATTACCTCATCATTAGGGAAAGCATATTCTATTTAATGACGAAACCTAGTTAGCGTATGAGTCTCTCACCAACTCGGTCTTTTTACTTACTTCCGTCACTGAGCCGGTGATACGTCCGTCCGTTCTCTCGGCGGTAATCAATGATACTAGATCTGACGGAAGCCAGTGACGCTTCAACCGACTTGCAACCGTTAGCTTCGTCGTGTTAGCAAGCGTGGAGCTGTAGCTCACAGAACCATCGTCGGAATAACCATCGTCGTCTGCACGAGGACTCTATTCCAGAAGTCAGCTTGATATCGCCAGCATGGTACGCAATGGGTGCAGATAAGCAATACCTCAGCCTCTGGTTGCTGCGTCTGGTCGGCCATCTTTGCAGGTTGTTGTCTCCAATTGCTCTGATGAAAGAGAGAAATTGTCCGGATTTCCGATGAGAAACCCCAGATGAGGGGAAGCCGTCCCTTTAAGTGTGATCGGAGGTCATTTCAAAACAGCAAGACCCCTCACTGCGTCAACCCATGTCTTCATGTTGATGTTTGTTGGAGCATGGAGACACGGATGGCCTACATTGATTGGATCGACCCGCACTTATCACCTCGCTTGCGTATGCACGTTGACCGGGGGCCATTCTTTGGGCGTGCCGGATGAACATGGATTTCGATGAATGCGAATCCACAAGCCAAGGTCGGAAGAACCACAACCATGTATACGTTGATGTTTGCTCCACGACACCCACTTACAGTAGCGCGCCTACGGACGAGGGCACCATTTTCGGTTTCTCCGGTCACATGCGTTGGTAAAGCGTCCCGCAACCCAGGCCGTCGGTCTCGCTGTGCCTTACGTATTTTCTTCTTTTCTCCAGGCGACACCCGAGCAGAGACAAGAAAGTCAAGCGAGAGGAAACGGCACTTCAACTCAGGCTGTTGCGCAGCTGTTGTGCCCAGGTATCTTCTTATCATCACATCCAAGCCCGCAAGCGCCGGCAGCCCCGCTTGTTGATTCCTTGCATCAGTACTGGGATCACAGCTCAATTGGGCAAACCCATCGCCGTCAACTCGTTTCCGCATATGCAGGCTCGACCGGTTCTCTTGGAAGCAATTCTGGGCATGTGCGGTCTTGGGAACCGGCGGGTATGCATTAGATGTCTAGTGCCATACTTGGGAATCCTACACGGAAAGGCGCCGCGGCCGCGGAATCCAGCCTTGCGCTTTTCGCCCAGTTGACTTGATAATCTGCGGGTTTCCAAGGGTCCAATGGGGTCACCACGGTTGCGATTCTTAGGTAAAGTACCAAAAGTCTCTTGATGTGCAAACAGCGAGATGTAAGAGTGAGCGAGTCATAATCTGGTGACGGTTTCAAGTTCAAGGAGGTTGTTGTTATGTGCTGGTACCGACGAAGCAACTATGTGTACATGCTGCTGCTACTGCTATGACTGTCGTTGTAACGATGTTACTAGGCGTGGAATGGTTCGCTATGTAACGCCCTTCATCCCGCAGTCTTCCCAAAGGTATTCCAGCGTTTCGAAGCCCTCGCCCAGAAAGCCTTTTGACAGGCGTATACTGCCGGAACGAGTCGATGTCTCTAGCTCAACCATGGACGGTTCTGCGTCGAATATTTAAGGTCTTTTGGGTTTCGGAGGAGACTTGTGTTCCCCAGCGGCGGGTATCGGTGGGCTAGAGAGTGGCTTGTCCGCAAACCTTTGTTGAAACGATTCGATGGCCTGGGCAGCGCGGGCCGTGTGGTGCTCTATGGACGACCTCACGCCCCGTGGACGGTTGGACAAAGGCACGAGCGCGTTGCCGTCTCTTGGGTGTTCCTGCTGGAAACGGACGAGCTGAGACTGACGAGGGATGTGGGCGTCAAGAGGGTTGGTTCGAAGAGAGTCGGAGCCCCTGTTGGTGTTAGTAAAGCCAACATCCGGCACTATTTTGCGCTACGATCAAGCGATAGGTAGCCCGACGACTTACTCTTGCTCCTCAAGTCTTTGACCGGAGGACGACATTGCCAGGTGTTATTGAATGATCAGTAGGTGTCTTGATGCAACGTATCGGTCGTCACGGCGTGGTAAGGAAATCTGCAATACGGGCGGTGTTGAGTATCTGTCAGACATTGTAGACCCGTGTGTCTTATAAGCGATCTCTCTGCCGTCCTGCTATTCTCCCGCTCGTTCATACATGCAGCCGAGGGGGTCTACCATGGCAGCCAGTACGGGGAAAAGCGACAATCAGCATGAGAAGAGTCTCTGAGACGCCGGACAACGCGCCGAGAAGGGCTTAGGTCGAGCGTCTGGGATAAGACATTCAAAATGACATTTCTGGGCCGCTAGTCGTTCGCAATCTGTCTTGTATATGCCCGCTCTCCCGCGGCCGGCCGGCGGTCTGCCCTCGAGATGAGAGATGGACAGCAATTTGTCATATAGCCACCCCCGGTCATCACGTCTCCAAACGGGCTTGATCACAAGCCTGCGGTCCGCGGCACTTTACACCACGACCCAAGGACCCGGGTTGTGGCAAGTCAGGGGGGCACTGTACCCGCCAGGGCCACGCCCAAGGCGGTCCTCTCATCTCTCGGCGAAGTCTTCCAATGCTTCCGTGCCTGTTCCACACCTTCCTTTAAGAGAAGCTGTGTGCCGCCTGAAGAAGAAGAGTCCCGACAGCGCGACGAGACTGGCCGGATTCCGAATGATATGCATGGCACCAGCCACAAGCATGTCGGAAGAATATCTCTCAAGGCCACCACGCCTGCCTCTTAGAGGCCGCCGAGGCACTAGAACGTTGCATGAGCGGTCAACGAGGCAGCCCGAATCTCGGCCGTCCGCAGAGTGATTGCCTGTGCCGAATTGAAGCCAGAAAGACCGCGGAGAGTCCGTTCAGTATGGGATGCCCTGTGGCTGGTGCCCGGAACGCTGACAAGGAGGGGCTGCAGTGAGGTGTGGCTAGTGTATTCCTTTCTGGTTGGGTGACAGCCCGCATGAGAGGAAATTGGAAAGGGGCCCAGCCACATTTAGTCTGGGTTCTTTTTCGCCGTCTTCTGATTTGACATGTTGCGAGCACCCTTGGCTTGGGTTGACGAGTTGGTAACATCACTGAGGCGACCCCGGCCCCCCAATACCCTGAGAGTCTCCGCCGCACCCCGGTCCATCGCTCGTTTCTCGGTGCTACATTGACGAGCTCTACGCTACGGGAGATCTGAGTGGGTGTCGTCAATGGTGATGGGGGCACCAGACTGGCGTTTCCTGACCGAGGCCTTGGGTCAAGCATGTCCTGGTCGTGGAAAAGTAAGGTCCAGGGGTAAGCCACGTCCGGGGCACACCGAGACCGCTGTGCTTCTTCTCAAATACCTCGAGGCCATCTTTGAGGCTTTTTTTTCTGACACCTGACATGTGGTTAGCACAACGGTCACGGAACGCGGCGGCGAATTTTACGGCTCTTTAGGCGCAACGTGTCTGCAGCCTGCTTGGCCAATCATGAACAATTCTGGGCTGCTTTGGCCGCTGAGGGAGATGTCGGGGGAGATTTTTACCATTTGGGGTTCCCTCCAACCAACCAACGCATTATCACATTGTTGGTAATCCGAAAGATTTGGGTTCCTTTTGATAGCAAATCGTCACGTTGCGGTAGTGGTGGTCGTGGTGTGTAGTTGGAAGAAACGTCCTGAATTGAGTTTCGAGCGTGATGGGGGAGACCCGGTCACGACCTGTGGAGCGGTCTCGGGCGGTGCCGCCCTGTGGCAGGCACGCCAGTGGCATGTGCATCCAATGAGATGCCCCCCTGTCTCGGTGTCCAAACATCACGATTCCTTGCTTTCTCTCCTCTGGCTAACCGGAATAGGATGGGCACCCGCGTCCTGTCAGCACAATGTTTCCATATGCAATCGTCAAAAAGCGAAATGGCATTGATTGAACTCATCACTAGTCGTCTCGGAAAGCAGATCGAACAGAACGGCCCAGGCTGCCGGCATATGACGGCTGCGCGAAAGACATCGTCACGCGACGATGGCAGAGGAAACCACGCCTATTTACCAGCCTCTTGACCCGGCAAAGTCGGAAATAAGAGTGCTCGAATATGCCAGCTTCTCGGGTCAGCCATCTCTAAAGCTCAGTGTCGTTTCACTAAATGACAGTCCTCCTTTTACGGCACTGTCGTATGTTTGGGGAGACGCTTCTGTCACCAAGCCTATCGTCTTGAACAGCAGACAGTTCCAAGTGACCAAAAACCTGTTCGATGCCCTTCAGCAGCTTCAGGACCATTGGATCAATGCATTTCCGGAGCGTCACCCCCAGACATTCAGGATCTGGATTGACGCACTTTGCATCAACCAACAAGACGTCACGGAACGTAACCAGCAGGTGCAGTTGATGCGCCAGATCTACTCCACTGCGGAGCTTGTGTTCTCGTGGCTTGGCCCACACGATGGGGATATAGCGCTTGCATTCGATACCATCAACCTGATCGACCAGGCCGTTGACAAGGTCGTCGGAAGACGCCATATCAATGCCGTGGAGCCGTACGAGCTCATCGGCTGGATGGAAGGTTGGCCGCAGCTCACATGGCCGGATACAGGCCCGGCAAACGACTGGCACTCTAACCGAGCGTGGAAGAGCGTTTCCATGGTCTTCAAGCTACCCTACTGGTGGCGCGTCTGGGTGGTGCAAGAGGTCGTTCTGGCCAAGACTTTTGTCCTACTATCCGGGCAGCACTCCCTGTCCTGGACCTCTTTGTTCAGCCTGTGCGGATGGGTCGGGAGAATCCAAGAAGTCCGAAACCAGCTGGAGCAGCCTTCTTGGATGGTCGATTCTGTGTGGGCAAGCATAACGTCATCAAGTAGGGTTCCGTGGCACAACCCCAGGCGCATCATGGAGGCGAAACATCTACAAAACCGACCCGAACTGTTGAGCACAGAAGAGTGGGAGCAGTGGGGCTGGCAGGTCATGAGTTGGTCGCACACTCTCTCGGCAACCAACCCGAAAGACAACCTATACGGCCTGCTCGGCCTCACGGACATACCCTTGGTCCCGGACTACAGCGACGAGGTGTCCGTCTCTTCGGTCTACGTCGACTACTTTAGCAAGTGGATCTCGTTCTGGAAGAGAACAGGGCGTGGAAAGGAGCTGGCACTTCTGTCAATGGCGGGCCTCCACATGACCATGGGCATCGACCATCCGAACACTGTCCCAGACTTCCCAACCTGGGTTCCGAACTATCCCAATGCATGGGACGAATCCAACCGGTCGTTTGAGACCTTTAGCGGCGAAGCTGACAAGGGGGTGTTTGGTCCAGGTGTTCCAGATGCCCATATAACGGAAGACGAGCACCTGCTGGTATCTGGCATTCGCATTGGTGAGGTCACCGCCAACTTGCCGCGGCCGACGCTATTCGATACCGAACACCAGCTGCTGAAGCTCTTTCAGAGACTTGTCGGCCAAAGACCACCAGGCGCAACAGGCATGACTGCACAAGAGGCCATCTTCCGCGCTGTCTTTGAGTCCGGAGCACAAGGCGAGTCTGACATCATCCACGATCCGGAGGCGCGAGCGGAGGTTGCTCTCGCCTTCATCTATCATTTTGTATACATTGACCGCGAATTCGCCTCTGAGCCCCTTGACCGTCGTGTTTTTGAGCTCCTTGGCCTCGACGATAGCAGCGACGAGGCTTTCAACCGCAGTTTGTCCGAGCGTTTCGTGCCGGGGTTCGACGTCGAGGGCCCGTGGCTGACCCGACTTCTGGAGTGGAACGTAGAAGATGGGCCGTCGGCCGAGGCCCATGGCCGGGTGAAGGAGGGCATCGCCGACTGGGACTGGCGCGACCGCGGGATGCTGGAGATCGGGAGAGGGAAAGCGAATCATCTCGGCGTTGCCCGTCGGGAGATGGCACAGCCCGGCGACGTCGTGTGCGTGTTCAGGGGGTTTCAGGTGCCCGTAGTCTTGAGAAGGACGACAAAAGACGAGTGTTGGAGGCTGGTGGGCACGTGCTGGGTCTCCGGGATGATGAATGGTGAGGTGAAGGCGAAGTTGGGCGATGGGTCCGCAGCGGTGGAAAGGTTTGTGATTCGTTGAGGGACCTCCAGACGAGACTGGTCGGACCGTGGATCGTGGTACCGGATCTCACAGATCGATCGGTGGATTAGCCGATGCGACGTAGCATCCCGATCGAGGGGCTAGGTCTAGCCGCGAGATAACCTGCCAGGGGCAGAACAAGCCGAATCCTACCTCAAATTCCTATCCTGGTCTCATGCGGAACAAGAGTAGCAGGTGAGTTTTCATCTCATCATGCCAAGAAATATTCATGTGGTGCCTGATGGCTCAACAGTCAACCGTGATAATTGTTATAAGGTGTCCTCACTCTGACCTCACTTGTCCCTCGGTGAGCCTATGCTCTGGGGACTGTATCACCAAAACCAGGCATGCGGTCCCGCGGCACAGCATTATGATCGTTATCAAAAGATACAGACTGATATCGCGGCCGTAAAACCTTTTACAAAAGACAAAAAAAATTCAATACTTAACCGTTCAGTCGAGGGAATTTATGTAAATAGCGGGGGGGGGGGACTGACTGGTTGACCAAAAATGCTGGGTGAGATCCGGAGAGAAGAATGTGACATCTGTTGCATTGAATCCACACGTGTTTCTCTGTTCACATGACCTTAAAGACTGAGAAACGCATGAGAAAAAGTAAGCACGATAGTCTGGCGGTACGAAAAGCACCGGAAATAAAGGCAGTGACTCGCAGATGCTCGTTAGATTGAGACTCCAGGTATATTTCCAGCTTCAAACAGACCCAAGACCAGATTCACTTTTAAGGAGACAGTTTCGTCAGTTAGACCCGATCTCCTACATCACCTGACATGCTCGAAGGAGGTCACATGCCACGAGGAACCACCGGTCTAAATAAGAAGCCAAACCGAATGATGGAAGTGGGCCAACAGGTCGCAAGACCGCCACAGCTGTGTACAGCCACGAGATCCTCTCCACCCAGACTTTACCTTCACCTCATCGTCGGTACGGCGCCACACACCAACGACGCAGCCCGCCGCACCTATACTTCATAACCCAACAGACTCTCATTGTCTGTCGGGGTACAGGAGTAAGCACACTTGGCCGAGTGGTCTGAGTGCGGCTGCTCCTGTACGGAAGCAATACCATATACAGACTGCAGCAGCCTGGCTTCCCTCTGTAGCGCGATATATCGCCATAGTTTACCATTTTGCCATTTCAGCTCTATTATTTATTTTTGGGCTTTTTAGAGTCACGATTTGATACTTTATTCGGGTCCTTCTACAAAGCCATTCCGTCTCATTTACCCTACACGTGGTGAATAACCGACGTTGGCGTTCTGGCCGTCGGCCAGACTTGACCACCAAAGCGGAAGCTCTTTGAGTCATAAATCTGGGAGGGTGAGGTTCGAATCCCTCTCGGCTCACTTTTTTTTTACACCCTTTTTGCTTTTCAATGTGGCCCATATCTACTCAGTCCACAGACACACACATTGCATTTTCAACCACCATGATCCTACTGTGTTTGAGCTGTCTAGAGACAAGCAAAACATTTAACCTGTACACTATGTATGTTCTATTCCCAGAACGAAAGACGTTCTGTCACATAGAGACTGGCAGGAAACGGCCAAAGGTTATGGTTTTTCGTCACCAGTTTCATACCCAACTTTATTACACACACCTTTCTTGAGCCCAGCTGCTTGAATAATTTCACAAAAAAAAGAGCGCATCCTGAAGCACCACCGCACAAAACCTCTAGTCTCTCATCTCATTCGAGCTCTTCCCAAACGCCTTTCTCGTACTTGTTCCCCATCCGAGAGACCCCCCTCCGTCCTCGGCCCGGCTCCGAAGCGGGGCCGAAGGGAAACCCACACAAGAAGCAGAATACGGTCGGTCGATCCTTCCGCGCCTGAATGTGGAGAAGGTCGCACTAAACCGCTGCGGGAGAAGAGCTGCAACTAAAAATCCTTCCCCCTGCTGCTCTCCCTTCCTCCCCCTCCCCCCTTTTTTTTTCCACCTCGGCTTTAGCCCGCGCGCGCGCAACCAAAGAGCCGCGCTAAGATAAGGGTGATAGAACGACCCTCGATGTGGGCAGCAGCGATAAGGCCCCTTGTTTGCACGAGCCCGGCGCGCTAGCTCCCAAATTTTTTGGAGCTCGCATCGTAGAGGGGGGAGAAGAAATACTGTCCGTCGCAAAACACAACCCCAGCGTCGCAAAGCACTCCACGCCTGCATACACACACACGAGCCTTACGCCTCTTCAACACACAAACCAACAAACTCACGCCCTGCCAAACCGACTCGTCTCGCTCGCCAGGAGCCCACGCACACAATGGCGCCCGCCCCGACGCCCCCAGGCTCCCCGCCTCGGCCGACTTCAACGCCATCTACAACCGCATCTCCCTCGCCTCAGCCAAGCAGGCGACCTTCCTCGCCTCCATGCGCGCAAAGTACCCCTCCCTCGCGCGCCCTGCGCCCTCCTCCTCCTCCTCCTCCTCATCATCATCAGCCGCCGCCGCCGCCGCCTCGAACGGCACCTTCTCCTCCCTCGCGAAGAAGCCCGACCCGTCCCCGGACTCCCGCCGACCCGCCGCCGCAGCCACCCGGGGACCCCAAGACGACGACTTCCGCCTCGAGAACCCCAACGCCGGGCTGGGCTACGCCGCCCCAAGTCCGAACAGGCCGCCTCCGCTGCAACCCGCGACCTGAGCCGCCGCCTCCTGGGCGCCGGCAAGCGGGGTCGCGCCGACGACCCCAAGGTCGCCGCCGCCGCCGCCGCCGCCGCACTTGCCAAGCGCAGGCTCCAGGACGACGAGAGCGAGGAGGAGGAAGGGCGCAGCGGCGTGGGACGGAGCAAGAAGAGGCGGGTCCGCCAGGAGACTCCCGAGGCGGAGGCGGAGGCGGAGGCGACGACGACGACGACGACGACGGCACCCGCACCGACACTCAACGTGGCAGAGGACGAGGGGCCAGACGGCGCGCCGCGCGAGGCCGCCGACACGGAAAAGGGGGAGGAGGAGAGCCCTGCCGCTTCGGCCGAGGAGGCCGCTGCGCCCGCAGGCCCCGCCGGGCCCGATAAGCCGTCCGAGACGGGCGGAACCTCCAAGAAGAGACGGAAGAAGAACAGGAACAAGCAGAACAAGGCTGCGGCTGCGGCTGCGGCGGTGGCTGGAACAAAAGAGGATAACTGAGGGATACCCCTCCCTCCCTCCCGGTGGAGACCCAATGACAGCGCGCATCGTACGTAGGTGCGCAGGACTCGGTAACGGTGGGGGGCCGGAGATCGACATGCAAAGCGTCCGTCTCCCTTGGCCCGACCAGCCGGGACCTCACCTCACTAACAACGTCACCCGCATCCCTTCAAAGGCTGGCTCACAGACCACGGTAAAAAAAAAAACATTGCCTTGTTAAACATGGTTTTGGCGTGACAATACTTCTCATATTGGCCCTTCACGCTGGGTCCGGCCAAGGCTCGACAAGCGTCTGCCATCAGGCCATTTACAAGCCACATACGTCTACCACTCTCAGCCGTGCACCATAGACCACCTAGATAGGAATATGCTCCAAACAACCCCCCAATTCCTTTTGCAAATGCAATCGCAATTAAACACCCCTGCGCACGACCCGTTGTGCGCCAGATCCTGACAGGTCAGCCGCCGTTTGTTCGTTGGGCAACCCTTCTCCCAATCCGATACTGCAAGGGTGTGAGACAGAATCCCCAGCGCGTCCTGTTTTGGTGTTGAACTCGCCGTGACGACGCTGAATTACTAAAAGACTGATTGTCGCCCCGCACGTTTTGCTCCACCCGAGCCGGCCGTCGATACCATGAAATGATGCATAAAATCGACAAGGATATTGAACTTTTGGTAAGAAATTCAGATGGCCCGTCCATTGTAGGGAGAGGGACCGACCAGTGACATGGTCGCATTATGTAGTGGCCGTCGGCTTCGTGTATGTTTCGGTCTCGCTCTTGATCTTTGGTCGCCGAAGAGGCGTCTGTGCAAACCATGTGTCTGCCCGAGTCCAGCTCTTCCTCTTCTATACAAGAAAACGATTACAGTAATCATTCAATATTTGTCACAGAAATGTACGGGCACACATTTGCGGTATGTGCCATGTGTTGGGCCACGGTATGCATCCGTTACCGAGGCAGGCGTCTTGCTCATTGAATCCGCTTCCGCTTGCGGTCATCGTCGCCCCGAGGGTCCTCGTCTTCATCGTCCCGCTCGGCCGTGTCTGTTGGGTTGAGGATATGCGCCATGCTGCCACGGCGGGTGGGCGGCCCGGAGCCGTCTCTGATGGCCAGGTTCTTATTGTCCCGGTTTGCAGAGTTCCATGACCAATTCCCAAAGGCGTCTCCGCCGCCGCCGCCGCCGCCGCCACCGCCGCCGCCATTCGAGAATGTCACGCCTGGGGGCGTCGCGGGCCTCGACATGGGCCGCGAGTGAGATGCGTTTTGTAAAGAATAAGTAGAGAGTGACTCCCTGAGGCGCTGATCTTCGGGTGCAAGCCGATTAGGCGAAGAGGGCCATGGCCCCGAGGGTGGCCCAGACGGCGGGCCAGAAGCAAAAGGTGGCGGGGCGCTCGGTTGCCAGCCGTGTGCACGAATATCAGCAGATGTGTGGCGTCTTGCGAGGCTTCCGGGAGGTGCCTCAACTTGAGCCAAGGGATGGGGTCCAGGGGGTGGTGGAGGCGGCGCCGCCCGTAAGGGAGACGAAGCCTGCGGCGCCGTGGCACCTCCGATTGAGCCATATGGCCGCCGGGTGCTGACGGAAAGATTCGAGGGTACAGGAGGCCGGTAGAAATTCTGTCCTCTGGGCTGAGGGACTGCAAGGTTCGCATTTCGCCTCGGATCGTCTTGAGGCAACTGCCGGGGTGAAACGGGTGCGTTCTCCACATTGGAAAAGTACGCTCGGCTGTTTGCGAACGGGGACTCCTGGGGATCGTCAATAGTCCGGAGCATGTCTGCCTGTCTGGCCATCTCCGCCTGCAAGTTCAGAACTGATTCCATGTGGGTTAGCCTACATGCTGCTTTTGATGGAACCGATTGGAGCTCACCATCGCGATGCACTGGGTTGTCAGGACTCGGAACCAAGTTGAGAACCGTTCTTGACAGCTCCTGGTTGAACTGAAGGAGACGCGTCATGGTTTCCATGACAGCCTGTTGCTTGATGTGCATGTAGTGAGCGTTCTCTTCGCTCCTCTGCAGGCGCATGCTCATGTCGTACAGAGTGTGTTCGATCCCAGACATGCGCGGATCCGAGCCATCGTTGGGGGGCGGCATTGGCTCGGCGGGTGTCCCCGGCTGCGACGGGCTCGGTTTGGTGTTTGGGTAATCCCGGTGAACAAGGGCGTGACGGGATGCGCGGCGTTTGATTTCGCGGAGCCCGATGAGGTCGCCTCTCTTGAAATTGCCGTTTCCATGTTTGAACTCCCACAGCGCGGTCTCGGGACTCGTGGTGTGAAACACGTCGCTGACTGTTCCCTTTGGTTAGCTTTTGGTGGAGGCAGCTAACTGGTGGGGGTATCGAGCCAACCTTTGTGAAAGCCGTACATGTTCAGCTGTCGGACGAAGGAAGATATGTTGGTATGTTTGAAGTATTGTCTGCTGGCGGTTAGCGGGCGATGGGGGCGCGATCGGTTATTGACTCCACGTACGCGAGAACCTTTGAGAAATCGGCCGACGGAGACATGACGAAGCTCTCGGCACTGGCCGACCAAGATATCAGATGCTGGATGCTGGGATCCTCGAGCATGCTGCGCCGAGTTAGCTATCCGTCATCACAGGTAATTTGGCTGCGCTGCAGCGTACCTGTACAGCTTGTGTATGAAGGCCGTCTGCACAATCTTGGGTTGGTGAACAGCGGCGGCAGCGGCAGCGGGCGCGGCAGGCATGGTGATCGAATTGTGAGCGGAGTGATCGGTGGGCGAAGCATGCTTGGACGCGCCGTTGGCATCTGTGTCGTTGGTTTTGCCAGAGGGCGACGTGGTGCTGGCGTTGGGGGAGGTGATCTCCATAGGGTCGCCGGGAGATGGAGCAGACATTTTGATGGTCGGGGTGGGGGTCGGGATGGGTATGATGCGGTTCGCTGTCAGATCGGCATGGCCGTCGGCAGGCAGAGGAACTCTCTGCGGACTCTCAGTCACTGTGGCCATCCCCTCTGTACGGTACCAAAGTACGGGTTAGCTCTCGAGACACGGGCGCAAGGACTTGTGAGCCAGGACTGCCAGGGCAACCAGCAGGCGTGGCAGCAGAAAAGGGTTTGGGGCAAAGAGTCGAAGGACTTGTCTCACCTCATGACTTTGCAGAAGAATGGCGGCGCGGCGAGTGGGCTCCGCCGTCGAGCGAGGGCAAAGAGTTTACCAGGATAGGTGGGAGACGGCGGCGACGGCTTGACGGGCTGGCGACGCCGAACAAGTACGGGGTAGAGGTGCAAGCGACGCAGCGCGCGAGGGTAGGTCGTAGTTTGGCGCTGGGTGGAGGAGAAGCAACAGCAACGGTTGTTGATTGAAGGACACAGGCGCGAGTGGGTGAAAGGGGAGGGGGGTGGTTGGAATTTGGGTCGTCCAGGCGTCGTGGGGATTCGACAGTCAAAGAAAGGGTGGATGGGTAGGTAGTTGATGAATAGGTCCAGGTTTGTTGTAGGTTCCGATTGAGTGCCAAGCAGGAGGGAACCAAGCAGCCAAGGTGGTGGAACGCGTCTTGTGCAAGTGAACAGGAGCGAAGTGCGTCGTCGGGCTGATAAAGATTTGGCGGCGGCGGCGGCGGCGGCGGCGGCGCTTTCAGAAGCGAGAGGGAGGGGGAAGAGCGAAGTGGATGCAAGTGAGGTGGAAGGGTTGAAGTTCTAGAGTTCGAAGAGAAGAAGAAGGGCCATAGAAGGCCAGGGCGGGTGGAAATATGACGAATGGGGGAGGACAGGGACGGGGGGTGCTACCGGCGAAGGTTTAAAGTGGCTCAACCCGATCGATAGTCGGTCGGATCTGAGAGGAGAAGGGGGCAGACAGGATAAGGAGTGGTAGCGTCCAATCCGATCCAGCTTTCTGATCGGGCGATGTAGCTACCGTGTTATGTCAGTCAAGTCGGTACTTGATGGTGTTAAGTAGGAAGCGGGAAGACCAACAGCATCAATGACAGACCAATCCGCACAGCTGTGTAGCCAATTGGTTGGCCAGCCAGTCAGCCAGTCGGTCGGTACAGAGTATGTACGTGCAGCGGATATGTAGAAGAAAGCGGGCGAAGTAAAAGAGGAGAGAGAGAGAGAGAGAGCGAGAGCGAGATACCTAGAGCTTGGGAGGTGCAGGACAGCACCGTGCAGGAGTATGTATGCAGCAAGTCGTACGTACAGGTACGTTACTATTACTTACATAGGTGGAACCGGAAGAGAGGAAAAGAAGGGGAAAAAATAAAAAAAAGGGGGGGGATGGAGAAGGTACGAAGTACGGATAGAGAGGGAAAAGGATATTATCTACGGAGTAGGTACTATGCATGTATTGTTAATGGCCCTACCTAGGTGGGAGAGAAGGCGAGGGAGGTGTGGCGCCTGTCCCACCAAATGCACCAAGTGAGGATGTTCAGAAGTGGTCGATGATTGAAGCTTACTGATTGGATTGAGGGAGGGGGGTGGGAGAGTGTGGTACATGCGAAGGGCCGCTTTTCATGGACAGGCCTGGTTTGCCTTACCTTGTAATAGCTGTGGGTGGTTTCCCCCCCCCCCCCCCCCCCCCCCCCTTCCCCTTCATTCCCCTCCCCTCTCTTCGCCTTCCTTTATTTTATCTTAATTTTTTTTAGGGGGGCAGATGAAGGGGAGCCAGTAGTAAAGAGCAAGCAAGGTCGTGAGCAACTCTCGCACAGGCCAGGCTCGATAAAGGTAACGGGGGGCGCGGGATGGCGATGGAAAGGAAAGGACGCGAAACAAGAGACGTCTACTGTGTTAGGTGGTGTACAGCAGGCCCACAGACTTTTACTTTGCTTGTATGGCAGAGAGTGGGAGAAAGGACTCTTCCTTGTGCGTGTGTGCCGGAGTGGTTGTATTCGTAGGTAGCCACGTAGACGGAGACGTGGAAAGACCACGTCGTCGAGATGAGATGAAATACTTGTGTAAGAACTGAACTGAACTGAACCGAACCCCTTGACGGGAAGGGAAGCACACCCGAAATCGGCCATATTGAGTTCTTGCTTTGATCCTGTATCCGTACTTTGGTAGTAATCAAGTTGCAGGCCGTGACCGTGCCACTGCTTGACTGACTAGCAGAGCTTGAGCAACTGATGGAGATGCAGCAATTTCGTGCCTGTTGACGACGCACCGATCATGCCGCATACGCAGTTATAAACGGGCAAAAACTCTCTTGCCCAAGGTACCAGGTGCCAGACAAAGAAAGAAGGGGGGGGGGGGGGGGGGGGTGTAAACGTCCGAGGGCTGTCAAAAGCCAGCCACCTGGTTTACATCCCCCATCTTGTGATACAGATCCACAGCGAGAGCTCGACACTGCCAACTGGTGTCTATTCGCACATAGCTATATTCGTACATACCTAGTAAGCACTACCCATCACCCATGAACACCAAGTACATCGCACTACCCAATACAGCTATTTGGGACACATCGTATACCTACTGGCTTCGGGTGATGTACCCTGCCTCTACATCTCTTCCCTCCCCGGTACCAGTGAGCACGGCCATGACAGTATCCTTAGACAAGACACGGCTCGGTGCTTAGAACGTCCGCTCATAAGGGACCGACCTTAAGATCTTCGGGCTTGATGTACCCTCGACTGGGCCGTGCTTTAGCAGCACGTAATCCCTGTCACTGCCCGTACTATGTAGGCACTAATCACAGATGCAATCATACACAAGGTATTATTAGTACTCTACTACCAGGTAGGTAGGCAGCTAGCTCACGGATGCCTTTACACCACATACATCGTACTTGCACATCGTACCTAACTGCCTCCCTAGGCATGCAGAAGGAGAACCGTCCCTTCATCATCGTGGCTTCCATGTTAGGTAAGTGCCCCCGATGGCCCTTTGCTTTCCCGCCTCATCTTCCCGCCTCTTGTGCCTGGCACCTTTCCCTCCTCCTCCTCCTCCTCCTCCTTCTCCTCCTGATCTTTCCCTTCATCTTCTCGCACCGAATATTCATCCCTTTTCATTCCGTGGAACAGGGTAGCATCTGTTCCCCGGGCATCCCCAATCTTTCCTTACCTGTATGTAAACTATGCATGTAGATATATATATATCTGTTCACGACTTTTATTCTCTCGCACGCGACGATGCCGGTTGCACATCGTGGCTACATTTTCTTTCAGCATCTGAGACTTTACCCACTCGAATCCGTTTGAGTAGTTTCTTCTCCCACCACGCGCACTCACGCTACCCAAAGTCATTATTTCTCTGACCCATTGTCTCAGGCTTGCAGCTCGAGATTTCCGCCTACCCCAACCGCCCCGAGAAGCGACAAGATTGCCATCTACGATATTGACTACCCATCGGACCAACCCCAGCTGTCATATTCCCGAATGCGGTCGCGCCCAAGAAGGGGGGGTGTGTGGGTGGGTGGGAAGGGAGATATGCACGCAACCACACCCCCCTCCTCCCCTTGAAGCCGTCTTCCACTGAGATGCTCAGAGCTGCCAAACATTGCCCCTCGGCTTGCTTCTACCGAGCACCGAAGTCCGTACCAGCTTTTGGATGGCCTAGATGACATATGGACACCTCCTTTTTTTTTATAACTGACAAGACTACCATACGATATACACAAGCACCCAATCACGCAAGCATGCCCGCCAACCAACGCCCTTGTCGGTCTGACCCTTGCCTCCACGGTTCTACCGTTCTGGAAGTCGCATACCTTGCCAGCTGACGTGTAGGTACCCGTCTTCGCTACGGGCCTGCGGCCTGTGCTCCTCCTGAGAGGCATTCGCCTCATTAAACAGACATGGGGCTTTGGACTGGCTCTTGCGCAAGTCCCTCTGCTACCGGTCAGCGTCTTCCCATGGAGTGACGAGGGCATATTCTGCTCGCTAGTGACGGGCTGAATTCCAACCCTTCAAAGAGGCGCTTTCTTAACCAGGAATCGTCAAACAGTCGAACAGTCGAACCGCCCAGACGGCGCGCTCCTGTTTCAACGGCTTGGCTTACATGTTCCCGGCAATCCACCACGCGCAGCTAACGACTAGGCCAGAGTTAATCGAGACGTTCACTAATCAGATCCATTATTGCGGCGCGCAATGACCAGTCTAGTCTACCCACCTACCTAGCTACCTAGGTACTTACACACTACAAGAGACGGCGCCGAACATTCTCCTTGTGCGCATTGAACCTTCAAATGGCGACTGGAATGAACCAGTCCAGTGGAGAAGCCCAGGATCAGCGGGCGCCTGGGTCATGTATGTACCGAAAGCCACACGCCGACATATCTCGCAGAGTCTTCTCGAACCTCTCTTAGAGCTGGTTTGAGGAGGTTTGACGTGCGGCATCGCGGGACTTCCCTGACAAATAACTTGCCACTTGCTTGGATGAGCCGGGATCGGCAGTTGCACTTTGCAAGCCGTGGCCGGTTGCTACAGACACATCGCGTCTACACCATGCGGCACCATGCTGTCTGACAGAAGAGTGCCGGTTCGGACAGGACGTCTACTCGTTCCCAAGAGCCTCTGCTAGTGCATCCAGCCTACACCGCGATCCATGTCCAAACATCTCTGCTCTTCCAAAGCTTCCTTGCTTCGTCTTCTTTGCTGTGGAATTTGAAAAGGGGCAGCCAGCAGCTATGGACCGGGCCGGCAAGGGTTAGCCAGCCTACCTACCTCTTTGGTCGAGGGACAAAGCGTTAAGCAAAAGCCCTGAATCACCCGCGACCCCTGCCCCTGGTCGGAATCAAGACGACGACGTGTGCCCATTCGGGCTCGTGAAGACGCCGCCAAAGGACTCCAATAACAGAAGACGGCTTTTCGACCCTTTTTGTTTTAGCGCGCGCGCGCCTGTGTATTTCTCTTTTCGTCTCGCACCGTTCTGCGCCCCGTTCCGGCCTCATTTACACGAAAAGGCCGGCAACAGGTTGGATGGATGTCGAGGAAATCATACGGATTCCGTGACGGCTGGGCATTGCCGACATTCGCTCATCTTGAGCCGTGCATAAGCAGACTCCATGTGGCATGCGTTTCGGTCATGGGCGCCGTTGCTACTGGGGTTGTATTCCGTGTCGGATCGGAAGGAAAAGGATACCTATTCACATGCCCCAGCCTAGCTGCGCCGAGCCCAGGACGGACAGTCGTAGCCAGCATTCGCCTCAAAGTATGTCGGATCTTGTTCAGCCTCGCAAAACGAGCTAGCACGACAGCAGCTCGTCCGTGGCTTGGCACCGGCTTTGGGCCCCCCCGGGTGCCCTTCGCACCAAGGTTTGTTAGTTGGGGGGTGGCATTTCAGCTCAGAAATGTCGGCCTTGTCGCAAACCCATCTACTTGCATCAGCAACACTGCCACTGCCACCGCGACTCCAACCACACTTGAATCGCAAGCTCGTCTGCGAAGGGACATGTCGAAGAAGGGTTGATCCGGTCCACAGCCAAGATGGTGGGTTCGAAAAACCCGTTCCGGGCCACCTGAACCGGCAGTTTGACTTCTTCCAAAACGAAGTGGTTTGTGGATGGATGGTGGCCTGAGCGAACGAACTGCAGTCCCAATGTTTCAGCGGAACCATCAATTCTTCACCTTGGAGTGCGGTTGATTGTGGCACCCTGCATTAAGCACCACCGACAGACGCCTCAAGATATGAGCTGCAGGCCTGCAGCAGGTTATTGCTGATCGCGCACCACGCCGTCGACGATCCTACAACGCCCCCCTGTACGTTGGCTCTCTATTCGTTCGCTGGCGACCTGGTCTTCGCATTTCTTCATGCCTCGTCTCCGATGTAACGCTGTTCGTCAGACTCCAACTACCTATGTCCCTTTGCAGTTTGGTCATCTGTGTCTGAAGAGCCTTGAAGAATGCGACGTCGCCGCTCATCTCAGGTGAACCATGACCTTCTAGAAGTCCCACACCGGGATGACTCCAGGATGCCCCTTGGGATGCTTTTTTTCGAGCTCGGAACAAGTATCCGTACCTGGTGCTGTGGTTTTTGTTTTGTTTTGTTTGTAATGTGCATCTTGACCACGTCCACCAATATCTTTCTCTGTCTCTCTCTCTCTCTCTCTCTTACACACACGCACAAACACATGCGGGTTCGTCGTGCATTCTTCACGCCGCCCCGGGGCCTGTAACAGGTTTGCAGCGCGAGCCTGCGCTTGGGAAAGCGGAATTGACGGAACGGCACAGTCAAAGTAAAAGCGCGGAAGCACCCAGCCCAGATACACCGTCCACGTTCAGCTGAAGTTTCAATCTTGGGCCCCGCCACAACGCATTCCGGATGTGGCTCGTCACCCTTCGGCCCCCTTGCCCAGCATGCCCCTCGACGTCTCGTGCTCGTTCTGCAGGTAACGTGTTATGAGCTATATCGGATAACGTCGAGCAGGCAGACAGGCTAGCGGAATCTTTAAGCAAAGTCTCCTTCAACTAGCAGCAACGGCGCCCGTCTGGGTATGCCCCCCCCCCCCCCCCCCCCTCACGCACATGAAATCACGAACGGAATGCTACGAGTGCAGAGCACCCCTATTAGTCCACTCTCCCCCGGTCCGTGGCCCAAACCCCGAGCTGGAGTTTACCGGCCATTCGGCCTTTCTATTCGACACGATCTCTCTGAGCGCACGCCGGGAACACCGTCGCCATCTCTCCCCTGCATGGTCGGTCTCGCAGGGGAAGAGGGTATGGTAGGGTAGGTATACGTCACCTCGGTCGGACCCAAGATGCACCAGTGGCCTGATGATGGCTCATCATCTTCGCCGCCGGGCTCGAGGCTGGTGACGGACGCTGGACCAAAAATAAAAGAATAAAATAAACAATAAAAACCCCGAGACGACACGTCTCGCGTGACAAAGAACCACGGCGTGTAAGCGCCCCCCCCATCGCAGGGAGGCTGCGCGACGGCGCGCAAGTCAACAACCGGCACGTTGGCAATCTCTCTCTTCGTCCTCGTCTTTCGTCTTCATCCATGACGGTTGACAGGCGAACCGATTCATTGTTCCCTTCCCGCCGTCCCCCCCATCCCTTCTCGGCTACTGCCCCGGAGCATCAACCTAGTTTTTGAACGGACAAGTGGTGTCGGGTCCGGGAGGTGCGACTCTGGTCCCATGCAACCTCATAGTCTGATATTGCGCCGTCCAATACGAGGAGGTGGTTGGACACTCTACGTGGGCTTCTACGGGAAACACTGAGCCAAAAAGAAAAAAAGAAAGAAAAAAAGGTTAACATTCCCCCGGGGGAGGCGTGGGTTATTGGGGCGACCTCCGAGATTCGTGATTGGCGTGGCTAGTGGCTACACCCCCCTTCTCGGTGTTGAAAAACTTTGGGACCGCCTTACAACTACAACTAGAGCCTAGCAGTCAGTACCTTAGGACTGGAACTTTGGAAAGTAAACCGCTGTCGCACCCTTAACCATGGAACCCCCCCCCCCCTTCTTCCCCCGGCCAGATCTCCGCCATATGGTCCGTGGCACGCGGGCGCAATACCGACTGGGGGGGGGAAGGCATCCTTCCCATGACATTATTCGTTCCATTTGGCTCTTCCCGCGGCCGTATCCGTACTAAAAACTAGATTATAAACATGTGCGAAGAAACAACGAAAACGACGGACATCCCCTTTTCCCGCCAACCCCCCCCCCCTTCCAAAACCGCTCAGTAGCTACCTACCTAGTTCATTGATACACACACACGCACACACACGCAAACACAAACACGCAACACGTACACGCATACACGCGCCCGGCAAGAGGGACGCGGGCCAGATGTCGCCCCCATCGTGTCATCATCCAAACGCCTTTTTCCTTAAACTGACGGGAAGGGACCCATCCAAACAACCATGAAACCCAATCCCAACTCCCGCCAGGCGGTAGCGCAACGGGAAAGAGGGGGGGGAGGGGGGTGACTTCCACACCCCCTAATATCTACTTTATACTCCAATCCTGAACGGTATGGTCGGGGAGAATGAATGAGAGGGGGGGGGACGGACAAAGTCTAAAAGTCGGCGTCGTCAACGTCCATGCCGCTCACCCTCCGCTCCCCGATCTCGCGGATCTTGTCGCCCAGTATCGATCGCCCGTACCGCTCCGCGACCTTGCCCGCCGCCTCCACCATGCGGCCTGTCCTGTCGCGCATGAGGCCCACCAGCTCCAGCGCCCTCATGCCGCGCTCCTCGCCCTCGCGGCACTCGATGGCCAGCATCTGGAGCAGCGTCTTGTCAAAATCGAGCTCGAGGCGCGCGAGCCCCGCGCGCTGCGAGTGCGTCGCGTCCGTGTGGTCGATGAGGTCGCGCAGCTGCGCCGAGTGGATGCCCGACAGCAGGAGCTTCTGTTCCAGCTTGCGCAATTCGCGGCGGCCCGCGTCGTCGTCCTCGTCGTCCTCGCCCTCCTTTTCCCGCCCGGCAGAGTCCGCGTCGGAGGACGGCGCCGGCGCCGAGGTGAGGGGCACCGAGAAGTCGAACTCGGACAGCAGCGGCCGGGGAAAATAGGGGTACTGGTCCCCGCCCTTGAGGATGATGCAGTGGAACTTGTTGTCGGCCACCGCAATGGGCCAGTATGTTTCCTTCTTCCTCCCCGACGCCAGACGCGGCAGAAGCTTTGTGTCGAGGAGGGGCACCCAGCAGGCGCGGGAGGGCTTGCGCCAGTGGAGGAGCGTGAGGAGTGTGCCTGTCGAGTCATATATGCAAGGATCCTGAGTCGGGCCGTCGTCAGCGAAAACCACCCAAACTGTATCCGAAAAGGGAGAGGGTGACGACACAAAATCACGAAACAACGAGGGGAGAAGGGGGGGGGATTAAACTCACGCCGACATCCGAAAAGAAGACGCTCCGCAACGTCGCGCCGTCGGGTAGTGCGACGGTGTCTTCGTTCTGGCAAATCTCGTCGCGCTTGATGTTCTCAATGGTGTAGAGGAGTCGGGCGTTGCCGTCGGCGCCTACGGGGCCGTTGCCCATCGTGATGACGTAGTCGCGCCAGCTGGCGCATGTGACCATGGGGGTGCTCTTGGGGCGGTAGACGCGGTAGGGGACGCCGAAAAGGGTGTAGATGCGGACGTAGTTGGCGGTGGTGGTGACGGTGATGAAGGAGTCGCTCAGCGACATGGCGACGACGGCCTCGCCCTTGGGCAGCTCTGTGCGCCAGTCGGCGCGCTGCGTCCACGTCTCATGCGGGCGGTAGAAGAGGGTGGCGGGCGTGTCGTCGCGGGGCGGGCACGCGAACAGGGCGCCGTGCTCCGTCAGGCAGGCCTTGTCGTAGAGGAACGTGTCGGTGAAGTGGAAGTCGCGGTGGAACTCGTGGTCGTAAAACTCCACAGTCACCGTGTTGTGGCCGTCCTGGTCGACCGTCCAGACGACGCCGATGAGGTTCAGGCACAGGTACTTGCGGTTGCCGCGCCAGGGCGTCGACCCTGGCTGGAAGGCCTCGTGGAACTTGTGCTCCAGCAGGCGGCGCTTGCTGGCTCGCCCCGCGTCGTCGCCCTCGAGCGGCCTCTTGGTGCCCGTCGTGTAGCCCGCGCCGTCGTCGTCGACGACGAAGTCGTCCCCGTCTCCGTAGCCGTCTTCGCCGTTGAGGAACGAGTCGAGGCTGCCCAGCGAGTCGCGCCGCGGCCGGCTGGGTATCGAGGCCTTGCCGCCGTTGGCGCTCTTATTGTTGTTGTTGGAGTTCTCGGTCAGGGGGTCGTGAATGAAGGGCGCGGGCTGCCGGGGCAGCTGCAGGAGGGCGGCGAACTGCTCCGTGATGAGGTTCGGGTAGATGTAGACCTCGCCGTCGGAAGTGGTGAAGGACAGGAGGTTGTCCTTGGGGTGCCACGCAAGGTCGAGGACGTTGCTGTAGTCAAACTTTTGCACGACGCTCTGCGTCTTGGTCTCCCAGATGAGGAGCTTCCCGTCCTTGCCCGCCGTCGCCAGCAGGGCGCCGTTGGGCGACCAGGCGAGCGCAGTGATGTCGCCGAGGTGGCCGTTGGAGAAGGTTCGCTGCTTCTCCCAGTCGTTCTTGGACACGACCTGGACGTCGTGCATGGGGGTCGGCACGGCGAAGGCGCGGCCGTCCGGGTGCCACGCGATGCGGGCCGACGTCTCCGAGTCGGGCTCGAGCGGGCCGATGACGCCGTCCACCTTGCGGATCAGCTCGGGCGTGTCGGCCGTCATGGAGTAGACGTAGATGACGCCATCAGTGCAGGCCAGGGAGAGGAGGCCGCCTCTGGGGTCGAAGGCGAGGTGCTTGGTCGGGCGGCCGTGTTCCTTGAGCACGCGGACGCGCGAGTTGTCCTGGGTGTCGACGACCTTGACCGTCAGCTCGTCGCTGGCGACGGCGCACCACTTGGCGTCTGGGGAGAGGGCGACGTCGCGGACGGGGAGGGAGGTGCGGGTGAGGAAGCGCTCAAAGACTGTGTCCTCGACCGAGTAGACGCTGACGGTGCCGTCCTCGGAGCCGACGACGAAGAAGGCGTCGGCGGCGGCGGCGGCGCAGTTCTGCTCGGGGCAGTCGTCGATGTTGTAGGGCTCGCCGTCGTGGTGGGTGCGGTACAGGCGGATGGTGTTGTTGGAGCCGACCGTGACGAGGCGGGCGCCCGAGGGCGTGTAGGCGAGGCGGGTCGTCCCCGACGTGTGCGCCGGCCTCGGCCGCGGTTTCGGGGCGAGGGAGGAGGCCATCTTTATTGTAGTATCGGGGTGTATTTACTTGGTGGTCATGGGGGGGGGGGGGGGGGGGGGTCGTGATGGCCGGCTTGATTGTGAGAATGGGGGGCGGGACGTCGATTGAGGCTCGTGGGAATCGTTAGACCGGGCTCGGGGAGGTAGAATCGTTGGTGGTTCAGAAAGATGGTTGTGTGGGATGATGATGATGGGCTGGACGGTACGTCGGAGGGACGACGCGTTCGGACGCGTCGCAGAAATTCAATTAACGGCTTTTTTTCTCTTTGGCTGGGGCAAATCGGGCACTTTGCGCCAGGGAGGCGCGCGGAACAGTGAACCCCGCCGAGGATGTACCGCCACCAAAAGGGAGGGGGGCTCTCATCTGGCGCCAGCCGCAAGGGACCGGCAGCAAACGGTCACGGAAATCCCATCACAGGCATATTATCAGAATTGATGAGAAATGCAAGGTCGCGCGGGTGAAAGTGGGCGGCGGGCGGCCTGGAGCGACGCTTGAGAATAGGCATCGACGTTGGGCAATCTCACCTGCGCAACTCTTCCTTGACCTCACTCACGTTCCCGCACCGGTCCCTTTTTCCAGTATTTTCTTTTCTTTAGAGTTTCTCGGCGGAGAATAGATACCCCCTCTCAAAGATGCAGTCATCCAACCAAGAGAATTTCTTCGAGACGGAGTGAGTATACGGAACCTCATCCCCTCGCCTTCTCCCCCACACAGACCCTTCCCGAGATATTCTATATTTACATTTATTCGTAATTAAGGTTCTTACTAACGTTGTCCACAGCGCGCAGCAGGCCAAGCGCCAGCGGCGCGCCGAGAAGGAGGCAAACACCTTTGGCAACCCGCTGCGCATGCCCTCCAAGCTCCTGGCCGTCATCCCGGACCCCAAGAAGCCGCATGTCTGCGTCTTGGTCGCCGAGTCGGGCGGGAGGGTCTCCCGGGTCGACACCGAGGTACGATAGCTCGCCCACATCATCCATCTCTTCCCACCCCCCCTTCACATCCTTGTGGGTCAGGGGCTCGCTCACCTCACACTTACCCAGACACGCACCGTCACCGCAAAGTACACGGGCCCGTCGGTCCCCGTGACGTGCCTCGCGACGGGTGGCCCCTCCGACGGCGTGCTCTTTGCCGGCAGCTGGGACAAGACCGTCTGGTCCTGGGACCTCGCCACGCGCCGCCCGCTCCGCCGGTACGACGGGCACTCGGACTTCGTCAAGGCCGTCGTCTGCGGCCGCCTCGGCGGCAAGCCCATCCTCGTCAGCGGCGGCGCCGACAAGAAGATCATCGTCTGGGACGCCGACTCGGGCCGCAAGCTGCACACCCTCCAGGACCCGACCACCACCATGATGTCGCTGCAGCACCTCGCCATCGACCCGTGCTGAGCACCCCCGACGAGATGGTCCTCGTCAGCGCCAGCAGCGATCCGCACATCCGCCGGTGGCGGATCGCCCTCGACTCGTACTCGCAGCTGCCCGTCGGCGATGCCGTGGCCGCCGCTGCGGCGGACGAGGAGAAGAAGCTCACGATCCAGGAGCACGAGACGAGCGTGTACAAGGTCCTCTTCGACGCCTTGAGCGACGAGGTGGACCTCTGGACCGCGAGCGCCGACGGGACCGCCAAGCGCCTGCTGCGCGAGAGGGCCTTTGCTGCTGACGACGTCTTCGAGCACGGCAACTTCGTCCGCGCCATCGCACTGGCCGGCGACTCGGTCGTCACGGCCGGCATCAACCAGCAGATCAAAGTGTGGGACCGCACGTCGGGGGTCCTGCGGGCCGTCGTGGACGCCCACTTTGACGAAATCACCGACCTGGCCGTCCTCCGCGACCCCGCCGGCCGCGCCGACGTGCTGTGCAGCGTCGGCATCGACTGCACGCTGCGGACATGGCCGCTGGACCGCCAGGGACTGGACGCGGTCGTCGAGGAGATACGGGCTGCGGCCGAGGCCGTCCCGGCGGACGAGCAGGCGGAGGCGGCGAAGAAGGAGGGGGATGGGGACGGGCTGATGACGGCCGAGGAGGAGGCCGAGCTGGCGGCGCTGATGGAGGACGATTAGGAAGTCGCGATTGGGGAATTTGCAGCGTTCAGGTTCGTATATCCGTTCTGGCCGAGAGCTTTCTGGGCTCTACGAACCGTTCAAGCCACAACTCGACAAATGCGGAACAAGAAAGGAAAAGTACTTCTGCTCAGGTTGTTCGTTGTTGCCAAACAAAGGAATTTTTTCTTTCTTGAAAATAACCAGCTGCGTGCAGTCGTTGGTGGATGAGGCTTCCCTGCCACGCCCACTTAATCCTCTACATCCCTAATCCAAACAGCACGCAGCTACAGCCCGTCGTCGTCTTCTGGCCCGACGAGTCGCTCCTCTTCCTCGGATTTCGGACAAACATTCAATCACCGCCTTCAAAGCTTTTCTAGCTAGCCGGGCTAGCGAGGGGGTTCGTGATGGGCTAACGTGGGTTTCTTCTCAAAGGAGCTCCAAGGGGCGGGAAGGGGGCGCGGGACGTACGCCACCCAGCATGCCCTCGTGGAACTGTGGCGGCCTAGCTTCCGACTCGGACTGGTTATCTACAATTTTCCCAATGCAGTCGTGGGTCATGCCTTCGTCAGACATCGGGCGTTTGTTTGGCTAACGATGTCTCGGGACGAGCTTGCACGCCCCTGGAGGATCCAGCGAGACATGCGCCGCGGAACGAAGAGCCAGCCGCCGCTTGTGGCGGCCCCGGAGGAGACACAAAAAGCGGTGCGGCATTCATTCACATGACTGGAGGTCCTGCACGCCATAGTCCCAGTGAGGAGGACTCGTGAGGTTGTACTGGGAGGGTTCTGAATAATTCGGCGGTCGAGAACCGCCGTTTGAGGAGGCGTCATTGATGTTGGCACCCGAACCATCCGGGGCTGTGAATCAGCACAGGGAACAACGTTCTCGAGCCGCTAGGTCTCGTAATTCCATTGTCAAAGTTTTCTCCGGCCAGCAAAAATTGCTTCCTAGAGCGCGCTAGAATGAACCCAACAGGGCGTTCCCCGGCAATGGTGATCCTCTTTACCTGAGCGGCCACGCCCAACGTCGAAGTTGTTGGAAAACAAACACCACCCGGGCTAGACCCAGCCGGGTATCCTGACGTTGATAATACGCTCGCGATCTCTCGGATCTGCCTGTGCTCGAAACGTGACAGAAGGGGCCGATCGACCGCCCGTCCCTTGACCGTGCCTGGCGACCGACTGCAGAAGGCGGACGGTCGTCGACAGTGCCCAAGACCTCCCTTGGGCCACCTCGTCCCACCTGAAATCCGGTGGCTGCGTGGAAACTTGAATCACTCGAGACCCTCCAGCGGCAGGGAATGAGTGGCTCGTTTGCTTCGCCAGTCCGTGCGAGTACCCGTGGCCCATGAATAGCCCTCGCGGTGCCCGAACACCACTTTTTAACCTTTCACCTTCTGGATGAGGCGAACAAGAGCCGCAAAGCAGTCAGTACGGAGCTGGCCATGCCTCGACAGGCCGTCCTTGACGGCTTCTCAAGTAAACGTCGGGAGGCTACAGGCATCCTGAGGCCCACCGTCCAAGGCACAGAACAGCGGTAGGGGGTAGCGAGCTAACCGAAGCACAGGCGCCTCGAACGAACGCTAGGAGATATTCAGTTAGTTGACAGCTTGACACAAGCTCGGGATTGAGAGCGGACGTTTCTGGTAGTAGGCCTCAGTCGGAACCCCTTAACCCTCGAGCGAACCATGCAGACCAACACTGGTATCGTAGAGGAGGCACGGGCTGGTTGAGGGACTTGTATCTGCACGGGTGACAGATGCGACGCCCCAGTGACCTCGAGAACGCGGCTTTGGTGGAGAAGAGCCTACCCCCCCCCTCCTCCTATTACTTGAAGCTCTGCTTGTCGTCGCGTTCGCACCAACGAAACGAAAGGTGCATGGATGCCTGTTGGCCCGACGGATAGTGTCTCTGCAGAGGAGGAAGGACAAAGGACGGATGCTGCAACAGCCGCAAACCACTGCAGAACAAAAACATTCCTCGACAATCCAGGTTGTCTGCAGTGCAACAAAGACAGCTTCTAGCCCGTTTCAAGTCCTTCACCGTTTTCTATGGTGACCAGTGTACTTCGTTGCTACAGGGACCAGCTCTGCAGGCTAACGATAAGATGGGGTATGCGGAGCCGGTTGTGTACGGGTGGTTTAGTCTTGGAAGCAAGGTGTTTGGGTCCCTGTCGACGATCCGAGAACATGGTATAACATTAACCCCAGAGGCGCAGCGCTGTGGATTTTAACAATCGAATGACCCCCCCCCCCCCCCCCCCAAGCTGGCGGGGGGGTGCCAGCTGGGGGATGGAGACCTCAAAGGCGCTAATCAAGGCTGGGTGATACCACTTTCAGTAGTGGATAGGAATTTTGCAGAGAAGGATAGTTGCATGCCTTTGCGGGCGTGTGGCCGGCGATGTTTGCGAGGTCGGAGGAAGCGAAGAATTGGTTCGATCCTTGAGGTGAGAACCCGCCACTAGAGGATTTGAGTCGTGGAACAATCTTCAGGAATATGGAAGGGGAGCTGTCGAAAGGTCCCGCAACGTCCATGTCATGTAGCGTTAAATTGCATACTGCCGAGGTAGCTGTCCTTTCAGTCAATGGTCCAAACCCGTCCTTCTCCAGTAACTCGTCAAAGAGCGAGCGTATAAATGGTTACATGTTCGTAATGCCTGTAGGTATCCGGTCCCAACGGCTGTCACCGGTGTAACAAGGGCATCACATCTTCCATTGAGCTGAAAGAATGATGAACAAAGACAAGCGAAAAGTTTACCGTAACATTCATTTATCATGCTGTGGGCCCGTGGCGATCTGACTTATGGCGAAACTGACCGACATGAAAACACGGCCATAGTCGTCCTGCGTCATGAGGCGAGGGAGTATGAAGCGGCCGAATGAGATGCACTTATCGACGTCAAATGGTGGGCAATCGACTGGATCGCCAAGATTGGATTGATGGCTGCGAGAGTCGCAGACAGATGCGCTGGCCGAGCAAGGCGGCGTCGTGTTCTGGTGACCTAGGTATGAGGCAATCACGCAAGATAGAGTTGTCGCGGTGGCGCTACTCAGAGATCCGACCACGACCCGCGGACGTGTTGCACTCTGGCGACGATGGAACGGCGGCCGTTTTCAATGTCAAAGCATGATAGATGCAGGCGATGGTGTTGAGAGTCGGGCGCTCACCGTACATGCAAGGAATAGATGCGAAGACAAACAGATTGGCGGCGGTCTGTCTCTGCGGCTATGATCTACCAAGGCCACGAGGTAGGCAGTGTAGGTGGGTAGGCAGGGAGGTAGAAAGGTAGTTAGTTGGTAATGGAGGGGATTGATGTTGGGCGGGCAATTAAAGTGCGAGCAAACAAACAAGTAGGCATACGTCCCCGGCTGCCGATTGGTCAAATTCTTTCCGATTCGGTGGAGCCTGGTAGTCGATCGCCCAAACAGGAAAGGTCCATTTCCGAGTCGCCCCTGCATCCAAGCAAAGGCCCCCCTGTTCACTCGTACCTACCTGGGTACTCACCTACCTGGGTACCTCTGTACACGCACACACACACACACACACACACACACATACTATTCGTACTACGCACACGCTTTCGATCACGTTGCTAGTATCTGAGGTACTCGAAACTTGCACAGGTACATGGACACGCAAGCTCTTACTCCATTAAACTGAGTACAGACTACCTACCTAATTTTTGGGAAATGTTCTAGGCGGTCCCACCAGCTGTCGCTCACAACATGTGACCCACTTCGACCTGCGTTGCCAACTTGCCTCCTTCTCTCCACATACGTCTGGTTCCGATGTAGGGGAAATTACTCTGGGACTATCAATTCAACTACAAGCGTCCCGCGTTCCTGCCAAAGGACCTTTCCGCATCCCATCCTCCCTTGCAATTTTTCCCTGCCCGGGCTTGCTTGTCATCTTGCAGATTGACGAGGCAAGAGGTCGACCTCAATTATAATACATGCCATTGGAAGGATACTTTCTTCCGCCGCATGAATCTTGCTTAGTCATTCATGTTTGTCCAACGTCGGTTCTCGGTCGAATCAAGTGTTTCTCTGCCACTGTTGTCTCCGGTCTGTCTCATTTGCCTCTTCCGGCGGCTCCCACATCATGAGACCAGACTGACTGTCGGCCATTCATATACCTATCTACACTACTTAGGTAGGCAGGCAGGCAGGCAGGTAAATTACCTACCTATATGCGCGATCAAACGGCGACATGGACCCGTCGATCTAGGTACCGGTATGATGCAAGTGACGGTGGCTTGCGCGACTGCCAGACAGATGCATCCTTCTTCCCCGGTGGTGTGAAAGTCGATGGACCTGTCGCCATGAGACACCGGTATCGTATGAGGAGACCGTCTTGGTACTAGTCGCAAGCCAAGATTACCGACTAGGGAGAAGGTGCCCGTGTACCTTGTCCCATCTTGGTTGCCTCGACGCAATAATTAGCGTGGAACCTTTCGTCCAAACTCTCCCGAACCTGGATCCGTCGGCCGGCCCGGGCTCAAATGGGCGTGTGTGTGTGTGTGTGTGTGTGTGTGTGTCTGGACGCAATCGTCTGACTAAGAGACGCACGTAGTCGGGGGGTCTCGATGAGAGCCAGAAGGACAAGCCACCTCGCGAGGATGCACGCCGTTGCGCGTCCTACATTCTCTTTCTCGTCTGCCCAGGAATGCGCACAACAACCGTAGGCGGTGAGGCCAATTCGACTTGTTACACGAGGAACCGAACCAGCACCAATTCCAATATACCTATCAAAGTTGGTAGCTAGGGATTTGAGGCGGTCACGACCTGCTGCTTCCTTCCGCCTGCTGTTTGCCGCTTCCCTAGTCCCGCCGAATCCTCCTGCGCGCGCGACAGGACGGCAACGATAGACATTTACCTACCAACGCTCCTAAAGGTATGTGTGCTATGTATGCCCTTGGCTCGAGCGAGAACGGGTCATTAACATAAGCGGAAGGGACTGCAACCATCTCATCTCATATTGCTGGCCAGACCGGTTCCTCCATACCTAGGCATCGCCGCTCCTACTCTTTTTCTCACCCCTCCCTTCCTCTCTCCCTCTCTCGCTCTCCCTCATCTCATCGCCCCCTCATGGAAGCCATTTCGTCGTTATCGACCTAGCTAGCGGCTCGAGGCGCAGTTCAGAAGCGCCAACTACCCACCTAAGTATTCGTCTACTCGTCGCCTTGTACCTTCCATGTCAGCTATGTCGACCCGGTGTTAGCTCAAGCCACTCTCTTTTGGATCTGAGCCGGTGCCCACGACAGCCCCAATTACCCGCTTGCTGCCCCCCTCCCCCCCAAAATTCTGCTCTTCATCATTTACTTACCAGAGTGACGTTGCAGCTGTCACTTCTTCCCTCTTCGGTTCTTCTCTTCGTTTCTCTTCCCTTGTGTACTGTCGACCTGGGCCATTTCCCCTCCAAAGTGTGCGGTTTCTGCAACTGGTTGCACTGCATCGCATCCTTCCTTCCCTTTCATCGCCATCTTGGTTCAATAACTCAACACAACAGACAGAATACTGCTGTTCCTGCCGCTCAACTTCAATCACCTCCGAATAATCAACCTAGTCACCCCAGCCGACCCTGGTATAATAAGCGCTCTTACCCTGCACGGCCCAGCCTCAAATGGCCGAGTCTACTCAATATCATGGCGCCCTGGTCGCCTTCGAGGGCCCCGGTGACCTAATCACGACACAGCTTCGCCTGCTTCCCACATCTACACAAATAGCCCTTCTCCCTACTGTAAAGGAATATCTCGAGCCCGAAAATCCCGAAGAGCCGTTCGAAGCCCGCAAGTTTGTCAAGAGGGTCCACGACGCCGTCGCCAAGAGGCGAGAGGTCGCGCTGGCGTTTTTGAAAGACTCGACACCCAGTAGCAAACGGCTCGTCTTCATGAACGGCGGGACACCCAGTGCCCAGACAGTCTGCATTAGGGCCATTTCTCGGAACGTGACAGACGGGGACTTTTCCAAGGCAGAGGCCATCTTCAACGAACTCATCAAAGGGGGCGTCAAAAGCCTAACCCGGCATCCCGCTGCTGTGGGGGCCTCCTTTCTTGATGTGTCCGATGAGTTTATCGAAGACCCCATCACGAGAGCCATGCGCGCAGCAGATGCTCTGGATCGCGAAACCGAAAATCTCCAGCCTTCCAGCGGCATCGACTTCGCAACCTCACCCGCCCGCCCGAGGAGCATGAGCCTGCCCATGTTCTGCTTCGCTGATACTTACGGAGATACCGCGCCGTTTTACGTCTTTGGTGGACGGTACCACGAGGAATTTGGCGGGGACGAAGGCCGGTCAATGGAGACTGATCAACTCCACGATGTAATGCCATTGCTGGCTATCACGAACTTTGACGACCTCCAGAGGCCTTCATGTGTAGGGTTCAATGGCGAGAACAACCTGACCGCCTCAGGACCACCTCGGTCTCCAAGCTGCGTCGGTGAGGCGTACGAACGAGGAGATGTATCCTCGCCTCCGTCACCCAACCCAAGCGCCACGCTGGGTGCGGCAACCCCAAGGTCCGACGTCTTCAGCATCCGCTCGACGGAGCCCATTTTCATCGAGCAGGCATCACTCGTCCGAATGAAATCATCGGCCTCCATCAACACCCTCAAACGATCAAAGTCCAATGGTCAGCTCACCCGCACCAGCTCGCGGTACCGGGACACACTGGTGCGGCTGGGGCACAAAACGCGCCCTGCAGAGGCGGCCAGTGCCAACCATTCGGCAGACTCCCGTCCCGTTTCTGTTCCTGTGGTCGCCGAAGAGTTCCTACAACGGGATATCAAGGCCAAGGCTGTCGAGGGTCCCAGGACCGTGTATGTGAGGCCTCCCCGAACGAATAACGCAGCGCCTTCGCCGATGGAGGGACTGGCATGGCATCGCAGGCGCATCAAGAGCAGATACGTCGACAGAGGAACCGACGCCCAACATTGCAATGAGAGCGAGGATGTTTTCATGCCGGTGTTACCGTTTCACGAAGACCTGGTGATTCATTTCAAAGACGAGAACACGGACCCCATACTCGAGTACATCATCAAGTCGTTGAAAGAAGGTACCTTCCCAAACGCGACGCCTTCGGGCAGCCCCCGTAACACATCTGTTGAAGCTGGCTATTCCACCGCCCAGAATACTCCGTGGGTGCCAAGCTCGTCAAGCCACGCATTCGCCGTCGGTGGGGAGGAGTACGACCCCTACTTCTACGACGACACCGTCTTGACTAGGAGGCATCCTCTGTCCGCCCCCCGGAATATGGCAGCCTCAGCCTTGCCGACACCTGCACATACGCCTCCTCCAACAATGTCGGAGTCGGAGGATAAGTTCCACGACTTCAAAGCTGTGCAAGGTCAGACGGCTGTGGCCATGCAGAACTCGCTCCGTTCAGTGCTCAACATCTACTTTCCACCCAACGGAAGGGGATACTCTCAGTTCGGCTTTCCTCTGCTGCCTGAGATGGATGGATTGTGGAAGCCTATCTTCCGCGAGACCGAAATGAGCGAAAGCATGGGGAAGAACGATCGCCGGATTGACCTGATCCTGGCTGTCGGCGCACAACGTGGGGTCAAGAAGCCGTTCGTCTCAGGGTTGATCGGGCAACTGGAAAAGCTGGGCAGCAAGCCGAATGGAATCTGCCGAACTGGTAGGCTCGACTTTCGGTGAGTAGTTGCCCGCAGTGATATCGTGTGAAACGAACGATATTGGGGTTGTAGCTGACTAACTTTACAAGGTACCTCATTGCCA
Organism: Colletotrichum falcatum; assembly: GCA_019425465.1. Taxonomy (NCBI): domain Eukaryota; kingdom Fungi; phylum Ascomycota; class Sordariomycetes; order Glomerellales; family Glomerellaceae; genus Colletotrichum; species Colletotrichum falcatum. Next base: position 642,096 of record SWKJ01000021.1, on the reverse strand, counting down.
ACGCGATGCAGTCGTTCACTGCTCAGCCCCTCGCGAAGCAGACCCACGACAACCCCTTTACAAATTCATACTTTCTGGCAACTCTCATCGTTCCTCACCTCGAGACGTACTTTGCCGCCCACTCGGAAGTCCGCTTTCTGCTACTCGATTACCCCCCGAGCATCTCGCCACCGTTCTTGCTTTGCAGAACCTGGTCGGAGTTGACTTGATGAAGGTTGCTCAAGTCATTGATGCCGCAACCAAAGAGCCGATTCCCTTTACTCATGCCCGCGGTAGCTCCCAGGGACGTGTTTCGACAAGAAATGATTTTGCATCGAGCTCGAGCTCGGTTCAGTCAAAGGACTCCAAGTCCGCCGGGTCTGTATCCTCACGAGATGGCCTGGTGGTTTCAAAGGCCAACCTCCTTCTTGCGTCGACTGCAACCGAAACCGAAGTTGCCACTTTTGTTTCCACCATCCGGACCCTTCTGATCAACAGCTCCAGGTTTTACGTGCCTGACAAGATATCAAAGAACCTAAGCAAGCTGAGAACGGGCAACCCCTCGCCTGTCACGCAACAGAGCTTGAGCCCACCGATATCCCCCCTTTCTATGAGGAGTAGGAGGCACCACAGGACGACAAGCTCCGCTAGGTCCTCGCCCAGGACCTCCTCTATTACGGACAAAATCATGATTCGGCGCCTCAAGTCCCCGCAAGGCGACAAAAGGCCGGTTTTGGGCGATGATGGGTCCATCATGACGGTCGATATGGAATTTGAGAGCGATCTAGACCTCGAGGAAAGGCGATTGATGCCCATGTTCCTGAAGAAGAACCACATTCGAAAGGGAAACAGTCGCAAGGCCTTGAAGTTCCTGGGGTTGGCGTGAGTCGGTCCTCGGCGAGTTTGTACTATACTGTATGCTGAAAGAGCCCGCGGGTTGGCTCTGCACACCTTCTTTCTCTATGGATGACTCTTACGATGTTTTGTATTTTTTCTTCTTCTTTTGGTTTTGGTATTTCTTTTGGCTTTTCAAACCCATGACCCGGTGAGCAAGCAGGGTTGGGATTTCCAATGGTGGGAGGATGGCAGGGGAGCGACTCTCCCATGAACGATAATCTCTTCATGTACAGAGAGATGGAAACGAGAGATGGAAACGAGAGATGGATGGACACTTGCTTTCGGTCAAAGCAGCCGGCGATCATATTTGCTCTTGCTACACTCGTCAAAAAGCACAGTCTTTTCTGCGGATGGACACTACAATACCCTGGGATAGATGCCCTGTCAATGGTGAAGATACTCAAATTCGCAATGTGGCTTTCTGCCCAAGCATGCGTGCAGTCTTCAGCAAGGGGTGCTCCAAGACAGAATCCCAAACATCCTTTGGGCTTTGCGGCCCGGACACAAGTGTGTGAGTGTAGATGCCAAGCTCGGGGTTGCCAACAAACTCGTCGCCAGCGGTGTGCCGGGCATGTCGACTCTCACTCCTCGGCCCCCTGAACGTGAAGCCTTTTCTGGGACACGGGGGATGAAAGGGAACTGAAATCTTAATACGGGGAGGGAGTGACTGTGTGTTTGATGGAGGAAAAGGGGCACGTAGGGAAAGGAACTCGAGCTGCCCGAGTGAGTCCGCAGAACCGCCCACCGGCCCACCGGGGGCGTGCCTGCGAGGTCTATCTATAGATGGGTTTGTCCCCCATTGTTATCTTTGTGGTTGAAGAGTTGCGTGGCCCGTCTCTCCCCGTTCCCCGTGCGTGTCCTGGGAGACGCCCGTGCCGGGCGGAATGTTGTGAGCAAATGTCCCTTCCAGTACTCGTCAACTTGGGGTCTCGTTCCCGGGACCGCCCTCCCCCAGAGATGTAAGCCCCCAAGGCACATGGGGTGCCCCCAAAGTCTCCCGAGACCACCTACCTAGGTATCCTTACACCAACTTCCGGCGGGAGTCTCCCCGATAGAAAAGAGTCGACGCCGAAGAGAGGGTTTACAAAGTCGCCGGAGCGAGCGACTGTCCGTCGAGCGCTCCTCCGAGGGACGGACGCCGCCCCGCCGTTCTTGGACCCCGCCTCCAGCGGACGACATCCAGACGAAAAGGGAACGAAAGGGCGCCATTCGGATGTGCAGGAGCCGAGCATCTTCCCCATGACGTCAAGACTGCCCGTCGCCTACCTCCTCACCAACTTTCCTCCCTTGATATCCCTCGCGCACGTAAAAGCCCTTCGGAGGTCCCCGTTCCTGGGCCTTTCCCTTCCTGCTCTTCCGTCAGGCCGCAAAAAAGAAAAGAAAAAAGAGGGAGATCCAAGTACAGAAAGAGAAAAGGAGGCAAACAAAAATAAATACCCACGAAGCCGTCCAGGCGCGGCCCTGGAAGGTGGGTTTTCCTAACCCTCCCCACCCAGATGTCGGACCGGTCGGAAGAGGTTAGGAGGGGGGGGGGGGGGGGGGGGGGGGGGGGGGGGGGGGGCTTATCGGGGGCTCGGGGACGGGCGTGCATCCATCACAGGCAGGCTGAATCCGCATGTGACCGCGCGGGTCATGTGCTCTACAGCCCCCCGTCATCCTCCACCTCCCCTACCTGCCTATGTCAGGAGGTACTCAACTAGGTACTCTACCATCTCTGTCGCTTCTCATGCTTGAGGAGGATCGCCCACGTGCAAACCCGACCGGGTTGACCGGCGTTTTCCGGACCCTCGGCGCCGCACGTCACGCCATCCCGTCTTCACCACAGCTCGTGTTCGCCATGCAAAACCGCCACGCGTGGAACGAACACTGGCGCTGGTAGGTGCCAACCCAACGACGGCGGCTTCCATCTCATCCAAAGGGTTTCGGGGGTTGTGGATGGCTGGACAAGGAGGAGCCGTCACGACACGGCATGGCAAAAAGAAGAAAAAACTTGAAACGCAGAGTGTTTAATAGAGGCAGGCAAATCAAGGAAAAAACATCACTTGGTCCATTACTTTCGACCCTATCCTATCTACCGTACCGAAGAGGAAGAAGAAAAAAAGGATAGAACAGCAGTCGCCAAAGAAGACGGATAGTGAGAAGGGCAAGAACATCAAACGGACAGAGAAGAACACGCAGATACCGTACGGTCTTGCCCGCCTCGTTGCCCATGTCGTCGTCCTCCCCCGCTGCCGTTCATGTTCATCGCAAAATACACGGTGCCCCAGCAAGACACGGCCTACGCAAACACACGCGCACACACGCAACATGCCGAGATAGCCTGGTATAGCCCCACTTGACGAGCATCCGACAGCTGGAACCTGCTGGATGCGTCAATACCCAAAAGTACAGTCTTGTACCGTGAGCAAACGTCGTAAGTCCCATTACAGAAGGTATCTTGTGTTGATTGCGTGTGCGATGCGGAGGTGGAGCTGGAACAATCCAAATCAACACTCGTCTATGCTTAGAACAAGTCTGGGAGCAGCCGTAGCGGGGAAGGAGAGAAAAGCAGACGGTGCAGCCTTTCTCTGAGCCGAGTCCGATCCCGACACATGTGCATTCCTCCCCCTTCGCCTATTCTGCCCAGCTGTCTCCCTCCGCCGAGAAAATCCGTAAAATGCCATAGAACCACAGGTAAAGGAAAAGCGGGCTTCGTAGAAATTAGGGCCGAGACGCTTAGCAGCAACCGCCGCCCGAGTTCGAGGAGACGCCGTGTCCGGGTCCGACCTGCACGGAGGGTTTCGTGTTGTTCGCGGTCGTGCTGCCCATGCGCTCCTTGATTTGGCGGGCCATGGTCAGGAAAGCCTGCTCGACGTTGCTGGCGTTCTTCGCAGAGGTCTCGAGGAAGGGATGCCCAGGCTGTCGGCGAACTCCTGTAGCGGGTGTCAGTACACGTCGTATAAAGGAAAGCGTGGGAGGGAGCGTGCTCATCGCAGAAGATGGCGGTGCTCTTCCCATAGGTGGGGGTTCCCTCTTACCTTGGCGACGGTGTACTCGACAACCTTCTTGTCGGACATATCGCTCTTGTTGCCGACAAGCAGCTTGTTGACGCCCTCGGTGGCGTATCTGTCAATCTCCTGGAGCCACTGCTTGACGTTGTTGAACGAGTCCATGTCGGTCACATCGTAGACGACGCAGATACCGTGGGCACCACGGTAGTAAGAGGAGGTGATGGTGCGGAAACGCTCCTGGCCAGCAGTATCCCACTGCACAAGAAACGACCCGTGTCAGTCTATGCGACAAACAGATATCGTCTGAGGATTCGGCAGAAGGGGTTCACTTACGATCTGGAGCTTCACCGTCTTTCCGTCGAGCTCTATCGTGCGGATTTTCTGTAGCCCAACGTCAGCAGCCGTTTGGGTCGGCGTCAGATCGGCGGAGGGGGGTAAAACATACAAAGTCGACACCGATGGTGGAGATGTAGGACTCGGTGTAGGTGTCGTCGGCGAAACGCAACAGAAGACAAGACTTTCCAACACCGGAGTCACCGATGAGGAGGAGCTTGAAGAGGTAGTCGTACCTGTAGTCGGGTTAGTATCGGTGTCGACGACGAGCGGGCAGCGTTGGCTTCGTCGTCTTCGCCGGGAAATGACGATGGCATCGAGAGGGCGGGATGGATGGAGGGGGAAACTCTGTCACAGATAGCAGGTCAGCTTGGTGGCGGCGGCTCCCGAGGCTATCCTCGTTTCGAAAGGCAAAAGAGGTAACGTACTACTCGGGGTTCATTGTGAAAGGCTGGGGAGGGGCTTCGATGAGAACTGGTAGAGGTCTTGTTGTGCGGCGGTTGGGAGGGGGGCGCGCGGGGCGATTATATGGGCGTTGGGTGTTGGGTGGTGATGGATTTCGGTGGTGTCGTGATGAGGTGTCGAAAGGAGCAACAAAGCCAAAAGCCAGGTCAAGTGAGGTAGGAGAGTCGAACGGAGTAAGGCAGGCTGCTACGTCAAGGTTCTAGCGCAGGAGGGCGTACCGATACCGCCAGTGCCAGGTGTGACGAGTACCTTGGCCAGGTACTTAGCAGTGCCAGTCGGACTTCTGATTAGTGCTCGGTGTCCTGTGCCAGAAGAAGTACTGCGTTTAGCGTGCGGCACCACCTGGCGCAAGGGAGCAAACGGGGCCCACCTTCCACCAGTCACCAGTGCTGACGAATGAAACCCTTAGAAGCGGGATGGTGATGCACGTGATACAGCACGTGACTTGATTGCGCGTCGGTCTGGACCTCCTGATGCTACCGACGTACCTACCTACCTATGTAGTCGCCCGCGACAGGAACTGCGTCCCAGATCTGCATTAGGTGTGGGGACTGTTCTGTGGCCGCTTTAACCTGAGCCGAAGGTGAGCAAAGGTGAGCAAAGGTGAGCAAAGGTGAGCAGAGGGTGTCCACCAGTGCGATAATTGCCCCCTTGGATGACCAAGAGGTACCTGGTTATGATTCTCTGCTTTCCCAGTCCCAGCCGTACCTATTCTTGGCATGTGGCTGCTTTATTTCCCATTATTTCATCCCTGTCTCTCTGTTCGGAGGTCCGTTTTGAGGAGCCAGTTATATCGATTGCTCACATGTCTTCTATTCCATGCATTTCCCAGCTTAACCGGGTGAAGTGACCAGTAGCCTAGTTTAACGAAATTCCAAGCACTTTAACGCGCCTAGATGGAGAATACTCTAGACCAGTAGAGAACAGTTTTTTAGTGACCGGTAAAGAGGAGGCAAGATTTTGCGGGGACTAATCGAGCATAGATCTGGTAGCCCCATTGCAAGAGGCCAACGGGCTTAAGACAACGAGACCAGTCATCCTCCAACGCAATATGTTTCCTACCAGTTACCAGGCTAAAAATTCATTTTGGGATACTGGTCAGCGCACCGCCGCCCCAGACGGGGGCCAATAGCACTCGAATAAGAATTAAGACTAGTCTCCAATATACACAATAAGGGCCGGTCGACTAGGGTATGCATAGCAAGTACTAAAGAAGTGCACCTTACTAATCGATATCGACAAATCAGTGTAGCTCTCTTAAGTGCTTCTAAAAGTCATAGAATAGTAAATCACAAGTTTATCTATTATATGCTAAAAATTATTTAGGAAATAATTACTTGTGTCTAAGACTATTCATAAGTATGTGTAATAGGGTCCTGCCAGTCGGCAACAGGTCGGCGACGTGGCGCCTATAGGTCATGTGTAGTGCAGTTCTGGCATGTAGTGCCAGAACTGGCGGATCTTTTGGCATTATGTCGGAACGGTCTATTGATGGGCGTAGCACACTACCTACCTCCTTACAGTATGATTCTAGTTCTTATTAGCCCCTTGCTTTTTAGCTATAATAGTCTGCTCTTGTATTTCAATCCTATTATTATAGGTCCTTTCTGTTGTAGAATGCATACGTGGGTGGGATATTCCTGGTTTAATGTCTATGTGTCTGTGAAGACGTTACCCCTCTTAGTATCTAGCCACAGTCTCCAGTGGCTTTTGGGTCCTGAACAACGCATATCTGTACATTTCGTTAGTCAAATTCATAAAACCTGTTTTCTCTGAATGCTAACCTTCTTCCAGTGTGACTCAGACCCTGTAAAGCGGCATACCCAATGGCGATCAACTCTATGCAGCATCTTGTTGGCAGGGCAGGCTTTTGCAGTGAGCGTATCATCTCTCACGCCACCCTTAGAACAACTTCGTACTTTTGTTAGCATATAACAACTCCCTGTTATTGATGCACTTACTAGCACCCGCCTTCTGCTTGGACACCTAGGGCAAGCAACATGCTAATAACTATGGAAGACTTCATATTAGAGAATATAGAAAATAAATAATGGTTACTCGTAAAAAGTACTGCTGATAGATATCAATAGGTGTAGTTGTGTAAGAAGGGTAGCAGACTGCAGCAAGAAAGAATCGAGCCTCTAAATACTTCTCTAGAGAGCATTGACTATTTTATTAAAGCAAGTACAAATTAAGGCTTTGACCTTTAAACAAGGCAATTTGACAGCCATTACAGCAAACCCTCCTTTGACTTTACGACGGTGAAATTGGTATTAACGGTATTTTGAATAGGCCAGCCCGAGAGATGGTGATTTCGGCATTACCGGTCAAGAACGGGATCGATAATCGGGCTGCCATGGTAGTTCCGCTCTTAAGGTTTAATTAAGAACAGACTGAATGCTCCTGAGCAGGGGTGCGGGAGTTGCCGTGTTACTAGGCTAGTCAGAGCCTTAAAAATCGTTTCGAAGCAGCTAGGTATTAAGCAAATAAACAACCGAATATTATTCCATCTACTACGTAGATAGATTAGAAACATAACAAAAAAGTAATATAAACAGATAATATAAACAGATAATATAATTAATATCATGTAATAGGGCAATATCCTACCTAAGGCTGTGGCGATGAGGTGACAGGGCATAAAGCAATGTTAACAGCAGTGGCTTGCGAGATCGCAAGCACTGGCGGATCTTCTGGTCTAGTGGGTTGGCCACCCATCAATGCTAGAAGGTCTATTGGCAACGACATCACTGTCAGCGTGTCTGTTACATATAAATATATATTATGATTAGTATTATTTCCTACACCTAGAGAGCTCGGGGCCTTTGGCCTTGTATTGTGTTATTGTTTACCGTCTTTGATATAGTAATGCTGGCCGTAGGAGCTCTGAAGGATAATTATTACTAGGAAGTTCTCTATAGATAGCTTTTAGTGAAAACTAAACGCAGATGCTATTATACACTACTGAGATACGTCATCCAGGCGGTTCTCTTGAGGTCGTCTAGGTACACAATAATAAGCAGACAGTTGGAAAAACACAATATAAGTATCATGCCCAATACTCAACACATACACCTATCGACTGATTCAGACCTCAGCTAGATGTGCTAACTTGGCGTGGTTGAGGTGATTTATATTCTGAGCAAGGGTGACGCGAGCCTGAGCAAGAGCGGCGATGCTGACTAACCTAGCTGAGATACTGCGGCCTCAGGTTTCGTGCACGCCTACCTAGATAGTCACCAGCGACAAGAATTCCGTCCCAAATCCGGATTAAGTGTGGGGCCTGATCTGTGGCCGCTTTAACCTGAGCGAAGCTGAGCAAAGGTGAGCCGAGGGTGAGCCGAGGGTGAGCCTAGGCTGGTCACCCTGAGCCCAGCCCTCGGCATTGTTACGGCTCTCGGGTAAACTTGCCATAAGCTAGCCTAAGAGCAGGGATAACCATGCTGCACTGCCCCTTATAAGCGCCCGCCTATAGGCAATGTGACTTTTTATTCTGTCTCTAGCGCCAACGTTCATGTTTTTTGCTAGCTCCAGGTGGCCCTGACAAATCATTCATGCACTTTCAAAGCGACTCCAAGCTGACTAAGGATTCTGTGGGCCAATCGTCTGCAAATGCCAACTGCTGACGCCAGCTAGATGTGGCCAGAGGCATCCAGATGTCAGGCTTTGGGTAGTCTTTTACTTGCCCAAGTACTGGTGTCTCAATATTACGAGACGTAAGTAACTAGTACTATAGGAACCGTGTAGGAATAAGCTACCAGGACCGTGGCTATTAGGTGTATTTAGTACTAGTTCCGTAACTAGGCTAAAGGATTATAATTATAATACTGGTAATTATTTGACATGATTCAGCGGTACTAGTGTCCAGGCTTCTTAAATAGCTTGTGACCAGTTTCTAGGCTTCTTACAATGGCCTAGGACTAGTTTCTAAGCTTCTTAACATGGCCTTGGGACTAGTTTCTAGGTCTATCCCATGTAAGATCACCTAGGTCCTGGCCATTTGAAAGGCCATGATACTGGTCTATAACGTTAGATATTCTCTTCTTACCAGTCCTAGCTGTTTGGATTCCTTATATTATTACTTTAAATCTAAGTCTTTCTGTAGCTTATACAGTAAAACAAGATAACCTCTATAGTGGTTTGTTCTTAGACTATTGTTGTAGCTGTCTATATCTAATATGTGCTGCCATGCTGCCCTCAAACGAGTAGAAAAGACCAGTAGCCTGGGTTAACGCGTGTCTGCTGCGCATCTGAATGCTGGCAGGGACTCCCTGACTGAATAACATCTGGTTTCTGGTGATCAGTAACTAACAGGCGCCTGGTTTCTGGTGACTAGTAACTAACAGGCGCCTGGTTTCTGGTGACTGGTAACTAGAGGAGTAAGATTTTTCAATACTGGTTAAGTATATAACCGATGGCCCTCTGGACTGGTACTATAGTAAGATGCTGCTAGATTAGAACAGTAAGACTGGTTACTAATTATGTAACATTTTGTGCTACTATTCACCAGACTAAACCCTCCATTGTACCGCCACCCAACGATGGGGACCAATCGCACCTGTTTAATTGTATGGGAATATGTAAATATATATAAAACTATAGTCTACTTGTTAGAATTGGACGGGCTGGTCTAGGTCTGTATAATGTTTTTAGTATTCCTAACTATTCTGTTATACGTATAGTTATATATAGACGTACTGTAGCTAACATCGTTAAGCTTGTCTGTAATACTAACTAAGGCGTTGTCTAAAAGCTTAAGCTGACGTAGGCGAATGCCACATATTATTATAAGAAAGTCTGCCTCTACATGAGAAATCTTAAGCTTACGTGGACAACAAAATAGTAAGGGATAATGATGCCGGTGACCAATGTTTAATCCTCTCCCAAGCGATGCCCGACTTTACTGCTGGTTTAAGCAAGCATCCCCCTCCCTTCAAAAGCCGCAGAATTGGCAAGATTCTTCGTACGGCTTTTCTTGCTTGCGACTTCCACTGGATCGAGTAACTCATAGTATAGCATTAAGGGACCAGTGCAGCCATAATATGGTATCATCCTATGTGCGGCTTGATCTCTCTGAGTCCTTGTTAATTTACACCTTGGTGTACTACTGTTAAAGTCTCGGTGGCCGCGTGGGCCATACAGGCAAAGTGCCGTTGGCCGCGTAGGACTCAGTGGGCTAATACACTGAATAAGGTGTTAGTACTACTATTAAAACACTGGCAGTATTTGCTAGATATAACTTCCTACCTGAATAGAGACACTTATTTGTACTAACTACTTGTAATACATACATACATACATACATACATCTATATATATATACTGACTCCTTATGTTACTTACACTGGCCCTTATTGCGTGATTCCATTCTCTAGTATTGATCCCTGGCAGTCAGGGAGAAAGAGCCTGCATGCTGCGAATCCCTACTGTCCAACAAGAAGAAGCTAATGACATCACTGGGCTAGAGAAGAAAGAATTAGAAGAACAACTTATACAGAGTATGTCGATTGCCTGGATACCCGGAGAAATGGAGCAACATAGAACATGAATATGTCGATGCAAACTTGAGAGTTAGAGAGCTCCTAAAAGTCGTCTGACGTGAACAGCATAGCTAATTGTAAATACACTTGCCTTGAATTATTATACTAGGTCAGCTGTCCATTACTATTGGTCGTTTGATAGTAGTAAAGGGAATCCTAACTATATTACAAAATCACCTAGTCGCCTTAGCTACGGTTGAGTGCTGTGGGTGAAGGCTTATACTGGAGCGGAGTCTAGGTGCGCCGGCCAGCTAGTGTATTGGCCTTCAAACAGTTTCCCATTTCTATTGGCCGTTGCTTTTCCTTTATTGCGACTAGAGATATTCATTAATCTTCTATAGGGGGAAAAATATATAGTAAAATATACGCTATTGGTATCGTTGTACGCAAAAGATACAAACTTGTGTATAGCTGGGGCTTATCTAGGTTAGCATAGGGGCTGAGTGGCCAAGAGTATTAGCGGCATAGAAATAAATGATGTATAACTATGATGATAAAAACTTATAAGGCGTCACGTAGGAAGTTAAAGTAGAAATCTGCCTCACATTATAACCCTAGCTTTCTAAATATCTTAATAGTGCACTTAGCAATCTTGTGGTTAGATTTACCAAACTGCTACTAGCTTAAGTATAGTTTAACATTAGGAAGCGTTTAACCTAGAGCCACCTTAAAACTAGGGGTTAACACGCCGCGGGTTAAGCTCGCATTATTTTTGGGCTTGTGATAGTTATTAGGAAGGGGGTCTCCTCTATGACAACGCATAAGATCCTAGATAGAGTGTAAGATTTTAAGCCCTTTTATACGCTCTTCGTTGATAACCTAGCCTCCTAGGGTGTAGATATTCTTGACAGTTTCCTAGGAGTTAGCTTTAGAGACAATGCTATATAGCTAAAGGTGGAGGGTGTTAGTAAGAAACGATTCTAGTGTCCGTGGACTATTAGAGTGGAACGACTTAGAAAAATAGTATACCTTGACTCGTGTAGTTGGCAGGTTTGGGTCGGCAGCGTCTAAGCCGATTATGATGAGTTCCAGTTATTCTACGTTAAGCTTTATAACATATCGCTCTAGTATATCTATAGCCTTAGTGAAGTCGTGGCTATCTTTGGCTAATGCCCTAATGCTACTAATAACGATTTCGTTTTTGGTTCTTCCCGTGGCTAGTTTCTTAGCTTGAGGGTTATAATAGAGCTTTAGCTTCTTTATAGGGCTAACGAGGTCCTAAGCGATGGTAATGTTAGGTATTAGCGTGTGTAGATAGAGCGGCACTATAGCCTTGACTTTGGCGACTTCCTGCGGGTTATAGACGAACAACGATTTCGCTAAGGCATTAAATAAGGTCAAGTCTGGCTTATAAGACGTTTTAATAGCGGTTTAAAGCTCATTGACGAAGGTTTAGCTATTAAAGACATTATGTGGTCGCGTTATACTGCTACAGACTATAGGCTTTGTTTTAGAGCACTAGTTAATGCTAATGTAGCACGGGCTTGAATCATGAGTGAAAATTAGGTCTAGATTTCCCTCTGAGGGTTGCGGGCTAAATATGGGCGTTACTTGGGTAGCATACTAGGCTCTGTGGCTTTCTTGTTCCTCTAGCGTGTATCTCCCGGCGTACGCCAACATGGAAGACAGTGCGGGCTTAATAAACCGCTACTAATACTACTGATTGGGGTTTAGGTTGTAACTGCCGCTTGAAATCCCCCCTATGATGTGATGATTCTACGTCGCTAGAAAAGATTCGTGGGCGGACCGGATAAGGGTGTATGTATTACGGATTGTGCTTACTGTTTCTATGTTAAATAATATGTTGGCTTGGACCCTAAGCAAAGGCTGACTATAATCTATGACGTTTAGAGTTAGCTTTCGTTTGATCTCCTATCTAAATGACACAGCCGGCCCAGAGGCGTGTGCACAACACAACCATGATTGTTGTATTCGGCGGGAAGTTACATATTCCGGTTTACATTTCAACTTACCCCCTCAGCCTATGCCGTTGTTGCGATAAAACATGCGATGTATGTTGCGGTAAACTCAAAAGGTATAGAGTTTAGCTTCTCGTACCATCCAGAGCAGAAACAATGCATACACCCATGAATCGTAACATTTAGGCTACTAGCTAGAACCCAAGGAACCATCTGACGAGGTACCATGCCACCTAATCATTGAAAGTGAGTTTAAAAGATTCATTTCAGTACGGATGAGGCCGGAAAAATGAAGTAAAACTGTGTCCGAAGTATATACTGCAGTTTTTATTAGTAGCACCGAGATACTCTTTAATCGCCAGCTTCCTTTATGCTAACTGAAGACAGGAACGTCGACTGCTGAGTAGAACTTGGAATGGCATCCGTTTTTCAACACTTCACTTTGAGCGCTGACGATAGCTAGTATCGATAAGATACACCAAAAGTCAGACGCACTTAGGAAGATTGTACTTGTAGGCAATGACTCTGTAGAGAATCTGTCGAAGGGCGTCGACGAACTAAGCATTTGATTTATTGTGCCACGCAGAAGCCAGACTGTTGGTCCTACATGGAGGGCCAGCTTAGTCTCGCGGCTTCGTGGTGAGAGGACTTATATGACGCCACTCAGCCTTCGACCCTATAGCAAACAAATTTTATAGTATTACTCTCTGTAGGTTCGAATGGTGTCCGTTTTTACCGTACTATCCTCAACTGAATAAATCAATTCGCTTTGATTATACCGCATGGAGCACAAATCTTTTCCTCTTTGGCACAAGCTTTCAATGTTTAGGAGAGCCAGAACCTGCTGTTACGTCTGTTTCAAACGTCTATCATTGGCTGCGATTGTATCAATAAGCTAGATACTATACTACTCTCTCCAACCTTGGCCTGTGTGGGGAAGATCGAGAGAACTGAAGTGTGTTTCCAAGAGGAAGAGACACATATATGCTCGTAACCATATGTGCCTGTCAAAATGAAATGCTTTTATTGAAGTTTGCCAGAATGCTTTATAGGAAAGCTTGCCATATTCTATAGCACAACAGAGAACCCCTATCACATGTATTAATAGTTACAGATAGTAGAACCGGTCAAATGTCAGGTATACAGGCATCAGTCGGCCGGCTGATAATCAAGCTCTCACAGCCATACGTTATTTTAAAGGTATCCTTAAATATCTTTTCTTCTTCAATACTCGGGGTATAGAGGGTGTTTTTCGTCCATCGGAAAACCTCCCGCAAGACCGCATAGGACATCCCGCACGGCATTCCTAGCAGATACTACAAACATATCAGAAAGCATTCGCCACCGAGAACGCAGCTCTTACCGAGGATCAGCATGTCCCCCATCTTCTCGACCGCATCTGGCGCTATTTAACCAAACAAATGATATGCTTCGCCCCACAAGCTCGCCGTAAGGTCAGGGCTGCCGACATACAGCCGCGCCCTCGTGCCGAATTCCTTTACTCAAGTCGGTTCCCCATGGGAGCGACCGATGCCGCCGTCGATAGGTTAAGCGACCAGCCGCTTGGCATCAGACGTGCTCAAAACATGCGTCGTGGCGCTTGTAGTTATCTGCTTGTCGCTGGCACAACCCGGCGCCGGCGTCTGGAGATCTCCGGCAGACAAGCCCTGTGCTGGCACATCCAGATAGATGGAAATCTCCAGGATCTATTCGCAACGCAGTCAACCACGTCGATAGATACCCATTCGAAAGTCTACGTACACATACATAGCCATTATCCAGTGTGTCATCGTTCAATATAGGGTTCAGGATGGACTCAGCCGCGTGCACAATGCCTGGTGTAGTCAGTCGATTCCAAAGGCGGCCGCCCCGACTCAGTACCCATGTCTAACTTACCTAGATTAATTACCTGCCAAATAAGGTGAATCTTCCGCGTGCGACCTCTGCAGTGGTTGTATCCATAGGCGAGCTTCTTCAGGTATGAGGCCTGAGCTGCGATCCCGTGGTCTGTGGCGACCATAAGTACCGCTTCGTAGTCCCACACCGGCACGCTGACGCCGTGTGGCCCGGATAAAAAGACCAGTCGTGGAACAGCGTGCTCGTGAGAATATTGAATGAGGCTCGCAGTGAATCCCCGTCGGGGTTCAATAAAAAGATCAATGATATCCTGTTCCGCCTCACGAAGTCACGACGAAGGGATGGCTCTCGAACAGCCGGACTCTCGGCATCCACAACAACAGGTACTGGCCCGCCTCAAACGAAAGTTGCCTCGACAGCTAGACCGAGACGCGCACGGCTCCGGTAACGTAATGGATGTAGGCTCTGCCAAAGGTTCGTCCCATCGTCTTATTACAAAATGCCGTCAGGCCCACTTACGACAAGTTTGTCAGCGCTACCACACCAAGGTAGACATACACCCATAGCTAGGAACGTCCTGCCATCGATTACAGATAGAACGCAATCCCCACCGCTACCAAAGAAGAAAGCGCATAGTAGGTTCTCAGACATAGCTCGTAAATACGGCGCCGGAAAAAGGGGAGAAAGGACACTGTCGCCGCTGCCACCATAGCAATAGAGCCCTATGAGATAATGGTCAGAGAACGACGATCTAACAGTAAAGACAATTACGCTACCGTGAGTGTAAGGAGTTCGGTGACACTCTCAGAGGCTTAGACCTAGGATTTATCGTTCTGCATGGCGCTAACGATATGGACCACCAAAAGCATCGTTGCTACGCGACCCTGCCACCTATGAATTGCCGCAAAGCATCGAAAAGGGACGGCAAGTATATCTGCGGTAAAATCAAGCAGGTTCCAGCAAAGAGAAATAGCGTGTTAAGGAGGGTCAGGTTCCCCGAACGGAAGAGAAGGGTTGACGGTCAGAACGCCAGGCAGAACACGTTCACGCCCAGGTAAGTGATTAGGATAAGCAAGGATACAGCGTTCCAAGGACCGAACAAAAAGTGGCAATAAACAAGAAGCCGATATACCAAATGTTTCTCTAGAAGGTGGGCCAGTCGTTTTCGAACTGTGCTCATACGAGACAGGACGTTTACAAAAGCTAGACCAACAAGCATGCCCGCAAGGCAGATTACATACAAGGTGGCAACCCAATCCATGAAGTACTTATAACCAAGAGAATCGAGAACCACAAGAAACGGTCATAGGAGTGATACAGTAGATAAGTGCTGTACGAGTAAAGAGTGAAACAGCGAGGTACTGCAGTGAATATTACGTAACAGGCCTATAGAGGACACATAAATATGCAGAATTGGCTTTCTACTGTATAAAGAGTAAGAAGTCGCTGGCAGAAGCTGAATTTAGTGCCGATATTGCCTTAGCCCCAAATATATACTCTCTCGGGAAAACCGCCACGCATGCCACACTGACTAGACCAAGGAGACATTCGGTATCGCGATGTCTAACAAGCGGGTGCTATAGGTATCGGTTAGCAACATATCGGGAGCCCAGCGACCAAGGTCGTCGATGCCTGGCGCCTCCTTAAAGTACTTTTACATAAGAAGCTAAATTATCCAAATGAGGGCTGTAAAATGATAGCGGCTGTAGCCTTAAAGCGGTTAACAAAGCGGCTGGTTAGCTACTCAATGCGATGCGTAGCAAGTTCACATACAAGGCCGATTATAACCCTCCACAGCTGCCGCATCTCTCTAAGGTCGCAAAAGAGCACCATGTTCTTCTGCCGCAAGAGAGCGATGGCCGTATCGTATTGCTCATCAGCCTGCATCGTAAGCCTTTACAGGAGGTCGTCAAGGTCGAACGTGTCGGAGTAAACGCTGGATGTGTGCGCGGTTCCATCGTTGTTGCTGCATTTTTCTCATTTGGTCGCGGTCTGGTTAAGTACCCCAGGGGCATCTACTTTTGGCCCAATGACCATCATTAAGTAGAACCAGTCACCCATCTGGTGGATTTCAGAGGTCTTGGCGATTGGATTGCCAATATCCGACGGCTACGATGCTGGCGAAACGGCGAAAGTCATTGTTGTGATACGCGTAAGGTCGTGCCATCTCAAGACTTGTAATACTGGTCTGCTAGCTAGGATGGTTGGGCTGGCTGGATGATGCCCTAGATACTAAGGGGTTGGATAGAGGGCGGCGTATGGAGATAGGCCATAATCCAGCCCCTTTCCAGCCAGCCCTTATATTCTGGCTGGTTATTGCTGCATCGCGGGCATCCAAATAACAGGCTGGAAATGCCCTTTTGCCAGCAACTGTTGGATCCGTTACTATATCATCCATAGATCTAATCCGGGTCCTATAGGCATTCTTTAATGGGCTGAAGACAGCCATATCTAGAGGCTGGAAGACTGCAGAGGAGTGCAGCAGTAGATATAACAGCCATATATGATGCTGCCAGCATTTCCACATAAAGTCAGTGGTTATATAGCTGTGATGCCCATCTAGAACCAACAGTCTGGCTGCCCCTGGTTAGGTAGGCTAGGTATATAGGATAAAGACCTTCTCCAGCCATTATCAGAGTATGTAAAGTACCACCCATCATATCTAGATAGGTTAGATAAAAACCACTAGTTCTAAAGGGACTTACCCTTATATCACCAATAGGGGTATAGATCGCCCATCAGCAGACACACGTTCCAACAGTAAGATCCATACCCTAGATTCAGGCTGTTTCTTTTAGATATATCTAGATGCGGCAGAGCCCAACTCTAGCCCATTAGCCCCTTTACCCTCCATAAGGCCAGTTTCATCCATATTCCATCAGTAAGATAGATAGATACCCTTAATCTCAGGGATATTATCTAGACGATTAGAAAAAACCCTGGATAACCTCTGGATCATGGGCTCTATATCGCCTGGCATCCATTGCTCTAGATCGCTTGGTTCGGATTAATGGGTTTCGCCGCAGGAATCGCCCTATCCACTTCCTCCCTAGAGGCCGCTGCCGATTACCCATCATACGCTCTACCAGTCCCTTCACTTGCCCATAGGAAAAGGGATAGCCAAGAGCTTGTTAGGTTAATATATAGGCAACCAGATTATCCTCCTGGGACTAGGTTAAACGCTACATATCAGCAAAGGCAGCATTTCTGCTTTGCTTACCCCTTTTTAACCGATAGTAAAGGGTATAGTATGGGATACCCTATTGACGGGCAGCCTTACTGATAGGGCACTTATCTCCTATATCATGAAACGCCCGTTAGAGCTCAAATTCGGTATATTGCTTCATAGTGGGATGATAAAGGTATTCTGAAAAAATGGCGTTGTTTGGATGCAAATGGATAATGTTGTGATAGTTTGAAAAAGGTGGTGATGTTGATGGAAGGGGATAGATGTGGCATTTTCGGCATTTGCGGAAGTGGGGGTTTTGCGTGAGTGGGGTGGGTGGGTTAACTAAGAAACAGTTCATACGAGTCTAAGAGGATACAGACAAGAAAAACAGACAAGTCGAGCGCCAGGGGGAGACTAGAGGTATACAGAACCGCACACAGTAGCAAGCACCAATAGAGCTAAAGTAGGAAGACATAATAAAGGAAATCTAAAGGTAAGAAAGAAAATAGCTAGGAAAAGAGGCAGCAGAAAGAGACTCTTCAACACAGAGATTAAGATAAAGGATAGATAGTGCAGCGAGGAATTTAGAAACAGCTGGCCTTAGTTCAACAACAGGGCGAAGTGGGGCGTCATGACTCGTCATCAGCACGTCAGCTGTTAGCCAAACCTTGCTTTCCGGGTATAGCTACTAGTTAAGGCGGCTAAAACCAAGCAGGACAAAATCAATTAATTAATCTATATATGCTGTGCTGCCTACAGCTCAGGCGTGCTCCGGTGGGTCTTACTTGTCACGAGCGGGTCAGGGCAACCAACTTTGGCACAAAGCAAAAGCTTCGCTCATGATGCTCCTGCATCATTATCCCCTGTTCTGCACTATATAGTTACGCCGGCCAGCACCCCAACTGGTGGGGTCGTAACATTACTGATTACTTGTTAGGTCGTAACAGTATAGTTTTTGCACCTTTCCTTAGTCTTAATAGCTAGTAGTCTAGAAGCTTTCTTAATATATTAACTAGTACTAAGGCTATATAAATAATATTCTTACCTTTCTAACTCCCATTAACTACTTTATGCCCTCATACTATATATCTATCTAATCTCTAATATATACTATCTGTTACTTTAAGTATATTTTATTATAAGAGCTTTTACTAATTAGAATGCAATTCACACTATAACAGGGGACTTAGAAATAGGGGTATAAGTTTATAAGATACTTATACCTCTTATTATATAGAATAATATGTATACTTACTAAGCTTTATAGGCGTTCTTTGCTACTAGATTGGATTCCCGGCGTTAGGTACTACCACTACTTATACTATTACTACACGCAACTGTTGCTTGTTTCTATACCCAAGGCATTTTCTTTTCGTTACCCACCTGGGTTTGTCGTAATTATGTGGTCGCCTATCTACTATGCCCTACTGCTAGTCCTGGTGGTCTCGTCGTACGGAGCCCCCCAGGCTAGCGCACCCATATACCAGCACTACAACATCGGGAGCGCTAAGGCCTACTATTTTTACACTACTGAAAACTAAGCCGAGGACAAGCACATCCATCGCAGCGCAAAGATCTAGTCTATTATAAAGAAGATACACCCAAACAGCCTATTTACAGCCATCGTTATACCAAAGATGGCTATAAGTATTGTTAGGGAGCGGGATGGTAGTATAGTTATCCCTAGTTACTTTATTAAAAATATAAAGCTAGACAAGGATTATATATTTATTAATAGTAGCTTCTTTATTAAGCTAGCCTAAGACAATCTGTATGCAAACGCAGACAAGGATCTCTAGCTTAACGTGGACTAGCTACTACTCTTATAGGTAGAGATTATATATATAGGGTACTAGACAATTAGTTAGTCTTCTATTAAACCTAGTTATATTAAACCCCCTAAGTTAGATTAGCCCTAGTACTATAAGCTTACTAGTAATAATAGGAGCTACTTTTATATAACGCTATTACTTAAAGGTAACAACTTATTAGACTATACTAAGCACTAATAGCTATACTATTTTCTTAATAAATACTAAAAATATTGCTTACTAGAGTCTAGTACACTAGGTAGCCTAGCTAATTTAAACTAGCTAAACGAGTAGGCTACCGTAATAGAGCTACCCAATAAGACCTATGTAGTCTTTGTATATAATTTAGGCTACCCTAACAGCCTCTAAATACATAAGTAGTAAGAACTTCTTAATACGTTTATATATAAGTTTTTTAGTAAGGGCGTTAGAGCGTTAATATTTATATTAAACCTTAATAGCGGTAGGAGTATTTATATTAGCTAGGTATATAACTATAAGTATAAGGTACTAGCCTTAGGCGGCGCTTAGGGGAAGCTACCTACGCTTCCTTACTTACCTCCCTTTAGTAAGAGGTACTAACCTATTGCGACTATAGTGAAGTTTAAGCTCTAGTAAAGGGATAGAACAGTAGATAGAGGAAGTATTTAGAATCCATAAATCGCAATAATACGAGTTTATAAAGAGGAGACGTCTGGCAGCTATCCTCCTCTAGATCCTAGGGAATCCGCAGGGTATACCTGAACATGTCAAGGGTCCCCACTTCTAGATCCTAGACCTTGCGAGTGTAGGCGCTATTCTCGCCTAGGTTAGATCCTAGGGTGTATTTTCGTCTTCTTATGTATTAATATCTATCTTTAGAACAAGGAAACATATTTTGCCTAAGTAGAAAACACAATAAACATCAATCAACAACTTATCCCTTTTTAGACGGCATTATTTACTTCCTAGCTAGGGTAGGTACAGGGAGCATAACACTATAGATAGGTGTCTACTAGCCTCTGTAGAGACAGGCACAGGGGTCGCGGCCTACTCCGGTGCATCCAACCTGCCTATACCTACTCTGTCTAAATTAGGAAGGTATTAAGTTAGGGTAAATATTATCTAGGAATATTTAGACTTCATAGTAATTTAATACTATACGGCGTAGCCGGTCCTCTAGTAATTTACTTATAATATATTCTCTAAATACCTTCTAAGTATCTATATAAGCTACTCTTACAACCCTTAACTACTTAACTAATTACTAAGTAACTAACAGACTAGTAAGCTAACTATACTATTAACTAAGTATTAATCCTAGCTATACTTTAAGTAGAAACCCTACTATTAAATACCTAACTATAATATAGTACTACTAAAATTTTGCCTATAATAATATTATAGCTTTACTAATTAATTATAGTAGTAGATTTATATAAGCCTTATCATAGTTACGTAAAGTTAACAAGACCTTGGATTTTAAATAAATTAGCCTAGAGTAAAGTTATTACTAGTAGTAAATTAATTAAAAAGTTAAAGCTTTACTATATTACGTAACTATGTATTGCCTAAATTAATCTGGTAGTATAAATTAGTGTCCAGCTTAGTATACTACCTATATAACTAGGTATGGACTTACTATTACTACTTATGCTCTCCTCTATAATCCTATTAACATACTATCTGTCAGAATGCTAAATCCTTAGATTCATGTATACAGGGATGCTGAATTAGGTAGAGTATTAACCTAGAGAACCTTCTTAAAACCCCTAGTCAGTGTAAATTATTATTAGTTTATCTACTTACAGTGTTATAGTAGGCGTTATTAAAAATAAAACTTAATACTATTTATTAGTAAAAACCGTCTATCTAGGTATATGTCTATATAAGTCAATTGTTGTCTTAAACCAGGTGAGCAGTAGTAAATTTACAGTAGTCATAATATTTAGTATTTAAAATCAGACTAATAGTTTTAATCTTCCTTCTCTTATTAGCCTTAGGCTTTAGGTAAGTCCTTACAAATCTTACCAACCCATATATGTTTATTAGTCTTTAATATTAATAATATAAAAGCAGTTCTATTCATAGTCAGAACCTTAAACCTAAACCACATAGAGATAACGCTAAGCCAATCTCCCATTTTTGGGGCTCAATGTCCCCCTTTTTCCCAGTACCATCAGAGATTAACCCCACGACGCCCTCCAGCTACAAGATAACATTTATATAGATCCTAGAACGTCATAGCGCACAAACCCCTAGCGCTAGGAATACAAGGGCGTATAAGGCGCTTATTAACTATATCTACGCTATTGTTACTTACTATAGTAAGGGCTTTAAGTTTATTAAGATATATAAATATTACCTTAATTTAGGCTAGCTTACACCCTTTAGCTAGCAGGAGTGTTTTAACTCTAGAATGTTATTTTATAGACGCTACAAGGCGCTTACTACTAAAAATAATCTATTTATTAGAGTTAACAGCTAAGACTACGTAATTAAGTCTGGTTATAAATAGGCCTAAGGTTTCTATCTTTCTAAGAAAGCTAATAGCCACAGGCCAATTACTAAAAGCTAAATTAAAAGGCTTATCTATATTCTTCTTTTAAAAGATAGCTTTAATAACACACTAAATAAGGGTAGGTGTCCCGCCTTTAATAAGGACTACGCTACTCTTAGCAAGTAAGCGTAGGCTCTGTGGCTTAAGAAATTTATATAACTAATTATAAACTAGCTTAATAAGAGGCTACCTAGGGTAAATCTAACGTATATTAATATTATCTACTTAATATAGCTATACCTAATAAACATATTAATTAATAGTATTTAGTTATAGTTTTATAACCTCTTTACACTAGAGGAGTAGAAGGACTATAAATACTATAATATATTAGCTAGATACTATAGCTTTTATATAGGGTACCCACTAGGACTAATATAGGGGGTAAGCTTTACTAATAAGCTTATTATATAATTAACGTAGTAGCTAGTAGTAGATAATATGTCTACTAATTTAACACTAACTAAAGACCCTAAGGAATTCCTACTTAATAGAAATTTATATACTAACTTTAGTTATAATAGTATAATGGTGTTTATCTATAGAGCACTAGGGTTATATAATGCACTGTAACTACTGAGTAAGACAAGGAGGATGTTGACTACAGAGATAGGGGGATTTACAGCTAGTTAGATAGTACTATTTAGAGGATGTATGTATATAGAGAAGATGAAGTGTAACGATATAGATGAGGAAATAGTTTGGGTTTTAGTTAATGACTAGGTGATACCGCTGTCTAGGTGTGGTGCTAACAGGTTTGGCCGGTGTAAGCTAGGGCGATTTGTAGAGAGATTGGGTTTTGCGAGGCGTGGAGGACTCTAGCATAAATGTTTTGACTAATACTCTCTGAACATGCCGTAATGCCTTTATAGAATTACGGAACTCTATTAGAGATTTCTCTTAAGCCTAGAATATTAATTCCTCCGCAGATTTGGCTATAGGTTTTGTTGAGCTGTACTAAAAGGAGGGTTATACTGGGGTCCACTTGTCCCAGCGTCCTGACCAGGTCTGTAGGGAGTGGAGTGAAATCAAAAGTCGCATTGGCCATAGTGCTTCTATAGGTACGTAGAGTAATGCGGTTTGTGTAGTGTGCTGTACTATAGAGAAGGTATGAGGTGGCGGGAACTGAGTAGTTTTCTTCTTGTTGTTGCCTTTACGTCGCGAATAATAGGAGGGCGTGATGGAATGGGACATATATGCAATGCATCCCGCTTGTTCCACAACTAGAACCATGAGCTGAACAATCTGCCACTGTATGGGAACACTCAGGCGCCTGTTGTTTGTCCTGTCCGTCATGAAAATACGAGGGTGCCAAGACCCTTCCACGACAATGAAGAGCACCGTTGGCCCTTTTTGGTTTTAAGAACAACGGTATTGTAATGCAAATATTACCTAAAGGCCTGTCGATTCAGACTCCCAAAGACAATACAGCTATTCTTGCATAAAGACACGTTGTCATCCAAAGTCCATTGACATAGACTCGCAAGGACAACAACGCATCAAAGACTGTGGTCTTTGCAGGAGACTCAGTCTTTCTAATACCACTCAACTATCAGCAAGCTGCGGGTCGTACTGGCCGTCGTGGCTTTGATCTTCTCGGCAATGTCGTGTTCCACGGCATCCCTGAACACCGCGCCAGGGAACTCATCTCGTCACGTCTTCCAGATCTGAGAGGGCAATTCCCCATATTCGTAACCTTAATTCTTCAACTATTCGCACTCCTTCATGGCACGAAAGACTCCGAATATACTGTCAAAGCAGTTGAGTCTTTGCTCACCCAAATACGTCTTTTTCTTGGAGGGGCAGCCTCAAAGATAACTATCATACATCACTTGCGATTCTTGATTGAGTATCTCCGACGCCAGCACTTGCTCCTCCCACATAAGTCACGGCTCTCCGCGGCGACTAAGTACTCGTGAGCGGTGCGGTGTCTTAGTATGAGGCGGGACCGTCCGTCGACCTGAAGTAATGCTCCGCATAGTTGGACCGGGTCATAACGATCGGACGCCATGGGCTCGTATCGCGTGATGGCCTCACAAACTTGCGCGATCGTAAGGGGATAACGGGCATAAGCAACCAATGGCAATATGCGTTTCGCATGTGCCCGTTTGCTAGCTGCCCAATCGGCACTCATGTCTGCTTCAACCTCTTTCCAGTACTGTCTGGTATCTGGCTGACTTATCGTGACGTTGTCAGGGCTGGTTAAGGGGCGGTTCTTGCCGCGTAGAATACGTCGGACGATTCTGTTGACTTCAAGAAAGTTGCCTTGGCCTTCCAGCACGGTCTGATCGGTCAGATGTTCGTGGAGCGCGCCAAGCTTGGTCCGTACTAGGGGTCTCATAGCTGCCTTTTGTGCATCCGTTGCATCCTTGTCCAGCCGCAGAACCCGAACCTGCAAGGAAGCACCCAGCTGCTTGCATACGCGAGATAGAGTTGGCGTGACACGGCTGGCAATGACAACCCGGATGGGAATAGAAGACAGGGATGGGTTAGTTAAACCTGAAAGGAACGCTTCCCCAGATCCACAAATATCCAGACCATCGACGATCCAGTACATAGGGTTCTCCCGATCGGGTAAAAGTCTTGGAAGCTCGTCGGTGAACAGTTTGGTCCAGATTAGGTCCTAGGTATTGCTCGAGGCTAAGGCAGCGTTTATAGTATTACCGTTGCCTTGATATTAATTCTTATAACGAGACGCAGCAGTATCCTACCTAGATAACGTATATCTATTTACACCTTGCATTACGCCAGCGGTGTTCTATATTCTCGCAGTAAGCGGCAGGCAATACAGATAAACTAAGTAAGACCCGGTAGTAATGATTGCCAAGGAGTAACGGACAAGTAGGAGGTAGGTATCAAAGAGTTAGAGGTACGTAGTACCATGTGAGGAATACGCGATGGCTTTGCTGATATTTAAGTTTGTGGAGCTTACGTACGATCGAATAGATGGCTACAACATATTTCGCTGATGTTCTAACATTTATATTGCTTGGGTGATTGTTGGTGGTCCTTAAGACTACAATGATCATCAAGACCTTATTATCTCTTCACTCTTTCTCCCGTCACTTCCCTTGACCTTACATATCCTTGTCTTCACTTTGTTTCCGTTCTTTTAGCAATTTACAACTCTTGCCACGGTCTAAGGCTCTATCTAACGACTTGTTGTTGGCGGAGTTTTAATAGTCTGGCAACTTGCCGCCTCCTGTCTGTTCTGTGACATGACCATTATTCAAATCGTATGGATCCTGAGGCTCCTGAAAAGCTCCATAATTTGGACGACACTCTGTTCGCTCTGAGGTGACACGGCGAGCGCTGGAACGACAGATCTACGGTGCGTTCAGGAGATCATGAGATTATGTACAGTGACGTCCATGAGTCCTGGGTTTTTTACTTTAGAGAATAAGCATAGGATGTCGATATATACTTTTGTTACAGAGCACTAAGAGGGTTTTAAGGATTATAATCACTCGCCGTTAAGAAGAAATTCAAGAATACAGAATGCCTGATATCCCCTTTCCCAAGGATGAGGCGCACAGGCCACAGCCTCCAGTTGCTGCGGGTTATGGCCCGTGCACGCTAGACCTCACTTCTGCGGATGTGCCTCGCAAATGCGATCTTTCTTAAAGCAGTTACCATAGTGAATAGTGATTTCAGCGCCATCGTAAATATCCCTTATCGCCTTAACTGCTGTCACATACCTCCTAATCGCCCTTACATGTACCAATCCTACAGAGGGAATATAGGATTAGTTTAGCAACCAGAAGCAGTTACTTACCTCAGCTTAACAAATCTAACAGACCACAGGCTTATTAAGTAGGTCTAGATCCTTAATATAAGGCTTATACTTAGAACCTTGCGGACTATGGCCCAGTACCGCGTGAGTGTAGAGCTTCTGCCAACAACGACTTTCACTTCGACTAGCCAGCCAATTCGCAAGCGAACAGCATCTCCGTTGCACGACTTTAACAGTCAATAGGCACGTGACTTTCAAGTTTCGAAACAAGGTTTGATATTGCACTTTGGGGCTTTTGGTGACCCCTCATAGAGAAAGAAAAGGCATAGCAGACCTTCATATCCCTCACAGAGACAACCCTATTTGTCGACCACCAGTTCCATGCAAATGACGTTTTCATACTCACAAGGAAGCGTAGGCGGCGATATTCCACGTGTCATTTATGCTTCTGGGCATTCGCACGCGATCAGTTCCCTGGTCTACACACATTCACGGCAGTTCGGAAGGAGTGACTTCACATGCCTTCCCGGGAACTAATTATTATCGACGCTGAGGGTAACGGTGGAATTGCTCTATGTGTGGAAGATATCTACAAGATGAGGCTTATATCATGTCATTCCCTGACAGTCCTAAGGTGTTTCTCCTAACCGTGGATGATGATGAATTTGAAGCGGGAAACCGAATGGACGAGAGTCATTTGGGGAAGGGCGTAAGACCGGATCCGGTGTCAGAAGAGCCGATATGGATCGGAAGGTTAGCGACAGGGTCGTAGTTTGAAGCTGTCGTCGCCATCATCGTCGGTGCGTGCCACTCTCTCCAACTGTTCTCGATTTGCGTGGAGGGTAGCTGCATCAAAGGGCCCTCAAACTCAACCATGGGGCCGCCCCAGGCGTTGTATATGTCCGAGGGTCCATACATGCCCGAGCCAGATGTCGGGAGCTGGTAGGTGATGGCGAGATCGCTCAGCGTCTGGTACAGTGCTTTTTCATGGTACTGGGTCATCTGCATGTGGTACTCCAGGACCGGAGGCTGCGGTACGTTCGTCAAGATCGATTGCGGTATGTGGACCTGCCGTCGGTGGTATGGGACCATACCCAACTGCTGCTGCTGCTCATCGACTTGGCAGGATTCAGAATGGGTTTTTTGGTGTTTCTTCATGTAGTGTTTTTGCGTGAATGACTTAGTACATTCAGGGTATATGTAGTGGCGCTCGTCGCTGTGGACATTTAGGTGCTGTACCATGTGGTCTTCTCGCTTGAATTCCTTGCTGCATCTGAAGCATTTATAAGGGCGCTTGTTGCTGTGGGTGACCAGGTGTCTGTTCATGTGGTCTTGTCGATGAAATTTCTTGTTGCATATATGGCATGTGTAGGGGCACTTGTCGTTGTGGGTGACTAGGTGTCCATCCAAGTATTGTTTTCGTTTAAACGCCTTGCTACATTGAGTGCATTTGTAGGGGCGCTCGTCGTTGTGGGTGACTAGGTGTCCAACCAAGTATTGTTGTTGTTTAAACGCCTTGCCACATTGAGTGCATGTGTAGGGGCGCTCGTCGTTGTGGGTGACTAGGTGTCTATCCAAGTTTCGTCGTTGTTTAAACGCCTTGACACATTGAGTGCATTTGTAGGGGCGCTCGTCGTTGTGGGTGACTAGGTGTCCAACCAAGTTTCGTTGTTGTTTAAACGCCTTGCCACATTGAGTGCATTTGTAGGGGCGCTCGTCGTTGTGGGTGACTAGGTGTCCATCCAAGTATTGTTTTCGTTTAAACGCCTTGACACATTGAGTGCATTTGTAGGGGCGCTCGTCGTTGTGGGTGACTAGGTTTCTCTCCATGTGGCCTCGTCGCTTGTATAACTTGCCACATGCGTGAGATTAGAATGCAGATCTGTGAAGACGGCAGCGGCAGGGACTGGCCGAGTGACTCTGCAGTTTGTGGACACTTACCCTTTTCACAAGTCACACCGAATGGGGCAAGTGGTAGGCTTATTCGCTTGGGATAAGGAACAGTGTGGCGTTTAGCGCAAAGTTGCCGAGTTTCAGAAAGAGGAAGAGGAGATGGAATAATCAAATAGAAGGTAAAAACGTAGTCGAGTGTAGGGCTGGTATGAGGAGTGCGTGGGAGTGAGAAAGTGAGAGAAGAAGAGCGAGGGTAGTGGAGTTATGTTATATATTTTTTGGACTTGGCTGGGGTGAGCAGGAGCATGCCGACCTGTGTCACATCTCTATAGTCAGTCGTGCCTGCATAGAAGCTCTGGGAGACTTCCTCGGTGCCGTGGTGCTTCTCCTCAGCTACCAGATTACCACTATCGTAACAGGCTGCTAGGTGACGCAGAGTTGAGCAGTGGTGAGCCTCTTGAATGCTGCCGCGTGTCCGATGGGAGCAGCATGTTAGAGAAATAGAGTCAGAAGGAGGAGAATTTTGAACGAGACCACAAAACTTTAATCTATTCAACGTATTGTGTCTAATAGCGTATCACATTTAACTATTTCCAGTACGATAAACAGGTGAAGTAGGCTGGGTCTGGTGTGATTGGCCAGTCATATTTGCTTAATCTGGTTAGCAGGCCAAGATCAGAGGTATAGCTGCAGCAGGGTTTTTAGCAAATAGCGGCGGGGCCGGTTTGCCGGCATGGCAGCTTGTACATCGTACTTCAAGCGTTGAGCAGGACCCGGGCTGTGGTCTCTTTTTTAGAGCGGTACTAGCGGTTGGCACCCCGATCATGCATAGCTAACGAGCTTGCTGTTTGCCGGGCAATGCTAAAGCATTGAACCAGATACATGTAAGAAGTGATGGGATGCAGATGTAGCAGCTGAGTGCACGAGGTGTAATAAGTGCACTAGGTGCAGCACTACGTAACATCGTAACATCAGCACCCCTGACCAGCGGATGCTGACGCCCTGGCACCTGTATGCTTTCTAAATGTTGGGATCCCCTGTATGGTGGCTTGGAAGTTGTTAGCGGCCCGTCAAGATACGAGTATTTCCCTCCAGTGCCTCTTTGCCAGTGTGTTAAGAAGCTACTGTTCTCCTAAATGAGAGCATGCATGGTATTGATGATGGATCTTCACATTACCAGAAGATGCTTGCAGGTGGTATATATCATTCAATCCTTAAGATTGGACCACCTGAGAGCGTTGGGATCCTGGACTAGGTTGGCAGGCAAAACGGGAAGACATCCTCTTGAGCCCGGCTATTACAATTTAATAACGGAATCGTGCCCATTTCGATCCGCTATAAAGCAATTCTACAGCTGCATCTTCCTACGCTGTTTGCAAATTCTTACGTGCAACTCGTCCAGATGGATTCTCTTCTTAGCACAGCCCACATCATCGACGCGTCTATCGCCTTTGGAGCTGTCGTGGTTTTTCAAGCTGCATACTGCATATTAAAGTCCCAAGGTGTGTACAGAATGGGTCTCTCCCGGACCTGGGTGATTTTCGGCATTAGCTGCAGCTTCGGGCTCATCGGGCTCATCTTTTTCATTTTGATTCTTGGCTTAAAAGACCATCCCGATACACAAACTCCAGCATTTTACATGTTGGCTGTCTGGAAGAGCATCTCCCTGATTTCAATAGTTTGCACTCAGGCACGTCCAGCTTTCCAACGATTCAGGACATCGCTAACAAATTCGCAGAACATCGAAGTTCTATACCCTACAAGGCATATCTGGCCAATGTCCAACAAGACACAGTTCGTTTTTTGGATATGCCTAGGAATTCAAGCCGTTATTCTTGTCCTAGGGATTTGGCTGCTGGCAGGATATCACTATGAAATCCTTTGGACGGTTCCCACCATATCCCACATCGAATTCGCTGCTAAGGCAATATTTGCCGTTGCAACTTTACAAGATCGAGAGATAGCTCCGGCATGGGTACCTTGGCTCGAGGCGACCATTGGTACTTGTGCTTCTGTTGTGTCGGTCGGCCTTATCTGGGCACCATACAAAACAGCGGCACAATGCCTAGCTTGTATATCAGTTGTTTTCAGCAGATTTATCCGAGACTGGTTCGAATCGCAAGATGACGATGACTTAGTAAGTGTAACGGTTCCACCTTACCTGGCAATGGCTGACATTCAACAGGAGCCTAGCTGGTGGGAGCGATCCAGAGCTAGCTCCTCCGTTATGGAACTAGGTAGTCAAGACTTATCTCTGGTCTAAGGGGTCTATCGGCTTTCTCGTGAAGAAGTCCATCCATTTAAAGGTAATTGAGGATAGGAAGGTGCCATATAGCCAGAAGCATTGATGATCACGTTAGACTGGAGGCAGCAGCTCTCCAGATCGAGGTGATTGAGCGTTGGCCTGCGTGATCCATCCATTCGGCACCGCTTCAACAAGGGAACTGAATTGCATTAGATATCCACATTTCCTCCGGTCAAATGTACTTTGTTCAAGTTAGAAAGAAATAGACGAGGATCGGGAATTAAACGGTTCTAGCCCTAACACACCGTAGGAAGACTCTGCATCTCGACGGGCCCTGCTAAGTCATAATGAGTCTACAATGTGATCTGACACCATCTGGAGGGGTAACCATGCTAGGTCGCATGCCAACCCCTGAGTGGCGGTTGTATACCCATGATTGCATGACCACTCGTCGGGAAACTTCCGAGGGTTGTGCTTCCTGGTATGCGGGAGTAAGCTGGGGCTAGCCCTGTTGTTGCATTGCCGCCCCAAGACCTGATGTTTAGTGATATCTTAGCTTGTGCAGCTACAGAGTGAAGCATATGTTGCCGGTCAAACTGGAAAGGAGTGATCGTATACTATGTATTCCCACATAGCCTCCTAGCAGGTAGAGATAGGATGTTGGCGAGAGCGGAGGCTGTTCCTCACAAGAGGAACACGCGTACTAGGACAACCTCAAATCGAAATAATCCGACCAGACGTGTCACTTGCATGAAGTTATAGCTAATCAATTTGTAATTATTATTACCTATTCTTTAAAATGACTCTAGAGGGCAGCCGGATAGCATGATCCGCGTGCCGGGGAGATCAGTGTAGGATTCCGCCTAGCGCCCCGGCTAACCTCCCGGTCCAGGTAAAGTATATAAGTGTACAAGAGAATAGATGCCTAAGGCTACAGGGGCTGGCCTTTCAAAGGCATCCTGTCAAACACAGTTACTAAACGATTAAGTCCCCTCAATCCAGAAAAAATACTTGGTTCGGTCAGTCCCTCCAGTCTCGCCAGCCTCTGTTGCCTTTGCTTGTCTGCCAATCCCTCTCTGGCTTTCTGCTTTGTTATTTTATTATTAAGATGCCACGCCTGTCTGATCGTCCCAGAAGCAGCTCCTTTCATTGCGTCGAGAGCTAGGTTACGACGACAGACCTGAGCTCGATCATACCATCCAAAATGCTTTCTTAGGCTACACCTACAACGGATTGAAAGGCACTGAACTTGACCGGGACAAACACAAGGCCGAGTTTCAGAAGATGATAGAAGATTTTCTCAACGAACACGGAAGCTCTTTTTGGCCAAATGACGGGCACAGCTTGGTGTATTCGAAGGATAAAGAATTGTAGGTTTTTGAAGCCTGACTTGGGCATTGTTCTAACTATTACCTAGCATCAAAGAAAAAGTGAAGGATCTATTCTCCGTGTCGATTTTATGTTACAATGGTTTTCTAAATCGAAGAAAACAAAAGCTTCTTACTACTGCCGCGCAACCTACAACCAGCCATGCCGAGATCACACACGATTCCACACAACCTTCGACCAGCCATGCCGAGGTCACCTGCAATTCTACAATTGCAAAGGTCACAGGCCAACAGGGAAGAGTCAGTTGGCTCTTCTCGAGCAAAAATCCCAAGGGGGTACTTTGTCAGGAAACAGCAGTAACCGATGACAACACCGCTAAAAGAGACAACCAACAACAGTTGCTGCAGCTTGAGAGCAACAACCATCAACACAGATCAGATCTAATCATAGGAAGACCAGTGGTGTACTTTCTAGTTTCTCATAGAAAGGATTGTCTTGTGTCTCGACGATGGAGGCCTATGCAAGCCTTTGAACATATAACCCTTTCTGATCTGGAAACCGTTTGCGAGAAAGAAGTTTTCAAGGAATTCATTCTTCATCTACAAATCAATGATAGTACTTCAAAAACAGTGGCAACTTCGAGGAGCCAAGTTTCGAAAGGGGACAAGGATATCTTCAGAGTGGTGCAGGGCCATTTCATAAAGATAGTAGACCGGTGTAAGGACATAAGTATCTGCACCATTACAATCAATGTCAGCGGCTCTTAATAGAGGATTTACGAGGATTTAAGCGCAAGAACTAGCCCAGGTGCCTTGCAAAGAGTCAGGTGGGTTTTATTGCGATATACACAAGACGGTGGCCATTGCCAACAGCACAATCCCAATCTTTTCCTTCTCCTTCTTGGCCCCATTGATCAATTCCAGCCACCTCCCTAAACGTATATAGTTCATTCAGCTGTCATTGCGCAAGCTTCGAGATGTTTCGTTGCAATCCCTCGGTGGTTCTCTTGCTTAGACATCGGGGTTTCGGCCGCCGCTTGTGGATGATTGTTCTGGCTATCGTCTTGTGTCGCGCATTTCTCAGAAGCTGATCAAACTCGAGAACTGATAGTTTGATGTCCATGTGTGCTTCGATAAGGATGTATTTGTCAAAGAACTTGGCGTATACTTGCGAACGAGACGTGAGTTCTTCTTTGACTTCTTCGTACCTCGGGATGACAGCCCTCAGTTCTTCATTGCTCATTTCTCGATATTCGTTGTATTCGGTCATGATGAGTGTGGAGTATTGCTTTCCGCATGGCGAACCATCCAAACAAACAGGTTGCCTTACTTCATATACTGTGAGGGGGGCCATCCGCTCAACGACCAATGCTCTACCAGGAGAAGCATCATCTGCACACTAAGCCTTAATTAGACAGAAAAACAGTGGAACTCCCGATGCATGCTATTCCTGCGCTAAGCTTCATTCATGTTGAAAAACAAGGAAGCCCCGACGCATGCTCTTTCTGCGCTAAGCTTCATTCATGTTGAAAAACAGTGGAACTCCCGATGCATGCTGTTTCTGCGCTAAGCTTCATTCGTGTTGAAAAACAGTGGAACGCCCGATGCATGCTGTCTCTGGAGTGATCACATAACCTGACAGTGAATACTCCTAGTTAACCTGGGAGTACTAGATATGCGCGTACTAGTACAGGTTAGGATTAGTGGTTAGGGTGGGGCTAGGATTCAGGTAAGAGTTTGGGTTAGATTGGTTCAGGTAAGGACTATAGTACATACATAGTATTCTTCCAGGCTGCCCCACTGACGGTTATGTCTTTTGTGTCAATAAGGGGGGACCACTGTCAGCTTATGTGTACCTACCTACCTAGACTCCTGTTTCTGCGCTAAGCTTTATTCATGCTGAAAAACAGTGGAACCCCCGATGCATGCTGTTTTTGCGCTAAGCTTCATTCATGTTGAAAAACAAGGGAGCCCTAGTATGTGTGCCGCTTATGCGCTAAACCTCATCTGAATTGAGAAGCAGTGGGACTCCCTAATGCCAAGCCAGCATGTTCATTCCAACCTTTTGTAACATCAGAGTTGCCGTCGTCTCGGCTTCACCGCAAGCCATAGCCTGCATCTGCGGTGTTCTGTCTTGGGTGACAGCGAGCGGAAACGGCGGCTACCAGCCCAGAATCTATTTTGAAGCTGAGCGAAGGAACGCTGGAGTTACCCGCGGCTGGCTGGAGGACTTTCTTTAGCTTCAGCAGATACATATCTTTGTAGTTATTGCAAAACGAAGGGAATCGAATTTCAGAGTACAGAAAGAAGGATACGGCACATGTAATAAGAACATATGGGTGTAAATGTTTATGAATTTAACTTGGATAGCAGCTGAATGTTGTGAAACGCTATATAATCCTACACTGCTTCCCATCCGCTTGTGTTTGTACCCCCTAGCACTCCAGGCTTATACGACCTGACTAAATAATGCCGCAGCGTCATCCCTTAATAGTCTGGGTCTAGAGCTTAGGAACAAATGTATCCTGTGGTTCAAGTCAGTTGGAACATACAAGGGGCGTCTAGTTGAATTTTACAGATTCTGGATGAATTTCGATGTCAATGGTTTTCCGGATGCTCCTTCCAAGAGATGTATCGTGCGACATAGTTGACCAGCATGCAGTTGTAAACAGAGGATGCTTCTGACTTTTGGTGTTACTCGACATTGTGTTGTTGATGGTTTTGGTGTTACTCGGCATTGTGTTGTTGATATGAATTCGTGTGGAAGCTTGTCTGTTGAGAGATACTGAGGAACGGCAGCCGCCTGGTTTTATCTTTCTTGGTATGTATGGTGTAATCTCCTAGCTGCTGATCTCCTCCGTCTCAGCAGAATGGACGCTATGGCAAAGGTTACATGTCCATCTCCATGCCAAACTTCATGCACACGGAATAATGGTGGGTCTCCCTATACATGCAGAGGGGTTTGTTCCTGGCTATACTACGTGATACACCTGCCTACCTGAACACCAGCATATGTCATGCAGGGTGGCTGCAAGTGACAGGTCAAATGAGCAATACTTGCTGATTGAAGTATCGCTAGCCCACCCATCGATCGACCTTGCCTCCTTTGGCCAGACCATGGTAGAAGGCAGTCGGGAGGCACTATTTGATGCCTGCCCACCGTCTGTTTGGAGTCCAAAGAAGACGCAGAGCCCAAGACTCAACTGATACTATATCTAATATGTCTGTTGACGAGCCGATGCTTTGGCGTCCCTTTTCTTTCTTCTCCGAAGGAACGCGGGACGTGGCGAGCGGAAAGTTTGCAAGCGGCATCAAGAAACTTGGACTTTTTCTTATTGCGATCACCGCTTGGGTCCCCATTGTTGCTGTCTATCCTCTTTTATTAATTATTTTACTTGTCTTTGACTTCTGTATCTGGGCTACGCCTTGCTACAAGTACCTATACATGGCATTCTTATCCATCATTCCCAGGAGCCGACTCCTGACTTCTGTCCTTACTTTGGCCATCGGTGCACTTCTTGCCTACCTAATGAAGTAGGAGCATCCTTTGTGCCACGCATCATCTCGCGATTGCCTCCTATCAAGCGTCCGAGCGCCGCCAAGTGAGTCCCCGATTTGCATAGCTAGCATTTGTATCGACTAACTGGCTCATAGACTCATCGAGGTTGCCACACTAGCAAAAGCGTTATGGAAACGATGGCACCCCATCAAGTTCATGTACTACGTGTTCAGGATGTTCAACGCTGCCAACCTACAAAGGAGAGGTGTCAACAGAGTGTCATTAAGAGATCAATGATGAATTATGTTTCAATATGCATTCCTCCTTTCCTATAGAAGCCTCGTGGGAATTATTTTATGTACCTTTCGGCTTAGTGTTGACCTGATCCGGCACTACCGCAGGCCTCCTTCCGGGTGCCCCCTCGGATTCCTGACACAGGACTACGTAGCGTGATACCATGTGCAACTATTGTCACATTTCCTAATCTTAGAACAAGCACACCACAGAACGATAGCAACAACCAATCTCTACTGTGACCAATTGTCGTGGCCGGAAGTCTATTGAATTAGCCTGTGCGTGTCCCCCGCCCCCCCGCGCGGACTTAAGTACACAGCCGAATGGCGCCAGGATACACTGGAGTGCGGTTCCCCGACTTCAGCGGAGCTGCTTATCCTGCCAAGCGTGGGTTAGAACAGGGGGGGCTTGCATCAAAACCGAGGCGACAGGAATGTAATGTTGGATGAACCTCTACCTGCTAGGGTCGCTCCACAAGAAACCCGCCCCTGTCCTGCGCTGAGCTTTGAAGCCAAACCAACGTTACTAACACCTTTGGAGTCGTCGCTCGCCAGTAACACCAGATAGTACATGCTGCTATGCCAAGACTAGACGCTGCAAACCGACCCCTGCCGTTTTTTTGCCAACCGCTCTGCTGCGGAGATACTTCTGGTCTTGGCCGACTAACCCGATTACTGACTGGCTAACCACACCGATCCCAGCCTACTTTACCTCTTTATCGTATTTGTAATGTACGACAGACAGCTTGGTGCTTGACGGGTTGCGGATGGTCCGGATAAGGGATTTCTAAGTGAGCTGGGGTATGGTAGGTATGGAATGTTGTCTTACTCTGGCGAAAATGGCCTCGATAGCACGTCGGCCAGTGTGCTAAGGTTGAGTGTATGTGATATGTCTTGATGAGATTTACCCCAGCCACTTCTATTCCCCACTGAGTGTGCCTTTCACTCAGTTGCAGGGCCCGCCAGAACAGCCAGATTAGGACAAGAAGGCTAGAATTGCCTGTCTCAAAGGCAGGTGATTCAAGTGGACCTCAGTGGCATTGTGGCGTCGAGGCCTTTTCCTAATATATGTGGCGGTGCAGTAAGTACTTTCCGTTATCTTCCATATGCTTCGACAGGAGCGGGGTAAGGGCGGTATATCACGTGGCCACTCTCATGGACTTCTAAAAAACCGCGATAGCTGTGCAAGAGTGCAGAGTAGAGATGCAGTAAGGATGAGGGAAGAAAGAACGTATCAAGTGAGTTGTGAATTCACTATCCCATCGTCTAAAATCTAACAGACGTAGCGTGCCGTTGATCTTCTGCGATCCAGAAGGATCCAGAGGTCAGTAAAGCCTCCATCTTCATCACTGCCTATCGTGCGCCTACCAAATGGCCCACCGTCCTTTCGTGGAACTCCTCATATCCAAGGAATGAAGGAATGGCTTGAGACGCTGGGACACAAGGTATGCTAATTTGGATGGGTCTTATTTTTCAATACCATTGACTGCAAGTAGGAGGAGCACCTGAATCGACTGAACATTATCCACGTCGCTGGAACGAAAGGCAAGGGCAGCACGTGCGCCTTCATCGACAGTTTCCTGCGGAGTTATGGGACTCGGACTGGGTTCCCTACCAAACGTGGTCTCTACGTGTCACCTTATTTAGACAAGCACAACGAGATGATACGTATCAACTCAGTGCCTCTTTCTGACGAACGATTCACGGAGGCATTTTTTGACGTGTGGGACGGCCTTGGATTACGCCAGGGAGACACTGGTACTCCTAAGCAACTCCAACTGCTTGCTCTTATGTCCTTCCATGTGTTCCTCCAAGAGGGCGTTGACGTTGCAGTTTACGAATGTCATCATGGAGGGAAATACGATGTGACAAACGTCATCCAGCACCCCGCCGTTACAGCCATTACGCCCATTGGCTTGGATCACCAGATGGAACTGGGTGGCAACATTGAGAATATTGCGTGGCATAAGTCAGGGATCTTCAAGACAGGTGCCTGTGCATTGTCTGCCCCTCAGCTTTCTGCAGCAGCAGGGGTACTCAAACAAGTGGCTGAGGATCTAGACGTTCAGTTGGAATTTGTCGATACTTCACTGGGCCTTCCAGGTGATTTCCAGCATGAAACACAACGCGTCAACGCCTCTCTTGCGAGGGACGCTTGCAATGCGTTTCTTGCCCAGAAGGGCCAGAGCTCTCTATCAGAAGCAGACATTGAAGCGGGAATCCGAACTTTCCGTCTGCCGGGCCGATTTCAAGTAGTCAAGGCAGACGATGAGCTAACTTGGTGCCTGGACGGCGCGCACAATCCCATGAGCGCCACAGTATCTGCCAGCTGGTTCAGCAACATTACCAAACCTGAGCGGTAAGAGATTTCCGCAGCATAGCATGAAGTCCGTTAACCCTGTAGAACAGAGCGAGAAGTGTACTTCTCTTCGGCATTGACTCGGACCGCCATAACCCTCACGATACTCTTAGATCACTGGGCAGAGTACTGGGCAGTTCCATCACATGTGTTATTTTGACGTCCGATACCGGAAACCTCGATCGTGAACGCCTGGAGGGTTATTCCAAGGTATGTAAAGAGTGGTCGTCGGGGAAAATTGTCGTTGCAGAACGTGACGATGCGGTGGA
Source organism: Colletotrichum falcatum (assembly GCA_019425465.1). Classification (NCBI taxonomy): domain Eukaryota; kingdom Fungi; phylum Ascomycota; class Sordariomycetes; order Glomerellales; family Glomerellaceae; genus Colletotrichum; species Colletotrichum falcatum. The sequence goes on along the minus strand of SWKJ01000021.1, from coordinate 604,978 downwards.
ACAGGCACGTGAATTGGGTTCTCATATCCTAGTAACTGGGAGTCTATTTCTGGTTGCGCATGTGCTGAAGAAACTCAATCAGCCTCTCGTATAGTAAGGCGCCTCTCTGGTGGCGACCATTGTACCATGAGATCGAGCCAATACGTTCCAAGCCCAACGAAATAGTAACATCGGCGGCGTCCGATAGCATCCCAAGTATCGCTAGCCAGCTTGTAAAGTGACGACGCTTTGTCCGGCATGTTCATCTCATGAGCCAACTGACTTTGTGAATAAGTTATGATCATAAACGCAAACCCTGGTTCTTCCCAGCATTGTCCTGCAGCGGACTTAGCTTTCTCCCATAGATTGAATGCGCCATGCAGATCTTTGCAGAGATGGTGGACCATTGCTAAACCGCAGGATGCTTGGAAGGCACTTTGCTTCATCAGAAGCCCAACTTGACCCAGGCCCGCATACGTACTCTCCAGCCATCTGAAAGATTCCGCGGCCTTCTCCAATGCAATTCGGTCATAGCCCCCGCCCTTTTGTACACTGTCAACGACTTGTATGAGTCTTGCGTTTGCAAGTGCTAGGGTCAGCCGCCGTCCGGCTCCCAGCTCAAGTCGTTGTTGGGAACCCACTACCTGCCGGTCTTCAATTAAAAGATTCTGTGCAATGGAGTGATATCCCCTTTCGCTTTGAAGTTCAGCATATTGGATGCCAATTTTCAGCGCAAGTCGACGTGTTGCCGGTTGGCATGTAACTTCATCGATGCGCTTCTGATGCAATACCGGATCGAGGAGTGATTGGAATTGTACATTTGCCTCTTCGATCTTGCCCCAATACCGCAGGCTTTTTGCATACATGAATCGCAGTTCCAGTAGGATAATGTTCTCTTGGGAAGACAAGCTTTTCTTGTCGAATGGTTCAAAATTTCCTGCCGCATTTTTCACCTCTTCCGCTCTAGCATTGTCATCGATCAAGGCTTGAACCTTGATCAATTCAAGCTGACCTAGAAAGGCGTTTGAACGCTTATTGGTTGCAAGTCCACGAGGACGACAGTCATGAAGCCCTTGGAATGTCTGGTGATGTGTTGGAACAGAGGGGAAAATTCTCCTCAAGGCCAAGCGGCGAATTTCAACTCTTGCTCGGCTTATGGGATCGTTGCTAAACATCGCCAGCTCTTCCGAAGCCCGTATGGCTTGTAGTTTCCAGGGTAAATCGCCAAATTGTGTTGCAGACAAGAATGTTTCGAAAGCGGCCATCTGCATTGAGTATTCCCAGGTTTTCGACGGTTTAATACTGTAAAGGTGGTTTGCAACATGGCGAAGGATTGGCAAAAGGGCGTACCCAGTTCGTGTGTAGCTACGTCAAATTAGTTTTTGAAAAGGACCGCTAAAGTAGTAAACAGATCTTACTTAGTGGGCGCCATATGACTATCCTTAGGGAAGATCCGACAAATATGCTCTAGGACTTTCACTTTCCAGAATTTGTCATTGGAGCCTTCCACTGCATTCTCGGACACCGAGTAGGTTCCTTTGGTTTCCTTATAAAAAGCGACGCCTTGACTTTTAAGAGATTCGATAGAGCTTGGTAGTGAACACTCCTGAAATTCTATTTCGCCATCCTCTGACCAGTGAAGGCTTGCCGTCGAAAAGAAGCAATCCGGAACGTCATTTCCTGCGTAGAAAATAAGTGAGGCTAGTTTTCGGTCCGCTTCAGAGAGCGTGGGAAACACGGTATAGTTAGGCTTTGGAGGACTAAGTCTTGCCGTCTCCAAGCGGATGGGCTCTACTCTTGGATGGCTGGCTGAATTAATCGAAAGACTGACTAGGCTAGCCTTCTCATAGGTTGATAGGCGTTCCTCAGGAACTAGGGAATGACTTCCGGTCAGCCGGGCAATGAGCCATTCGGTTTCGTTTGAGGGTTGAGAAGCTTTGCTTTGGTTTCGGAGTCTGTCTTGGTTTTGTCTGAAGGCTGTGTAAAGGTCCTGACTCGGCTTGGACATAAGGCCTGGCTTCCTTTGCATTTGCCGCCTGTCATGCTCCTTCGTTAAGACTGCCTTTGCATAGCTACACTCTAGCAAGAGTTGCTTTATTTCGTCGTTTTCTAACGTGGTAACGTGTAAAAAGTCCGCCCAGCTGAATAGAGGGCGACCAGGTAGCCGAAAGATTAAAGAGGGGTGATTAGAGGCCATTGTTGTTGCTATTGTACGAACTGATGCGATCCGCATTGGCAAGAGATAATAAACCCCGCAAAGTCACGTGGCCTAATCTTATGTAATATCAATACATAGTATATATACTACCCCACCAAGTCTTCCCTCCTAGCGCATCTCCTGAGGCAAAGTTTCAGTGGCACCCAGTAGTAGTAGGTATTCTTAGCCATACACACAGCCACCAGTCATTTCCGCGCTGCCTCAGTGACACAGCCCTCCTGGCAGCCGTTCCGGATCTGACAGGGCGAATGGGCTGAGTGGGCTCTTGGGTGAATAACCCGAGAGCGACGTGAAGAGACGCAGTGAGAGAGTAAAGGAACGCGGGCAACCCACAAGCGACGATACGAATAAACAAGCGATGAACAAATGGCACAAGGAACGCAAAGGCAACGTAGATGTAGGTAAGTAGTAGTCTTGATAGTTGCCCTTCCACCGGGGTGAAGTCCTCGTGGAAGGCGAATATATACTCGGCAGACACGTGTAGACTCACGTGTCCTTGCCGACAAATAGACTATCTACTGGTGTGCCATCTGGCTTGTGACACTCAGCACCTGAGACGAAGTTTTTTTTTTCGAGAGAACAGTTCCGTCACGTAGCAGCAATACTCCATATTATGTAGTACCGAGCGATGCCACCAGACTAATAGGCTCAGACGTAAGGTTATCTTTAATTGTCAATAGTCTGGTTGAAATATTGGGCATCTGGGAGGTGCTCAGTTGAAAGGGAAGGAATGAGAAAGTGCTTGCCAATCCACCTGTGAATAGCTTCAACCTGAGAAGGGTTGTTGAACCGTGGGTAACAGCGTCCAGCACGGATTTTTTCCTGCTTCGCCGAAATAGGTAAAGCCAGCGGGTAAAGGCTGGGTTTAGGGGTTTATTTCTAGGATGAATTTTGAAGGAAACTGTTGGCACGTGCATTTCGCGAATCAAGCAAGGATATCTCGGCAAACAGGTGGGTCTCTGTTAGTCAGATGGCTGAGGGATATAAGGACACTTCCGGCTATGTGTGGGCAGCCTGAAAGTGAATGCTATAACACTACACCTACCGTATCGTTTGTTAACTTCTTCACGCTGACACCAACACCTCTAATACTCCCTCTTAGACCCCTTTACGCCTAAATTACAATTTGCAACTTAGGTCTCTACACTACGTACTAGGTCTCCTTGCTACGAACTGGGTCTCTATACTACGCATTGGGTCTCTACGCTACGTGTCAGGTCTCTACACTACGCATCGGGTCTTCTTGCTACGCACCAGGTCTCCTTACTACGATCAGAAGAATGGCGCATGCATTTAGCGTAGTATGCCAATGTGGCAATACCTACAAACCGGACACCTTCCGCTCACATCGACAAGCAAAACACTTTAGTTGTTGCGAGACAGTCTACTTCGGTCGCGATTGGAAACATCACAAGAAGTCAACCGGTCATCATGGGGAACCTGTTATTATTCCTCAAAGGCAGCGACAACAACCGCCATCAAAGACGCCCTGCCAGATAGGCTGTGGGGTACATCTAGACCTTAAGCGGCTACCCAAACACTATCAAGCCAAGCACTATAGATGCACCACCTGCCAAACGACGTTTCTTCTCAGTGGTTGGAGACGACATACAGATTCGACTGGTCATACGTCCTTTGAAGAGGCAAAGTTACCAACAGCAAGACAAGCAATAGACACTGCAATCACAACGGTGTCTTCAATTTTCGAACAGACCTTCCGCGATAAGTACAGCCGCCTGATACAAGAGCTTCTAAGCGAATGCCGTGAGGCCAAGCATCGTTGCCAGTTCATTCACACAAGGTGGTTCCAAAGCTTGGAGTTGCTTGAGAGGCTATTTCCAGATGGTCGAGACATACCATTCGCACGTATTGGAACTATATCTGGCCCATCTGATAGCGATGTGTGGTATGTCACCGAGGAAGAACTTGCACAAGCCTTGGATGAAGCGGTGCCGCTGAGCAAACCTATCGTTATCAAATCGGGCCGACCCATCCCGACTTACGATGCTCTTGACGAGTTCTCAGAGACCCTGAAAAATCATTTCAAAGATGGCACATTAGATGTGCAAGACATGAGCACCCAGGGCAAGGAGCCGGTCCGAATGAGCATTGACGAGGTGATCGAGCGCATGGCAGAAGGCAGCGACTTATTGAATGAACGACTACCGATCAATCTGCTGAACATTAAGTTCCTAGGCCAAGTACCTCCTGGTCCCTTGTTCCTTAATCGCCAGCGGTTCGGCGTGATACCGGCAATCAACTCTAGACTAGAGGCCCAATGGAATGGAGAGGCAGTTGCTGGTAAACGAAGCTATGCGACCATGCTGGGGGCGCGCGAAGTGGATCTCTTCGCCTCAACAATGTTCTCCCTTTTTGCCCAGCGCGGGTCAATGACCGGAATGCATATCGACAACCCCGATGGCACATGGGTATGCAACCTTGGGGGCTTGAAGATCTGGATCTTCCCTACAAATCGATCTCGCGTTGCGATGAAGATATTTGAGAAGGAGGGTGATGATTGGGTCCCTGAAGCTATCAACATCATCGTGCTTGAACCTGGAGACGTTCTTGTCATGCCCCCTGGCCAGGTCATCCCTCATGCAGTTCTGACCTTAGCAGACTCTCACATGGTTGGCGGCATGTTTCTTGACGCCCATCATATCCTGGACCTGGTAGAGAAAGTACTGTGGATCGCAAACAACCCAGCGGTCACGAACGAAGCCGTCCCTCTTCAGTTACTTCAAGGTTGGGAGCATCTCCGCGACCTTTTCATGGAGAAAGAACCCTCAGGGGCGGATCGGACGAAGTTTGACGACCTGTCACGTACACTTCGTGACACGTTAAGTTGTTCTTGCACGGGTCCTTGTGAGACGAGATGCATCAACTGCAAATGCACATCTTCGGTAGCGCAGGATGGAGAATGTACAGTGTGGTGTCATAGCAAGGCGCCAGCTAAGAAGAAGAGGACTACTAGCAAAAGGATTCGGAAGGAGCGAAACAAGTAATGTCTTCGAGGGATTCTGGACGCGCAGATGATGGCCCCAAGTAGCCCACAGCTCAGAATAGGTTACGAATGCCCCAAGAAATTTGATAGTCTCGTGATTGGAGATGTAGGTCATATTTCGTTGACTCTTGTACGCCCGCAGGGACTCTTTGTCATGGATGGTTGTGGGATACCCTGGGCTTCCATTGACAAGAAATGCATATAAAGGTTGTATGTATGATCGTTCCAGGAGTCCCACTATTTCTTAACACCCCGCAAACAGAAACTTTACCAAAGAACTTCCTACCCGTGCCCCAATTCATTCCTCAATCGCCTTACAGGAACAAAATGCCAGAGGAAAGAGACCACGTTCCCAAATCATTATCCCAGGGCAATCATTCGCCTGTCAATACTATATCACAAGCCCAACCAGGCTCAGCGGCAACTGAGATACTAAAAATGATCGCTTAAGAAAACGATGTTTCGAAGATCCACCGTAAGCTTTTCTTTAGTTTGTTCTTCTTACTAATATTAACAGATGCGGAGACGGCGATGAGTGTTGGGCTAAAAGCCGATGAGTCACATAGCGGCGGACAGGATCATTAATAGTCCGGTGGTATGAATCCTTACCTGCCCCGCGCCTCGGCCCAGCCTCTACCATACCGCCCTAAAAAGCACCCAAAAAGATGTTCGAGGTTCAGGATATGACATGATTTGAACATTCTACACACCATTTCACCGATAATGATTTCCTCCCTACATCCTTTGTCTAATGCATCGCTGGCGCTGTTACTAGAAGCATCGAAGGCTAGTTTTCCAGTTCGACGCGACCGCAAGCTGCAAGAGAAGAATACAGAATTGTGGCTCCAACCATCAAGATCCCAATGCGAAGACCTGATTAAAGGCATATTGCTATATGAGGTATTAACCACAGATAAGGCGAACACCCCATACGTTTGCTGACTAAATACAGAAGCTGAGTATCAAGGAAACTGCTGCTCAGAAGATGGGCCTGAAACCTCGGAGCGCAACAAGCCCGCCTAGTGTGTTGGTTTTTGAGAACGGGTGGCTCACTGTTCACGCCAACGAAATGGCAATTATTCTCCCATTCTGTGAGGAGAGCCAGTCAAGTGAGGGTTTGGCTCCACTGATAGAGTCGAGAAATAAATTGGGTGAAAAGTCCGAGATTATACCTCGGCCTCAGAAAGATCTTGTCTTGCTATCTGATGGGGACTTTCGGCTCCCCTCCCCGTCTATCCCCTTTCTCTTAATTGTTTTCTCTGCAGACAGTATATCTAATTAAGTCTCTAAGTCATGGTGGAAAGCCTGTTGGTACCCAGTTCCTGCTATCACCCAAATCTGGTGTGTCAAAGCTCAGGGCAGGCAGGTTCAAATCCCAATGCATACCTGCATCCGCAAGTATCGAAGTTGCCATAGCTCCTGGCGTGTTGCTGTTCCACATCTCAGAGCCAGACTCCCATCCGTCTTTATTTGTCGGCTCTCGCAGGTGCGCCTCACTGGAGACTTGCGATGGAAGTGACTGCGTTCCAGCCGCAGGTGCAGCGTCCGACCCGGGTTCGTCCGCTGATGTCCCCATCACCGTTACATGCCCAGAGGTAACATCTGCAAGAAAGCCGGCGGCCCCATCAGGAACCTGAGAAACAGAAGCTGTGAAGGCGATGCCTGTGTCCAGGGTCGATGATAGGCTTGGTGTACCTGTCCGCTGAGTGGAGCACTTGTCGGAGGGTTGAGAATGATAGACTGGACTTGGTCCAAAGTTTCGAATCTCGGTTGTCTCTCCTCGTAGGTCGTCAGAATATGTCGATGCCTGGTGATTAGGCAAGCTTTCGAGGAGTCCGGAATCAGTAGCGCCGAGGTCAGTCGTGCCCCTTGTGCCGATGGAAAGTTCGCTGCCAATAGTCGAATTTGAGCCAAGCTGCCTTAGCTTCCACATAGGCACAAGCATGGCATGTTGAGCCTGTTGGTTGATATGGCCCCCGTTTCCGTCGCCGATAAGTTTCTGTTGTTCTTCCAGTGCGTCCAATGTCTGCTCGATACCCAGATCTTGTATTGCATTGTTCTCGATACCTAGACTTTTACGAACTTGTATAAACCTAGTGATTGTTAGACCTAATAATAAAGACTGAGATTGATATCTTACGGAATCTTAGTGGCCCAGCTGATTACAGCAGGTGCATACAGTACCATGGCACTATCCGGAATATTTTCGAAGTGTAACTTTTTAAGTTGCGCAGCGGCGTCATCAATAAACTGTTGTGTTTTGTTTAAAGGAAGGAGCGTAAGCCTGTAACATAGACAACTTCTGACTACATAAAATTGTTAGAATACAGTATGGAGTTGAAGAAATGAGGCACTTACATCGGAGAGCAGCATGTAGCCCCCAAGAGTTAGCACCGAGATCAGGATATAACCGATCTACAAGGGCGTACAAGATATACGTCCTCATTTCATTCCGTCTGTCTTGTTGATTCTCATCAGGCGCTGAAGTGAAGGTTCCGTCGGGTTTGCCGTTAGTCGCTCTTTGTGCCAGTCTCCCTACCTCGCTCAGGATGGCTGCATGGTATCTTCCCTCTTTGCGTTTTGCCATGTTATGAGCCTGTTCCCCCTTAAAAATCTTCCATATATCCCCCTCCTTAGAAGCTCTAAATCCAACCAATTTCTTGAAAAGCGTCTCATTCTCATCATTAACATTGAAAGCTTTTGTCTTGGTGAGAGCGTTGAGTCCCTTCTTCACTTCCTTCACAAAAGACTGGAGTATTCCGTTGTAATTGGAACAGTTTCCTTGTTGAGTTGTCTTTTTCGAACCAACGTTAATCGATTGGCTCCTCCGGGTCACCGAGCTTGCCGGGCTCATTGGGGTCGTATGGGTCTCCGGACTCATCGGGATCACCGAGCTTGCCGGGCTCATTGGACTCGTCTGGGTCACCGAGCTTGCCGGGCTCATTGGGGTCGTCTGGGTTGCCGGACTCATAACAAGCTTATGATTGACCGGTTCTATCAGGGTCCCCGGATACTTCCAGGGATCATGAAGCGTGACGATGCCATTGCTGTGCTCGGTCCTCAACCTTTTTGCCTCTGGGGACACGATTTCTTCATCGACAGTTTCGGTGCTGTCGCGTAAACGTTTTCGAGTGTTGTAGACGCTGATGGGCGCTTCAAAGAACGGTCTTTCAGTAATAGCTTGTGAGATAGAAAGCTGTTGGACCGCTGCCAGTGTGCTTTCCTGGCAAGAAGGTCCCTTCGGCAACAGTTCTAGGCGGTGGTGCCTGTATTCTGTCAGTCATCGTGTTGCAAATCAGATCTCGTTTTGAATGCCAACGTTTTTCTGATCCATCGTCCTGGTCCGAATTTTTGAGTGTAGAAAGAGTATAGAAAGGCGTCAAGTTCTTCGTCTGAGATGACTTGGGGATGGCATGAGATAGACTTGGCCCAGCACCGTTGTACCACGTCATTCTCATCTTCAAACTGTTCAAACGAAACGACTACCCAAACACAGTGGTGATCTTCTGGGGATTGAATGATAGTTTTTTGAGGGGTCTTCGCGATATCCTCGTATACATAGATGGTAGTCATGATGCGGGAATGAAAAAGGATGAGTGTTCTGCAGCGCTCTGTGCAACATGTCGGAGGGGGATCAAAGACTATCTGTAAGTCCCACGGTCATCTGGACCTTGGCACTTTGGTACTGCGGGGATCTAGAGAGACAGGGCCCCCCTGTAGGAGGTTTTCGAAAACCTCCTACAGGGGGGCCCTGCATTCCGTTTGGTACGCGCGTATTTCTCCCGCTCTTGTTCGCCGCCAGTTCCTCGTTTGACCAGGGCTGACAAGGCTCTGCAATCTCGCGCAAGAGGGTGTGAACAAGCTGAGCGGAATGTCGCGGAGCACGTCTCACAGAGCATATATGTGCGAACTCCCGCGCACCACCTGCATCTCATCCTGGTGCCTTGTTTGCCTTGTCTGCCTTACTCGCTTCGAAATGGATGCCCAATACTTAGAAGTTACTATCCCTGTTGTTGTTCTTGCAGCAGTCTTGTCTGTTCTTGGCCAGAAACGCGGCGTGTCATGGTGGTGTGACACCAAATCATCTGCCCGCCAGACCCACCTCTACAACATCCTTGTTTGCGCGCAACACTGGACTGGACTGGGGCTTTGCATGGTGTTCCTGGTATTAGGGGTTTCCAATAATTCAAAGCCTAATTCGCTATGGCCTCCACTTATCCTCGCCCAAGCAATGTATCTGAACACCGCCCAGGTAAGTAATTCGATGGACCCGGGAAACCCACCACTAAGATCATTATTAGCCCATGTTGCCGGTTTGTTATTGGTTCTCAGCCGGGACAGCATGGCAAAAAGTCCTCGTCTGGGCGGTAACTGTCATTTGCGGTGTCACTCTCGTCACAGGTGCCTATTTGACCAGTGAATATGTTAATCAATCCCGTCTGATCCGGCTTTGCAGTTTCTCAGTGGTCTCTGCCATTGGTTTTTGGTCTGGGATTGGTCTATGGCGAAATGGCTTGTTTGCTGGGAGCGCGCAAGAAGACATGCGGTTCAGATATCTATGTTACATGTTATGTTTTTCCCACATTCCCTACATTCTGACCCCGGTACTTGCAGCAATACCAGACAACCAGAACTCCTATTTGGTAGGCCATCATTTCTGCCCCAACGAGACCTGGCTGACAAGAATAACAGGCAGCATACTTTAGCACAATGCTGTTAAGGACAGTGGCAATAGTTCATCATGCCTGTTTCAAGAGAAAGGCCATGGCCGTATCCGGCGACGCGAGGAACGTGAATTTGGCTCGTCATATGACTATTTCGTCATCGGCCTGTAACTCAAACCAATACCAATTCCTAGGCAAGATGGACAACGACGCTGTATCAAGTTACAGTGCCTCCTTAGAAAGACCCAGGGCGGTAATCTACTTGGCAACAAGTCTCTAAAGGAAGGAGCTGTCTTGTCTGCCTTGGGGCCGTTAGGGTTCCCGGATCGCCATATAATTACCAAATATTAACCTGCCTATGTCCTCCGGTTTTCCCCTGAATTACTGTGAAGCTAATAACATCCACCTTAATCGTGAACAAAACTTCAATACTATTGTGCTCTTCTAAAGGTAAGGCTAGCTCTATATACCACACTTGCGGTTTTTAACATTGCCTAGAGTTATACCTACATCAATAGCACCACCAATATGTGTATATACCATATTCAGTGGTTCACCTGTAGGCATTGTATTTACGGCGTAACACTGTGCAAGGAATATTTCCGTACGCAGAGACTATGTAATGAGACGGATACAAGCGGTGAAAAGGATCTCCGAGGGCCATGTAACGAGTGCCAAACTCCACCTCTTGTGGCGTGGGAACACATGATAAACCGAAGCCGATAAATACAGAGGTTATATCTCCATCATCCAGAGATATTTTCCAATATCATCGGAACTCCTTAACTCGACTCAGACCGATGTTATTGTATTTCATATTGCAACTTTGGTCTCGATCGTCGGGAAAACTATACGAATCCGTCAACATGATAGCCGAGACCGATGTTCTTCTCCAATACTATGAAGAGTTCTTGCAAATCCATCTCTCAGAGCCACATTATACACCTGCGGCTGCAAACGCTGAAGTCGCAATTATCCATTCAGTATTCCGTCAGGTTGTCCCTGAGCTACTTCTAATTGATACAGAGATGCCTCCAATGGACGTCTTTTGTGACATTACTGATATGGATCGCCCCCATGAAGAACGTATAGACCAGGCTTGGCTGCTCAGAGCCACTCAATCACTTATAAAACTGTCAATCAGTTCTGGGGTATTGATTCCTCAACCTATGATAGGGGATTTTGGCCCTAGAGAAATTTTCTTGTGGGGGGCAACCTCATGGAGTTCTCAAACCAAAAGCCGAAACAATCTCTACCAAGCCATGCCATTGAACACCGGCTGGATAGACTGGAACAACTCGTCGGCGAAGAAGTCTTGTCCAGGTAAGCAGTGCTATCACACCCCTAGTCAACATGAAGACTAACACCAGTAGCTCTGACTATGGCACTTGGCTGTTTTTGGAAACTGAGGCTCTGCTGAGGGAGGTTTCCCTAAGCGACCAGACGCCAACAAGCAAATTAGAGCAGCAAGGCAAAATTATCATGAAGAGGGTGAAGGAAATGATACCTGATGTAGATGAAGTGGTACAGAATGTAGTCTGTGGGAAGTGCCATGAGCTTGGCAGGGGAATCGGCTTTTCCAATACACGTCAACGGCTGCACCATTACGAGTTTGCTCACAGCCCGAAGAATGGACTCTTGGACCGGGTATGGAAGATGATAGAGAAATAACATTCTTAACGTTGCACGATTAAGCGGGCTCCGTAGAATCAATTCATGGCTTCGCTGCCTCCAAGTTTCCCATGCCATTGCCGTCTCATGTCCCTCGTCACTCAAGGGTGGCAGAATATGGTCACCTATAAGTATTCCTATATTTCCCCGTGATGGAGTGCCAGTTCCGTAGCCCAACACGGAATTCCGTACAGCTGCTGCGGTTTTGCCATAGATCGATACTCATGCTATGGCAGAGGGAAAAGCTCCTTTATATCTCTGGCCGGGAACATATCTTCCAGCATAGAACCATTTTAAAGCAAGAAACTGGTCATTTCACTTGTAACACTCTTGCTGACATGGGTGAAAGCGGATTAGCGAGTTTATCCACGAGAAATCACGCGCTGTGTGGTGTTTTCTGACCACAATTAGTTAGTACACAGTTTGCAGTTAAGGCAGGCAGGTAAAATCGTGAAACTAAGTGCAGCTAGATACCTGTATTTCGTCATCAAAGTCGAGATGTTTTAGAGTTAAATGTACAATATAGTGGAGTGAATCCAGTAGTTCGCAGACATGCTATGTGAGGGCCAACAGTATAAGTATGTCCTCAGTCCTTGCCGCTGAACCTTGAGACATTGCAAACACTCTTACACAACCCTATCCTTTTCAATACCACTGACTCTTTTGCAAACCATACATACAATGGCCCTGATTCTCCACAGAGTTTTGAACATAGCACTCAGAAATTCTGACGGATTCATGGTCAGTACATATAGCCCAGGAGAGAACTTTCTATATATTACGAACAACGGCACAGTCGGCGGATCGGGGCAGTTTCCTCAACGTCTGATGCATCCAGAAATGAGAGGAGTTATGAATGAACTTCATCGTCTCTCCAACTATCCCGGTTGCAATTACCTTTGGAAACGCCGAGTTTTTGATTGGAATTTGTAAGGATGCCCTCTCGACGTTGAGGATATGCTAACAAATAGCGGATTGGTGACATTTAACTCTCCATGGCAACCATTTGTTCAGCTTGATTGGGCTTCCTTCACCATAGGAAAAAGGTGCACTGCATCGGCCTGCTTTGAGAAAGAACCTGGCGAGGTGGTAGTACGAATGGGTCCTTCGGGCCGGATTGTCGGCAATGCCACCCAAAGAAGATACGATGACCATGGCCCACTCGTACTCTGTTCAATCGATATCGACATTGCAGAAGATGATTCAATTGTTTTTTTCATACCGACGAACAAAACCTTGGCTCCTGTGCTATCTCAGGAATTCGCGAAAGTGACTACCTATTGGGATACACAGACTGTACAACCAAATCCAAGCCATGTCGCCAAGAGTTATGATTTACGTCAGCCAGACTTCGTGAGCGCTATGGAACTGCCACCAAGCGCGGCATTAGTAGAAGGTCTGCCGGTCAATACTCCGCCTCCTCAGCCTACGCATCCATATCCAGCTCCATCCGTACCAATCAACCCGACCTCATCATACAACAGCCTCAGATTTGCCCCTCCTCCTCCTGGCCCGCTTCAAATCACAAATTTCATAACGGGGTACCCAGATGAGCTGAAGTATAGCGGAGAAGCGTATGAGTCACTCGAGTCAAAGTTGGACACCTTCCGTGACCGTTGCTTCGAGGCCGGAATCCAGCACGAACAATTCGCCAGCCTGTTCTTCATCATGCTCAAGGGAGAAGCGGCCAACTTTTATCGCGAACATCTCCGCGATCTATCGTTAGACTTTCACACCATGATCACCAAGGTGAAAGGCAAGTTTGAGACTGAAAGAACGTGCCCAGAATGCGACACCGAGCTCCGAAAGACCAATCTCTTGAGCTTCATCCGCGACAACCCAGATAAGACCAAAGCAGAAGCACTGGAGATAGTCATCGGAAGGGTTAACACCCTCATGCAATGCATCACGAGTATAGGCTTGCCATCTGATGAGGCACTACGCTACCAATTACTCCACTCCTGCCAAGGAGTTGAAGAGTGCGCTCTCGCCCTTGCCAACCCAGCACAGACCTTTACGGACGTGTGCGACCAGCTCCGATCCGCCGTTGGCAACGCGGTCCAATTTGAGCAACAACAGCCAGCACGCTGATACGCAGCCGAAGTGGAATACTCATGCTCTCCAGGTAATGATCAATACTGGACCGACAGCACCTACAACGGCTAACACAACCGTCAACGCTAGTAATTAGAGGCGTTCAACCACTTCGTGATTGAGTACGAGGGATGTGACCTCTTTGAGTCAGATCACGAATGAGAGAAAAGATATCACGTGAAAACAGGCTTTTGGAGGCATGAGGGTTATATGGGCGTGCTATCACCATGTTGGAAAGTTGCCAGTGTCGGGATGCTGAGCATTGTTTATGGATTGGCCGGGCCGATCCGAGGTCACGTGAGTCACATCGGCCGGCTACTCTTCTTCCTTTTCCTGCGATACAAACAAGTACACTCTATTCAATCTATGCCTTTCACCACAGTGCCATGTGGCTATAAATGAATCAAAAATTCCTCCTTTTGAGTTTCCGGGCGCGTATCTAACTCTCCTCTGATTTGCGGGTTCGCACCGCCTTCTAATAGAAGCCTTGCGGCCTTCTTGTTGTCATAGAGCATTGCAACAACCAAGGGTGTGTTCCCGTAGTTGTTGACACTGTTAATAAGCGATACGGATCCCTTAAACTTTCCGTCCTTATGCATGCTGCGTAGAAGGTATCCTAGTAGGTTAAGTGATTCCGTTTCAAAGCGCTGCTCATGGTGCTGCTCAGGCTTTTCAGTTCCTGGCGTTAGAGGCTTAGGCGAGGCAAATTGGTGTATAGGACCAGCAAGCAGGTGCAATGCGGTGTCGCCAAGCATATCACGCTCAAATGGGTCTGCGCCGCTTAGCAGGAGAAGCTGTATAACGTCCTCCTTCCGTCCGACAAATTGGTCAGCCGGCGTACGAAGAAGGTAATGAAGAGTTCTGCCATCATTTCCTGGAATCTCTTGGTCCAGATCAATGTCGGGATTAAACAAGAGTGCTTGTAGCATCTCTACTCCCCTAATACAAGCCTCGTAGAGAACCCAGCTATTTGTCGCTGTGACTGTGTGCCCTTCTTGAGCAAGCGATCGGACAAGAGCGACATCTCCACTAAGTATGGCATGGGAAAGGCTATCAAGCCCTGGTCGAGATAGCCACCCATCGTGTATGTCCTCGCTAGCTTCAACGTCAGACAGAGTCCTCCAAGTATCGCTGTATGAGCTGATGATGCTTAGAGTGGGCGAGGATGGCATAGGACCTTCTACCGGAAGCGCTGCCATATTTTCTTGTAGGTGATGATTCGCGGGAACAAAAGTGAGACAGGGCGATGCCTTTCAAGACCCCATCCTACCGATCCACAAATGCGGCGCCCTTTAAAACCTAATCTAAAGCACAGATCAAGCGTTGGCCATCGACGGTGGAACGTAAAATACCCGGCGTCTTCGCACGGTAAACCGGTACCCGCCCTGCGTGGGCTCTCTGGTCCTGGCTCCCGGCCTAACATGAATCGACGCCGTAAACCTGGAAGGACCCGCACACTGGAGCCTGTGCTACAATAGACGAGGCCAGGAACCTGGTGTCAGATCGCCCGTTACAGAGAACCCGGAACAGGGCTCCACCAGGCGGCGTCGCCAAGGACCGGCGCCGCACCTGCCACAGCCGACAGGGAGACCGATGGTTTTGACGTTACACTCCGTTGACAGGCATTCCGGGGCTTAATCCTCGGCCCCCCAATCCGGTCGACACATGGCAGTCTCGTGTTACCATGACTACCAGCAATGCATCCACTGTTCAGGCGACGAGG
Organism: Colletotrichum falcatum; assembly: GCA_019425465.1. Classification (NCBI taxonomy): domain Eukaryota; kingdom Fungi; phylum Ascomycota; class Sordariomycetes; order Glomerellales; family Glomerellaceae; genus Colletotrichum; species Colletotrichum falcatum. Next base: position 589,625 of record SWKJ01000021.1, on the reverse strand, counting down.
AGGCACAGTCCAGGAACAGGGACCCGCTCCAGAGACCAGGATCTCAACCACAAGCATCTGCGATGCATGAGTTTCTCCTATAAGTAGGTAAAATCAGTTCGCTTCAAAGTGTAGTTCGTGGAGTCAATATATGTCATGCTCCACAATGTCTCGTTTTTTGCCTCCAGAGATAAGGGTGCAAATCGCGGGATTCTCTCTTAACCCTCTAGAAGGGGCACTTCAATTAGGTGTCAGGCTTCCACTAAATCTTAAAAACATATACACAGTATGGGACTGCCTATTTGCAGACTTCTCGGTACTTCAACGCGCGATCCAGGCCGGATTGCTACCGCTGCTGGTTGGAATTGATCTCTTGAAGCTATTTGGAGCTCGCTACGTAAGATCGTACAAGGAAAATACCTATCTCGTGCTCCTTTTCCCCTCACGCTCCGACGCAGAGTTTAACGCCCTTCTGGAGTCACTGAGACCTCATACTTTCCACAGTCACTGGAAATACCAGGACTATATGGAGGTTGTGTTCGAGAAACACAATATCAACCTTTGCATTCGACGAGTTGACGCGCCCCACCCCAGCATGACCCAGCCATGCAGCTTTCCAGAAAAGTTAGCTGTACCCCAAAGCCTGAAGCTTCAATCAGCCTATCTTGGGTTTGGAAACAGGAAGATTGAGTTAATCGAGGTGCATGGGATGGAGAAAGCCCTCATATCCACTCGTTCAATTGAGATGATATCTCGGATGAAGGTGCCGCAGCCACATGAATCTGGCACCTGTCTTCAACCGATTATATTTTACCGAGGTCCAATTCTTGATCTCACGGCCTGGAGGGAAGAACAAGAAATCTTCGTAAAGAAACCAGGTTTTAACGCAGGTTACCGTGAGTTGCAGGAGGAAGTGGGGAATAGAAAGGATCGGGGAGCATGTGAGGCATGTGTGAAGAAAGGCATAAAGCACCAGAGCTTGGTGTGGTGATTCATTGGAATGGCTCTGTTTACAAGTTATCGTGTCAGCACTTTTTCTTCTTTCCATTTAAGTTATTTTCAACAGTAGAGCCATATCTCAGGGGAGGTATTAAGTCTAGCAGGGTGATGGTTAACAGTGGCGAAAGGATTTTTGTTATCTAGCTAGGTTGACCCTAGCCTTGTTATATTGAGTTGATCAATGTTTATCTTGAGCTTATATCTAAATAAAGCGCGTGCAGAAGTCATGTTATCTATGCTTCCCTCCATGCTTGTAATTGATGGTCCTCGTCTTTTTTGTTCAGATCGTAGTGGCCGACAAAGAAGCTGAGAAAAAAGGCCATGCCAGCAAGGATAGTAAATATCAAATGAACACCTTTAAATCCAGAAGCGTAAGAAAGAAGTACAGAAGACCTATAGTCTCCATCAGGGAGACCCTTTAGAGTGCGGATATACTCTTCGGCATGATACGCGATGCTCTCTTCTAGGCCATCCCGTCGCAGCCGGGACGCCATAAAGCTCTGGAACAAAGAGGATCCGACATTTACCCCGATCGCTGTGCCGAGCATCCGGAAGAATAGGTACATTGTTGCTGCGTGGCCGGAATGGTAGGTAGCGGCGATAGCTCCCGTTACAAATGTTTGAGCATTTAGGACGAAACCGTGACCGAGACCGCCGACTATCAGTGTTGTGACCCAGATGTGAGCAGGTGTACCCAAAGACCAGTACATCAGTAAACCAGATGCTATTATCGTCAAAGCCCAGCCGAGCCATATTGACCACCGATAGGCGTTGTATCGAGACACTAGGATTCCCGATATAATAGAGCCTGGTATTAGGCATGCTGAAACAGGAAGCATCGCGATTCCTGCTATAAGAGGGTTATATCCTTTGACTGAGATGAAGTACAGTGGGACATAGTAAAGCTGGTCATATAGCTATTACTTGTCAGTCAAAAACGGTGCTGCTTCGAGCTTGTAACCCACCAAAAGACCCTGCAGTAGTCCAAGGACATAGATTATGAGGGATGTTCTGTTGGAGAACAGAACTATCTTTAGGAACGGTTCAGCTGAGACTTTCCACTCGAAATATAGAGTGAAAAGAAGACCCAGACACCCAAGCGAAATTGGTAATATCGTCTGGGGACTTGTCCACGGGAATCGATTACCACCCCAGGAAATGCCGAGCAGAACCGAAACAACAGAGAAAGTGAAGATAGCTCCACCTGTCCAGTCGAGCCTGGCAAGTCCGCGACCGAACTTGACACCAGGTGCTCTCAGCGGCAAGAGAAGAGGAATAGCGATAAGGCAATAACCACAGATAGGGAAGTTGAGGTAGAAAACCCATCGCCATGTTGTCTTTTCTGCAATAGCACCACCAATGATAGGCCCAGCCAGGGACCCGATTGCCCACGCCATTTGTCTTCAGCCATGTCAGTGATAGTATAACAAGACGTAGGGGTTTATTTGCTCACATTATGCCATAAAACTTTGGGCGCTGCGGTAGCGGAACTATATCAGTAAAGATTACCAACGTAAGGACATACATTCCTCCCGATCCTATGCCTTGTATGACGCGGCCCGCGATAAGAAGACCTATCTGGGCAGAAAGACTGCAAACACCAGTGCCAGCCGTGAATAGAATGGTGCTTAGGAAGAGAGTACTGGATCGGCCAAACACATCACTAGCAGAGTTTGTAAAAGGCATAAATGCGGCGCAGGTGATGAGATAGGATGTTCCGACCCAAAAGGCTTGATTCGAGGTGCCTCCGATGCTCTGAATAATAGACTAGGCCGAAATACCGCGTTAAAATCAATATAAAGAGCGCAAGGCAGAAACTTACACTGAGTGCCGTGACGATGATGTTTGCTTCTAGAGCGATAGCCAAAGACATAATCGACAGAGTAAGTAGAATTTTCATATCCTTCCTAGAAGCATTCCATTCTGCTATTTGTGGCATACTGTCCACAATGCTTTTAGGATTTATAGCGAATGACATGTTTCCTATGTCGGTTATCTTTGGCCTACTGCCAGGCTTCAGGGTATTCGCCTGTTATATCTGCAAATTCATTGCTCAAAGGGAATTGTGAGCATGTGTCAGCGCAGTCGGTTTCTTATTACTAAATATAAATAATACCAATAATAGCTACAAAAATCCTACTCTGTTGACCTGAACTTCAATATCACCGCTGTAGCGGACAGCCTGCAAGCCCTCAAGCAAAAAGGTAAGCCGAGGTTTCGGGCTTGTTGTTTAGTTATTTCAAGCTCTTGGCTTAGCTTACATCCGTTACACCTACCTCGGTCCGAGGTACGCGGGTTCCAAAATACACTGCCGGTCAATACTGCAATCTTGGGCAAGTTGCCGGCGTACGAGGGCCTTCGCATCCCTGCCATCTAGCTTGGTCACGATTTAGACTCTGGAAGTTCTTGGAGGCTTTCGGACCGATTCCCAACCCTTGGCGAAGTACTACATACATGGAAAGTGCTGCCAAAAGCCGTACGGCCGACTTTTGCCATTGCCCCTCACAGACTGGCTGTGGCCGGTCTATGCCCATCTGATAATGCTGCTGTGGGACCACATATTCAGCCCTGTGTCGCAGATCCACCTGCTTTCAGGGATGTAGTCCAGTTTAAAGTAAAAGACCCAGCTGCTAACCCCTGTCCTTTTTTAATAAAGTCAGTGATTGGCTTCCAGACTGCCGGGACCAATCATATTAGCCTAACAACACCCCATTCTCCGCGCAGGGCCACGCGTACGTCCCGCCCCGCCCCTTATTCATCTTGACCAGACGAAGTAGGTAGCGTCGCGCGCCATGTATTTATGGGTCATGTACCTCTTATTTATTTCCGGACTTACCATTGGCTAGAGTTCCTTTGCTATGGGACTGCCCAGGCGTTCGTTCGTCCGCGGAACAACATGATTCTTCCGAGGATAAAGACGTTGCACTGTGACACCTACCTAGTTCTAAGCTCCACTGTTGTCAATGCTACAAGGTCTAAATGAGTATCATCTACCATTTTGCACAACCAACATACGCATTCCTCATATCATGTGCGGGTTTCTGCCTTCGGCCCTTGTCTGCCCCCCTTCCCTTCATTCCCCGGATAAATCTAAACCCAGGCGCCATCACTTCCCCTGGTTGGTGTCAGTGAAAGTGGAGCATCGCTATGTGGATTAGAAATCAACTCACAAGCAAGAAGAGCCCGGGCATAGCTGACCCCTAGCTGGAGCTTCTCTCTCGCGCTTTCCCTCACTGTACATCCCTATACGACTACCCGCCAGGCTGCTTGCAAATACGTCATTGGTCTATCTCTAGGGAGGGTGTCAGCGGGGTGCCACCCTGTGCCCCCATCACACGCTCTCGCCCGTTGCGAGCTGGGTCTAAGTCTAAGCTCTCGGGGACGGGTTCGTCTACGCCTCCGATGTCTTCGAGAATTCGAGTGCAGAGAAACCGAGGGCGGTTGCTGGTGAGTGTGCTTTTTTTCTCACTATTTGGATGCCAGCACCTGTCCGGAGTCTAGCTAATCAGTGACATCAACGTGGCCTTTTCATTCAAGTGATGGGCTGTGATTCACTCTCTGATGTAGTGTAAACCTTTAGGCTCTATCTATCCTTCTTCTAACTTTGATTGGTACAGCCCTGTCAAAAGCATGCGATCCAAAAGGCAAAGTCCTATGCCCTGATTGCACTTTTGCTGCCCCTTGCGGATCCAAAAGTTCGATGTCTAACTTGCAGAATACAAGAAAGGCGGAGAGTAGAATCGTATTTTTGGCTAGTGCTTCGCCGGGACACTTCCAAGCTCCTCCACCAAACGGAAACCAATGTTCTCTAATCTGAGCGTTGGCAAGTTTTGCATTTCCGCCATCTCGTGGGGAGCTGTCCTGGGTGCGTTGAGACACTGGATCCCTTGTTTCTGGTCGGACTGGCCCGCTCATTGGGTCATTGGGATACTTCAAAAACCTCTCGGCCCAGAAAGACTCAACTGGGTGTTCTGGCGTTCCATCAACAAGCCTCCCCGTGTTCCAAAATGAGGAATTTAAGCCGCCGAGCCAGTTAGCGGACATGATTGGAATGCATGGAAGAATCTGAAGGCCGCTGGAGAAACTGAACCTCCCACTAATTGATTTTCGACCGACAGTACCTGCTACATGCAGTCGTAGCACCTCCCGGTAGATTGAATTAAGTAGAGGCGCACATCCTAATTCGAGGAGTACTTTCTGCATGGAGGTGTCTGGTTGGAAAACAAGCTCCTGTCTGAGTTGGGAGGTGAGAGATGGGTCGAGTAGAACGTGCAGGATCATCCAAGCTGCTGCTGGAGCCGTGTTCGCTATTGTTCTGTTGTCCATAAGCCATGTGTCAACTTTGGCATCGGCAGGTGCAACCTTACACGAATAAGTATCCCAACATGACACTTGAGATACCGGCGTCTGAAAAGCCTAAATCTTCATGACGTTGAATCATCTGTTGAATGTAGAGTGTTCCCCAGACATGGCCATCCTGAGAGGCTCTGGAGGCCGAGTTGCACCAAGTCCGCCATCGATGAAGGTTTTGGAGCATCTTTCTTTGCGTGCCGTACTGCGAAGGAAAGAGCCAGTTTGGTAGCCGACGCGAAATAACAGGAAGGGCATCATAAAAAGCCCAGAAGTCATCGCAGATTGAAGGACAAATGGAGAATAAATCTTCACCATACAGTGCCTCAACTTCGGCCCGGAAGATGCAGTCCCTTACATATGTGTAGAGATCAGGGAGTTGAATGACTTCGCAATCTCCGGTATCCTGAGACCACATATTGCGTGTGAAAATATCAGAAAATTTTGTCATTACCTCCCTTAAGCGCTCTCCATTCAGGTAGGTTGCAAAGTCCATTCGCTGATGTTCCATAATCCGCCTTGATGGGTCCGGACGCCTGGTGACTTGGCCTAGGGTTTTTTCGAAGGCTGAGATGTTATCGTGTTGGAAAACACTATGGTCGTCTGAAGTTAGTCCAAAGAATACCGTTAAGGCATCTAGGAGACTAGGAACTGGGACAAGATCCTTAGATGATCTGAACATGTCTCTCATAGCTTCCCCTGGAAATGCAAAGTACATAGGGATGACTGAGGATAGGGTGATGACTGAATATTGACTCCAAGACCTGTATCTGTCAGTTGGTGATCTAAAACAGAACCCGGACTTCTTACTGCAAGCCTCGAAGGAATCTTTCAGAGTCAAAGACGATAGAATACAAGTGACTGGCTTTTGGAAATAAAAATGGTGGTGTAACTGGCGCTTGTCGACCCGATAGAGGGAGTAGTGAGATGAAGCGACCACGACTCAAAAGATAAGTTATAACGAGCGGTAGAATCAAAAGGCCCATTGTTTTAAACCCTTGAGTTACTATGATAGGGATGTAAATTGAGGTAGCCATTGCGTTGATGGTTTGAGAAAGCATGTTGTTACTTTGAGCTTTTGCTTTGAGAATTGTATGCGGAGGTTTGATAATGCATCTGTTTCTGTAGTTATGATTCTCATGAGTCGAAGCCGGGATATGTCTGACTATATATAGGTGTCTTAATCTTCAAGCGTGCCGTTGCAAAGCATGACTGATTAATTCCTGAATAATCACGCTATAGCGATTACGACATAACGCGCAGCGTATTTTGCCGCTTTAGGAAGTCAGTGAGGCTTTTTACCGTCTGGAATGTGATCTTTTTGTCTACTACCACTCATTTGATATTCTAAACATAGAAGCGAAGGCTGACGGCGACATCGGCAGGTCTAGGTATGTATTTTCCACCTGAGACCCTTGCCAGATCAAACTCGCGGAGTGAAGATTGCCTAATTATTAGGACCATCAATGCTCAGACTTTGTAATTAACCAATCAACAAAACTAACTAGGTTATTTGAAGTTTAGCTCTACATATATACCCTCATCCAGGTTTAACTTCAATAAGGCTGACCGGGACTGGATTAGTTTCAGGTCCTTGGCGGCTCGTTAATCAAGCGCAGCCGAATTTCAGTCACAACTCCTACGCCTGTTGGAGAACCATCACGCATGGCATCCAGAAGTTCAGGGTGGCTTTTGTCATCCACTTCTATAACCGGACCTCCCCAAAGAGCAATACGACCGCCAATGATAGATTGGCATCCAAGACCGGAGCACCGAGTCGTAACACCGCCTGTGCTAATGCTGTAACAATCCCCATGCGAGACGGCTTTGTTTTGGTTTGCCATGACGGGGATAAGCTGCTCCAAGAGACATCCAGGCTCCAAGAACAACGTGTCCCCTAAAACCTGCCCCCGGGTCATTCGAGACAGTTCGAGCATAACACCTGAGCATGACATCCCGCCGCGATGCCCATCTTCGTTTTTGATGGAGATAGGAAACCGCGCATGAATGTTAAGGCTGTTGAAAAGCTCCAAAGATTTGACGACGTCCTCCTCGCTCTGAGGAGACACGACAAGCGCTGGTACGACGGCACGACGGTCATTCATTGTTGCCTCTGATAGCTGATCATTGCCATTGGCCTCTTGCGCATGTATGTCGAACTGTCTTAGAGCGTCAGAAAGCCTTTGTATCTCCCTGAGGCTTTCAGACGGAAAGCTTGAGCGGTTGTTTGACTTGGCGGCTGGTATAAATTCGTCCATGCCAGTCCTGCGGGGTTGAGGCGCCGCAACTGACAGGAGGGTGGAAAGGGGAATGCGAAGGTTTTGAAAAGGCAACATATTCGATCGCTTGCGAAGAGATAGTGAAGTCTTGGTTAATTTCAATTGCAGATGCAAAATCTCAGCCTCTACCTATTTATCTTTCCACGGCCGCTCATTTCTCTTATGTGTACATTTGCCGATCAAGTTCAAACTCGGCAATACCGGTCCTCCTCCTCCAAGCCAACAGAGAACTAATCCTCTCGAAATTCTGCCAGTGCCGCGTTTTCCGGTGCCGCGTCTTCCGGTGATAACTGCTAAAACAACGTGCGATTGGAACATTACTAAAAATATAACACTTGATAGTTTATCGACAGTGACATTGTGGTCAGCGCAGTATTCCTGCCTGGGACTGAGTTGCCGTACCAAACTACCAGGACTGAACCATGTCCTGTTTCCATATCAGAAGTACATGACACAGCCCTATCTGCCTCACATGATCCATGATCTTTTGGGAAATAGATCAGAGCTGTGATCAGTGTTGTACCTAGTTACATCGGACTTCTGGGCCGCAGTGATACGATGCTTCCAAATATACTATGCAAGGGTCAATCAGGACTTCTGCGCCGCAGTGATGCAGTACTTCCAACTTTACTATACAAGGGTTAAGGTGCCATCGCGAATTCTGCCCTGCCCTGCTTATGTTCACAGCCCTCTGTTTCTTTCGAGTCTAGGCCCATTGGGAACAAGGGGGTCACGCAAGATATTATGGACACATGTCTATACTAGCGGAGAAAGACAAGGAATTGAAGAAGCGAGAACCTTGTTGATATTGATCTACGGCTTTAGACCGGAGGGAATGCATCTGCCCAGAACCCCCTGAAGCGCTTATCCTTTCCAGCTTCAGAAATGATATTTACCTCATCCTGAGACAGTGAGAGTGCGGGCAGGTGAGAGAGTATGCTCCTCATACGACAACTCCTAGATGTGGTAGTAATTGCTACCATGCCTTGCTCAATAGACCAGCGCAGCCCAACATCAGATTCGCTTACTCCATGTTTCTCAGCAAGCTCACGCCAGATACCAGGCACAAGGCTGCCGATGCTTTGATTGAGTGGAAGTAATGGGCCGTAAGCAGCGGCAACGATGTTGTGCCTTTTCTGAAAGTCAAGGAGATCGGTCTGCTGAAGGTGTGGATGATACTCAATCTGGTTGACTGCAGGAGGGATAGTGGCTGTTTCGAGAATCGTCTCTAGATGAGATACCGAGAAATTAGACACACCAATCGATCTCGCGTGCCCAGCTTTCTTAATATCCTCAAGCTCAGCCCAAAATCCTTGGAGCTCTGCGCTTGAACTAGCAAGAAACGGAGCGTGAATCAGATACAAGTCCACATAGTCTAGCTCCAGACGCTCCAAAGAATCTCTAATGGCTTGTTTGGGGCGACGCGAAGAGTTATAGAATTTGGTGACGATGTAAAGGTTCTCTCTCGGAACCCCAGAGCGCTTGATAGCAAGACCTAGCTCTTGTTCGTTTCCATAAACTAGCAGATTATCAGCTTAGACTATTTGAAGAGTGAAATTAACTAACCTTCGGCGCCATTTATGTGCCAAAATCCGGCTTTGATAGCCTCAGTAGTCACATTGACGATTTTGTAGTCAATCCCTGTGCCGCTCGCCTTGAGGTTTGCGGTTCCCAGCCCATACGCTAACTGTTGAGCGATTCATCAGCAAAACGGAGTGATTTCATTTTAAGAAAAACTAACCATGGGAATTGTATTGCCGTCATTGAGCTTCGAGTATGGGATTTTGGACCCCATGATGTCTGAATCCTAGAATTGAATGGCTGGAGTGACAAGCTTAGAAAGGCTTCTACAACTGGATAAAGTATGCCAACCTCTGCTTATATACATGTACACTGGATGGGTGTGTTGCTTCTCCCCAGTTCACTTGCAGTGATTGCAGCCATCATACCATCACAGTCTGCTATCATTCATTCAAAATGCACGGTAAGAGTATTTCTTGGAAATCGCTCCACATGCGTCCGTCAGCAAGACCTTAGCAAATACATTCCGTCGGACTCTTCTCGGCATCCGTATCCGTTCTCCTCTAGAGAAACCCGCGCGGGTCTTTCGTCATATATGGCCCCACCTTTCCCCCGTAACCAGTTCTTCAAGTCATGAAAAGTTGCCTTGTAGGTCTCCACCCCCACATTAGATGTTTAGTCAAGCTTTGAGGGGCTTGTCATTCGATGCCCCACAAACCTTCCATTCTACATGCCAAACCCAGCCTTCCCTTGCCTAAGGGGGTTAGACCAAGATGGGGAATTGATAAACAGAACCAACCGCATAGACACCCTGTAGATTTCGGATTTGATTTCCTTAATACAGAACGAACTCCATCACTCAGACGAGATCTCCCTATAGCCCAGCCGGGGAAGCGTCCGGTATAACTCGGCCATATCACTACGCCGAGGTGAACAGTGCAACCCTCGACGCACCGTTCGGGCCGATAGGGAGGATGAGCAGACTTCCGGGAACTGACGGGGTGTTAGAACAGACGCGTGCTTGTCCAATGGCTCGCCCCTCCGCCGTTCGAAGCTTGACCAGGATGTGTCTGCTTCATCCCTTTACTCTTTTGACCAAGATGAACTGTTAAACGTTTAGAGCCAACTTGTCGAACCTGAAATTACTTGTTTCTATCACAGTGTGTTAGGCTTCCGAACTTTTGGCCATATTTTTCCTCCTTCTCGCCATTCTACTTACAGATCAAACCTGTTGTAATGGACCAGCAACAAGCCCTCGACCGCCGTCCAAGGCGTCAAGCACATAGCAAGTCACAAGAAGGGAACCTTTACCATCCTCTACCATTTTCTCGTGGCGAGAACGTCACTTTTCTTTCTGTTGATATGACGCCTCCGATTATTCAAGACTGTGACACAAGACGCATCGCATCTAACTCTTGGTTAGACCATGTCACTGTAAGTCACTCTTCAATTCTTAGCACACAGAGCTAATTCAGCAAAGCAACAATGGAAGACTTTCAAAGCTGCATTCGAAGTCTGTTACGGAGAGAGCCCAATGTACTCAACTTTTCTCTGTAAAATTGAGGCCTTTGGTAACGAGTTTGAGAAAATGATCAAAGCCCAGGAGAAGTTGCTTGAAAGCGTGGAAGACACACAAAGAGCTTTACAAAAGACATTGCAGGAGAAAGACGAGATTCTGGCTCAGCAAATGTTAGGATCATGGCTGTGAAAGTTCTCGAAAGAGGAAGTTACTTCGTCACCATAGAGACGGTTTTAGTTGATAAAAATAACACATAAATTACCATAAATATCGATAGCTTTGGGGGCGCATGTCACTCCACCTTTCCAAAAACAGGCTTGACTGGCTGGGGGTAATCTAGAGACGGGTTAATCAATGACCATAAATCTCAAGGTCCCGCACGTAATAAGCAGCAAGAATTCATTTGTCTATCCTTCATCCTCACCACCTAACACAAACTACTTATTTCACCCATCATAGTTTGGAAAATGCAGCAGTCTAAGACTGGAAGAAAGCCATCAGCCGCAGCCGAAAAGGCAGAGCGTCTGCGTTCTGTGGCTCCGAAGCTGGTAGTCCGCACTGAAGGGCAGATGATGCATAGAGTAAGCAATTCACTTTCCCTACCTCGTTTTCAACTAAACTTCTGTAGGCCGTACCACCTTTACCTGGAACTGAAGCCCCCTCTGACCATGTCGACTACCAGCTGTGGAATATTGGGACCGCAGTCAGCATGTGTCGTGCAGAATGGAATACGCTCAAGTCTATGCTCAATCAAGAACAGCAAGCACGCATCAATCTACAACAGACGTTGACCCAGACACAACAAGAGCTTTCATGGGCGAACTCCAGGCACACAAACCTCCATAACCAGTACTACGCACTGAGGAAACAATATGAGAATATCCAGTCAACCCGAAAACTTGAAAACACCCAGGGTCATAGCGAGCTTGCGGCGGCCAAAGATCTGGTCAACAAACAGAACGAACGCATCAACGCTTACAAGATGGAAATCAATCGAATTCTGCTAAAGCTTGACGAACAGTCTCGCGTCGTTCAAGAACAAGCAAATGTCATTAATGAGCTACGCTTTCAATCCTTTCGGCCTCCCAATGAGACGTCGCTTCGAAAGGAACTTGAATGCTTACTCGAGTCGCCTCAGCCGGAAGCATGCGCAGAGAACAGACCTAAGCGCAATGGAGGGAGTACGGAGAGAGACCACTCTAACAAAAGGGCAAAGACTAATTAGTATCGTAAAGTCTGCTTCTGAATTAGGTTGTCATTACTATTGTCTGCAGCTTCAATAAAGTCCATCAGTGTTGACGCTTCCTGTGTGCCGTCCAGCTCCGCGTAAATGCATACGTTGTTGTAGTGCATAGCCTCGGCATCTGAGCCAATCTCCGTAGGGCCAAGAGGGAAGTCGGTTCGAGATGGCTAGGCGCGCGCGCGCACGCACGCACGCAACCTCCGGGGAGGAGCCCCGTATGCAAGCCATGACTCGTGGTATTTGCTCAGACGTCGGCGGACTTCGTCTCCGTCGTTATTTTGCCTTGATGGGAAAGTGCTAGGTATTCTGTCCTAGCCTTGTGCTTGTTGGCTCTAACGTACGACGTAGTAATGCGCATCCAATACAAGCATAGATTAAGTTGCATTAAAACCCCATGTAGGGTGGTGGCTCAATTTGATTGGTCCCAGGAGTCTGGTAACAAGCACTGCCTCTGCCAAGAAACTGGTGGGGTTTTCGGCAACCCATGACAGAGATGACAGAATGATCCACTGTGCAGGGGGAACCACCATGCTTTGTTACCTAAGCTGTAATAACTTAGCCGCCGTCAGGGTCGTGATATCTTGCCTGCCGAATATTTACCACAGGTCCACACGATGTAATCATTGACCGGAGGATCACCCAAAAACATCAAGCAGTAGGGATAATCACATTTACATACTGGCTCGTAAAATACTATCCAATCGGACTTTGATTCTAAGTTCCCCATAGTGTGGTCTCCTGCTGCGTACCTCCAACGTTCCATCCCCCACCATAGTAAATACTAGGACCCTACATAACCCTTGCAGACATACCCAACACGCGTGCAATGTTGGCCTGGAGGCGTTAGCTTTTATCAAGGCAATCGCTTGTACTTCGTAATGCTTACAGTATGGTTTGCGTTCATCGCATTTCTTACCCCTCTCTCGACATGTGATACAGCCGGTCTTCGTACGAGGTACGTATTTACGCTTGTTTGCCGTGAAGTAAGGCCGGTGAGTGTAGAGTTGCGCTATCGAAGAAGACAGGGCCTCGTCTCTCTCGCACAGTTCTTGGAGAGATGGTAGGGTTAGACCTCTGGATGGCTCATATCGGACATTGGGGAAATCTGGCAGTCTTGGTCCCGTCTTTCCCCTTTTCGGCAGCCTGAGCCTTTCAGCCCGAGATAATCGGGGTGGTTCAAAATGCAGAACACGATAAGTCGCCTGTTCTATCGGTGTCATGTCTTGGAGGTTGATATTTTTGTTGAAGAACTGGCTGTTGAAGTGCTTTCTGATGTAGGACTGTCCATGGGCCGGCAGTCGATTCGAGTTCAGAGGTTTGTATCCGTTTTCCAGCGCCTTATTGAATGCCGTATTATTTATCCGGGCAAGCTCTTCATTGCAATTGCGAACTGGAACGCCTAGAAGCGCAACAGCTTGGCATTTCGTTGCTTTCATCCGGCCGTGTTGCCAGCTATCGAGGTGTCTGATGGCACTGACAAGAGGGTTGTCTCCAAAATGAACACCATGCTTTTGACAGCACATGATGAACCATGCATCTTTGCCTTCTGGGCCCGCGGGATATTTGATAATTTTGTGCTTAAACTCGGCATGTCCGTCGCGATAGACATCGACGAAGTCCATGGGAAAGATCTGTGCATAAGCGTTAGAATGGGTCTATCAGAACTGGAATAAGACTAACTGGGGGGTATGTGTCTATTAACGGAATTCGTTTACTGTTCGGCTTCTCAGGATACATGGCTGTGAACGGAGGTTCTGCGAATGGAGAGAACTGGGAGGCTATCTTGAGGATAAAATGATTGCGGCAAAGTGTGGCAAGTAAGAGAGCAACGAAGGTTCGAGGAGGTCCGATGGAACAAAGTAAGTACATTTACAAGCTGATTAAGTATTATCTGCTGGTATAAGGCCAACCTATTCGACCTCGGTTGTTATAAATGGTATCCACATTGGCGGGGTAGACTGATTAATGGTGGCTCAGATCAAATCCATTGGCGCGATTAGCAGCTCATCGCGGCCACAGGCATATGTGGGTGACCTGACCATGGGTCCAAAAATAACGCAAACCCCTGCGTCAAGCCTTCGTTGTTAGAGGGACGGAGACTGCACTGCCAATCTTAGCTTCGGAATATCGTATCCGTCCACAGTCTGCTGCTTCAAGAATAGCTTTGGACTAGTTCATGACCCACAGAGTAACCATACCCGTCACGTCATGTGCCACCTCATCAGAGATACAATGTGGTCCAGAAATAGGGTACCTGTTTAACCACAGGATGGTTCACTCAGAGTGGGAGTCCAACATCCTGGCACTGGGAAATGAAGCCCCAGGAGCCAGCATTAGGGATGACATGATGTTTTATAAAGCCACTTGAACATTTAGTCCAAATTACTTTGTATTTGTTAGATGGCAATCACAATGAATACAGTCCGCCAGAGCAATATAAAGCGCCGCCGTGGAAGGGATGAGTGTCGACAGAAGCTGGCCGATCACATCAGTGAGGAAAGATCGTGACATAGTCTTAGTCCACAGGCTGATAGCCCCAGATGATCGTTTAGGACTTGGAATTGAACCTGTTAACGTTCGCCTTAACCCTCAAGAAAGCGACCGTTATTCATGGCGGTTTTTGCAAGGGAAAGAAGCCTTCTTCTCCAAAGTGTTCGCCAAGGGTTTAAGCGACCATTCTATTGGCACTTTCCAATTGTTATGCAGAGAGGTTGGCAAGTCGTTCGAAGCTGTAGCCGCAAGTGTAGAAGCTCCCACACTAGACTCGATCATGTCAGTACGTAAGGCATTATGTCCTTTATTCTGATTGTAATTAACATTTTGATAAGGTATCGACTGTTGAGCCAAGTTTTAGCGCCATCATCTGTCAGCTCCAAGAACAGAACGCAGTACTCTCTGAGCAGATTCGGGAGACAAGAAGCAAATTAGATGAAGAATACGGACGCAGGATAGTTGCAGAAGAACACAACCATCGTTTACAGAGCAACCAAGCCTTGCTGGAAAATCAGGTTCAGGAACAAGACACTGAGATAGGAAATTTGCGAGGGATTATCGAAAAATGCGCAGCCAACTTAGAAAGAGCATTGCCTGCGTTAGAAGATATGAGAAATTACGTATCTAATTGAATGCACACAAAGTTTCGGCTCCGTAAATGCCTTTATAGTTGAAGATTTGCTTCAAATTTCATCTCTCAGTGGTGCCTCACCTGGAAACTTGATGAGAACGACGGCCACAACCGATTACAGTGTCATTTTCTAACATTGATGTTGTGATGAATTCAAAAACAATTTAAATGTGTTCGCTAATGCTATCTTGGGAGCCCAGCTCCAATCGCAAGGAATGTGAACCTGTCTCCAAATCCTAGTATAGATCCGGCTCTGTCCCACTTTCCCTCCTCACCTTTATCTAGTCGTATAGATCCGTTTCTGGCCAGACCTCTCTCTCTCGTCATTGATTTCAGCGTCAATCCTTCTAGCACTAAACTTATGGAACGCCGATCGGGACCACACCTTGATACTGGTGGTATCACCCGCATCCTTAAAGTAACCTACTGCATACGTTCTGGGCCATCTATCGTCATTCTCTTGCTCTGCGGAAGTATAGTTGAGGACCGTGATATTGTCTCTCTTCTTTCCTCTAAGGGAACTCTCCGGTAAGGCTTTCGCAAATGTTCTGCGGCGACCCTCAAATGTTTCTTGAAACCGTTTTGCTTCTTTCGGATACTCAGACTCTCTCACTAAGATATGTCTTTCCTGATCAGGATTATCATTGTTAAGGCTTGGGAGTGCAACGTCAAGATAACAAGCAACGGCCAACTTGATCTTGCCAGCTACTGCGCCGCTTTCAGGGTTGTCAGGGTCTTGATCGAGTACGATATCATCCCAGCCATCAAACTCCTCCACAAGATCATTTCCAAAGCCTATCTCAAGCCGGTCCGCTTCAGGAGTTTCGCTGAAAAATCTGCTTCTTGAGTCTCTTTCGCGGCGGGAGGGTATATTTCGTGGGTTCACAGAACGATAAGCTGTCATAGCAGCTTTCAAATCAGCGTCACCGTAGCAATCGCTCTCGAGAAGTTCAAGCGCCTCAGGGCATTGTTCAATCCAGTTACGGGCAAATATAAGTAGGCCGGTTGAGTCATCGTCAACTTCGTACTTGAGGCGAAATTCTAGGCGGAACTTTACATCGGCAAAATCGCAGCCATATAAAGGACATTCTTGCTGGAGAGCTCGCCATGGAGGTGTAGTAATGACGCCAGCCGTTTTGGCATCGAACCGGGGCCAAGGGTTTATGTTTGGATCATTCGTCTGCTGAGGAGGAGGAGAAGACTGCTGAGGAGTAGGAGAAAACTGATGAAGAGGAGGAGAAGACTGCTGAGTGACAGGCTGCTGAGTGACAGGCTGCTGAACAGGCTGCTGAGTGACAGGCTGCTGAACAGTCTGCTGAACAGGCTGCTGAGTGGCAGGCTGCTGAACAGTCTGCTGAACAGGCTGCTGAACAGGCTGCTGAGTGACAGGCTGCTGAGGAGCTTGACCCGGGACTCGATTAGTCACCTCGTAAACCGAAGGGTCGGTTCCTACAGTAGTTGCAGGGGTTCCTTCTACTTGACTCTTTGTGTCAGATCTCTCTGTCTCTGCTGTTTGACTTCGTGTTTGTCGTCCTGGTGAAGCCAAGAGTGACAGTTGCTGGAACGGACTCCATCTTGAGGACGCTTCTGGAACAGAAAACCCAGCCTTCTCGGCCTCCTTTCGGAATTTAGTTATTGCGGCCTTAAATGACCTCCTGCTTGAAGTCCACTCTACTGGAAATTTTTGCAATCTCTCACTTTCGTCATCTACTACTTCAATCGAAGGAGCAAGTTCTTGAATCAGAGGGAGCAGATCTTGATCAATTGATGCGTTGCTCCCTCCTGTCTCATGGTAGCGACGGATTTGTCGAGCAAGGCGCCGGACAGCACGAAGCTCTGGCGATACTTGTTCCATGCTGTAGAGATAGGCTGTAGGTAGAAGATGAAAGAAATCAGACGTAATATATATATCTAGTTTTTGATCTCTGGATGAACTTAAGATTCGTAGCCGAACTAAATAGTAAATTTATCGTCCCGTTATTGGGACACCTGGGACAGTGACCAAAATTCGGGATAGCCTTGCCCATACCCGGGCTTTTGGATGTCAAGTTTGGCATCCCTTTCCTGAGGGGGCCACCTACTTCCTCAGTGATAAAGTAGTGACGTGCCCAAGTCAGTCGTTCTTCATTATCGAAGGTACCAAAAAGACCGCATCAAAATGAATATTATTCAATTATACACCTTACTTTTCATTGGGCTATTGGCTATTCGCCCCTGTGTAAGCCTTGGTTTTCAGTCAAGAGTCTCTAGGTCCCTATCTACTGGCTTTGATCGCTTTGTCCGGTACCCTCTCATTTTGAAAGGGCAATACTGGACAAGCGTCACACGCCTGGAGCTGCTTGTGTTTTCCGCCTTCCTCTCCTGCAACATTTTCGTATTGGTCTTCCGGGTCTCGGACTGGAGAGATTTTGAAAGACGGGCGGCAGCTATCTCAGCAATAAATATGACACCACTATTCTTAGGAGGGAAGCCAAATCTTCTTGTCGATCTGGTTGGCGTCCCGTTGCCTGGCCATCAACTCATCCATCACTGGATAGGTAGGATCGCGATCCTGGAAGCTTTGATCCACGCGGCGCTGTCAGTAGGACGATCTAGTAGCAGCCAGTTGAAGGTCTCAGGCTATATAGTAAGTTTAACGCATGGTAATTCAGAGCGTTGGCTGATTAATAGATTGCAATATCCTTCTTAATCCTGTCTGTCGCTTCTATTTGGGTTGTTCGACGGTACTCCTACCGTCTGTTTCTCAATCTCCACATCGGCGTAGTCTTAGCATCACTCGGTGGGATGTTTTGGCATGTTCTTGTTCAACCTCGAGCTGCGGGCAGAATTCCCATCTTTGTTGGAGGCGGTCTTTGGTCATTGAAGTTTATATTCTGGCTTTTTAGGATTTATATCGCCACTCCTGCGGCCGTCCGACTGACGCGTCGAGAGAAGGGTGCAGTATATGTTGAAGTCACCTGCAGTCGGCCCGTACGCGTGTTTCCTGGTTGCTACTTCTTCTTGTTTCTCCCTGGAAGTGTTTTCCGCCACGATTTGACAAGCAGTTTCCCGATGCTAGTCATGTGGCACCCCTCGGCATCAACAAATGGGAACAATGAGAACGTTGCCTTTCTTGTATCAGATCGCGGTCGAATTTTCAACTTTTCGCGCCTTGACGTCGGCAATAACTTGCTTCTTGACGGCCCTTACGGAAGAAACCTGGAACTGTGGAACTACGAAACGGTGATCCTGACAGCTAAAGGCATGGGCATCGCTGGCATTCTTTCATCTGCCTTGTGTCTCCTCGACCGCCGTAATCAAGACTCAGCAGCAAAGCAAGATAAGAAACGCGGACAGCGGCTGTTTTGTGACTTGACTCGCAAAGTGTCCATTGTATGGGCCCTTGAGGATAACGCCCAGCAAGACTGGGCAAGTCCGGCCTTCCGTGTGTTACAGGAGCTAGATTCGGATCAGGTACTCCCCGAAACAGATACCTGTTTTTGATGAGCTGACATGTCTCAGAAATTTCTTTTGGTATGGTGCATCTATCCTTCTGAGAAAAAGAACGAGACGCCGTTCCAGGTGAACGACTTCTGGAAGTGTTACTATTCCAAGAAGGGAAAGGAGGCGGCATATCTCAATTCGGTTGTTTCCCAGGACACCCGATCGCCAGGCAGAAGTATTGTTATGGGTGAGTTAAGCCTGCCTGGTTACATCTAGCCGACGACTCACGCGCTTTAGCATGTGGCGATTCGGATTTTTCCCACAGCGCGAGACAGATTGTAATCAATCAAAGTAGAGCAAATTCTCCGATTACTTTCGCAGAATCGGAGTATAGGCCATCAAGCCACCGCGTTCGTCGCAAACTGTCGAGCATGAGGGTGCAGGAGGAAGGTGAGGTTCAGGCAAAGGACGAGAGTGCTAGAGTTCGAGATTAGATTCCGCAATACATCGTTACTTCGCCTCCAGAATCCCGTGTTTCGTTGCTGAAGAACTGTGACAAGAACGCCTCTGCCTCTAAATGTCACTGATGCGAATGCTTGTAGACGCCCGGACGACACCGTAAGATAGTGTGCCATCGACTACTTTTGTGCGGGCCGGCGCAACGAAGTGAGGGCAACACATTGCCCTGTAACGAGGGTGAAGTGATGAGGAAGTCAACCAGCAGTAGTGGGCTGGTGACCAAGGTGAAGAGCTACGAGGCTGCCCAACTGGAGGGTGCCGTTGGGTCACGTGATTCATGGGACTCAGCAGCTTTGGTGTGTCGGTCGTCGGCCCTTGCTGGCGTATGCCTCCTTGCAACTGCACAGCCAGCCGCCTCCGGCCCGCCTTGCGCGCGAGGCCTCATAACGGACGATGCGACAGTCATGATCCAGGCTCTAGGCGCCGATTGACAGTCGCAGGGAAAGCGTGCGGACTAACGCTTGGTCGCATGCGTCGCGTTGGACTACTGAGCCCAGCAGCCTGGTTCTGGATCAATGTCCCCGTGCTATTTTGGTCTCGTCGTTTTCTTAATCCGAGAAAGAACTTCCCCAGCCACGTTCAGTGGCCATGCTCCTGGACCTAGGCGGCATTGGCGCTAAATTTACCAAAGAGCCCGGAAGCTACTGCGCTAGGGCCGAGGAACCAGTGCAGAAGGATACGTAGATGGCTCTAATATATCATGTGCTGAAAGTCGCTCTAACCTTCTGCCTCGTACAGAAGGACTAGCCTCAAGCCTGGTTCCAGCGGTTTCATATCTCATCTTGGACACCAGCTTCATATAGAATGAGTCAGCAGAGAGTTCGATCAAGAGCGCAAAGGCGCAAAAGAGCCTTCATAACCCGCCGCCAAGGGATCATTAGAAAGGTTCAAGAAATGAATTCCTTAACAGATGCCAAGACCGCGGTTGTGGGCATCTACCAAGGCCAGGCCTTCTGGTTCGACGAAACGGGCATCCTCACCCAGTTAGGGATTGCGCTCGAACCTAAACAGGGTCTGGCAGCCCCCAGTTGCCCAAGGGCCGAGACGTCCCAACTGTCCTTTGCACCTAGCTCGCCAAGCCTCTCTGCAAGTCAGGCATCTTCAGAGCCGGCCCATTCCGTTACTTATTCCACATCGTCCCTCGACGCTGCACCATTGTACCCGATGGAGTTCGGGCTTTTCGGATCTGATACCTGTTCAACAACCGATGAATGGGCATTACCTCCTCGAGAGAAACCATCCGAGAACCCGAATACTAGAGAGGCAGCGTCAATTGACATGGATTTCTTTGGGCTTGAGAAGGAGGAGGGATTGGACGGAAGATGTGGGGCTGAGCTCTTTTAATCTGTTCGTTGCCATGTACTATACTATACTATTTGAATTTGGAGCAATTGCAAACTGGATCTGTAGAACTTCAGATGAGATGTGAGTCGGCGACTGTGTAAACGTGAAGCAGCGGTTCCGACTGGGATGGAAAGAGTCGAGTAAGACAGGGGTCCGGCGGTATACTTCGTACATTTCGTCATGAGGCCGTGATCCTGTAACCTGGATAGTGCCTGCGGGCGGCTGGATGGCGCCCGTTAGCCAGGTCCTCGGCCTCCTGCGGGCATAGATAAAGGAAAGTAACAACCCGGAGTGAAAGCATAGCGATCGATGGAGGGCACCCCTAAGAACCCAAAGATGAAGTTTGTCGGTATTATCCAGGTGCCGCTTTCTGCATTTACGTACGACCCTCGGATAGGACGAGGGCAACACCCAGATATTGTTAAAAGACTCGTGCGAGTGTTCCGAAGGACTCGATGCAGGCCAAAAGATGAATCGAACCATGCTGAGGGCCTCATCAATAGGGAGACATTGATGACGATCCTCTCAAAGCTCCAAGTACCGTTAGACGCCTTACAATCAACGATACGTAGCGGCACGTACCCAAAAGTCCTGCTCCAGCACTGCATTCTCTGTATAGACGGCAAGCAGCGAATTGCAGCAGCGGAGAAAAAGTTCGGCTCGGAATACTGGTGGACAGTGCGTTTATACTTTGCCGAAGGTAGGTACAGCAGAGCACGGGGAAACGTGTTTTACAGGCTACTAAGTAGTACTCCGTAGGGGTCCAACGTATTCCCGTCAGCCTTCGAACACGGACCTTGCACCAAACCCAGGAGTCCGACGGCGACATTTACCGCGATCTCAGGGGGGAGCAGCTCGCTAACCGACTGAGGACAACACAGGAATTGCGGGTACAGCTATCACCTTGCAAGGAGAAAATCCTTAACCAGCTCCTCAAGCGGCAGCTAACCGATCCCGACGGCGAATCCATCGTGGACGTGCTGGACTCCCTCATCCCGTATCCAGGGTTATGGGAGGGGCTACAGATTGCAAACTGGCATAGGTACCTCGCTCTGCATTGTGATCATCAGATCATTCACTTCTTAAAAAACCGGCTGCGCTCGACCTATGAACATATCGTGAGGGGAGTCGCAGACGCACCGCAATACGTTGATGTGCCAACAGTTCGCTGTCTCGCTCTTCGTTGCCCGAGCAGCAAGATTGACGCCGCGTTCATTAAGAAAAAAATGGAGAGCAGGGAAATCTTCCGCGGCGTAATCGACGCAGCCAGCCGACGCCGCATCCTCGAGAACATCCTCTCGATAGACATCATCATCCCAAGCCTGAAGACGTTCCATGAGAACATGAAGTATTTCGCGATTGGGGCCAAGATTATCAGGCAGCACATTATGCCTGACGAGCACGATCCAGAAAGTGATCTTCATACGCTTCCCCAGAGGTTGCCATGGACTCAGCCTTCCCAGCCTACGATCGAGGCGGCAAATGGCAGATTCTTACAGCTACAAGCCCTCGACTCAGGACTGGCGCTCAAAGCGCTGTTCCAAGCCGCCCTTACGTCGTTTCCTTACCTCTCAAATGATCGACCGAAGCAGGACGCCAGAGGGGAAGCTATGGCTGCAGGCGCCGACGCTGGGTTTGTATACTTGCTGAAGAGGCGCGCCCGAAGACTGGGCTTCTCCTCGCCCAAGATTGAAAGCACACTGGCTGGGAAGCAGCCCGTCTGTCGTGCTCCATTTGACGTGCCGGATAGGCAGGTTGATTCCAGGTGGAAGTGTGGCAAGCCCGGCGTTCGTGCTTTTCTGCATCTCCAGGAGCACGCATTCCTTCCGGACTTGATCTCGGTAAACGGGGCGGATGGTCTTGTACCAATGTTCGTTTTTCGGGACTTCATGGATTCTTTTTTTGGAGGTGGCGATGCATTCATGGCAGAAGTCGTAGATCCTTCGTCCGGGCCGCACCCGTCCCTGCAGCCCTTGGTTACACAACAGCAGCAGCCGGGTTCTGGACAGCCAACTGCGGACGTTACCATGGTGGATGCACCCACCTCAACCACTGCAAAGAGATCTCAGCCAAGGGCAGCTCCTCGTCGCGACCAAACGCGGCGCTGGCAGCCATTTGGTGGCCGACCTACAAGGGTTGCTTCGTCAAGCCAAGTTTCGCCATTATCTAGAAGCATGCAGCCACAGCAAAACCCAACCGACGGTGATACAGCAGTCTCGAGGGCGACGACGGCAGAACCGATAGAGTTTGCGAGCACAGCCAATAATGCTCCAGCGCGACGATCTCTGGTACTCCCACCTGGTCCGTATTCCCAGGCACGTGACGAATCGAATATGCCCTTGGAGAAGCTAGGGCCAAAGAACGGCGTTGCCAAAAAGACCAAGAAGAAGAAGAAGAAGCAAAGGCCAATCGTGAAGCCGAACGAATCTGCCAAAGAAGCAGAATTAAGCCTGCCAATTACCTCACAACCGCAAACATTCACCAGCAATAGATCATCAGTTTCCGCACACCCATCAACCTCCTTCTATGCCCAAGAAGCAGAATCAAACCTGCCCGTTGCATCGCAACCGCAAACATCCACCAACAATGCATTAATTTTTGCACCTCTTTCACCCTCTCTCCATGCCCAAGAAGCAACATCTAACCCGCCTTTTACTCTACAACCTGAAATTTCCTTCACCAACAATAGATCACCGGTATTTTCACCTCCATCACCCTCCTTCTATGCCCGAGAAACAGAATCAAGCCTGTCCGTTGCATCGCAACCGCAAACATCCACCAACAATGCATTAATTTTTGCGCCTCTATCATCCTCTCTCCGTGCCGAAGAAGTAGAATCAAACCTGCCTTTTACCTTACAACCGCAAATTTCCTTCACCGACAATAGGTCACCGGTTTTCTCACCTCCGTCACCCTCTTTCCCTGGTCGATCGACTCCCATAGTAAACGAGAGGAAGAGGGACTCATCGCAACTGGACACGTTGCCACGACTTAGGGACTGGATGTCGGGTGCTTGGACGACAGATAATGAGCCGGCGCGGAAGCGATTCAGGTCCCTTACTGCACCTGCCTTGACCCCTGACCCTTCTGGACAAGAGAATGCCTCGGTTCAAGCAGTGCAGACGAGGGATACAACACCGCAGACAGTACTATCAATTTCGCAACAAGAAGGAACAAACGACCAACCACCTGTCTCTGCTGACCATCGGCCAAGATCCCTAGTAGCAGCTCCTAGCAGTAGATCGAGTTCTCCTGCTGAGCTGCAGAACACGCCCCATGTAGACAGAATGAATTGGGAGGACCAGAGCACCCCAAGAACGGATGGCCCAATCGCAGTCACCCAAATCACCCCCTCAATCATACCCAATGATGCGGGGGAAGCGGCCGAAGACTTTTACGACGTGGACATGGAAACCTTTGCACAAACAAGAACGGAATCTCCTGGGGCATATGGAGTGGATGATTGGGATCGACTAGGCTCATCAGTTCGATCCCCCGTGGCCACCCCGGAGTCAGACTTGATGTTGGATGAATCCTGAATAGTATCGATTGGGGCCTGTCTGATGTTCCATCCCTCCCCAAGCACCCTGTCTTTGTTGGAATGTGTTCGTCCCGTGCATATTATGTAGTGGAGTCAATAAAACACGAGTCGTACGAAGATGCAGCTGTCCAGCGCCACTTGTGATCAAGAACATGATTGGATACCAGCGTGCCGGGACAGCACTGCGTCACGGAACGGCTTGCGGACCTGTCGTCCGGCCCAGTCAAAATCGCTGCTCATCTGCACAAACAGGGAAGTTACGGGGGTAAAATATCGTACGTTCAGAGACATGGATGTGTCGGTACAAAAGTTCTTGTATGGATACCAAGCCCCTGTTTCCTGTTGGGTCAATGCACGTACTATTTAGCAAAGACGACCAACCATTATCAGTCCCGCCTACGTTCATCGCCGTCCTTCATCACCACCCTCCATCGCGCTATCTGTACGCACCACGATCTCTTCGGCGATCCGTTCAGAGTCAGGCACTTCTGCTACCCACAGGCAACGCCTTTTCGCACATTGTTGGGCTTCATGACTTTCAAGAACTCGTTTCTGTTCATGCGAATAGATCAGCTGACATGATGCGTATGAAATGAAGAGCAAGCGTACCACGCAGGCGATAAATTCGGTCGAACGGGACAAATCCTCTGCCTGCCGCCGGGCGAGGACGGCACGATACCGAACCTCAGACTCTTCTCGTTCCTGTCTCTGTTGCTGAAGCATTCTTTCCTTTGCTTGTGACCTCAGGCTTACGACGATCTTCATTTTCTCTTCGACTTGAGCTATCTTGACTTTGATCGCTTCTGCTTCCTTCTTCGCGTCTGCGTGCTCTTCTGAGTACCGTCTGTAGTCCTTTTCCATCTCTTCTGTCTCTTGATAGAAACTGTTTTCGATATTCTGCAAGCGGGTGGATACAGAACGAACTTCGTTGTCGTCCTCGACCCGCCTCTGCTCGGAAACAGTAGACAAATCGACATCGTAATGTAGGACTATGTCTCGAACGCCATCGTCGCGGCCGAAGTGGCGGCATTTCTCATGTCGTCGGCGACGATCTTGATTTTCAAAGAGCATCTTGCAGACAACACACGCGTATTTCGTCATGAATGGCCAGGCGGTTTCAAAGAGGTCTTGGACGGTAACTTCTAGTCGACTTGGTGTATTAGAAATGCGGCGATGCAGGTATTAAATACTGTCTATCTACCTTGCCACTATCATAGAGCCCCTCGCCCGATGTAACATGGACCATCATCTTGATAGAGGCAGTGAATAGGTAAAAATACATTGCGACTTTAGTCTATATTTGGCGCACAGGATGTGCGGCGTTGGTTCCCACGTAACTAGGAACCCCGCAAGCCCACTACCTGCATTGGACCTGCTGGCTAAGCTGCATGACAGCTGATTCACGGGATCTTGAAGTCTCTAGGTGCAGGCAAAATAGCATCAAAGGTGACAAATGGCAGTACTGTGCTACGGCACAAGACATAGTGTATTGACGTATAGAGAGCTATACCCGTTTTTGAGAGACTCCGTATGAAATTGATAAGTTCTCAGCTAAGGGATCACATTCATCGTACGTATTCTCGAAGGCCTTCGCCACATTTCTCAAGAATCTTTCTCGCAATTCGGTCATCAATTGGTTGCTTTGCGACAACCATAGCTTGCGCCGCCTCTGCTGCATGCTCACATGTCTCGAATAACTGTAAAGGAGCCTCCCGAAATACTCGGGCGGCGATGAGGCGAAGCATTCTGCTATCAGGTAGCGTGTGGCATCGGCTAGGCTTATCGTCAGCCCACCCGTAACGTGCAAAGTGAAGGTAGACGAACACGATTTCATCTGCATCTTCCGAATAGATCAAAAGTAATAGTGGCCATGGCCCCGCCAATTCCCCCCACCTTCTCGCTGTCCGCTTCCTCTCGATTAGGGTGCGCCGTGATATAGGCGACAATCCCCGGTCTTGAGCGCTCATATATATGTCGAGCACGATGCTGGCGTTCGGATAGTCCCTTCGCCGGTGGAGATGACCCTTTCGTCTTTCCTCGGCTACGCGATCCTCAAGCAACTCCAATACATGATTGAGTTGCACGTAGGCAAGCCTTGAGAGTAAGCTGGTACTGTTTCCTGTTGTGATCACTCGGTCTAGCGTTCTGAAGGCAGCAACGAACCCACCGTCGGTACTTGGGATATGAGGTCGCGGGGTCGTCTCGATGAGAAGGACGACCCAACATCTAAGTCCGGATTCGAAGTGACGAATGAAGTGAGAAATTGCATCTTGCCGTACTAAGCGTGTACAAAAAGCATTAAGCAGGCTTGCGGAGGCGTTTTTCGGCTTTTGGTTTCTCGTCTGCAGTCTATCTAGGCAAGACTCATTCCCGGTGTGATCCTCATCCATCTCTACATCACATATATCTATTTTCATAGCTTGAAACCGATGCGTTAAGACGCCTAGAGCGAATTCTGTGTTTATAGGAAATATAGACATGCAGTTGGCTGCACTATTATCTTGTTGCTCACTTTTAAAAGGCTCCTATGAGGTAGGGCTAGCTACTTATAACTAAAGCAGATTGAAATGCATCAATCACCTGGATCCAGGCTATTGGTGAATCTGCTGATAGAAATCGGTTGCGCCTGGCTCCGGGACTCGGCGTCATACCAGACAACAGGACCCTTGCGACGCAACCTTCCTGGCCCAGCTACCCAAAACGGACCACCTGTTTCCGAGGAGCAGTCTAGGGATATATACAAAGAAATCAGCTTAGACAAAAGATAACTGACATTTCTCTAATTTTAGTACCTGGTTGCCCGGTGTGTGGCGTTAGCCTAATTTGTTTGGTCGATTGTTCCAAGTCCCTGGTGTGCACCGGGTGCATACAGCCCGAGCTAGGGGTTTATGGGCTTCTAAATTTATACACCCAACTACCCGACTCGTTGTTTTAGTCATTTCATTAATATAAACTGTTTATCTGTGCGGAAGCAAGTAACTTGACTTTGTACAGCTCGGAACACATGACTGCGCTGTCATTGAAGAACTATCGAGATGTATACGATAACAGAACCGATCAACGAGATAAATGCTCAAGAGTTCACCTACTTTTCATTTTTGCCCACTGAACTCCAAAGACATATTTGGAGATTTGAGGCAAGGAGAGTTACGGTTATCAGAGTCAACTTATCCCTCAAACGTTCTCGACTCAGAGCATGCATAAAAACTCATCCGCTTCTCCACGTTTGTTCCGAAAGTCGCACAATCTATTTCCAGGAACATCAAGACGTGCTTGCACTTCAATATCACCACCTATCGTTAAACATATCGAAAGCAGATTCATGGCTACCTACCAGTTTCTCTCGGGATGTTTTTAACATCAATAGCAACATCAACTCAGCGTATTATTCTCTATGGTTCAGTCAAATAGAGAGACTGTTTTTAACCTTAGATCATTTCATCTTTCCTGCTTTCAGCTTTATACAGGACTTTTGTAAGGTTCGAGAAATTTGGGTCTTGTACGAGGCCCAGAAATTAATACCTCTTCATCCTCCTGACGCAGCAGAATATCAAGCAAGTTCAAGGATTGAGATACGCTGCCAAGGACTTAACAGTTCAAACTATTGTGGAATTTGCTATATTCGTTTGGTTCTTTTTGGAGCTGGGCATGACCCAAGGCATACTGTACCAGCACCATGGACCGCTGCTATCCATCATTCAGTCCCTGGTGATCAGCCGTTGGTAGCTCTCCTAAGTTCTAAAACGCCGTTAATAAGATTATATAGAGAATAGAATAACAATATCTGATATTGATGTTTGAAACCGTTTGCTGGCTAGCCGGTCCCCATGCTGTTCCTTTGTCAGGATAGTCAGTAATCGCGGCTGAGGATTTGAAAAACAAGGGCCCTTGGTCTATCACAGTTACATTCTCGCCTCCTTGAGATTTACAAACACGAAGTCTTGTTAATGTCAATACTAAAATAAGAGGAAATTTTCTGCGAGTTTTTAGTAACGAATATCATCATGAATGGCTTGTTGCCTAAGTGCAGCGCAAGAAGCAAAGCATAAATAGAGAGGGGTTTCACGGATTTTTCTTTAGCAATGTGTACTAAACCATGTGAATTGACTTTAGCTGATCCAGCCAGCTTTGAAGAACATCCATATAGACCAATCCCAAGCACCTAAACATATAAATCCATGTTGCACCATAGTCTATCAAGCATATATCTCATCAGTGTGGCTGTGGTGGCCGAGAAGCTCTCTCCATTCAGGTGTCTTAGGCTTTCGTTCCATGCCTTTTTGGACGCTTGGCAGGCGGGGACTTGTCATCCCGTGCCCCGATCTCTGTTTCTGTAGCCTTCGTACGCCTTCGCTTCTTGAGGGTTGCGGTGGGCTCTTGCTGTTGTTGTCTATCAACAATATCTTGGGATCCCATATCGGTGACATCAAATGCTCTAGGATCGTTTGTTAAGGCATTGAGGTCGAAAGGGCTTGGGGTTTGTTTGGATCTAAACGCGGTGACATCATCACTGTCAGATAGATCGCTTTCGAAATAGTTTTTGTTGTCGTTGATCAGCATCTGCAGGTCAGAATCCCAATCCTCTGATGTCCCGGCTAGGAAAGGCATGTCATTCTGAGGAATGTTATGGAGTATAGATGCTTGACGGGGTATCATCTGAAGCACGTTATCCTCGATGCCTTCAGAACAGTCTTCGTAATCCTCGTCATTCTCCTCATACTCGTCACTGTCTTCATACGTAGTTGTGTCGCTGGTATCTGGATCAGACAAGGCCATATCCTCTGGATCATGGTGCTGCAGAGGCTGGATACCGTGTTCTTGTCCTATTTGCCGTGACACCTCATTAAAGTCATATCCGACAACAGAATCGATAAAATGAGGGTTTTCAGCCACCATCAAGAATGGATCGGAAGATGCGGCGATGGATTGGTGATCAAGTGACTCCAGGGAACCTATGTTGGCCCTGGCTGGGATCGTATCAGTACAAAGGAGGAACGCCTCCATGAACTCTCGATTCCAGTTTGAAGATTTGAGCTGGTCATAATCCTCCTTGACGTCGATAACAGCATCCCATAGCTGAAGGACTGTCGCAAGACGCCGTCTAACTTCGAAGTAGAACTCCCGTCCAAGCTCGAGACGCTCACGATACGCAGCGGCGATGTCAAATTGGCCGTTAAGCAACCGCTCAGATATCAAGGAGATTTCCTGTGGGTTGAAAATCGGGATGACGCATGCATCTTTTTGGTCACCGGTCTCGATACTGAGCTGTCGTTTTATCGCATTACCGAGTTGGACAATGTTGATATGAGGTCGGTTTTGGTGAATGTAGCGAGGCATCATGTTGATGGTTGAAATTCTAAGAGATAAGTGGTCTCAAAGTAAGCTATAAAAAAAGTGGATGTAAAAGACAGCATGAAAATAATCAGAGAGAGCAGCGAGAGACTACCTTTTTTTAACCTCGATAGGTGGCACCTGAGCCGGGTCGCAGGTGACAAGATGGCATATCGAATACAAGCCTACCATCCGTCGTCCTGGCTGCAAGGGTCACAAGCCAGGCTCCTGTCGCCAAATTCTATCTTTGGCCCGCCTGCTGCGACCCAATCTGGGCGATAGTTAGTGCATGTCCGATGAAAAAGAACCTGCACTCGACAACATCCGGTTGGATGTGACCTAAATCACGGCAACGTAAACGTCTCGATTGGAACATTTCAGCTAATTGAGCGCAATAGCTACTTCATCATTGGCCATCAACGTCTCCGGGGTTGATGAAAGCGTGAGTCGGACTCGAGAGGAAGCACAAGGTAAGAAGTTCAGAGGTAGAAGCTGGATGAGCCGTCACCTAAGAAAGCGGGAGCTATCTTACAGCGTTTGTTTATAGTGGCGTTGATTGGTATACATTGTGAACCAGACGCTTTTCTTTCGCGAACGTATATCAATATCTTTCATGGTCGAGTCTTTGAAGGACCAGAGGTATTGGACTAGTGATTTCACCTGCGGCGTTGAGGCGGCTTCGCGACCTAGAGGCTTGCTAGTGTAACAGTAGGGTGGCTTGGCCGCATCCCCACCCCACCAAACAAAGCTCTTGGGTTTGCGTGTTGCTACGTACAAAGTAGTTCAAGCATGAATTTAATGCATACAGTACATACATATCCAGCTATTTCATACTTCACACCTCGTAGATGATTTATTCGTTTTGCTACAGCCATTTCCGAAATTGCATGCCTACGGCCGTCACCCAAATTATATGGCTGGTGACTTTGTGTTTGAGTAGAGTGGGGTAAATACGCTAATATCAAATAAATCAAGATCTAACTAAACCAAAGGCAAGGCTCTCTACAGAATCAATCTCCTAGCTATGTAGAGGCCAGAGGCCGTAAACATCAAAATTGAGGCCCGGCTGTTTGCGGATTTGGGAACGAAAGCGCTAGGCTTCGCTAACGCCCCGCTGCAATCAAAGTGGTAGTGAACAATGCCGTGACGGTTCGTGTGACGGTAAGTAGACTTTGTGCGACAGGAGGAACGGTAAAGCCAGAGGCACTGCTAACCTGGGCAAACCCGTCCCCGCCACTGCTGCCTTCCGTAGAGCCCATAGTAGTGGAAGCCGGAAAGGACTGCGATGTATCGCGGAGCTCGGATGCAAGAGAGGGCACAGTTTTAGGAGAGGGAGTTTGGGGCGGGGTAGAGGCGCTCCTGCTAGGACTGCTAAACATAGAAGCAGACTGCTGCGCTAAGGAAGACCCTTGTCGAACTGATGAGGGTAGCGATGCAAACTGTTCAGCACTGGAGACCCTGGTGACAAAACCAGTCTGCCCAATCGGAGGTTGTGCGGTAACATTACAGTATGGTTGCATCTCGCACGTAATGTTTCCTTCTAGGAAGGCGGAAAGCTGCTGGTCGCTACGCCCTTGCGATATGATGGCGCGCAGACAGGCTTGTGCAACCGTCCCACACGTCCTGTAGTATCCGGTTAATAAGTAATCCAATTAAAAAAACCATAAGCCTTACCAAGTAACGAACGCTTCCCCATTTGGTGCCTCCAAAGGCACAAGGAAACTGGCCTTCTCTGCTCCATGACAAGAGCCCGATCCATAAGGGTAGGTGATAGGCGGGAAAGCGGGGTTGGAGAAATAGATAGCCGCGCGGCAATCCTGGTTGAAAGGGCTGTGGCTACTGCAGGAGACGCGTTAGGGGATCAAAGCCACGGAAGGAAATTCTATTTTCACGTACGTTGCTTGTACAGTGGATTCCCCAGCCACCAGCATCAAAGGCGGTTCAGAAATGCACAGCTTATGAAGGCCCCTCATCGCACAAGCTGAAACGATCAAGAATGGAAATAAGATAGAAGGGATCATCGTGGCGTGTGCAAATACTTTAAGATCTCACAAGAACAACCTGTGCTTGATTTTCAGCGAGCTGTCAAGTCGAACAACACAGATACTTGGCTGCCACTTTCCTTTCCTTTAATACTCCAACCTCCTCTGCATTCGGAGCCGGGAACTAGGCACTGACACACCCTGTTTCTGGTACCTGCAAGGAGGTCAGAGCCCAGCTTATAGGTACCATGACGCAAGCAATAAGCGCACCCGCGCAAGACGACTACTTCATGAGCGAATGGCCCGATATCTGGACCAGTGACCCGACAATGGGCTCTTTTGAAGTTCAGCCTGGATCCGGGATCTTCACGGAGCCAACACCGTCTGCCAACGCTACTCACGATGTTGTTGCTAGGGGCGATGTTAGAAGGTATCTCTCATGCTATGGCCTTGGAGACTTAAGCTAACGCCAACAGCTTACTCATCATGATCTGTTCGCGACTTGACAAAATTGAAAATTCTATAGTGCGGTCAGAGGCAGCATCAGTTCAGGTGCGAGACAGTATGGAAAGGAACATAGTAGTAGGAAACCAGGTAAAAGAGATGATTGATAGTCTGAGGAAAAGCATGGGTGCCTTTTCCAAAGCCTTGTTTGCGTTCCTTCGTGGAGACAAAGGCGCAGACGTAAAACTAACTAGCACTAGTTAGTTTTCACAATGGACGTCAGTATTAGTTTCTGAGTCGGATGCACTTAAACGGTCCAGTAGATAGGTGTACCATAGCACGTTGAACTCATTTTGTTTTCCATTGTAGTTACTAAGTAGCACCTCACCCTTATGTCCCTATCCATGCCTGATGGATCGTACATCGCCCATGTCCAAACTTATCGAGTGTTTCCTAGCTTCCCTGCAAAATCTATTGCTTCCTTAAAAGATTTCATAGTATTCTATCTTCTAGCCTGAGCCGTAAAGCAATGCTTGATCAGCTTGAGCTCCAGCTCTAGCATCTTATAATGCGCAGTGAATTGTCGACTTGGATGTTGTCTGTTCAAACTAAGAGCCCCAAGACACAATGAACAGGATGGCAGATAAAATAGTTGTGCCTAGTATGGCTGCCAGGTACCATTTCAAGACTCCATCCATCACTTCCAGTATGCCCAGCTTCCTGAGCAATGAAGGCAGAGAGAACACAACAGTGGCTGCTAACACCAATGGTGTCGCAACAAGCAGGAAGACTGCTATTTTGATAAAGAGCCGTAATCCAGGAAACAGTCGCAGAAACGTGAGACCAAAAAACAATGGCGCCAGGTAAATAAGACCTAGAGTTAAAACGCCAGCAAGTGCAATAATTAAGCATATGCGGACATTGATTTGTAAAAATGTTGAAAGAACAGGTATGTTGACGTTGAAAAGGTTGTTAAATGGTTCTGGAAGAAGTTCTGAGATATTTGTTGGCATTTCCCGACAACTCTTGGTGTCATTATCGTTAACTTGACATATACGATCTGTGCCCACTGTAAACTTAGGAGGGTTGCTGTCAAGTACAGATCCGATAATGGAAGTTGCCTGGCTGGTGATATCTGAGACATGCGTTCCAAGCTGCGAGGCTAGGTCTTCTATCTTGTCCGGAATATCAGTCGTTTGACCGGCAAGATCGGAAACCCGGCTCCTAAGGTTTGAGGCTAAGTCACCTAGATTAGATTCCAGGGACCTCACGTGGCGAGGCTTTAAAGAGGCAGCATCGAGAGTGATGGTTGCTACCCCATCTTTGCGCATTCTGTCATTGAGGCTGAGGCTGAGGAGGGCTACGCTGGTAATAATCAAAACGGACGTAAACAAGAGAGTCTTCATGGTGCTGGTGAAATATAATGCAATCGGGTTTCTCT
This sequence comes from Colletotrichum falcatum, assembly GCA_019425465.1. NCBI lineage: Eukaryota > Fungi > Ascomycota > Sordariomycetes > Glomerellales > Glomerellaceae > Colletotrichum > Colletotrichum falcatum. The sequence continues at coordinate 556,586 of SWKJ01000021.1, read as the reverse complement.
ACTGCTATCAGAAGATTGATAAAAAGTCGGAAATTTCAGTAGCTGATAGATGGCTGATGCGCCTTATAAATAGTCAGGATCATCTTGTTTAGATGACCGAAGCCTGGATCTGGGCTCTGCACCGAGTTCTGGTGGCTCTAAGTCGAATCTCCTATATGAACTAGATGTAAAGATATGAAGATGAATCCGGATGCTTATCCACCCAGAAAATGGCTCAACCACCTTCTTCCAAGTGGAGCTCTAGTAGCGGCCATACAGTCCACCTGCGAGAAAAACGGCATGACTTCGTCACCAACCTGCAAGGAGCTGTGTCTACGTTACTGTCTTGGTATATTAGTGTCTGGAACGGTTTCACGCGAAAGGTGAAGCAGGTTGAAGAAAAGAGAGAAAGCCAAGCCAGTACACATAATCATCCAAATGGCATACTTCTGAGTGAAGCGCCGTTACGGAAAGTTCATATAACGGATAGCCCTCTGCCCGTTTCACCCTTATCCGCGACACAGGGAAATATGCCACAAGCTCCACCACCGCTGGCCCAAAGAAGGTATCTTAGAGATTGCTCTACACCTCTCAGTCCAACACAGAGACCGATTACCTGGTCAGAGAATCAGATTTTTGCATTAGAGGACGAAAATCGCAAACTACGCCATCAAATCATCAGCCAAAAGCGTATCGATGACGACAAAGATCACATCATTGCTATGCTAAGGCAACACAACTGCGAGGTCAACTTAGAACTCAATCGACAAACCGAGGCGCTGACAAAGCTAGCAAGTATGGCCATGGCCAATCAAAGCTCTGGCCATCTACCTATCAACAGAGTAACGTCCCATCGCTCCGAGAGCCTGGATCACAACGCAGTCGACGAAGTCATTCAGATTTACAGCCGACTATAGCCCGGTTCCTGTCCCTTGGATGCCTTTCTACGCCCCATCTTGATCTATTTATAGTCTTAGTTACTCACAGCGCCTCTTATCACCGAACATACGGCTTTATATGGATTTAAGTCTCCTCGGTTACTATCCCTTACCTAGCTTATCACTACAAATGCAACATTTATCTATCATCATGAATTACAATAGATACCGTCATACGTGCGATGCATGCGGCCGGAGTCGATCTAAGACCTTTCATCGCCAGTTTCCAGCTGGGCCTGAGTACCCCCCTGTGAAGGGCATTTGCCGTCGCTGTCGACCGCATGGTGAACGACCCCATATACACATCCACCATCATCATTGGTACATCCCTGGAGCCCTTGAAGGATACCAAAGTCAGAACATCGTACATGCAGAAAAGTTCCGTACATCGTTCAACGAAACACCCTTCACTATCCTAGACGATGCACGTTCTCAAAGGGGCGCTGAAAATCGTCCCTCGCGATCTTCAGAGCTTCCAGCTGTCCCGCCGTCCTACCAAACCTCTGATAAATTTCTCTATCGAGTAGAACTTCCAGACAATTCCGTCTACAAGCCAAGGCATCACGCAGCTGATCTAACCATACCACCGTCGCCGTCACCACCACTAGTCGGGGCAAAGCCTCGGTTCCAATTTCCTTCCAATAGCTAAAAGGCAAACGTGGAGAGGACGCAATAAATGTTTTAAACAATTTAAGGAGCTCAAGATAATACAGTCTTGTTTGTCGTCTATCATGTTCATAAGTCCAGTCGTTAAGATATTGTCCCAAGTTTTCTATAGTTACATGTTATCTCTTGACCTTATTTTAGCCCCAAGACAGCTCTCTGTTTAACCTACTTCCTCTTGATTCTAATAGCGTCCAAAGTGAAACGGTCATTACTGGCTTCCTATCTTTCTCCAGCTAACCTGCAGGCTTTACAGTAAACAAATCACGTAGCACCAGACTGAGGGTGGATGGCATCTCTTCTAGGATAGTGTGCCGCATGCTGGCTCGCACAATCCAGAAACCGGGTTCAGGGGGTACCCAGAGGCCAGGCTTTTGGTAAACACCTAAACCTTGGGACCTGAAGTTCTGCTAGGCCAGATCTTTTCTAACTTAAGGGAGGCCATGGTCTCGAAGACGAGTTTTTCGTCTTAGTCGTTCCATGATATTTTGAATGCGGTCCTTTTCTACGGCACTAAAACTTTTGGCATTGTTTAAGCACGTTGCTGAACTAGATCATTCTCGCGCAAGATGCCAAGATATAGGCCAGAAACTGGGCAACATTTACACGATGATATCATCTCAGCCGCACATATAAAGGGCCAAATTTTGGAAACCCAGCAGAAAGATCGATCGAAGCCTCCCAAAAGGAATCCCAGGAGAAAGCGGGCTCGTAAAGCAACACAGATCATATCCCTTTCCAGTAGACTCATTGATGCCGATCCACTCAGCGTATTTGCTGACAATTGCAACCAAATCTTGTCACAATGGACTGTTCTACTCCGCGAGACGACACCACCGGCAAACATCGCTAGTTCAGATCTTCGTTTTGTGAATGCTTTTCGGTTCATCGATATGATTCTATGCGGTAAAGAGGGCAATTATTTACATCGACGACTGGCTTACATACAGCATTTGCGGTTATTCGAGTCTCTTGAAGCTACGATAAAGACTGAAAGAGAGACCGGTGTCCGCCGTGAGTCCGGCTGTCGCGATGTAAGTATCGCGTTAGACATATACGAGAGTGCACAGGAGAGTTCGTTGGATGGCAAGGCACTCAGGAGCGTGCTTTGTGAGCGCAGACGAACCAGTCGGCGCTGGATGATACTTGCAGGGCCATCACCCCTTTTCCTTCTCATGTACTCAAAAATAGCTGAGACTGTTGTGTATGTGTATCAATCTATTCGATAGGCGACTATTACGGCTTACGTTGAAAAGTCATAGGTCCTCTGGCGTTGACAATGCCACCATGACGACCCTGGCTGCCAACGTCCAACAGAATATACCGTCCGGGTTTATCGATACATGCGCCCATATTACAAGAATAGCTGAGGAGGCAAGCATATCGGGCGACCTGAGAAGCTTGCAGAATGTCGTAACGAGGAGTTCGTTATTTTCTAGAGGGAAATGAATCCAATAGACATTTTAGGACTGAGACCGGAGTGGCCGCTTACTAAGCCTCCTATTGGGTAATCATTCGTCTACGTTCGTAGTGCTACATAGTTTGCCTCGTTGCACTACATTGCACCTCACTGCCTGGAACCTGGCCACAGTGCCCTGAAGCCCTGTTTCCTTTGTACCTGTATGCCCTCTTGCACTTCCTTGCACTCCCACAGACCATAATTTCTTATGGCATGTGTACCTTTTTGATCCACCGACACTCCCTTGCACTCTCTTGCACCGCCCCGCACTTCGCCCTCTATCTCCCCACTCTTCCTAGCACCTACATGCTTCTGTGCAAGACGCTGTCGACCCTATGTCCTTTTTTGCATCTCTGATTTTCGTACCGCGACATCCGTGTACATCCACAACACCGCAACCATGTATAAGAATCTAGCGATATAATTTCGACTTTAAAAAGAGAACTGTTGCTGAAATTAATTATTAATGTTGCACTTGGTGTAGCAACTGCGTGGTGACCCTTTGATGGAACCAGTTCAAATGGAAACCCATAGCCGGGAATCTGGAGTTCCGACATATCCAGAATCGTGGATGTCTTGGTTCTGTATTTGGTACGGTAGATACTACCAGAATCCTGGCCAACATTTCCAAAATCACCGATAGCACTTAACTTTATGTATCCAGGTTCTGGGCCCATGACCTCGAGATGGCCGCCAGGTATCTGATACCGAGTTCATGGCGCCCTCGTGGTGCATGATATCAGTGACCACTTCAAAGGTGGGTATTATGATTTGCATTAAATAGAACAACAAGACACTCGAAACCGTTCCTCTAGAGTGCCAATAAACATGTCTACTCCCATGGATAATACTGCGTCGTCCGCCCTTACTTCGCCGTGCCCGCTTCTTGATGCCATTAAGCATCGAGTCCGAGAGTACAGCAGTGTGAGGAATAATGCTGAAGAGACCCGGAAAAAGGACGGTGACGTCCGACCCGTTGTCGAACCTACCCTACTACAGACGTGGACTAAGCTCCATAACGAAGAGATGGAGCGACTAGGTATCCGCTTGCGGAACCTTAGACAGCAGCGCCTAGGTGCCGAGAACGAAATCTCTATGCTCAGCAACCATATTTCTATACTTGATCACGAAATTGAAGAGACGGCTCGGTCCCAAGAACAAGCCAAAACCAAGGCCCGTGAGCGAACTATCCAAGAGCACTCAAACATCCGAGACCGCTATCGGGACGAGTTTGAGAAAAGGCTTATTGCAGACTCATTTCGGGATGCTATGCTTATCGATGATATAGTACGTAGCACGATGCCAGTTAAGACATACAATAGCCTAACCACACATAGATCCGCATACTGAATGGCAAAGCAACATGTGCCGGCAAGGTTTAGAGAGTCTCGCGACGATGGAAGGCCGCAATCGACTATGTACTATTAGAGAGTTTCGGAGCCTAGCTTCACCCCCTTATAGCCATCAAACGCTTTTCAATTTGTGCGGAGGCCAAACAGAGCGGCCAGCTATTCTTTTGTATATCTATTGATGTAATGTGCTGTGGCCAAAGCCATTGGTCCTACCTGGGCTAATGGGTCCAGTCCTAACGTAAACGTTCCCAAACATAAGGGGTCTCAGGCGAACACTTCAGACCGACAATCATCTGAGAAGTATTTTCAAACAGTACCCAAGACCAGTGACAATGGGACGTTGATCAGTCTATAGAAATCTATTCTTAACCCTCTTCAGAGGCTTCACTACCCACAACAGCGGAGTACTGGACCAAACAATGTCTTGAAGCCGATAAATCTGCGTATCACACCTCATTCATTGCTCGTAGGCAGATGAACGGTCTCAATAGGGTTTCCCTTGCTATCAAAACAGACAGCCGTAATATGAGATCGTGAGTCCGAAGGGCTAATATGTGTCGTTTCCCTATAAAGATCAAATACTCAGTACATGCAATTGTACAGACGGTACCAGAGGCTATGGGTTCATACGTACCGCGTGCAGACTTCAACCGTTCCTGGGGGCAAAACACCCTCGTTATTTTCAATAGCGGCCTGCAATGCTGCTTTCATGCAATCAGCTGCCGAGTCAGGTCTGACCCAGTTTGTAGTCTTAGTCGCAGCAGAAATTGTAACGTTGTTTCCGCTGGCGGTCAGAACTGAACCAAGCAATTTCCTTCTGATAATCTTGGACATAGTGCTTTACTAGCAAACAAGATTGACAAAAAAACCCGTACTAGGGTTTGTAAGAAAGAAGATAAGATCAAGTATAGAATGTACTAGGCATGAAAGGAGTTGCTGGTGTCGATGTTGAACGAAAAGATCGAGTTACACAAGACAGCCATCGACCTTTATACTAATCAGGCTTTGTTGGTAGTCACTCTAGCAAAGGCGCGTAGTTTTGTCTATGCTCATCGTTTATTCTTGCGACAAGGCGCTTGGCAAAGAGAATGACTCAAGTCCGGCATCGAGGCATCGATTGGCGTCTGATAAATGTATTGTGAGACGCATTTACGAACTAATGTCCTTTCTCACTGGCGTGCAAACCCCGCAGTCCTCCTAGCTTCCCTGACTCCCCCGCATCGTGACCCATTTTAACCGCCGTGTTGTTTTTTGAGTTATTTGATTCGGCACCTTGGATCCTATGGCATGTAAACATTGAAACTTGTATGGTGCTAAGCGCCACTGCAAGCACTATCACAGCGCTTACCATTTCATGTTGGACCTCATGCTCTAATCTGACGGTGGCTGAACGGCAGAGGAACTAGGAAAAGGCTTTTTTCTTTTTCTTTTTTTGCTGAAGCTAACCCGGCAGGTAATGAAATGTGGTTCAATGGCATTACACTTTGATGCTGCTGAAGGGCATATGCTAAACCTCGAAGTAGTTGAATTCTCTTCAGGCTTCAGTTGGGGCCATTTAAATTATTCCACCCTAAACTCCTAGACGTCCGCACTATATAATATGTGCCAAAGTCATAGCACTAGCTGTCAACTTCATTGCCCGAACTGTTTGCCTCCTTGGGTATAGGTTCCCGAGTATCGTCTGATTCTTCTATGAACCATTCATCCTCAAGAATCTTCTCCACTGTCGGCCTTTCCCGAGGGTCTAGCTTCAAGATACGCCTTATGAAATCATTATCAGCAGAAGGAATTTCCTTCGTCGACCACCGTTCAAGTAGCTTTTGCGGACGTCCTTGTTGATTAAGGAAGTTGATGATCTGGAAGGCTTCAGGGTCAAGGATTTCGGCAATTGATGGCGGAAACGGGCCAAGTGAGTGGTACATTCGCTTTAGAACTGTGATATCGTAGTCCTGGTCTCCTGGTTTAATTCCTTCCCAACCAGGATCAAAGTGGTGGTAACCACCCCCGTGCACAAGGCTGAGGATCTAGAGACAGGTAAGTTAAAGGAAATAAGGATTATTATTTAGAACACGTACTGCATTTCCAAATGACCAGACGTCTGTTGATGTGCCCCAAGGAAGCTCTAACATAGCTTCCGGGCTGCGTGTAAAGGCAGCTCCAATAGCATGGCCCTCTCTAGCAAAATCTGAGTCTTCAGAGACTACACCACCACAATCACCAAGCTGAATTTCTGAGAAGCGCTGCTTGTTTTGGCCGTAGTTGACAAAAATGTTGTCTAATTTCACATCTATAGATTAAGATGTAAGAATCTAGAAAATCTAAGAATGTTAAATGTTATAACACACCTGTATGGACCATTCTATCCTTATGAAGGACAAGGAGGGCCTCAAGAATACACCTAGCTACTTGCTTAATTTCAGGGCGGGTTAACCGCTTCTTCTTTGATTCCGTAAGAAGCTCGCTGTCTAGATGCCTTAGAATAATAGATGGCGGATCGGTAGGTCTTATAACCTCATCAACGATAGGGCGAAGGAACGGAGTCTTCAACTGGTAGCTTTGGAGAACATTGGCTTCGTTCTGTAGACGCCAATGGCCGCGAACGCTCTTGACAATGCATCTGTTTTGGTTTTGATCCCTAGATTCCAGACATTATTACATTAGCAGAGGTTTGTGGGGTTGTTACTGTGAGGTCATACCTGGCTAGATATACAGCGCCTTCGTCTGCAGCCCTGTAGAGCTCATTGACGATTGTGTAGGTTGATTTACGTCCTTTAAGAACCTGATTGATACTGAACAGCGGCATTGAAGTACGAGTAGCAGAAATCTCGGCGGTGACTGGACTTGACCTGTCCTCAGGCGCAGCGTTTGATTCCATGAACGTACTGTTATGTGATTTACCTATTTCCACTCGGGCTTCACCGCATTTAAGTAGCTTTGTGCCGGTCAGGGGATCAAGTGACCGCCGCCTCGTGATTGGCCATAAAAATGCGGGTCACACCGGCAAAAACATCACTTGACCCCCTGACGCCACATGCCACAAAATAGGTAGCCCGCCCAGCCACAACAACTTTAACCAACAAGACTCAAAGCTTGTCCAGAGTTTTCTGACTGAGAAATACGAAAAACTGCGCGCTTCATTTTGCTTGAAATTATTATTATCATACTCCACGGTAGGATTTCCTTGTTTGATAAGCTGTCAAGTCTATTTAAATATTCGTAAAGCACTGTGTTCGGCCCGAAAAGTCGACATCATATCACTCGTCAGCTTCCGGTGCTGGCGAGACCGCTAGACTATATCGGCTTGGGCGTTGGTTCTTTTGATTGTGTCCAATTTTTTGATAAGATAGGTAAAGAGTGGATTTGGGAGATTGAATAGGAAGGTGGCGATACAAAAGGGCGCGCGCTTGCCCCCAAAGCGGTCGAATTGAATCTGTGAATAGCTTTAATTTAAGTGGGTGTACTGAAGCGTGGTGGCGGCCTTGGTACGGACCTTTTGTGTCGCTCGGCCGAGACGGGAGAAGTTGCTGGGTAAATGTCGGCATCATTCCGGATGGTCATCCTACCTAAAACAAGGAAATCCGTTGGCAAGTGCATAGGTGATAGATAGAGTTACACATAACAAACCGAAGCAATTGAACAAGGATCACCGCAGCTGTACAGTACTTCCACACGTACCGTCTGGTTACTCCGGCGACGGAGGCAACAAGCGAATATGCAAAGGACTAATTTTTATTTTTATTTTATTTTACATAGCCTTCCTATTCCATTCAGATCAGCACATGGACAAATAAGGACACGATTGTTCCCTATTCACTGTGAATCATAACATAACTATTCCTTTTAATCCGTACCCAGGAAGCTGCCACTAACAGAGCCAGAATTGAACAGAGCCAGATCTGGACCAGGGCCAAAGCGGGCCAAAGCAGGCCAAAGCAGGCCAAAGCAAACAGAGCCAGAATTGGATGCGGTTTGAAATGGCTTACTGGAAAGCTGTCAGGGGCCTAGCTTGTGTTAGAAGCTGTTGCGCGCCCGTCTTTGCTCCCCTAACCTGCGTCCTATTGTAGGTTAGTGTGGTTTGGCTAGTGACGCCCCGGTGCGCGCCACCCATTTCCAATATCTACACTTTCGACATTTTAAAAAGCCACTGTTATCATTATTTAGTCTGTAACAGTAGGGACTTTAATGTTTACTTAGATTGTTTTACACTAGGCGGCTGCTATCCAGAAGATATACATACGTAAGCTCTAAGAAAGATGTAAACCATACGCTAGCAGAGTTCTGATTAGGGGACGCTGTGCGGCATCAAGTTGCGGCGCTATAATGATAGCTGACGCTAAAGAGTTGTCTTGACTGAATAATGAGGGAGAACAATAAGACGAAAGCCAACAGGGCAAACATAGACATCTAGCAGTTTTTAGACGGGTTGTGTTCTCGACGGCTTACTAGTAAGCCAATTTTGGCTGCATTCATTTCTGGCTCTGGTCAATTTTGGCTCTTTTAGTGACTCCTCCCTAAGTACCTGCTCACTACAAGCGTAATCTGCCAAGCCAAGCCAGCCACGGCTCCACACCAACTACTAAAGATGTTAACTGGAATATTTCGCGAAACCCATTTCGCCTTCTACTGTAGTAAGCCATTAATCTGCAAGCCTAGAGAGACCCAGCCAAGAACGTCGCCTGATACCCAAAAAGCAATCAAGTGAGTCATCCACTGCTAGTTGCACACCTCCTCCTTGCTTGTTGCTCGTCCGGCTTCAAGGATCAGCTTCCCCGATTCTCCATCTTGAGCCCTGACACCTTGCTTGCCGATCATTCCTTGATATTCTTATACTAATGGGTTGCGTCGAACGCCCCTGGTGAGAAGAATGTTGGTTCTCATCTCATGACCGTGTTAAGGTAACATTCATAATGTTCAGTATGGCCTGATCAGAGATGACGATTGGTGCCATCCGGTAGTTTAATCCACAGCTCAACTTACAGAAGTTGCATCACAGAAACCTAGGCGTTGTTGTGTCATTAGGCTTGACAGTGGTTCCATTTCAGGTTCTAGAGAACCCAAATGCTAAAGATGCTCTTCATCTCCAATGACAGAGGTTGGGTAGTCCAAAATGGGCTCCTCAACCCCGCCCAAGACCCCTGGCGGTGATGACGCGGGAGCCAGATGTGGCTCCAAAACATGCATTGCAAAACTTTCTAATGGCTGTCCCGGCCGTTCAGGGTCGCTGCGGGGGTCACACCTAGTATTACCAGCCGTCGACCCTGACATAACATGGTCGCAGCTCCGCGTTGGTAGGACATAGATCGCGAAGGTCGGCCGACAGTCTAGAATTCTCTTGGCACAGGAGCATTGAGTCAAGCGTCCAGAAGAGACTCCTTACAAGCTGGCGACGCATGATGACAGGCAAATACGGGTCACGGCCTCCACATAAGCCAATCGGGTCAACACAGCTTTGACCGCATGGATGATCAAGGGTTGCATTCTCGAGTCATGAACGACGTGGCCCGCTTTCAAGTTGTTGGAGCAGCCAACTTCTGCTGTTGGTTTGGTAAGGAGCCAACTTGTAGCCGGAAACGGCTCCTACAAGACAGACGTCCCTGTGGAGAAAAGCTGTGATTTGGACTGGGCTTGTCGAGGAGTCCAACAGCACGTTGGAATCAAGCACCTTCGGCCTTCGGAGTAAACTACAGCCATTATTGGCTTCACGTCCATTCAAGGTGTATTTAATGCGGCTGATGCCCGTGTGAAATGTCGAGCGCTTAGCATAACAATTCGACTTTTATTCTCGTGCCTTATCCTTAGTAACAGACCACCATGGCAGCTACTTCTTCGGCAGGAAAGTACAGACGCGATATGGACACCAATGAAGTTCAAGATTTTGGCGGTAGCGCTAAACGGCAAACGATCCAATTAGGCCAGGAGGCCAACGTGTTTTCCGCTGTCATCTACTACAACCCGATCTCCAGACATCTGGACGGGGCTATTCATGTTCCAAGAGGACAGAGCATCCCGGATGTGAACCAATTTGTAAGCTACCATGTTGAAGACTAAGTTTCTGCCTAAACTCACACGATTACGATCTAGCTGCTAGAACATTCAAACAGCAGGCAACCCTATTTTCCGCATCACCGTCGCAGACTTGCTCAAAGAGGACGGCGGACAAGCACCCCTGGACAGAACGAAATTTCGGTGGAGACGATCAACAAAACTGCTATAGGGGAGGGAACCGCCGATACCACTGTCCTTGAGGCTGCCGTCACTCTTTGCCGTATCCAAGAAAAGCCATGCCACGTAGCGACCTCAGTGGCAGAGGACACAAAGAAGAAGCTTCAAGACGAAGTGAAATCTCGCATAGCTCAAGAGCCCAAGGCGAAAGTTGGTCTTCGTATTGGTCTTCACAATCTTGAACGTCCAAGCAGCGTGCTTGCCTCAGGAGCAATCAAAGACGGTCCAGCCAGCCACGCCAACAACGCTGCCGTTAAAAAGAGCCCATCGATCTCTCACGGTGCATCCAACTGTTCAGTTACAGAAGGGCAGCATAGCGCGCACTTCTACAGGGAATCTGCACTTAACCCTGCACCTGTCATGGCAGACGAGAGACCACGTGGAGAGACGTCAAGAATGGCACCAGCACGCAAGCAAGTACAATTCTTTCAACAAGTGTCCAAGCAACTTTGGTTGGCGAAACATCGGGGGCATCCCAGCGTCACATTAAATGCCGAGCCGGCGCCAGTGGACCTCGCCGTTCGACACAATAATGATAGCAGAGGGAGCAGTGCCATGTTTACTAAAGTGCCGCAGCGGATGGCCGTAGACGGCACAGAGCCCCTTCTGAAGGCCCAAGACCGACTTCACAGCCCCGCTCGGATTCGTAACAGAGGGCTGGGGATGTCACCAAAGGATGCTCTTAAGGCCACAGAGATTAGACGGCACCGATTTTTCCGATTGGTCGCTACGCAACTTGGACGTGGCAGTCAGCACGCAAGATGAATTGGAGGACATGGCCTGTCGAGTAGACGGAGGTTCGCGCCGTTCCGCAAGCCGTGAAGCTACCGCTTTACTTTTTGTGTAATCAGCAAGTCTGACCTCACTGCTTAGACTGTTTTATCTCTCTTTTGCTTTTTCTTTTTGGTTCGTTTGTCTTTTTTCTTTTTCTTTTCTTTTTCTTTGGCTCTTCCGGCAATAGAGATTATATGTAGCTCTAGGAACACATTTACATCAGAACTTCCGATGGCTTCTCTGTGGGGAACTCGTCGCTACCGACCGGTGTCAAGTATCTTGATGAATGAATCTCCGAGTAGGTTTTGTTGACAGTGACTATATGTAGATATTACTTACTGTTACGCTATCCCTTAAGGCATTAGTCCTCTTAACTTACTCTTAATAACGTATGTCATATAATCCCTAAAGGTCTTCGGCCTCTCAACTTAGTTTTGGTTATTCCTATAATGCCATCCTTAGCAATAATATCTGGTCTTCTCGATTATGTATGAATTTGCGGTGGCTGACTTTGTCGCTTGCAGCCTGGAGGCTAATGCCGCCGAGTAGTCGCTTCGCTCTGGGAGTTTTGCTGGAGGGCCCGCCCACTAATCCCTCAGAGTCTAACGTAGGCATCTTGTAAACTTGCCTGTAGAAAAGAGTAATATTTATAGCAAAGAAGACAGCATTGTTAGCGATTGCTTTGTACCTATCGTGTTGGAAATATCCTTAGTTGCATTCCTCGTGGTGGCTTTAGATAACTACAGCACATGTAGCAGCACCGCTTCATCTTGCCGCCCAGGAAACCCTGGCAGAAGTACCCTAACGACGTCATCTCAATAATAACCCAGTTCCTTTAAGACCTCTAGCTCAAGTTTTTCTTGGTCTTCCTTGGTGAAAATCACAGGAGTTTCCGCACCGTCCTTTCGAACCCAGCCTTGACGAATGTGTGAAGATCTCTGTAGCTCTAGGCGCTCTATCCACATCTGCTGAAATCGGACGCCGACGTTTCTCGCTTTATCTCTCTTTTGCGACTGATCGATAACCCAAAGCGCTCTAATCAACTTGGTATGGCACTCATCTGGAGGCAACAAATGAGCCGTCCGCTCCTTGAATAAGGAATACCAGCTGAATAACAGGTTGGAGGAACCAATGATGTTATCCTTGAGTCCGTATTCAAAGGCAAATGGATAGAAGCCCGCCATTTCCCAGTCAACAATAGCAGCCAGGTCATAAGATAGTTCCTTGCTGTTGGTCGATGGCCGGACAAGGATGTTGCGGGGCTCGAGGTCGTTGTGGCAGAAGACGGTATGATGCTTGAGCCCATCAAGGTCTGCGTGTGTCAACTCAGCCTGACCGACATCTTGGAAATCCGACTTCAGTAGAATACCACCATCAACATCCTGAAGCCTACAATGAAATGTGTCTGAACCGCTCGACCGGAGCCTTCCATCCAAGAACAGCTTAATGTCTTGGAAGTATCCAAGCTTTGGGCCGCCGACTGTCGCGTTGCCAGGCTGTGTGCCAACCTCTTGAACGTTGCAAAGTATAGTTTGAAGCTTTTCTACTGCACGTACCACTGAGTCCATCAATCTTTTCTGATCGATCGGCTCAAGTATGTCCCATACCGCCTCAAGCGTAGTTGTCCCTGTGACATACTCAGACACCACATAGTCGACCTCCATTCCGCCTACCGTTTTGGTCGTGCCATGGAGCACGACCGGGGGAACGAGATCGGGAAGTTGAACATGGGCGAGACTTTGGAGCGCTGCGATCTGGTGCAAGTGATGTCCCGACTTTTCTAGTCGGACAAGAAGATCCGTAGAGTGACCAGGGAGAAGAGGGGTTTGGGTATGAATGCTAAACGTGCATGTTTCGAATGTGCTGGAAATGACTTTGGGTTCAACGTCGACACACTGAAAGATGGCGTTGAGAGTTTTCTCGTCCGGTACGAGATCCCTCTGTTCGGCGGACATAGTGAGAATGAAGATGAGTTGACTTGGGATAGCCAACTGGAGTAGAGGCGGGGACTCTACTAAATAGTCAGCTGGTTCTGGCTCTCCAAATATTGGCTTACTGGGGTCCCGACCCTGAGTGCCCTATAAGCTCTGTAAGTGGTTACGGCATTGGAAGATCATGTTGTCCCACAGCGGGGCTACCCACTAGTGAATCCCTTGCCTACGAAGTAGTTTTCCAGCCCAGCCAACCGGCCCACCAGCTCTTTACAATCAACCAGCGGACTTCTTCCTTATATGATCAATTAGACAAAGAAAGCCACAAATACCATTGCTATTTTCTGCATCACATGGGTTTTTCCAGGGTATGCCACTTTTGCCGTTGCTTTCAAGAGGATTCAAATTTAAAACGTGGGACTGGCTCCCTCCGTGGCGATCTTCCTCCCACCAAGTGATCGAGCCCATGATATCGTAATTTGTGACTGGGTGCAGACATTTACTCAATTTTTTGGACTGTGGTATCCTCTGTCTCTTAACGCACACAAAAAGTGCATCGGTTTATTTCCTCTTTGAGATTCGTTGTGATCTATATCACCTAGGCAATCCCGTCACCAACAAGAGGCCATTGCGTATATTGCCTTGTCCTAGTCCGCCTTCGTATTCCTTCCGCTCATTTGTTGCACTGACAAGTGTCACTGGAGCCCGTAAAGTTTTTTCCGCATTTGCCACATTTGTTCATGTCAACCGGAAGGTCAGGGATCGAAGAGGCCACTGGGAGCTACGTCAGTTGAGGATTTCCCGTTCCTGTTAAGAAGACACACTTGTATGGTAGGCTTTTGGTGCTGCTGGGGGTTGCGTAATGCGGAGGGTTTTTTCCAGAGTTAAACGTGATGGATAGAGTGTATAGCGTTGGCTGGCGAAGTGAATAGGTTGGTCTTCAGCTCTTTGTGCGGGAAGGCTTCATTTATACATCTATTTTCGCCCTTCCACGGCACGATTGTAAGCGACAGACCGAAGTTGGGGCTGGTTGGTCAGAATCAATCTTCAGGGTGGTCGGCACGAACTGCCTGATGGTGAAAGTCCTCAACCCTTCGGGGATCTCACTGCCAACAACTTCGTGTTTTTATCAACCGGACGAAGCAATGTAACGGGGGTCAGCAACGTCACATGGATGCCTGTATGCATGTAGGCTATCAAGGCAAAAAGAAACGCTTGATCTACTTTGATAAGTCGCCCTCGTTGTTCTACCAATGGTGCTCGCTCCTCAGTTGTCATATTTGGCGCCTCTAGGTCACCACGGACCGCCTCGCCTTGTTGGCCCGGCATCAATCCATAGGACATGCGGTTTCCAGCCTGGTGTCCAAGGATCAGGCCATTTCCCGAGCCGCCAGGCAAAAGTAGGGGACAGCTAGTGCCAGTCACGAGAGGAGTTTCGTTGAGACTGCTTGGGTGAGTAGATGCCGCGCATCCAGACAACCACCTATGCGTATCCACCTCAGCCGTCTGTGTCCAATCGGATGATCCGCGTGACTGCACGAGTTCTCTCGAGCGAGCCCTGTCGTCACTTTAGGCGTCCCATACGTTGGTCAATCAGAGGGCCGCAGCCATTAGCGGGCGCAGCACCACAGCCTCTTAGGCGTACAGCTGGCTGCACTGGCGGGCATCCTGGGTCGTCTGTCGCAGTGAAAGCGCCTTGGGTGCGTTGATGCCATCGCGCTAACGGAGAAGCTGCGGGCTCCTCCACTTGCGTATTGCTGGACATCGTTGTGACTTACCGTCTGTATTCGGTCGCAGCCAATGGGCACTGTGCGCTTCGGTGCTCTGCGGCTAGCCATGCGACGCCATCACCAAGGGTACATGCCAGAACGGAGACCTGTTCCGCGCGACCCTGGCAGAGGTGACCTGCCTGATAGAGACAGCGCCATCTCGTTCTAGCAATCCGATGAGTGTCCCGCTAGGTTGACCTTATAAAAGTGTGATAGGTCTGGTCTGTCGCGTAAGCTATGTATGATGGCGGTGCTGCTTCTAGTTAGAGGTAGGACTAACAACTTGTGGTCCACCTTACAGGGAATAGCAAGGGTTGACTGCCAATGACATAAACACGCTGCTTACACAACTTCCCTCTTGAGTAACCGTGTTTTTCTTGGTCCGTGCGAGGCTAAGAAAAGCGTGCTGGGACTCAAAGGGATCGTGCCTTCCGAGGTTTTCCCAGCACGTGATTACTCAGTTTGATGACTCGATCCACCTCGGCTTATCGGATGCATGTTGTCCCACAATCAATTACGAAGCACCATTAAGACCAATCGCAAGTGCTCATTAACTCTATCCTCGCCATCCAGAATCATTCAGCATGGCCAGCCCAACCTCCGTCTCTCGCGATTCTTTCGCCGAAGGCACAGGATCAAAACTAGAATCGAGCACGCCTCCGGAGGACAACGCCTTCCCTTTGACACCTCCGGCATCCTCGAAGGCAACGCCTGAGTTCAACGTAGACGAATGGATTCAAACTTTAGAAGGCTACCGAGACCCTTCAACTTCTTGCCCTTCCATAACGTGGATCCGCGTACCTTCAACACACTATCTCCAGGCAATGAGAGAATTGGAACGGCGGTCCTCTCTTTCTCAAGTTTTTAAGGACAAGGTGCCGTCAGTTTAATCTACCCTCTGATATCACCCACTGCGATGAAATCTAACTAAATCACAGATTGGAATACCATCCCGAGACTGAACTTGTCGCTATTCGAATGCCTGCCCCTGTTCACGACGTCTTCTCTACCTCCGTAGCTAACGAAATTTACAAACAACTACAAGACATCGCCGCGTTACCCGGCAAAGACGCTGCATTTGCAGGTCAAATCATCAACGGGGGTTCATCCCGGATTCTGCTAGAGAAAACCGGGGAAGGCCCTACTGCCTTTCCAATACAACGGCACCCGGACGCACAGTTCCAACATAGGAAAGCCGCATTCCCCGGAGTAGTACTTGAGGTTTCCTATTCACAGGATGGGAAAAACCTCAAGAAGCTGGCCTGGGATTACATACAACATTCGAATGGAGATATCAAGGCTGTAATCGGGCTTGACATAAATCACGGCGTGAAACCTTCGACAGTTTCGTTATGGCGCCCGGAGTACACTAGAGACAAGGGGGAAGATCTTGACACTCTTAGTGTGCGGACCGAAATTGCATATCAGGTAGGCGATACGACTGATCTAAGGGATACGACTAACACTTATGCAGGCATTCCGATCTCCAAGCCTCGACCATGTGAACGGGACAGATGATATACAACTCACATTAAGCGATTTCGCCACGGACGCCCTGTCCGACGGAACAACTACATCGATATGCATCAAATTCGAAAGGCTTGCTGAATTGCTTGATGAAGCAGAGGAAGTACAGAAAGCAAGAGAAGAGGGCTTGGGTGGCGGGATTAGGTCTAAGCAGACCTTCAAGAAGCGGCCACGATCTTCCAGCCCGGCCGAACAAATACGATCTGAAGACGAACTTGCGTTTCGCAAAAAAGAAGACAAAGCCTTGGAACGGGCTGATGCTAAGGATAGTGATTTTTCTCGACCACTAAAGAGGAGAAATTGAACTAAACAGCAGTTAGAAACAACAACATACACGTAACTAGTATCCAATGTTCTGAGATCTGCTAGCGTAAGAAATAAAGGAATTTGCCTTAATTTGCTGTTAGTTATTCCTATATTGCCATCCTTGGCAGCATCCGGTTTTCTCAGCTATGTATGAATTTACGGTGGCTGGATTGACGGCAACACTCTTTCCGACTTCAACATCAAGGAGTTCGGGTCACACTGCCTCATCGAGCGGCCTCAAGGACTTTAGCCTGACCAGACCGATAAGATTGCCGACTTCTCTTCTCTTATGATTTGATGCACAGTATGCATACTACAGCTAGGCTTACATGGTCCGATATGCAGCAGTCAAACATTAACCTGTCGGTAAACAGCTCCTATGTCGGGCAGAAATGATTACATCTAGGCCACGTCAGCTATGCATGCTTAGCGTTGGGTATTCTACCGTATCGGGCTGGAGCAATTCACAGAGAGCGCTTAGTTAACAGGTTTAAAGGCATATAACGAAACGCATACTTATCATTCTAGTCTTTATTTCAGTTAGGTAATACTTTATAAGGATTTAGGATAAGTTAACACTAACATGGTATTAACATACTCTATTACCTAGGATCCAGACATCGACTTGATACTTCTACTAGAGAATGTAGAGCTGGGCGACATCGATCTGGATGCTGTTTAAGATGATTTCTCTGATTCTAACTCCTAATCACTGGACAGTGACGTAACGTTCATTAACACCTCCATATTCAACGCCACCCATCTCGATGAGACCAGTGCCACTGCGCATCCCCTGCCTAATGCTCTAGACAATACAGCTACAACACCTTATGTAGCAAATCCTTCGATGCTATCAGTAGTAAGATTCAAGGTATTAACAGTCATCCCCCGCGAGGCGTCCCCGGTATTCCGCGAGCTGCTTAACGACCACATCGGAACTCCTGGAGCGGAGACGACGCGCCGCGGTGCCCCCTGCATTCCCATCCGCGATGCCGACCCCGTGGCCATGGCCCTCATGCTGCGCAAGATTCACCGGGTGGGGACCTACAAGGGTATCCAAGACTTCTTCCCGCTCACTGATAACGACATCGACCTTGCTTGCCTCGCTGATATGGCCGTCTAGTTTCCTGTCACCCCCAACAACAGTTTGCAACGTTCCACAACGACAAAGACATCCAATAGAACAGTATTACCTTCTACACAGAGAAAGCACCAGACATCAGGTATACTACAATCGATACCACAAAATACTACAGACCACAGACAGATTAGTTCCCTGTCGCCCCCTTTTACAGCAAAGGATTAGTGTCCCTTCAACGCACAGCAATATCTGCAGAATCTGTAAGGGAGCTCTCATACCCAGTAATCAAACACGCCGGAGTCAGTAGAGCATTATATTTTATAGAAGAAACTTAGGCTAAAGTAGTAGATAGCAATAGTAGTCAACAGACAGAAAATACAAGGCCATATAGGAACCTAGCACGATATAACAAAAGGAATCACAGATCAACTAAGAAACAGTACATATAAGTCTAAGAGGATGCGGATAAGAGAAACAGACGAGCCGAGCGCCAGGGGGAGACTAAAGGTATATAGAACTACATACAGTGGTAAGCACTAACAGAGCCGAAACAGAAAAACACAAAAGAGGGAATCTAAAGGTACAAAATAAAATAGCTAGGAAAAGAGGCAGAAGAAAGGGACTCTTCAGCAGAGAGATCGACACACAGGATAGATAGTGCAGCGAGGAATTTAGAAACAGCTGGCCTTAGTTCAACAACAGGGCAAAGTGGGGCGTCGCGACTCATCGTCGACGCGTCGGCTGTTGGCCAAACCTTGCTTTCCGGGCATAGCTGCTGATAAAGGCGGCTGAAACCGAGTAGGAATAAATCAATCAACCAAGACGTCGTGCCGCCCGCATCCTCAAGGGTCTGGTGCGGCGGTTATCGCCTGTAGCTTGTCGGGTCGTAACAACAGGTGCATCATTACCGAAGCTTTTGCTTTATGGTCGAGCTGGTTACCCTGATTGCTCGTAACAATAGATTACTGACTCAGCCGGAGATTACCGAACTAGAGAACTACTCGGCATCCTAATCTATTTTAGTTATTACTGGCCTAATTGCCTAAATTATAATAGTTAATGCTGCTAATGTTATGGCCTATTAGGGATGTATCTCATCCTCAGTGAAAGAAATTATATAAACAGCCCTTCTAGACACCAGACGAGATGAGAAAGGAAGATCCCTCTTACCTCTCCAACCGCTACCCTTGAAACCTGCGTTATGGCTTTAGTCCTCCTCCTTTTGTTAGCCACCGGCTTTAGGTATATTATGCCCCACATATATAAGTTTATCAATCCAGACTAACAGGGGGAAAACAGTTGCACTAGGGGCCAGACTCTTGGTCGTGAGATACAAGAGCCCAAGTCTCACTTCTGGAGCTGGAATAGCCCTTTCTACCCTGTACCATCGGAAATCGACCCTGCTATACCCGCAGGCTGCGAGGTCACCTTCGTACAAGTCCTAAGCAGGCACGGCTCCAAATATCCCAAGGCACGTGAGATGCAACATGCCGAGGCGCTTATTAAGCGTATTCAGGCTAGCGTGTCTGGTGATGGCTTGGAGATCCTAAAGTCTAACGATCTAATACCCCGCCACGTGGAACAGCTTTCACCGTTTGGCAAGAAAGAATCTTTGGACTCTGGCAGATCGTTTTATAACCGGTACAAGGATCTCGCCGCTAATAACGACCCTTTTATAAGAAGCGTTAGCGAGGACCGTGTGGTAGAGACAGCTTCTCTTTGGAAGAAAGGCTTCTATCAATTAAGGAGGGGCGACGACTCGGATACAGACAACAAAACTGCCAGACGTATCCAGATTATACCTATGACAGAGGGCTTTAATAATTCGCTACATCACGGCGGTTGTACAGCCTTTGAGAAGACTGTTAATGATCTCACCTCGGAAGCGCCAGTTCAGTGGCGTAAGAAGTATTCTAAGCTAATTACAGCGCGGCTAAATAAGGCGCTACCAGGAGCAAACCTTACACCTTCTGAGGTAAAAATATTAATGAGTCTGTGTCCAATTAACACAGTAATCAACGGTATACAGCCAAAAGTCTGTAATCTCTTTACTAAAGAGGAGTTTAAGAACGATGAATACGGCGATACACTTAGCAAATACTATTCATGGGGCTTAGGCAACCCGCTAGGTCCGACACAGGGGTGGGCTTTACTAATGAGCTTATTGCACGGTTAACGCAAAAGCCAGTAGTAGACCAAACATCAACTAACACAACGCTTACTGGAGATCCAGCAACATTCCCACTTAACAAGAAGATATATGCCGACTTTACCCGTGGTAATATTATAATATCTATATTTAGTGCGATGGGGCTATTTGATGAAGCAGAGCGTCTAAGTCGGACAGAGATAACACCGATAGCAAAGGCCGGGGGTTTCTCAATGAGTCGGTTAATTCCATTCGCTTCCCGCATGTATGTGGAGAAGCTTAAGTGTAGCGGCGAGGTGGACGAGGAGTTTGTCCGGGTGCTGATTAACAACCGAGTGATGCCGCTATCTAGGTGCGATGTTGATCAGCACGGCCGATGCAAGCTGGGGAAGTTTGTGGAAAGCTTGAAATTTGCGAGGGCTGGAGGGCACTGGGATAAATGCTTTAAGTAACACGGATAACAGTTGGGTGGCTTCTGCTGCAAGGAGGACGGCTAAAATTCTGGCCGCGACAAATTCCCGACTTCCGCGGAACCAGCTATGCTCATGTGAGGAGGGTTGTACGGACCATGGATCACCACGACAACGACTTCAATCTTCCATTGGACACCTTGACTTACATAGAGCAATATGAATCCCTGCTGGAGTGTTTAGACAACCGGGCTTGGGCTCTGGCAATCGAAGACTATCGAACCGGGCGTTGATTTGAAATCTTGTAAATTTATTAGACAGGTCTTCTTATCTTTAAGTCATATGTTGTTTGCCATGTACCAGTTGAATGGCATGGACAATGTAAAGGGTTTTGTTAACATACGCGCCGAGAGATCGGAGGGAATTTATTCCAACGGGACGCTAATTTCGCTCGTTACTACGAAGAAAACACCAATCCTGAGTTATCCGAGTCGTGTCTTCTCCGCTTACGTTGTTGAGATTTCTCCAATTCTTGTACACTCTTTCCACTCACGCCCGTTTTCCAGAACGAGTTGACGGGACTCTTTAGAACATTATCATAATCACTTAAAGGCCTCCCTGCTTGTAGATGATTGGCGAACATCCTTACTTGATGTGGTTGGAGAAGGTAGTGTTTGCCTTCGCTCTGCAAGTACTGCCCATTCCCAGTCGATCCCTCCTTCCTACTCCTATCCGGAATGCCCCGCCTGCCCCTCCTCTCGGCGTTACCATCCCCCGTTCCGGGCAAGCCCTCCACTCTATTCCAGGCCGCTCGCAGGCTCGCCTCCCCCCAGCCGGCCAGCTGCATTGTCACGTGGGACATGGGACATTGAAACGAACACCTTAGAATATGCGGCTGCTGGGCTGAGTGCAACACAGCACATAGTTGATTACAGGCGGGCATACCACGCCATAGTCGCATTCACCGGCTGCAAGCCGACCGCATGCAAGTCACGCAAGCAAGCAAGGTTCAGCTTCTAAGCGAATAGGTAAACAAGACGAATAATACCCGTACTTGGGGCGTAATGACAGCGCCTCAGTTGCGTTCCTCACTCTATGTCTAATTATTTATGGGCAAGATGGGAGACGCGAAAGCACTGACAGGCTGTAGGATGATTAATGTAAACTACCAAACCCCGTTGTCTCATCAACGAACTGATACTCGACTTTCACATTCTCTAAAGCTTCCTTAACGCCACGCCTTCGTTTCTTGCAAGGGGTGGATTGCCCTCGTTTCAGCAACTCCTCATTTGATGTCTCGTCATTTTGTGCCAACAGCTCGAATGTGTTCGATTCCTTGGTAAAGTTGCGGCAATGAGCATCTAGCAAGTGGAACTTAAGGTGCTCAACCGAATCAAATGGCGCACTGCAATGTTTCGCTGGATGGGGGCACTTCATATACTCTCCGCTGTCAGCAGATTGAACATACGTTTCGTAGTGGCTTTGGACATGGGCCTTCCATAGGCCTCTATCCAGAAAGTGGCGGAGTCGAGCCTCGGGTTCCAGCAATGAATCTGACATACAGAACACGCAGTAACCTGCGTTGGCAAGGACACCGCCGTAAACAAGAGGATCGCACTGGACAGGTAGTGTCTCCGGACAAGTAAGGTGCCATTGACAGTGCTCGCTCCAGTTTGCCTCGCCAGAAATCCACTTGTTACACAAGAAGCAGAGTTCAGTAAAGCCATCGCTGCTTTTCTTGAAGCAGTTGTAAACGTGCCTCCAATCGTAAGTGGATTGCTTGCCAAGGCTGGATTGAACGGTCCCTGGCGATTTGCGTTTGCGGCGGTACGACCCGTCGCATTGGCACTTCTGCGGCTCCAGACCGGGCCGATATTCTACTTCTGCATCCGCTTTGCAGAGAGATATCATGTCTTCGAGGGCACGGAGACCAGTCGAGCTTCGTAGGGTAGCAGTCTTAAGAAGAGTAGCCGCAAGACGATCCCGTGCAGGCATAAGGAATCTAACACGATTGAAGATGCTCCGGTAATAGCACGGCGTACCACTATCTTCGGCAATCGGGTGATTTGGTTGAGCTCTCTGCCATTTTCGGAGTTCTTTCTCCACGAGGTCTCGTTTTTGTTTATAGAGTTCTTTGCGGCGGGATGATGAAGCTAGACCACGCCGACCCAGCAAAGTTGCGAGCTCTTTCTCAATCGCAGCGAATTCAGGGTCGGTTCTTAGTGCGTCTTGCTTCTCTGCGGGGAGAGATTGTGACAGCTGCGGATTGCGTTCCAAGGTCAGGCCGCGGAAAAGATCGTTAACGACGCTGCGCACGTCATGGCCGAAGTAGCTGCCTTGGCCGTCTGTGCCACTGTTGTTGGGCTGGTAGTGGTTGTTGAAGGTATTGGGGTCTCTCTGACCCGCATGTTTCATTCGTTGGGCAGCGGTGTACAGCTGATCTATGACAATTCGATTAGGTAGGCGAAGTCAAAGGGAAAAGTTTGCTTACCGATCCAATATAGACCCTCCGCTCTAAAATCGTGCACACGGGGCGGGCATGGGTATCCGGCGCGGAAGCCTAACTCACGAAGACGTCTGCTGAACGCGTTGGCCGTTTCTATCTTCCGAGTGGTCCCTTTTGAAGACGCGCTTTTGAAAAAAGGCTGGTCAAGGATACGGTCGGTCCAACGCAGTTGAAGCATCTCGTCATCTGCTGGTTCTATGGCGAGAAGTTCTGTAAGGGTGCTGTAGTCCTTGAACGCCTTCTCAGCTACAAGGATAGCTAGTATTGGGAGCATTGGGTTGCAAATAAGAGGCATTTGTACTAAACCCTCGTATAAAGAATGTGCAGGTCTAAGAATTATAATCAGAATTAAACTCCAATGCGCAATAGCAACATTTCATACCTTTTATCAGGGGTGTGTGTCATGCCCTTCGCATCCCGAATAAGCTGAATGGCGAACTCGGCATTACCATGCTCGTTGCGAAAAACGCCAAATGTCACGTCCTGTCACCAAAACCATAAATTAGCGTGTCATTTTCAGCCTTCGTGCCTCACTGCTCACCTTGTAGTACAGCCCGCGGCCAGAGTTTGACCGACATGTAGACTCAATGTACTCGCCTATACGTGCAGCAGAACAGACGATGGACATGAGCGCAGCCCAGTCGTACACTCTTGTTCCTGGTTTCTCATACTCAACCCAATCGTTTCCCCACAGTTGACGACCTAGGTGAAAAAAGTGGTTCTTTGTAGCAAACCTCCTCTGTCGTTTGGTTTTCACCAACTGAAGAGAGCCGTCCCGCTCGAGGATTGTAGGTAATTCATATATAATAAACTAGATCATACCTGTAAGCTCTAGTCCAAAGTGAGGAAGGCGTGGGATGGCTTTATTAACGTACGTTTCTCACAGAAAGGGTAGTGTTCCCGGGAATAGGCTTATTTTCACGGCGCCAGCCGGCAGTGAACTGCTTCCAATATACCATTACAGTTCGTTCTGCAGGGTTTGCGTCGCCCTCTGCACCATCAATGCTAAATGCAATGTCTTTTATGAACCCTTTTAAATATTTCAGGTCGTACGGGTTTGGGTTGGCGTCAGCGTGGTGTGCCGCGTACCTAGAAAAGATGTTATTAGCAAAACCGCCACTAAGATCAGGTCTCAGTTGAGCTCACTGGTTCCAGAGGTCAACCATGCGCCTGTATGCTTTCAGGGTCTTGTCTGTTGGCTGCTTGAGTACAACAGAATCGTCGATCCCGTCCTTGCACAGTTCAGAGCCATTCTCTCTTCCCCGGCGGAAAAACTCGTCAGCAGTCTTCCTTCGTGGCATTGCAGCTGCTCTGAAGAGTTCTGAATAAAATGAAGCGTATTCGCTAAGAACACTGGGTAGTAAGAGGATGTAGGTAGTGTCGCGTGGTAGGAAGTAGGGAGGGCACGAATGCGGGCGATTGCGACTTTATAACCGGCTTACGCAGTCAGTTTCTAGCAGCAGAGGAAAGAAGAGCGAGCCGATACGTACGAACATCTCGCAAGAGCCGGGCAACAGGCGCCTGGATATTGGAGGAACCAGGAGCCGGGCCACTTGCCTGAACCTGCACTTATCCCGTCTTCTGGCTGCGGTGACCGCGTCCCCGTCCATGGCTAAAGTCGCGTAAAGTTGACAACTAGAGGAATAACGAGGCAGTGTTGAAATTTGAATGGACGGTTGGGTGTGTCCTTGAGGAGGGGGTGATTGAGGTGATTTGTATCCTGAGCAGCACTGAGCACGGGTGACGCGAGCCTGAGCAAGAGCGGCGATGCTGACTAACCAGGCTGGGACGCTGCAACCTTGGGTTTAGTGCACGACTACCTAGGTAGGCAGGCACCTAGTTACCTAAATTACCTACTAGGTATTTATTCAGTGGCTGCTTTCGGCCGCAGTACGTAAGCAACCCACCAGGTCACTCGCTCCCACATTTTCGTGTCAGTCAGAGGACAATTGTCTCTTCGTATTCCTTGAAACCCCTCCGCCAGAAGGTGCCAACTTGTCGGATCGATTCTGGGGTTCTTTGAGGGCCGAAAACGGACACTGGTTCCTTGGTTTCTGGTTTTACTGTTTGTACCACAACTGCGCGTATGCTATTCACCCTTCCCCATGTCGAGATGGAGGCTCTGTCTGCATAACACCTCGTTTATAGGTTTATACTACGTAGAGCATGGGTTCATTGACACACCCCACTGTCCGCCCGCCCTATCCCACGCAGTTTGTTTGCCTGGCTCGTGTGGAGCTTCCGGGTTACAACCTCATCCCAATCGCAAGGTTTGACATAGCGTCGCGGTGTAGCACTGTCGCCTAATCTTTCAACCAGGCCGGCAATGACGCTGCCGTCCTACTGTGTCACAGGAGGGACTGGTCTGAGTGAGCTGCTGATTCATGGTGAATCACGTGCGATTGCTGACTGGCGTCGCTCGTTCAATGTAGAAACGAAACGCAGACGATGATCGCCAAGCAGTGTGCATGCGCTCGCTGTTAGACTTGCGAAGCTGCCGCTCCCAGTGACCACGGCTGAGTTTTTGCTTGAGTAACTTTGAGGCCCAGTTTGTGCCAGCCTTGTCGCCGGCGCCTCTTTGATTCGAGCCGACTGTGAGGCTTTCGGCGACATCCTGGCAAGCGGGTTGAGGGCTCAGTCATCATCGGCCTCTTTCTTGGTGACGGCTTTCAGCCCCGCCATCGTCACGGCGAATTCGACAGCATCCTCCAGCCCATGGCCTGTCGCCCTCGTATGGGGGGCGAAGACCACCTTCATCCATCGACGCCAGTTCTTCAACGCCGGCACCCCCCGTTCGTCAGCCTCGTCCTCGATATGTCGATGCACTCCATACACGGGCTTTTTGAACAGCACGATCCGGCACGCGATCTGGGTCGACCAGATCAGACCCAAGCTGGGCGTCTTGAGTCCGTAGTCGGCGAATGGATCGTCGCCCCATCCCGTGAACCACCGTTGCTGGTGGTCCAACTCTAGCGCGGGAGGTGCGGGCGGGCCCAAGTCGTCCGGACCTGGGGGTTCCGGCATGCTGGACCGGACGTATTCGGCCATGGACGACGTCGGCTCGACGGCTGAAGGGGAGAAGGCTCTCGGCCCCCTGCTCCGTGATGCCAGCGGGCTTTCCTGAGTGGACCCGTCTCCGCCGGGAGGATGCGCCATCCTAGGGGTCGCCAACGGCACGAGGGGACTGGAGAATCGGTCTGCGACTTGGTTGGCAACTACCACGGCCAGGTTGTACTTCTGGGCCAGCTCTCTAAGCAAGGCCCCAAGCCGTGTCAGCTCGGTGCTGCGAGCTCCCATGTTGGATCCGAGGTTGCTGGCAAGGCCTCGCTCGAACTCGGCTCGGTAATTGGAGGCCACAGAGTCGACCACGATGAGTCCGGTGTTGCGGCGCTCGACCTCGACAGGCACCTGGAATTGGAGAATGTGCTCCTGGGATTCAAGATCAGGGGTCGAGGTGCTGGAAATGCCATCCAAAGAGGGCCTATCCTCGGGCGGCAGATCTCTAAACCGCGGATTGGCCGCTAGCATCTGGGAGAGGCGTATCGTCGACAGTTGTGCTTCCGTTGTGATGTATAAGGCGGGGCGGCCCAGGCCGTACGGTGGTGGCAGCTGGACGGCCAACAGCAGAGACAGCAGAAACTGCGTTTTCCCAACACCGCTCTCGCCCGTGACCTCGGTCACGTAACCAGTCGGAAGCCCTCCCCCCAGGGCCCGGTCAAGGTCGTCATCGAGGGTGCTGATTGTGGACCACTGGTTCTCGAGGTCTGTGAGTGAGCGCCTGAGGGATGGGCAGCCGTTGGATGGCTGTTTGTTCGGGGAATTGAAGTCGCGATGGAGGGCATCCACGACCGCCGCGCACAGCCGTTTGATGTCGAGCAGAGGCAGCTGGGTGCGTTTGCCTATCTCGACAACATCCTGAGTCAAAAGGTCGGTGGTGGAAAAGTGGTGGCGCTCCAACGTCTGCACCAGCCCAGCGAACTGACCAACCGGAAAGCCAGGTATGAGCTGTAGCAGGTCGGTCATGGCATGCGAGACGAGTGCGCCGGGATAGCGAAGTGACAAATTCAGATGAAGTGAGTGAGACGCGATTCGATGCAACACCGGGCCGCGCCGCCGCGTCAAACAGCGCGAGCCAATCCTACTTGGTGGAACGGGATGCAGGGTCTACTCTTTTTCAGCGCAGCATAGTCATTGATCACTAGGTAGGTTGCTGCCCGGTGGTAGGCAGAATGTGCGTCGGATCGGCCAAGTCGACTTGCCGTTCAAGTTGTTGATTCGTGCATCACATTCCATTGGCAGAAGCAGCAAGTGGAGATCGACCCAAGCGCGGATCCACATGGTTATGTAATACAAGACGGGAGTGGGGACTCGAGACATCGACGTCCTTCCAAGGGAGCTGCTTCGTTATCCCATGCTACGGAAGGTGCCTAAAAACTTTGTCGGAGGGAGACCATCAACACTAACCACATCGTCTTTGAAGATGCGGACGCTCCGCTCACACTGTTTCGCCAAACAATATAACGCGCCATCCCTTGAATCTGCAGAGACCAAGGAACCCATTCGGACAGCATGCAGCTACCCGTACAGATGATGTACAGGCAGAAGCCACCCGCTCAGCAAGATGGCGTTGTCAAGCACAAGGCAGACCACGCACAGAAAGATGCAACATGAACGAGCAGGCAGGATTTCTAGCGGACCCGAACTTGGCCGGACTACTGAACACACCTCGTGTCCATGTCAACCTGGCCCAAAAAGCAAGCACAGGCTCGAGGCTGAAGTCCGTCTCCAGGCGGAGAATCTCGTTTAATTTCGAAGAGCCAGAGGGGACTAGCGGCGCCTCTGATCGTAGAGCCACTAGGCTCCGCCGGTCTCGAGGGCGTCAAGCCTGATTTTCAACGGCAAGATTTCGTGGGTACTGGTCGTGCCCCCAACGCTGTCGTGGAGAGGCCGAAAGACGTGACTTCGAGTGCTTTAAGCATTGCTTTTTCGCCTTTGTCACGGCCCCAGGCAACAATATTAGGGTTGGGCGTGCCCGGGCTGTTCTACCTCGAGGGTCACGGTCGAGGCAGCAAGGTCAGAGGTCTGATGCGAGAACCCTCACCAAGCTAGGTGTATTTCTTCTTCTGTGTTATGTCTCCGAAAGCTCTGAAAGCAACCTCGAGATCCTAGCCTCGCTGCATCTTTTCGGGCAAGTAAGTGTGTCTGTCAAACTGCCTCTTGCTACTCAGGCGTCCTTTGATGTCCATCGACATCTGATGCGCATTCCCCCGACATCCTTACCTCCGTCTTCGTGCTGCCCCGCGCTTCTCCCCCCTCGCCCTAGATCCACCCGGGCCGGTGGCTGTCCCTCCTTGCCTTTACCATCCACACTAAGCCGACTCTTGTCGTTCAGCTCTGGCAAGCCACAATGGGTCCGATCGGGTGGGCGGGACTCTGGACGCTTGACCAGCCAATCCCTTCGGGCCAAGCTCATCTGCTGGACTGAGCGAGGAGCTAGTCTAAGGCTGAGCGACTTGCGGCTTCTCTGTCCAAGTCGACCGAGCATTCGCAGGTTACTGTTGTGCCTACACTTTGTTACCGCAGCTCGTGCCTGTGGATTGGTGGAACAGCAGCTACGGGTAGGATGGGGGAACACAGCGGCGGTATTCTCAGTTTGGTGTATAATAATGGAGGCCAGCCTCTCTGCTCTTCGAGCCCTCCCCCCCCCCCCCCCCTTTCCTCCCTCTCGAATCGCTCCGCTCAGCACACCTAGTCCATTGTCCAACCCACTCCCCTGAGATCTGACCAAGATGGTGGGTTCGTTCCGATATGCTGCTGGCCTGGCGGTCCTGGCAAGTCTCGCCAATGCCACAGTACTGTCCCGGCTGCCCCAGGCCACCACGACGTTCAACTTCCCATTCGACCAGCTTACACCGCGTCCGACCAAGGCACCCGTATATGGGGACCTGAGGAAACGGCAGACGTCGGAGGCGACCGTCCTCGTCGCCCCGGACAACACGTGCGGATACGTCTCGGGCCGCGCCGGCGCCCCGTACTCTTGCGGCAGCAAGACCGCCACCTGCGCGCTGATGCCCGCCCTCAACTCCAACTCCCCCGGCCGGGTTGCCTGCTGCAACTCCCAGGACTGCAACGCGCCTCGCAAGTGTTTCGACTACAAAGACATCTACACGTCGAGCCTCTGCGACAGTGGCTGCCGCTTGGACACAGAAACCCGCAAGTGGTGGGTCCCCCCCCCCCCCTTCCTTCCGGGCCACGAAGGAAATCCCGAGAAACTGACACCGAGCACGCAGCACCGAAACGTCGCAGCCTTATTGCCGCACCGCCTCCTTTTCCGACAACATCTTTGGCTACTGGTGCGGCTCGGAGGAGAACTCTACCCCCAGGCTGTTTCTACCACGTACGCGGGCCAACAGGCTCGGCAGTTTTCCGAGTTGGTCGTGACGCTAGGCACAGCCTCATCGAGCCGCACCAGCAGGCCCGTCGGTGCCGGCATCATCACGACCACGATGGCGTCGAGCCAAGGGCCGTCGACCTCCTCCGCGCCCGGACCGGACCTAGGCTCGGAACAGGGGGAGAGTCGATCTCCGTCCCCATCGGGGCCATCGTGGGCGGTGTCGTGGGTGGCGTCGCCGTAATTGCCCTCGTCGTCTTTGGCATCTGGTTCCTCATCCGCAAGAAGAACCACAACGGCGGGCCCCAGGGCCAGCAGCAGCAGCCTCAGCAGCCTCAGCAGCCGCAGCAGCCGCAGATGGTCTACGCGCAGCCGGCGCAGGCCTCGCCGGCAAAGTACACCGCCACCACGCACACGCAGTCCTTCCACGACCCCAAGTTCGGCGGGCCCAACGGCTACCCGCAGTCCTTTGGCGGCACGCCGCCGCCGCAGGACGGGTACCAGCAGCAGCAGCTCTACTTCACCGGCGGCAACGCGGCGCCCGACCGCGTCGGCACGACGAGCCCCGTGTCCCAGATGACGCACAGCAACACCAACAACGACCTGAACAACCGCTACAGCGCGCAGTCCGTCAGCCCCCACACCACGCAGGGAGGGATCCAGCAGTTCGGCCAGGCGCCGCTGCCGCAGCCGCCGCCGACGATCCACGAGGCACCCACGACCTTTGACGGCCACCGTGGGCATATGCACGAGCTCGCCTGAAGTGCTTTCTCCGGCGGGCCGGCCGGATGGGGTCGATGACGCGACGGTGGCGGGTCATCCGTCCGTCTCTGTATATTACTTTCTGTGAGACGGGTTAGGGCCTGTAAAACAATGAGAAGAGCAATAGCCTTGTGATGATTCTGGGTAAGGCGGGGGGCTCAGTGGTGCCCGTGGGAGCACTAGGGCGCCGCAGCCCAGGTTGGGACGGGAATCTGTTTTTCTTCTTTTCGTTTCTTTTTTTTTTTTATAGATTTGAGGCTTCTGGACGGTGTCTTTGGCGCTTCCGACGAGAGACACGCTTATGGCTTCCTTCTCTCTCCCCTAGCCCTTGAGGGAATTAAAGAAAAAGAAAATAGGCACCCCGTTGTGCGTGTCTTGTATGAAATTTTACGGGGACTTGCGAAAAGAATACTTGGAAAACCTGTCGCAAAAACGACGCCATTAATCGCGGGCAGCAATTCAACCAACGCCTTGTATCCCTCGTGACAAGATCCCGGCAGAAGTGTGCCGTAAAACACACAGACGTATCCTCTCTTTGGCCTCTCCCCTCAGCGTATGGACCGGGACGGGGCCGTGCCTGTTTGTTTTAGTTTACCCAAAAGTCACGTCGACTTCTTTGCCTTGTTTGGCTGGCAGCCACGGAAAGAAACACGGGCAGGGCTCTCTCCCCCCTCTCTCTACAGGCTTGATCCCAAAATACAAAAGGAGGGTATATTTCCAAGAACAGAAACAAAGAAAAGGCTGGCTTGCTTGTTGTTTACTCGCACCCCAAGTGGCCCCCGGGACCGTCTGTCAAGTTGTATTTACACCACTGCCCCCTCCTATCCCGTGGCGCACGTCGCGAACACGCCACCGTCAGTAGTCAATCAGCCGCAGCTTCTTGCCAATCTCCCTCCGGCGCGCCTGCACGGCCGCCCGCTCCGAGGGCTTCGTCTCGGCCGTGTCCATGTTCTCCCCGCGCGCCTTGAGCGCCTGGAGGAGCATGCCAGCGTCGAAAAAGCCGTCTGTCGTCGATCGCTGTCAGTACACGCTGCTGCTACAAGAAAAAGTGGCGTCCTTTCCAACAAAGGGGAGAGAAAGGGGGGGGGACTTACATCCACCGAGCTCGTCGTCCTCGCTGAGGGTGACGCTCTCCTCGGTGGGCGAACGGGTGCCGGTTGAAGACCGCGCCGGAGAGGGCTTGATGGCGTCCTGGGCGGTGATGAGGCGGCCGCGGGACTTGATGCCCCTGGGGGGCGGGGGCGGGCCTGCTGGTCGAGCTCGCGGGCGCGGGTCTGGCGGACGCCGGCGCCGCGGCGGGACGTGATGCGCAGGATGCGCCGCACCTCGAGGAGGTAGCTCTCGAGGGTGTCGACAAAGCGCTTCGTCTGCCGGTGCTTGCTCGACACGCAGATGGAGATGCCCTCGTCCTTGATGATGTACCCGATGCCGAAGCCGTCGCCCGACGTCGGGCCAAAGCCAAAGTGCCGGAGCGACGGGTTGCCGCAGTTGGACGTCGACATGATGGTGTTGTTGAGCCTGTCCCACCCGGAGTCGGCAAAGATGTGCGGCATCGCCGAGGCGTGGTTGTGACCGCCGCCGCCGCCGCCGCCGCGCGAGTTGGTGCTGTCGCCGCGCGCGCGCCCCCCCGCCATCGACTGCTCGTCGGCGGTGCCGCCGTTGAGAGAGAGCACCGAGTCCTTTCCGGGGCTGCCGACGGCGGACTCGCCCTGGTCCGACGAGTAGCCGTCGACGGGGCTCGAGTAGCCGCCGTTGGAGCTGCTGAGGGTGTCGTCGTCCATGGAGCGCTGCCAGGTGCAGAAGAGAGCGTAGAGGTGGCGGTCGCAGCCCTCGGCGCGGGCGCAGTCACGCGTCGTGTTGACGTGGCGCTGGCAGGCCCTGCGGAGGGCCTCGACCTTGTGCTCGGCGGGGTTGTCGGCCCAGAAGGTCTGGACAAAGTCGACCGACTCCTCGGAGACGCTGCGGATGGCCTCGGTGCGGCCGTGCAGGAAGATCTTGGTCATGGCTGGCTCGTAGGTGCACTCGACGCGGCCGTAGAGGCCGTAGTAGGCGGCCTGGAAGGCCATCTGCACAAAGGCGTCGGGCGAGAAGCCCATCGAGGTCATGAAGTTCTTGCCGTAGTGCTTAAAGTCGAGCGTCCTGAACTCGTTCTGCTCGATGAGGTCAGCCAGCCGGGTCTCGGCGAAGCGCACGGCGATGCTGAGCTCCGGCGTCATGTCCCACTCGAGCTTGTGCGGCGTGGGGTCGACCTCGCCGAAGCTGTCGGGGTCCCGCTTGGCCGGGTCGGGGCTGGTGGTGGCCCAGAGCGTCGGGGCCTGGCCGTTGATGGTCCTGGCGAAGCGCAGGATCGTGTCCGTGTAGACGTCGCTGGCGAAGCGCAGGACGGTGTGGCCGTCGACGCCCGTGTGCTCAAAGTTGATGCCGGCGCTGCCGTTCTTGCACACAATGATCTGCAGCTTGTCGTACCACCTGTTGGTGCAGGTCCCGATCTGCACGCCCTTCTCGACCAGGCTGGTGCCGCAGAGCATGTTGCCGCACAGCGCGTCGGCGTCGACGGGCTCGGTGTAGTCGAGGCACAGGACGAACAGCGCCGAGTCGACGATGCCCAGGCAGTCGGCGTTGTTGGATCCTTCCTCCCTGGTCAGGACGTCTCTCAGGCCCGACCAGATCTTGCGGTTCTCCGTGCTCAGCACGCCGAGGGCGCCCTTGGCCGCGTCCTGGATAGGCGTCTGCGAGGCGTCGTCGATGATGGTCTGCAGGTTGATGGAGACGTCCTTCTCGCTCATGATGAGGTCGTTGTTGTCGTCCAAGACGTCGAACCAGTAGAACTGCCCGTGGCACATGACAATGATGTGCTTCGAGTCCGGGTCCTGCTCGATTTGGCACCCGTTCTCCGTGGGCACCCGCGCTGTGCCGAAAAGCCTCGAGTACTGGTACATGCAGAGAGGCTGGCCCTTGATGTTGTCGGGGGGCAGTTCCTCCTTGCGGACGGCTCTGACGAACTCGAGCGCCGACACGACGAGCGATGCCGCCCGGGTCACCTGGTTGTTCCTCGCGGGGGTGGGGTCGTCCTCCAGCAGGAAAAAGGGGTTCAGGTTGAGGACGACGGGGTTGTCAAAGTTCAGGTACGAATCATACCCTTGGCGGCGGGGGTTAGTCGTGATCCTGATGACGGGATTTGGTTGCACTCACAGAACTGCTCAATGTAGCTCGTCTTGTCCTGGGCGTAAGCTTTAAGCTTCTCCTGCAGGGGAGGGCCATCGTATCTCAGGAAGTCCTGGACAGCTTGCTTGGTCTCGGCGTGTTCGCGTGCGGATTGCAGAGGCTTGAGAGCTTTGAGATACTTCTCCGCGGTGACCTCCAACTCGGGGATGGGGAGGTGCTTGAGGTTGTCCTGGCCAGCGAACGTGACGCCGCCCTCGACGGACTTTTCCGTGTACACTGCCATGGAGTGGGCGTCCTTGGTTGTATGCCTCGGGGTTTGGATCTCGGCTGCTTTCTGGAAATCAAGAATATCCGGGACGGAGCGGGGAACAGAAGACGAAGGAACGGCCTTTTCGAGAGTCTCGCCGAGGGGCCTGGGTCGCGAAAAGATGCGGACTTGAGTGGGCATGATTGTTAGCGAACGAGCTGCCTCTTTATGCGTAGAGAGGCGAGACGTTGGTGGCGACGTTCAGTCCGCGCAGCGCCGTGCGGTAAAAGTAGTGGCAGTCTTGCAGGCAGTATGATGGCATTACACTAGACGACGGTACAGGTTCTGAACAGCGGCGGGTAGGAGAATATGAGAGGGGAGAGGAGGGGGAGAAGATGGGAGTGCTCGGCTACTGGGATAGACTAGGAATAATATATCAACGGGCATAAGGAAGGCCGAGTGGTAGGCACTGGCTTACCGAGAGAGGCGCCAGCGGGACGGATGGATGAGATGGGAAAGACAAGAAAGACGGATGGGATCGAGTGGAACCCCCCACACAGAGACCAGACGGAGGCGACCGGGATGGGCTGGCGTGCAGAAGCCAGTCACCCCTGGATCCCGGGGTGTTTTCTCGAAGGAGCCCATTTTCACATGTGCTGCGTGCAACAGGTGTCCAGAGAGTACTGTAGGGCCGGAAGCACGCGCTTGATTGGGCTGACGGAAGACAGAAAACGGGGAGGGGCAGCAATACCTACTACTCCACGTGTAGTTTCTGTGAAAATGACTCGGCAAGAGGGATGTGAGATGGCAACTCGGATGCAGCCCAGTTTCGTAATCTGCCGAAACTTTCTGGATAAAGGGAAGGAAGAGAGGAGAATGGCAACCTACAGGCTGGGCGTAATTGCGGCAATGATTTATCACGGTAGCACGAACTACTACTAATGGTTCAGACAGACTCGGGAGGCCGCTGCTGAAGAAGTTGGTGGCGTCACTGAAGTTGGTCAGCCCCTCGGTCAAGACACTTCTGCCTGCTTGTCCCGGCGAAGGCAATCATACGGGGCTGACAGGCACGGGGACAGCAGGCGGAGAGATGCAGCCAACCCATCACTCACCTGGTGACGTTGGGCGCGGTCAGAATAGTCTGGCGAGGTTACTACTGTTAAAAAAGAGGACCGAGTGAAGTCGGGATGAGACAACGAGGATGCAGGAAAAGGAAGACGTGGATCAGGTCCGGGATGCGATGCGACTCGAGTCGGGGCGGGGAAGCAAAGGCTGTGATGCAATCGGTCGATGCGACGGGCGCTTCTGGAAAAGCGACGTACCCCAAGCCTGTGCAACCCAACCCGACCGACCAAAGAATATGGCTGGCTGGCTGGCAGACCGCAGCACCGGAGACTTGGGGTTCTCTTGGCTGAGCCGGTGCAGCGCTGGGAACCCCACGGGGTCGTGGAAGGGCGCGTCAGAGGAGGGGTGTGTGACCGGGACACAAGGAGCCTTTCGGGCGAAGGGGAATATCGCAAAAGAACGTGGCAACGGACGGCCCTGGTTGGATGGACGGATCGACGACGGGTTTGGCTCGACCAGGGTGTGTGTGTGGACGGGCGAGCGGCGGGGTTTTTTGGGTGCGACACCTCGAATTCGGCTTGGCGTCTGACTGCCTTTTTAACCTATTTTGCTCGTGAAAGTGTGGTGGTGGGTGGTGGGGGTTTTTGGTAGATGTACCGAGGGTGTCGTTTGAAGACGAAGAGTTGGGAAGACGGCCGTCGAGTGTTCGAGAACTGGGGAGAGAGAGAGAGAGAGAGTGTGTGTGTGGGTGGGTGTGAGAAAGAAAGAGTCGAGAACAGGCGGAGAGGGGTCCGGTGTCATTCCCACGACCGGCGATTCGTGGAGGAATATCCGTACCTACCTACTACCTATACTTCCGTAGTAGCCACTTGTGTTAAAGGAGCCGTGTATCGCCGCAATTGTAAGAGACGAATAAGTGGGTCTGTTTTCTGCTTCCTATTCCTTGCAGTCTCACTGTAACATTTTGACGCATTTGATAGCAACTGTAAT
Organism: Colletotrichum falcatum; assembly: GCA_019425465.1. Taxonomy (NCBI): domain Eukaryota; kingdom Fungi; phylum Ascomycota; class Sordariomycetes; order Glomerellales; family Glomerellaceae; genus Colletotrichum; species Colletotrichum falcatum. Next base: position 520,900 of record SWKJ01000021.1, on the reverse strand, counting down.
AACCCTTGGTTTTGCTAATACTCGTAAACGCGCCCACGTCGGATACCACCTGTGTGAAACGTCCATGTGGCTTACACGTGCAGAATGCTTCACGTATGTAAATAACGGACTAGCCCACCCATTCAAGCACACAATCTATACCAAGGGATTGAGATGGAGCACAGTCGCACAATGCACACAAGAGACTGGGCGGAACACAGCCATACGATGCACACGAGACTGAATGGAACACGACACGACACACACAAGACTGGACGGAACATGGTGCAACAGCGGTTTTCAAGTCGGCAATCTGCATCGACTATGACCCCCCGCGGCATCCCGCGACGCCTTTTCCGCCGCCTCGAGCGCGTTGCTGAAAATCTCCGTCAGCCGGTCCGTCTCCTCGAGCCCGACGCTGATGCGGAGCAGGTTCGGGTCGACGCCCAGGCTGATGGCCCAGTCGAGCTCCCCGTAGTGCGCGAGCAGCACGTACGGCGACGTCAGCGTAAAGTTTGTGCCGAGGCTGGGCCCCTTGGGCGACTCCATGTTGTCGTAAAACACCATCGCGTCCTCCTTGCGGCGGAACACGACCGACATGAGGCCCCCGTAGCCCCCCGACGGCAGCTTGCAGTCCTCGTAGTTGGCCCGGTCTGCGTTGTGCTTTGGGTAGTGCACCCTCTCCACCAGCGGGTGCGCCAGCAGGAGCTCGGCGACGGCCTCAGCGTTGGCGTTGATGCGGCTGATGCGCTTCTCAAAGTCGCGGCTGTTCCTCTCCATGAAGATGGCGTCCTCGGGCCAGTACGTGTCGCTGTAGTTGTGCTCCGCCGTCGCTTTGAGGCCGGCGTAGTAGCGGCTCTTGGGGTTCAGCACGGCCGACCCGCCCATGACGTTGCAGTCGCCCGAAAAGATCTTGGTCAGGCTGCTGACCACGACGTCGGCGTACTGCAGCACGTCAATGTTGCCAAACGTGCCGATCGTCTCGTCCACCACCAAGGCGAAGTCGTACTGGTCCGCCAGCGAGCGGATGCGCTTGAGGTTGGGGCACGTGAGCATGGGGTTCCCCGGGAACTCGCAAAACAGCGCCAGGAAGCGCTCGCCCGACTCGAGCCGCTGCTGGAGCTCGTCCAGCTCCTGTTCCGAGGCGCGGCCGTAAAAGACGCACCCGGGGCCGAACTTTTGGAGGATCTTGAGCGTGTCGACGTAGGGGAACCCGAAGCTGATGCTCTTCTGGCTCCCCCTGGCGCTCAAGAGGAAGCGGTGCGTGTTGAAAATGGCGCTCATCCCCGTGGGGAACAGGTAGACGTCGTGCTCCGTGAGGCTGGCGATTCCCCGGCCGCTAGGGTCCGCCTCCGGCAGCGGCCTGCTCACGACGTCGACATTGTGGCTCAGGGTGCCGGCGATGCGCCGTTTGATTGCCGCCTTGGCCCGGTTGACGAAGGAGATGTCGAGGTTCCGGCCAAAGCGTTCCTCGACGAACCAGTTGGGCGCCGCTGAATCAAGACTCGGACTGCCGCTGCCGTTGCCACCCTGCGTGTTGGATGCCGCCGCCGTCGTTGTCCCCTCTGTGAGGACCGGTCGCTGGTAGCGCCGCGGGCCCTTGCTCTTCTGGACGACCTGGCACGTCGGCGTCCTGGACGGGTCGTCGGGGACGAGCAGACCCTGGGCGAGGAGGCCGTGGCAGTACTCGGCCCTTCTGCTGGAGACGCCGTCGCCGCTGTGCTGCCAAAACTGCTTGGCGTAGGGGAAGGCGTCGGGGTGGAACAGCACGCCCGAGACGGTCGGGGCGATGAGGTCCAGCGGAGCGGCCTCCGGGTTCGAGGTGTCGAGGACCAGGTGGACCGTGTCGAGGCTGTCGAGGACGCGGGCCGGGGCGTGGGCGTGCAAAAAGTCGATGCACCGCTGGGCGATGGCCTTGTCCGGGAAGAGCATGGCCCGCTGCCCCGGGGTGCGGGCGAAGTTGGAGGCGACGACGCGCGCAAAGGCCTCTATGCTCTTGTGGATGAAGAACCTCGGGTAGCCCGTCGTCATCTTGTCAACGACCCAGCTCTCGCCCTCCTCGTACCCCACGTTGGCCTTCCATGTAGGCAACGAAACGCTCACGGCCTTTTTTTCCGGCGGCAAAGAGGGCATCAAAGGTCAGCCAGTAGCCACACACAGCATCCGGGAACGGCACATTTGGGGGGGGCGTACATGAGCCGTGTCGGGGGGGATGGATTCCCCGAGAGCCACTTGAGGCATAGTAATGATATGATACCTAGGTAGGTAGGCAAACGACGGCGTAAGTACTTTGTAGATGAGAGTGGCGTGCCCGTTTGGTAAAAAACGGGAAAATAAAAAGAGTCCTTTGTCGCAAGGGGAGGCTGCAACCGTTTACTTCGTAGGTCCGAGGATCGGATCGATGAGAAGACGAGGTCAAGACGATTGGTCAATACCGTTAGTTTGTGGATACCAGGCGGATGACGACTAGCTGGTCATTGACGAGAATGAGTGGTTGTGACTCTTTTTCTTCCTTTATTTTTTATTTTTTACCGTTTACGCTCAAGCACATACATCATCTGGGGGCATTTCGATATATATGCAGTTATAGGGGTTATGTAACAACCAGTGCCTCTTCGCCCGCCAGCTCGGTCCACACCTTCCAACCCTTGTTCACTTTCGACTTGGCCAGCGGCCTATACACCCGTCCCCTTTGGTCCCTCGTCTCGTAGTCCCAAAGCGTCATCTCCACGAGCGTGAGGCCTCTGAGCGGTCCCGGTGGGCTCCCGAAGACGTGGTGCACCTCCGGCGACAGACAGGTGACCATGATGCCCCGGAACCCCCGGGCCTTCATCTCCCTCATGACGAAGTGAGCGAGCGCCTTCATCAGCCCCTTGCCCTCGTACCCTTCCAGTGTCGACGTGCCTTTGTCCAGCAGCACCTGTCCCGGGCCCGTCACTTCCGCCTCGAGGGTCGACGTGTCCCTCTCGTCGAGCATGTCGCTCGTCAGGCAGTACATGGGCGCGACGCGCCTCCTCAGCGCCCAGATGGCCGGATCGCCCTCGGCGCCGGCGTCGTACCACTGCGACAGGGAAACGATGGGGAAGTCCATCCTCTCGCGCAGCCTCCGCTTGGCCACTTGGTCGTCGGCCAGCGCGGTGTCGTCGCCGTCTATCTCGTCCCAGTACAGACCGCCCCCCGCCGCCTCCGACTCTGGCCGTTTGAAGACGTACTCCTTGTCGACAATCATATACGACAGCCCGTTGGACGGCGGCATGTCCTTGTGGCGGTTCGACTCCCTCAGAGACCGGTAGGCCGTCAGCGTCGCCTTGCCCAGCTCTCCCGAGTGGACGCCGCTCAGGACAGCCGAGCCGCATATCTGCGTGTACCAGTTGAGGGCCAAAACCCAGTCGGCAACGGCCGGTGAGATCTGCCGGATTTCGTAGCGGGGTGGCAGGACAATGCCGTGCGTGTCCGCGACGGGATTTCCGAGGGCCATTTTCTGTTCTTTTTCCCCCCCTCCTTCTTGTCTGCTTCTTTTCTGGCTTGTCGGTGGTTGATTGCCACCTTGAGGGGGATGGGGGAGAGAAAAACAAAAGGTGAGACTCGAACGGCGTGCGCAGGCCCTCCTGAACTAAAGTGGACAAAAATCTTCTCTCTTCAAAACCATGACACACCATAAAGTTTCCTCCAATGCAAACAAGCTCAAGAGAAGGATGGAGGAAGCTGCCCGAATAGCGCCGAGGTGCCACGCTGCTATCAAACGAAGCTCCCCGCACATGACACAGGCTGTCATCAGCCTTACTGGGGGCATAGTCAGACACGCATACAAACCCCCCTGAGCGGGGGTTAAGCCAGTCAGACTGCGCACCGAGCATGGCGGCATTACAGTGTCGGTGACGGTGTTTGGCTTCATACCTAGTGTAGGTACCTGTGCAACCCGTGGGGGGGGGCGCCTTGTATCTGTACCCATCTTCGTTGGATCAGTCAGGTAGGTGTAAGCCAGAGAGACATGGGGGGGGGGGGGGTTGCGAGGAGAACCGGTCTAATGCAAGGTATAGATGACCAATTTGTCTGAATTATTCAGCTTATACTTATACAGTACAAAGAGGCCCCATATGGCCCCCACCAGGCCTCCATGTTGCTGCCTACGAATACATCTGTTTCCCCGTGGTAAACTACTGCTCGCCGGTGTACGAAGCCTCATGCAACCTGGTTGGCAGCGTGGCAACCGAACCCGTCATGGCACCTCGTGGTGTTGGTGGAACGCGAGCACCCCTCGCGGGAGAGGCCTACTGGGACAGCACAATGTCATTACGGTTGCGAATACGGTGTACGGATGCCGCCGCTGCTGCTGCTGCTCCCCGGGCGTCGCGGCGTCCATGGCCAGGCTCGTGATCAGAGCCCAGAGATGGGGGAACTTGTTCTGCAGGACCACGAGGGCCTTGGGCACGAGGTCCATCGTCAGCTCCTCGCCCGCGGCCTCTGCGAGCTGCAGGTACACGTCGATCCCCGCCTGCCTGAACTCGTCCACGTAAATGTCCTCGGCGCTCCGCAGCGTCTCCTCGGCGTACCCGGCCTGCCCCAGCCTGTTCCAGCCCTTGGAGTGCTTCCTGATCTCGGACAGCAGGCCGGGCAGCCGCCGGCTGCGGCTCAGGCACTGCTCGTTGAAGAGCGTCGGCGACTTGCTGAGGTCGGCCGTGTAGTACGACGACAGGGCCGCGTCGAGGCTGCCGAAGCCCAGGGCCCCCGCGTACTGCCTCAGGCAGTCCAGCCGCTCGATCAGCGACGCGTCGCTTCCCGGGAGCCCGGGCGGCAGAGACGCGTGGCCGGAGTCGGGCCTGCGTAGCGCCTCCCCGGCCCCGTTCGTCTCGCCGTAATCCCCGACGGCTCTGTCGTCCGTGTCACTGGCGCCGCCGGGGAACCGAAAATAGTCGAGATCCGACAGGGAGGATGGATCCGGCATCGAGAGGGTGCCGGGAGACAGCCCCTTGGCGAGGGCGGCGAGGTCGAAGCCGCTGTCGGAGCCCGTCTCCGGGCCCGCGAAAGCAGGGGCCTGCCAGTCGGGAAACGTCGGCGCGGGCTCTTCCCGGGCGCCTCTCGGCGCTGTGACGCTCGCGTTCTGGCCGGGGCTGTCCGCCGGCGCGCGATCGTGGAGTATGTCGTTCAAGACACGCCACATGGCCTCGATGTGCTGGGGCACCGGCGGCGTGAAGCCCTCGGGCGCGCCCATCGTGCCGAAGGAGACGCTGGACGGGCAAGAGGCCGGCAGAACCATGGTCTGCGCCCCCGGCGTCATGGGCACGCTCATCGAGAACCTCCTCTTGTGCCCCTGTTCCTCGGCGAGCCTCCTGCCTTCCTTCTCCTCGGCCAGATCTTCCAGCTCGCGGAGGCGCCGCTTGAGCTTCTCGCCTGCCCTTGACCGTCAGTAAGTATGCCGATGCCACCGGATCCCGAGCGGAACCGCCAGGTAGACAGACGTACGGTGGACCCGCTGCGCGATGCGGTTCTGGATCTTCTTCTTCTCTTTTGGGTCGGTCACGTTGGTCCAGTCATTCTCATCGGCAGCGGAAGATGCATTGTTTCGGTCCATGGTCTAGGTCTAGGTCTGGGCTTGGGGGTCTGGGATGAAGTCGGCAGGAAAGGACGGACGGAGTTGGGAATCAAAGGGAAGCTGGCTTAACACTGCTGAAGACGAATCCGCATAAACCTGGTCAAGGGCCTCCGGCATGAAAGTGAGGCGCGTCGTCGCTTGTCATCCAGGACTTGTGCAGGAGCGGGTGGTCGGTCTCCGACCTGTTGACTATTAGCAACGCGAGTCGAACCGACCAGCGTGTGTGGCAACTCGATGCATCATTGTACTGTGCAGCATGTATGTATGCGTCCACTACGGAGTACGCGCCTCGTAAATGCCGTGATGTTGCGGGGTACCAAGCCGAGTTATCCACATCAGTTTACCACACACAGCATGTAGTTCGTACGAGTTATATTGGTCCCGTATGCAACCCCTACCTAGGTATGGTTTGAAGGAATGCATCTTCTATCCGCCTCGAATACTACCTCTCTACACTCGAAACCCAGAATGGCCACTAATGGGTCCATTTCGCATAGGTAGGTAGGCGATAGCAGCGCAGGTAGATAGATGCCCATGCCCCTTTGGCCAACTATTGGGCATCCGGCGGGGTTGGAGAGATGGGCCATGAGAGATCTACAGAGTAGAAATTGTCTTGTGACTTGATCCAGAAAGCCTCTACCAGGCCAAGGCCTAGCAAGAGTGGAGGGGATAAAATACATTGTATGCCGTGTCCGACTTCATTCTGATGCCCTATTATCTACTGTCGGTAAACACGTTGGGCGCTAAAGGGTTGGTGGGCGGGCCCTCCAGTGAAACTCATGGGGCGGACCTTCAAGCTCTAATGAAGCCTACAAGCGATAAAGTCTACTGCAAGCGACAAAGTCTCTAAGCGACCAGGTGTCGAGGTGTAGGCCGGCAGGCAATAGCAAAGCAAAAGTAGCCATGTCACATGTGGGTGTTGAACTGGAGGCAATAGCAAAGTGGGGGCCACTTGCCTAGGTATGTAGGTAGCCAAAACAGGCAACACTAGGTACTCGGAAAATATCAGTAGGTAGCATTGTTTGTATAGATATATCCACATAAAATAGGAAAATCCAGTGGGTAGTGTATAATATCAGGTGCTTTCATCCAAACCTATATCCATACACACGTTATAATGACCGAGCAAATAGGAATAACCGCAACCTAGGTACATATATATACGTATACGTACTTTGACAGCTTTACTAATTAGTCTAGAACATCCGGTCAGCCCTAAAGCACAAACGCCATTTTCAAGAAACGATGGACGGTCGACACAAACAAAGGTACCTTTGCACGGCGATCCCTCTCAGGACCGCACAGGTACACGATGATGGTCCAGGACGGTTGGGAAAACACAGCGGTGGATAGCACAAACGGCAACATCGTTTTATTACATTATGCCACGAGCCGAGTGTCTGATTGTCCCAGCAAGGGTGTAGACACCAACGATTCATGTGAACTGTAAACTACGGATACTGCGGTTGGGCGTTGTCGGCGGCGGAGCCCTGAATGGGGTTGCTCCGACATGTCCCAGACTCCCCATGGCGGCAATGATGGAGAACTAAACATGGGATTTCCGCCTCGCGAGGGAGGGACAAACAACAGAATGTGTCCCGATACGGAAGGTGATGTTCCCAGGCCCCACACGTGTTGTCACGTTGCAAGGGGCGCCGAGTGATGCCAAGCCACGCCAACGATCACCCCGTGCGGCGGAATCCCTTCCCGGGGCAAGGGTTTGCCCATGCCGTTGCGACGGCGGCCACGCCACGAACAAGACGCATCGCCCTCTGGGCCGCCTGAAGGAGCGGGAGCAGCGGCCCGTACCGTACTGTTTCTTAGCTCCCGGCCGCCACATCATACTTAAAAGCCCATATCAGCTGGGCGCGGGCTCCTCTGCTCGGCTCCTCTCCAGCGTTCGTCCGCCTCGAGGAAGCTAAAGTTGCTGAACCATCTCGGATAATAACCACACTCCTCCACTCAGTCATGACCATGGCCGTGACCCCACAGCATCCAGCTCCCGCGGCCGCGACACAGGATGAAAAGAGCAACGTCCAAGAGACCCCGCCGCAAGCCATCTCCTTGTCCGAGGGCGAAGACGGCCAGTCCCCAACGACGAGGAGCTGGCGACCTTGAGGCGCGTGGCCGATCGGGTCTCCATTGCCATCTACCTCGTCGGGGCCGCCGAGGTCGCTGAGAGGTTTGCCTTCCGCTGCCTGACTGGGCCTCTGCGTGAGTAGCCATCCCTGTTCTCTCTCTCTCTCTCTCTCTCTCTCTCTCTCTCTCTCTCTCTCCCCCTTTTCCCCTCCCGCCTGCAGACACCACCCTGCTGCAGCAAACCTGTGCCTTGGATACGACTCGCACTAGCGCTTACACTTCCATGTTCCGGGAAAGAAAACTACGTCGAACACCCCTTCACCGATGGTGGCCACAGAGGGTCCGACGAGCGCCCTGGCGCCCTGGGCAAGGTGAGAGAGAAAACAACACAACCCGCCGCCGCGAACCGGGTGGCTAGGATATCCACACTTCTGGGAGCGGTGGGGGCCTCGGACTCTTGCTTACTTGAGATGTGTACAGGGCCAAGCAATCGCGACAGGCATCGGCTTCATCTTTGAGTTCTGGTGCTTCCTTACCCCTTGCTGGGCGCCATCGTCGCCGACACCTGGTTGGGCAGGTTCAAGACAATATGCGCCGGTGCCGTGTATGCGGGTCCTTTTTTCCGATTGGGGTTCCTTGTTCTAATGTTTCTCCCCAGAATATCAACCTTTGGCTTCATCATCCTCTTTGCGACGTCTCTACCGGTCGCCTTGAAGGTGGGTGCTGGCCTTCCGGGCCTGCTGGTAGCCCTGTTTGTCATAGGTATAGGGTAATATGGCGCCCCTCGTGTGTGCCGATACACGTGAAAAAGATTACTGATCTCTGGGCGCAGCACCGGTGGTATCAAGAGCAACGTAGGGCCTCTCATCGCGGATCAGTACTCTGGCAAGTCCCGGAGGCTCAAGACCCTCAAGAGTGGCGAGCGGGTCATTCTCGACCCCGATGTCACGATCCAGAATATCTTCAGCACATACTACTGGCAAGCAGCCCGGAACCCGGATGGTTTGCGGTCCCGAGACTAACGAGAGGGCAGGCTGATCAACATTGGATCCAGCTCCATGCTATTGGCAACGGTAAGACGGGCCCATGCCTCACAATACATTTCGGCCTCGCTGAAACTTTCCGCAGTGGATCGAATATGAAGTGGGGTTCTGGGCGACCTTCCTCATGGCCCTCGGCTTCTACGTCGCCTCCCTCGGCGTGCTCGTTGCCGGCCGAAAGACATACGGTCAGCCCTCAAGTCTTGCCCTTGCTTGGATGCTCAAAAACGAGCTAAACGCTTTGCAGTCATGGTCCCGCCTCGAGGGTCCGATATACCCAGGGCGTTCAAGGCCGTCTGGGTCGGGATGAAGCACGGGGACATGGACAAGGCGAAACCGTCTTACCTCGCCCAGCACGGCAACATCAGTGTCCCGTGGAACGACCACTTCATAGAGGAAATCAAAGTTGCCCTGGTGGCGTGTCGTGTGTTGTGAGTCTGTCCGCTGCGCGCCCTGAGGCGGCCCCGGAGTAATGGTTTTCTAACCCTCGTAATAGCGCGTTCCTGTAAGACTCTCGACACCCAACACTGCTGCTTGCGAAAACCTTGAGTCTCACAATCCATCCAGTCCGATATTCTGGGTCTGCATAGGTCAAACAAGCGGCAACACCATCAGCTTGGCAGCCAGGACGAACACGTATGGGCTGCCCAACGACTTCAGTACGTTTTCAGAATCGGCATCGGGTACAGCGGCATGAGAAAAGGCCTAACACGCATATTCTAGTGGGCGGCTTCAACCCCGTGACGATCCTAATCCTGATTCCGTTGCTGTGAGTGAACCCCGCCGCCTCCCCCGCCCCAAGGCCAGGCCGTAGCAAACGAAAACGGGGGTGCCTGACACTCTGCAGTGACCATGTCATCTACCCGACCCTGCGCAGGTTTGGAATTTCCTTCCGACCCGTCACGCGCATCACCTTTGGTTTCGCGGCACTAGCCGGGGCGGTTGCTTTCGCGGCCGGGACCCAACACAGTAAGCCCCCAACCACGCGATGAAAATGACCTCGAAAGCCGAAAAGGAGAGGACGCTAATGAACTCCCCCGCCCCAACCGCACAGTGGTCATGACACGGCCCGAGAACGAGGTGTCGGTCCTGTGGATCCTGCCAGTCTTCATCCTGTCCGCCCTGTCCGAGATCTTTGCGCTCGTGTCGGCGGTCGAGTTCGCCTACACAAAGGCCCCCGGCACGATGAAGAGCTTCATTTCGGCCCTGAACCTGCTGACCGGCTCCATCGGCGCGCTGCTCGGCTTCGCGCTGTCGCCGACGTCGACGTACACCAAGGTCTTTTACCAGTTCGTCGTCCTCGCCGGCATCATGGGCTTCCTGACCCCCGTCTTCTACCTCCTCTTCAGGAAGTACAACGACGACGAGGAGCGCATGAACCAGCTGGAGCGCCGGGCGAGGGAAGAGCCGGAACCCGCGGCCACGGCCTGAGTCTTGATTGGTATTATAGCCCAGAGAGATGTACCCGGGCGAGTTGTACGTGGCTCGTAGACAGACCGCCGGGCTGCCTCGTGACTGAGTGATCAACAGTATGGGGTCATGCTGCCGGCTCGATATTCCGGGTAGTGGGGACGAGTTGAAAAAGTCAAGGCTGGAAGCCGGGGCTGTGATATCTAACCTTGGTTGATCCGGCACACTCGAGGGATGAGAGTTTGACTAGGTGCTGCGTTTTGGTGCACCGTACCGTGGAAGCTTTGGTTTTGGCTGCGGTATTTATCACACGACTCCACGTGGATACCAATTCCAGGCCCCTAAACTCCGCGAGTCATCTTGTCCCGTTCCATGTCTTGTGTCTGGGCGATGGAGCATGAGTGCGGTTATTGACACAGTGAACTTTCATTATCGCGACTGTAACGCACCACAATCACCAGCATGATTACCACCACAGCCTACCTACAAATACCATGATTAACTACACAACTACAACTGATAATAGAGTAGAGATACTAGTTAGTTGGTTAGAGTTTAGGTTAGGATTTAGGTTGAGATTTAGGTTGGTTATGCTTATGTAACAGGTTATAGTATTTCTAAGTCGAGTGGTAATTGTGGTGGGTTACAGTCGTAATAATGAAAGTCTATCCGTACGGTGTTACAGTCCGCCGGGGTTCTAAATGTTAGCGTGATGAAATGACCCACAAAAAAGTTGCCTTCCCTATGAATGCAGTAGGAGGATACCTCTATAGAGCTCCCTACCCTCCTACCTACCTAGGTAGGTACATCTCTTAATTAACGTGATCAACATGTAAAAGTACTTACTCTTACTAGGTATTTAGTAGCAATTGAGTGTGCCTATTCATACAGGATATTTACGTGGGGCTTGTAACAAACTAAGCACACGAGGGGTCGGCGGCTAATCGGACAACCTATGCAGTCACGGATCTTCTCGCGTTCGGAGGTGGGGCAACTGCAAGTGTATTGTTTTCTTATTAATGCCAAAATCGACATAACTGCCTTGTAACCAGAGTTGTGAAAACGGCATCTTTCACCCTCTACTTCTAGCTCGCTGCAGACCCGCAGGTACACCGCAAAAGCGAATTTCTCCTAAATGCTACGCTGGCCCCTCCTTACGCCGGCGGCGGCGTGATCTTGTTGCCCAAGAAAGGATCAACCTCTTCCGTGAAGATGTATTTACCATCGTCGTCGAGGGGGTAGGATTTGCCTAGAAACACGGAAAGGAGAGGGTTAGCATGCCAGGCCCCCAGTCCCCGTCCCGATCGCGCACACAAAGACCCAGAAACACGTACCGAGGAAGGGGTGCACCAGCGAGGTGTTGTCGTACATGTCGAAACTGTGGTCCCGCGCCCAGTTGTTGACAAGGTCCCAGTTGTAGCAGCTGTGCTCGGTGTGGAAGTTGGTCAGGGGCCGCCGGTTGTTGTCCACCCAGTCGTAGGAGCCCAGCGATATGTCCGCCTTGCACATGAGCGTCATGCGGATGTCTTGAGACCAGTCAAACGTCAGCAACTCGCCCTGCGAAGCACCGGGGATTGGGGCGCCCTTACTATCGATGCAGTGGTCAATGTGCCCCTCCAGGTGCCGCGGCGGCTTCTTCCCTTTGAAGTAGTACTCGGGAAACACGGCCTGCCGTACCATCTTCAGACAATGCAGCTGGTGGTGGACGTTGAGGCCGCTCCAGTAGTACTCGGTCAGCTCGCCGGCCGCGTCGCGGAGCCGGACGGACGTGCGGTTTATCCGCCTGAGGTCTTCGGCCTTGACCTTGACGTTGCTGTACTGTATGAGCGTGTCCCACGCGGCGTCCAGCTCCGGCCGCGGGTGTCCGCGGAAGACGTTGTCGTCCTGGATTTCGTTCCCGAAAAGGACCTTTTCCGGCTCGAGCGCCTCGCGAGCCGGCGCTGGGGACGAGGACAAAAACCGGTCAGCAGCACTCGGGTGGGATTTTGACGACGCAATAGCGGGGAAGGGAGCTTACACCACACCATGGTCTGGTCGTCCGCGCACTTTTGCTCTCTGCCCTGACCGGCGAGCACGAGGGTGAAGAACAGGGCGGAGTAGAATGTGAGGAACAGTATGTGAAGCCAAAGGAAAGGCCCTCCGAGGCCGTGGAAAAAACCGGCGGCTCTCGGCCTCGGCGGCCTCGATCCCTTCTCGGCGAGGAGCTGATCCTCGGACCCGACGTCGGAGTCGTTCTCTTCATTCATGATCTCGTAGCGCGGCTCGCGAAATGACAAGCTGAGATGCCAGCGAAGGAGGTTCATGGTCTTGGGGGGCGCCGCAGTGAGTTGTAAGTCGTTCGTTCAAAACCAATGCCAAGTCATTTTTCAGAGCGGTTGCTTGCTGGATCGCCCAATTTCCGGGCTGAAATCGAACAGAAAGCGACCGTAAACTTGTAGAGTGCCAGGCCAACTTTCTAGTAGACAACACTCGTTACTCTTGAGGTTTCTGAGATGGGTCTTGGCGGTTGGGCTTGCAGCTCGCTGACTAAGGACGGCTTATAGGTCTGCTGCAGCCGTCATGTTATTACACAGTCGTCTTGTCAGAATATTATCTAGTATGACCAAGTCTGACTGAGCGCATGAAGCGGGTCTCCGGTGCTCTAGTCTCCAACCCCGCCACCTATCGTGACCGGCCCCGTCGTTTCGGCCACAAACTCTGGACACTCTTCGGCAATCTCGAAGAAACAAGCAAATGCCGTCCACGGCCGTTCTTCAGCGTAGCAGTGCAGCATGAGTAAGAAGCGGTGTCTCCATGCTGTTTCTATGACTGTGTTGTGCATAGGGGCGGGATGTGAGCCAGTAAAGGCCGGTAAGCTCAAACTTGGATCAGGCAAATCATGAATGGGGTGCCTGATGGCGGGTTGTGGTTGAGACATCTAAATCGTGTCTTTAAATGATCCCGTTTTCGTCGGACACTGCTGTTTGGATTCACTGCACAGCACCTCCATCTCAACTCACACAACGCTGAGCATCCACCCACGCTTCCCAGGCTCCAAGTCATCGCAACAAAACATACCAGTTCAAAATGAAGTTCGCCAACCTTCTTCTCGTTGCCCCCCTCGCCGCCCTTGCAGCTCCCACCCTCTGTAAGCCCCAGGCCCCTTGCTGGCACCGAAAGTGCTTGTCCTGCCGGTTACATGGCAAGACGCACACGGGTGGCGGGATTTGACCTTTTCTAACCCTTCGTGAAGCTGGCACAGATGTAGCGCTTTCTCAAGACGACGCCAAGGCCTATAAGCGCGGCCAGGACGACGCCAAGGCATACTAGACCGTCCATGACGACATTGCACGACGCGAACAAGAAAGGGCCAGCGTTACTTGGTACGGCCTGCAAGCGTGTGGACGCACTGTACCAGCACCAGGCAGCCCAGTATGTCATGGGGGGCGGTGCTTCAGATCAATCCAACTACGGGTGCCGAGGAGGAAGACTGATGTATCGGACATCAAAGTGGTAGATACAGCATACGCATTATCACTATTCAATAAATGTCTGAACTATAACTGGACACTTTACAATGTACTGCTATCCAGAGCATTTGGGTCTTATATCGCTCCCGGCCGGGACACCAAGACCAGGTCCCTGGCTGGGTGAGAGCCCCCCCCCCCCCCCGTTCTCACCCCGTGGGGGCCGAACTGCAATCTTCCGTTTCTCCTGGTCGGCCCGCCTGCGATGGGCGAAGCACGGCGGCCGGATCGGTTCCAGAGAGACATCTGGCTTTCAGCCGCCGAGCCTCAACCTCCGAGGCATCCCGTTAAGACTCCGGCGTACGTGATTGAAAGGGACCGAAAGCAGGCAGAGGCAGACCGCGGGGACATGGCCTCTCTCCATTGACCTACGCGCGTAAACGAATATCGACGACGGAGGTCCCGTGCGCCTTTGTTCCACGGCTTCCAAGAACCAGAGATCCTGGACCGTGCGGCTCTCGGAGGACCTCACGAGGCCTGCGAGGGCGAGCCGTTCATTCAACCATCCAGGAGCCCGTCGCGGTGCAGCATACCCATGACAATCAGTAGACGTGGGTATTAGAAGCCCGGAAAGCTATTGTTCGCAACCTATATTACTCCGCTCCCCCACAACGACAAACGGCAAGTTACAAGAGAAATCGTTCAGTGACAAGGCCAGAAGCAACCAAAAGAACAATATAAAAAAAAAAAACCAGAGACAGTACCGAAAAAACACCCGTCAGCCGTGCCGTCTGCGACGCCCCTCTGCATGTCCTTGTGCTGCTCGTCAATGTGCCGCTTCAGGTTGTCGTCCCTCCCGGCCCACTCGCCGCACACGGGGCAGAAGCCCCCCTCGGGCGGGATGCCGTTGCCCGGGTCGGCGGCGAACGAGGGGTGGACGCTGCGGACGTGGCGGTACATTTCCTTGTTCGCGTAGAACATCAGCCCGCAGGGGGCGCGCCGGGGGCCGCCGCGGCGCCCCCGGCCTTGCACGCGATCGAGGGCGGCAGGTGGTCCTTTTTGACGTGTTTGCTGCGGGGCCGTTAGCGACCTGTCCGTGTCCGACCCAGCCCCGGCGGCGAAGTCTCACTTCAACTCGGTGGGCCGCGGGAACCACCTCCCGCAGCCATCCCAGCCGCACTGGACCGGCTGCTTGGGGGGCGACCCCTTGGCGGTGGAGGAACTGGCCGTGCGCCTGTGCTTCGTGGCGCGGCAAGACCCGGCGACCGGGGTGGTTTCTTTGGATTCTCGGGCATCGAAAGGAGGGGACGACGAGGCGGGCTCGTCCTGTTGGTCGGGCAGCGAGTGGTATTCCATGTGCATATAGTCACTGGGGTCCCAGTCGGCACCCGGCTGCGAATCCGCGTGCGGCGGTCCGCCTGGCGGTTCGTCCGTCGTCTATAGACCCGACCCGTGACCGAAAGGCTGGCTTGCCGCTGCGCCGGCCGCCTGCTGCGGCGGCGTCCACTCCCCGAGAGCCGGGTTCCGCTCGGCCGCCCACGCCTGCCCGTCAGGCTGGCGGTTCCAGTCGGCCTGCTCGTCTTCCTCGTGGGACCAGAAAGCCGGGTCTCCGGCTCCCGGTCTGAAGGCGTACCGATAGTCGCGCTCGCGCTCTTTGCCCTTGCGGCTCATCCTATGGTTCGCGGGGGTGGGTTGACGGCTGGTGTCTCGCTTGTATCAACGGTCGGTTTTTGGTGTTTGGTCCTTTTCACTCACCGTCGCGGTTCGCCCTTTCTTGGACGGCAAGACCAGCTGCGATGAATGCCAATTGTAGGGGACTGCTCGGGTGTGGCTACGGGGGTGTCTTTTGTTAGGCGTTGAACCCAAAGCTTGCGGAGAATAGGTCGGGTTGAAGCGAGTATAGTCAGGCAAGACCGAGCCGGAGTTGGTCAAGGAAGGACCGAAACTTGAAAGACGAAGACCGTGATTTTGTGATGGAGGCTTCAGAAGCCGTGGAAGGAGCAGACTTAAGTAGGTAGTTGAGAAATGGTGCGCCTGTTTGCCTGCCTCGCTGCAAGTGGCCTCGCTTCCACCCCGACTGCGGGCCGTGAACCAACGACGACGCCAACTCCGTCAACGACACACTTCCCCTCGTTGTTTTTTCCAGTCGGGACTCGAACCTTCGCCTACGGAAGCCATTCGGTGCCCCTCGCGAGCAGGCACTGCTGGCAGGACTGACTGGTGTAGCAAAATGCCTTACCAGCCGCGGTTGGCCGCCCAACAGGGGTCCCCAAAACCAGGTCTTGAAGGCATCCGGTCAGAACGAGGAGTGCGCGCCTCTACCGATCATCTCTGACGCGCCCGAAGGCTGGTTTTTTTTTTGGTGAGCAGCACGCAAGGGAGGAAGTGCAGACTGCGGACGAGAGACCGCAGGGGCCCGTTGCCGTGGCCCGACTTTGCATGAACCAACCAGGCCGATGGATCCCTCCCATATCGCGAGTGTTGGTCGGGTCTTGGGCAGTTTGCCAAGGGTGGCTTGCAGGATGCAGGTTGGGGGGGGGGCGGGAGTTCCCTGCAACTCAATGATGTTCCGCGCTTCCATCAAAACATGGAACCTGTTGGGCATATCCCCGTGGAAAGTCCTGCCAGCGCATCTTGAGAGATGCACCGTGGCGTACTTTTTCCACTTTGCTGCGCGAATCTGGTGTGTGGTCCATGTATGCGGGGGTTTTGCATGGATGCGACTGTTGGCCGCTCATCACGAAACCAACAACTGCGGCGCCCCCCACCCCCGACGCGGCCCAAGGCAGACAAGAATTCGCAATTCAGATGTCTGGCCGGCTCCCAGATATTCATTTGGTAGCGCAATGGCTGAGATACTGTTTATAAAAGGTTTTTAAGAACACGAGGTTCCAGGTTAGGAACCCATTCGAGATCCTTGATTCCACTCAACCCTCTATTATTCCTTCACTCTGCCCAGCATCTGCTCGTTCTTTGCAACGCAACAGCCATCCTCGCCGTCGTCAATATGAACAGCACCAATGAAAAAGCCCTCCAGTTGTTCTACATCTCTTCCCTGTTTGGTGCTGTGAACGAGAGCTGCAGGAAGATGAACAACATCACATACTCGTCCGGCGACCCCCGCGCCCACCACGTCCCGTCTCCTTTACAGGCCTTCCTGTGCAGGCTCGCCCAGGTCTGCGACTCGGAAAAAGGGGGGGACACCATCACCGCCCTGGTGGCTCTGAAGGCGGCCGGCGGGCCGAAATACCTCCTCGCCTCCAACAGCCGCAAGGAGTCGGGGTACGAGAGCGCGCTCAAGTTCCTCGGCGACTTGCTCGGCTTTGTCGGCAGAAACCCCGAACGCCTCGCCGAAAAGGCGTTGAAGAAGAAGGTGCTGTGGCGCATTCTGGAGTTCAACTTCCCCAGAGTCGACTACTACCTCAGGCAGATTGTTGCCGCCGTTGGCGAATGTATCGCGAGCAGTCATTCTACGGCAGCTCTTGGCGGCAAGTAGTACATTCGAACCACCAAGAGCCGGCACGGGGCTAACGGCCAAAGGAACCGATATACTTTCACGGTTGAGGCACATCGAGGCCAATGCCACTTTCCCGCGAGACATGCAGTCCGACCCGAACGCGAGATCAAAGTGTAAGTCTACCCCGCGGGACGGAACAGGCGCGCGCTGACGGGCATGTAGTCCTCAGCGACTGCGTGACCCTCATAAAAGCCATAAATTACACAAAGACGACAGGCTTCGGCCTGGTCATGAACAAGGGCGCCGCTGTCGACGACCCGGACGTGTCGCATGCTTGGTGCCAGCTCCGCCATCACCTCGGCCGAATGTACTCGTACCGCCAGGCAGCCGACAGCATCGTCGAGGCCTGCAAAGAGTGGCCCCAGCTCTTCACCGGCTTCACCGTCGGGCGCGTCCCGTCCAGCCGCCAGGTGAGGCTCCCGCTGCCGAGACCGACGCTTCCGCTCGAGGACGTGATCCGGGCAGCCCTCCCCGACTGGGATTTCCAGGCATACGCCGGCCACATCGAGAGGCTCCGCGAATACGGCCTGGAAGACCACATCCGGGAGAGGCTGGAGCAGAAACCGGTGAAGCAAGTCGTCCACTGCGAGGTGCTTCTTCAGGACTTCCTCGTCCAGGAGAAGATGACAAGGCCGCACAACTACTGGGGCAACAGCATGTTCATCGCCACCAGCAAGCCTCCGTGCCGGCTCTGCCACTACTACTTTGAACATTCGGAAAACGACTTCCTGTTGCAGTCCCCTCACATGAACGTCTATCCCAAGTGGCGGCTCCCCGACACGTACGAGGGGCAGGATAGGGACGCCGTCGTGCGTCGCGAGGACCTGCTGGACGACATCATCGAGCAGATGCAGCAGGACACCCTCCGCGTCGTCAGGGAGCAGCACCACGAGTGGAAGCGCAACGACTCGCGCACCGAGTCGTTCACCGGGGTGTCTAGGTACGGGGAGCGCAGCGACACGCGGAACTCTGGCCGTTTTTCCAGCGCCAGCGGGATCAGCGGGCTGGGGATGGGGGCCGAGGAGCGGGACCCCGGGTTCCCGCTGCACGCTGCGGCCGACAACGACTATATCTGCGTCGGAGTCGCCAACTGACTAGAGGAGCGGGGGACCGGCAGCCAAGAGGGTGCAGCGTGCGGATGGGCTTCTTAGTGACACGATTTTTGTTGGGTTCAGCCACAGCGTTTAACAACAGTTTTGAAGATGAATAATGTACTGTTGTCTTGTTTGGAAAGGGGCTTATCAGACTTGCCTCTTTATTTTTATACTACTACTTAAAAGCTGGTCATCCCGTCGTGAAGCTCGGATGATTGTGAGGAAGGGTCGGACGATGGCGAACCGTGAAGGGACGAAATCTGGGCGCAAGCGCCGTCAAGGGACGAAAGTTTGAGCCGACGAGTTCTGGATCGCAGCCTTAGTCTTCGTCTGAACTGTCTTGGTCCGAACTGCCGTCCGACTCCGAAACGTCTTCAATCTTTGCCTTTGTCCTCCTCCTATTCCTTGTAGGGGAAGCGGAAGCCTCGACTGACTCGAGGACTCGGCGGGCTGCCTCTGTGGTCTCGTCCTCGGACAGCCGTAAAGGTGTTTCAAAGCCGTGGTCCTCGAGCAAAGAGTCCACCAAGTCCAAATCGGTCGTCGAATAGTGACAGGCAAGGGCGAGCAACATGGTCCGCCGCATGTAGGTCCCTGGTGTGGGGAAAGGGCGAAGATCGTAGTACCGGGCCCAGGTATCCTTCCAGTTGTGGCGATTGAGGTCCTTGATGCGGATGAGTGTCATGATGAAATGGAAGTAGAGAAAGCGAGGTACTGGGCGGTTGTCGTTGCGGAAAGCCAGTTCCTTTCCATCGAGATCTTGAGTGGTATGTCCGGCGCCGTAAGGTGTGTTTTTTATGTCCGGGGAGATGAGATCTACCCGCCATCTTGTGATTGGGTTTTCGTCTTTTTTGAACGGGACAATGACGAGATGGTAGCTGTCGAACCACTTCTTAATATAATTCGACATGAGGAGTGCATTGCCCGATTTTTCAAGTGGTTCCGCTCGGCTGCCAAATAGTATCTCGCCAATACTCTCGTAATCGGAGAAATGGGGTACGATATGTGCAGCTTTGACGTCTCCGCCGGGGTGCCACAAGCCGCTGACATGACACCACGCGCCATTGTCCGTGTTTGGGTCACTGCCCTCATAATAGGCCAAGGCGTCTCGGCGCCATTTGGAAGGCCGTTCTTCCGCGAGAAGATTACCAGACTTGCTGTAAAGAGCCAAGAGGCATTCGGTCAATGCGTTGGCACGTGGATCGAGCAGTCGTACATCGCCGTATCGGACCTTCTTCTTCTGGTGTTTCCATAGGTCGTCTCCGGCAGACAAGTGGCGCAGATTCAGATGTCGAAGGCGCTTTTCGACCTCGTGTGGCTGCAACACGCCGGCGTCCTGCTCCTGGTTGACGACTCGTCGCTCTAGCTGAATGGCTTCTTTTTCCTTGGAAGCTAGCGCGATGCCCAGCGTTGCCAACTGAAGGCTTGCTTGGCGGTTCGGCTCCGGCTTTTGCTCATCCGGCCTCAACTCTGGCTCAACTTTGCTTGACAGGGCATCGAATTCCTTTTGCAGTTGAGCTTTTTCGAATGCAGCCTTTGCGTTGGCGTGCAGGCACGACGGACGAATGGCCATGGCGGGCGGGATAGGGAGCTCTGGTGACGGTGGTATCGGTGTGTGGGCGGGTGAGGACGGCATTAATATATGTTGGATGATTATGAGCAAGGACCAGACGACGGCGTTCCATGGTGGGACGAAAGTTTGGCGTACGAAGGGACGACGGTTTGGCGTATGAAGGGAAGAAAGCTTGGCGTATTAAAGGATTAAAGGACAGAGAGTGGTTTAGGTGTGGCCTTTGTGGGGGCTGGTGGTACCGTGATAGTACCCTGGTGGTTAAGGAAGATATCTACTGCTCGCCGCCAGCGTTTCAAGAGATTATTTGCCGCGCAGAAGGGGCAGATTCGTTCGATTTCAATAGAGCCAATTTCATTCTGATCTGTCTGTCTGTGTAGCAATTCTAGTTCTCTGGTGGCGGCCGATAAAAGTAAGGTAGGTGTCTGGGCTGACTAATCAATTTCCATCCTCCTTGATCAATCCTTCCACATCAAGAAGGATAGGAATGCTTTGCGTGACGTTGCCCACTCCACGGGGTAGTTAACATTAAAGTGGGTAGCTCGATCAGCGTTATCTAGGATAGACTCTAGTATCTTCTTAGCAGTGACAGAGTTATCTAGAGTGGCCGGAGTAGCGTTAGCAGCGTTGTTGGTAGCCTCCACGAACTTGAGTAGTTTGGTTGCTTGCCGTCTCAAATCATCTAATGACATTGATTGATGAACATAAGGGGATAGAGGGGTGGGTAATAGATAGGGGGTGGTGTAGATAGCGTAGTCGTGGAGGAGTGGGTGGTCGAGGGTAGGTGGTTAAAAAGGTGGTAATAGGTGGCCAAGTGAGGGGTAGAGAGAGAAATAGTAGGATCTAAATGGGTATTTTGGGCTCTCCGTTTATCCGATTCCGATTCCGTTCCCTGCTTATGTGACAATATCAGAAGAAAATTGATCGTACCAAAAGTCGCAAGTCCTAAACGACTTTCCAAGCAAGGAAAAGATTACATCTCCTTTGGTTCTAGAGGCGGCTCGGGCACTCGCCGACCCGGCGTCGATATCAAGCGATATATACATCGAAAATCACTCCTCTTACTACACATCTCCCTTCCTCGATGTGAAAGTCCTGCGCCGTACAACTACCCTATCTCTCGGTGAGCAGGATGACGATGCTAAACGAAAAGCGTGTCTCATTACCCCTAACCGTGGCGATTACTCTACAAAACATGAGAGAGAATTATGTTTGCCCGTGCTTTTGAACCAAGCTCTCAACAGCCAGGGGCTATCCGCTCCTAAAGGGCTATCAGAGCCCCAAGGACCAGGATGCACAACCTAATCTCGAAACCAGTCGCCCTGGCCACGACAACTTGGACAGGCCTCGCCCCGCCCTCTTCTTTATGCCCACTTGGGGCGGCAGAGCCCTGTCCGGCAGCGGATGGCGGCGGGGGTAGCCGGTCTAATGACGTTCCTTGACCCCCGGCTCCCGGAACAGGAAGAGGAGGTGGCGGGGCGCCGGATCCATCCTGCGGTGATGTGGAGGCATACTGCGACCCGGTTGGCGATGGCACCTGCACTTGGCCGGAAACTCCGTCTGGTACACGCTGCGGCAAGACGGAGGCGTGATGCGATCCGGTCGGCGAGGGCGCTTGGACTTGGTCGGAAGCGCCGTCTGTTCCACGCTGCGGCGAGATGGCGGCGTACCGTGGCCCTGTTGGCGAGGGCGCCTGAACTTGTTCGGGAACGCCGCTGGTTCTGTACTGCGGTGCGACAAAGTTGGACTGGGGCCCGGCCGTTGCTGCTATCGCCGGCCTGTAAGCAAAACGGCCTTCGCACCCGTCTCGCTCGCAAGATTCCGCCATGAAAACCGCGTTGCCTCCGCAGGACCCGTCACAAAGCTGGGGCTTGTAGACCGTGGCGCCACGGCATGCGCCCCCGAGGCACTTGAGGGGCGTATAGACCTGCTCGGCACAGCCGCAGTAGTCGTAGACGAGCTCGCCGTCGCAGTCCTCTCCCCTGTAAGCCACCAGCCTGTATCCTGGGTATTTGTAGCAGTAGCCGCCGTAGCAGTACACCGGAGTCGGCCTGGAACACGACGTGTATTGGCAGATTTCGGTCGTTTTGGGGGCCTCGACCCTGCAATCCGGCAGGTTTGAAGGACAGGTAGACACAGCAGTCGTTGTCGCAAATGTGACTCCCACCAGGGGGCTGCTGTTGGGTGTGGCGGCGGACGAATCAGGCCCTGGTGGTGCGATGATGGCTGGCGAAGTAGTACCATCTATTGAAGAGATTGTCGTCCATGGAGAGATTGTCGTCCATGGAGAGATTGTCGTCGATGGAGAGATTGGCGTCAATGGAGAGATTGGCGTCGATGAGAGGACTGTAGTCAATGAAGAGACTGTAGTCAATGAAGAGACTGTAGTTAATGAAGAGACTATAGCCAATGAAGAGACTGTAGTCAATGAAGAGACTGTAGTTAATGAAGAGACTGTAGTCAATGAAGAGACTGTAGTCAATGAAGGGATTGTGGTCGACGTGCTGGAGCTCGCCAGAGAGCTCGACTCAGAGGACAGAAAGGCATAGATGGTCAGGAGAATGTTGCTGGGGATGTTTTGGCGTTTGCGAGGAGATACTAGGTCACCGCCGCAGAATTCGGACGGATCGCCAGGGCAGGGGTTATTGCAGAGGGCGTTTGCCACCAACGTATCTAGGCTACTGAAGGCTTGTCCGCAAAAGCAGTCGCTTAGGCAGCAGTGTCAACAGCTCGCTGTTTTCCTCACGTGGAGAGCGGGATAGTACATACTTGACATACATGCCCGCATACGCAAAACCAGCACATAGGGTTGTGCAGGACTTAATGGACATGGTATCACTGGTTGCTACGCGCTGAAGGAATGGGAAGTTGTCTGAAGACCCGAGACAGCCCAAAAACCGAAACCCATCGGACTCGGGTGGAAACCCTCCTGGGAGCGGCGTGGGAGAGCTCAGGCTGGTTGTGGTGGTCAAGGAGGGGTCGGAGGTTGCGACACCGGTACTAGGTTCAGGCGATGTGGAAGAAGCGCTAGTGCTTGTGCTTGTGCTTGTGCGAGTCGTTGTAGGAGTATCGGAAAACGGGGGAGTAGGTGACAAAACGGAAGAGGTTGCGATGGGGCTGGTTGAATTGACAAAGTACCCGCGTGTTGTGAAGGAAGGTGTACTGTTTGATTAAACGTCAGACGATAAGCGCCGTACTGGAGAGACTGGCAATAAATATGACCAAGTAGATGAATGCCGGGGGATAAAACCTACCGCTCAGTAGACACAGATTGAGTGTTATCCGGAGTGGTTAACGATGGAGGTGATGGGGACGGGACCGTCAGTGATGTTGACGGAAGTTGAGATGTTATGGGCGATGCCTTGGACGAGGTAGAAGTGGCCAAGAGAGATGATGAACCGGATGAGATAGAAACAGACGAGGCTGGTAGTATAGTAGATGAGGTAGAAGCCAAAGAGGTTGATAATGTACTGGATGAGGTAGAAGTGGGCAGGGCTGATAGTATATTGGATGAGTTAGAAGCCGACAATGTTGGCAATAAGCTGGATGAGATGGAAGAAGATGGACTGCTTGAAGACGTTGAGGAGGTGGTCACCAGCAGATTTGATGTGGACAAGACTGTTGATGAAGTTGATGAAAACCGAGTTGTAGTAGATTCTGCTTCTGATGTGGAAGAAGGTGATGTACTAGTCGAGGTGGATGATACAACAGTTGAGGTAGACGAGATAGTGGTTAGTGTAGTCGATATACTAGTCAAGTTAGACAAGGTACTTGTTGAGGTAGTAGGTATAACAGTCGAGTTAGACGAGATAGTGGTTGGTGTAGTAGATATGCCAGTTGAGTTAGACAAGGTACTTGTTGGTGTAGTAGATATGACAGTCGAGTTAGACAAGATAGTGGTTCGTGTAGTAGATATGCCAGTTGAGTTAGACAAGGTACTTGTTGGTGTAGTAGATATGACAGTTGAGTTAGACGAGATGCTGGTTGAGGTAGTAGATAAACTGGAGGTCGAAGATGAACTGGTGCTAGAGGAGGTCGTTTGAGTAGCATCCAGCCCAACGATATTCAAAAGTAGAGCGGAGTCGTTGAGGCCATTGGTGTCGTCGCAAACAGTGAATCCTAGCGCTGAACTTCCAACGGGTAACGTCTGATCAAAGCTTAGGAGAGGGGTGATGCGCCGGTACGAGAGGCCAAATGACGGGTCTGTTGGGACTAGACTTGAATTCTGGGCGAAGATGGAGAACCGTGTGTTACCAAATTCATCAAGGACCATTGAGCCTCCGTCTGGTGAGCCTCCGACACTGTTTTGCGAAAAGCTCTTCTTAGTACTTGCATGTAACCAGAGTTCAAGGGCCTACTGACGGTTCCTCGGTTGCGAATCTGTAGTTGATGCGTACACCAGTCAACCCGGGGGGGATGGTGATTGCAAGCGAAAGAAAGACAATGTCCTGGCCATTCCCGTCAGGGCAGATGTTATTAGAAAAAGAACCTCCATCAGGCCAGTCGTAACTCGGCACATCCCCAGTAACTGCCTGTGAGACTTTTCCGGTCGTGATTATCGTCCCCGCTGACAAACCAAGCAGGCCGCCGTTCGAAAAGATTCCGCTGGCTCCCGACCCTGGAGCTGCGTAGCCACTTGCTCCTGTGAATATTACTCGACTGTCTTGAATTAAGCCAGCCGCTAGGATGGTTCTGTTGTCGCTCTGAGTGATGGTAATTGCGTGCGCAAGTCCTGCCAAGGCGGTCGAAACCAGCCCAAAGAGCTTCATAGTAGAATGTTGCCTAGGCATATATTGAAATGAGGGGAAAGAACGGTCGCCTGGTCAAGTGTCAAAGTGCTTTTTTTTCGAGACTTTCCCACGAGACGACCCGTATACTAATAAGAGCCAGCTGGCCAACTGTTATCATAGGGGTTCTGAGGAATGATACTAAATGACACGGACTGCTTCTTATTAAACATGATTCACTGGCGAAAATGTACCGGGCTGAGACAGTAAATGCTACCGATCTCCCAAGACCATGGTCTTGGAAAAGATCCAAAGAGTCAAAGGTTCTCAAAGGCTCCTTGATAGGCCTCAGATGCCTAACGTGGTGTTGATGACGAGCCAGACTAGCATAGGGCATTGTCATGGAATGCGTTCTACTTAGCCATGTGAAGTTATCATCAGCCTAGGCTACTAGCTCTTCTACTCTTTGCAATTTCTCAAACGCATTCCATCCCCCGTTATGAGCTGACAGGATGCATAGGCCTCGGGCCGGTTTGCAGCCTTGAGGGAATCTCGATGCGTTCCTCTTGACGGGCACTGCAATTGTGATGGCCGCAAAGACTTCACTGTGGTCCTCTTCGTTTTATCGTGACTGATAGCCCCCGAGACATTGAGGACGCAGAAGCCGTCAGCACGGCAGTGCCCCTGGTTTTCCTGCCACCCCAACGGCTGATGCCCATCGGGCCGAGTGAAAGCCGATGTTGTCTACCTCGCTCGTGTAGATTGACCTGTTTCTTGGCCTACGGTAGGAGCGAGGGCAGCGGTCACATAATGTTTCCAGGGCTTTTATACATCCTACTATTGTAGGCTTTCAGGCTTGAACATCTCCCATAATTACGCCCATGATAACGAGAGAAGCCGCTGTCGCGGCGTGGTGAGCGACAAGTTCCGTGACGGATCTGGGAAGGCATCCAAGGCCTTAAAACGGCCTCCCGTAAAAGTCGTCCGGCGTGTCGAGGTTGATTGATCAAGCCATTGCCAGGTACCTACCCGTTGTGGGCTGAACTGAACTGGAAAGACGTGTGCCACACAAGCTTACATAACAGCTCTTTCCTTCAATTCTTTTACGCTAGGTACCTTCCTGGTTTTTCACCGGGTCTACCTAAATGTCTCCAATATTCATACTGCAGCAATTTCCAATACTACCTACCTATGGTATAACCATCAAACTCACTCAACACGTAAGTCCACGCTGGCCAAAACTCCCACCCCGGCGTTATCTAAATGATGGAAGCTAAATCCTCTTGACGATAGAATCCCTTCGCAAGAACCACACAGCAATCGCAGTCTCTTCCAACGTTGTCACGATGTCGACAGACGAAGCTTTTCGATTGCCTAAGGAGTGGATGGATGATGACCAGAACACCGGAGCCAACATTGATAGATTCTTGGCCGACGCCCGCAAGCGAGAAGCGGTTTACGACTCACTTGGTGTGCCATGCTTCCGCGTTACCACCGACGCGGATAATAAGCTGCAACCCCGCCAGTGGGCTAACCTGCAAGCTGTCAACGCCAAGGATATGAAGGACAATCTTGATACTGAGTATGTCGCAATGACCCGAGAGGCTTCTGTATATCGGCCTGGAAGTCCAGCTGCCTACAAGATGGTGGGCTTCTCACGACAGGGCGTGGATATGAGAATTGTTCCTCAGGCGGAGGTGGCCGCGTTCGAGGCCCAAGGATGGGAAGTCTAGTACGCTCCAAGCCCTCCTCTTGACATCAAAAACGGGTACCGTGATTGCCGAAACGTTGGCCGTCCGGAAGACGTCTTGTCGTACGACCAGCCGGCTGCCGATACGAATCGCTACCTCGAACACGGCAACAACTTCATCAGCTCCGCCATGACCAAAAACAACTGGCGTCCTGGCCAGCTGATCGGACCAAATGGTTCAGACCCTGCGGTCATAGCCAAATCAATGTCCTTTGCGCCACCCGACCATCACAACGACATGTCTGAGCGTCGTTCGGCTACATCAACCGGACACAGATTGCAATACCGACGACCACCTGGCGTCTGTATTGGCTGGGGTGGATATGACGAGCATACCTACTGGCAATCATTCGGCCGTCGTGTCACCAAAGACATGACGGAGAAGCAGAATTGGCCGGATGATCCACTGGCGCCTGTCACTTTTGTTGACGAGTTGGGCGAGGTTTCGGCAGTCATTACCCCATCCTTGAAGCGAGAAGACCTACCCTCCCAACCTCAGAAACCCGTCACACTACACGACCGGCTCGACAACTCTGGACAACGTCGAAAGCCAAAGATTGCGGCAGAACACAAGCCGGCGACTCTATCCTGGCCGACCGACAGCGATGACGAGTGAAATATTTTATTCGGTCATCTACAATGGTGAAAAGGAAGACGGTTTAGTTGGAGTCTGGACGGGTGTTGCCTAGATAGATCTGTAGTACCTCATTATCAGAGCCCTGGTCCACAAAAAGTTTTGAACAAATATCATTGGCTGAAAAAGTCGGTTCCTGCCGTTCCAAGACGCTCATCTGCTTTTCGGTCAGTCCACTGTTAAGCCTCTACCTCTCATCGTATCCTGGCCCTTTTGACACTCGATTCCACAATCTTGATACATCAAGTGTCCTCATAACACCATCGATCAAGACACTCCGAGCAATCCACTTCACTGCTGTAATGGACTCTGTCTTGAGAAATCAGGCCACAGCGGCCAAAATTCAGCTTCTTGAAGACGCAAATCCGAACCCACTGACTGGAAATGCGTGGCCTCGTGGTCACGACATCATTCTTCAAGGCCGCCGCCGCTTGCCGGTCTACACACGCTTTCAAGACATTATCGATAAATATCACCAGTCTCAAGTAATAATTCTGTCGAGCGAGACTGGCACAGGAAAGTCGACCCAGGTCCCTCAGATGCTTGTCTACGACGAGTATCCAAGTGGCCTTCAGGTCGCCTGTACTCAGCCGCGCCGACTAGCCGCGACCCAACTCGCCAGCCGCGTTGCCGACGAGATGGGGGTCATCCTGGGCGAGGAGGTTGGCTACAAGATTCGCGGTGACCGAATGGTCAACGAAAATCAGAAGAAAACTCGACTCACCTATCTGACCGAAGGCGCCCTCCTTCGGCAGCTGACCTGTGACAGGAACTTGTCAGCGTACGCATGTGTCATCCTTGACGAAGCCCACGAGCGGACTGTCGACCTCGATTTACTGCTGGCGCTGTTGAAGAAACTCGTGCAGCGTTGTAAGGATTTCAAGGTAGGCGTCCTAATGGCTCCAATTCGTCAGGCTTCTGACCTAGCTAACCATTATCCTGACAGGTAGTCATCATGTCGGCAACAATGGATACAAAGCTGTTCCAGGACTACTGGAGAAGAGGAGATTCAACAAGTCTGCAGACTACTCCGTCTGAATACCGAGAACCTTGATGTTTTCCCTTTGTACTCGGCGCTTTCAGCCAACGATCAGAGGCTCGCTTTGAACTCGTCTGGAACAAACCGCAAGTGCATCGTGTCAACCAACATTGCGGAGACCAGTCTGACCATAGACAATGTCGTCTATGTGGTTGATACCGGGCTGTCGAGACAGTTGATTTTCAACCCCCGTCTCCGACTGAACATGCTTGATCTACGTCCAATCTCCCAGGCATCAGCAAGACAGCGTGCGGGCCGGGCCGGTCGAACTAAGGATGGCGTCTGCTACCGACTCTACAGCGAGGAGGACTATGATCGTATGGCTGCAAGCACCGAGCCTGCCGTCCGCTGCACGTCGATGGAAACAGCTGTTCTGCGACTAATAAGCGCCGGTTACAGGAAATTAATCGACTTTGACTGGATCGACGCTCCTCATCCTGAGTCGATCGCACGTGCGGCTCAGGATCTTCGAGATTGGTATGCATCAGCAGACTACCATTCCCCTCTCCAAGCCCCGTGACTGAAATTGACACAAAAACAGGGGCTTGCTGAAAGACGACGCATCGCTCACTAAGTCAGGTCGCCTTGCCGCGCAATGTCCGTTGGATCCAATCTGGTACGGAGCTATCGAAGCCGGCGCGAAGCTTGGCTGCTCTCTGAACATCGCCGATATCGCAATTCTGTGCAGCTCCCAATCGCCCATCTTCCTGCGTCCAGCTGGGTTCCAGCAAGTTGCAGACTTGGCCAAGACAGCCTTCGCAAACCCGCTGTCAGACCACCTAACCCTCGCGAACGCCTTCGACGCTTACATGCAGGTACGCCAGATACACCAGCAACATGAACCCCCCAAATTCGATCTTGGTGTCTGGTGTACCGATCATTTCTTGAACATGCAAGCACTGGAATAGGCCCGCATCGCACGACATCAATTGGGATCATTCCTACAGAACGTTGCCAAGATCCAACCAAGCCGCGCCTCGATTACGAATATGACGAGTGTTGCAAAGGCTTTAGCAATCGCCTTCCCCACTCACACTGCCATCCACCGTACAGGCGATGAGTACCGAACAGTTCATGAGAATATCCCCGCGCTCTTGGCACCACTCAGCTCTCTGGTGGGAGCAGAACACGAGTGGATTGTTTACACCAGCTTTCACATGGGGGGGGGGGGGGGGGGGGGGGAAGCAGTATCTGCAGATAGCTACAGCAATCAAGGCAGAGTGGCTAGCGGTAAGATATCCATTCCCATCGCTCCTTTTGGTCTCCTTTTGAACCTGAAGCTGACACCTGGCAAGGACCTACCCTTCTTCCAGGCAGACCGACTGCCAAAAGCAGGAAACGGAGGATTGAGACAGCCCGAAGTTGAACGTTCTCTCAACGATGCGAGAGCCAGAATTGATGCATCCAAGGCAACCTAGCCGACCTATCAGTCCAGCCAAACTATCAATGCTCTCTCTGAAAAGAAGCCAACACCTTGGGTGTATGGATAAGCAAAAGCCCAGCTTCGGTGGATTACTGTGGAAGGATAGACCGACAAATCGGGAAACTATGATGATTTGGGGCAAAAACCTCTCAACCGCCCACCGCCAAGATAGATAGATAGTTGTAAAGAAAACACGGCACAAACTTGCCTATTATTTATTATTTCGTAGGTACAAAGTTAGTTGCTTCAGGCCGAGGCCTATCCTTCCTTGATTTCCTTATGGGCGAAAGCCCTTGGACCTGGACCACCTGGTCATGAAGATCATTCTGGCAGCCCTACGGGAAGCGGTTTCAATTCCCGCGGCGATCGGGCACGCTGCTCAGGGTGCTGGTTGTCACTATGGTGGTAAGGACCGCGGACCCTAAGGGAGTCAACCCCGATCCGCAGTAGGTCGCGGCGGTGGGGTTCGGTCGCATCAACGTGCTCGGCTCTCTCCATCATCCGCCTTTGCCCACAGAGGTTGCTGAACATGGTATGATCAGGGCCTACCGCCGGGAGATGGTCAATCTCGGGGCAAAGGTAAACTGGACTCTCACTATGATCAAGTAAGAGTAGACGCCGGGTTTTCCGGCCGGTGAAACTAACCTCCCGAGCGTCAAAGCCACGCTGTGCTTCGCCGATCAGGGCAACAAGGCCCTGTTCTACTTCATCTTGACTCTGGTCGACATGGGCAAGGCCCGGTTCAGCAACCGGCGTGGCTGGCTGAGTAGGGACGACGCCAAAGACCCGAACCAACGACCGAAGCTCGCGGACTCGTTCAACAACGTGCAGCAGATCTTCTGCACCAATGTGAAGCCGGAAAAGTACAGCATCGACATTGAGAACTTCAAGGACAGCGAGGTGCAGTCGCCGGGCACGGCAGTTCCGTATGTCTTCTGAGCGGCACATCCAGCCTGGTCATCTATCATTACATGCCCGTAGGGAATTGCATGGTGAAGGACATTTTGGCTTTGAACTTGGTCGCTTTTATGTTTGTTTTGCAGCAGGTGTATAGCTTGATGGACGATACTCGAGGTAGTTGTGTCCCACCCTTGCCCCGTCAACTAAAACGATACACTCATGTGATACAAAGCAACGGTGGAGTCGGGTTCGATATAGCGTGCAGCGATTGTCTATTGTACGGAGTGGCTGCCAAGGCCGACATATGCTGGCGCAATCGGCGCCGGGTGGGGCCGTCGCTGATCGGCCAATCAGATTTGATTGCGGCGCCCATACCGCTGGGTACCACGCATAAGCAAGCATGACGCAACCAAGTGCAATTGAACTATATAGAGTTGTTAGAGTGGGGGGTTTGGCCTGGGAAGGAAGCCTGTGGGTAATTCTCGGAGGCCAAAAGAAAGGGTTATTGAAGATGTTGCGTTGTGGATGGGATTCGGGTGGTGGGGGGTCACGAAGACTCGGGTTCTATCCCCTGATTCGGTACCAGATGACAAGATGCTTTCCAAATCTTGAGCGCCACGATGCTGACTTGCTCAAGCGGTTCCAGCCCTCAAATATCTGTTTCGCTTCGGGAGCGCGGGTGGAACCTGTCGGCCAGCTGCCGCCCGGTCTCGAGCCCGTGGGAGTCCCACTCGACGACCTGGAACTCGGTCGGGTTCTCGGCCAAGGAGCTCGCTGGCCCCAGCGATCAAGTCTATTGGTGCGCATCTTGTACGACCTGGTCGCGACCGAGCTCTGGGGCCGGAGCATGGGGTTTGTCGCCGCGCCGGGGCGGTCCAGGAGCGGCGGGTCAGCGGCGCCTCGGCAGTGGTGTCAGTATCAAAGCTTCCGGGGGTGCTGCTCTCGATGCGCGCTGATGGTGGCGGGCGGGCTGGCGGGGTGTTGATAACGTGTCGATGCGCCTGCCAGGGGCTGTGGCATGCCGGCTGTGGCCTGGTGATTGGACATGCCGATGGACCATGTCATATATTGACTCTGCATCCCCTGTAAGCGTTGATGTTTTTGGCCCCTCTCAACACGGCCGCTGCCTATCATTCCAGCGTCGGCTTATCAAGGACTTGTTGCCCTTCCGAGCGAGTCCTGCTTGAAGAGGATGTTGAAAACAGGGCTGACTCAGATGCGACGGGCCCATATTATGCGATGGACATATAGCTACACAGCGACGGGATTCCCCAGTCGCGCGCTTATCTCGAAGAAAGCTTGTCCAACCCGGCCGACTTAGGCAAGTGGTAATCGGTCATCAATCGGGCAATGCGCTCGGCCTCGCGAGGCCCATGACATCCAAGGTGTCTCCTCCACCTTCCTTTATCGTCCCTTTTATCGTCCTCCTCCGAGCGCGGGACCGGCATGGGACCGGCGGAATCGGTAACCACCCCGCGCTTTATTGCTTCCCGATGCGTGTCCAACGCCGCGCTTGGGTGCATCCTCGCGATGGAAGCCCCTCCTGCCCACGATGGCATCGACGCGATAGGCCGCCGCCGTCGGCAGTTGCGACGGGGGTGTCTCTGCTCCATCATGGCCATGGGCCGCTGGGCTGGCGCGTATAACTAGGACGAAGGCGACCGCCCTGAAAACGCTGCGTCTCGGTCGCTCCGTCTCTTCAGTCTCGTCCGTCCGTCCGTCTGTCTGTCTGTCTCTTCCGTCGCAAAAGAAAAAACCGCACCGGCCCCTCTGCGTCTCGCCCGCATTCCGTTCCCCGGGGACACTCGGTAAAACAGCATCACCAACAACAGCAACAACGGACCGAAGCAGCCATGAGACTCGCGTCCATGATCGGCGCGGTCGCCGCCGCCGCCTCGGCCGCCGTCTCGGCCGCCCCCCTCGAGCCTCGCGCCTCCTTCGTCGAGGTCCCGCTGCCGGCCCCGCTGAACTGGGTGGCCGGCAGGTCGCTCTTCCCGAGCCAGGTCATCGCCTCGTACAACGCCGAGATCGGCGACTACACCGCCGACACCTGGGCCGCCTACGTCTTGGGAAAGTGCAAGGGCTTCGCGGCCTGCACCTCGAGCATGAGTTTCTCGGGTACGCGCCCCCCCCCCCCCCCCGTTCCGTTTGTGACCTGAACCGAGGGAGCATAACCCCCCAGCTGACGTGTGTGTTTTTTTCGCGGCACTTTGCAGGCATCAACAGCGGCAGCACAGGCGGGCGTTACTGGTTTGGTTACGTCTACAGAGGCGGCGCCACGACCGTGAGCAACTATGAGCGCGACGCTGCGGCCGAGGACGGCATCGGAGACTCTATCGCATACACCATCACTGCCTAATACGCAGGCGCGACCCAGCATAGGAACCCGGAGGCGGCGTAGTGAAGCCTCGCGAGAATACCCAATAGTAGTAGTGGTAGTAGTAGTAGTAGTTAATACAGCCAAACAGTGACCGAATGCGACCACCGTCCGTAACGCTTGATTCCGGTGCCGCCCATGTCGAAATGATCACCTTCCCAGGGGGTCTCTTCGGTCATGAGTCGATTGGTGCGCGACTGTTCAGGCGAGAGACTGGGCCGGGAGCCGCAGGGTCCTTCTACGTAGTAGACACTGAGCATGAGAATGTTGCGATTGTATGCCGAGTTTACCGTAGGGCTGGCATTTCGGCTCCTAAATCGAGGGCACAGCGGCCTTTGAGTACTCGTAACTATTTGCAACCCTGGTGGAGGACCGCGCGAGTCAAACATCCGTCGTGCCGAGTGCGGGTTGAGCCACTGCGAGCAAATTTCACCACCACAGCTACGCGGTGGGCCCGCCGGTATACGATGTGCATCGTGTGGGTAAGCAAGGACGCCCCAACAGGAGTGATGGCCCAAGTACAGATGTGTGCTTGATCAAGGTAGGTAGGTACGGGTCTGCCGTTGCCTGTTGTAATATCGCTAGCTGTTCAAGGTTCATAGAAAAACGCGCATTTTGGGGGCAAAGTAGCATTTTCAAGGAACTGTTAAGGATGCTATAAGGTAAAACGTAATCTATGGTTTAGAGTACCCCCACAACTGCTGTCAACATCACTGCTGATATGCCTGCCAGTGTGCCTACTGTCACTGCTGGTGGTGACGGTATATAGTATTTCTAGTTTTTGAGGCTTAAGAGACTGTGGTAGTAGCGCCTACTATATTGGGTTAGATACTGGCAAATACTATTTGACTACCGGTAATTTACCCGCTACCATTCCGGGTAATCGCCATCATGGAGTTGTTGCGACCCGTCGCCGGCAGCTTACTACTACAAGTATTGCCCCCGGGCTCTCCGAAGTGGGTTACGGCAAAGGAGACGCACGATCCCAATGGTCTCTCTTACCCGTCCGAAGTCCGCCGTCGCCCCGTTTTTATAAACTTCGCATTGATTACTACTAGGGGCCGCCTTGGCGAAGTACAAACGAGGGGGGGGGGGGGGTCATGACTCTCGATAGTACGCAGTAGGCAAGCACGCGGGCAATGCACACGCAAAGGCGGTTCGTCTGAAAGTGAAGGCAAAAGCGCTGATTACTTCTTGGCCGAACCACAAAAAAAAAAATTCACACAACGCGGGCCGCCACACTCCTGGCATCGTGATCTCTAAGCCCCCATAGTCGGTCTGTCGCAGTTCACCCGGAATTTAATGTAACATGGCGACACGTAGAAATCCAATATGCAGCGCCTCTAACCTGTGTGCTACATCTCCGTCTCGTAAAACGGCAGAAACTGTCGGCGCCTTCGAGGTCGAGAGGGCCGTTATAGTTTAATACTTTAATAGTTGTTTGATTTCCCGGCGTTGACAGTAGCCAACAACGGACTCGCCAACGATTTCCGAGGGCGTTTCCTGCGTCCTTATTTGTCCAACATGGCCCTTCGCTCGTTCGGGGTCTCCGTGCCATGGCACGATGGGTAAGGACGTCCCTAACAGGTAGTGAGTGTGGAGTTTCAACCCACGGACGTTGAGGCTCTCGCTGGCTGGGTTTATTCTGGATCACCATTAGAGCCTTCAAGTACCTGTCGCTGACATTCATCAAGGAAGTAAGGCCATGTCTACCTGGCAGGGGGCTTTTTACCAAGGCCTGGTACCACAGTAGTCTCTATATGCTGTCGTTTTATTCGTCGCCGAAACCCGGATCCGCCGGCCGCCGAGCTTCTGGAAGGATGCCAAAGGCGTGAACTCTTGGGATGCGGTGAAGGGGCAACGAGACTTCTCTATCCGATAGAGGCCTGCTCTGTATAAGTACGCAGAGCCCGTTGCGCAACGTCAATGGTCTCTTCCGACCTGAAGAGACCATCTGAAAAGCACATCTTCTTCGGGAAACCCACTCTCTTCTTGCATTGCTGATTCCTCAAACCAGAGTCACCAGACCAGTGTCTTCTGTAAAACGCTCAAGTCACACGCTTGCCGAACCACCCAGAGTCAACATGAAGGCCGCCATCGTTCTGTCCGTCTTCACCCTGGCAACCGCCGTCACCGCAAAGCACTACTGCTTCGGCGGGTGCATCAAGTGCTGGTGCGGCGACATCAAGTACGACGACCACACCTGCTACCAATGCAGCTGCAACGAGAACGCCTACAAGTCGACCGATCCCAAAAACCCGCAGGGCACCTGCGACCAGCCGGGTGGCTTCCGTCGCAGCTGCGGCAGCACCTGGTTCGGCAAATGTTATTAGACGGAACGAGGCCGTGCGCAGCTTGAGGGAAGGCGTTTATGGGCAACAAAAGCATACATTGTATTCGATAATGGATCGGCTGCGAGGGTCAGAGGAGCACCCTCGATTCGGGCTTTGGGGCACGGGGCTGGAGATGGGATTGGGAAATTTTGATGTTTTCGCTTACAGGAAATAACGGATGGGCCAAGTTGCGAAAACCTACTCATTGTGCTGACATGTCTGACGGTGGCCAGCCATGTGACATTGACGGGGCAGATAGTAGGCTGAGCCAGGTCGATGTTGATAGCGACCATCCGCTTGGAGTAATGCCATTCGAGGTGCCCGTACGGTGGGGTGGTGAGCTTGCGTCGGCAGTTGTGTGGTTGAGGTGCGGAAACGAGTCGTCATATCCGTCCAAACAAGGGTCACGCTTGCAGGGCCCGATCCGCAATCCTGGAATCAGATGCAATGGGACATGGCCGAGTGTGGGAGCTGCGGAGACGCCTCCGTCAACCACTGCGTAGTAGATTGCCGACGCAAGCTCCACACCCATCGTGCCGGGTTCCGGGTCAGGATGCGAGACGCGTAGGAACGGACAATGTCATTGAGAGGCGCAGCAGTTGCATTTCGACGTTTCCCGTTTGGGCAATCCATTCGAGGCGGGTGAACCCCTCTCGGTTTGCTATGGGTGGTGGGCGTTGGGCTGATGGGACAGCCTAGGGCGGATTCCTCGAGACGATAGGCAGGTCACGAAGCGTTCCCTCTGGCGCTGCGAATCTTGGTCCGTCTGCCTGGTCGGTCGAGCGTTGTCAGAGGGAGGTGTAGGCGTGAGTAACAAGAAGGATGAAAGAAAGATTGGGGGGTCATGGTCAAGACACACGCTTGACACCTGGCAGCTGACATATGACATTTGGCATCTGTCACACCGTGGGAAGGAACCAGAGAACCGGGTGGTCTCCACTTTATCGCATTCGCTTAATCTTGAAGTTAGGTACCTAGGTAGGTAGGTAGCACCCATGCTCAAAGGTACGTACCTACCGTAGACACACGCTGACAGAAGCTTGTTGAAGGTAGGCCGCCTTGGCACAACCTTGGCTTTCTCGACATCTTTTTCACGATCCATCTTACATGCATGCGCAGTACTTCCAAAGACGGCTCACCGCACGACGCAAAGATTGGCTAACACGCCTCTCCATCCACAGCCAGCCCCCTTGCGAGATCCCCATCGCCGGTCGACTGCGTCGCCCGATCTGTATGCCTGGCTGGGTATGCGCCCCTGTCTTCGCGATGGGCTGCCTCGTTACGCCTCTCCTTTCTAGCTCGGGTTTGTTCGCCAGTATATATGTGCCGCTTGTCCTCATGAATTCAAACTGTAGCTCTGCAGACCATAGAACAACCTTCACCTGTCTCTCTCGGATATCGAGTCTCATGTGCCTTGACCAGAGCTCCTCATCAGCCGTTCTTTAAGCCTTCACCAACCCGGGTTTCCCTGACCGCGAGCATAAGCAACGAGTCCGCGTTTATGCCAATACCCCGCATCTGTTTCTCTCATTAGTACAGGTCGCTAGCATGGTCTTCATATACTTGGGAAAGAAGATTTACCGGTCGATCAGGGGCCCGGACAAGACACAACAGTCGACATCGACCGTGGCCGGAACCGAACAAGGCATTTACCATGATAAGAGTGACCCGGCGACATCAGTCCCAAAACCGATCACGCCATCATGTGGCCATCGACATGACCCAGCCGCCGGGTCCTGTTCGACATGCAAGTCTGCCCGGCGAGCGCAGCTCACATACAGATTCAAGGTCTTCGCCGGCCTGATTCTCCCCTTCGTCTTGCAAGCCCTGGACGTCACGATTGTAAGGGCCGAATGGATCAACGCGCACGCTTCATCGTGGCTAACGGCGTCTGATACAGGTCGCAAGCGCACTGCCATGGATTGCGGCCGACTTCCGTAAGCTTCCCCCAGGCGCTTCGTTGTATCGTTCCCGCCGTCTAACCAACGCACAGACGAGACCGGCCAGCTCAACTGGATCATCGCCGCCTTCAACCTCACGTCCGCGGCCTTCATCCCCTTCTGGGGCCAGATGGCCGACATCTTTGGCCGTCACGTCTCGATGCAGGCCTGTCTGGTGCTGATGCTCGTGGGCAGCGCGCTCTGCACCGGCGCGCCCCTCACCGCATTCCCCGTCCTCCTGCTCGGTCGCGCGTTTCAGGGCCTTGCCTGCGCCGGGATGAACGTCCTGGTTCGCATCATCCTCGCCGACAAGGTGTCGCTGAGCGAGAACGCAAAGAACTGGTCCATCTTCTCCTTCCTCGGTGGTGTCCTTGGATGGGGGCTTGGTCCTGTTGTGGGAGGTGAGCCGGCCGCGAAAGGTTGTTTCTGAGACGGCATCGTCCTTACCAAAGTCTAGGCTACATCACTAGCGGATCGTCATGGCGATGGTGCTTCGGCATCAATCTGCCTATTGCGTTCGTCAGCATGCTTGCCATCTACTTCGTCCTCCGATCAGAGCTCCTGGGCCCCCGGCCGATCCCTCAGCTCGACGAGACGACCGACACCGGCCGACGAACGACGTTCGTGAAGCGTCTCCAGACGATCGACGTCGGGGGGGGATCCTCTTCCTATTCGGATTCGGCCTGCTGGTCCTCGGCTTGACGTGGGCCGGCGCGACGTACTCCTGGACGAGCCCAGCCGTTCTCGTGACGCTCATTCTCGGAGTCCTGACCAGCGTCTCCTTCGTTGCCTGGGAGTACCACATGGCCCCTGGCAAGGCCTTGGCCCGCCGTTTCCCGTGGCAGAAGGCCATGATCCCGTGGGAGCTGGTCCGCAACAGGGACATTGGAATCCTCTTCTACACCTCGTTCGCCACCGGCATGGCCATGTACTCGGTTCTGTACTTCTGCAACATCTACTTCACGGTGGTGAAGCTCTGGCCGGCGAACCAGGCCGGCGTGCAGCTGCTGTACTACACCCCGGGCTTGGGAGGTGAGTGGCTTCTCCCTCGCGTTCACTCGAGGAGCAGACTGACGGTCGGTTTCCAGTTGGCGTCTACGTGTCCGCTTTCATGTGCAACTCGTGGCCCCGCAAGACGTTCCCGCCCATCTTTATCGGGTCCGTCCTCGAGATGACCGGCGTCGGGCTACTGGCCTGGGCCATCTACACCGAGCACAATCCGACTGTCTACGGAATCATGGCGCTAACTGGCGTCGGCACCGGCCTGCGCATCATGCCTGGTATGTTCCTTGACGGGCCTCGGCCTTGCCCTATAGGCACTGTAGCTAACTTTCGACAGTCCAGCTCCACGGTATCGGCTACTTCCCCAAGAAGATAGCGGCCGTCGTCTCCCTTATGGCTGTCGCCTATCCCTTTGGCGGGACGCTCGGCCTGACCGTCATGACGACCGTCTTCAACAACGCGTCGGGGATCGGCAGCGACTCGCCCCTGAGAGATTTCGGGACGCTCAAGAGCCTGCCCGACGCGGTGCAGCAGCACGTCACCCACGAGGCCAAGATGGGCGTCGTCTGGGCCTTTGTTGCCATCAGTCCCTTTATGGTTCTTGTGAGTCTATCCGACGAGGGGACAGCGTCGCCGCAGAGAGCTAACACGGAGCGTCCGCAGTGCACCATAGTCGCTTCCTCCCTGGGCAATGTGTACATCGGCAAGACCGCCGATGGCGAGCAGAGCAACGCCATATACGAGGGCGTCTACATCCTCAGCTGGTTCCGCAAGGGTGGTACCAAGAATACCAAGGCCCGGAGGCATCAGCCGGATGGGGAGGCAATTTTGTAGCGATCCAGGTTATTAGAGCAAACCAGTGAGTGGGTGGATAGATGGGGACTTTCCTTTGCCCAACGGAACCTTTTTGTATTCCTACATCATGGAGCGAGATCTGGCCGGACGTCACGAGAGGGAGGGCCGAAGCAACGGTAGGTGAGCGAGAAACACAGCACAAGGTATAAATTATTCCAAGATACCCAGCAACAAAAATGTCTCATTGTCGTCCCTCGCTCCTCGCCAAGGGCCATACGAAAAGGAAAGAAGAAAAAAAGGCAAAATAAACTGCCCGTGGAAGTGACGTATGCAGGACACGAACCCGGCTGAAAGCAGTTCAACAATCAAACATTCAAGTCCTCTGATGCACCCCTAGCCCCCATCTTAGCGGGTTGTGTGTGCGTCGTCGTCGTCGTCGTCGTCGTCGTCGCAAGCACCGGCGGCTGGGACCCCGCTCTTGGGACACCTTTTCGGACCTTCGTCTCGTTCAGACCACCCAAGCCGCCCCTTGCCACGCCGCGCCTTCTGCCGCCGTTGCGCTGGATCCCGCGTCTTCGTCCAACAAAGTCCGGAAAACATGGGCCGCATTCCATAGAGCGCATTCGCCGTTTTCACACTGTCGAACCCCGCGGGGAAAAAAGACGCGCCGCCCACCTCGCCCGCCCTCTTAACTCGCCACTGCCCGCCCCCGCGCCAAATTCACATCCCCCCATCTTCATCGCCATGGACACCGAACCGGCCGCCGGAACCGCCACGCCCGCCCCGCCCCGCGGCGAGCTGTTCTCGGCCCCTCAGTTCTGGATCGACTTCTCCCTCTTCGACGACGGCCTCGACGCCGCCGCCGCCCCGCCGCCACCGCCGCCCCCGACACCCTCCCGCGCTTCCACCGCTTCCCGGAGCTGCCACCGGAGATCCGCCTCAAGGTCTGGTCCTACCTCGTCGTCCCCCGCGTAGTCGCCGCCTGCTGCCTCGAGCGCGACCAAAGCATGCCCGCCCTCCGCGCCGACTTCGCCGCCCGCTCCGTCCCCGCCCCCTCCAAGCCCTCCTCCTCCTCCTCCTCCTCCTCTTCGTTTCCGCCGGCGGTGCCCATAGTCTTCAACCCCACCTGCCCCGTCCTCCTCCTCGTCTGCCGCGAGTCCCGCGCCCTGGGCCTCGCGCACTACGAGCTCACCTTCTCCTGGCGCGCCCCGGCCCTCCGCTCCTTTGGCTACGGCGGCGGCCGCGACGACGACGACGACGACGACGACGCCCCTTCTTCCTCCGCCGCCGTCGTCTCCCGCCCGGCCCGCGCCTGGTTCAACTTCCACCTCGACGCCCTCTACGTCGTCGGCGTCCTCGACGCCCGCGACAGCTTCGGCTTCGAAGCCCCCGTCGTCCGCTTCCTGCGCCCCGCGACACCCGCCGCGTCCGCCGCCTCGCCTGCGCCTTCTCCGCCCTGCGCTACCCCATCGTGGCCCCGGCCCGGCCTTCGGCTGCCTGTGGCACGTCGTCGACCGCTTCCCCCACGCCCGCCGCCTCGTGCTCGCCGTCTCGCCCGCGACGACGAGTCCATGGTCCCGTACCGCCCGCCGCCCGCCTACGGCGGCTACGACGACGGCTTCAACGACAACGTCGTGGTGCAGCTCTGGGACGGCTGGGTCAGCGGCACCACCGTGACGACCGTCCGCGTCGCCGACACCCAGGTCCTGCTGGTCAGGGAGGCCGACCTGGCCGACGTCATGGCGTTCCATGCCCAGGAGGATGAGCGCAAGCGGAGTGGGGCAAGGCGGACGAGGTAGGCCGCGGAGTGAAAAGGACGCGAAATGGACGAGGATTGCTTCTGCATCTCAAGGGAGGAGAGGAGCCTTTGTTTGATTGCTTCCTCCCTTTTTTTTTGTGGCCACTTTAACTTTTTCCCGGGGTCGTTTTTCTACCTATGGTACAGAGTGATGGTTTTACATGAATAGAGAGAGTAGAGAGAGATGGGAGAAGAGGGATGATCTGCTATGCTGCCCGCGCGCGCGCGCCCCACGATGACAAAGTCGGGTATGCCTCAATAACCAAAGAAACAAAAAGAAAAAACGCCGTTGTCGTTGCCCGCATTTTCTCCCAGAATCTTCTCAAGACCAGGTTACTACCCTTGCCATCCTCAAGGCTCATCTGTTCTTCCCCAGGCCCTCAAACGCAGGGCTGGGGCTGTCCCCCTGCCTCCGCATCCCGCCCAGCAGCCAATCCGTCAGACCGACGACCTTGGCGCCCACGCCCCTCTCCCAGTCGCCCCCTTCCTGCACCGTCTCGATCGTGTGGCTCAGGATCCGCCCCTCGGCGTCGAACTGGAACACAAACAGGCCGGTGAACTCCTTGTCGCCGCCTCCCGGCCTTGCGCCGGCATCTCCCGTCGTCGAAGTCGACGATGGCGACGCCGCAGCAGCAGCAGCAGCAGCCGCCGCCGCCGTCGTGGCCGTCGCCTGGGACCCGTTCTTCTTGTCGGATGCGCACCACCGCACGACCAGCTGCTCGGGGATCGCGCCCGGGTGTAGCGGCGCAAAGTGGAGGGGCTGCTTCGTCACGCGCTCCGACATGATGGACAGCCGCACGTTGCCGACCAGGGGCAGGCGGTTCCAGGCGATCGGCGAGGTCCAGAGGGCCGCCGTGTATGCGACGCGGCCCGAGACGGTCGGAAGGTGCGGGTGGGTCGTCGGGAAGAGGTGCAGCGAGATGTTGGGGGCGAGGATCTCCTGCGGGAGCGGGGACTGCAGGACCGTCGGGAGGTGGTCTTGGAGGATGCGGAGGGCTGTTCGCCGTTGGCGGCCACGTCAGCAGGGGAGTCTTGAGAGGAGGAGGAGGAGGGAGAGGGAAAAGGACGCACTCTTGCCGAGGTTGGCCTTGTTCTTGTCACCGGGCTTCTTGCCGGGGCTCCCGCCGTTGCTGGAGAGGACGGTGTTGGAAGGGTTGAAGTAGCGGTTCGGGGTTTCGCTCTCGCGTTGCTTCGTTCTGTCGCGCGCCAGGACAAACGGCGGCGACAGCGGCGTCGGTTCCACGGCCGCGGCGGTGACTGAGATCGGGGCGGCGCTCGCCTTCGCGCTGGACCACAGCTGCGAGGTCAGCGGGGACGCCGCAGCGGCGCGGAGGCCGGGAGACGTGGTGAGGCGCACAGCGGCCATGGGTCCTGGACAACCGGTGATCATGAATTATTGCGAGGGAGATGCATTGGGCATATGTTGCGGACACGGAAGCAACAGGTTAGTTCAAGTGTGTTTGTTGAGAGGAAGAAAATCATTCGGGTGACAAGATGATGTCAGGAAACCGTGGGTGACTACAAGCCTGGGTAGGTACCCATTCAAAAATTCGCAGGGGGGGCGTGAGAGGGAGCTCCAGCTTCGGCAAACCCACGGTTCAAGGAGCTAGCCGGGTGTGGAGAAGGACCCGCGCGACCGGATGTGTGCCCCCCACTTTGGTATCGGGTCGGAGGATGGCCGACTTGTTCTGAACGTTCCAGAAGGCGGTACCAAAAAAAACCACTTCCAATTTGTTTACGGAAACCTACGACTTGTATCGAACGTTTCTCGTAGACATTTGTTCTATACACAATGTATATACCCGGGGTGCTAGGTTTTGGCAAAGCTAAACACCCCCTACCACGTAGGGGGCGAAAAAAGGGGGTCGCAGTGAGAAAAGGGGGTCGCACCTTATATAACTTCTAATAGCTCTTTATCTTTAAAGTTAAAATTAAAGTTTTAACCTTCTTTTAAAAGCTTAGAAAATCTACTTTATTCTAAATATCTAAGATTATATATATATAAATATAGTATTAGTATATTCTTAATATACTATATTTTTTATTTTATATAGGTTTATAGTATTATAGGATTTAAACTTTATTATATATATTTACTTAAAGATATAGGTATATAAATATATAAGTAACTAAAATCTTAAGATTTTATACTAAAAATAATTTTATAGAATTAATAAAACTAAAATAGTTTTATTTTATATTATATTACTATAGCTTTATTTTAGTTTTATTTATTTTTATTTATTATAGAAAGAGTTTTTATAAATATTATAATATCTTAAAATATAATATATAATATTAAAAACTATTTAAAACTTTATTATATAATAGCTAATTTATATAATATATACTAAGAATATTTAAGTTTTATTTATATTATCTTAAATAAAACTAATATAGTTAGTAGTTTTTTAAAGAAAAATATTTAAAAAAATAGTTTTTTATTTTATATTTAATTAAAGCTAAAGTATATAATAAAAAGCTTTATACTTTTATTATATAAAAAAAATCTATAATATTCCTATATAAGTATCTACTAAATTATCTATATAATACTAAAAATAGTACTTTTTATTATTTTACTTAAAAATTTATACTTAGAATATACTATAGTTACTAAGCTATATATATAAATATTTATAGTCTATATTAAAGCTAAATTCCTAAGCTATTAAATAAAGCTAAGAACTTTAATTTTAGCTTAAAGGTTAAAGAGTTACTATAAGTTATATATAGTGCGACCCCCCTTTTCTCACTGCGACCCCGGTTTTTTCGCCCCTTACGTGAGTAAGGGGTTTTTAGCGTAGCAGAATGCTGACTAAAACCCCTGGGTAGTATGCTTTTTTTCTTTCTTCGAGACCCATGCCGCCCTCGCAATAAACGCCAAATAACCCTCGGCTCTTTTCTTGATACACTCGAGGTACTATACATGCTGTGCCGCCCCACCCTCATCATCTCGGGTGGGGGAATTCATCCTCGAGCTGCAACCGCACGCCGACGTTCATACTGATGAGTTCTTGCACCAGAAGCTTGGCGGCATACGGCATCGTCATCTGCGTCACCTCCCTTGTGCTCTTGCACGTGTGGCAGTACCCCTTGTAACCGAACAAGCCGCATTGTTGGCAAATGTCGATCTGCGTTCCGTCCGAGCTGATCATGAGACGCTCCAAGAGCAGCTGGGAGGCTCCGTACGCGATCAAACAATCGCGCTCCATCTCGCCCAGACGAAGACCGCCGTCGCGGGAACGACCTTCCGTCGGCTGGCGCGTGAGGATGGCTCTGGGACCCCGGGAACGAGAGTGCATCTTGTCTTGGACCATGTGCTTCAAGCGCTGGTAGTAGATGGGCCCGTTGAAGATGTACGCCTCCAAAGGCTCTCCCGTGATGCCCGAAGTGAAGTAGTCTTTGCCCTCCCACGAGAAGCCGTGGTCAACCAGCGCAGCGCTCATCTGCTCCAGAGGATGCGACCGGAAAGCGTCACCGAAACCGTAGTCTTTCCGTCCGTCCAAGACCGACGCCTTTCCCGTCAAGCACTCGAGCAGCTTGCCGACAGTCATACGCGAGGGAAAACCGTGCGGGTTCATGATGATGTCGGGCACCAGGCCCGTGTCCGAGAATGGTAGGTCTTCCTGGTCGACAATGATGCCCACGACACCCTTTTGCCCGTGACGGGACGAGAACTTGTCTCCAAGCTCGGGCCTTCTTGTCTGCCGCGTCTGCACCTTGACCACCATCGTCTCCCTCTCCGTATGAGAGACCATGACCTTGTCAATGTACGCCGGGTCCGCGATTCTGTACGAGATGGACGAGTCGCGGAATTCGCTGGGCCCGCGATCCATGCCGATGCCGGTGGATCCCGTGTCGAGCGGCGTCTCCTTCTTAATCATGACCTCGCCCGAGTTGACCTTGTAGCCAACGATCGCCAGGCCGTCATCGTCCAGGGCCTCGTGCTTGGTCGTTCTTCCGTTCTCGTCGTTGACGGGGTCTCCAATACGCTCTCGCCGACCGTTCGGGTACTTCTGCAGCTCTGCCGTGTACTTGCGGAATACTTGGCAGCGCCCGAAACCGCGATCGCAAGACGCCTTGTTCAGAACCAGAGCGTCCTCGATATCGTATCCAGAGTATGACATGACAATGACGGTCGCGTTCTGCCCGGCGGGCAGCTTGTCGTAGTTGACCAGTTGGATCGTCTTGGAAATGACCATTGGCCTTTGTGGGTAGACAAGCGTGTAGAGCAGCGTGTCGATACGGTTGAACTGGTTGTATGCAATCGCGCCGATGGCTTGCTTACCCATGGCGCACTGGTAAGTGTTTCGGGGCGACTGGTTGTGGTGCGGGAAAGG
This sequence comes from Colletotrichum falcatum, assembly GCA_019425465.1. Classification (NCBI taxonomy): domain Eukaryota; kingdom Fungi; phylum Ascomycota; class Sordariomycetes; order Glomerellales; family Glomerellaceae; genus Colletotrichum; species Colletotrichum falcatum. Next base: position 476,114 of record SWKJ01000021.1, on the reverse strand, counting down.
AATGAGACCGGCGACTGCGCCGAGAACGGTGAACGGCTCGATCTCCATATGCGTGGTGAGGGGGGTGACGTCCTTCTCGTACAGAGCCACGAGGGTATCGTTCTCCTCATTGACATCGAGATACTCGACGATGCCGTGGGTCAGAAAGTCGTCAAAGGTGGCCTTGCCGAGCTGCAGCAGGCGCAGGTGCTCCTCCTTGAGCTTGGGCTTGCCGTTCTTGACAATGATATAAGGTCGGCAAATACGTCCCTCGTCAGTCGCGATGTGGACGGCGTTGAAGTGATTGTTGATATGGATGCTGACGAAAGGAGAGATCCAACCGCGTCTCCGCATCGTCCTAAACTTGCCGGCAAACCGTTTCGGATATCTCGTGAGCGCAAAGGGCGTTCCGTTGATGTGGATAACGTATGATGTCTCGCGGTGCATCTCGCCGCCCGAGAAGTTTCTGATGGGTTCGACGCCAGCATCAAGGGTAAAGACCCATCGCTTGACGGGCGCTTCCTCGACGTTGGTCGTGATGTGTGTCATCAGTGCCAGGTTCTTGACCAAACCGCAGGCTTCACCTTCGGGCGTGTCCGAAGTGCACAGCATACCCCACTGAGAAGGCTGAAGTGCACGAGGACCACTGACCTTGCGGGTCTTCTCGAACTGGGAGCTGATTCTTGTCATCATGCCGAGTGCACTGATGTAACTGAGGCGACTGAGGACGTGGGTGACGCCGGCTCGGTTCATGTTGAAACGCTTGACAGTCCAGTTGCCCGTCTGGATGGCGCGGTTGATGCCCTGGCCGATCATGTTGGCATGGTTGCTAATCATGTTGACAGCATCGAGAGGGACGGCTCGGTTGTCCTTTTTCAAAACCTTGTCGATGCTGCTCTTTACGTTACCGCAGAACTGCTTGAACAAATCCTCGAAAAGCAGGGAGAGGAGCTGGCCGGCCAACTCGAGACGCTTGTTTCCGACAAAGTCCCGGTCATCGACAAGACTGGGGTTACTCTGCGCCATGAGAACGCGGCGCGTCATGAAGGCCACGTATATCGCCTTGGGGTAGAAGTCCAGACCCTCGATGGGGACGTGGGCGATGATGAGGTTTGCCAAGGCGTCGAGTGCTTCCTCGACGTGGTTCCGTCGGACCTGCGCCGCAAAGGGGACCCTGCTCTTGCCCATCTTTACCCTCGCGCCAATGTATTCCAGTGCTTGCTGTTGGGTGTAGACGCCGACCTTGGTTGCTTCCTCGAACTGGACGAGGAATTCGTCTTGGTATTTGCCGTTGTCGCCGGCCACGAGTTGCATGATTTCGTAATCCGTCAAGCCTCCTAGCGCCTTGAGGATGATGACGATGGGGATGCCCTCGACCAAGATGTTGGCCGTCAGGAGTATCCGGTCCTTCTTCAGCGTCACGTACGTCTTGGACTTGCGCTCGTGAGTCGAACTGGTTACGGAGGCCGTGATGACGCTGTTCTTCTCGTCGGCTTCGACGATGACACGGTTCTTGCTGAGCTGTTCCTGAATGAGAATGACCTTTTCCGTGCCGTTGATGATGAAGTAACCGCCGGGGTCCAAGGGACACTCGTTCATGCGTGACATTTCTGCGTTGTTGGCCCCGCCGAGCCTGCAGATGGAACTCTTCAGCATGACGGGCAGGCGGCCAAGCGGGACATTCTTCCGCACAATCTTGGACTTGTCACGGATGTAGGCGATGTCAACCATGATAGGTGCGGCGTAAGTCATGTCGCGCAGGCGACATTCCATTGGCGTGACCTCATTCTGAGCCCTGATATCGTTGAAGTCGACGCGACTGGGTCGCTCGACTCTGATATCAGTGAACCTGAGAGGAGATTAGAAAGTGAGCATGATGGAGGGGGGGGGGGGGGCGTACTCAAGCCAGAAGGAGCTATTGACATCGCTCCGGATGATACGGTTGGCGCGGACAATCTCCTTGATCTCATTCTCGACAAAAAAGTTGTACGAGTCGATGTGCTGCTTGACGAGACCCTTCACCTTGAGGAAGGCGGGTAGCAGCTGAAATTTGTCTTCCTTTGTCGAGATGGGATCTGTGAGCTTCTTTCCGTTGTAGAAAGGCTCCAGGAGAGCCTCGAAGCCGTCGTCTTGCATTTTCGTCACCGTATGTCTCCCACTCTCATCATGTGTCGGAACGGGTCGGCGGCGCGGGAGAGGATCTACCGCAGAGTTTTGTGATGCAGGCGGTCGAGTCACATCCCGAGTTTGAGGAAGGTGGCGGGCAGCGAAAAGTTTGGCCCCGCGATGCCGGGTGCCGCCAGCTGCCCCACCAGTGACCTTGGCTCAGTGTTTGACATTTCTTAGTCAGCACGGGGGAGAAAGCAGGAATGCATACCCAAGTTACGATACAGGTAGGTAGGAGAGTAGAAAGAGAGGGAAGAAGACAATCAAGTCATTGTTAATTTTACCAATTGCTCGCGAAACTTGCCGGTTTGATTTCTTCTTTATTCAGATGGTCTACCAACAGCTCTTTTGCAGAGCAAGTCACGTCGGAAGCGGGATACTGGCAGCAACAAACGCTTGCCAGTGCCAGCTCTGTCAGCAGGGCAGGTGTCGATAAGTCGGATAAGATGTTCTTGGGATGGCGACGAGAGTTCCAGGTTGGCGGGGTCACACCGAGGTGAGCCACGACGAAGCCCCAGGTGAGGCGTGGTGTGGGAAGTGTGTCGGACGGGCGCTGCGGTTCCCATCTTCATTTGCCAGGGTAAGGTACATAGTCAGGCAGTTCATCCCAACCTGGTGGCAGGCATCAACTTAGTCCCTAGACTGTGTATTGGTTAGGTAACCACAGCTTATTTTACTCCGGCATGAATGGGCTTATAAGAAGCAATTGGCAGCACTGTGCACATGCTGGTTTGCTTATGGCATGATAGTTTAGAAACCCCCTATAATGTTTTGAGTCGCATGATGATCAACCTGATATCATTTCACCTGTGGGTTCTGGACCATCTAGGTACCCAAATAATATCACTGACATTGACAAGAGCCCGTGAGCCAATACGTTGTGCGGCACATTATCAGCAGCAACCGAACCAACGCGCCCGAGTATCCATGAGAGACCAATCTAGGTAGATATGTTAAGCCATCTCTTCGTCAATGCAGAGCGAAACATTCAGAGGAAGTGGATGTAATTGAATGCAAGTGACATGCGGCGTCCCTAGATACACCTCCGCCCACCCCGTCTATCCATCTATCCACACCTCAATCAACCTATGGGTACCTACTTAGGTTTCAAATAGCCGAAAACCCATCGAGATTGAAATACCTCAAAGACCAGGGGCTCTTGGGCACTTTCCTCGACTGGCCGACGATGCGAGGAAGGAGTGGGGGTTATCACCTTTCCCGGAATTCAATTGTGCAGTACGACAGATAAGGTAGGTACCTACCTACTACTTGCCTACTTAGGTAGATACCTAGGTATGTAGAGGTAGGTAATGTAAGTGCCCAGGTGCCTCGGTTTGCTGCAAGCCCCGCCATCCACCATCTTTTCTCTCTACCTCAGATTACCCCTCCTCGCGACGAGCCAACACCACTGTCTTATGGGACAGAACACGATGACAACAACCTGCACACTGTCTGAACTAAATACCTACCTCATGATCCCTGCTTGCTTCGAGTCCATCAGCTGAGTACGAGTGCTTTACCAAGGTCGTTTGCGTGATCATAAAGAGACGGCTGTGTCGTTCAAACATCGTCATAGCTGCCTCCAAGGCGGCCCGCGACCATGTGTAGTGTATCGCTGCTCACGCTCCGTGGCCCACGTCTGTCGTCATGTCATACCTGCATAGAATCAGATTGCTCCCCGCAGGGTCTCCCTTTGTGCGACGACCCGCAGCAGCAGAGGCTGCGTCTGCATGTTGCGTTGGCAGAGGAGATTTTGTGGCAAGCCGAGTCGCGTCCCGTCAACTGCAATGGCCCCTGTTCCACTCCAGATATTGGATCCCGACCGGCTAGGCAGTCAAGTTGCCCCGCGATGCATCAAAACGAGACATCTACGACAGCACGCCACACTGGATGGTCGACGACACCTCGATGGTAGGCGTAGAGGAAAGTTTGAGAAAACGGTCTCGCCGGCTACCCGGCTGAGAACCCTGAGACCGTTCAACGTGGCGTAGTCCAAGCTTCGCCAACGGCGCGGTCGACCTGGTTACACGTGCCTTTGGAGTGGCCTGTCGACTACTACTATGATGCAACAGGCCGACCCCGCGAGTCACGACCTGTGGCCCCGAACTCTCCCGCATATCGAGGGTCCAACCACTCTGTTATCGGAGCGACCCCTCTTTGCGGGGCAATCGCGACACGGAGGAGCCAGAGCCAAGTGCTTTGCCGCCTTTGCCTGATGGAACCTTTAATCAACGACAAGGGGCTGGTTGCCAGAACGGCGATTAGAGAGGGGAAAAGGGGTGGCGAGGGGATGTCCGAACTTGCTGATCGTCGAGCCGATATCCCTCAGACTCGCGCAGAACATGGCCGATGGAACACCATTCAGCATTCTAGGCTTACCTGGATGCCGTCAGTCTACCTAAACTACTAGGGTTCTGTCAACAAGCATCCTGCAAGCGACATGGGACGACAGCCAGAGTCAGAGACGCTCTGTGCCGCCCCTCCACCCTGCCCGCCCGCAGGCAAGGTACAAAGCCGATACCTGTTGGAGGACGCCTCCAAGCTTGACCATAGAAGCCACCACGGTCCGAGTCTCGAGTCTGATCACTCTTGACGCCAATGCCGCTGCCCACGCCTGCTTTGTCGCAGACTCGCAGATAACCCACTCGATGCGGGCCTTAAAAAGTCGGTGTAGAGCCGAGCCACCACCAGCCGACAGAAGCCCATGCTTGCCGTCCAACAAATCACTTTCTCTGAATGCTGTTTTGGCGCCTTTTCGCATTTGGTCGGCCCAGACGAACGCCGCTTCGAAAGCCCTCCGACAATGACAAAGGCCTGGAGCTTCTGCCCCCCCCCCCCCCCCCCGAACAAGGGCCCCTCGCAAGCCATATGGCGTGTGGAAAGTGGGCAGTGGGAAAGATGCAAGTCACTTGGAGACCCTCGCCAGCCCACAATCAACGGCACGAGATGCGGTACCTACTCGCGCGTATTTGCATCCGGATCGCGGGGCAGACCACGCACGCATGTCTTTGAACAGCGCTTCGATATCGGATTAAAGTTGTGCTGAGAATGAGGCTGCAAAGTTGGCAAGCTGGGCAACGGTCTGTCAAGCCATGCCAAAGGTAACCCTCCCCCCCCCTCCACGTCTCTCCCCCTCATTGTAGAGCCTCAGACAGCTAGACCAACCGGCAGCCCTAAGACACGCACACATGCACATACATACATACACACGCATGCTGACTCTATTTAGGCGAAGTTGCCGTGCATCATGTATGATGCTGCAAGGCTTGGACTTGTGATCCGAAGTTGATAGACTCGCCCTCTGCTTTGTGCCCAGACCAACGCCTGTGAGCCACCCAACCCGCCCCCCCCCGAGAACGGGAGGACCCTGTCTTCTCCACCAGCGCCTTTGCGAATGAAGGAAAAAAATGAGAAGGGGAAAAAATAAAGAAACATATGGGACACTTAAAATACTAAGGCAAGGGACGACCTGATTTTACGAGGTGGCTAATTTTCTGAAGCCCCGTTCAACGGTTTTTATCGAACGAGGTGCACTTATACTCAGGTGATGGAGGCAGGGTTGCGGGAAACCACCTTGCTGCAGAGTTGACCAATGAACTCGAACGGCCGCCGTCGTCTCTAGATGTCTTTCGTCGCAAGACTATCATACCTAGACTAGGTTTGCGAAAGAGGAGGGCTCGAGGTTTTGAAATGACAACAAACGCGCCTCTACAGACTACCGCCCATTTACCTATAATCGGATGGGCAGGCAGGACAGCCCAATGGCAGAGGGCAAAAGTGCCAAACACAACCCGATGTTCTGCCCCCATGCGCACATCTCGCTGGCTGGCTGGCGAGCCGGCCCTGGTCTGGCGGCTCGTTTAAGCCGATCATCGACGGCCATGGCACAGACATGGCCTCACCAGTCCGAGCTAGGTTTAGCAAGCACTTTGCCACGGCCGTTGCGAGCAAAGATGGATTGTGGGATGGATGGAGCATGGGCAGCAAGCACCAACTCCAGCTCTTTGCAGATGGGCAATTGTGTTCTCGCTTGGTCTGGGGGGAATGCGTCGGCCGGCGTGCAGGGCCATCCAAGTCCCGAAAAGCCATGCGTGGCAGGCAGTGCGCGGGACACAGACTGTCGCTTAAATGTGTCGACATGAACGGGCTGCCTAGTCGTATTAGATACTTCGTACATGGTACGGGTACGGAATGATGACAAGCCACACAGACCGCCGCTTCACCGCTCGACGAGACAGGCAAGTCCTTGATTGGGAGCTTCTTGTGCAGCCAGCGAGAGAGCAAACCACGTAACTAGTATTAGACGTACAAGGCTACAGGCTACAGAGCGCTCCCCATGGCATCGAAGCCCTCTCCCTCTCGGGCAGATTGCCAATGCGACCAAGGTTCAAGCACGAAGCTGAGGAAGTGGTGGCAACCCTGCAACAACCAAATCGAACAGACTTTGCACCAACATAAAAAAAAGAAAAAGGGGGGGGGGACTTGGGCTTCCTGTCGGACCGAAGCAGAGAGTCAGATAGATGGATGCACTGACAGAAGCCATTGCTGTTAACGGTCTATAATAGTCATCGTTCGAGCAAGCTTGACAGGCAGCATGGGGACCGGGGACCAACCACTCTTGCACTGCGCCCAGGGCGCGTTAGTGTAGCCCCTGACAGGAAAACGGAACAAGACAATCAACTAGGACTAGTCCGGACGACCTCCGACCTCCGACGTCCAACCTGCCAGACTGGGTGACTGGGTGGTTTCCCATGGATTGTTAGTGTGTCAGCCCCTCTCGCTGTAGGAGGGGTGGCTCAGGGGCGAGACAAAGAAACAAAAAAAAAAGAGAAAGACAAAAAAAGATGAGTGGAGGAGAAGAAGAAGGAGGGGTGAGGGCGATTCGTCTGGATTGCCTCGCTGGTTCCACGTCACGAGGAATTGAAGTCGGACAGGGAAACGAGACGCGGGGGTTTTGATGGATCGAGAAGGACGGCGCTCGTAATGACAGCGGACGGACAGGACAGTCTCTCGAGTATTTTAGGTACCCAAGAAGTATCCGACGATCGAATGCAACCATATCTGCGGGCTCGTCGAGCTGGCCCCGTTGCTCGCGCGGGAAAAAAAGGGTTTGGACAGGGTTGCCAGGAGCGGCGGCCCTCCGCTTCTCTCTCTCTGTCTCTCTCTGTCTCCCTCTCCCTCCCACACTGGCCCTTTTTTTTGCCTCTCTGGGACTTGCGAAAAGGGAAAGATGACGAGCCCGGAAAGCTGTGTCAGACGTTACTGTCCTTCTTCGCCTCTCACTCTCACTCTCACTCTCAGTCGGGATACCCACCAATCCACCCGCACCTACCTGTCCAAAGCCAGCTTTCGCCCACATGCACCGCGGTTACAGTGCACGCTTGACGCCATCCCAGACGTTTGTAGGTACCTACCTGCTCTGCGTACTCGTACAAGTTTGAAGTACCCAGCTGGGCAGGTACGTACACACACCACAAACGCGGTACCCGCAACTCTCTCTCTCTCCCCTCCTCCCCGGCCGACCTGGCCAGGCACGGCCAGACGCTACCCTCCAGGACAGGGTCGGGTGTGCTAACGCTGTACCTACCTACCTACCTAGGTACCTGGTGAACGCTTACGACGCGAGGTACTTTGCCCTCGTTGGCTCTCTGGCAAGTCTCCTCTCCAGAGTTGGTGGAGGTGCGCATGTGCGATATGTATGTAGGCATGTTTGTGCGTATGTGTGCGGTGCAGTGTAGCTATCTATCTAGGTATGTATGTATGGACGGATGGATGGATGGATGTATGGTCATACTTGCAAGGTCCCTTGGCAGCGAGTGAGGTGAGATGCTGCGGTCCCCGTCTGCGGTTCCTTTCCCCTCTACTACCTTAAGTAGGCAACTCACACAGGTAATATGATGTGTGCTCCCCCCCCCCCCCCCTTCCCCGTTAAACTGGGCACTCCCCGTCGGCGGCGCAGGGGTATCTTGGGCTGCTGGCGCCCACTTCAACCGTGCTTGTTCTTCCCACCCTAAAAATCGCTGTTTGCCTTTCTCTTTATCTGACTCCCTCCTCCCGTTCTCCCCTTACGTTGATCGGCTTTTCCCTTTTGGCCCCTCCCCCTCTTAAGTTTTCTCTTCCTGTACACCAATCCTTGTGTCCGTGTATTCCAAAAGGCCGCCTCCCTCTCTCTCTCTCTCTCACTCACTCAGCCCGTTCCCTGGCTCTCCAGGGCTCGACGTCTGTGTGTGCGTAAGAGAGACTTTATTCTTTTTTATTCGAGTGTACTACTCTGTATGGAAACCTGGGGAAAGAAACACGAAACCGAAGAGGGAGATAGAACCCCCACAACAAGTAAGTGTGCAGTTTTGTTCTTTTTTTTCTTCTTCTTTTTTTTCCTGCTGTCATTCCCCTTTTTATACCCCGTTGTTAGTGGGGGGCTGGGTGTCTCGTGCATCCGCGTCGGGACTGTGTTGCAGAGCCTTTGCAGAGGCAGCGAGGAAAAGAGAGGGGGAAGAGAGAGAGAGCAACTGCGACATGCCGACAAGAAACAATCCCGCCGAGACGAGAGAGAGAGAGAGAACAAACAAAACCGGCACCCTATTCCTGCGCTGCGCGGCCGGGAAACTCCACCATTCCCGCCAACCTTCGATGCGCGCCCAACGGCTACCGACATCAACCACACTACGGAGCTGGGATGTCAGACACAACACATCACACAACATAACAGAAGAAGAAGAAAAAAGAAACAAGAAGTAGGGGGGCGCTTGCGGCGGAAGCTGGGGAAAGCAACGACGACGGGACTGTTTCGGCTTGCGCGTTTCCCACGGGCACCGAGGAGAAGCAGGAGGAGAGAGTTGCAAGGCGAGACATTCGGGTCTCACGCTACGCGCTCCAGCTCCAGCCGGTGCTGCCACGCGTGGTCCCGCCCCGGCCGCCATCGTTGCGCTCTCTCTATTCCCCCTTGTTGCTTCACTGCTTCACCGATCGCCGCCCGCATTTGGAGACGACGGGCCATGGGGGACGCTACCTCCTCGCGTTACGTTACCCCCTCTCCCAGCTGGGGGAGGGACCAGCACCGCCCGACTTTGCCAGATTAAGCGCCCCGCCTCCGGCTTTCCTTGTTTCCCAGATCAGACCCGCCAAACTCTCTCGCTCTCTGCTCCATGTTTCTTGTTGTTGTCGCGGCCATCGCCCCTTTTTAGCCCACCAACAGCAGCACAGTCTCGGATACTGTCGCTGCTTCTGTCCTGACCACACTGACTGACTGACCTCCGTGTTCCTGTCGCTGACCGCCCGTCTTCCTTGATGCCAGCAGTACCATAGAATCCCGCCGCCACTTGGCTCCTTGCGCCGTGTACGAGTTATTGGAGTACGCCAAAGTATGGACGAGCTACGCTTTCGATCTCAACCGCCCCCCGTAACGATCCCACGATGAACACGCTTGTCTCGCCCCGCGGAACGGCAATCGCCTTCCGCAGCCTGTCCAGGCCGCCCACGACGGCCGAGGCTCCCTGCCTCGTCGCTTCACCACCGACTCGGGGCGTGTACCAACATTGTCTTCCATCACCAACCAGCGCGGCCCTGACATCGGTGGTCAGGATTATAACAACGTATGTCCTCTCCCCACCCTCAGTTGAGCCGCCGTGCTCATGCGCGTCTTTGCTTGAATGCGGCTGACGTTTCTATTTCCCAGACTCTGCACAAAGTTCAATTGGTATGTGTGGGCTCGACTGTTCTGCCGTCCAGCCTTGTTCTTGCGATGGATGGCTGGTCGCAGGCTCTCTGCGATGCCGCTCCAGGACGCGCAAAGGAAGGAGAATGGCCTCCCCGAAGCTAACAAACGGCGCAGATCGAGAAGAAGAAGATTGAATACGAGAGACTCCGCGAGCAGAGGCGCCGTTTCGAGATGGAGATGCAGAAGCTGGAGCAGGCGCAGCGTCGCGAGGAGATGGAGCTCGCCAAGATGCAGGACGACCTTCGCCACGGCCATCAGTCGGAACCCACGACGCCCCCCGAATACCACGAATCCTCGGGCTTTCCCACCATGTTCTCGCGCCCCAACCGGTATTCGACTTCGAGCCTGACCTCACCGCCCGGCCTCTTCAACCGCCCCGGCCGTTCGGGGTCGCAGCTCACTTCGCCCCAGTCGGCCCTGATGCAGTCCCGCTTCAACTTCGACGATCATATGCCGTCCCGATCCGTGCCGGGATCCCGTAGAAACAGCGACGAGGATGAGAAGGAGGAAGCTGTTCGCCAGGACCCGACTAGCCATCGGTCCTCCAACGCGTGAGTGCCGTGACCCTCCCCCGTACTGTATGTTGTGCATTTTGTGGACAAGTCGTTGGTGAGTATTTCGGTCTGGTGAAACATGCCTCGGAGCTTGCTGCGAGGGTTGTTCCTGGGTCGAGGGAACGTAAACTCGAATCCCACAGCAACCCAACTCTGTTCTGTATGATTCTTGCCTTGGGAGGGATTAGGTATTGCGGTGTGTTGAAGGCACTTGGACAAGGCGAGCGGTTCCTTCCTTCGAAGCTCAAAGCTGGATCGATGGGCTCCTTCCCTTCAACTACTGCACCCTCCGCCTACCCCCCATCGTCAAAAGGCAAGATAAAAGGCAGCCTCGAACCTTGAGTCCTTTGACCTCTCGATCTCTGATAAACAACCATTCCAGACCGCACCACTTCAGACCGCACCACTTCAGACCGCTCAAGCCACACCCATCAACCAAGCACCTGCACACCTTGGCGCCCACCTTACAGCATCGTGGGTCAGATTAGTCTTTGACTCTCACTCTGACTATTCACTTGACGCGCTTGTTTTGAACTTGCAACAAGACACCTTATAGCCTGCTCAATCTCGCAGTTGCAAGTTCACAACCTTTGGTCTGGCGTACCTGCCCTCTGCGGTCTTTCACTCCTTCACCCTTGGGTCTCCAGCTTTGCAGTGATCCCTCCGCTATTGACTCCATTTAAGGCTTTCTTCCCACAGGCCTTTTATCGAGTTTCCTTCTTCCGCAAACAAACCAACGATTTGTCCACAAGTGAAACCTACTTACTACAGCAAACAAAGTTCACAACAGAAGCAATGGCTGACTCTGGATCCCCCATCAACAGCTACAACCGTTACTCAATGCCAGTCACACGCTCCCGCACTGGTCTCTATGGTGCCGATCTTGACCAGACTGGCACTACCCGCTTCCTCTTTGGTGAAGAGGATACTTCTGGTGACAACAAGTATGGTCAGAACAACGGCGACGATAACTTCCCAACTTTGGTTCGCCGCGACGATCAGATGGTAAGTCAGGCTCCTTACACACCCCCTTCCCACCCAAACACTGTCCATTCTTTCTATTTCCCCTCCAATGCATGAGCAAGCCAGTGTCAACAAGGGCCCATGTGAGTGAGTGAGCTTTCTCAGTGGCAGCCTGAGGTTGAGTGTCCCTGGGAGACGGGAAGGTGCGACCTGCAAGCCGCAAGCCGAAGCAACCGCACTTGCACCGTACCTGCCCTCAACTTCACCTCCCGATTCACCCCACTCCACTCACCTTGCCCAGAAAAATTCCTTTCTTCTTCTCTGTCTGCTCCTTCCCGTTTCCATTTTCCAGCTTTCCCCTCTTGATACTGGAGAGAAGAGAAAACCATCCTGTTTCGTTTGTTCATTTACTGTTCCCTCGCACTTTCCCAGTCGGCTAGGGCAGGAGTTTTGCAGGGTTTCCAACTGTCGGCGTCAAACCCACACCCTTCCAGCAAACTGGTCGGTCAGCTTCTGTTTCAGTGTTGACATTTTGTTTGCGCTGTATAGCTCTCTGCATCCTCCGCTGCCCTTGACCTTGCCCTCTCCCCCTCGCCCGCCCCTGACGCGCCTTCTTCCAACGGTTGGGGCAATATTAACCGTCATCGCACCCAACAGAGTTTGTCTGCCATCAACACGTCCGCTCACAACGGAGCTCCTTCCGGAGACATCGGCAACCGGTCTTCTGTCCGCCACTCGCTCGACTTGAAATTCTACCCCGACGCTCCCCCGATAACAACCAGAACCCCGTCGTCTCCCCACCGGGAACCACATGATGGCCACTCCTCCCAAGCTGCAGAGCTCCTTCTCTGCCAACGACGTGCCTACCGTCAAGACCACCAACGGTGGCTTAATCACCAACAACCATGCCCAGCAGCATTTCCACAACCACAATGCTAGCATTGGTCGCATCCCCGCCGGCGCTGTGGCGGGCCGTCACAGCCGTGAGCTGTCCAACGACAACAGCATGGGCGGCCACCGCGAGCAGTCTGGGCCTTACCCCTCTATTCAGTCCGCCCTCCAGGCCAATGCCGCCCCTTCGGCCCGGGCCTGGCGCCCGGCCAGGGCTTCCCTCACACGTCCCAGGGCAACCAGAACCCCAACGGCACTGCCACTGCTGGCCCCGGCAACGGATACGGCGGCTTCTACCCCAGCGGCTACATCTCGCCCAACAGCAACGGCCCGCCCACCTCTGGTCCCTACGGCCTTCCTCTCCTGGCCATGAGCATGCAGAACATGAACCTCAACAACGGCAACACCATGTACCCGCCTCAGAACTACGCCGGCTATGGCTCGCTCTACACCCCGCAGCAGCAGCAGCAGCAGCAGCAGCAGCCGCCTCAGTCCCAGCCCCGCGACAGCCAGGCCCGCGTCATCCAGCACCGTCGCCAGATGGACAACGAAGGTACGTCGAGTTCTTGTCCTCGCTCTGCATCGCACCGCTAACGTTGCCTCAAGCCATGTCCCGCTACAACGGCCTTGCCCTTGAGAACGTCGGTGGCCAGATCTACGATCTCTGCAAGGATCAGCACGGCTGCCGCTATCTGCAAAAGAAGCTCGAGGAGCGCAACCCGGAGCAGGTCCACATGATCTGGCTCGAGACCAACCAGCACGTCATCGAGCTCATGACGGACCCCTTTGGCAACTACTTGTGCCAGAAGCTTTTGGAATTCTGCAACGACGACGAGCGTACCGTCCTCATCCAGAACGCTGCCGCCGACATGGTCCGCATCGCCCTCAACCAGCACGGCACTCGCGCGCTTCAAAAGATGATTGAGTTCGTCACCACCCCCACCCAGATCGAGATGATCATCAACGCCCTCCGCTTCCAGGTCGTCGAGCTCATCCAGGACCTCAACGGCAACCACGTCATTCAGAAGTGTCTCAACAAGCTCAGCGCCCAGGACGCCCAGTTCATCTTCGACGCCGTCGGCACCAACTGCGTAGACGTCGGCACCCACCGCCACGGCTGCTGCGTCCTCCAGCGCTGCATCGACCACGCCTCGGGCGACCAGAAGACCTGGCTGATTGCCAAGATCACTGACCATGCCCCGATCCTTGTCCAGGACCCCTTCGGCAACTACGTCGTGCAGTACATCATCGATCTCAACGAGCCTTCTTTTACGGAGCCCATTGTCCGCATGTTCCAGAACCGCATCGGCCAGCTGTCCCGCCACAAGTTCAGCTCCAACGTCATCGAGAAGTGCCTGCGCTGCTCCCAGGAGCCTTCCCGCGACATGATTGTCGAGGAGCTCCTGACCCCGGCGAGATCGAGAGACTCCTCCGCGACTCGTATGCCAACTATGTCATCCAGACCGCTCTCGAGTATGCGACCCCCCACGGTAAGTACCGCCTGGTCGACGCCATCCGGCCCATCTTGCCGTCCATCCGTTCGACCCCCTACGGCCGACGCATCCAGGCCAAGATCCAGGCGTTCGAGGGTCGTGGCAGTGCCTCTTCCAGCGGCCAAGTCACCCCCGCGGACGCCACCCAAGGCCAGATCCCCCTCCGCTCCGGCCACAACCGCGCCATGTCCAACAACACCTCCATCATCTCCCCCGGCGGTGCCTTCGGCAACGGCCTCAACGGCGCGATGGCCTCTCGCGGCAACCAGGCCAGCTACCCCGCGGCCAACAATGTTACGGTCCCTCCCCTGGCCCCAGAGCCAGCGCGTGCCGCAGTTCGGCTTCAACGCCCAGCAGCGCGCAGCCGCCCCTACTGACGCGGGCGCCGGCGGCGAGGCCCAGTGGTTGTAATTGTATTCGACGCGTTGTCGAACGTTTTCGGCACCCGGGACCCCACTTGTAATGGTACGAAATGGGACGTGGGCACTCGACGGACATGATGGGCGGCGGTGGCATGATGCTTTCCGCAATGGTTTTCTTTTCGACACAGCACGGCGACAACGCAGCAACGACTTGACGATCCTTTTTTCCTTTGACTGTCTGTGCAAACACCAAAAATCATCCTCAAACCACCACACACAACTTCGCAATCCACCCCACCTCTTCATCCGTCGAGCACAGCCGTCTTGCATCTGGTTGCAAGGCCAGCTTTGTGTGTACACTATGGACTCGGGCAGCGTATTGAGTGCCCTTTTTCGGCATTTGCAGCGCAAAACACAAGAATCGCATTCTGCTTCTCGGCAGCCGTCACCAGATTGGACGGAGCCTTCAATAGGCTTGTACTTGATTCGATGCTACACATCGACATAGACGAAACGATTTTTCTCTTCCCCCCACCCCTTTTCTTGTCGCTTTCCACCTGTCTCTTTTGGCATCTTTCTACTTTCTTCTTCTTCTATCATCGACGCTCGCTCTTCACGCGAAAAAGGAACACTGCCAGCTTTCCTTGGTGCATGATTGGATCGGGCTCACGACGACATGGGCTTAATTCATTCGACGAAACGCCAGTTACGACGCTGATCACGAGACGCGCGACGATTTTCAGGAAGAGATTGGTCTCTTCCTATTACGAGCTGTGGCCTTTGCGGTGTGCCGCGGGCTCCATCATTGGGTTGCCCTGTTCAGCGTTGCGATAGATCTCCACTCGAGAGATGCTCGACTGCATAGGCATTGCAGTGGGGTCAACGTCGGGACATGACAGCATTGGAGGCTTTTGTTTTCTTCATTTTCTCTTTTTCTTCTTCTTTATTTTCTCGCACGTGGTTTGGCATCGTTTTCTGGTTTCATGATGGGCCGCCTGGTATGGACAAGCAAACCGCCCACGGCTTTCTGACTGGGAGGACAATAGAATAATAGGCAAGGCTGGGAGGTTCATCGAAGGGAACGAAGGGGGTTTCTGGAACAGATTCGATTGGCCTTCTGCAGATGGGAGAAAGGTTTCTTGAGTGTGTATGAGAAGTATAGGGACGATCATGGGCGTTAATCTATTTCCTTCTTGCTACTTTGGGCCGGCGGAAAGGGGACATGATGGGGAGGAATTGGCTTGATTTGCGAACGCTCATCAGCAAGTTGCCCACAGCAAGCACCCTACGACCGCGCATGTATTTAGGCAAACGATCCAAGACAAAGGACCTTTGAGTTGAAGCCAAAAAGTTTGCCCATTTCTGTTGCGCCTGTGACGCGTGACGTGACACGTACGCGATGTAGGCGGAGATTGCGTTGGCGTGGCTATATTTGGCGCCTCTTGAATTCACAAGACTCACTTGGCGCCAGGGAAACACACGGGCAGAGGGGTGGAGCACGTGAAGCAGCCGGGTCCCAACAGCGCGATATGATTGGCCTGCCAACCGGTCCTCCCGCGGGACGACAGGAGGTTCTAGAAGAGTACCTGAGGTACTCCGTACCTGTACAGTGTATCCGTACTGCTACGTGGGCACAGCCTCATGCAGGCGTCGCTGGCCGCGTGCGCCCGCGCTCACCGAGGGAAGGGGGGGGGGGAAGGCCAGACCAGTTATTCGAGGCCGCCTTAACCTTTTTGTTTTTATTTTAATTCCGACTTCCTTTCCCTTCCCTCCGCCGCCCCTTTCTCCTTTTCCACTCTTTTCGTGAGACACAGTAGGCACCTCCCCCCGAACAGCGAACAGCGAACAACAACCAACGCGAAAAACCCACATTTTTCTTTTTTTTTTCTTTTTCGTTTTTGGCAAGGTCGCTATTTCCCCCTATCCGTTTTTGTTCTCCTCTGAACTCGAGACAGAGAGAGAGAGAGAGAGAAAGAAGCACCCCACCAATCCTCTCATTAAGTGAAAGAGAAAAGAAGAAACAATTAAAAAATGACCCGTGGCAACCAGCGCGACAAGGCCCGCGAGGCGGCTCAGAAGAAGGCTGCGTCCGTGGTAAGACTCATTTCACGCACCCCCTTTCCGGCTTGCGACGCGTCCTCTGCGGAGGGCAGGAGGAGAGAGGATTGAGAAGGGGGATGAAGTGACAAAGGTTCACTGGTGATGCGTCAGACCATCGCCGCTCCCGCTCTTCGGGGGTCCAGCCCGCAACGCCGTTCCTGCGCCGCCGCCGCCCATGAGATGCCTGGAGATTCATACATCTCGCGCTGGGAATCAGGAGGAGAGAAGGAGGAGAGGCAGGGCTGAAATGGGGCACGAGTGTGTCTTTTACTCTGGACGTGAGGGAGGACCGGCGGCGCTGAGGCGGTGAAAGGGGGAGAGGGGGCGTATGTGTGTCCCGGACCTCCACGGGGGGGCGCGCACTCATCGCGAGTGAGAACAGATTGCTGACCGCCTCGCCCGCGACGTATAGAAGAAGGGCAACAACATGAGCGGCACTGAGATGCAGCGGGCCAAGGAGACGGCCGCCGAGATCATGCGCCAGAAGCAGGCTGCCGGTGAGTCCTGTTTGATTTTTCTTCTGCTTTGTCGTCCCGCCTCCATTCCTTTCATTTCCTCTTCCCCTCCTTCCGTCGCCTTGCTCGGCTCCCGGCCCGCCCACGGTCGTGACGCCGCTCGGCAGGACTCGCTGGAACGTCAGCCCGATGCCGCTAGGCAGACTCGTGGAAGGAGCAAAGGCCAGGAAGTCTGGAGGGGCTATAAAGGGGCGGGAGCCGATGTGACGGGGCACCGTGATGACTGATGATTATGATGACGAGAGCGTGAGATGCTGACGATGCGTGCGCAGCTGAGGCCAGAAAGGCAGCGGAAGGAGCGGGAGGCTCCAAAAAGAAATAGACGAGGGTGGAAGGGTCTTTTCTACCGGTAATCTCTGCCTCCCCTCTCTCGTCTGTATTCCAGACGACCGAGGCCTTTCCTCGTCACTCAAGCCGCGGGTTCCGCATCGCCGTCCGGCTTCATGTGATGCCGCGCACCTGCCTCACTCAATCTCTGCTCACCTCGGTGGTCGGAGGGAGGGACGTGAGCCTGATGAGTAAGCGATGCGGGGGGTCATCGGAGACTCGGGCCCACGGGGACGGGATTTGGGGGCAGTGGAGAATGGAGAAGAGGTAGAAAATTCACACAGACACACACAAAAACGACAACGACAAGATGAACAATTCATACCAGAGGGAGCGTTCTCCTTTTATTTTATTCCGTTAAGCTCTCCTTCTTTTTATCTTCCCCCACAAGCGATGGCGAGAAAGGTGCATACGGCGCAGGAGGGACACATCTGGGTCGGACAGCGGGTACTACATGTACTACACATACACCTTACAAACAGTTGAGAAGAAAAACATTTATAAGAAAAAGTTTTTTTCGCGCAATGACGACGAGGAGGAAGAGGCTCGTTCTGCTCCGTCTACAGGCATCCCCCCCCCCCCCTACCCTAAATGACGTGTTAGTGACGGTCAAGCCGGTTCCAACGTCGTCCAGGAGAGTCAGGCTATTTTGGAACAAGACAAAAAAGGACGGCCCCCGTCGGTCGATAGGATGAATCTCCTCCCCCTTTTAACACCCGTGGCTGGACGGTCAAGAGCTGCTTCCTCCCCGTTCCCTCCCCCGTGTGCCCCCGGCACCGACCCTCTCTCTAATGGGACACAACCGTTCGGCGAACCGCCTCCGTCTCGGGACGCGCCGCCGTGTGTCCCGCCTGGACTGGGTATGACTCGGATTCGGTCCCACTCGTTGCCTCGCCGGGCTCCCGAAACAGCATCAACGCCAGAGTCGTTGACACACACACACACACACACACACACACACACACTTCGTATGTGTATATAGAGGACGCACCGACGCGGGTGCCCATGGCGCGGGCTCGGTTGGCTCCTGCGCGGATGGCACCTCGACCGAACGCCGCAGAGCCGGCGTGTCCCAACCCCCATCGCCCCTTGCATCTGGCCCCCACCCCTGAACCGTGGACAGGACACCTCGATCGGTCGATCAAACCGGGCTCGCCTGAAGATGCCCGCGTAGCAAGAATGCAAATGCCTTTGCGGAACGGGCGCATCTTTGCTATTCTTGGGCTCCCTTCACCCCTAGGGCACATTCTGTCTGGCGCCCCACCTCAGTGACAGACGAAATGGACACACACACACACACACACAAACACGCACATTGTTTGCAAAGAAAATGGCGACGGAACCGAGTACGTGATCGTTCATCATCCATTTATTCCTATTAGGTGGTTGCGAAAAATCGGTGGTGTTTTCCATCCAGGAAATACTGACCATTTCATACTCTTGTAATTATCCCCTAAAAACCTTTTCAACCCCTTCCGGACATCCCCTCCAAGAGACGAGGGGGGCGGGCTCGACCCCAAGCCAGGTAAAGCTGGGGGAGGTGGGACAAGGAGGTTTCTATCATCCAACCCGCCCCAGGCCATCCAGGCCAAGGGGGGCGGGCTGTGATGGTGATTTTCACACGCTCCTTTTCCCGATTGTCCCGTGTCCGGCTACGTCGTCTCCGCAACCAAACAGAAATCTACATGAATAAAATGGAAAAAAGAAAAAGAAAAAAGGTCGTGAGCTCCCCGTGGTGTGTGACGTAACAACTCCGGATATGTGGTATCGTTCCCAGCGGAGTGGGTAAAAAACAGCAGTTCTTCCCGGATGCGATGAAAAAATAAGATGGGGGGCGTTTTGAAATAGAGGCGGGAAAGTGTTCTCACACAATTAAGTGTTTCGACGAACCCGTACCCTTCACTTATGCCTCCATCATGTTCATGGGGAGAGAACCAGCCATGCCGCCGAAAGAGCCGACACCCTGAGCGTTGACTGCGGGGAACGAACCGGCAGAGCAGGTGACGGCACACACGCAAGCACCGGCCCCGTTGATCTGGCCAGTGCCCTGCTGGACCGCGCCGGTAGCAGGGGCAGCAGGGGCAGCAGCGGCGGGAGGAGCGGCGGCGGGAGCAGACGCAGCTGGGGCGGCGGCGGGAGGAGCGGCAGGGGGGGTGCCTCCGGTGATGGCGCCGGAAGCGCCCTTACCCTTCTGGGCGATGGCCATGGACTGGAAGATGGCCTGGGACTTCTCGGCGGTAGGGTTGATGGAGAAGGTCATGCCCTTTCCGCAGTGGCCGTTCTGAGCGCAGTAGAACCCTGGTTGCATGTTAGTCAGATGGCACGGACCGGGCGCACGTTCTCTCGTGGGACGACTTACACAAAGGGTCGGAAACCATGACTTGCATGGCGACCTGGGGAGGCGGGTTGACGGAGTTGTTGGGGTTGGCCATGAAACCAGAGTTCATGCCGCCGGCGAGGGGGTCGCAAGGCTTGGCGAAGGTCGACTGGGTGGCAGTGTGGTTCTGGCTCATGAAGGTGAAGACAACCATGTCGCCGACGTTGGCCTTGATCTGATCGGGGACGAAGACGAGGCCAGCGGGGCCGCCAACGGTAACCTTGAGTGGGGGTTAGAACGCTTGCCAGAGTCTGGCCTGTAAAATCAACTTACGTGGTGGGTGGTCTGGGCAGTAGGAGGAGCAGCACCGGCGGGGGGAGCGGCCGCGGGGGCACCAGCTGGGGGAGCGGCGACGCCGCCGGCGGGCTGGTTGATGTTGATCGTGGGAGCGCCGGCACCGGGGTTCGCCCAGATGATGATGACCTCGGTAACCTGAGTGTTGGTGACACCGGCACCTGTCATGCCCAAGGGGAGGCCAGCAAGCAGCTCGGCGGCGGCCTTTGAAGACTCACGGCGGACCGGGTAGTTGTTGTGGGCGGACTTGGCCGAGACCAGGGCGGCGGCCGAGAGGGACAATACGGCGGAGAACTTCATTTTGATGGTTGTCGATTAGGGCGGAGTGACCTTCTGAATTGCCTTCTCTTTTTTTTTGTTTTCTTTCTCTTCTCGGAAGATTTACTTGGTTGCGAGACTACTAGAGTCTGGGCGGTCGACGGTCGAAAGAGTTGGTATGGCTGAATGGCGTATACGGCGAGGGCCTGCTCGTGACGAAGTAGAGTAAACACGGAATCGGAAAGAGAACGAAAGTCACACAGGAAATGAGTGAAGACACGAGGCGGAAGAAAGAGATGAGGGGGGGGAACGGAAACCTTTTAGGAGTCGAGGGAAGGGGGGATATGGAGAGCTTAAATCAAGCGAGACAAGTATGATGGAGCGTGAGCCATGTTACATTATCCGTTCGCTATCCCATGTCCTGGACTACCTACCTAACCAGCATGGGCGTTTGCGTGTGTGTGAGTGAGTGTGTGCAAAGGCCTGTCCAGGGCATGGCATGGCATGGCATGGCATGGCATGGCATGGGACAGCCCCTTCCCGGCCACAACGTCGACCTCGACGAAACAGGACGAGGAAAATCTTCCGCCAGTCCGTTCTTGGAAGAGAAGGGTGTCTGGAGAGCACTTTGCACCCCGGCCGGACCCAGCCAAACGAAGCCAAGCAACACCCCCTAAGGATCCTGGACTATAGACGGTTCTGTAAGAAGGTTCTACAAAACTGTGCGTGGGAGACGGAGTCGAGGGGGGGGGGGGGGGGAGGGGCGGTTCGTTGCTCGGGGATGCAGCGTCCGATTAAGCACGCGAAGCACAGGCCGACGGCGGTATTGCCATCCCAAGCCTGGGGCAAATAAGGAGGGAAAAAAAAGCCAAGACGAGATGTGGATGTAGGGGTGTGCAGGAGTCAGGGTTCGGAGGAACAGGAGCCAGGGGGTGTGGGGTTTGGGGAAGGGATGAATGACGGATGGTGGTGGACGCCCAAGGCTGGGCGCAATAAGCACAAACGGAGGCAACGGGCCATAGTGCGTAGCGTAGGTAGTAGGGTCGACGATGCTTCCAATGGAGCCGCAGCAATGCAGATGAGTAGCTTGGTGTGCCACAGGGCAAGACGGATGCTCGGGATGACCTTGTTTCCTCTCTCAGTCTCCCTAGGACTGAGGAGCGAGTAGCCCCTGCCGAGAAGGTACATAGGTAGTGAGGAAGCGCCTGGTGAGCAAGAGACAGAGAAACAGGTCGGGCGCCAGCTTGGCGGAGAGGCTGCACTGCACCAGGAGGCGGTAGCGGCGGGAGCTGTGACAGATTCGTCTCGAGTCGTGTTTTGGCATTTCGCTAAGTGGTCCCCTCCCCCCTGGCCGCGCTTCCAAAGACGGTGGTTGGCTCGGACTTGGAGCCACGACGAACCCAAGGGTACCGTATGGTGTCGTCGTTGCTGAGGAGGCCTCTTGGTCACTGAATAGGGGGGTTGGTCCATTGGTGAAGCGGGAAGACGGCATACCATTTGGAACTGAGGATTCGGCTCCGGTTTGCGCATGTCTCGCGGGAGTCGAGAAGTCGTCGTGGATGGGATGAAAAGGAAAGAAAAGAAAAGAAGAAAACGGTTGGGGTTGAGTGTGGGTGGGTTCACGCTGCACGTCACTCTAGGCAAGTTACCTAGGTACGTGCCTATCTTTTTGGTACCTCCCTACCTATTTCCTATGTACCTACCTACCTAGGTAGGTAGGCGGGCACCTACACCTCCTTGAGGAAGTACTATTAGGCAAGGTAACTACCCACCTAGGTACCTGCCCACCTTGCTTCGTACCGGTATCCGTAGACAGATGGATTGAATCTCCCATCCCAATCGATCTCGCAGCGGTCCTCCTACCCAAAGTGAAAATGCCAAAGAACAGTTATTCCCTGAAGGCTTGTCTTGTCTGCGCCTTCCCACCTACCCTCCTCCCCCCACGGCGCCTTCTCTGCGGTGAATTAATTAACTCTTCTGCCATCCGCTGTCTTGGAAAGGGGCAGACGGTGCTAAACCTTAATACGGTCAATTAAGGTGGTCGAACCTCCCCTGGCAAGACATTTTAGTTTGGACTAGCTGCCGAAGCGACGGGATGGCGTCCCACCCTTTCTTCCCTCTTTCCGAATGTCATTTCCCACTCTTCTGCACCGTTTGGGCCACATGCGTTCCTGCAGGTACCCAAGCTGGATACAACTTTACTTTCAACCTTACTCGCCAGGCACAGGCTCGGAAAGATACCGGTACGTCTCTTCTTTCGGTCGTAGCGTACCTACCACTTAGGTAGGTAGATACCCAATATTGAGAGAAAGAGGCGGAGACGCAACACAGCAGTCAACGGTACGGATACGCATCCCCGATTCCCAGTCGATTTCCGGACTTTACCTGCCTACCACGCCTGCCTATTCGTACCTACCTACGACTACAAATCATTCAACCTCTGAGACGGTGACGAACCAAGGCCCCGGCACGTGCGCCTGTCACAGAACACACAGCCTTTGGATACGTACTTATCTCACCGTCGCGACCATCATCCTTTCCCACCCTCGGATCCCGGCTTCTCCTGTCGATGCGCTGTGGCAGCTATACCTACCCAGCCAGTCTGCCAGCCCTCCGTCACCAGAAATCTTGACTGAACCCGGCATCGGCACGGCTAGCAAGGCATCGCGTCACACACACACGACCCAGCCCAGGCCTGATATGCCAAAACACCCTGATGCTGGGCGTGCAGTCGCCTCAAACAAGCCTACCCGGACGGTGAAACAGGCCCGCTCCTCGTCCTTCGCCTCCCCTTCCACTCCCACTCTCTCCCTCTTCGTTGCTCGCCTGCGGCCTGCCGGCTTTCGCCTCGCGCTGGTTGCAATCACGGGCGACTCTCTTCCCGGTCCACCTACCAAGAAGTCCCAAGAGTCGCAGAGATGAGGAGTGTGGCAGTGGATAGCGGCACCGGTCAACCCGAACCCACTTGCCCACACACCCAAACTCGACTCGCTCACTCTCACACACACTAGGCAATTACCACCCTCCCATCCAAATACCCCTCGTCCGGACCTTTTTTATTTTTATTTCTTGCAAATAATATTTTTGCCTTTTGCTGGCATAACTTTGCCCATCTACCCGCCTAGTACAAGCAAGTACTACACTACTGTCAGCAGCCACACCACTGCGGCCGTCCGTCCCATCCCATCCCGGCATCCCGGCTCTCTCTCGTAGATCCATGCGCCCTTCTGCGGTTCCAGCATGATGCTTCAACCCGGCCAGCTGGCCACCCGTTGATCATCCTAATGCCAGGGTAGCGCAAAGGAAATACACTTCGAGAGAGGCAGGGACGAAAAGGCCAAGCATCTGCAATGAATAAAATACAAACGAAAGGAAGCCCAACATCCCTGGCACGGGTCCGGCTACCACACGGTATGCCGCAGAGCCAAGTCGTCGGTTAGCCTTTCTTCCAGCACCGCCCATCACGCCTACCAGGTCGCGCAGCCACAGATGGACGAGATGCCTCGCGCAGCCTTCACGCCAAATGGAAATCGCGTTCCCGGCGTCCCGGGCGGGGGCCTCTGTGCTTGGTGAGTCGCGACAGAGCCTGGCCTCGACGTCACTGGTGCCTGGGCATGCAGTTTCGGCCTCCCGTCAAGCCCAACTCTATTCCCAAGCCCCGTCCACCCTGGGCTCTGTGTTGGCCGTCCCCCGCCGCCTGTAGCTAATTATGTCGACCATGATGCCTCCGGGTCGGGGGATCTCCATGCCCTTAACGTGCATCGCTGGCGGTGGGGCGCTTCGAGAATAATGCCTTCTCCGAGATGAACCAACGCGTTGCGTGTCTAGTTTTGTTTTTCTCAATTTTCGTCTTCTTTTTTTGTTTCTCAATGCCTATATCCGCCAAAACATTCGCATGGCAAGTGTCCGCCAAGCAATCGACCAGTCCTAGGTCCGAAGGCATGCCCGAAAATGGGGCCTGGAATTGTTCGCAGCCGCGGATCGCCCGCAACTCCACGACTCTATTCGCAACGCTTCGCAGCTTGTTTCTGATTAAGCCCCCCAGGAATTGAGAAAGGAGACAGAGAAAATGCGCTAGATGGCCATAAAAGATCCGTCTTAACTAAGCACCCCCGGCCTCATCATCCCCAAGACATCTTGGCCGCCCTGCGCTAGGCCAGTGTCATCTCTTCTGTGCCGGTCGTGCCGTTGCCTTGTCAGGTCTTGGCCTGTTCTTTTCCCCACGTATAGGTACGGCTGAAAAGACTCGGGGCATCGCTTGCCCTTCATTTCCCGGGTAGCAGGAGAAGTGCAGTGAAAACCCCGATCTTTTGCCCGTCAAGGGAAAAGAGAAGGAAGGAAAAAGAAAAACTCGATGCCAGGGTGCACGCCCAAGGGAAACAACCAAGCCTAGACCCGGTTCGGCGGTGAAACAAAACGACCTCTTGGGCAACGGTAGTGGACTAGGTAAGAGGCGCGCTAAATGCTTATGGAATTGCCTGTCGCCTGCCACGAGGTTGCATCGGGTCCCCGCTAGCCCACGTTCTCCCGACCGTATTCCAATTTCTCCCCAAAGGCTGGCTGGCTGGTGGACGACGGACAGCACGGCAAACCGAGAGTAGGATTTCCTGGGCTGCCACTGGCGTTCGTGTGACAGATGCCACGGCCCACGACTGACCTCAGACAAGGAACCGTGTGGCGCCGTTGCATCATCGGACGATGGAACGGATCTTGTTACAGAACGCGCCGATCAGATAGGCTCTCTCGTAGCCGCCCCTCAGGACAGTCAACCTCACCCCATTCCCCACACAGCTTCTTGCTTTCCAGTCGCAGGCCCCAGGCCGCCGCTAAGCCCCGGTCTTACGGGTCTATCTGTCTACTTCGACTGCTGCTGCTGGCCTTCGTACAGTCCTGTGTAATATCCGGCATAGTACCACGACATCAAGAGTCTTTTCAGGCCCTCGTCCTGTACTGCAAGCCTCATAGTCAGTCTCGGCTTCTTCATCCTCCTATCCAGGAGGGAGAGAGGGCGACCGTTGTCATCCCAACGTTCAATCGACCACCGGGAGCGTCTGCATACCTGTGCCGAGCAGGCTTTGTGGGCCTGTTGTCGCAGGGCCCGGACGGTTGCCGCCATGGCCCGGGACTGCCTCCGCGATATCTGCGCCGCTTGGGGCTATCTGAACCTGAGAGCGAGCAGGGAACACGTTAGTGGGCGCGGACATGACGCATAAAAGAGGAAAAGCCAAGCTTTTTTGATCTGCCTGGATTTTCCTCCGGGGGGGGAGACGATGGGTTGTTTTACATCCGTGCTGCTGCCAGCGGCCCCCTTTGTTTTGTTGCCCCTCTCAGTGTCGTCCACAATCTCTGGCTGATCGGCCGCCTCCGCTTGGGCGTCCATCGTCCTGCGGCGATCATGACATGTCAGAGGTTTTTGCTTCCGTAACGCTCAGAGGGTAGGGCTATTCGTACTGGGGCTGTGTTTTCCCCGGAAGATCACCGTCTTCAAGCTTGCCTCCTTTGGCGTGGATGCTGTGATACTTCTGCCTAGACCATCAGCTACTGCTCACAATGGAATTGTCACCTGTTCCTAGGTAGACGCGGGGTTAGCTTACCTTGTACTCATCCAGCGCCTCATTCCATGAGTTTATGAGGGCGGAGTCATCCCACATCTCAGCATGCGTCATTTCCATGATATTGTCAGCCATATTGCTGGCCTCCGTGCCTGAGAGAACCGGAGCACTGGTAGCGAGATAGACCAAAGGCCCTGATATGCTGGTACTGACAGACAAGTCTCTGAGAAACGATGACGAATCTTGCTGAGAACCTCGGGCTATCGAAAGCAGAAGCACTGCAGCAATAAGGGAATAGTGCAGTAGGCTGCGAGACCTAAAAGCGTCGGTCAAGGCCCAAGGGCTGTGGGGGATAGGTTATTCCAAGTCGCTAGTCGTGACCCGGTCTAATAAGAAATGACCGATTGTGGCCGTTTCTATTTTGTTATGGGACCTGATATTCCGACCAGCTCCAGGCTCCTCGTGCTGTGTGCTGTTGGGATCGTTGTGGTTCCGGGATCGGTAGGTGTGAGATGGCTGTCTTTTGAGCCTGGATGGGACCAGACAACGCTGACTGCGGAGCGGGATTTACAGTTCCTACCGTTGTGGGTTTATCAGCCCGAGGCGTCGTGATTCTGGTTTGAAGAAGTAGGCATCGACAACTTTTACATCCAACGTGCGATTCATTGGTGAGCTTCTGCGGTCGATAGCGGCAGCTTTCATAATTAAAGTTAGCGCCGGTGTCTCTCGCTTTTTCAGCACCGATACCCCCGCTAAAAAGTCGCTGGCTTGAGCAGTCGCGGGCAGCGTGTTAGCGGGGCTCTGGCCTCACCGCCTCCATGCCGCGGCGGCAGAATTTGGGAAATTTTTAGTTTTTTTCTGCTTTCGCGCATGTACTCGGTCGTGTGTGGAGACGACTGATTTTCCAGGGACCGACCGACAAAAGTGCCAGAACAAAATCGCAAAAATGGCCCCGAATTGAGAAGAAGAACCAGATGTGAGTTTGGATCATGATTCGTGACTTTTCTTTGTCAGTAACTGATTGTTTGCAACAGCGGCGACGGCTGCCGAGAAGCAGCAGCAGCAGCAGCCCGCGGAGACGAAGACGGCCAATATTGAAGCGGTCGAGAAGGTCGAGCCCGAGAAGGTGACCAAGAAGACGACCAAGAAGACAACCAAGAAGACAACCAAGGCAGAGAAGGCCGAGAAAGTCGAGAAGGCAGAGGTGGTCGAGAAGGTCGAGCAGGTCGAGCAGGCCGAGAAGGTCGAGCAGGTCGAGCAGGCCGAGCAGGTCGAGAAGGCCGAGAAGGTCAAGAAGACCACCAAGCGTAAAGGTATAGTCGGAAGAAACGCCGCATGTGCGCACTTGCTGACGACTGGCGTACGCAGCTCCCGAGGAGGCTCAGGCATCCCCGTCGCCGCCAAGAAGCAGAAGCCTGCGAAGGCGAACGCCAAGTCGAAGAAGTCGAAACCCGAACCCGTCAAGGAGGCCGAGCCCGAGACTTCTGAGGCCGTGCCCGAGACCGCTGAGGCCGAGCCCGTCGCCGCTGAGGCCACCGAGGTTGCCGAGGAGTCTGTTGTTGCTCTGGACGATGGCGGCAAGTCGGACGAGGAGGTTGACGCCGACATCCAGGCGCTTGCTGCCGGCCTCGACGCGGACGTTGAGAAGGCACCGGCCGGCAAGGGAACCTTCAAGGAGGGCATGGACGTCGGCAAGGTCCCGAAGCACGCCAAGAAGCAGAAGCAGTTGACGAATGGCAAGAAGGAGGAGTCCGGCGTTGTCTTCATCTCGAGGCTGCCCCACGGTTTCTACGAGCACGAGCTGAAGGGGTACTTTTCACAATTCGGCCCCATCAACCGCTTGAGGCTGGCGCGCAACAAGAAGACGGGCGCCAGCAAGCATTACGCCTTCATCGAGTTTGCCGAGGAGAGCACGGCCGAGATTGTCTCCAAGACCATGGACACCTACCTCCTGTTCGGCCACATCCTCAAGGTCAAGACCGTTCCCCGCGACCAGCTGCACGAGGACATCTGGAAGGGCGCCAACAAGCGCTTCAAGAAGATCCCGTGGTCCAAGATCGCCGCCGGCGAGATCGCGAAGCCCCGGACGGAGTCGGGCTGGACCCACAAGGCGTCCAAGGAGGAGAAGAAGAGGCTAGAGCGCGCCCAGAAGCTTAAGGAGATCGGGTACGAGTTCGAGGCCCCCAAGCTGAAGGAGGCCGTCGCGCCGCCGCCGGAGCCGATGGCAGTCGACGCTCCCGAGGAGCCCAAGGCGATCGAGGCCGCGGTGGTTGAGGAGAAGCCCGCGGAGGAGGCTGCTGTGCAGGAGGAGGCCGCCGAGGTTGAGACGTCCAACAAGTCGACCAAGGGCAAGGCGAAGAAGGGGGGCCGGAGAAAGACCAAGGCTTAAAGCTCTTTAATGATATCCTCTCGTCACGAAGTGGAAGTGTTGTTCTCTTCTTCTATCTGCTTGTTCATCTGTCGAAAAAAAAAGTATTGTTCTTTGAGGGGTATTCTACTACGTTTTGTCGTTCAGGAGTCGAGTCAAGTCAAAACACGGGTATTATGTATAAACTATATATACATCAGGGAGAGAGCATGTACGCGCATAGCGAACCCGTCGCACCCATCTGAAATTCATGAGAATTTGGGCAAGCACCGGGATTATAAAAGGCGGGCATCGGTCTGCTTCAGCGTCAAAAATGAACAAGTCAATGGGAGATGCGCTTGCTCGAGTGATATTTCAGCGAAGGGTAAAATATGTGAAGAAGAAAAGAGGAAAGGGAAAAATTTCCAGACGGAGCCAACCCTTCTTGAGGTTGTCGCCCGATAAGATAAGGGTGACTAATCCTGCCGGGCCCGCCATCTGGCTGCGTCGTGGGGATGTACATGTTGTACATACCTAGGTAGGTAGGTAGTACGGAGTAGGTATTGTCGTATACGACCTTCACTATATCTCTGTCATCTCATGCAGCTCGTATAGGGTCATCTGACGTCCCAAGAAACGATGACAGATGGGGATTACGCAGAATGTATGATCGTCATATTGGCTGACTATTCTAATTCTGTCTACTCAACCTGGATCATATCACCGAGATTGCCTAAATATCCAGAGTATGGCTCGTGTTTGGTCAGTTGACCGGCCGTTTATTCAAGCCGTCGTTTTCACATGGTGATTATGTGTTCATGGCCAAGACTGCCCACACTACTCTCCTCCCACCATGAACCAGGATCGCAGTAGATTTGAATAGCATAACCAAAGACCGTTCAGGGGTTGGTTCTTTGGTAGCCAAGGTTCAAAGAGTTGCGGCACTCGTGCACTCTCGCACTCTCGCACTTGGCGGTTAAGGGCCAATGCATCCCAGCAAGCACTTATCGCTATCGGTACGTTTTGTGGGGCCCCTTGACCAGTGTGGGGGACCTGGAGTACCAAGAGCAGCACCTCCCGCGTGGCAAGTGAACACGCTCGCTAATTTGCGAACCTAGCTTACGTGGTGTAAGTACATACATACAAACCCGCCAGGTGCAAACTGTCGACATTTCGCAGCCCTCCCCTAACGACCGACCCTCGAGAAAGTAGAGCTTCTTGTCCGCGCCCACCAGCTCAAAGGGCTATACACACCTCCCGATGCATCTGAGAAGCCATCATGTCGGCCGCTGCTCCCTCTACTGATCCGGTCCAAAACGCATCTTCAGGTTCGTCGATTGACCCCCCAACCCCCGTCACCCCAAATGATGCCTTGGGAATGGGCTAACGCTGATGGGCACCGCCTGCAGGGAAGAAGAAGGGCGGCAAGAAGAAGAAGAATGCAAACAAGCCCAAGAACCCCATAGAGACGGATGGCGCAAACCCCCTGCCCGAGGATGCTGAGGATGACGATGATGAGCCGGAATCCCCGGTGCAGGTGGCACTCCCTTGACCCCCCCCCCCCCCCCCCCCTGCCATTTCCACCAAACAGGTGTCTAACCACGTATACCATCTCAGGCCTCTGCACCCACAGAAGAAGAAGCCGGCCCTGACGAGCCAGCCGATAAAGACACGACGGCCAATGGCCACATCGAGCGACCGACCAGCAATGGACATGCGAACCCCCCGATAGAGAAGCCCGCCTCGGAAGAGCAGCCGGCCAGCTCCAATGCTACGGCAAAGCTGGACGCCCTGACTAAGGAACGAGAGACGCTGCGATTAGAGGTCGAGCAGCTACGGAAGCAACTGGAGACCATCCAAGAGACGCACAGCGAGACGGTCACGCAGCTCAAGTCGGAACTGGAGGAGACGTCGACGGCCAAGGAGCAGGCGGAAGAGAGTTACCAGGCGCTCCTCGAGCGCGTCAACCACCTGAAATCAACGCTCGGCGAGCGGCTCAAGCGCGACCGCGCCGAGCTGGAAGAGGCCAAGGAGCGCATCGAGGAGCTCGAATCGCAAAACGAAGAGCTGCAGAATGAGGCCAAGGCGTCCGAAGAGGAGGCGGCCAAGCTCAAGGAGGAGCTCCACGACACGTCGCGCGAGGCGACGAGCCTGCGCAGCCGCAGCAACCTGTCCCAGCAGAACTGGGTCAAGGAGCGCGAAGAGCTGACGAGGCTCGTGGCCAGCCTCAAGGAGGAGGTGGAGACGACGACCAACGCCATGGGCGAGTGGGAGGTGATCGCCATGGAGGAGCGCTCCGTCAAGGAGAGCCTGGCCGAGAAGGTGTCGGAGCTGGAGGAGCAGGTCGTCAACCTCCGGGACGGCTACGAGAGCGCCGCGGCCGAGCGGGACAACCAGTCGCAGGTCATCGACAACCTGCAAAAGGCCCTGCGCGAGATCCAGGACGCGCGCAAGCGGGAGCTGCGGGAGATGGTCGAGACGTCGGAGGAGCAGCTCCAGGCGATGAAGAAGCTTGTCCAGGAGGCGGATTCTCGGGCCACCGAGGCCGAGGCGGCCAAGGAGAATCTCACCAAAGAGCTCGAGCGGACGGCGCCGTTCGAAAAGGAGGTCAAGGAGAAGAACCTCCTGATTGGCAAGCTGCGGCACGAGGCGATTGTGCTCAACGACCATCTCACCAAGGCCCTCCGGTACTTGAAGAAGACGAAGCCCGAGGACAACGTCGACAGGTACGCCTCCCCTCCCTGATGCCCCTGGCGCTTTTGTTAATGCATTCTTGCCGTGCGGACTCTCACTGACGTTTCCCTTCTCTCTCTTTCTCCAGACAAGTCGTGACGAACCACCTCATCCACTTCCTCATGCTGGACCGTTCCGACCCGAAGCGGTTCCAGATCCTGCAAGTCATGGCCGGCTACCTCAACTGGACCGACGAGCAGCGGGAGCAGGCGGGCCTCGCCCGGCCCGGCGCGTCCAGCAACAACCTGCGGCTCCCGGCCTCGCCCTTCCACCGCACGCCCAGCACGCCGTCGCTGAGCGCCGAGTTCTTCTCCGAGACGCCCACGTCAGGCAACAAGGAGTCCCTCGCGGACCTGTGGGCGGGCTTCCTCGAGCGCAGTGCCGAGGAGGGTCTCGACTCGGTCGTCGGCGGCGGCGCCACACCGCGCGACCGCAAGGATAGCGGCAGCAGCGCGGCGACGGGCCCCACAAGGCCCGACACCCGGGGCGGCGGATAGTGGAGGTCGTCGTAGTACGGGCCGTCGTCGTCGTCGAACCAGTGAGCTCTTTTCCACAGGTCTTGACTTGACGGCGGGGGTGCCGAGGTTCCGGTGGGGTCACGGGGAAGGGGGCAGAGCCTCGAGAGGTCTTGGGTATACCAGAGCTTTTCCATCACTTCTCATACTCTTCCACACACAAACACACACAAAAAGATTTATGTTTACACCGACAACCACAGAAAAACAAAGTGCTGAAGAAGAAGAAAAACTACTCTGGCGTTTTGTGAGAGTGAGAGGTATGGGAGGGGGAGGGGGCATTTTCAGGCGCGCCGAGAGCGTTCCAGCATTATATTCAATCGTCGCTTCTTATTCGCCGAGGAGAAGAAGAAGAAGAAGGGAGGAGACGGGTGACCGCTCTTCGCCTACCACCTCTTCATTTACAGTTTATAGATGTCAAGAACCGAATGGGGATGAGTCGGGTCTCGAAGAGTCATGATTGGGGCGCCGAACCGGGCTGGGCGGGCGCGCGGGAGGGCAGAGGGATATACAATTACAGTTTTATGGTGAACGGATCTTCACCACCACCAGCCCCGAGAGGCGTATTAAAGCGGGAAAACAAGTCAAACAAAAAAAAATGGTGTTCTTCTCTCCTCCGGGCCGTTGCGCATTGAATCTATATGCCCCCCCCCCCTTTCTTTCCCCTTGAGAATTTGTTTTCTTAAACCCACCCCGGTCGGTCACGCGAGCCCACACGCACACCCGACCTACTGCGCCTCGGCGACCCCCTCGGGCATCTTGAACACCCCCTCGGTGTACATCTCGGCGTCGGCCGTGACCTGGCGGATGTTGATGCGGTTCTCGAGGGCGTCGTTGATGCTCTCGACGACCTCGCGCTCCTCCATGGCCTCGCGCACCATCTGGCCCTCGCGCAGCCAGTAGGCCTGGCTCCGGGCGCGCAGCTCCTCGTCGCGGAGGGCCGTGTTCTTGACGATGCCCATGGCGCTGAGCTTGCTCTTGATCGTCATCAGGGCGCGGTTGCCGGCCTCGATGCGCTCGGCGTCCGAGGGCGGCAGCACGAAGGCGCGGCGGGTGGCGCTCAGGAACAGCAGGGCGCCGATGGCGGCGTCGAGGGCGGCCAGGCCGACGTGGCGTAGGGCGCGGGCCTTCCAGTAGAAGAAGTCGAGGTCCTGGAGGCGTGTGGCCGTCGAGTTGGCCGAGTAGTCGTACGAGTTGACGAGGCAGGCGTCGGCGAAGGCGAGGGCGGCGGCGGCCATGGTGGCGTGGGGCCGCCAGCGCGCGCCGTCGCGGCCGGTGACGGCGGCGGAGGTGGCGGCGGCGAGGATGATGAGGTTGACGAGGTGCGGGAGAACGATGGCGGGCAGGGCGTAGTAGAAGAAGGACTTTGGGTCCTCGGACTTGCAGAAGGGGCAGTCGGCGAGGGCGTCCGGGCCGAGGTGGAGGTACAGCAGGCGGGACTCGAGGCTGACGAAGCGGGCGCGGAGGCGCTCGTCGGCGGCCGACAGCTGGCCCTCGGGCCGGAGGGAGGAGAGGCGGTTGAAGAGCACGTCGACGGGGATCTGCAGGCGGGACTGGGTGAGGGCGAAGACGTTCTCGGGCGCGAACGGCGGCAGCGACTTGGCGAGGTAGACCAGGACGACGCCCGTCAGGATGGCCAGGGCGCGGGCGACGCGGGGCGGAGGGGCGATGGGCTGGGCGCTGTGGCGGGAGGCATCGCGGATGGATTTGTACGCGGAGATAACCTTTGGGAGGAGGATGGGGCCGAAGACGAGGAGGAGAGATCGGATCCTGGTTGGCGCGGGAGCGTGGTCAGCCTCGTCGCCGTAGTCTGTGTGCGCGTGGCTTGATTGGCGATGGTGATGGTGGTGGTGGTGGTGATGTTGGGGCCGGGCGATGATGTAGTTGGGGTAGCAGGGGATATGTGGCTACTACTTACTCTGCCCAGCCAAAGGCCATGATGGGCGACAACAACGGCGACGACTGCGGTCGTAGAGCACCCAGGTAAGGGAAGCAAGCTTCTCTTTGCTTCTTCTCCTTTCAAACAAAAAGGAGCCGGTCGTCCTCGAGCTGCGTGTCGACGAGGGCCTGACAAGCTGGCCTTTATTTTATTTTTTACCTCTTTTTTTAAGTCTTCCGGGGGAGGAGGTCAGCGCGTAAGGCTAGGTAGCAGCTAGTTTAGCCATCAAAACCCACCTAGGGATGAGATGGAGATTCCCGCCAAGAAGCTTGATATGGCTTACCTAAGGTGAAAGAGATGCCTATTCTGCCAGGGCAACCAAAGTTAGGAGCTGTTTCCGGGGCAGGGGTATGCTGGCTTTGGAGTAGTGACGGCACAATGATGTAGCCCCCTGCAGGTACCGGGGGGGCTTCTATTTTTTTTTATTTCTTATACATTTTTTCTCTTTAGCCTTTTGTGACGTTAGGTAGCAAATACAGCTTTGGAGGTCGTCACCAACATTTCATTGGTGCAGCGCGCTCAGCATAATGATCACGGGTTATGCTACTGCTCCTAGGTAGG
Source organism: Colletotrichum falcatum (assembly GCA_019425465.1). Classification (NCBI taxonomy): domain Eukaryota; kingdom Fungi; phylum Ascomycota; class Sordariomycetes; order Glomerellales; family Glomerellaceae; genus Colletotrichum; species Colletotrichum falcatum. The sequence continues at coordinate 442,471 of SWKJ01000021.1, read as the reverse complement.
TAGAATAACGTACAACCCAGCCATCCTTTTTTGTATTCCCTCCCTCTCTCCCTCTATCTGCTGTATGGCATTGATAGAGAGGCCGTCAAAACCCCGCTTCTTTTTTTTGTTGCCCTTCGCAGCTCCGAGTTGGTTGTGACCGGCGCCATGCTTCCACTCCGAAATCCGCGAAACAAAGTACTTTTTGGTTTTTGGTATCCCAACGCCGCCTGATGAGTGATGAAGAAGAAAAATCTGCCTGAATAGAAATAGGAAGAAGAAGAAATAAGTAAAGTGAGGGATAAACGATGCTGCTGATGATGATGGTCGACGGGTTTTGTTTGCCGGTGAAAAAATGCTGCGCCTCCCCTGATCCATGAGTGCAAGTCGTTGCGTGCAATCATATCATAGCTTACGCCCAAACATAAAGGATCCGTACATGCCACCGACCTCGGCGCGCGCGACAGGGATCTTGCGCATGCCCCAGTTGTCGGCGCCCATCTTCCACCATCGGTAACCGCGGTCCTGGTCCTTGCTGTGGTCCTGTAGTCGGACCATCCAGCATCGGCTTCCGATCTCTTGCAGAGACCAGCCGATACGCTCCAGCGCCCTGTTCCGAGACAGGCTCTTGAATGACTGCTCCGAGATCTCCACCACCTCGAGTGGCATCGAGCTCGGCTTCAGCAGCGAGTTTCGGCTCGAGAAGAGGTCAACAATATCCAGCTCGTTGCCCCAGAGGTCCGACAGGTCGAGGTACCGCACCGTGTGCGCCTCCTCCTCCTCCCCCTCCTTCTCGTCGGCCGGCTCGAGCAGCTTAGCGGTGGCATTGACATCCAGCCCTCGCCCGACGGCAAGTTCTTCGAGGGACTTGGTCAGCGGCCGCAGCAGCTCAATGTGCGTCTCGTCCATGCGGCTGCCCTTAAGGCTCAGCGACTTGAGAGTCTTGGGCAGCACGGGTATGAGCTGCGAGACGTCATCTATATCCAAGAGCTGGTGGCTCCGAGCGTCCATGGCCACGCTCAGGTAGACTAGATTCCTGACCGCCGGGTGGGTCGCGAGGAAGTTGATGACATTGGGCGCCGTGAGCAGCGTGCACTTGGCAATGTTCAAGTGCGTGATCCTGGCCGTCTTTGGGATGGACTGCAAGGCTCGGTCTGTGATCTTGGTCTGCGCAAGGTCCAGGTGCGTGACGCTGGCCAGGCGTGGCAGAATCTCCTCGAACAGCGCCGAAGGCAGCGTCAGGCATTTGTGGAACGACAGGCGTGTGATGGAGAGCATCTCGGGCCATTCCATGGCCACGAGGGACGCGAAGGCGTCCTTGAACAGGGTCGACGTGCACCCGGCAAAGTCGAGCGCACGCAGTCGGGGCATGCCGAACAAGAGCTTCTGCAGCACCTCGGCGCCGAGGTCGTCGTCGATGTGTTCCATGGCCAGGAACTCTTGGAGGTGAGGCGTCAGCTCCAAGCACTGCACCAACGTCTCGGCCGTCAGGTTCCGGGTGCCCCTGCGCTCGCTGACGGAGTCAAACAGGGCCGCGTTGTTGAAGTGGCTGAAGTCGATGCGCCGCACAATGGTGCCCAATGCGGGGTGCGTCGTGATGTTGGACAGAAACTTGCGGAAGATCCTCGAGTGAGGGATGGTGATGTGCTTGTACAAGGTGTTGAGGGTCGCTGCGTGGATCGTCCTGGAGGTCAGCAGGAGCGACATCAGGTCGACGTTGCGGCGCGCGGTGCCGTACGGCGGGGGATATCGAGAACGAGCAGCTCAATGATGGATCCTGTGCCCAAGTCAGTCAGTCGGCCCTTGCAAGGTCTCTCAAAGTCGGCGGGCAGCGAGGGCAAACTCACCGAGTATCTCGAGTGGGAGCCTCTCCATGGGTGCACGGCCATTGCCGAACTCGTTCTTGCCCTTGGGAGACGGCGGGGAGTGCTCCATGCCATGTGCAAGGCCTGGAGGTCGCCGTAGCTCCTGCTCGCCGTCTTGCCCTTGACGTTGATCTGCTTCCAGCCCTTGAAGCTGGAGACAGGGTACCAGCCGCCATGGAGCCTGCTGCCGGGCAGGGTGATGGGAGGCATAAACTGGACGTCACCCATCTCGAGGGAAGGGAAGGTAACAGGCGAGGACGAGGGCGAGGGCGAGGAGTCGTCGAAGACGGCAGAGGTTATCTTCTGGGCGTAGGAAGAGACCTTGGAGGAGGTGAAGGTCTGGGCTAGGTCCGAGTCGTTTTCGCGAATGGATGAGAAGGATGACCTGCCATTCTTTTCCGGGGTCGCAGGTCGACGCGGCTCCGGGCTGTCCATTTTGTATTCGGCCTCAGCCTGTGTTTGGCTGTGGCCTGTCGGAGCAGCTCCTGGGGGGTGTGGTCCTGGGACGACGATGTTTGCGGTTGGAAAGGTCGCAGAGCTGCCATTGCTGCGGGAAGTCTACTCTGACCTTGAAGGACCGCGGGTCGCTGCGCTTGCTGTTTCAATTCTTTGCACGACACACAGCAGTAGACGCACACACGCACACGCACACGTTTGTCCCTCTTATTGTTTGCCTTGCGCTGAGAAGATGGGGACAGAAGTAATGGTGGTATGTAGGTGCGGATAGGTGCCCAAGTTGCAGTCGGGGAATGGGCAACGCGCAGGAGGAGCAGTGTAAGTTGGGAAGAAGACAAGCAGCAAATGCCGGGGGGGCGGATAGCGTCAACAGAGCAAAGCCAGAAGAGTCTTTTTTTATTAGTCAAAGACCGGGGCTTTTAGGTAAGAGGAAATTGTGGTGATGCGGGGAAAGATGGTGGTTTGGCGTGTCCAGGTGGTCCAGCCTCAACCGATTTCCGATGTTACTAGACCGAGTCGAACACCTTGGGGGAAACAGTTCGAGACGGGGTGGGGTAGGGTGTGCGTGACACAAGACAAGACGTGCTCTTCGCAATGGTTGAGGTGATATACCAGGTAGGTAGGAAGAGTAAAGGTGGTGGTGGTGATGGTGGTGGTGGTGGTTGATGGGACTGACGACTACTAAGGCGTGTATCGATGGTCTGGCAAGAGGCGAGTGTGGGCGGTCGGCATGCAGAGAGAGTGGCTTTTAGGCGGTTCAACTGGCGTTAGCAGTCGGGTGCAATGTATCTGTATGTACGAGCGGCCCGCAGATTATTATAGCAAGGCGAAGAGGCAAAGGGTTGCTCTTGGCCAAAAATTGGGTAATGGAAACAAAGGAATGGAGACTTGCCTCGTCACATGAGCGTCCAGAGCTTCATCCAGATGGAGGCGGGGGTGCTTGTCGGTCCAGGACATGACACGGCCAAACCACCACACCACGCCCCCCTTCCCCCCGGTGACATGCTTCTCTCTCGTGCTCACGGACGGAGACGACGTCCGTTGCCTATTAGGACCCCCCCATCCCCCCTGGGATGGGATCGGGGTCCAGGTCCAGGGATAAACACCACGTTGGAGGGATGATGGATGGGCGAGCCGCGACAGGAGAAAGAAGGTGCTGGCAACACAAGAAGCAAGGCGGCAAGCTGCCATTGGATGGGGGTTTCGTAATGGAAATGCCTTGTGTGCGTGTGTGTGTGTGTGTGTCCGTGTATCGAGTTTTGGGGCCAGCCGCCGAGCAAAGAAGCACGGCATCGTCACGGCTTAGGTTCGCTCGATGATTGAACGGAGAAGACGCGGGATGTGTCAAGGAATGTCAATCTTCGCTGCTGTTCGCCCAACGCTCGCCGGAAAGGCCGTAACGCCTGACCGAGTACGGATATAATAGGTAGTGTATCTATACCTAGCTGGGTAGGTAGGTTGGCCGTGTGAGGTCATGGTCATCTCTCCAATGCTGGTAAAGAAAGAGGCCGTGCGTCAGCAACAGAAAGTCGGCGCAACTCAGGCCAAGTGCAGACCATGATATCAAAACGCCGTGCTATGGGCAACAGGACATGCGGCCGCGCATGGCATAACATAACGCAACGGATGGGTTGCTTGTTGGAAAGGAAGAAAATAAGAAACCGAAAAAAAGAGTGGAGACACAGACTCGCATAGGTACAGCGTAGGTAGGTAGGTAGTCATGGGGTACGTTCCTGATCCGACTCCCTGACTGAAAAAAAGACGTACCAAAAAAAAAACATTACTAGTACATTACAACTGGACTGACTGGTTACCGTGGTAGGAAGAAGAACGAACGAGAAACTGTCTGCCATGCCTTTTAGTGTCGGGAAAACTGGTTATGGGCGATTCAGAAACGTAATGAATACCGGCGTTGGACTAATGGAAATCTGGGAAAACTTTTCGTGGCACGGCGTCTTCCTCTCTCTACACCAGGTACTGAGTCGCGCGTTGCGATATGGAACCTCTGGGTTCGGGCAATGGTTACCTAGGTAGGTAGCCCAGGGAAAGGTGCGAATACATACTTGCCGTACTGTTGCATTCCACGTTCCGATTGCATCATGTCGTGACAAGAACGTCAGAGGGGACAAGAGTCCGTAGGTGCACAAAAACGAACAAGAAAATCCAGCTGCTGCATAGGTGTGCGAGCTCAAGCCTCCAGATGGTTGACGATCTCCAGCGCTTAGTCTCGCACACCCACACGCCGACATGCCTGGGTAGCTGGTCCCCGTCTCAAACACCGAGACAGCTAGTGCCGGACGGGAGACCGTATCGCTTGCTTAAGCCTTTCCCAGACCCGACATCACCGGTGCGTCTCTTCCAACGCGTCCGTCCCGGTCGTCGGATGGACCGCCTGACCCGGACTGGGTTCCTTTCCCGTTCCCTTCTGGCCACGATGGCGAGATGCGACCAGGCACCATGACACCGCGAACCCCAACGCTGGAATATCGGGCGAGCGATGCTGGGAGAGGACAAGTCGACGCGATGGCATGCTTGGCATCCAACCCGCCTCGTCCGGGAACCACGGGGTCCAGCCGCCCCATCCAGTGGTCGTCTGACCTCTCCGCCGCGCGAGGCGACAATAGCGGGCTGTGCGTAGATGAGACGTCCAGGCAAGATGATTTTCGGGCCTGGAGCGGCAACGCGGCCTTCCGAGCTGGGGACCGGGTCGCCTGGAAGGTGTTCGCTATGATGGTCCTTAATCCTCTCCCTCCCTCCCTCCCTCCCTCCCTCTCTCTCTCTCTCTCTCAAATACATCTTGGCACGGCGCAGTTTCGACCCCCGGCTCCACGCCGCGTAAGTATGCAAACGTGCAACCGAGAAGCCCGGACGGATGACCGTCTGCAAAGGCTTCCGACAACGACGATGAGACGCCTCTCTGCCGTGCTCAACCTGCGCTCTCGGGCCTCGAACATAAAGTTGTGAGTGGACGAGGGGAGGGAGGGTCTTAGTGCCCGACACCCCTGCCGGATCTCCGGTTGGGTGGGTTCGAGCTCGACGACGAACCTGCACTCGGATGGGCCGCGTGTTATTGCCCCAGGTTATCCACCCTGGAAAAATCAAAGGGAGGATGGGAGGGGAAGGGGGAACCCCAATTTATTGTACAAAGTAAGTAAAACTAAAAAGCTAGTCAAAACTGGAGTAAAGAAGAAAAACAGAAAAAGCGATGTGCCGAGGCCAGCCGCCTCGTGCCACCCTGTCGGTATCGGGCCCAACCTATGCACCTAGGGAGGTATCCGTCCGCCTGCCAGTACTCTCAACCCAAGCATGGCAAGCAGGTTGCAAAACTGCAAGAAGAGCTTGTCATCCAAATGGGATTTTGTGATTCCTCTCCTTCCCCTTCTCTCTCTCTCTCTCTCTCTTTCTATCACACACACACACACACACACCATCTTTTCCTGCTGTCCTGGACAGAGCAAGTATTTACCAAGACCAAACAGGACGCCAGTTTTCGAGACCTCGCCCAAACGCCGACATAACCGTCCTGCCGTAGTAATCATTAGCTGAGAAATGTCTACATCCATGCCCTCTCCCCCCTTAATGACACGAAGCCCCAACCACGTGCCCCTTGCAACGCAGCCTCAACCCGGCCGTCGAGCTTCTCATGACCAGTGCGCATCGCGCAGTGTTAGTCATAGTATTAAGATCCCTCCCCGCCCCCCCCTTCGAATTGCGAGGTCACGCGCGCCGGAAGAAACCCAACGGAAGCGACCAGCATCTCTCGAAACCACTTTCCTGCGCGTCCTCACCCTTCCCTCCCCGCTCTTCCTGCACCCTCTCCCTCGTATGGTGGCGCCTGGCCCTGCCTTGGACACTAGGTACCTAGGTAGGTGGTTTCCGTCAAGCTCGTTGTCTCGCCCATCCTTTGCCCAACGCGGTGCACGGCGAGCCCCTTACGGTGTGGAATGGTGGTACATTGGGGCCCTAGCTTGTCTCCAACACCCGAGTTTGTCCCATGCCATCAAAGTGACAACACACAAGTTCCCCTCACCCCTTTGACAGGTACCGACCACTCACAGCCCGCCAGACCTACCCCGGATTTTCCCCTCAAAAAAGTGAAGAATTTTTTAAGAATTTTTTAAGAAAAAAACCCCCCCTCAAGATCTAGCCACCCCCCGGCCCCGGTCAGCCTCTATCTCAACATCCATGCCCAATTCGGACAGACAAAGTAAAAGCAACTCAACGCACACAGGATTCCCAGCTTCGGATCACGGCCGCTACTGGCCGCCGTCTTAATCCTTTGCCCTTCCCCTGCCACACACCCCGAGCTTCTTCAGACGCCCAACCCATTTCCAGGTTGCGCACGCAAAGAGGCGCCTCAACCGCACACCCTCTATTTATTTTTATTTTTATTGTTATTGTTTTTTTATTTTTATTTTTTAACCCCCCCCCTTCTCCCTCTCGCCCTCGAGCGACTTCGTACCTACACCGGAGCAAAAGAGGCAAGGGGCGATTCTCAAAAGAAGAAGAAGAAGAAGAAATTGGGATTGACCAGAGGGCCCCCCCATCATCAACAAACCTTCTAACCCCGGAAACCCGACCCCTCGGTGTAGCTCGGCTTGCTCTCGGAGTCGCCCGCTCCCCCGGTCTTACATCGGCACCCTCAAACGCGCAACCGGCCCTGATCACATCCCTCAAATATAGCTTTCTTGTCTTGCCTTCATCTCTTCTCGCCGGACCCAGAGCCTGGATGTGAGGAGTTTCCCCCTCCATGGCCGGCATCGTGTTTGGAGCCCACACACGTGCCCTCCCCCCCTTTCCTTCTTGACCACATTCCCCATCCCCTTCACCGCCATGGTGAGAAGAGGTTCGACCAATTCATGCAAACAGAGTGTCCCCCTTCTTCTCTCCGGTGCCCAGGAGCCTCAGCTCCGGTGTCCCGGCACAGCTTCCCCGGATTTACAAAGTTGAAACCCATAGGGCCCAAGCACTAGGGGACCACGGCACAAAAGGCCAAACGAGAGCCATCGGACGAGGGAGATGGGGGAAGGGGGAAAAAAGGTAAACACGGTAGTCGTGACATGCAATTCTCATTCAATGGAAACGTTCGTGCTGCTCGAGCTCTAGCTCGAGACTGGATGCAAGTCCGCCCATCCCGCTACGGGGAGGCGCAAAAGAGAACAAGAAACACTGAAGTAAAACAAAAAAGAGGTGGTCAGGCAACACTCATCCCTCGACCACTGGGGGGAAACACCTTTTCCTCATATCGGCCCAGATCGTCGCCCGCCCCTTCTAGCAAACTGCTCCAGCAACACCGTACGCCCTCTGCCGTCCTGGCAGTATGTACTGTTACTCCATTTCCCAACGGGACAGCCTAGCGTTATATACTGTTGCCCCTCTCCCTTCTTGATTAACCCCTCCATCCCGATGCTGCAAAGGTATCCAGGAGTCGACAAACCCGCATTGCGTCGACTTCCATGCCAGGTGGCCAAATGAAACCAACGCCGTATAGAATCGTGGGATATAACCGCTTTCAAAACAACATTCGTGCCCGCCGCTGCTATCCCTCAGCTCCACCTGCGTGTCGGTTTGGCCCGGCCCAATCAGTACTGGGGGCCGCGTTGCTTGCGCATGTTGAGGGAGTCCGGTAGCACGTTGTACTTGTGGCTGAGCTTTTTGCCCTGCTTCGAGAAACGTTGCAAGCACTCTTCGCAGTACCATTTCGCTGAATCGATGGTTAGCCTCTCTATTCTTCCAGAGATGCGACGGGCATCATCAGACTTACAGCTCCCCTTGGGGGCAACCTTGAGGCCCACGCAGTTGAGGTGGAACCATTCCCGCTCGCAGTTGTTTGCGTCGCAAGCCACCATTTCGCCGTAGCTCACGCTGGTGCAGTAGCAATACGTGGGTTCGTCTTCCGTGTAGTCGTAGCTGCGTTTGCCGGTTTGGGTTTCCGCGTCTTCAATGTCCTCGCTGTCCTCGGTCTGGTCCGCCGTCTTGATGGCCTTGCTGTTTGTCATTATGTTGGTCTTCTTCCGCTTGCTCGTGCTGTTGGTGTCCGTATTACGGGCCGACTTGGGCCTTGCTGCCTCTTGAAACGTGGCCATCGCTGGTGTTGATGGTTTGCTGGCTCGTCCACTCTTCGTCACCGTGGCCGCGTTTGCCGTCTGAAGCACCGGCGTCTCAGCGGGCGTCTCCGGTTCTTCGGGTTTCGGTGTCTCCTTCTTTTGCTTCGCTGCAGGTATGCTTGGCTTGATTGCCGTCTCGGTCGACTCAGGCTCCTTTTTCGTAGGTTCCGGCGCAGGCGGTATGGAAGGCTCCTTGGCAGCCGGCTTGGCCTCGACAACAGGCTTTGGCAACGGCGCCGGGGGTGCGGCCTCCGGTGTCGGCGGCGGTACAAGACCGTTCGGCTTGGCCGAGGCGGACGATGGCGGCCGAGACTGTTTTCCGCCCTCCGCCGCCGCTTGCGTCGTGCTCTGCTTGGCTCGCGAAGCAGTGGGAGGCTTGGGAGCGGGAGGTACGGGGGTGACTGTTGGCGCGGGAGAGCCGCGTGGCAACGCGGGGTCGGGAAATGTGCTCATCACGGGAGAGGAAGCGACCGATGGAGACATGCCGGCGACTCCATTTTTGCTGTTAATGCGAAAGTCAGCCACCGGCAACAAACGAGTCCAGGTAAACACTTGCGAGAACGACATACCTTTTCTTGGCAACTCCCGTGCCCGTCGGCAGGGCCTTTCGCTTCTTCGGGCCGCCTTGGCCGCCTTCTGGCGCGGGGGTTTCCCTAGGGCTTGTGGTCTTCGCCTTTGACGCAGTGGCCCCGAAGACGGTGCTCATGGCCCCCCCGGTCACGTTGTTTCCGCTGGGCGTCTTCTCGACCTTGCGTCTCTTGGGTTGCGGGGCCGCCCCGTTCGGGGCGCCGTTCGTTGAGATACCCAAGCCTACGCTCGCAGTGGCGTCGGCTGCTTTGCGCGCTTTACCGCCTCCGTGACCCTTCCTGCCTGTTTCTGGCTTGTTGCGGCCTTCGACGTCGTCAAAGTCGGATTCCTGAGGCGCCGTCTTCTGGCTCTTCTTGGCCTGGACGGCTTGCTTCCTCGACTCGCTCCTGGCGGCGGCCTCCTCGGCCAGCTGCTGGGCTGCGGCGGAGATGGCTGCGGCACCCTCGCGACGCGAACGCTCCGTATGTGCCGCCTTGGTTGCGGCCCTGTTCTCGGGATATGCCCAATGTGAAGTGCTCCCCCACTTCGCCTCGTCGCTGAATTCGTTCTCGACGTGCGGCCAAACATCGTCAATTCGGGAGAGCTGCTTCTGGAGAGCGTCATTCGCAGTCGAGATGACGTGGTTCTTCTCCTCCAATGAGCCGAGCATCTCCTGGATCTTGTAAGCTGTTTGTCGAAACAGCTGTCTCCTGGGGAAGTTGCTGGGGTCGTAGATGGACGTTGTGTACGAGCCGTCGGTCGAGGATGCCGGAGGGGGGACTTGATGGCCGAGAGGGCCTCCGCTGGAGCTGTTCTGCGCACTCATAGGAGCGGACGCAGGCGCGACACTACTGGAAGCATCGTTCGCCAGTCGGGGCTGTGGAGGGGGCGCGTTCATGGCAGCGTCGATGAGCTTGAAGAGCGCATCTTCGGGAGCAAAGATTTTGGCATCGACCTCTTTCAGTAGGGTAAAGTGTCGGACGAGCTCTTTCGGGAGAGCTGCAATGGCATCGGAGAAGTAGGTTATGGCAGGGTAGATGTCGATGGGCTGGTCGGAAGAAGTGCCGCCAGCAAGAGAGTCCCGCCCGTTGGCAGATCCACGAAGGCCTGACGAGACGCGCGGCGGGTTGGTACGTGTCTGTCGAACAGGCTGGGACCTCCGACTTGACGGAGTGTCCCCTGATGCTGCTTTTGCCGACTTCATCGCGACTTCAGCCGGTGCGTCGCGCTGGGAGGGGGGGTTGTCTAAGTCGTGGGGAGAGGAAGCGAAGACCTGGCGCAGCGGCGAAGTGGGCAGGTGGGTGGACGTCGTGAACGGACGAGTAAAAAGTAAAGAGGGCCCCGTCTTGGCAAAAGACGAGGTTTGTACAATTGAAAAGAGGATACTGAAGAGTCCTAGGGCATTCTCATCGTTGTAGCAAGGTGGCCTGGGAAGAGCAAAATGGCGGGCGTGGGAGAGGGGAGTGCGCGAGGAAAATCAAGAGAGAACGCCTCGGGATCTTCCATCATCCATCCGACGCACTTTTGGGGGACCTCAGTGTACACTACCTATCTACCGCGGGCTGAGGAAGGCCGGCAGGGTGAGTGACCCCATCCGTTCACTTAGCGAGTGGTTTGGGCCTGAGGCTCCAGGGAGCTCACCCGAACCTGTGAGGCCCCAACGCCCTGTGCCTGTCTCTCCAGCCACATTCGGCAGCGAAAATCGGGCATGCCACCAGCTTTATCCATTCAAGCCCCCCGTCCGATTCTCGAATACCGATGCGCGCAACGGGGACAGCCACACCCACTGTCGTCATTTGTCGGCCTCTTATCGATGTGGCGCCACAGCCCGATAAGCTTCAGAAGCACATTCATTCCAGAGCCTTATTCAAGCCAATATCTATTATTGTAATCAATCGAATTGGCATTGTTACAACTCCGGGTTCAAATTCTCCTTCTTCTCTCCCTTTCTCCTTTTTTTTTCTTTTCTTTTCTCTCTTCACACTTTCTTTCTGTCCGTTTTCCCCTTCCCTTTCCACCGTTCTTCTTGCAACCGGGCCAACCACTACTTTCTATAAAACAACAATTGAATTTGATGGATATCAATGTGGGTACAAACGCACTCTCTGGTATCAATTCCGGCCACCTCCACCCAATAATGCAACCATGGACAAGTCCTAGGCCAATCTTTTGCGCAAACACCATCAGGAAAATGACAAAAACGCTTCGAGGCAAAAACAAAGCAGACTGTATGCTGATCCGAGCAGCTTTAAGCAAGCTTCCGCGCCTTCGTGGTTGCTTGTCTCGGACGCTCGTCGGCTTCGACCTGCTTTTTCTGCCTCCATTGCCACTCCAGAAGCACCGGCAGGAAGTGCTGCAGATCAAAGTCTGGCCAGAGACACTTCAAGAAGAAAATGTGCGTATCCTGGTGGCACTGCCACAGCATGAAGTCGCTGAGTCTCTCAACACCACTAGTCCTGACAAAGATGTCCAACGGTGGGTTTCCGGCAGTGTACATGTGGTTGTTCAGCGTCTCGGCCGTGATGGTCTCCGGGTTCTTCAGATGGAGGCCACCTGCGGGGCCGGAACGATGTCTCGGCGGCGAGGGCGAGTCGGGTGGAAGAGTAGTCGACGAAGACGCGCCATCGTCACCATCCGAGCGGGAGGAGGGTGCGGGCGACGTGTCGCGAATGGTGGGGAGGGGTTCTCGACGTTCTAGATGCTTCGACATGATCTTCTGCGAGATGCGAGCGGCCGGGAAGGGCGTGAACTTGGGGCCGGGAGGCATCATATACTCCTGGACTGTAGATCGTATGGCCGTCGTCATTTCTTCTCTCGCCGTGTACGGGAAGCAGATGTTCAGCACGTTGCTACTTCAGTCAGCTTGGTTCGCCCAAAGGACCGCATGCGCCTAGCCTACCGCTTGTTGTACTTGGTCATGTCGACTGCACGGTCAACGACCTCGAGCACGTCCTTGCGGATCAAGTCTCTCTGGCCGAGCACACGCACCGCCGCGCCGTACCGATCCAGGATATCTCCGTGCTTCGTCAACTGCTCGAGCTTCACCTTGGCCAGCTGCATAAGCCCATCGACCTCGTATTGCGGGCGGTTGAAGTTTTCTATACTGAAGGCGTAAACGGTAACGACTTTGACGCCACATTTGTAACAAATCTCGAGAACCTAGACCTTCCCGGTTAGCGAACGTGTCGGTCGAGAGTAGCGGCGGGACGGCGCACCCTAGCGAGAGCTTCGAACCCGTGGTGGTGGCCTTCGATCGTCTCCATTTTCTTGCCGCGAGCATACCGCCTGTTGCCGTCCATCTCGAATGCGACGTGTTGAGGGACCGGACCTTGCTTCAATGCGCCAATGAGGAGCTCGCGAAGTTGGTCAATGGCCCATTCGGCCGGCGGTGAGCTGAAGAGCCACCGCGTAATGTGGTTGATGAATATCTCCGACATGGTGTCCTCGGTGCGAGTACGGCGCACACGTTTTATGCAAAGAAGGCCTTAAAGGGTGCAGCACTGCGCGTCGAGAAAAGACGTATTGGAAGGTAAAGTAAATGATGTGAATGAGGGACGAAAAAGGCGGAACACCTCCCAGGAGGATTACAAAAGAGAACAATAAACAGGCAGTGTTAGTATGTGATGGGCGTCAGCAACTGTGTTGGCAAGTTGGAAGAGTACCCGCCTCGGACTCAGCATAGATAGGTAGGTAGGTAGGTTCGGGCCAGCAGAAGCTACCAGAGTTTCGGCAGTAGCGGCGACGCGGCGGCGTGTGCCCAGAGCTCTGCGCCTCACAGAAATACGTCGTGACAGGGTTACCTGCTGAAGGGAAGCAAGGGCGGAAAGGATGCTGCCACGCAATTCGTTGGGCGAATGGGAATCTGGGGGGTCAAGAGGGTGGGGAAGCCACCGTCAGCCCACCAGCCTCCATTGAGTGACTTGTGGCAGAAGCAAGACCTTGAGGCTGGTACCATTTAATATTCCCCTTCGTCCACCTGGCAGGGAGGGGAGCACTAATACATCTCACCACATCACTTTGGAGGGGTGCATAAGTGCCACACACTACGTACAGTACCAGTGCCTACCTAGGTACTTACCTACCTAGGTATTTTGTCTCTGGTTCGAGCTTCGAGTGGATTCGATCCGACGGCGGCCGAAGAAACCACCTGGCATCAACGGTCCCCCGACCACGCCTCGCCTTCTCTGAACACGTCGCTAACCTGCGCGAACCCGATAGCTCACGGTTTATCCGAGAATTCAAGTACACCACCTGCAGAAATATCCCTCAGCAAGGGGCATCCCAATCAAGCCAAACGAGGTTGCCTCGACCCAAGGGATCCGTCATCCTCCCTGCCCTGCCCCTCCACCGATCCAGCGCTGTCGCGATACAGAACCGACGGGTACGCCGGACCACAATGAGATAGCCCTCCAATCACCAACATGTCTTTTACGAATGCGCCAGTGACGCGCACTCTCGTTCTTGGCTTGGTGACGAGCTCCATTGCCGCCAGCCTGCTAGACGTCAAGCACTACTTCTACATCGTCGTCGATACCCACCTATGGAGGTATCACCAAGTGTGGCGCCTCCTGGCGTACCAGCTATGTTGCACCAACTCGAGCGAGGTGCTCTTCGCCTCCATGACCCTTTACCAGTTACGGGTCATTGAGCAGATATGGGGCTCGAGAAAATATGCCGTGAGTCGTCACCGAACCAAGGCAATCGCACTGCGCCGAGCGGCACTGACTGACATATCCGTAGTCATTCGTGGCTGTATCAGCGCTCTTCACCGCCATCATACCTCCCGTCTTCTTATCCTTCGTCCTACGTCCACTGACGGCGGGTCTGTTCAACTACATGCCGGCCGGGCCAACCCCGATCATCTTTGCGATACTGGCGCAGTACCACGCTGTGGTTCCTCACATCTACAGATACCGCGTCGCAGCTTCGTCGGCGCCACCTACGGACGACCAGTTTGTCGGATTGACCTTTTCGGACAAGTCGTACCGCTATGCCCTCGCATTGCAGCTGGCCCTCTTCCAATGGCCGGGCTCACTGCTTGGGGCTATCATTGGCTGGGTTGTAGGATACTCGTGGAGGAACGACTTGCTGCCAGGAGCCGTGACCAAATGGCGCCTCCCGGGATGGATGGTTGGGGCCCGGGCGCAGAGAAGTCGGAGCGAATTTGAGGGCCTTCGACGGCGGTTGGAAGGCGAAGGCTCGTCTGCCGCCGCATCCGGTGTTCAGGGACAAGTTGATGGGGAGTCTGGACGGAGAAGACCGGCCGGCCAGGACAGACGCGAGGATTGAATAGCATGGATTCGCAGTCCAAAGACACAGGGTGTCATTCGTGGTCTAGGCATTGACGAGAAAACATTTTGAGATGCATTCTGACTGACGAAGCAGATTCCTCTCAGGCCTGGCTGGATTATGCCAAGTCTCGCTGGACCTAGAGATTTGAACGGTGATCACTTGGGAATCGGCCATCCATGCGTGCATGATGCAATGCCGGTGGAATGAATGCGTGTGGATAATTGTCCAGCACGCCGTTGGACTATTGACGAGGCCTCTTGGCGTGCTCGCAATCAAAGTATACAGAGGGTCGTGCCACATGAGAACGCGATGAACCCGTTTGTACGGTGCACGTCTACGAAATAGTACTTAGAGTAGGTACATTACCCGCGGCGCTGGAGATGCCGATGATCATTCTTGTCATTCTTGGGATGGAAACTGAAAAGGAATGAGTGTTGTGGGCCAGAAAAGGTTTGGGCTGTGTTTCCAAAACGGTTTAGCTCGGCGCAATCCTGGCGCTGGATCCTAGCAATCAGGAACCCGAAATTACGGTGTGTTCTTCTTCTCAGATTACAGAGGCAGGTTGTTATTATGCAGATACGGATGGTTAATTAATACTAGGTACAACAACAGTCACCTGGGGCGTTTGAGTTTGTCAAGCGGCGTGGACATGGCAGAGCCTTCGTCATTCCAAATGCTGGTCATGGTTGTAAAGGCAGAGAAATACGCATGTAGTGACGCACGCGCTTGATGTTCGTGGGTGAGTGGATTGGATGAGTCGCATGCCACACTTGAAAACCATATGTAGAGGCGTCGACTACCTACCTACCTAGGTAGGTAGGTACCTATCCGTTAGGTAGTACGATGTATCGATGTATCTACCTAAGTAGGCTTGAGGAGTACGTACCTTCTGTCAAATGGGGTCATGTTCCGCCAATAACACAGCTGCAACGACAGGCATGACAAGGGACTGACCCGAAAAAGCTTAGCGCAAGGGCCCCGAAATGGTAGCTGCGAGGCATCGCCAATTGTGAACAGCCTGCAAGGGGAGGGAGGGAAGGAAGGACCGGCTGTGCCACAGTCGTGTCAAATCAAGCGTGTCGTGTCGTGTCTCCCAACTCAGTTCTCAGAACGGCAAACTTACACCCGCCAGTGCACACATTCGCGGGGAGGAAAAAAGATATGTGCTTTTTTACCTAGGTAGTCGGAAAATCAATCTTCTCATTTTTTTTTCTCTCCTGTCCCACCCTACCCCCCTTCTCCGGCTGCCCATCGCCAAACGGTTGGTGCTGTTCCCGTAACGGCGAACCCCCCCCTCACCCCTGGCTCACACATAAAGTGGCTCCTGCACAAATCCCACGCTACTAGCCACCAGTCAGCCACCTTTTGTCCCTTCCTCTGGCTTGTGCGACAATTCCAACACTCATCCCCATCGAAACGTGTGTGCGAATAGTCTCCGTAACCCGCCGATGAGCATGCCCCTTAAGGCTGCGACAACACCCTAAACCACCTACGATTCTGCGGATTTTGTGTAATATAATGATTTGACGACTACCGTCGCTTACTATCGGATCGATCCAATACCATGAACGGGTACTCCCCCGGGAGGCCCTCGCCGCCCCGGGCTGCTGGCCCCGGAGGCGGAGGCGTGGATGGCCTCAGGAGGGATATTATGAACGACTTGGAAAGGGTACCATTACGTGTTGATCCAGTCAGTTGTCTCCGTCAGTCTCAGTTGGCACCGCGTAACCAAATCTGACAACCTGTAGACAAGCACGAGACTGCCCCCAAGCTCCGCGCTGGTCGATCTCAAGGACCCGATCCAAGTTCACTTGTTGACGGAAACGGCCTTGACCGACAGTAAACAATACCGAATATTATCCCAGGAAGAAGTCGATTTTGCCAAGAAGCAAATACAATCGTTGACCTTGCGGGTCGAGCAAACGCGCGCGAACCTCGCTATCCAAACAAAGTATCGTGATGCAGCCGTTTCCATGGCCAAGCTCTACACACAGCCCGAGGCTGGAAGAAGGAAGAGCTTACTGGGAAACAATCGCAACAGTATGGGAGAGTCGTTGCGAGAGGCCGAGGCAGAGCGGCAGGCGAGCGAAAAACGAGTTGACGAGCTATCCAACGAACTGCGCAATCTCGAGCAACGCCTGATGGAATCACATAGGAGTCTACTCGAGCACACGGCCGGTATCCTCCAGCTGACGCACAGGGCTTCCAAAAAGCCAGCTAGCCAGCTGCCCGCGCAAATGATGAACGGGATCCCCGGAAGCCCAGAGAGCCTGTACACGTATTCAAACGGCCGCAACAGCTTGGAACCGGTGGGAGACGACGCCTTCGACGAGGACGGCCCTTATCAGAATCTCAGTAACGAAAGTCTGTCTCGTGGACAGGCCAAAGTCAGCCCACTTAATATCCCCTCCAAGGCACCCAACCGAGAGCAAGATGCCCAACTGCGACAGGAGGCGGAGAAGCTAAGGGAGGAGAACGCCAAACTACGCGCGCAAGCCGACGCGTTGATGGGCCTGCAGGAGGAGAACGCCCGGCTCCGGTCACAGACGGATGCCTTGAGCGCCGATATTGACGGTCTCAAGAGAGATGAGGCACAGCGCTTACAGTCTGTTTCCGATACTGAACGGAAACTCACGACATTCAACAACTCTTTGCGAGAGGTAATTATAAACTTTAATCCCACCAAGAACGGAAGCTTCCGACCGCCCCATCGGCAGCGACCGACGCATCAGTCGAACCCGGCACAACCTTGGCAAGTCAGCTGGAATACCTCGAGGCTGGCCTATCGGCCGTTCGGGAGGAGCAAAAACTTCAAGGACAGTCCTCTGGCGCTCTCCAGGAGGCGGAGACCGCCGCGGGCGAGGCGTCGATCGCCCTCTCGCAGGCGGAGAGCCGCCTAGACAACTTGAACCAACAACTGCGTGATATCCTCGTCGCAATCGACCCGAGTCATCCCGAGGTACCGAACTCTAGCCTTGATGCACAATTCGACTGGCTACAGCGTGCTCTTTCCGTCGTGGACGAGGAAATGAAGAAGGCGGCCGACCAGTCGGCTGTTCAGAAGCAAGATGAGGAGCAGATCGAGGCGGTACTAAAGGGCTTGTGGGAAACCATCCAGTCGGGATTCGCGAGTATCCAAAAGGCAAAGGCAGACCGTCGCCGCACACGGATGGAGCAGGGCGTGTCCGAGAACGAGGACAGCATGTCCGACGACGATGCCG
The DNA here is from genome assembly GCA_019425465.1 of Colletotrichum falcatum. Taxonomy (NCBI): domain Eukaryota; kingdom Fungi; phylum Ascomycota; class Sordariomycetes; order Glomerellales; family Glomerellaceae; genus Colletotrichum; species Colletotrichum falcatum. The sequence continues at coordinate 424,984 of SWKJ01000021.1, read as the reverse complement.
TTGACACCGCAGAGGCGTACTCGTTGTCGGCCTTCTCGGCCAAGGTGCAGTGGCTCTACAGACAGGCGACTAGTCTGAAGGAGCAGAAGTCGGTCCTGAAGCGCCAGATCAAGCAGCAGCGCGAGTTGAACAGCAAGTCGGACTCGCAGAGGGACGAAGAGCTAAGGGCGAAGCAAGACCAGCTCGAGCAATTGCGGTCAAATCAAATGCGGGCCGAGGAAGAAAAGGTTCTCGAGTTGACGCTCAAGCAAGACCAGATAGATCAGCTTAGGTCGCTGCTCGAACGGTCCGAGGAAGAAGTGGCCGAGGCACAAGAGAAGCTGGCCAAGGCCCAAAAGGAGGCTGAGGCCGCGACGACTACGCGCATGGCCAACGAGTCCAACACAGCCAAAACGCAGGACGAGATCAAGAAGCGCGACGCCAAGATCGCCTCCCTCGAAGCGAGCACCAAGGAGGCCCAGACTACGCTGGCGAGCCTCAACACAAACGTCCAAGAGTTGAACGACAAGCTGAGCCGGGCCAACGAGGAAATCGCGCTCCTGACAACCAAGCTCGCGGGAGCGGAGAAGGCGGCAGTTGAGAAGCAGCAAGAGGTCGCGGCCAAGGACAAGGAGATCAAGGAGAAGGAGGAGGAGCTGGACCGGTTCAACATGATGATTGTCGAGCTCAAGACGGAGCTCACCATTGCGCAAGCCGAGCTAGACGGCGCGTACGGCTCCCGTAAGGAGAGGGCCGACCAGGCCGCTGCTATCAAGAGCTCCATGGAGGCTACGCAGCTCAAGGCAGAGGTCGAGCGGCTCAAGGAGGAGCTCAGCTCGACGCTCAAGGAGCTGGAGAGTATCACGGCCGAGACGATCAACGCCGAGCGGGAGAAGTTCGAGGTTGAGAGCAAGCTCGACGACGCGCTCGCCGTCAGGTCGAACCTCGAGGGCGAGATCAGCTCGCTCAAGAGCCAGCTCGAGGCCGAGGTCGACAACTCCCGGGCCAAGTTGGCCAAGCTGCAGGAGGAGCTCGACAGCGAGCGCCTCAAGGTGACGCCCGGCACCGGCGCCCGCGGGGCCGGGGCGTCGATGCTCAGCGAGCAGTTCCGCACAACGATGAGGGAGGAGAGGAAGAAGTTTCAGGAGGATATCAGGGTAAGTCTGCGTGTGCTCGTCCTTTTCGGCTGCCATGCTAATCATCCGCGTGCAGGAGGAGCAAGCCAAGAGGAGAAAGCTCGAGGAGGAGCTGCAGAAGATCAAGAAGTCCCAGGGGCCCGGACGGAGTCCCTTGAGCCCCCGGTGAGACCGAACACCGGCGACGAAGCCCCCATCCGAACCGTGATTCCCACCCACCTTTTGATTGTGGAGCCTCCTTTAATGCGAGCCGTCTTTGAATCAACACAATCGCTACGACGTGTACTAGTACGGACTTGTTATTCTTGTCCTTTTTTTTTCGGGGGGGTTTTTTTTTTTTTTGCATAGCGGGATCGCTGGAAAACGGGAGGTTGAACCTATTGTATCCAAGTCCCTCCTGGTTTTGGATACTACTACTATTACCACAACCAGTCGTTTTGTCTATCGCCGAGCCCGTCTTTACACCACCTTATTCGAACCAGGAGCCGTTACTGTCGGCCTTTTGTATTCATTTAGTCACCTATTTTTTTATTTTATTTTTGGATACCACCAGGGAGGACGCCCGAAGACATGGGGCTGAAGGAATTGAATCACGAAGTTGAAGTTGCGTCTGCCTGTGTTTCCCAGCTGGCCCTGCCCTTTGTCTCGATGATGGCGCGGTCCTTGGGGACGGTGTGCCCCAGAACGTCCACTTTTGTTTACTCGTGCTTCTGTCTGGGAGTCCTTATTCGAGCGCACACCAGGCCATGACGGGGCAATGATGGACGGGGACGAACGTTGCAATCCGTCGATGCGCCTCTTCTCGCTCCTGCGGGGGGGAAGGCATCGGTTGCGTCGGCATTGCTCATCCCTCTTTTCCCTTTCTTCTCTATAGTCGCCTGCCATTTTCTCACTTACCGCTACCATCCAGGGACGGGCCGATAACTCCCTTTCGCCTGACCGTCGTTTCTCTTTCTTGTCGTCCCGTTCGATTCTCCCGGAGCACATTCACCCCTCCCATCCCTGCGACCCCCATTCGCCCAAGTGACCGGGACCCATGACGGAGCCGTAACCTCCTACCCCAGCGGCGGGCCGCTGGAAGGAAGGAGGGGACCTGGCCGAACCCCAGGGGCCGTCAAAGATGGTGGGGTGAGCCCGGCCACCGGGGTAAATGGTTCGAGACGGGGAGGGAGAGATCTAAGCCGGACCACGAACATCAAGACACGGGGGCCCACGCAAGTAGATGGACGGGAAGCGGGCAGCGTTGCTCAGAGGGTGTAGATGGCGGAAAGGAACGCAAATGCTTCGCCTTTCGTCGCCACGGCTGCCCCGTTGCGACCGAGAACCGAGGCCATCAAAGAGAATGGCCTCCTCTTGGAGCGCTTTAATAGTATCAATAACATACCGTCGAGCTCTTCCCTTCTATGTCTCTTGGCTCTGCTCGCCTCGACTAATTCATGACCTTCTCTCACTGGACGTCCACACACCGTTCGCGACCTAGGCCGGAGCGTTACTGCCAGCCGGGCCGACCCTCCGAATCTTCTTCTTCTTCTTCTTCTTCTTCTTTTTCTTCTACAGCGTCTTCCCTTGGTGGCCGATGCCTCGCCCGTTGTCCGGCGATGGCAACTCCGTCTGCGTTTCAACCCCCCCGGATCCCGGGTTCGTTTCCCGCACTCGCCCCTTCCCTCCCTTCTCTTTACACGCCGCAACACGACGGCGGCGACAGACGACGACAGTGACGTCTCCAGCGCCGGGCAAAGGGGGTGGGGGGCCAAGAACACTCCCATGCGCGGTGGACGGTTCGCCGCCGGTCGAGCATCCCCCGGACCGAGGCTTGGGGAAAGCCTCTTCCCTCCCTCGCCCCGGCCCCATGGGACGAACCCTCCTGTCCCCCTTTTGATCCTCATGCCATATGCTCGCCGGGCAAGCGAACCCTGGCAAAATGTCAAAAAACCGGGCAGGCCCGTTTCGAGGACGCGTCGGGCAAACCCAGCCGGCTTGTTGCGTCCGTCCGCGCCTGACAGGCAGGCGGGATCCTCCGTGGTCTGTCCGTGAAATGAGGCCATGTCAACCGAAGAACGACATCTTTTTTTGTTTTAATTCTTTAAAAATAAAAGATAAAAAAACCTTCCAGCACGGGCGTGCACCTCTTTTGGCCCGGATGGGAAAAGGTGGCATCTAGACGCCTTCCAAGATGGCAGGCATGTCTACCCAAGAGGTCTAAGCCCCGCCAAGTGACATCCAACGCAGGGGGGGGGGGGGGGGGGGGGGGAGGAGGGCGTCGTGATTACTTTTCGCAGATGACCGCCAGACTATCCGCCCTATTTCCATGGCGCAATTCCAACTCGTTTCGCCTTATTATTGAAATTGCATCGTTGGAAAAAGGTTCGGCCGTCCCAAACCCCGTCTCCCCCCCCCACAACCCCTTCGCGGCGGGAAAGAAAAAGAAGAAAGAAGCGAAGCGTAAAACGCGGCGTCGGATATGCCCACCAGAAAAAAACTTTGGCCGGGGACGCGCGAGATCGACGACGCCTAACTAGCTGATCTTACGATGGATGCCCTCATCTTCCCAATCTCTCTCTCTCTCTCTTCAGATAAGATAGATTCAGCTGGGGGCTGGGGGGTAAACCCGGGCCAGCGTTAGTGGCACTTGAGTTTGAGCCTCGCCAAATGACGAAGCAACCTCACGCCCCCTCTCTCCTCACACTCATCCCGGCCCTAGAGATGCAAGCAAGCATTACTAAACGGAAAAGGGGGGCAGACGGTGGTGGGAACGGACTCTACTGACATGGCTTGGAGGATCTGCGCGATCCTCGAGTCCTAGATCAAATCTTGGTCATACCTGCGAACAAAAGACAAAAAGGGGGGGGGGGGGGGGGGGGGGCAAAAAAAAAGGAATAAGAAGAAAAAGTTGAAAGAAGGTCCAGTCGATAATCAAGTGACTAATACTAGGTCAGCAGGACAGACACAGAGAGGCCGGGCAGGGTCGCCCGACCCTTGCCTACCTTTGTCTTTTCGACCGCAAAGGCCGAACCAGGCACTGAGTGACGGTCTCTGTCGAAATGAGCCTTTTCTACCAGCCTTGTCCCCCGCACCGCTTTGGCGTCAATCTCTCGATGGGGAGGCAATGGTGTTGCCGATCTTCATTGTCCACTTGAGGGGGGGGGAGCCACTCGCCCAAACCGGACGCCAGGCAATCTTTGATTGGAGCCACGGCTCGAGTAGCGCAAACCAGGGGGGGGGGGGGGGGGGGAGGGGGGCCAGAAGCATCAGAGATATTGAACCAGCGCTCACTTGGGTTGAAGGGCTTGAGAAAATGGAGTCGGCAACCGAGAGTGGTAGCTGTAGGAGCAACTGCTAGGCGACGAGGGGCGGCGCGCTGGCCAGTGGGAAGCAGACTTCGCAAAGAGCGGTGATCGAGGCAGTCGCCACGCAGTCCAGTGGTATCAGGGACGACAATAACAACAACAACAACAACAACAACAACAACAACAACAACAATGTAACGGCAGCAAGCACCACGTATATGGGGCGTACGATCCAGGCTACTTGAACAGCGCGGCTGGGGCTCGGGGTGCTTACCGCTCTCGTCGTCCACGAAGCAGCGGGAGACAGTCCTGTCTCTTTGATTATGAATCCATGGTTCCAGCACCCCGGTGAAACTAGTCGGCAGGCAAGCGAGCGATGGTGCTGAAGAAATACGGTCAAGGAATATGGTCAAGGCATGCCTTGAGGACCCAATCCCGGGTGCATCTGAGTGGATTCGATGGAATCCAATCTCAAGCCAAGAAATGGCCCGCGAATCCTCTAATGCTTTGAGGATAAGAGCCTAGTGTATCCATACCTAGTCGACTAGTAGCGACCACACGCGAACCCGTAATGCTTCGTAATAGGAGAGTTAAAAAAAAAAAAAAAAAGGCCGACGCTGCTGCAGGCGCAATCCAACGAAAAAAGAAAAAGGAAAAGATGGAGACGATCCATGCACCATGAGACCACGACCCATAGAGGCGGAGCCCACCCATGCTGGCTCAAGAAGGGCGCAAAAAAAGAGTCTACGAATAGAAGGCGTCGTCAACAGGGGGCGCTAGGGCTTCTAGAAGACACGGAATGGACGGGTAAAAGAGGAGGTGCCGCAGGTCGGCCCAGATCCCGCTGTGATGTGATTTGAAACGGTTGATGCTAGAAGGTCGGGGCAAACTCACAAGCGGACGACGCAGGGCAGGGCCGTCGAGAAGGAGAGACGAGACACTGACCGGGCACGGGAAAGGCTTTACTTTACCTAGGTGAGCACGCAGGCACGGTCCGGACGCTGACCGCTGAGCAGAGGCCCTCATCCTCGGCCCAGGATGCGACAACAAGAGGCATGGCAGCAGAGTCAGCGACGTGTACGAGCTCTGTGTGGTGTGGGTGTGCTTGTGTGCATCTGACTTGTCACAGTGGTTTGGTTGTAGAGGGCTCAAACAGCTCGGGTTGCCGACGCTGCATGTCATGTCTTCAGGGCCCGCCAGCGATTCCTAAACGTGGTCCAACGACGGATCGGGGACGATCAATCCCGTGGTCATTGGACGTCATGGCCGTCGTGGCCGTCGTAGGCCGCCATCAATCAGCTGTTGCCACAGCTCAGGTGCGTTGCTGGCCTTACTGTTCCCAGTGTCAGCCGGGATCGGGACGGGACAAAGCAAGCAGACCACGCTGGTTCTGATTGGGCTTGAAATAGGTTACGTTGCGTTGCGTTGCATTGCGTTGCGTCGCAAATGAAAACAAATGCGAGAGTCTTTTAAAAAACAGAAAGGGGCGAGGAAGAGAGGGGGGGAAACACCCCCGAATCTGGTGCTGCAAACTGCAATAGTCGGCGGGTTGCGGCATGGCGGTCATGTCGTCACTGCACCACGCCCGTCCGAGGACACACGGGAGGCAGAGTGCTTGCTGGTCAGTCATCTGAAGCCAAGGGCCGGAACAATGAATGTGTCTGCGAGGCGACGGAAATCGCAGTGGTCAGGCCATATCGTTCTTCCTTTTTTTCTTTTTCTGCCGCAGGAGGTGGACCGAGTCATGGGCTCGCTCCATCCCTTTCACGTCGTCGCCAGAGCGGCGACGTTTAGGCCATGGGGCGCGCGCGCGCGCGCGCAGCGACGTGGTCTGAAAGGCCCTTGGTGTGTGTGTGTGTGTGTGTGTGTGTGTGTGGAAAAGACATGAAGAAGCATGCGCCGGGCAAAGTGGTGGTGGTGGTGGTGGTGGCGGCGGCGGCGGCGGTGGTAGAAGGTCAGCAGGGGGTGTTGCACAAGACGCACAAGAAACTCGCAACTGGCTTTGCCGGAAGGTATGTGCAAGCGCTATGCCTCTCGTATTGTGTCGACGAGCCACAACGAACCATCAAGGAAACGGCCATCTGAGTCGTGGTCGTTGTCTCGTCCCATCAAAGAGCCTTGATGCATGCGATTGTAGTCTCGGGTCTCGCCACAGGGGCCGACGAACCCGCTAACTATGCTGTCCCCACGGCGTTACTTGGCATATAGGGAGTGGATTTGCAATCTTTGATTTTGTATGAGGAGATACGTAGCAGCAGCAGCAGCAACAATCTCACCCAATTGTTTGAACCGGGCTTCCGTGACCGGGTATCACCTGGTACCTAGACCGTGGTCAATCTCGGTGAGGCGGTAGACGGCAGTCAAGTCGAGAAGCGGTGGTATGCCGACGGCCGCCTTCCCTATTGAGCGGTCGCCAGCCGAAAGAGGAATCAAGTTTTGTTTGAAAGTCGGACGCCGGGACGACCATACGAAGCCAATCAATACATAGTGCCGGCGCTGCCGTGATTTGTTCGGCCGGCGCATTTTCCCTGAATCTGTAGTGGTGTCCTCGACGGAGCGCTGGAGCGTAAGAGAACGTCCCCGTTGCGACACTAGAGGGCCAGAGTGGAATGGAAGCCGCCAAGTCAATGGGGAGTGGATGACATGCAACCGTCGGACCGTTGAAACTTGAGAGGGGGGGTCATTTGGCTTCTTCGTTTGATGGGCGTGAGCTGTGCAGCCTCATTCTCAGCGGCGGTTGTGCGAGGATTACCCTCGACGACGAATGGCCGCGGTTCCCGGTCTGCGGACCCTTGATGTGCTCCATCAACCACATGGCAAGGCAAGGCAAGGCAGAAGAGATGGAGGGTTCCCCCATGGCCGAGGGGTCTGGGTTAACACGTAGGTGGTTTAGGTAGGTCGCTCCGCATGTACTATTACGCACACGCACATGGCCATTGTTCGGAAAAGGGATATTGTCGACTGTCGACGTCAGAAATTTTGATTGACTCGTGCCGTCGTAGGCTGGGCGGTGGCTCGGGCAAGAGTCAGTCAGAGGCAATTTTAGATGCAGCGCTGATTCCCCAGGGGATTACCTATGGGTCGGCGGCATCCGGGAAAAGATGAGATGATCTCGGCTCATCAGCGCCCCATTCATCCATCCATCTGCATGCACGGAACTTGGAAGCCCCAGAGCTAGCGACGGTCGTCATCTTGCGTCATGTGCAACCTGGCCATTTCCTTGAAAGAATTGAACGTCCCTACCCCGCGGGCAACCGTTCGTCTTGTCCGTCCCCGGGGAGATATCACGGATTGCGAACCCCGTATCGAGCCAGAGGCGCAACGGGGAGACAGAGGGGAGGCAGGGGAACCAGGAGCGGGCGTGCACCCATTACTCATGCACAGAGCATACCGTCGCCGACATGAAGCGTGCAGGTCCGAGGATCGGGCAGTGGCCGGCGTCTCACGACCTTGGAAGAAAAAAGAATCTGCCGTGCGCCGTTGGGCGTTTGGATCAAGCGACGGGGACCCCGGGCGGTCTGAAAGAGACGGTCGTACATGCTCCCGGGCACTCGTCGGGGTCTGCTATACCATGCAAAGCCCAAGCCCAAGTAGAGGCAGAGGCAGAGGCGGCACCAGACGACGGCTAGCGAGGCACCTGGCGCTCCGATATCTCGGCGGCTTGCACCCAGGAACAGGTTAATTCGCAGCCACACGGGGAGCCGAGAAGTGAGAAAATGAGGAAATGAGGAATGCGGACAATGCAGGGTGGTTGGTGCATCGTGTTTGCCCCGAATGCTGCGGCCGGTTGTCGTTTTCCCGACGCCAATGTCGAGGGAAGCTACATGGTACTCGGTACAGGTTGTAACGGATCCGGATCTTGCATCATCCATCGGCAAGGCAGCGTTGGATGCAACATTGCATGACCGTGTGAGAAGTGATGCGATTCATCTCGCACAGCGCCTCTGGTCGGGTTGGGTCGTATTTTGAGCGCCGAGGAAGGGTTGGATGTATCTGCCATGTACGGATACGTATGCAAGTATGCAAGGCGAAGGGAGACCGGAGGCAGGCAAGGTGAGATGATAGAGATGAATTGGCTGCCTATTGATTCCGAAGGGCGATCGGGAGCAAGCACTGGGGTGATTTATTGCTGATTTGGGTTGGTCGCATCTGTACGGAGTAGTGGGAGGGGACCTTATTAGCTAGGTATGTACATACCTAGTAGGTGTCCAAGGTACCTACCTAGGTAACCGAAGGCGAATATCCGCAGACGGGATCCAATCTCAAGGCGCTAGGGAAGGGGGAAACGGCCTATTTTGGTTGCCTCCTTCTCCTTGGCCTCACGACGATCGAGTTTCGCCTCATTGTTGATGGAGGGCTGACTCTCTGCCACCTCAGCACAGAGTACCATCCATCCAGGAGAAGGTTCGGCGGTATCATGTATGGGCCTGGCGACCTGCCCTAGCTGTCCTGGCACGCCGTAGTGTGAGTACCTAGTGTATCCGTACCTGTTCGCACAAAGTAAGTAGGTAGGGGGAAGGAGAAGATGGTGACCGACATGAAGCCAATCTCTCCTTGCTTATGCCTCCCTCGGTCGGCACACGATGGCGAGTCTTTCTGTTGTATTATGTAAGCATAATCTATCGGGGGCATTCACTCCCTTGAGAATGACGGAAAACGGAAGGAGCAGACGGAGTGTATTCCGTATCCGCTCTGCGCCGTTTCAGCCACACAGACGCCCGGAGCAGCAGGAGGTACTCTTTGTACCTTTCTCCTTTCAGAAGCGAGAGTGAGGGAGGGCACGTGAGTGAAGAGGTAGCATTAGCCCCTCCCTTCCCAGGCCGGCTGAGGCGAGGGGGGAAGGGCCGACGTATCAGATGTGATGATGGTTTGTCAAAGATGGCGGGGATGCGACGAAACCACATCGCGGTGTCCGGCTCCGAAAATCGAGTTGATCATGTCAAGGGCCGGCCGCAGGGCCCGTAGCGAAAGGACGCTTGGGGGCAAGGTACCGGCGGGAGGTGGTGTATTCGTAGGTACGAACGAACTACCCGCCCCCCTTCCCCTCCCAGGCGATTTTCAACCTCGTTTGACGCAGATTCGATGCAGGGACGGGGGACGAGGAATGACGAGGTCCAACAGAGTCCAGACTCGCGCTGGGAGGGGCTTGATGGCTGAGATGATGGTTGTGGTTGCTGTTCAAGGGTTGTGCATGTTGTGAGTCGCGACTGTCTTGGGTACGTTGACTGCATTAATGACCTGCCTAGGGCAAGTAGTCATGTCCCGAGATGAAGTGTCATTACCAGAGCACGATGTATTGTTCATCATCATCATAAAAAATAAAAATAAAAGGAGGCATGAGGGGGCATTCGTTGATTTGTTTCTTCCAAGTCGTGTGTCCCTCCACCCCCGACTCCCTAGCTGATTCACCCCAATCGTTCCAAAATAGCGAGCTCCTTGTTTCCGGTCCTCAGACCCCAAAGGCCCCCAGCAGCGCGATGCAACGCCTCGTCGGCCGGCCATGCAGGACCATGCACTACATCATACTCGTCACAAGGCACAATGGACCGTGGCTTCGCAATAGTTCTTTGGCCCAGTGCTATAGGTATTGGTATGAAAGAGGCGGCCTGCTTTGCCGTCTACTACGTAGAGAACGAGTCGGGCGGCGGAGAATATCCGTATCGCCGTGCCCGCCGGTGCGGGAGACACTAGTGACGACAGTCCGGATAGAGAATGCCGCCATGCAGAGAGATGAGAGGTGGGATTGAGGAGATGCATCACGCTAAACTCGTCAGTCTCTGGTACATCTCAACAACTCGAGGGTGAGGTGTAACACTCACCGGGCCTTCCCTTCTCTCTCACCTTGGATACCTACTTCGTACGATTGATTACTTTGCGTGTATCCGTACGGAGTAATGTGTATTCGTACCCACACATCCATTGGGATCCCATATTCAGGCAGGGTATCAGGTGCACCCGTCGAGACGCGGCCAGAGGCGTTTCCTAGATTCCCAGGTACGAGGCGCCTCCAAGCCCAATCCAAGACTCTTGGGACCTGGCACTTACAAGGGATCCCCCTGCCGTCCGCCCTCGGTCCCAGCAATACTCACCTTCCCCCTGGCCCCTTCCTTCCTTAGGACGGCGCCGGTCCCTAATGGCCAGACACACGTAACGTTAACCCACCACACCTTTAATGGGGTTTCCTTTTTTTTTTTCTCTTTTTACCTTTTTTTTTTTCTTTTTTTCCTTCTCAATCTTGCTTCTCTCTCTCTCTCTCCTTCGCCCACCTACTTACCGATACATGGTATGTATCTTCTCTCTCTCTCTCTCTCTCTCTCTCTCTCTCTCTCTCTCTCTCCACGCAAACCGTAGATGGTCATTACCGACGGCGTGGATTCTGCTAGGTTGTCTCAACCGACCCTTGCCGCTGTTCATTGCCTCTTTTCGTCCTGGTCGTCCGTGCTACCAGAAGTACATCGTATTTTCTCGTCTTTGTTTACTTTTCTGTCCCTTCTTATTCCTCCGGTCCTTTCTTCTGCCCCTTGTTGGACTACAACCCCACGCCTCACTCGGGGCTGACCCACTACCCTACCTACCTACCTACCTACTCTGATATACCATCCACTCTCCTCTGCGTGTCCCCCTTGCCCTCTTAAGCCTCTTTCTGATGGCTTTGAATTCGTGATCCTCCTGCCCTCCATCGTCAAGACAGAGACATTGCCTTTTGCTCGGACACCCGGCGAGTGAAAGCAAAGACTAGCTACCTACCTACCTAGCAGGAGAGGGGCGCTCCGCTCATCTCTTGTGTCTCTCTACCTAGGTAGGTTCTAGGTTTCTGCGACCGTCCTTAGTTGCCGATGGCGCTCCCTATTCATCTGTAGTTTACGGGCACGCGCACACGCTATCTGTTCTGTCGAGGCAGATTGAGGTCGGCGAGCTCAAGAGCGAACAGTTGCAAAGGGGCGGGGGGGGGGGGGTGATGTTTTGACCTACCCTCGCCCGGACACGACGAGAGCTCGACATGACCGTGGCCTCATCTGGGTAGGTACCGAGTTTTGCCAGCCGCTGAAGCACCAGTTTGACCCTGTCGTGTGTCTTCCGTTCTCTGCTCGCCCGGTCATCGAGCCCCATCCATGCCGCAGCTACCGGAATTGGGATGAGTTGCCGGTGGCACCAACGTTGACTCGCCGGCCGCCGCCTCTGACAGCCTTTCCGCCGCGCACGCCCAACGATTCATTTACCTTGCCTCGCCTTCAGCTTCTTTTGCTCCCCTCCCAGCTACTAATTAGTCGCCTGCTGCATGCACTCCTTGCCATTGGGGCCACCCCGATACCTTGGAACGGATACACTATGTATGCAACGGAACAAGGACCTGGTGGTTTCCAGACATGTGCTGATCCCCAACAACAACGCTTGATCGGCCTGGTATGCGGAGCGCCACCCCTTCTTCGGATCAGGTTTTTTTTTTTCGTCTTTCGCTCAGAAAGGAGAAAGCATCACGAAACTCGGGAGAGTCAACCAGCCAGCCAGCCAGCAAAAAAAAAAAAAAAAAAAAAAAAAAAAAAGACCCAGGATGCTAGTTGGCAGGCAGGTGTGTTCCATGATGTATCCATTTTGCGTTCCGTTCTTCGTGATCACCGACAGGCACATGGGTCATTGTCCTTTCCAGCGTGTCCAGCCGGCAGGGACAGACAGACGGACAAGGCCCGAGTGGGCCAACAGACCAGAGTTCCGCGAGCACCAAACGACTTGTGCGCCCACACCCCCGGCCCGGTACAAGGATGACCTAGGTGCCAATCGACCCAGCGTGCGATGAGCGTGGCATGGCATGGCACGGCATGGGGGAGGCATTAGCATGGGAGCATGGGTAACCATTTATTCCGCCTTGGTGACCTGTCTACTGGTATCGGTGGTGGTGGGTGGGTGGTAGCGACATGCAACTTGTGCCCCCATTCGGGATGGCGATGGAAATGGCAATCAATTTGCAAGCCACTTGCCATTGCTTATTGATTGAACCAAATGACAAAGGCCTGCCGCCGCTGTTGCCGGGGGCCTCGATTCGCCGTCCGCAAGGCCGCCGATGGCAAAGGAGCTTCCCTCCGGGCTCCGATTCCCATGTCGATAACCACGCCCCCGGTGCCACCCTGCTACCTACATGGAGCAACGACGTGTATCGGCCGGAGCGGAGGGCAACTTACATGCATATACGTACGAACATGTATGTACGTAGTACGGATACGTATTGATGTATTTGGTCAGCTCCGTGGCGTGGCGTGGCATGGTGTGGCGTGGCGGGCATGCGACTTGCATGCATCGTTTCTTACTCGGCAAGCCGCCGCTCCTCGGGTGTTCGTCCCTCTGCTGCTGCTGCTTGCTGCCGCTGCCTGTCTACGGTGGACGTCGGCGGTCGAGCCACGAAGGACTTCACAAAGGAACGTCCGACGATGACGCGCTAAGTGACCTAGAGGGCGGTAGCGGGACGGACATGGAGGGGGCAATGGAACCTGAGCTTGAGGCGTCGACGAGGCGTGCCGTACCTGACAAGAGAATCGGGCAAGGTGCCAAACTCACGGGCGGCATCTGGAAGGGATGCCGCGATGGGTGATGCCAGGGAAGAGCCTGGACAAGAGGGAGGGAGGGAGGCATGGCTGGCATGGCATGGCATGTCGGGGTGTGAGCGACATGTACCAGCCGTGTTCCCTTCGCATAACCATTGCCTCAGCAAGATACTAAAGGGGTACTGTCGGCCCCACGCAGACGCATGCACACGCCCACCTACGTAGATAGAAGTAGGTAGGTAGGTGTCTGGACACAGCATCCTACGACGAACATGTCAACATGAAGACGGCCGCTACTCACCTCACCATCGGTGTCTCTGAGCCAAGTGGTGTGGTGAGCGAGTGAGTCCCTCGTAGCGGCGAGTCGGAAGGGGGAAGGGGGGGAGAGGAGGGGAAGGGGGCCCGAGGGAATGGGTGCTCAGTGGATGCTGCAACGCTAAGATACACTACTACCACCTGTGAAGCTTCGACTGTGTACGAATAGTGCGGCGTGTGTGAAGGACGGACGGTGCCCGACATGTGCTCTCTGGATTATTGTCTCCCTCTGTCTCTCTCCAAGGTACATTGATTGAGGAAGGAGGGTGCATTGCAAGCAATTTCACCCTCACCCAACCCATCCAAGCACATATGGGTTTTCCCCTAGTTCCTAGACCCAGTCAGATGGTACGTACCTTGTAGCGCTCCGTCACCGATGGAGACTGCCTACCTACCGAAGCATGCCAACAATGTAGGATATGTATCCATACCTTCCTTGCCTCACATTCATTCGCTTTCCAAGGGCTCAGGAGGCAAAGGGAGAGGGGGGGGGGGGGGGGCGGAGGTCCTTTTCACAGGCGACTTTAGTGTGTGTCGATGCTTGACACCCTCTGTACCTACACTACTATGCAGTAGAGTAATGGGTTGTCGAGGAGAGAGGGTCAGGCACTCATTGCTCAAGCCGAGTCCATGTAGGTACCTCTCCACCCATCTGCTGGCGACTAGTGAACCCCCCCCCCCCCCTTTTTTTTTCCCCCCCTTCTTTTGGTTGTTTGGACGCTACTCTGTATGTACCATTCTCATACATGCATTGGATGGGCCTACACACACAACTCACACACACACACACACACACACACACACACACACAAATGCGCACACACTCTCTTTCTCTCACGCACCATACACCCACTCCTCACACGCACCCTCTCTTTCTCTCACACACACATACACACACCACACTGGGTGTAATGCAACCGTGTACGTACCTTTTCCCGCCGTATGTACCTGCCTTACAGTACCTACCTTACCCTCCCATACATACCTACCTTAGGTACCATACCATCTTATATTATTGTTTAGCTTTAACGTGCTCCAGTCCTTCCTGGCGCTCCCCCCCCTTCGTTCCATCCCTTCCCCGGCCTGCATGCTGCACTGCACTGACCTGACCTGACCTTAACCTGGGCTGGGGCCTGACCTGACCGTACCTTCCTTACTCCGTCCACCACTTACCGACCGTATTTCTCTTTGCCTTTCCCACGTCCCCTACTTCCGAGAGGTTCCTTCCTTTCCTCTTTTCCTTCCTTCTCCGGTTGTAATTTCCTTCCCAATTTGTAATTAACAGACGGATCTTTCTCTCTCTCTCTTATTCTGGGGCTGCTCTGGACTTCTTCCCCATCTCCCAGTCACATGGTCTCTCATTATCACTGACACTCTCACGCTCACACACCCCTGAGCAATCTCCGTCACTACCATCCATCCTCCTTAAACAAGAACCAAACCCTACCTCCTTCATCCTCGCTCTGCCTCCAATAGACTTTCACCCTTTCCACTGCCTCGCAACTTCTCTCGACCAAGGAAGACAGGCAACTCACACCTCAACATCAAGGACAATACCAACGACAAGAACGACAGCACCACATACGATTGACCCCCCCTTGACCGCATCCTTGGGCTCGCAGCTCCCGTCTATTTCAACCAACGAGATTTCAGAGTGACCCGGGCCATTTGTTTGCTTCTCAGCAGTGCATCTGCAGCAAGCATTACGCACACCGGACTCCTTCTGTGGTCCAGCCGCTCCTTCCTGCGCTTCTCGGCCGGTAGACGACACCTCCAGCAAACATCCCTCGGCCCCAGTGAGAACCAGTACTACTTCCTCCCTCGACCACCTGCATTCTGCTGCTGCGTTCCGCGCCACGCTTGCTGCAACCTTTTCTTCCTGTAAGTTGCCATACGCCTGCTTCACAGCACCGGCCCACGAGTGCCGCACCGTCGCAGTTTCCCCATCCCCCTCTCCCCGCTCATCCGTACTCTTCGCCCTCACGGGACGTCGGAAACCAGCACCTGCATTCGCCCGTGTGTGTCGCTCACGAGACCCTCGCCTCACAAAGATCATCATTCACGCCTGTTTGCCGTTTGACGACTAGATATACACTTGCTGACTCGCTCTCTTCGGGGAACGCCAGCCATACTACGCATCTCCCCCCTTTCTTCGGTCTCGTAGACTCTCCACCTTGTCTCGAGCCCAATCTCCAGTGTGTAACCGTGGACCTGACTCTGGTCCTGGACGACATCCTTCTGTAATAGCTGCGGATTCAGCCGACCTGGAAAGGCAGTGGAGCGGCAAATTGCCACATCACTTACTCAACCGATAATTCTAAAATCTCATTACAATGGCGGGCGAACAGGGTGCCGGTGGCGGCATAGAGAGCAACCGTCGCCACTTGTCGACATCTACTCGAGCCAGCGCCGAGAACGAACCCATTCAGGAGGCCGAGCCCCAGGCGGGCAAGCAGACACAGCAAGAGGAGACCAAGACACAGTTCCAGCAATCGTCACAAGATTCCCCCAGGGGCTTCAACCCGCCCTCCAACACATCAACACCTCAGACAGCGCCTCTGATGGCGAGAGCATCATCCAACAGCTCCACATCCTCGACACCCAGTGCCCCGACGGACAGTTACTTTGGGAACGTACCCGAAGTCAAGACACCCGCCCCCCGGGTCTCCCGCCCAGTTGAGCCTCCGGTAACCAAGGTGACTTTGAGCGAGCTGGACGTGTGCAAGATCATGCACAACCCCAAGTTACGCCACGACATCAACTTTGACCCCGAACTGCATTTCAGACCCAATCTCGATGGCGACAAGGGCAAGCGGAAACAGCACAAGGCAGACTTGTTTTGGAACACTTTGCAGGAGCAGCTCGCTCAGTTCGTCAGGGATCCCGAGACCTTCGTCGCTGCGCATGCCCAGACGGACGACTGGTGTCTGCCGTCACTATTGAAGGCGGTCAAGGAAATCATCCAGACCCTCGTACCCCAGAGGGATAGAGTGTATTTGGACGAGGGACTGAACGTCGACTTGCTGATGCAGCAGTTTTACAGGGGCATTGCCGACCTGGAGAAGCTCGCCCTGTGGCTGTCCAGAGTGCTCAAGTCTCATTGCGCCCCGATGCGCGACGAGTGGGTTGACCAGATGTACTCGCAGCTGAGCAACGGCAACAGAACCAACAACGTGGAGGAGCTCGTCAAGGGCATGAAGAGCCTTCTTAGTGTGCTGGAGGCCATGAAGCTCGACGTCGCGAACCATCAGATCCGGTGTCTCCGACCCATACTCATCGAGGGGACCATCCCGTTTGAGCGCAAGTTCTTCGAGAAGAAGATCCAGGGCAACAAGCTCGACGTTACTCAGGCAAATGCCTGGTACAGGGATGCCGAGCAGAGATACGCCGGCTCTCTGTCTCCCATCGCCGCCCACTCTTTCGGCGAGATGTCGGTGTTTTTCGAGGCAATCTCCCGGTTGATCCTGCCGTCGGTCTCGGAAAAGGCATTGCCAAACACCTTCATCTTTGACGAAGAGAGATTCATCAAGCTTCGCGCCGACATGCAAGACGCCATCAACCTGGAAATCTGCATGCGCATGTACGACGACCTTGAGAGAGTCGGCAGGATCAACGCCCCCCTTTTCGCCAGCTCCTTCCCCCAGTTCGACGACGAGCCCCGCAGCCGCCCCCTTTCCATGACACCCGATTTTAACTTCAACACGCCTCCGTCTCGTCCGTCGAGCTTGGCCTTCAGCTCCGGCGACTCCGCCACTTCGTCCCCGCGATCATCGCTGATCCTCCCGCCCCAGCCGGCCTCGGACCCCATGGAATCGCTGAACAAAGCCCGGGATCTGTACAATTCTCTCGTCGCGCTCCTCCACACCTCGCCGCCGCCTCGCAGGCACGAGTCCCGCTGGGAGGCCATTGCTCCTTCGCTGGCCCTTCAGATCTTCCGCTTTACCAATGCCCCAGCCGACATGCTGCCAGTCTTCGAGACCAAGCTCGCCTCGCACGTCTGCGACATCAACAGCCCCCTATTCCAAGAGGTTGAGCAGCACTTCCACCACAGACTCCTCACGGAGCTGCAAAAGCGAGTCCGGGAATACCGTGGTTTGACTGGAGTTGGCCTCTTCTCGGTGGCCACTGGCGGCCGCACTCACGGCGCCGGGCGGTCATGGGGCAGCAGCCCGGACCGCGAGAGTTCAGTTTCCGACAACAGCAGCAGCAACAACAACAACAGCAACAACAACAACCGGGAGTCTCGTGACGACGGCGGCATCGAGGACATGGCAACTCGCTTGGCACATCTCGGCATTCTTCACTGGAGAGTCTTTGTTGGCCTCGCATATACTGAAGATGAACAGGCCGACATGGAGATGAATCAGTTCTAGGGCCTACATCTATCAAGTTCCAGGACGACAAGTTCTTAATGAAGGACATGCTGGCAGCAAGACTAACCAGCAAACCCGACACGCCCACGCAAGGGGGCTTCTCTATTATGTCTGGCCGAACAATACCCCTTTTTACAGTATTTTAATCTTGCATTTCTCCGCTTTTTCTCGCAAGACTCTTTTGGCTACCAGGGGTTTACGGAACCTTAGACGGTGTTTGGGGATTCAATACATCGAGCTCGCGCTTTCTGCCGCGTTGACTAGTTGGGTAGGCGTTGCATGGGGAGGCGGTCACATCCAAGAGACATAGCGCACGCTTGTTTTTGTCCTCTTTTTTCCTCTTCTTCTTCCGCATTGCAGAGACAGAAAATAAGAGTCCGATTGCCATTCAAGCGCACTCCCTCATCTCACCGAAACTGTTACTATTTGTGATGTGCAAAGACACCCCAGACATGCGGCGTCTGCTTAATCATTGAGCATGACATGGACAGCCCAACCCGTCCTCCCTCATGGGTGTTTCAGCCGATGTGACAATTGGCCAAGCATATCTCGCGGTTGTCGTGCAGACGATGGGCGGGACAACGAGGGAGGGAGGGTGTGTGGGTGGCGTAGAATCCAGCCACAAATCGCACGTTGATGCATGATGACCAACCCGGCCGACGAGTTTGAGATGTAAGCGGCCGTACTGTCTCTTTTTCGATGCATGATGTTTGATGGAGGGGAGAGGGAGGGGTCGTGTGCTCGCTCCCTTTTCGCGTTTTGGGGGGTGTCGTGGAAGGGATGGCGTTTTTTGCGTGTTCTCTCTCTCTCTCTTTCTCTCTCTCTCTTGCAAACGGGCTTTTCGGGAGGAGTGCGGGGCCAGTTTCTTTGGCTATTTTTACTGTCTGAGGTCCTATATACCCGAGTTTCTTACGTTGGAGTGATCCATCTTTGGGGGGGGGGGGGGGGGGGGGGCCACCGCCCGTTTCACGCGCGAAGCAGGACCTGTGGGGAAGAACACCACACATGGGACGCCTTCCCGGCCGGAGAGGTCGGGGCGAGGAGGGGCCTGCGCCTACCGTGGCCTTAACCGGAGTGAGTGAGGGAGTACAAATCTTTTTTTTCTTCTTCTTCATTTTTCTTATCGGTTTGGCTCACACTTTGGATGCGACGGCAGCACCACCACGCCTGACGGCATTATCAGGAACCAAATGTCCGGTATGCTTTTCCGCGTCTCCACCCCTTCCCATCGGAAAGGGGGCCTCAAGACAACATTGGGCGCTATGGGACGACGGGTGACCCGTTCTGCATCCGCGTACTGGCAAGAGGGGTATGGGGATGGTTGTCCTTTCTCAGGTGTTCCCTGCCGGCGCCCCGTTCGGCCTTTCCAGGAAAGCCTCCGTCGATGTCATATCCCCCCGGGGCCCCGGCAGGACAGCGAACACGGAAGACGCATTGCGATGTCAAGGGTTGAGGGGGAGGCGGGGAGGCGGCAAGTGGGTGTCAATAAAAGCCCCGCTGGTCACCCGTCGATGATCTCTGCCTCTCTCTCTCTCTCTCTCTCTCCCCGTTGCATTCTCACTCTTCGTATACTCGCGTGAACCCACAAACGGAGACGCGGGACAATGGACCGCGTAGGTACGTGGGAGAAGCCTGTCCGGAGCGAGGCAAGGGACCAGAGGCGAGTCATTTGCTCACATGGCGGGAGGCCAGCCGTTTGGCAGGACGGCACCGACCCCGTCTTCCCCGGACGGGGGACCCCGTTGTGCCGGTGGAGCTCGCTCTACCGGACGCACATGCGTGTATGATGTCCGTAGGGTGTGATATCGATGTTGTGGGAAAGGAGGCGGTCTCTTCTGCACACGTGCAGACCATGGGAATGAGTGCTCCTCTGCCGGACTGTGTATCCCAAACAGAAGGGGTCAGGCCCGGCGTTGGAGCCATACGTGGACACGGTTACTTGGAGACTCTCGGTGCCGGCAACAGCCGCGGTTCCTCTGTGTTTGTAAACGTGAAGTTGCAAAGGCTCATGATTTGGCCTCCTGGTTAGGCAGTGCCAACGTCTCTGGTGCCGAAGAGGCCGTGGGATGCCGGTGGTTTTGGTACATGTTTCCTTTGCAGCTTCGTCGCCCGCCGTACCCTTTGAAAACGTCATGTCCAAGCACTAGAAGGTCAACGCCCGAGGCTGCGGACGATTTCTCTCTTTGCACCAGTTGCAATAGGGTTGCCGGGGGGGGGGGGGGGGGGGGGGGGGGGGGGCGTGTCGTCTGTCATTCTGGAGGGGCGCATGACAGCAGGTCCAAGAGAGTATAAAGACACTTGTTGGTGCGGTGGGACGTGGGTGCGGGCTCGGGCTCCAGCTCCGGCTCGTACTGCAGGCACGTCGGCCTCGACCTCGTCTTCCTCACCTTCCTCTTCCTCATCCTTACCCTTGCCCTTGCCAGTCCCTTTTTCACTGACCTAGTGACCCTCTCGTGGTCGATGGCCTCGACGATGAGGGCGGTCGCCCGGTGGGCGGGGGCGGGATGGTGGGCAGGACGCGCTTGGTCAGAGACCACATTGAGGTGATGGCACTCCCTGGGAAGAAGCTGCGTGGGCTGGGTACTACTCAGCCGCAGGCCAATTCTCGCGGCCTCTCCAGGTTCTGCATCATGCGCATATGCCGCTCTGTCCTGGTTTCTCATTGTAGTTGGGAACTGTGTGGGTACGTGAGAAGAAGGATTTGCTACTTGTTGCTTTCGTCATCATCTTTCCTCGTGGTAAACACATCTGCATGCATTTGCGTTGTGGGCCGAGTCTGTCAACAAGGACAACATCTAGGTATATCAGCGAGTTGTCGTAGTTGCTCCCCAGGAAGTCCCGCAGTTGTCTAAGCTCTTCCTATAATTAGGTAGTCACTCTTAACTGGGCGTTGGGATATCTTAGCAAACAGTGACTTTCAAAAGGTGCAGCCTGCTAAAGGAGCCGTTACAGTCCTAGACCCTAATGACACATGGCGGCTGGGGAGCTGGGGCATATAAATGATTTACGGCGTTGTGTGAGTTTTTGCGTCTTCTCTCATTCTTGTCTCGTGAGGGTGGTACTGTGCGATAGTCTCTGCACGTATGCGAAGGCGGCGGTGGACCGATGCTGATACAAGACAATGCCCATCTAGGAACGGGAGATTGTCATACACAAGCCTCTCCTAGTGTCAGTTTTGCTTTACTAGGCCTTTCCGGGATTGTGAGAATCGACCGTACACGCCGGGAGTGAAGAGTAGAGGGGGGGGGGGGGGGGGGGTGTTAGGAAGATGGGAAGTCGTCATTATTATATTTCCAAGTGAGAAGCCGCGTGGTGTCATAAAGATACCAGCGGTGAATATACCTTTTTGAGGCGTGGGCATGTCGGTGAGACTGTTTCAAGATACGTGAAGGATGAGGCATCCCTCAAGGTCATTGATGGTCTCGTTGGGGAAACAATAAAACCAGGGGCACGATTCTATTCAAACAACCTTTATCGGGGTGCTTCAACAGTGGGGGTCGGGCACTATTCATCCTAATCGTAACCGAAACGTTCTTCAGAAACGAGATACTGCCGAGCTTGCCCCATATGTTGGGTGTTTCCCGGAAACCCATCCGCCACCAAACAAAACAGGACTCGCCAGGCGGTTTCGGTGGGCCACTCCCGAACTCCAAAGAGGCGGCATTGTGCGGCAAGATGCAAATGACTTGAAAGCAAGGTTCGCTCTGAAGTGAAAAGGCCAATCGACGAGGTTCACTACCGAACTGACGGATCACCTCTGGCACTTGGTCACTGTACAGCTCTAAACAGAAGGGGCGAGCTCCCCAGGGCCAGTCTCTCGGGAGTTTCCTTTGCAGGACCAGAGTTGACCGGAGGGGATGAGCCGACGTTAAGGAGTTAACCTGGCGGCTGCCACTACCTTTATAGAATGGTGGACCGTCCTTCTCAAGTGTAGGAAATGGTGACGTGAGCGCGAGGCCGAACGTGATGGGCGCCGCCTTCGCAGGTGAGGTGAATTTTTTGAATTATTTCCAGACCGCCCAACCAGAACGGCATATCCCTCTAGTGTCTGTCTTGGGTTTCGTGATACGGGCGTCGTCCGGCCGGACATATCTTCGTCGTTGCGCCATGCGCTGCTCCCGTCTAACAAAGCAATACTCATTTCCCTGACCAACTCCAACATATGTAACAAGTCTTCGATAGCCCCCAGAAGAGGGGTCGCGCGCGGTCGTACAGACGGTAAAAGAGAAAAAACTTAATTGATGAGCAAGGAAACCTGTCGCATTCTGTTAGCAATGAGCTCGTGGAGACCGACGGGAGGGAAACTTGCCGCCATGACGACGCAGCATAAGCTGATGTACGGACTTAACCGTTCTCCCACCCTTGCGCATTTCCAGAATATACCCGCGAAGCTATCGCACGGTCAGCGGTCGTTTCTGCGTATCGGTTGCCATGGCTGAGTGCCCTTACCCGTCCTTGTTCCGGTCCATGATGGCAGGCATGAGCTGGTGGAGGTATGCGCACGTGCAGATGAGGAGGAGGATGACGAGGAGAAGCGACTGAAAGTTGAAAATGGCTGTCTGAATCTCGCGTTAGCACCGCTAGTTACTCGCCGAGACCTCGCGCAGCACGACATACCATGGTTGCGGCTGTTGTCCCTTTTGGAGGGGCACTGGCGACTCTCGGGTGTAAATGGACAAGCTAGCTTGAAGGTCGCGATATAGTACGCCCAGGGGTTCGGTCGACTTCAGCCTCTCGCCAATGGACAAGGTGGCCCGGAAACGTTCAACCCACGTGTGGCCCAAGCTGGAGCTTCGAACACCTCAGCCACGTTCTGCCGGGGAGGAGCCACCCCCACAGTCGGGCACCTGAGGCTGAGCTGGTGCGTCGATAAGATAAGGAAGGCAAGCTGCGCCTGTCAGTGTGAATCGCGCGGCCTCTGGGGTGATCTTCTTGCACGACCTATCTACTTTTCAACCTCCGCTCGCGACTCCGACCCGTCACCGTCAATCTTTGTCCGATAAACTCGAGATAACCACTCTCCGCATCTCTTCAAAGAAAGAGTTACTCCTTGGGGAGACCTCACCGCCCTCTACCACGCACTCCGAAACCAATCTCTACCCGCCATGGAGCCTCGCGCCCGTGCCGCCAAAAATGTCGGCAAGATGAACTTCAGCCACAACGAGCGTACGTTGCTTGGGTGCCCACGCGGAGAGTCCAAGGAACCAAGGCTAACCCCATTCAAGTGGCCCAGCTCCTCTATGCCCACGGCGACGTCCGCAACCCGCTGCCCGAGACGATCCGCGTGCTCGACGAGATCGTGACCGAGTTCATCCAGGGCATGGCCTTTGAGGCGACGCGCGCGGCCAACTACGCGGGCCGTCAAAAGGTTAAGTACGAGGATTTTGAGTTCGCGTTCCGCAAGAACGACGCCTTCCTCGGCAA
The DNA here is from genome assembly GCA_019425465.1 of Colletotrichum falcatum. Lineage (NCBI taxonomy): Eukaryota > Fungi > Ascomycota > Sordariomycetes > Glomerellales > Glomerellaceae > Colletotrichum > Colletotrichum falcatum. The sequence goes on along the minus strand of SWKJ01000021.1, from coordinate 401,933 downwards.
GGTGCAGGAAGTCTTTGAGAAGAAGGGCGAGATCGAGTCGGCCAAAAAGATCTTCACAAAGGACGACGAGGCCGTGCTCATGAAGGACGCGGCGGACCAGGAGCACAAGAAGGACAAGCCTGCTAACGGGACGGGCGAGCCCTCCACGGCGGCGGAGGCGGCGGCGAAGCAGGAGGAGGAGCTGGGCGAGGCGGACGACGACGCCGACGCCGAGAGCGAAGTTGCGGGACGGCCGGCCAAGAGAGTCCGGCTCGACGGGGAGGGAAAGTGAGTCGCGAGGCGTCGTGGAGGGTGGATGTGAGCGGTCAAGGTGTTTTTGCTGTTTGGGTCACGGCATAGCGACTGGCGTTTTCTTTCTTCTTCTTTTGGATGACCAACATCGGGAATTGGGTTAGAGGGCCCCGTCACGGACAGGGCTGGGAAAAGGGAACACGACGATGAGAATGACAGTATAATCAACATAAATAGAGGGACTCTGCTGCGAAGCGTGCCGAACCGTTCGTACCGTGATTCGCGGCCTCGCGGTCATCGGACAGCCACAGGGAACCACTTCGTCAACTTGGCTACACTGCGGCCCTATTCCTTCCCGTTTCCCATCTTAGCTCTCCACGAGGAAATGCACTGGCGTTGCTCTTTTTCATGAGAAATTGAAGGAGCCCGTCAGGCGGGCTGCCCGATCTCTCAAGCCCCTTCTTGACTCGTCGAAACGCCGTTTGTCAAGTCAGACTTGACTTATAAGGGTCGCCCGGGGGCTGTGGGTATGATGCACAGCACGTTTGGAATACATTTCCCGCCAAAAATTGACATGTCTGTTCTTTAGTTCAGACCGCACATGTTTCCCGCTGGAGGAACGCATCCGGGGTCATGTAACTAACCTCTGGAAGACGGGTTCCTGTTTTCACTCGGAAAGTGCAATCCGTCTCGAGTCTGACAAAACAGAGAAAAAAGACTGTGTATACAATTTCTCTTTGCATGACACAGTCGTTGCTTAGTTTCAAGACATACTCCAGAACAATGAATGTCTTAGGGCGGCTTACCCAGGCATAGGTAGCTACATTCAACAGCTAAACTCCATGTCAGAGAGTGGTATGCGCAGAAGAAGAAGCGCGGGATTATCTCCGAAATTGCCGAATCACCGTCGGGCCCCACCGGTCTCGGGGTTGACGAGGATGGGACCGTGCCGAGAAAGTGGACTGGCCCCCCCGGCTAACGACGTCCGGCACCTTTTTACCATCAGCAGGTTGATCCAGGTCCTTTCCTCAGCTTCCTTGCGAGACTAATGCCTTGCGGTGCGATATCGGGGGAGAGCGGTCGACAACCAGAAAACATGCAGCAGATCATCACGTTTGCTGACCTATGAAGGGGAGGGGGGGGTAGCGGCGGGCGCTAACGGTGCGGTGGTTTGCTGGTTGAGGTTGGTTCGCCCGCCGGTGCTTTTGACTCTTCTGGGCGTCTCCCCAGGCAGGCAAGCGGTTTGGGTCATGATCATTCGAACGCCCGGGAGAATCCACTCCACCTGCAGCTCTTCTCACAGTAGGTGGTAGGTAGGCACCTACATAGTACGCATTCGCTGAGCCTGGACGCACTTCTTTCATCCACCCCGCCCTCATGACTCCCTTGGCGCACCCTGACGCCCCCACACATACAAGAAACTAGCCATACATACAGCAGAGGATGGCAAGGAGGGTGTGAGCACAATGGTAATGGTTTGTCTACTCGGTATGAAGCAGGTGGCTCGCTCTCGTCCGCAATCGGCCAACACCTCCGTTACCCTTCGACCCTCCATGTGCCTTCTTCCCCAGGCCCACCGTATCTCTACTACCTATGTACTCCAGTCTCCCCACCCCCCGATGAACGATGGAGGTCCCTTGGGTTCTGCACCTTTTTTCGACGACACCCCGCTTCTTTCCACGGTTGTGATTTTCTGTTTTCTCTTGATTGCAAGCGACGAGTTGGATTTATCAAGAGTTTTACACAGAGAAATAGACCCTTTCGGTTCCTACCGTCCTGGCTGTGACCCCCACGAAAACTTTGGCAGTCCATGCTTATACTGCACTCGCCCTCGGAGATATAGACATGATTTCACATGGCCATCATGTCCGAACAGAAGCACAACAATGAGGCCTACTCGGTCCCTCGGGACCCTGGGGCCAAGACGAGATTCGATGATACGTTGGAAGCCACAGACGAAGCCCACCGCAGGCTATCAGCAGACACCAAGATGTCCTGGTCACACGACCACGCCAAAGGGCTCGCGATACTGCCGGGTCCGGACTCGTTTAGAAGATTCTCTTCCAGCTCGTATCAGGGCGGACAGGCCTCGCCGTTGCCAGGAACAAGTCATCCCCCACCTGCGACGCGGCTGCCCAAGCAGACGACAAAGCTGGCGCGGATTTGGCTGGCCAACAAGGGTGTCGCCTTGGTGGCCCTCTCGCAACTCTTCGGCGCTCTGATGAACCTGACAGCACGACTACTCGAACTCGAGGGCGAGGGTATGCACCCGCTCCAGGTCCTCTTCGCCAGGCAAAGCGTCACCATGGTCTGCTGCTGCGCCTACATGTACTACATGAAGACTCCCGACTTCCCTTTGGGCAAGAAGGAGATTAGGTGGCTCCTCGTCGCCAGAGGCGTCCTGGGTTTCTTCGGAATCTTCGGCATGTGGTACTCCATGATGTATATTCCACTAGCTGAAGCCACCGTCATCACCTTTCTGGCCCCCAGCGTCGCCGGCTTCGCCTGCTACCTCGTCCTCCGCGAGCCCTTCACCCGCAACGAGCAGATCGGCACCGTCATCGCATTCTTCGGCGTCGTCCTCATCGCCCACCCGACCTCGCTCTTCTCCGGCGCCTCGACGTCCACCGTGCCGGAACAGCACGGCTCGGGCAACGCCACCGCAACCTTGGCGCTGCCCGGGCTGGATCACCAGACCACGACGGCCGAGAGGCTGACGGCCATCGGCGTCGCGATTCTGGGCGTCTTCGGCGCCGCGGGCGTGTTCACGATGATTCGGTGGATCGGGAAGCGCGCGCACCCGCTCATCTCCGTCAACTACTTTGCGGCTTCGAGCACAGTCGTTTGTACCATTGCGCTCACGGCCGCGCCGCTGCTCGATATCGGGCAGCCCGTGCTGCGGTGGGGTCTGCCCCAGACGGGTCGGCAGTGGCTCTTCATGGTGCTGCTGGGGATCTTTGGATTCGTCATGCAGTTCCTCATGACGGCGGGCCTACGCACGGATCGGTCCAACAGGGCGAATGCCATGGTGTACACCCACATGCTCTTCGCGGCGGGCTTCGACCGGTTCATCTTCGGGAACGTGATGGGGTGGATGAGTCTCGCCGGCTGCGGCCTCATCATCGGGAGCGCGTTATGGGTCGTCTTGACCAAGAAGACGCCCGCGCCCAAGAATGATGCAGTGGTGGACGTGGAGGTCGCCAACATCCGAGATACTGAGGCCGTTCCGATGCTGGCGGACATGGACGATGGGAGGGACCAGGACTACGAGCTTGAGAGAGTGAGGTGAGGCCTTCTACATGACTGACGTATTATGATGTATGGAGGCGGTTTGCTGGGGATGCAGATATTGACCATGAGAGGATCTCATAAACTTTTATATAGGCGGCCCAGCCTTCACGAAGACATGATAGACGCCTAGTTGGGTGTTCACAGCTCTCAGCATATTTTATCAGACCTGTCTGCAAACGAAGGGATCGACCTCCTCTTGACAGTGATATGACACGCACACACTTCACGCCAATCATGACAAAACGGCATTGCAGAGCAGTAATTGGGTGTGCGGAATTCACATCAAGTGTGTAGCGCGCGAACTCCCTCGTGTCGAGTTTACCTGCTGCTAGTTCAAGCCTTGCGCGAGAACCTCGTAAGTATGCGATGCCCAAGGCAAACCCTGAAGCAAGCACAGATGACACAATGCACAGAGTTGGAGTGAGGCTTGAGGCTAACAAGCCTATTCGCGTGGCACTCGTGAAGCGGTACTTTATCATGCCGCTATAAGAAGCAGAAAGACGGTCCCGGTTACCCCCCGTCGCCTGCTAAAGCCCCAATCCTGATCGACTCAACGTCGGAGGAGGATCCATCCAGGTATTTCTTGCAAATAGCGAAGAAGAAAACGTCTTGCCGACACCAGAATGGGGTGTGCGTCCAAGGGGGGCGATTCTCCGAATTCCAGCCTGCAGGGCGCTGTTTGATGCCAAGTGCTGACGGGCCAAAGAGAGGATCACGGTGAGACACGAGTCTCAACATTCCCGAACGCGGGAAGAGAGTCGCGATGAAATTAGCTTCTGAGTCAGTCGTACCAGCGCACATGAACCCGACGGTTGGATGACCCGTAATGGCCCGATGCTAGATTCTTTCCACAAGAAGGGGGGGGGGGGGGGACTTTACGTTACAATGAACCGCAGGTTTCGCCCAAAGATTCAAAGAGACATTACAATGCAGTGCACTTATCTGTTCCGAAGCTCGAAATGAGAAGATGCCATTTAATACCGAACTGCGGTCTCGGAAACATCCACCCGTGTGAGTTGCATTATGGCTGCTCGGAGCGGATGCGCAGACGGTCTGTGGCCCCTGGACAGGTTCGAACGGGAAAATTCCAGTGGCTCTAATCGAGGAGGCGTGGGGACGGAGGGAAGGGAGGAGAAGGAAGAAGGAAATGGGAAAAGTGAGATCTTCTACAATTTGCAGCAGACATGACGGGGAAGCCTACCTAGTTCTGGTGACGTTGGATGAGGCGCAAACAGGAAGCTCTCGCCAGGTCACGTGTAGGGCGCCGGGATTCCTAAAGTGCTGGTTGGCGCCTGCACAGTGCGACTGTGGAAGTTTTGCAGGGATAGAGTGAGAGGCGCGTCGCCCCAAAATCTTCTGGAGCTTCAAACCTGTCTAACACCAACCACACCCCCATCGCCAGCGAATAAACCACGACCACGACGAAATCGCCGACATTCCTACCGCCTCTATCCCACACGATTGAATTGACGCGCTAGGAATTGACCGCCGTCAACCGACGCCCCCCGCTGCGAAGATGGTCCAAATCAGCGAGGTCAAGGGAAACAGTCGCGAGAACCGCACGGCTGCCCACACCCACATCAAGGGCCTGGGACTGAAGCAGGATGGAACCGCAGAGAAGCAGGCGGCCGGATTCGTCGGCCAGACGACCGCAAGAGAGGTGCGTTGGATTCTCTGACGGGCTTGCCCGTACCAATAAACAAATAAGCGAGCAGCGACTGACTTGGCGCGCCAGGCAGCCGGTGTTGTAGTTGACCTCATCCGGGCGCACAAGATGGCCGGCCGCGGCGTCTTGCTGGCAGGAGGGCCCGGCACGGGCAAGACGGCGGTCGCTCTCGCCATCAGCCAAGAGCTCGGAACCAAGATCCCCTTCTGCCCCATCGTCGGCAGCGAAATCTACTCGACAGAAGTGAAGAAGACGGAGATGTTGATGGAGAACTTTCGCCGCGCGATCGGCCTCAAGGTCCGGGAGACGAAGGAGGTGTACGAGGGCGAGGTTACGGAGCTCACGCCCGAGGAGGCTGAGAATCCCTTGGGCGGATACGGCAAGACCATCAGCACCCTGCTGATCGGCTTGAAGAGCGCAAAGGGCCAGAAGAAGCTTCGGTTAGACCCCAGCATATACGAGGCCATCCAGAAGGAGAGAGTGTCGGTGGGAGACGTCATCTACATTGAGGCGAACACGGGCGCCTGCAAGCGCGTGGGAAGGTCAGATGCCTATGCGACCGAGTTCGACCTCGAGGCCGAGGAGTACGTGCCCATCCCCAAGGGTGAGGTGCACAAGAAGAAGGAAATCGTCCAGGACGTGACGCTTCACGACCTCGACGTTGCCAACTCGCGGCCCCAGGGCGGTCAGGATATCATGAGCATGATGGGCCAGCTGATGAAGCCCAAGATGACCGAGATCACGGATAAGCTGCGCGGAGAGATCAACAAGGTGGTGAGCAAGTACATTGACCAGGGCGTGGCCGAGCTCGTGCCTGGCGTCCTCTTCATCGATGAGGTAAGCAGACTCCTTGTTGTTTGCCTGACGCGAACCGAGACTTGTGGATTAATCTTCAACAACAGGCGCACATGCTTGATGTCGAGTGTTTCACTTATCTGAACCGGGCTCTGGAATCGCCCATTTCGCCGATTGTTGTGTTGGCGTCAAACAGAGGAATGGCCACGATCCGCGGCACGGATGACATTGTCGCGGCGCACGGCATTCCGACGGACTTTTTGGCCCGCCTGCTCATCATTCCAACCACGCCGTACCAGGCGGACGAGATCAAGCGTATTGTTCGGATCAGGGTGACGACGGAGGGTGTGCCCATCACCGACGCCGCCCTGGACAAGATTGCCGAGCACGGCGTCCGGATCAGTTTGCGGTATTGCCTGCAGCTGTTGACACCCGCCAGGTGAGTAAACGATCGCTGACCTCATTGCCACCGCTTTCCCCTTCATCTCTATGCGCCCCCCCCCCTCTCTCTCTGTCGCGGATCGTGGATCAAGTGGCTAGTGTGAGACATGGCAGGCTAACCCCATTGAAAGCATTCTCTCCAAGGCAAACGGTCGCAGCCAAATCGATGTTCAGGACGTTGCCGAGTGCGAGGACCTCTTTTTGGACTCGCGGCGCAGTGCCAGCCTCTTGAGCGGCGAAAGCGGCAAAGGATACATCTCGTGAGAGGTACGGGGAAGCATCGTGGTTGGTTGAATAACGAGAAGAGGTCACGGCTCCCGACGGTTTCTTTCTCGAATGAAGGATGGCGGCGGCGTTGTAAAAGAACTTGTCATATTATCAAGACCAAAACAGGGTAATCTACGGAGTTTGTGCTATGAGAGAGAGGAAGAGAGAGAGAGAGAGAGAGAGAACAGAGAGTTGGTGTGTGTGTGTGTGTGTGAGTGAGACGGACCAGTCAGTCTGTCTAGCAACAATGTGGGATTCAACTGGATGGAGGTGGGTGAGGTCGGCAAACGAGTGTGGTTAGACGACATGACGCCTCGAAGCTACGAGCAAGGCAATTGTTTCCTTTCTCGTCCCTTTTGTTTTTTGGTTTTCCCCCCTCCCCCATGTTGGCCTTGGCTAGGCGTCCTGAGGATTGAAGAAAGGTCGCTCGCTGTTTGCGAAACAGAAACCCCGCCAAATGAGGATAGAACAAAACAAAAATACAATTAAAAGAAAAGTTCAGAGCCGCCCTATCCCGAGAGTTATAAGACATTTATTTGCAGGCCACGAACCAGAGTAAGAGAAGGGGGGAAACACATGACCCAACGAGAGACATCCACGCGCCGCCCATGCCAATGCCGCATGCCCATTTTACCCCAACCGGAGGGGGGGGGGGGGGGGGGTAGGGTAAAGGGACATGTCAATGCCACTCAATCTTTCTACCTATGTTCCTTCACCGCGTCTTGTTTCCCACCCTTTCCCATAAGTTCCCGTCCCGAACCCCAGTCCCCGATTCCAACCCGTGCGCTCTGCGCGCGCGCCATCAGAGACAACCACAACGCCAAACACATTGTGTTCTGCCGATCAAATTTTAAAACCCCAATGTACAACAAGTAGAAGAATGAAGCAGAGGAATTCTGGCTCGGGAACTCACTGGGGACTAACCTTCCCTTCTCCCATCACGTGGATGGATGTTCAACCAACCTAGCCTACTTTCGGCCGGTGTAAGGAGGGGAGGGGAGGGGACGGCCTTCTTACATACATTGTCTTTGTTCTTCTGCCGGGGCAGGCTCATCATGATTGACCGTTCAAGCGGTGGGGAGGACAGTGCTCTCCTGCTGCTGCTGCTGCGTCTTCTTCTTCTTCTTTTGCCCATTCATTCCTTCGCCGCCGTCTTTGATTCCCTCGGCACTGTCCCCCCTGGCCCTGGCCCTGGCCCTGGCTACACATCCCCCCTCCCCCCTCCCCGAGGGTCATTGTTTCTGACTTCGGAGCCTGAGTCTGCAGTCGCTCTGCATCTTCCTTTGACGAGATGGCCTGGCCGAGGCAAGGAAGGGGGAAGAGGAGGCAGCTTCCGGGATACGCGGGGGGGCAGTACCTAGCGGGCGGCAGAGGCAGCGGCCGCTGCATTAAACCTCTTGAGGACAGGACATGGCATGTGGGAGCTAAAAGGCACAATTGAATGCCCGGGGTTGGTCACCACCCCCCAAAGACAGGACTGACTGAATTACCGGTGACATGAAAGGAACGACATGTCCGAATAACACCGGGGGGGGGGGGGGGGTCAACGCTGCTTTGAGCTGTAACCACCGCCTCCCTCCCTCGTTCTTCTTCCAACGGGAACAATCTCCTTTTCCCCGCCCTACGAGACTTGAGACCGGAGGGCGTGAATTCTTCAAAGTCGTCGACCTCCCCCCCCCTTTCTCCTCAGGTCTCGTTGTTTTCTTGTCTTTTGGGGGAGAGGGGTTCCTTGTCCCCCGTCTTGGCCGTTCTCCCCGTCGCCTCGTTCGACTCGCCCTCCGCTTTTTATTCGTCTCCAAACCTCGGACTTGATCCTGGGAGCCCATCATTGACTTTGTCCCTGAGCCGCGGCGAGGAAGAAAGCCGTTTACACCTCGTCTTGGCCCTTTCCCTTCTCCCGTCCCATATGAGCGGGAAAAGGTGGCAGAGGCAGAAGACGGGGGACCGCCGGCCACCAGAGAGTAACAAACGCTTCGTCACAAAGGAGCCCATTTTCCCTCATCTGCAATAACCTTGGGTGTCCGGTACATTCCCGAGACAAATTCTCCCGCCCCAAGACCACTTTACTCTCTCTCTCTCTCTGCCATTCTCGCCTCCTTAGTTTCTGTTCGTCCTCTCCGCCTCTCCCTTTGCTCGCATCCCGGGCGCCGTCTCCCTCTCCCGTCCCTGGTGGCCATTCCTGTTCGTTGTCGGTTGTCTGTTCGTCACCGCTAGAGCATCATACCGCCCTGCCACCTCGATGTCCTTTCTCCCCTATAATGGCAATCCCCATCTTTGAGCATAAGGTCATTGAGCTGAACTGTCATTGTCTGCTCGGCTTCTGCTGAAAGGCCGTCCCCCATCTCGATACCACAAAACAGGAAGGGGAAAATATCGGAGCGGACAATCAACCCTGGAGTGGAAGGGGGTTTCTCGGACCCGTCTCGTCTTGTTCCAGTTCTCACCTTCGATATACTGCTCCATCTGTCTCCCCAACTCCTCCCAAACCCCTGCTGCTCTCCCCGTCCGTCCAAGTCCATGACTTGATCATTCTTGCCAGCACGCTCCCATAACCCGACCTTAGCATCCCGTTGTGCTTGTGTCTCTCACCGTCTACAACACACACGCCCCCCCCCCCCCCCCCCTCCGTCTTCCATCCGTTTCTTCAAACGCCCCCTTCCGAAGCATGGTGTAAGTCCAAAAGTCGCATAGCTCGACTACCTCGCCCGCCTTCTTGCCGTTTCCACCGCACACCCGTTTGCACCCTCACCCAACCCCATACCGCACCAAAGATGGCGGATGTGGTTTCTACTCCTCGACCGCGGCGGTCGACTTCTTCCTCTGGGGGCAACTCTGTCCACTCGATCATGGAGCGAAGGGTGAGTGAGGAGACGGACGAAGGACCAGACTCTGTAGGCTCCGCCGGCAGTCGCGCGAGCAGAAAGCGCGCCGTTTCCATCGACATCGAGGAGGCAAATAGCTCGAGAGGGCGAGAATTCGGCTTGGAGATCGGACCGATGGGCAGCGAGGGCGGCAAGGACTACATATGTCTCTGCACGCCTGCCCTCAAGGTTCCAAGACCCCGTAACGGTGAGTCCCGCGCTCTTTGCTCTTCGCTCACTTGGCCCGGTCAGAGTAGGTCCTCGTCGCAGACGTAGTTCGAGATGCCCTCGAAGGCCTCTCCTTTGTAGAGTGGTTCAAAACAGACAGCTGAGAATAATTGTGCAACCCCCGTTAGCTGACATCGTTCTTTAATAGCCTTCATCTTGTACAGACAGCATCACCAAGCACAGGTTATTGCTCAGCACCCAGGTCTCTCTAACCCGGAAATCTCCAAAATCATAGGAGAGCAGTGGAGGATACAGCCCGATGACGTCAAGGAAAGCTGGAAGAAACTCGCAGAAGAAGAGAAGATCCGGCATCAACGACAATACCCGGATTACCGTTATCAACCTCGACGCGGCGGCCGACCAGGAAGCCGGCCGGGCCTATCGTCTGGGGCCGATACGGGTCGGTGCTCCAAGTGCGGGGGCAGGTTCATCGCGACCCCGAGAACACCATCAACGCCATTCGGAACGCCGACCGCTGCGAAATCCAACATGTCCCCCACTCACCCGAGAGAGGGCCGTGGCGGCGACGGTGACCACCACCGGCACACCTTGTCCGGAGTGAAGCAGCAATACCAGTTTCAGCCCAACAACCTGAGAGACGTGGAAGAAGAATACGAATCCATGTCGCCGTCCCCGGAGCTCAAACGACGCCGATTCAACGGAATGGGGCACTACCAGGCAGTCCCATCGCCAGGGCCCTACACGGGCCATCCCTTGTCTAGGCAACCTAGGTCGTCGCTCAGCATGCCGCCCACACCGCCGGTGGCGAGTTATGGGCCTCTGCCCGGTCCATCGGCACTTGCGAGGACTGGGAACATGGCGCCCCCTCCGCGACCGCATCATCCTGCGTACGCAGGACCGAGCCGGGGTCCTGGGTTCGACGAGAGCCTCCGCCTGCCGCCACTGCAAACCCAGACATCTCCGCCGTTCAACCGAGAAAACGACGCAAACGACCGCCCGAGCGCCCATCCTGGTGCTGGTCTGGGCATCACCAACCCGCGGGATAGCTATGCCCAAAGCCTCGAGGCCATGATCATGACAATTCCTTTTCTGAGCAAGCTAAAGGTGCTGCAGAAAATCAGCCCAACGTTGACCCCGCCAGGACCATCTAGCCCGGACATGGAGGTTCGCGGAGCGGTCATTGCCGTCGAGGGGGCCGATGCCCGGCAGTTGGAGCAGGTGGGGACGACGATTCACCGATGCCTTCTTGGCCTGGCCGAAATCGACTTGAAAACGTGGAGCGACGGACCAAGCATGCCTGTGCCTATCTTATCCTCCGAGGAAGACGCAAAGATGAATGACACGGCGTCCATCGGGAGCAGCAGGAAAAGCAGCCATTCGCAACCCAGCTTACAAACCTCCGAGCTCTTCGCCAGCTACATGCAGACGATGATGAAGTGGCACCAGAAGTCGCGGGAGATTGTCAAGCACGTGTCCACGAGACCGGTATCCGGACTGAGCGGGTCGCCTCCCACAAGACGAGCATCGGACGGGGATGTTGTCGGATCCGGGCACAATTCGCTATCGTCACCCGGCACCGGCAAGACGCCCATCGCCCTGCTCCCTGCAGGTTTCAGCTTGTCCATTTCTGACAAGTATGCTTGCATGATTCCCATTGCGGATTCGTACGCCCCGGTTGATCACTGGCAGTGGATGTCGACTCTATGGAGGGGAATCATCGGACCAGACCTCGTAATCTACGTCAAGTCGGCGGTGGAGGACGAGGTCGCCCGCGCAGGCGCCGTCGAGTTCAGAGGTCCCGGTGTGATGGTGGTGAGGATTGCGCATAACAAGTCTCTGGACGAGAAGACTGAGCGGCGCATCTCTTTTGAAGTAGTGGAGTGGATTCGAAGCGGTAGTTACCAGGAGGGATTCGGACGAGGTTGACAAAAAAGGCGCACGTAGTAATGTGATAATGTAGCGGGTGATGAGTGTTGGGTTTCCATGTTTCCCGTTGCACCGAGGTGGCTGGAATAGCCTCTTGTTTTCTCTTTACATAGCGTAGGCGTAGATGGGACAAAAAAAAAAACGTGGAGCATCTATGATTTAAGTCAATTCTTGAGTTGCCGGTGTCCGCGTATGAGTGCTTATTGAGGTTGCGTGTGGTTTGAGAGCTATCGTCACCCAGCAAGACGGGTGAGGGAAACACATCGCACCAAGTACTTGTGTAACATATGCACCATTGTTTCCGACGGATGTTGCACTGAGGCCGCAACGAGACAATGCTGCTGTGCGGTTTCTTTGTGAAGTTATTCGCTTTGTGTTGGGCGGGTGTTGTTGACGGTGTTAATAGTGTTTGCATCAGAGCTGGGGGTGGGGTATGAAGTTATGCAGGAGTTGTGCTTATGTTCATATCGGTGGACCTTGAAATGCAAGGCATGCACACACAGACCAATAAGACACGAGGTTCAATTGACATCACCTCTAGACCCCAGATGAAGTCCCCTGTCTTTCAGGTACGACGCCGCTGCAAGCTCCAAGCTCCAGCGCGTTTATCCGACTGGACGCGCTCCTAGCGGGCCCCTAAGTGACATCTAAACACGACCGTCTGTCTCATCGACATACACATCACGCACCACCACCACAACGTAGCCTCATAAATTGGCTCAACGCCCCCGAAAGCCGATAGCAATTACGAATATGGTTATCTCCCAGTAAGCAACAAAGTTGAGAAAGAATGTCGGACCTCGCAGTTGGCCAGACGGTGCGTCTGTCTGATGGCCGGACCGGCATCGTGCGCTTCGTCGGCGGCGCGCACTTCGCCAGCGGCGACTGGGTCGGCGTCGAGCTCGAGGATGACAGCGGGAAGAACGACGGCAGCGTCCAGGGCGAGCGCTACTTTGACTGTGCCATGGGGCATGGCATGTTTGTGCGTCCAACGACGCTCGTCATCACAGCCCAGGCCCCCGCGCCGGCGAAGCCCACCGCTCGCAGGCCCAGTCGGCCGAGCAGCTTCAATCCGGGCTCGGGACGGACGCCCAGCGATGCGGGCCTGACAAAGAGAATGAGCCTCAATGCCCCGAGTCCGAGCCCGGGACCTAAGGTGTCACGGCCGCCGAGCAGTGCACTGAGGGTGAGTACGCAATCTGCTTGATGTAAGGGGCAAAGAGTAACGATGAATGCACATTCGCAGTCACCGACCAAGTCCCCCACAAAACAGCTTGGGTCAACAGCTTCGAGTACCGCGCCATCACGCACCACTACGCCATCCAACACCCGTACTCCGGTCGCCGGGGCTAAAGCTCGGCCGGGCGTGGGACCATCTCGCACATCTATGGGCCCTCCAGCAATGCCCGCATCCAGGACCACTCGGCAGCCTTCGACATCTTCGGCGCCGACAAGACCGACCCCGGGGCGACCTACGAGCGGTCGGCTTTCCATGAGTGGGCGGACAACCTCTGCCAGACGACCGTCTGCTGACTTGGGCGCGGGGAAGAACACGGCGGATAGTGGGGATGACGGTGCCATGTCGCCCAATAAAGATGGCGAGACCAGCCCTGTGAGAGCCAGGACGAAAGCTCTGGAGAAGCTCACATCGGGCTCGGCGGCAACCACGCCCACAAGCTCCAGTAAACCAGCGACAACCGCCCGTTCTACGACAACCACCGCCGCCGCAGCAAACAGGGAGGTTGAGGATCTGAAAGCCAAGCTCAAAGTGCTCGAGAGAAAGAGGTCAGAAGATAGAGAGAAGATTAAGCAGCTGGACCAGGTCCAAGGCGAGCGGGACAGGTTCCAGTCAATTATAGAGAAGCTGCAGGCCAAGTACCAGCCCCAGCAGAGCGAGAACAACGAGCTGCGGAAACAGCTGAAGGAGGCCGAGGAAAGGTTCGAATCCATCGAGGCGATGCAGATGGAGCACGAAACGGCCCTGGAGCTCGCGACGCTGGACCGTGAGATGGCCGAAGAGACCGCCGAGGTTCTTAAGGTTGAGCTCGAGGCTCTAAAGCAGAAGTCAGAAGAGCTGGAGCTCGAGGTTGAGATTCTTCGCGAGGAGAACGCAGAGTTTGAACAGGGCATGTCGTCGGAAGAGCGTGCCAGCACCGGCTGGCTGCAAATGGAGAGGACCAACGAGCGGCTCCGCGAGGCGCTGCTGCGGCTGCGCGACCTTACGCAGCAGCAGGAGGAGGAGCTGAGGGACCAGATTGAGACCCTGGAGGACGACTTGAAAGAGTTTGGTGCCGTCAAGGAGCAGTTTGCTACAGCGAAGGACAAGTTGGCGCAGTCCGAGGCAGCCGTCGAGGACCTCCGACAGCAGCTGGACAATGCTCTGGGCGCCGAGGACATGATCGAAGAGCTCACCGAGCGGAACATGAGCATGTCTGAGCAGATTGAGGAACTCAAGGCCGTTATCGAGGACCTCGAGAGCCTCAAGGAGATCAACGACGAGCTGGAGATTAACCACGTCCAGAACGAAAAGGAGATGCAGGAGGAGCTCGACTTCAAGGACAGCGTCATCACGGAGCAGGCCCGACGGGCGGGCGAGCAGGAAGAAGCCCTGGAGGACATGGAGTACACCTTGTCCCGCTTCAGAGGCCTGGTCACTAGCTTGCAGAGCGACCTCGAGGACATGCGGGCATCGCACGCTGTCACCGAGTCCGAGTCCGAGCAGCTCAACAGCAAGTCCCGCGCCATGATGGACCTGAACATGAAGCTTCAAATATCCGCTTCCAAGGCCCAGGTCAAAACCATCGACCTGGAGCTGCGGCGCCTGGAGGCTCAAGAAGCCGAGCAGCACCTGGAGATTGTTAAAATGTTCCTTCCCGACACCTACAAGGAGGACCAAGATTCCGTGCTCGCTCTCCTGAGGTTCAGAAGACTCGCCTTCAAGGCGCAGCTCCTGCAGTCTTTCATCAAGGAGCGCGTCAACGGCCAAACTCACTCCGGCCACGAGGACGACATCTTCGCCGGTTGCGACGCCATCGATAAGCTCACGTGGGTCGCGTCCATGTGCGAGCGGTTTACCAACTCCATCAGCCACTGCTCGATTGAGCAATTCCAGCGGTTCCAGAACGCCCTGTTCGAGCTGGAGCCAGTGGAGCGGGCATTGAATGGATGGATCGACGGCCTGCGCCGTGACGAACTCAAGGAGCAAAAGTGCGCCGACGAACTCCAGCGCACGATTGCGCTCATGTCTCACCTCGCCGAGGTGCACCTCACCAATGAGCTCCCCGATTTCGCCGAGGACACTTACATGCAGACTGTCATCATGCAGAGCCACCTGGAATCTGCTGGCTCGACATTTGCCACCCTGAGAGCCATGGTCCAGAGGGTCGTCCCTGCCGAGTCGGAGGAGGACGAGATGGCGCAGCACTTCAGCAAGAAGTCGGAGCTTGTCATCAACCAGACTCGGAGCGCCAAGGTCATCGCCGGCAAGGCTGTGCGAGCCCTGCAGGACCTCAAGTCCAGGTCCCTGGCGCTGCCGCAAGAGACCAAAGAGTCATTCGAGCAATGCCAAGACGCTACCCGCGAGCTTGCTGCTCTGGCCCGGGAGATTGGCTTCGACCTGCACACGCTCCTGCACGAGGAGGGCCGCACCGAGCCATACACGTACCGTGAGGTCCAGGATACCATTTCCAAGGCCACCACCAAGGCCACCATGTCGAGCGAGTCTGACCTATTCTCCACGTACTTGTCGAAGCTTCGCACCCTCACCAGCCAGATCTCGGACCTGGCCGCGCTCAGCGCAGATCTGTCCCAGACGCAAGAGTTCGAGATCAGCCCCGCGCCCTGGAAGCTCCGCGCCCAGGAGCTCAAGGCGACCAAGACGATTCCCGTCGACGCGGAGGAGGAGTTGCGCCGCCTTAAGGAGGAGCACAACGAGGCCCGCCGGGCGATTGCACAGCGCGACGAGACCCTGAGCACGGCCAACCTCAAGATCGAGACTCTCGAGTCGCGGATGAAGGACGCTAATGCCAAGGCCTCCCGCATCGAGGACCTCGAGGCGCAGATCGAGGCCGCCAAGCAGCAGGCCGCCAGCCTCCAAGAGGACATTGACAAGCAGGACCGCGAGCTCAAGACGTTGGAGACGGACCGCGACAAGTGGAAGAAGATTGCGGGCGACAGCAAGGCGTTCGCCGACGGTGCCGGCATGGCGGGCGCCAAGGCCGGCCAGGAGCGGGCCGTGGCGACGGCGCGCGAGATGAACGCCCTCAAGAGCGAGATTGCGAGCCTGCAGGCGGCTGTGCGGTATCTGCGCGAGGACAACCGGCGCGCGAGGACGACGGAGCAGCACAACTACGACTGGCTTGCGGAGCCGCTCACGAAGCCGCCGTCGGTCGTCGAGCAGCGCCGCGCTCTCGTCGTCGCCGAGGGCAAGGACGCGCTCAGCGAGCTGGTCAAGTTCACGACGTCAGCGCGGGTGTATGATCTCGCGACGCTGCCCGAGGACAAGCTCGCGTGGAAGCCTGCACGCAGCACGCCGCAGTACCACGCGGCCAAGCAGAGGGAGGACCTCGCGGCGTGGACAAGCTGGCGGGACTCGGTGCTCAAGAAGTCGGAGGTGGTGCTGGGCCGCAAGGACACGGCGGCAGCGACGGCGGCGGAGAAGCGGCAGATGATGAGGAGCGTGGCGGCGAGGTTGCAGATCCGCCTGCCGGACGCAGACGGCAAGACGGTTTCCGGGGGCGGACGAGACGTGCAGATTGTGGGATCGCGCGAGTGGGAGGGGATGCAGGGCCGCCTGGCGGCCGCTATATGATTCTCATGCGAGACGGGACGATGCTTCCGTGGCAGTAGGACTAGTTTGGCTGCTAGATACCCCCACCTCCCCAAATTCTTATATTTATTCCAGCAATCATTTCCCCCTTTCTCTCCTCTACCAGACTAGGGCTTCGCAAGTCTTGTGTGTACTGCTCTCCCTTTATTTGATTCTTTTTACGCCTTCCTGTGCCTCCGTGACGTTGCCGGTCCCTCCCGTCGGGGTCAGCCTTTATGGCATGCCAGTGTCATGTACCTTTTCTTCTTCTTCTTCTTCTTCTCTCTTTTAAGAACAAATTGAGAGAAGAAGAAACTAAACCCCAATGTTCAAATATGCTGCAAGCCCCCCCCTCCCAACACACACACACACACACACTCTCTCTCTCTCTCTCTCTTCCTACAGAGCTCAGCTCCTTCGTGACGTCGAGGTCCTGGATCATGCCTTGCCCTTGCCCTTCTTCTTCTTGCCCGCCTTCTCCTCTGCACCGCCGCCGCCGCCGACGCCGGCCTGCTGCATGAGCGCGGTCATGGGGTCACCGCCGCCCTGCATCTCCTTCATCATGTCCTTGAACAGGTTCTCGCTGACGCCGCCGCCGGTCATGGCGGGGCTGATGTACGGCAGCAGCTCGCCCATCTTCCAGCCGCGGGGCACGGCGGGCCTCGGCCACGGCTTGCTCGGGTCGGGAGTCGGGGCGCCCTGGACGCGGGCGCGGAGGGCGGCGCTGGCCTCCGTCGTCGGGTTCGCCTGCAGGTGCCGCGCGACGAGGACGAAGAGGTGGTGCTTGTTCTTGATCTCGGGCATGCCGGGGGGCCGCTGGCCCGGGGCGGCGGCGCCGCCGTCGCGGCCGCGGCCGGACTCGCCGCCGAACCGGATGCGGATCTTGACGCGGCCGGGGTTCGCCCAGTCCTTGGGGTGAAACTTTGCGGGCTCGAAGAGGGTCGGCAGCCGGAGGGCCGCGCAAGCGTTGACGATCTCGCGGGCGATGGGGTTCGCAACGGCGAGCGACTTGGGCACGCGGCGGCCCTCGGCGCGGGTGCGGCGCGCGTCAAAGTACACCGGGTACAGGCACTGGAAGTCGGCGTACTGCTTCGCGTCGTTGGTCGTCTGGAATTCGGAACCCGGGGCGCCGGGCCGCGGCGCGGCCGCGGGCGGGATGCTGGCCGGTCTGATCTGGGACGCCGCCGAGGACTTTGGTTCGACGCGGCGCATAATGTCGTTTTCGGTGAAGTCGTCAATGTCGCCCTCGGAGGGGTCCGAGGCCTCCAGGTCGCTGTCCTCGACCTCTTCCACGCGGGGGTGCGACATTGTGGGCTGTGTGTGTATCTTGACAGGGGAGGGATTCGGATGGGGGTGGGCGAGGGCGACGACGACAGAGTCTGTGGGATGAGCTGGATCACGCGTTGATGGCGTGGGAGGGCTCGTTCGTCGTAGATGTCGTCGTCTGCGGGGGTGCTCGGCGTCGTGTCGTTATGGTGGTGGAGGTCGACGAAGCGTGGGACGTGAGGTGAGGATACAGCTGTCGATTGAGAGGAGGCTCTACTAGTCCCCTCTGGGATTTTGGCAGATGTGTGTGGGGTAAGGTTCGCCTTCGTGGTGGGGGTTGCCGACTGTTGGGTCCCACTGGGCCGACCCCCTCCAGGGTTCATTCAGCACAGGCAGGTCGGCTGGAGCTCATTATTATTATAGCTTGCCTGGCCTTGGAAAGCTTACGGCTTACGGCGATAACTCCTCGGCATTTCGAGCAGACATGTCTGTCACGTCACAGAGAGCGAGTCTTGAAAGTGCTCTCTCGAGCCGTTTGGCGAGATGCACAGGGAAATTGAATGAGACCGGGTTGCAAAAAGAAACCCCGAATTAGAATCTCTAAGGGCTAATCCGACATTACACATTCATTTCTTCTTTTGCACTGGCAATGCGCAGTCTACAGTGGCACAGCCCCCTTTTCTCCAACCTTGTGCCGGATGGATTCCTCATGTGTAGCCTGAACAATTGTAAGTCTCTGCCCGCGGCTCTGCTCTGTTTGTCCTTCGTATGCGCAAAAAAGGATTTCACGCTGTTCTCAATTCTCGTTGATTTTGGCGTTCTTAAATTTCGTGCCAGGGGGATGATCCGAAACACGGAACTTGCAAAATGGATGCGTGCATGTGTTGCCTGTGACGCTAGGGCACTGCGTAGCTGGTCAGCGTCGAGTTACCGTTCTCTTCAAAGCGCAAAACCTACATGATGGCCATATATGCAATTCTCTACGTCGCAATCTTGGCCGTTGGTGCACGGGTTGAGGCGGGTCAACAAGGCAATGGCGTTGACCTCGTCAGCGTTGGGTTTGTACTTGTGCTCAAAACAGCACTCGTCGCCCTTGGCACAAGGTCCACGGAGGTAATGGTTGTTGCAAAGCTTATCCCTGCCAGTACGCTTCTTGATGTTATCGAGAGCCGTCGGGTTGATGGGAATGGGAGGATCGAGCCCACGCTCTCCGGGGCTCCACGCCGGGCTCTGCGGTTTGGACTGCAAGGCCGGCGGCTTGGGCTGCGTGGCCTGGCGAGTCGGGACGTTGATGTTTCTATTGGCTAACGGGGTGGTGATGACTGGCGGTGGGCTCGCTTTGGCGGTGACGCCGGCCCAGGACGACGGGGCCGGCGTTGCAGCTGACGAGGTCGCCGGCGAGGCGACTGACACAGTCGGTGATGTTTGGTTGGTCATGACGGTCAACGGTCTGACGTGGGTTACTTCGGCAGCGCGATCGCCGCTGCGGTCTATGAGCTTTTGGTTTCTGAAGAGGCCAGGCAACGGGTCGAGAATGTGGACGTTGGTGTTTTTGAGCTCTCTGACCGTTGCGACACCCTCTATGATGCTGACTTTCGAGCGGATCTGCTCATCTTGGAGGATCTCGTCGAGAAAAGGGGCATAGCCCGCATCGTGGGAAATCCCCAGCAATATCTGCCTGCAGTTGTAGTTTCGCAAATGCCAGCGGGTGGCCTCTGAACACGGTCAAGTCAGGGATTATTTCATATGGCTCTTGGAGGCGTTTGATACCGTTCTGCCAGCTGCGTGATGACAGACGTAGCTTCGGTGCCCGCCTCCATCGAAGACGGCTTACCTTTGATTTTCGAGTCGGCACGCTCCTTACCGTGGCCGACGTCGATAAAATCAAACGATGCCTTGGCCTGAGTAAACCCCAGAAAGAAGTCCTTGAGATCAGACTCGCTGCCCAAGCAGCCGTCTCTGCGCATGGCGCGTCCGAGGCCCGAAAGGTTGGCGCAAACTTTTGCGATAATCTCGACTTCACCCGACTGGCTGCCCACGTACTCGGCGACGGCGGTCCGGAGGGCATAGGCCGCCTGCTTGCCGCCCTCAATGCCCTGTCTAATAAATCTTTCCTGGAACTGCGGAAAGGGACCCTTGAGTCAGCATTCTGCATATCGATTCCAGGGGAGGGGGGTTGGGGTGGCGCATACAAGGAGGCCGTCGCCATCAATCAGGATCAAGACGTATGGATTGCGGTTCTGCCAAGTTCAGTCACTCCGAACACATGAAAACGAGCTGCTGCGCAGCAGGCGTCTGTCTACCTTGATATAGTTGTTATTAAAATCAAGCTCCTGCAGCGCCTGCTGCATCTCTCTCCTATGAGTGGTGGCGTGCTCGAGGTCGAGCTTTGCATTGTGCAGCTCCTGCTTGAGCATACGATTTTCCTCGCCATAGTGGCCCTGGACTTCTTTGCAGTAAATCAAAAGGTCCTGCAAGTAATTAGAAAACGGATAGAGTTGGTCTGATGCGATTTCGTCGATGACAAGGTTTATAATCTTGTCCGTAGGGCCGTGCTGGGTTGACAGGGGCAGCTGCGTTCGTCGCGTCTCTTGCATACGAAGTACGCACATGGAACACCTTGGTGGGGGTAGGAACAGGAGATGCAGTGGTGGTGGCATATTTCAGAGAGGCGGCGACACCACCCGCGGCAAACAACCATGACCAACACCAAAATGCCAAATGTCAGCCCATCGACGCGCCAGGCGCAACGACGATAGCAGCAGGATGGGCTGGAGTTGGGGCTGGAGCTGCCTTTTGGGGCAACATGACGGGGAAAACGGAGCTTTGGCCTCTCTGCAGAAAGCACAAAACACAGGAAACGGCAGAGTGCGAACAAGTGCAAGGGGGAGTGGGAAAAGCGGAAAGGAGAGCGGAACCCACCTTAATCAGCTGGTCGGTGGCATTTTGATAGCCCTGCAACGTCTGATATCGAGTAACAAAATCCATGATTTCGGTATCATTCTTCAAGGACATTTTAGTCGTTCCTGTCCTCTCCTTTGGTATACCTGTTCCGATGGCCGAGGGGAAGGTGTTGCTGGGAGAAAATGGGAACGAGCTCGACGGGGACTGACCGTTGGTGCGAAGGTAAGGAGGTAGAACAGGGCCGCGTCTGTGTTGGCGTTGATGTTGTCCAGGTAGCTGCTGCTGTTGGAACCAGAGGTGACCCTGGTCGTTGTATGCGTTGTGGTAGGCATATTCTTTTAGGCTGGCTGGGCCGAGCTTTATGCTGGCTCAAGTAGGATAAATGATAGGTAGAGAATGAGAGGGGAAAGTGAGAGGGGGGAGGGGGAGGCGAGGCGGACACACGTTTTCTCCTTGTGTGGTGTCAAATTGATGTATGTATGTATGTATGTATGTATGTATGTATGGGAAGGTCGATTGGAGACTGGATGGCTGCAGTTTCTATTGGTGCCAAGGTGCGGGTGTGTGAGGGAGAACAAGAGTGATAAGGGATGCACAACGCAATGGTGATGAGGGAAGGTATGCGAAAGTACCGTGCCTGCGTCTTGTGCTTGTTTGTGCCTGTGCTGGTGCTTAGCATGCCAGTCTTTTGAGTCGTGCAAGGCAGAATAAGCCTGCTGCAGATGTTGCCGTTGAGAGTATATTTGGTCAGCACGTAGTAGTAGACTGGGTTGCTTCCTTCCTTCTTTCTCGCTGAAAGGTGACAGCCGGCGAGAGGTGTAAATGTAGGTAGGTATCAACCAGGCTTGCGCAGGTGATAGGAGAATCGCGCAGGTAGGGTAGGTGCCAAGGTTCACTATTTTCTCTCGGCCAGCAATGGAGAAGTAGTCGATAGCTGGGCAGGACTGGGTCTGGGGCCAGAACGGGGCTCAAAATGGTCGGGATAGGTTGAGATGTGCCTGAGCAAAGGTAAAGCAAGGAAGGAGGTGGGAAAATGCAATGCGATGCTGGAAGTCCGGTGGTACAAATTGAGACGGGCAAGGCAGACTAGATCAAACCGGAAGAGAAGCGAAAGTTGGCGATGTGCAGACGAGGTGTGACGGGATGAAGTCGAGATGGGAGAGTCAACAAAACGGTTGATGTTGTGGGGAATCAAGAGCTAGCTCCTGACAAGAATGGCCCGTTGGTTCGGAACTTCCTCGACTTTTGCTCCAGACAGAGAAGAAGAAGAAGAAGAAGAAGAAGAAGAAGAAAGGAAAAGAAACAATAATCAGTGCCAGTCTTTCCCGGTTTATACGTGGCAGGCCAGCCGAGAGCAAAGCGTACCTAGGTAGGTAGCCACCGTAGATCTGCACGGCGGACCAACGCAGCAGCAAACAGTGCTTGGGTATGGTCTTGGTTATGGGTTCAATGATGCCCGTTGTCTGGCGCCTCGTCTGTCTGGGTTGTCAACTTGTCTCTCCTGGTACTGAGAGACCCGAGAAGACGGAAAGCGGTGAAGGGGGATTTCTATCTCTCGTCTGCCGGGGCCCGGTGACGGAAAACAGTGATGACGGGAGCAAAGATTACTACCTATGTACGGACAGAGCCTGCCTCGTTCTGGCCCAGTCTCCAGTCTCTGGCCCGGTCAAAGAGGATGAGAACGAACCAGGGGGGAAGGACAAAGGCAGGGGAAATTTGCGGACTGGGTACGGATAGAAGATGGGGAAAAGCAAACGCCCAACAAGAAATATGTTTTGGCATATTCACACCCTGCGACGCGTTGGCTGGCGTGGATTGGTTTTCTTACTTGCCCTTTCCGGTTGTACTGTCAACTGAGACCAGTACCCTGGGGAAGAAATTTTATTAAAGTCATGGAAAATAAAATAAACAAAACCAATAGTCGTCCTAACCCACCGCGCCGCTGGATACAACACTAATCCCAGCACACCGCACTCAAGTAAAAAAGATACCTAGTGGTACGGAGTACTCTCGGTACGTACATGGTTGAAAGGCATTTAGGGTTCTGGGCTGCATCTAGGAGTATTATACCTATTAATATCTGGCCATGGCTGTATTGTGCTGTTGTCTGTCAGCCTGTCCACAATGTACGTATATAGCTAGCTGGGTGCGGATACAGGTAATTTATGCCTACACCTTCCTCTACCTTTTACTGGATTGATAGGTTTGTATCTGCACCTACGTGTAGATGTGCATGTCTACATGACCTTTTTTCCCCTCGTTTCTTTCTTCCTGTCTTTTGTGCAGCATACGCCGCAACATCGTGGAACTGTCAAAGATGCACCTTCCTCCTGTTCGCTGGCGCTAAAACCCATGTGGTCCACCCATGATTGGCCGGCATCGAGAACCAGGGTGACCTCCGGCGGTAAATCACCTGTGGAAGCTACTCCAACTCCAACCCACCAATAGTAGGTACGAAGTAGATGCAGCCAATAACACGTTCCTTGAATTCATGTACTCAGCTCTCACCACGACCATGCCTTCTCACTCACTCATGCAGCGACCAACATCCATCTCACCCACCCGTATGCTATGCCTTTGTCCCTCCCTTCACCACCTTCCCATGGAATTCTCAGGGTCAGGCGAACGAACAGGACCCCAATGTTCCTAGTCGGCCTTTGTTTCTACCCGCTTCAAAGGTTCCCTCCAGTCTTCCATACAAACGGGTATTCAAACAGATGCCGGGTCGTACTGATTTAGCAAATTCCATACGCTGTCGTTCCCAAAATCACCCTCAAACGTCGTCCCGGCCGCAGGAAGGGACGGCGTTGCTGCTCCCCATGCTGGTAGAGATCCGTCGTCTGGTATTCCATTGAGATCGTGGTAGATGAGGTCTCCCATCGGGAATAACGGCGCGATTGACGTGAAGTCCCAGCTGTTTGGCATGGTCCACTCCGAGTGTGCCGATGGCAGTGGATACGACGAAGATGCGTCGGGAACCGGCGGCAGCGATGTCGGCGTCGCCACTGTGCTGCTCTTGCTCGCTGGCGTGTCGGCTGTCGCCGCGGTGGCCGTCGAGACAGATCCGCGAGCAGACAAACTGCTGCTGCTGTCCGCCGTCGATGCCGGTGTCTGGGATGCCAGGCTCGACAGGCTTGGTGGCGGTGCCGGATTTCCTACCGCTTTCTTAAACTTGGCAAAAATGGCCTGCAGGACACCTTTTGCGGCCTTCGCCAGGAGGTTCCTCTCCTGCATCGCCTCAAATCTCTCCGTCGTCCAGTGAAAGTGCTGCATGGCGCTGCCAGCCATCTCCAGGTTCTCTTTGGGAAACAGTATGTATATCGATGCCATGAGCACCACGGCATCAAAACTGCCAAAGAAAAGCGAGAAGCTGGGCAACAGGGTCAGCATTGGCACAAGTGCGTCGTTGACAAGACCTACTTTCGCCACGACCCAGCATCAAGGCCTTGGAACGTGAGCATCTGACTGTGAAGCATCTCGATGCTGGCCTTGAGCGCTTCTGTCCGGCTCTTTTGCCGGTTAAAGATGTACGGCCGGTGCAGTGCCATCAAGTTGAAAAGGTTGGTCTGTGGTAAATAAAACCGTACGGACTGCAGCCAATAACACGACGGATCATTATCCCACTTTCTATCCGGGTTCTCCAAGCGGAAGTACGCGGGCGTCGCCTCGTCCAAGTCCAGGCACGTTTGGTGCACTCGGTCGACCTTGGAATAGTCTTTCGGACACGGGCCATCCTGCTCCAACTCGAGAATTTCGCGCATTGGGGCCACGAGTTTAAATGCCCAGATACCCCTCGTCAGCGGGGTCGGGGGGTCTTTCTCGTCATCCCGGGGCGCAACGGGAGTCTTGCGGCGGTCCTTTGGCGGAGGCGCGTCGACCGGTAGGCTTGGTGGACAAATGCGCCAGTCGATGCTGCCAGGGCGTCCTAGCACGAGCGCACAGTGGATGTCCCTGGTTCTGATCAGCCGAGCCATGTCTTTCCATTCTTGCTTCCTGGCGGGTCCTTACCATGTCATGAGAACCATGTACAGCTTCCTTCGTCGCTGAATCAGCCACATGTTTTCGAGTATGTCCCCGGTATCATCGCTATTCGGCGAAGGGTCCAAGCTGTCCCGGTGCATGCCAATCTCTTGGGCATCTCGAATGGCGCTGCCAATGGCATGCCACTGCGGACGCTGTCAATTTCGGAGACCATTGGGCTGCACAGGGGGTTCACCTACCGATTCCGTGACTTTGGCCATGTACTTGAGGAACGCCGCCCGGACGAAGTCCGCCTGAACTGTTGTAAGAGTAATTTGTCGTTTGCCCAGCAGTGACAGAATGCCGACGCCGGACTCGCTGTAGTCCGCCGCGAGATCCTCAAACGTCATGTTGCCTGCATACTTGAGGTGCTCGTAGAATTCACGGGATCCTTCCGGCAGTGTCAACAACGCAGTCGCCAGAACCTGGAAGAGCAAGGCGGGGAACACTCTCAGATCGGGTGAGAGGCCCTGCGGCCCAGAGTTGGAGAGCACGTTGAAGGGTATGTTGTTCCACTCGGCGAATTGCTCTTTGAAGAGGTCCTCTTCGAGGGCGTAGTACTGGTGGTTGAACTCGCGGAAGTACACGTCGATGAGCTTCTCGATGTAGCCCTTGGCGGGCAGCTGTCTGATCAGGGACTTGTACCGTTCCTTGGTCGCGAACTGGTCCTCGATTTGCGCCGAGCCGCCGAGATGCGACAGCGCTCCATCGCCGTTTGCGCTTTCAATCTTCCGCATCAGTCCGAGGGTGGAGGCACCGGCGTGGGAGTAGCCCCAGTTCGCGGCGGCATTGGAAAGGCTCTGGATCGGTGTCGGCTTTGCGCCTTCGGCCTCGGCCTTGCGATGCTCCTTGGCGGTAGGCGCACCCGTTTCGTATTTGCAGGCATCTTGTTTGTTACGCGACTTGCAGTTGGCGCATGGTAGATCTCGGTCGCACTGCACGAAAGCACGTCAGTTACCAATGCCGACGTCGGCGGGAAGTGTTGTTGAGAGAGGGGGAGACGGAGCTACCCACCTTCTGCTTCCGACGATGGCATTCTGTGCAAGAAATCACGACGCGCCTGCGCTTCTTTGGTGGCGGACGGGCGTCCTGTGTCTGTTTATGAGGCTGGTTTTGTATGGGCGTCGGGCTTTGGTTCGAGTTCGAACTCGAGTTCACGCTCTCCCGCGCCGAGAGCGGCTTCTCGGAGCCGTCGCGCCGGTCGTCGGCCATGGTCGGCCGCGCTCGTATGGCGAACTCTCTGTAGGTGAGGGTGATGGTGGTGGTGATGAGGACGTTTGTCGTGGGCGTGGAGGGGTCGTAGTGTCGACACCTTTTCTGGTCGTCGGCACCGCCGACTCGAGGTTGGTAGTGGGATGAATCGTCAGAATATACTCGATCTGTGGGTATGTATGTGGTGGTCGAATCCCCTACCCCCACAGGCTCGGCACGCCTTTGCTCGAGAGGACGGGGCGCTCCGGATGGTCACGCGGCGCAACACCGGGACGGAAAATGCGAAGAGAGGAAAGGGCAAATCCAGCAGTCCCGGTTTCCGTCGCAATTTGTCGGGGGTTCCAGCGGCACGAACGGATGGATGATTACCAAAGCAGGATAGGTGGGGAGAACAGAGGACCCACGATCGTCCCTTACACCAGATACCTAGAGGGTAGGTACGTTAGGAGGAGTCAGCTTCACATTGCACTGTGCAAGCAACGCCCCAGCGGTGGGAAGACTGAGGTGTGAGGTGCGGATACTACCCATTATGCAACCGGGGTCCCGGATTCCTATGGTAAAGCGAAGTAAGTACCTACCTAGGCAACCTACCTACCTAGGTAGGAGGTAGGTAGTTTAAGTATAAGCAGGCAGGTGTTTTCCGACACTGGGCGTTGCGCCTCGTCGCGGCAGAGCATGTGTCCGGGATCTACGGTGGGTTCGGGAGTGGCACTTTTGGCTAGGTACCTACCTACCTACCTTGGGTAGGTAGTGGGTCATGTCGTCCCAGGAGCTTTGTTGCAAAGAATTTGAAAGAGAAGGGACATTGTCGAGGACTCTTGTTCTCCCGATACAAAGGCAGGTAGCCAAGTCTGGTAAGCTGATGAACGGTCGACATCAGAACCTGGCCTTCTCTTAGAGCCTATAGCCGCCCGCCATCACCGAGGTCCAAGGTGCCCGCCGCAACTATATTCCGATCTGAGCCAGCTGCTGTTTTATGCTTCCCCTAATTGCAGCTTTCCCGCCACAGCCAAGCTTTTGCATCTACATACCAACCTACCTACCTACCCACCTACGTAGTAACGCCCTCTATACTTATCTACCTGCTCCGCCGACATGGATGGGCTGCTTCCCGTTCAACCGCCGCTCTTGGATCGACCGGCCGGCCGCCTCTTTCATTGGATTCGGACACCTGCCCAGAAATAAATATGGTTATGTTTCCTATTGCGTCACGCTTTACACAGGGTGACAGATAGTGGCCGCGGGTCAAAGCGGGATGCCTGTCGCAAGTGTCTGCATCGTTTCGCGCTGGCCTGGCCCGGAGTAATCCATTGCTAGGGAGGTGCTCCTGTCCAAGAACATTTGGGGGGAAAGTAAATATAAAAGGAACACGGCCGCAGAGGGGTAGCGTCGGCAGCTTGCCGACAGGAGGGAGCACGGCCTGAACGAGCAATACGGCGACCATCCATCGCCCTTCCACCAGTGCCTTTGCAGCCTTCGGAGGTCGGCTACTTGCGTGTAGACCTACTCGCCGATAACCTTCCCCCACACCCTACATACCTAGGTAACCTACGCACTAGACCACCCTCGGCTCTAAATCCGCTATCCTTTGGGGTGATGGCCTGGAGGGGAAGTAGTCCTCTTGGGTTTCGTAGGCCTCAACTCTACCTTCCAGAAGGTCCAGGATCGAGTGAGCGGAAGGCACATGCCACATCCTGGGGAACCTTGTCCGCCCAGGCTTGTTGCCCAACATCTGGGTTTGGCCCCTTTGGTTTCCTGGACACTCCGCGGTCCCCATTCCAGTGCTACCTTGCTCTGCCTCGCCCCTCTCCTCGCCCGTGTCATGTTCTGCTGCATCATGACCGTATACTCCATGGCAAGTTGCGGAGGGCCATTTTATGAATTACCGATCGCCGACACGGACTGACTAAGAGCAAGCTACCCATGGCGGCGCGTCCCTCAACGAATCTCTTCTCAATGAACAGATGCAAGACAGTGTGCTCACGATCCAGAGGGCATGCAGTAGAGCTAGAGATCGAGACATGGGCAACAGACGCAGCGGACACATTCAATTCGGCAATATATGAATTGTGACTGTCCACACTTGATAGCTTCCATTCGCAGACCTTGATCAATCTCAACGCCGGTCCCCCCCTTTTTTTTTTGAGTCCATCCCGGATCACCGAATCCCCGTCTAAAAATCTGTTCCAGTGGCGAGTCTGATCCCCGTTTCTTCTACAACATGAATGCCGTTGCAGACCTGAAATGCGTAAACCCACAGACAGTAATCGCCATTGCAGGAAATAACGTCCTAAAGAGCCCCCGACATCGGTGCGGCCGAGAGGGGGGGGGAATAATAAGAATAAACACGCCTGGGTATTTGGTTTGGGTGTGTGTTTGTGAGTATTTTGTGTGTATGTGCGTGCACGTGCGCGGGCGCGAGATGATGAAGAGCCGCTTACGCTACTCGGGAGAGATACGCCTTCCAGGCCTTCCGACGATATCTTTCGGCCTCCGACTGAGGATCACCCGCCTTCAAGATTCCGCGTCCGACAATGACAATATCAGTACCGCAGAGCTCGATGAGCTTCTGGGGCGTGTTGTACTGCTGTCCCTTGCCGTCTCCCGCGACGCCGTCGGTATCATCCTCACCCTCCGGTGGCAGCTGGCATCCAGGCGTCATATGGATGAAAGAATCGTCCGGCTCGGTGTTGAGATTCTCCTGGGACACGAAGCCCATGACGAAATTCTTGTTCTCCCTCGCGGCCTCGACGCAAGCCTGTGTGTACTCCTTGTTCATAAAGTTGCCGGCGCTTGACATCTGGGCGAGGATAAGAAGGCCTCGGTCCACGGGGGCCTCCTCGATACCCGCGTACAAGACCTCGTCGGAGCTGTGGGACTCGTTTCTCGGAAAGCGAGGAGACGGAGCCGGCTCGAAGTGCTGGGTCAGTGTTGTGATGGACACGATGCTACCCTTGCGTCCATTGACGTCGTACGGCCGTGGCGTGCCGACCGTATGTTCGTGGCCGTCTCCGTTATCCTCTTCGTAGTCGTCGAAGCTCTCCGACCTTGGGGTTCCGACTGACACCGATGTTTTCACCTCGTAGGGGTACCGTTCGCGCCAGCGCGCTGCAGCCTCGGCGAGGGCTGTGACGGCGGCCTTGCCCGGCACCATGTTGACATTGGTGATGTGGGCCCATTCGATGATCCGTGCCGAACCAGCAACGTACTGCATTTGGACCGTGTTACCAATGTCGCCGAACTTGCGGTCCTCGAAGATGAGGAAGCCGTGTTTGCGAGCTATTGCGGCGAGCTTAGCACCGGTGCCCGTCTGTGGGTTGTAGTCCCATCCGGCGACAATGTCATGGTGCGTCTTCAGTACAACGATGGACGGTCCGATCTTGTCGGCCAGGTAGAGCAGTTCCCTTGCGGTCGGAACGTCGGCGCTGAGGCATAGATTGGAAGCCTTGACGTCCATCAAGCGTAGTAGGTAGGCTGTAAGCGGGTGACTGGCCGATTCGGCGCGGCTGGCGAAAGTCGCCTTGACGGTGCCGTGGGAGGTCATCCTAGAAGATGTCTCCAGTCCTGAGCACGCCTGCCAGCTGTAAGTGGAAGGCGGTAGATGTCCGCGTAAAAAGTGATCAAGTCCCAAGAAGGCCCAGTACCGAAGGCTCGACCAGGAAGACTGCGGAATGCCTGGCTGCTTGGCTACAGCGAGGCTGATGGAAGAGGGGGGGAGGAACGGATGGAGCGGTCTGTACCGTGACGAGACGACGGTTGCGAGAGAGCGCGAACAAGGTTTCTGTACGAGCACGCACGTTGCAGCGGACGGGCACAATGGTTGGTTCAACGCGTGTTGTGCGGTGCTAAGCTTGGGTCCGAGTTTGGCTCAATCAACGCAAAGGTGCGAGGTGGTTCGGAGGTAGGACAGGGCGCGTCTAGGTAGTAGATGGAGGCAGGTTTGAGGGAAAGAGAACGGGAGGGAGAGTGAAAACGGAAAGCTAGGTGGTGGGCTGGACTTTTTCAGTGAAGACTAGACAGACAATAAGTTAGTGAGGCCGTGGGCGGTGGGGGTGCGGCTAAGATTAGACAGAGAGGTACGCAGTACTAAGAGCGGCCGACTAATAAAATAAAATAAAAATTGACGAGGGGGGGAGGAGGGGTTCTCGCTCTTCAAGTCTCATTCTACAAGGGGATTGGAGGAGGGGGAGGGGAGAGGGGGAGAGGGAGGGGGCCTGTTTGGGGGCGAAATAACAGGAGAAACCAACAATTTGTGCATGGATCAAATGCTCTGTTGGTTGTGAACAGGAGAGAGAGAGGCTTATTGACGATGAGCACGCACAGCTGGAGGGGAACGAAACAAGAAAGTCGCCCCCCCCGAAGGAGAGGGAGAGGGAAGATAAAGATAGTCTTCGGCTTGGAAATAGCTCGCTCAATGGATTGATCGATTGTGCGTCCAGGAGATTCTTCATTACCAACCATTCTCCCCCTTCTCGAAAGCGCCGGTCCCTTTTCTTCTCGTCCACACACCGTGGTTCATTCTATTCCTTGGTTTTGGCATTGCTCAATTCTCCAATTGTGGAGGAGGGCGTACCTACGTACAGTAGTACGTTGTACGTAGGACAAAAGAATTATTGTTTCAGTGCTTTCCTGTAGGGGGCATTTTATACTACGTAATCGGTGGGCGACCCCCGACACCTCCAATTCGATCTAAAGTACCCTGGTCGGACTACAACACTTTACTACTAGTGTATGGTCTGATCACAATGTACGACGAATAGGAGGCATGCCGACCTTCCATGTAGTATCCCGGCCAAGCGAAGTGCATGCCGCCGCCGCCGGTGCCAAACTAAGAGACTGACTTCTTCCAGGCAGGCGAACGGACGGACTTTCTCTCCCTACCTCCCCCTCTCTCCCGTTCTCTCTTTCGCGCGTAGCCAACCAACTGATTCATTTGATAGCCGACTTTAGCTCACATCGCTTCACCGTGACGTCGGGGTGGGCGGGGGGTCAACAGATCCCGGGCCGAAGCGAACCATGGGAAGTCAGCCTGTAAGGCGCTCGAGTCACGGCCTCCATCTTGTTGACGGTGGAAGAATCCATCTCTAGAGGCAGAAGAGACTTGGACAACCAGATGGGAGAGACTCGAACGTACCCTTCTGCGCGTTCTGGAACCAGACCAGACGCCCGCCAAAAGTATTTTTCCCCCTACCGCCCACGAGACCCTGCAACAATGTGACGTGTGGCTTTGGTGTACGATTGCCGTTGGAACGCTAGCCCCGGACCTAGGCGTCTTGCTTTGCATCGCTAAGGGGCATGACGAATCGCATCTTCGGCTCTTTGCAGAGGGTCATTACGCCAAGAAGCGGCAGGGTAGAGGTTGGGCGGAAATTTACGAATTGTTTTGCCGCCTGGGGTCGGCCTCCACTGCTAGTGCCTCGAGGGTTGGAACTTTGGAAGACGGACGCCAGCCAAGTTCAGTTGCCATGATCCATAGACTGGGCAATTGGCTCCATTCATGGATTTGACCATGGCCGTCAAGACTCGACGCCGCATGTGGAAGCAATGTGCCTTGCGCGGTGTGACCGCTGCCTCCGGCGAGGGCTGCGGGCCGGATTCTAATAGTCGTCACGCAATCCATGACTCCGTCGGCCTATCAGTTCGGAGCAGTTGGGAAATATCGTACCATGTCCCTGGGTCTTAGTCCCGCCAAGTAAAGCGGCCTCGTGCCATTTTTTGCGGAAGTAACGGGACGTCCGATGAACTAAAGAACGGTGTGTGTCTGCCCCCGCAGCCATGCTACCCTTTGTTTGCCAGGCCCTGGCCTCGTTTCCATTCCAACGGCTTCCGCCGACACTAGCGTAGGATGGTCGAAGGGGTCGTGAAGAATGACTGACGCAGTTCCAAGTTGGCGACAAGCCGAGGTCCCCATGAATGTTATCCCCAAGACGGTGCAGCTGAAGCGTATGGCCTTGGTGTGTAGACCAACCCGAGCATCGGCCGTGATCGAAGCAGCATTATGGATGCCCGTGATATTCGTTCGATAAGCGACGCTAGTCACACCCGAGGGAGCGACATGTTCGGGCTTCTGTTACCAGTTGTCGGCGGAGGCGATCATGGGCTGAAGAGTTGAGGGTTGTTGTACGGCGCACCAGAGCTCTACTCAAGACACTAGCTCAAGGTTACTTGCATTAGACTGTTGTTGGTTGCTAAGCTTTGGGAAGTCTAACAACAGGTAGGTGTCAGTCATCCACACCAAGCGGAATCAACAGGTACGTACTACCTGGGTATGAGGGAGAGAATCACAAAGCCATAGAGGTAGGTACATGGGTGCTTGATTAGGCACCCTATTAGTATCGATCGGGTTTGCAACTGAAAATCGAGGTTTAATCTCAACCATAGAGGAGCACCTGTCCATATGGCTCGAATAGGCACTGATGTAAGACTAACGAGGACAGCAATATACCGTCTCATTCGACCGTTTTACCACCTACCTCCGGGAGGAATCAAGCGTGTGGGCCCGTGCCACTCGTGAGCTACAGGTATATTGACGGCTTACGTGACAATTCGCGGCTTCCTTTCCGGCACAAATGGCAGCGAGACTACCTCCCTAGGTAGGTACGGATCAGCGAACCAGTCTCGTGCGGAAACTATCGGTCCACGATAACATATTGATAGAGGTTTATGAATACATATATATATGTCAACCAGCTCGAGCGTGGTTTCAGCGATTTGCACTCACGGCGCGTGCGCGTATGCTACTGGGGGGTTTGATTGAGCAGTTGTCGCGCATCAAGCCATGGACAAAATCGAGTGCGGGGTACAATTCAGGAGCTCCGAAGGCGGGGTGTTAGCGGTCCATTCTGCTTATCGCAAGACGAAAAGATCCTCGAGATAAGTTGGAGCCACCATATTGACTAGACAGGGAACAGGCTAACAGGCAACCTATCTCGAGCGCGCACACGCGATATGTTGAGATAGGTAAATCCAAGACATGTTTGCTTTCTTTCCCCTTGGCATAATGTAGCGTGCAGAAGCGTTCTGTACATACTACAGAGGTACGCCCCTGGACAACATCCGCGTCAGAGTCCGAAGATGTGAGTTCGTGGTCTCGAGTTCGTCGCAAGGGCGAAAGACGTGAGAGCGTAGGTAGGGAGGAGTATGTAAGAGGAGGGCCATGGTTCTGGTCATCGTCGCATCCCGATCAGTCTATCAATGGAATTGGATGCAGAGCAAGGCAGAGAGAGGTGTCTTATCTCTTGTCCCCCTTATCATTGCTTACCTACCCAACCTACCTACCTACCTAGGACCTAGGGGATACTTACGTAGTAGGTAGTCCGCTTCCTGGGTACCGTAGGTAAGTACGGAGTAGGTAAGTACCAGAAGCTGGCAGCAAGCCCTGTCCAAGGTCCACTAAAAAGGTTGATGGTAGAGCTGTACCCACTACCGATCCGGACCGCAGATGGTATGCCTACGTAAGACTGGCCGAATCGCTAGCGAAGTGCTGCGGGTACTACATAAAATCGAGCAAGGCATGACCGGGTCCAGTATGTAAATGTACCTATCGCGGTCACTTTGTACCCTCTCAGAACCAAAGAGAACAAGACACCTTACAGGTTATTACGAAAGGCAGAAAACTTAAGCACGATGTGGATGGCCGTCATGTATGATCGGGCTTCTCGCCCTAAGGAATATACCTGGGTACCCTTCAATTAACGCGTATGTAGGTACCTAGGTAGGTGCAGCATCCCTCACGTTCAAAGTACCTACCTCTCTGGGTCAGCAGTGCACTGTGCAGGAACTAAGGGGTACCTACCTACCTACCTAGCTACCTACCTAGGTAGGCGAAGTGAGGTACTCCAGCATTTTCAACCGACTACTCCCGTCCCGTCCGATCCCACATCAGCACCTGCATCTTCTCTCTGTATCGACTGCTGCTGCTCGCATTCCTCTATCAGGCATCATCTACCAAGTCATCCAACACGTGTCGCTTGTCCTTCAAACTGTCTGCTGTTCTTTGCGCCAGAAGGATATTCGTCACCGGCAACCCGTCTGCAAGAGGCTGGCAGTCTTCTTCCTCCCATCTTCATCCCTCACTTTCGAAAACGGATACTATCACCTGGAGCCACTTATCAACCATCCGTGCAACCTCCACTGCGACAACGGCTGCCTTGCCCGCCTCGTCCACGCTTTAAAAGTTCTTCACGCCCCATACCTGGCACTTCAACGCCACCTACCTGCCGAGCTTCATCGTCTACACATTCCATCACCATGTCAGTACGACAGACGAGGCGCCAGGCCGCCCAGGCCGCTGCTGGCGAGCTGTCCAAGGGGGCGGTTGCTGCCGATGAACCTGCCGGACAAGTCGCGATGAACGGGAACAGCAACGAAGCGACTGTGGCGGAAGCTTCGGAACATGGACCAAAGGAGAACATCTTTCTGTTCTGGCCCAACATCATTGGTATGGTTGCCTGCCGCCGGACCTAGAGATTCTCAACACGCCGCTAACTAGCATGTCATCGTAGGCTACTTCCGCATCGTTCTTGCCATCGCCTCCCTCTACTACATGCCCCTCCATCCGCGAACCTGCTCTCTTCTATACAGCGTGTCGTGCCTTTTGGATGCTCTCGACGGATACGCTGCGCGCGCCTTCGAGCAATCAACTCGTTTTGGCGCCGTGCTGGACATGGTTACGGATAGATGCACAACTTCGTGCTTGCTGGTCTTCTTGTCCTGCGCATTCCCTCGTTGGACCATCGTTTTCCAGATGCTTCTCTCGCTCGACTTCTCCAGCCACTACATCCATATGTACGCCACCCTCTCCATGGCGGGTTCTGACAGCAGCCACAAAAACATCGACGAGAGCCGCAGCAAGATCCTCTACTTGTACTACACCAACAAGGTTCGCTTTGCTACAGAATGCCCTCTCGCGACACGGTTGCTGACAATATTTCCAAGACCGTTCTCTTTGTCTTCTGCGCCCTGAACGAGCTCTTCTTTATCGCCCTTTACCTGCTCAGCTTCTCGTCCCCACTGCTTTCGCCGTCTCTGCTGAGCTCCGTGTCCAACAAGGAAGCCATGCAGATCCAGGCGGGTGCGCAAGTCAACACATCGCTGCTGAGCCAAATTTTCCCGAATCCTTACAGCGCCGCCGCTCTCGAGCTTGCTCGTGCAAACAAGATGGACTCGACTTGGCCATGGATCCTTGCCTCCATCAGCTGCCCTGTCATGTTGATCAAGCAGGGCATCAACGTCATCCAGCTTGTCAACGCGAGCAAGTGGCTAGCCGAGGGCGATGTTGCCGCAAGACGGGCAAAGGGCTTGCCTAGAAAGAAGACGAAGAGCACCTAGAATCACCACTATACAGTGCTAGGTGTGGAGGCATAGCTGACAGCGGCATACCACGTCTGTCGCCCATGATTTTTCTTGGACAAGACGTAATCTTAAACGCAACGGCGTGAGTTAGAGGAGCAGACGGCCTGGTAACAGCATCAATCCAGCGGTTAAGACGCATGTTGTCGTTGGTAGGGAATATGTGTAAAGAACCACACGAGGAGAAAGGTCCATCCAGTACACGTATAGCTCCAGGCAGGCACGCTACTACTGCGGAAGTACCGAGAATGGCGAGGGTGGGGGGGCAATTTTTTCTTTCTCGAAGTCGGAGAACTCGAGAGGATTCGGGATGACACCAGATGCTGCGGTATTAGCAGTTGCCCGGCCAGGACAGCCGAGGCCAACTACGGGGGAAGGAAATGATCGGCCGAGTGTCAGAATCAGGAGTTGGGAGTTTTGTCGATTTATTAACTCGATTTATTTCACACATTAGACTAATTGATGGTTCATCTATTCAAGACACTCGGGCTAGGTGGCGAAAGCATATTACTGTCCGTTGCGACGGGTGTCGCCCTACGTCTGTCTGTGCTAGACCGTCTGAGGGGGGGGGGGGGGGGGTTTCTTTTTTGACTGGAGAAGAAGCAAGTTGTTTTGTATCACGTTTGAGCCCACGTTCTCGGACGTTGTTGGGTAAGCGACGTCCGTCAAGTTTGACCGGCTCCCGCTCCGCCGGACACGTCTCCGACCATAAGGGGTTCTTCCTTCTGACCATGGCTGGTGCTTTGCGACACCGCCGCGGCCGTCTCCGACGCCGGGCCCGCGTATCCGTCCTCTGTCTTGGCCAGGCCGTACCATCCCACGACCAGGACGCCGAGGATACCCGTTACGCAACTGAAGACGAGAGCCACGATTCCTCGAGCGGTGAAGCTGGTTACCCGCGTGTCAGCGCATGTCAATCCAAAGGAAAACCGAAAAGCATTTTGGGGTTAGTTGGTTGGTCTGGGGAAGACTTACCCATCGGGAAGTCGGGCGGGGGGCATGTTCTGCCCGCTCAGGTCTAGGAAGTCCTTGGTGTTCCCTGCTGCGTTGCCGGCGGTCGGGACGTTGGCTGCGGCGCAGACGTCCAGGTGGTTCTGGGGAATGGACAGGGTCTTTTGGAGGTCCAGGGGCGCCTCGACAAAGGTTGCCAATAGGCCTGATGTCACATGCCACTCAATGTGACAGTGGAAAAGCCAGACGCCTAGATGCAGAATGTTGGCCCCGAGCTTCCGAAAGAGAGGGATGGGTCCAGAACTCACCAGGGTTGTCCGCCCGAAAGCGAAGAACAATGTTTCCATTCGGCCACACGACAAGCGTATCGCGACGCATGGGAACGGCGGGGAAGTCCGCCTCGGTAACGTTGGCGCTGGCGAAGGTGCCGCCCTCTTCGGGCGCGCGGTATAGGGCCTGGAATTCGTGGCCGTGCAGGTGGAAGGGGTGGCGGCCCGGGTCGAGGTTGTTGACGACGACTTGGACGACGTCGCCACGCTCGAGGACGAAGCTGTGCGTGTAGGTGCCGTAGACCTCGGGGTTCGTGGCGGCGGCAGAGCCGGCGGAGAGGGCGGTGTAGAGGGTCGGAACCTTGGGAGACCTGTAGGTGATGTTGTTGAAGAAGGCATAATTGGCGCCGTCGCCGAGGTTGTCCATGATGACGTCGAGCTCAACAGTCCTCGATGGCTCTGGGAGGAGAGGCTGCCTGTCGTGGGGAGTTAGGGTCATGTCGTCGAATGGGGCGAAGGCGTCGAGTGTCGCTGGCGGGCTGAGGGGCTTCGAGGCGTCGTAGACGAGCCATCCCGTGACGTTGTAGTTGAGCTCTGGCGGGAGCGTGTCGAAGAGGGACTGCTCTGGTCAGTCCGGTGTCAGAGCAGTGAGGGTAGGGTCATTGTTTCGGGTGCAGCTTACGGTGTCCATGCTGCCGACAATGGCAAAGTTGGACGTGGTATCATTCCGAGTCTTGACTAGGAAGCTGTACCTCTGGGCGGCGGATACGTAAATCATGCTCGCTTCAGCCGGCTCCGTGTAGACGCCGTCCACCTCGACGATGGAGATGTTGTGGCCCTCGATCCAGACATACTGGCCGGCAAAGGCGGCCATGTTGACCAGACGGAAGAGGTACGTCTTACCGGGCTGGACAGCCACCGTGAGGTTCTGCGTGTCGTTCATGAGGGCGGCCTGCGGAACGGGCTCGGCACCGGTGGGGTTGCCCTTGCTCATGAAGGCCGGAATGAGGTCAGCCATCTGGTCGTGGTACCAGTCAGACAGGGACACAACGACCTCTTCGTCGTACTGGCCCTTGAAGGGGGATTCGGGGTCGTGGACGATGAGAGGCGCCCTGAGGCCGTCTGGATACTGGCCTTTGGTGTGGGAGTGGTACCAGTAAGTGCCCGGCTGGTTGATCTACACAATGTCAGAGAAGTCCCGCGTCACTCTCTTCTGTCGGGGTGCAGCTCACGGTGAAGTTGTACGTGAATGACGAGCCCGGCGGGATGGCGCACTGGCTGACTTGCGCCGGCCCGTCCATGTGAGTCGAGCCATTCATGTACAAGCCGTGGAAGTGAAGGGATGTCGACTGGTTCCCCAGACCGTTGTGGACGTTGATGAGGACGGTGTCCCCGACGTTGGCATCGATGCGAGGAATCGGCCATTGGCCATTGATGCCGATTGTCGGGCGGTCGAAGGCGCCGTCCGGGTTTGCCGTTACCCAGCCGACGTTGAAGTCGTGCGAGACAATGGCGGCAGACGCGGTCCCCGCGAGAGCGGAGATGAGAGTCAAGAGGACTGTAGTGCCTGCCATTGTTGAACTGTCCCTGTGGAATCGGACAAGACGGCCAGAGGATGAAGATTATCTGGAAGGGACGGCAAGGCCACGTCTTTGTGTGTCTTGCCAGACAGATGTCGTCCCGCGAGACGAGAAGTGCCCCAGCGGTGACTACAGTCGAGAGAAATGAACATCTACTACTCACTACCTTTGGGTCACTGGGCCAGACGGCAACTTCTAGCGAGGGGGGGGGGGGGGGGGGGGGCAATTTTCGCCAGGGTGACCTATTCGCCATCTTATCAATCTGATCTCCTCATGGCCCCGACACACCACTCGTTCCAGTGCCAGGGCTGAAGAGAGGTGGTGGGTGGATCAGGTTAGTGCAAGGCAAATCATGTTATCAGGTGCAATCATATCAGGACCGGTGCTGTCACTAGCACAAGCCCAGTTAGACACGGCTTGGACGTCCTCCCTCCCTCGCGCTCGCGTGATGTTTGACCTCGCACATTCTTTCGGACAGAATGGGTAGAGAAAAACAAGACTACGAATAGAGCTTGACCCATTGGCTCGCCGAGTTCCCGGCGTTGCCGCATTGGTAATGGCAGGAAGGGAGAGAAGGGGGTGCGGGGGGGTGGGTTGTTTCTGCGTTGCAGATCGGCTAACTGGACAACTGGGGGCCCCCTCCACTCAGGAAAAAGCTTGTCTCCCGGCTAATGCAGCCTGGGTCTCGCCTAACGTAGCACGCAGTAGCCATCTTCAGGAATCAGAGGTCAGAAGGAGCACAACCCAGGGTTTTTGCCCGTTGATGCCAATGATTTTGGGATGTTTCCCCGTTGTTTGGGCCAGCCGTGTTTTCTGGACGAGCTGGCAGCATACGGCTCGAGGGCCGGGCTCTGGCTGTAGAGATGTCGAGCACAGGAACGCCATCGAACTCGGCTATACTCCCAGGTCGATTTCCAAGGGAAGGCAGCGTGCCAGGCCCTAGAAGGCTTGCTTCCTGGGAACCAAGAAAATACAACGTTTGGTTCCTCGTACAGATTTTTCCCTCCAAATCCCTCAACCCACTACTACGTAGAGGGGTCTGCGGCGAACGAGGG
Source organism: Colletotrichum falcatum (assembly GCA_019425465.1). Lineage (NCBI taxonomy): Eukaryota > Fungi > Ascomycota > Sordariomycetes > Glomerellales > Glomerellaceae > Colletotrichum > Colletotrichum falcatum. Next base: position 362,851 of record SWKJ01000021.1, on the reverse strand, counting down.
ACTCCGCCATCGTCGAAGCGAACTAGCCAAGTAGTGCTGTAGTACTCCGTAATGGGTAGGTGATGAGGTCGCGAGTAATGGCCCCCCAACTAGCTGAACAAAGTGGTTCGATGGCATGATAGGATCCGCACAGGTCTACGAAGTACGGGCGCCTTAGTCCGACCTCCAGAACGGAGACTTGCTCGCCTAGCCGAGCTGCACTTTTAACAGGTGGCGCCAACTATCGACGCGTGAGCATCGTCCTTTGCTGGTCTACAGGCTTGGATCAACGCTCCCTTGCCAGCGGTGGGCTATAGCTTCGGTGCTCTTGCACCCGACACTCATGGGGAAGTCCTGGGAAGCTAGGAAACCCCACGGCCGACTCTGTCGTCCCATTTCAAGTGTCAGAAACCACGGGCCTCTCGGCATTCCAAGCATCAATCTCATCCGCCAATCTAGGTAGGCACGTAGGTTGGCATCGCACAACTCAACGGGTCATGCAATATCAGTGCCTCGCCCGTATCCTTGTCTCGCCCCGAGACCCCCTCACCCCCCTGGTCCGCGCTAGGCAGGTCGAGCCTGCTTAGGAATGTAGCATCTTCCATGCGGGCCAGCCCAACACAAAGCGAGCTACCTACCTACAGCAACCGGCCGGCCCCCACCAAGATGGTTTTTGTTTCTTTCTTCTTCTTTTGAGAAAAGCTTGTCGGGAAGACATGGCCCGGTCGAATAAAAAACCGTGGGCCTCTCTGGTCGACATCATTGGCCACCAAGCCTCGAACTTGCACCGGCTATACCCCTCATGTACGGATACTCGCGTCTTCTTTCCCATCCCGGCTGCTGCTCGCTCCCGTGTCACATCGAGGCCTGGTCATACTTTAGTGAAATACTGGACATGGTCTGCTGATTATCAAGATATGCCCACTCGCCCTCGTTTGTCCTGGATAGCTAGCGCGCCGCCGTCGGGACCGCCGTCTCTGTGCCGCTAGACAAGCACCCTGGCCTAACGGTTATCTGATTTGATTTATCAGATCAAGCTGCTCTACCCATTCGAAGTGAATAAAATTTACCACTTGCTTGCTCCTCCTTTGTCTCTGTCCTCGGACCGTGACGCTCATCGCCTTCCACTCGCCCTCTTCCCCCATTCCACAATGGCTGTCGACGTCTTCTCCGTACCGGTATTCCTCGTGGTCTTCAGAGAGTCTCTGGAGACCGTCATCATCGTCTCGGTCCTGCTCGCTTTCCTCAAGCAGACGCTCGACGGGCCAAACAGAGATTTGGCCGCGTACAAGTCCTTGCGTAAACAGGTAACGAGCCGCCCCCACCTTGTCCTCACGCTAGGATTCGCTGCTGATGCGCCTGCTGTAGGTCTGGCTCGGTACGGGCATCGGATTTTCGATATGCCTGGTCACCGCGGCCGCCGTCATCGGCGTCTTCTACAGGCTCGGTCGTAACAGCTGGGACGCCAACGAGCTTTATTACGAGGGCGCCTTCTCACTTGTTGCCGCCATCATCATCACAATCATGGGGGCCGCCCTGCTCCGCATCGGCAAGATGCAGGAGAAGTGGCGTGTCAAGCTCGCAAAGGCCATGGAGACCCCCATCAAGACCGGTGCCGGCCGGGGTGGTTCAAGCACTTCGCCGAGAAGTATGCCATGTTCATCCTTCCTTTCATCACCGTTCTCCGGGAGGGCATCGAGGCCATCGTTTTCGTCGCTGGTGTTTCTTTTTCCGCCCCTGCCACTGCCGTGCCGCTCCCGGCCGTGGTCGGGTTGATGGTCGGCGCCCTCGTCGGCTATGTCTTGTATAAGTAAGTGCTCTGCGTCCAGCGCCTTGCGGTCGCCCTGCTGATCATCGCAAAGGGGCGGGTCTACAGCCAAGCTACAAGTCTTCCTCGTCGTATCGACTTGCCTTCTGTACCTTGTCGCGGCCGGCCTCTTTTCCAGAGCAGTCTGGGATTTCGAGCAGCAGGAGTGGAACAACGTCGTCGGCGGCGACGCTGCAGAGCTTGGAAACGGCCCGGGCTCGTACGACATCGACAAGAGCGTCTGGCACGTCAACGTGAGTTTCCCGACTTGAAGGATTGTGCGCTCATGTGCTGATTTTCTGCAAGTGCTGTAGCCCCGAACTGAACGGCGGCGGCGGTTGGGGCATCTTCAACGCCGTCTTCGGTTGGACAAACTCCGCGACGTATGGCTCCGTCATTGCATATAATGTGTACTGGATCTTTGTCATCGCATGCTTCCTTCTCATGAGATTCCGCGAGACCAAGGGACATTGGCCGCTGACGAGGCCGAAGCCCTTTCAGAATGGCGACAAGCGCGTTTCCGACGACCTCAGCGGGGGCGAGGAACAGTACAAAACGTCTCATAAGGACAAGGGCGCATCTACTACAAAGACCATCATCACTGCTTCCTCTTAAAAGGAAGGGCCCAAGTTAAGCGTCCACGTATACGAACCCACACGATTGCTGCGACATGAAGATTAGGTAGATGTATGCTTTGGAACGACCGGTGCAAGCCATTGAGCGAAGCCAAGTAGGATTTCAATTGTTGTGATGTGGTCGGCGATGGATTTATGGCATATGCTTTCTGTCCGTTACAAAGGAGGCCTCTCCGGCCTGCCACCTATCATCCAAGTATGACGTACACTGGGGCGGCTATTGGAGGCCAGGAGCTTTGAGGATACCGGTGCCCAAGTGATGGCATCATAAAACTCTATCAATATTCGGGGTCCAATCCCACTTGTCAGCGGTGAATAGCCTCCGCGCCATCTTGTCGGCATACATGTTGCCCTCATATCGAAGACGCTGATCGCTCGCTAAGCCTCTAGTGAACTCGAACTTGATCTCCTCGCTGTCCAAACTTGTGACTTTGTCGTCATCGGGTATCCAGGAGGCCGACGCTCGATTGTTCTTCCAATCGACCTGGGATATTGAAAGGACGGTTGACGACAACATAGACCTTATATATTCCACTATGGGCTCAAGACGGGTTCGAATGCCGCAGTTTGTGTGGTTCTTGTCGATCTGATAGCCGGGCACCTGCTTCAACACGGCCAAGATATCCTCGACGTCAATGACTGAAGAGTCTGGGATGTTGTCATACGAGCTGGGCCCGAAGTCGACGACACCCATCAGCTCTTTGCTCGTGAAGAACTTGAGCATCTGGCCCAGCTGAAATGAGTCACAGGCGGAGCTTGAATCGTATCCAAGTTTACATTGTCTCTCGCGGGAGGAGTACAGGGCAATAAAGTGGCGATGGACCGAGGCAATGGTATTCAACAGACACTCTCGGCGGTGCTGTAGTTCTCCTAAACAAGGTCAGCACATCGTTGGAGTTAGTTCAGCGAAGGCTCATTCACTCACGCTCCAAGCCGTCCGGCAGATGCCACCACAGCTCAGTACGTGAGAACTCGTCGGGAGACAAGGCACTCCAGCGGACAGAGCCACGAAGAATCAGCTCTCGCGTGTAATTGTGGAGCCTGGGCGGCTGCTCCAACAGCCAGGCAACCAGAATCTTTTGCCTTAACAAGTTCTCAACGTCCAAGGTTTTCTTCTGCGTCCCTGCTCGCGCGGTTTTAGCACTCGTCAGGGGCCACTTGAACTTGAGTTCGATACTGAGATATCTTGAGACCAAGGACCGACAATCGAAGCGGTCGGCCAAGATGGCCAGAGTTGTCACATGGAACATGGTGACAGTCGCAGGCCGTATCGGCTTCCCGTGCATGATCCTCATCAAGTCCTCAAAGATCTTTTCCCGGCCGATGGACCGCGTAGCTTCGTCATCATCAACAATGGTGATCCAGGGCAGCTCCCGAGAATCCACTTCAGCGAGCTTGAGCTTCTCAGCAGCCAGGCGGGCAAGCGTCTCCTCGATGTTGCTCGCCTCGGAGAACTGCTTGTTCCCGAGAAGGTTCTCAAAGTAGCGGGAATGCTTCTTCAGAACGGAGAGCTTGACGCGATAGGCAACTCTGATGACCGGGCTCAGGTTAGGCTGGGGGATGCGGGGGGCGCCGATTTTCTTGCTGGCAACCTGCCAAGCCTTCCGAGCGGCGGCGATGGTCTCTCTGGACGTCTCGAATGTGACGTCAAGAATGATGTCTCCGTCGTCGCTTATGAGCACGACGGGGAATGTCTGGCCCGAGGACGGATCCGATGTGTCATCCTGGACTGATGCCAAGTCTTCCATCGTCAGAAAGCGCCGCAGGGGTTGGGAGTCTCTGCCGCAACTCAAAGAGTGTCATGAAGGGTGAAGAGACAAGTGGCCATCACTCGGCGTAGAGGGCAAGCCAAGGGTGAGAATCGTCGACCATGAAAAGTCGTCACTGATGTAAGTGAGCGTCCACATTGCCATTCGCCTCTCGAAAGTCCAGTGCTGGTGCATCAGCCTCTGCCTGACTCCAAGGTAGTGGGTCCAACACGGTGTGTGTTTTTGCGTGCAAGCCAGTTTTGACACAGTTCCGCTTTGGATGCATGCTGATTATATAAGTGAACCCAAATCCGATCGGGCCTGAAGGTGCAGATGCCTAGGTAGGCACCTACCAGGTACGGAGTACGGAGTAGTAATATACATAATACTGCGGGATTGGCTGCGGCCGAATGTGGTAATTCCCTAGGTAAAGACAGCCATGGCGGGCAGCTGGCTGTAGGGACCCGTCTCATTACGTCGCTGGGTCCATCCATGATCCAACTGAGGCCAACCTTGCCTTGGCCGAACTCAATTCTCCTCCTACCACTGTGTTGAACCCAGGTAATTGGCCAGAAGCAAACACACAAACATTGCCCAGCGCTACCTGCGATCCGTCTCCATCCTCACGACCGATTACCTTTTCCCGGCGCGACGATACCCAACAGCATTGCGGGAGCTTCATGCCAATGCCTCGACGTCGCCGACGCAACAGCTGACGACCCCCCCCCTTTTGCACCCCTGATAAGGATCAGCCGCGAGATTTCACCTTGGTCCTCTCACAAGCCGCCGCCTCAGCTTGACGAGCTGAAGCCCATGGCTTTCGCCAGCAGGAAGGCCGTCTTATCTGAGCTGCTGCAGTGCCGGTGACGCTCCCGACGTCTCTGTCCAAATCTCGTCAATCCCCAAAAACAATGCCAGCTTTCACACGCTGCTCAACGCGACGAGTAGCGCAACACCATGGAACCATCCGAGCCTTTGCAACCCCACTCGTCCGGCCGATTCGTTCGTGTTTAAGCACACACACACGAGAACCTAACGACAAGTCTGCCTCTCTTACGGTTCGGACACATGCGTCACGGCGAGACCCTGAGAGTTCTGGCATCCGACGGCCTGTAGACTGGCTTCCAAGGTTGCCCAAGAGCCAGCGGCGGTTTTCGCTGAGTCACATCGAATTGCCGACCCTCGGAAACCGGCGATTCTTTCACAACTACTTTGTCACCCACCTCCCGTCTTCCTCGTTACACCCGGATTCCCGCACATCAGCTGGGCCTGGACACAAGCTGCCCCGCGATGCCTCGACCCCCCACACCCAGACACCGGGATCTTCGCCAGCCGCTGCCGCCCTGAACATGCCCAGTCGGGACCTCACCGTGGTCCGAATCCCGCTCAAAAGGGCCAAGCATCATTTCGGAGTTGCCTCGTTGAGGGGTCAACGCTCGTACAACGAGGACACAAATCAGGCTGGCACCATCAGCGTGCCGGCTTTCGCCAAGCGGGCTCCCATCAGTCTTCAGAGAAGGCCAATTCAGAAACCCAACGAGGCAACATCTGCCGACAGCGCACTCGGCGACCCTCAGGTTTTCTACTTTGGCATATTCGACGGCCATGGCGGGGCCCAGTGTGCCGAGTTCCTGCGAGACGAATTACATGGTTACATCGAGCAAGCCTCCGCAGACTTTGGGCTTCAGAGCAGCCTGAAGACGGGTCAACAAGAGACGGGTCGCAAGGAAGAATACCCTGGAAGATCCGAAGAGCTCTTCATGAAAACTGAAGAGGATGTCAAGGATGAGATACTGGTGCCCGAGCCGGACAAGCATGGCGTCTTGAAGAATCCCGAGAGAAAGGAGCCTCTCAAAGGAGTCGATCCGGTCTCAGCGAGAGTCGACGACATCCCCAAGGCTGCCAAGCTGACGAAAGACCTGGTAGACGAGTACCGGCAGACCGTTGGTGGGTACTTTAGGCGGTTTAATCCCCAGTACTTCAAGCTCTCGGAAGACAAGAAGGAGGGCAACAGCGACGAGCCTCAAGTTACGGTGGAGTCGGTTCTCATGTATGCTTTTCTGAGAGCAGACTTGGACTTCATTTCTGCCCAGGCTCGCAAGCCCGACCCCGACGACCCGCACGCTGGCGACCGCCCTGTAAACAACGACGAAATCCTCGGGGTGCCGCATAAACCGCCATCCGGGCATGGTATCGGGGGTCTTTCGCGCTTCAAGGGTGGATCGACGGCGTCCATCGCGCTCATCTCGACGCCCACGCCGGCGCCCTTCTGGCACCCCAACGCGCAATCGACCTTGATAGTTGCGCATGTCGGCGACACGCGTATCCTCCTCTGCCAAACAACCACCGGCCTTGCGCAGCCTCTTACGTCGGACCACCACCCAACCACACCGACCGAAAGCCGCCGCCTTCGGCGGTACGCGCCGGCTGGATCCATGGTATCGGCGGACAGCTTCGGCGAAGACCGCATCGCGGGACTCGCCAACAGCCGAGCGTTCGGCGATATGCGGAGCAAGCGCATCGGCGTGTCGGCCGAGCCGGAAATCACACGCGTCGAGATGGGCCCGGCCGAGTACTCGTTCCTGGTCCTCATGAGCGACGGCATCTCGGGCACGCTCAGCGACCAGGAGATTGTCGACGTGGTCAAGGAGGCCAGGACGCCCGAGGAGGGTGCCAGGGACGTGGTCAACTACGCTACTGAGGTCTCCCACGACGGCGACAACGCTACGTGTCTCGTCGTCAGGCTGGGCGGCTGGGAGCGCCGGTCCGAGGGCGGCGTCGGCAGCCTCGGGACCAAGGAGATTCGCGACAAGAGGAGGGCCGAGGCGTTGGATCCCCGGCGAGGCAAACAGTAACCTCACGGCGGGGGTATACATTGGTTGTGGGCTTCAAGGAACGAGGGGTGAGGGGAGAGGACCATTGCCCATAATCTCAACTGCTACCTACTGCCTTGGGGGATTGAGAAAATTTCAAGCACGCTCTGGTCGATGTAGACACGCCGTTGGAAAGGGTCACATTTACGGGATCAAGTAACATCAACAAATACATGCATGGCACACCAAGGAACATCATGGAATCAGGTATTGATCATTGCGGTTCGTGCTTTGGATTAAAAAGTTCTACGCACTAGCCCAGGGAATCGTCCTAGCCTCCCGAGCCCAAATGGATTCAAGTGAATATTTTCTTGCCGACCCAACCCGTTTCCGTGTTTCCCCAAGGACTCCCGGCCCGTATCCCTGGAACTCTAATCGTCAACTCTTGGCATCCTTCATTCCGACATCCCGCACTCGCCTAGTAGCCGTCGTACTGGCCTGGATACTGGCTCCAGCCGCCTTGCTGATGATGAGGGGGCGGTTGCTGCTGGTGAGGATGGTACTGGGGTTGAGGGGGTCCACCGTATCCAGGGCCGCCATACCCAGACGGACCCCCGTAACCGGGGCCGCCGTAGCCTTGAGGGGGTTGCGGAGGATCCCACTGACCGGCGGGTGGGTGAGGCTGTTGGCCATAGCCTTGCGGTCCAGGCTGGCTGTAGTAACTTGAGGCATGACCTTGGGAGGACTGGGAGGCCGAGTAGTGATGGCTGCTTCCTCCCTGGCTCTCGTGGTATCCGTAATCTGGTCGCGACGGAGGAAGGGGAGAGCTCGACAAGGGCTTTGTGTCATCGCCCTCCATGGAGCTCAGATCGCGCGTGCGAATCTGGTTCCATAGCGAACCCTGCACCTTGCCATGTCCCAGCTGACCGAAGCTGTCGAAGGCTCCATGGGAGTGGGTGTGGCCCGGACCACCGATACTCTTCGTTCCGTCACCGCTGGTGAGAATATGATTCCTTCCTGCCTTGACCGACTCGGACGAGAGCAGGCGAGACAGGTCGTGCTTGTGGGAACTCTCGTTTGCCCACTTGCTGACCGTCTCGAACATGTCCTTTTGGATCTGAATCCTGTCATCGCGGGCTGCCGGGTGGTGGAAAGCACGGAGGACATCATTGACAACTTCATCGACAGGCACTCCGGGGTTCTCCCAAGCGTAAAGAATGCGCCTACGATATCGTCAGCTTGGCCTTGAAAGACAAAGACCGCAGGCTATTGACTTACGGGACAACGTATTGCAGAACCGTAGCAGCAACTCTGCCGGCGCATGAGTTCAGGATGTTTGTGAAGTGATCCTTGGATAGCATGGAATGTGTGGGGTTATCGCAGCTGGGGTTCTTCCAGGGCTCCAGCTGAGAGTTGGAGCTGGCATCAATGACAGTTGAGGAACCGTCCTTGAGGACCTTGGAGACCTGTGTGATGATGGGCCTGACAAACGGCGCCAACAGCCCCAGGATGAAGGCAGTAAGCGTCTCGCTGATGTGGTCCAAGAGCTTTTCCAAGCCAGGAATCTTGGAGATCATGTTGCTGATAGACTTGACAATTTTGTCTCGGAACTGCAGGATTGGGTAAATCTTCCGGGCAGTCTCGACAGGGTCGAAGTTGGTGCTCATGCCAGGTACTTGGTTTGCGCTATCGCGGCTGAGGTCTCCACGGCTGAGATCACCACCCGAGCGGGAGTTCTGCTGCTCCTGAGCGGCTGATTGAGCTTGCAAATTGCGGGCCTGGCCAGCAAGGTCGCCGCCAATGCCCGGGAGCTGGCCGATGAGAGAAATGAAGTCGTTCGGCTTTGAGGAACCAAGTCCCAGAAAGCCACGAGATCCAGTGCTGCCACCAGTGATGTTCGAAGTCATGCCCTCAGCATTCTTGAGGGCGACGTTCATTTCATCCACCTCGGACTGGGTGAAGTGGTCCGTAGCTTCGCCAAGAACAGAGTGCAGGAAATCAACAGCACCAAAGGTCCCGGTGACGAGAGGGAAGACCCGGCGGCCATTAAGGTTAATCTCAGTGGCAGTGCCGCAGTGAGGATATACCTCATGGTAGCCCAGCTCTCGCAGAGCAAGCTCACAGTAGTTGCTGTGCGCGCTAAAGTCCTCCATGCAGTGCAGCGCCTGTCCGAGACAACGCAATGCCTCACAAAGGTCAGTCTCCTTTCCGGAGCCATGTGAGCCGCTCGTGTAAACCCTGCCGAAGTGGATGCTGCGGGCGAAGCTAAAGCGCAAGTAGCCAGCGCTGGTCGCCCAGCCGCCGGATTCATTGGCGATGTAATTTTTCATGCCGGTGCGGGGATCTACCTGGGTTTCGACGGGGTCGACGGGACCACGAAGACGAGGGTCAAACTTGCGCGCGTCCATGCCATCGGCGTAGCCCAGGGGATTGTCGATATGTTCCTCTGGACGGTAGACACCCAGACGTTCCTCAGTTACCTCGAACTCTTCCGTCGCATAGCCGAAAGCCATGAATGACAGAACCCAAATCTGTGAGAATTATAAAGAAAGGAGTCAGGACAAGCGCGGCGCAACGGCTTTTGCCATGGGATGATACAGACCAGAATTCTGATTGTGGCGGCGTTGACTCCCTTCAAGCTGCCTACATCGACGGCCTGGGAGTAGTCGCGAAGCCAATTTCCAAAATAGACACGAGACACCAACATGGAAGTCCATTTTTTGCCGTGCAAGAAGGCGATGGTCTTGAGCATATCCTCGATATCTGTGCATAAACATGTCAGTAAGCCGTGGGCGTAAGTAGGGGAGCAGCAGGTCGCTCACCTCCATGACGCCAGTTGTGACCCTCGACCTGGCGATCGCAAATACGTTAGTATGCGAAACGAAGTGGTATAATAACGAATCTCTTGGGGTTTCGAGTTACCTGAGCAATGGAAGGGATGTTGCCGGCGCCAAAGGCGGCGGCGCGACCTGGCAGGAGCACCAGGAGCAGGCCGAAGGCGAGGAGGATGGAACCTCTCCCGAGGCCGGAAGACGCCATGGTTCAAGGTCAAGGAGGCTGAAAAGTTGAATCCAGAAATCGGTAAAGACTGCGTGTAAAGTTCAGTCGCACTGTTGCGCCGGAAGTTCGGGGAGCGATGGAGGGGTTTCGCAAAATGGTCGGGTCCACGAGGTCAAAAATCAGCCTTGGAGGGGTAAACGGTGAGTGAGGTGACGTTGAGGTGAGCGGGAAGGTTCGACGAGGTAAGCTTGAAAAGCGCACGCAGGATAGGCACCCAGGCACCCAGGCAACTGGGTAGTTCAGGTAGGGCAAGGCGGGTTGGGCCGAAGAGGGCGATTGTGGTTAAGTGAGAGGGCAGAGAGGGAGGCAGAGCTGGAATGGCCGAGCTGGACGACCTAGATGCTTGCGCAAACGTAGGAATTACATAGTGCAATCCTGTACCTGTACGTTGACGTCTCGGCGCCATCCACCTTACACCCACCTTGCCTACCTACTGTATCCGTACGTAGGACTTGGACGGCAGGGGCGTGCCGCGCAAAGACTTTTGACGGCTTGGGTCGCAAACCGGGCTTTCGAAGGAGTATTCTTAGATAATGGGCCAGGCATGTGCGGGGCAAACATGCTATCATGGAATACTGGCCGGCTACCCCTCCACATGCTGACGACACCTCTGCGCTCTCGTGCCGGATGACGGGGAGATGCTTACCTACCTTATCAAGGAAACCCTAGAGAGTCTTCTTCGGCTTGGCTTTGAAGAGGACCAATTCTTGTCTGTTGCCTTGCGTCACATGTGTGCCATTCCGACCTAGGTACGCTCCATGTAGCTTGCAACTGCGGTAGGATGGGCGCGCACGCGCGCACACACACACACACACACACACACACACACACACACACATATGCACAGTACGCGCGCGAGCACGCAAGCCTGTCATCTTGCTGGATCTGCCTGTCTTGCCATACTACGTAGTATACAATGGATGTTAGGCCATCCTATTAGCTGTTGAATGCCTAGAAGCAGTTACCTGCATTACAGGTGGAAGGGCGAGCCTTGGCCCGCCCCTCTCTCATCAGGTAGGTACCTACGTGGGGTTGGCTGTTGTTTGTTTCCAAAGCAGGCTGCAGAGAGCATGGCAATAAGTATACTACTACTATAGAGCTGTCTGTCTGCTTGGTGAGCTGCAAGCGTACATACCAAAGCTAGCTACCTAGCTGTAAAGTTTCACGAGCTACCTGTAAACGGCACCTGGTGGCAAAAAGTATGTAGAGAGAGGACTTTGCCCTCCCTTGGCGACATCAGATGCGCAGGAAAAGTTGTTGGATAACCTTCAATTGGCACCTACCTACCTCCCAGTCCCCTGCCCCGCCTCACTGTGCTGAGCTCAGCACAACAGCGCCTCGCGGATGCCCCAAAGCGACCCCTCTTACGGATACTTTGTAGCGTGTTTAGTTCTGATCTGAGCACCAAAAATGCCCCTCCATTGAACGCACGGCACTGCACAGGGTGGGGCCCAGCTGGCAGAGCCCCGCCATTGGCCAAAGCGATCCGATCCTGTACACGGTATCCGTACTTGACCCCAAAGGCCATGCGTCCCTGGCCAACTTCAGGCCTGTCCCCAGCACCATCGCCAGTCCAACGAGATGATCACACACATGTTTGCACAGTAAGGTTGGCATAGCCGCCGTGTTCGTTTCCTCATCCATTGTTGTTTGAATGTCTAAAGCTGGGCGCTTAACTTTATGGTTTGACAGCTGCGCGCAAGAATGCGGGGAGGAGGGGGGGGAAGGATGCCTTTCTTCTTCTTCCATATGTAAGTAAATCGTGTGTACCTAGTAAGCAATGAAAAGGCACTTTTCGCTGTCCCCGAAAGGCGGATGAGTTTAATGCGTCGTGGCTCATCAGCCACACAATGCAAAGCCACCGTCGCGTCGCGAAAGAAAAGTCGTGGGTGTAATCGACTTGACTTGGTCGAGTACCTACCTACCTATCTCCCCTACAGTACGTACTTTAAAGCTGGCTCATGCGATCTGCAGTGTGCAAAGATACACCCCTTTACTCGACCCCAACAATGCTCACTGTCACAGACCGCCGCTGCTGCCAACAGGCGCCACTGCTCTTTGGGTCAATCGGAGTTCACGGCCCAGTTGCCAGGAGGTGCTAAGATGGGGAATGGCCTCGCACCCTCCCACCATCTTATCAAAGGCGTTCCAAGACGTGCCCCTCGTTTCCAAGCCACGGAGGCCAAGTCGATTGGGAGAAACAACATGCGTGCATGCCTACCCACAATGGTGACTGCCTACTAACAGTACCTACACTACCTACGGACGTCGGCAAGGCGATAGAGTGTATTCGTAAACAGCCATCTCAGAATTGATTCATCACACCACCAGCGTTGGAGACCAGGGACCCTCTGCACAGACCTCAGCAGCCGGGAGACGATCCAACTGGGCCGCCAGCCGACAAACCTTGTTTGAATTTGCCTGGCATACGGATACACAGTATCAGAACACACACACACACACCTATTCCCTGGATGCTTTGGCTCGGTGATTGTCGCGGGCTTTCCATAGGGGTGATGGGCGTCCATGTAGCGTCGATATCCCTGCCTCCCATTTCCCTTTCGTCTCAAACTGCCATGCAACTTTTGTTATCTTGGCCTTCTACACTACATACCTACCTAGTAGATTTGCCGGACTCTGACCGTGCCTGTGAATATGATAATGTAATGGGTAGTAATGTAACAGCGCATCCTCTGCCTTCGTGAACCGGATCCCCTATGTCCGGGTCCAGCTGGGTTCGAGGGGCCTCCACACCTCCTCCCTCACACCGACTCCCGTATCGCGCCCATCTCGTCACTCATAGCCCCCGTTCCGGGACGTGTTCTAGAGGCAGGCGCAATCTCGGGGTTTGTATGGATATCCATCCTGAGAAAGCGATTCACACAGTGTCGATAGCATCAACCCTGGGGAAGGGAGAAAAAAAAACGGGTGAGGGTGGTCGGCTAGTGGAACCATACATGGGCCGTCCAAGCTTCCGCCAGGTCCCATTATGTGCCAAAGTAACGCCACCGTGCTGGAATTTTTCTCCTCGAGAGAGATTGGACTAGTCGCGTACGTGTACAGCCTATGGCAGGAGAGAGCTTCCCCTTGGCCTCCTACCGATGCCTTCCAGCCCCATCCCCAAATCAACCCCCCCCCCCCCCCCCCAATTAATTCCTCGATTCTTTTACCACCCTCCACCGTCCCACTGAGCCTCAGTCATTATCGCCCCGGCCTCTCCTCCCATTCTACCTCCCGGCCCTCCCGGCTCTTGGCTCCTTTTCCCTCACTCATGGGTAGATCGCCTGCTTTTGCCTTTACCATATCTTAATACTTCCCCCTTCGTGCTCTATCCTCACGTCAACCGCTGCATCCGCATCTCTTGATAGGGCCTGCAACTGCAACCAGCACTTCGATTTCTGCTGCGACACTACCCGTCCACTCCCTTTGTTGTTTGTTATTCAACCTTTGCATCTTGCTCACTAGAGGCTTGATCGCCAAACACTCAAAGCGACTGCGCACCGATATAGCCTGTTCAGCTCGTTTCCCCTTTCGACCATCACCATCAGCAGAGAACCTGCCGAATCCTTAGCACCATGCCGTCGCGAACTCTTCCTACCTTCACTCGCGCCGAGGTCGAGGCGCACAACAACAAGAAGTCCTGTTATGTCACCATTGGCGCAAACGTCTACGACGTGACTGATTTCGCCAATGATCACCCTGGCGGCGCCGACTTGGTCTTTGAATATGCCGGCAAGGACATCGAGGCAATCCTGCGCGATCCCACCTCCCACCCCCACTCCGAGGCGGCTTATGAGGTTCTCGACGACTCGTTGGTCGGATTCGTCATCAACCAGAAGACGGTCAACGGATCAGCTGTCAAGGTCAACGGGACAGCGAACGGCAAAGTGAACGGGCACGCAAATGGTAACGGCAAGGATGTGACCAAGCCCGAGAACGAGGGAGTCAAAATGAACGAACGCGGCGAGCTCTGGGATGGCGAGCGGTGGGTTCACCCCCGGACCGGTATGGCCAGCGAGGAGGATCTGAGTAAGGAGACGGATTACACCAACGACTACAAGAAGCACAAGTTCCTCGACTTGAGTCGCCCTCTCTTCCCCCAGATCTGGTACGGCGGCTTCAGCAAGGAGTTCTATCTCGACCAGGTTCACCGCCCTAGGCACTATAAGGGTGGCGAGTCTGCGCCTCTGTTTGGCAATTTCCTGGAGCCTCTGTCCAAGACCCCCTGGTGGGTTGTCCCACTGGCTTGGCTTCCTCCCGTGGCATACCATCTTTACCTCGCTAGGGGCGGCATGGAAAGCACCACGCAGGAATTGCTTTACTTTGGCCTCGGAGTTTTCCTTTGGACTCTGATCGAGTACATCTTGCACCGCTTCTTGTTCCATCTTGACCAGTAAGTCGTCTCGATGCTGTTTGTGGTCGGTCGCAAGAGGAGTTGCAAAGCTAACAATACCTTTAGGTGGCTTCCAGACAACCGAGTGGGCATTACCGCCCACTTCCTCCTTCACGGCATTCACCACTACCTCCCCATGGACAAGTACCGCCTCGTCATGCCTCCGACGTTGTTCGTTGTCCTTGCTACGCCATTCTACAAGCTCGCGCACTTTGTGTTCTCGTACAGCTGGCACGCCGCTACGGCTGTCTTTTGCGGTGGCATTTTCGGCTACATCTGCTACGACCTGACCCATTACTTCCTCCACCACCAGAATCTGCCTCTTTGGTACAAGGAGCTCAAGAAATACCACCTCCAGCACCACTTTCTCGATTACGAACTCGGTTTCGGCGTCACCAGCCGGTTCTGGGACGGCGTCTTTGGCACGGAGCTGCCTCCCATTGTGAAGGCCAACTAACTAATCACAACCTACCAAAGCCAACTCACCACCACCACCGCTACTATTACATACGTCTTGTCATGATGACGACTTTCGGGGCCTATTTTTAATGCCCGACGGAGCAGCATCTGCTCCTCGCGATCACTTTGCCCCCTTGTATATACGCTTTCAGGATTACTTTAACGTTGTAATGGGTTCGTTTCAAGGGCGTTGTTAGGTAATGGCCCAAGATGAGCTTTTACGTATTACAGCGCCCCAGCCGGTTGTGATGCGGCTGGGAAGAGCCGCCATGGTCTCATGGCAGGCTGTTTTAGTACAGTATTTTGAATGATACCACACACATGGAGATTATGCCATGAAAGTAAACGGACTGCACGTTCATTTCCCTCGCCCGTGACCGTTGCAGGTGACGAGTCTGGTGTGTCCATGGCGAGAGGATCATAGCTTGGCCTGATTCTTACGGATGGTTAGGGAACGAATAGAGTATTCAAGTTGACGCCATGGGCGCATCCGAACGACAAACCGTCCCACCAGACGCCGTTCACGGGCAGACGTAAAGGGGGTCTGGTCGGGCCTTCAGTTGGAAGTCAGTTTTGGCATGTTGTAATGCTGCCCTTCGCCCCTGCCCTTTGGCAAATCTTCGGTCACGTGATCAACTGGTCTGATGTTGAACTTCACCTTGGCACCTACCTAGGTAGTTTCCTACCTAGGAACCTAACTTCTTCGGAGTGTACACGTAGGTAGTTGGTACCTTAGGTAAGTACCTACCTATCTACCTACCTACTTAGCTACCTAGGTAGGTAGGCATGTATCGAAGGCCCAAAACGTGGGAAAGTGCAGTGCAACCGTAGCGTGCCTGGAACCTATCCGTCTGAGTCAGCTCCGCTCTCACTTCGTATTAGGTAAGACGCTCTCTTCGGCGCGGCCACATTCCAGACCTGCTTGGCTGCGGTTCCTACTTGCCGGCCTCCCAGCCAAGAATCGCCCGTCTGCTGCTGCATTGATCATTTCTGAGACCACGCCAGCCTCTCTCCATCCCAGGTCTCCTAGGCACACGCTTTCCCTCCACCAACCCCACAACATAATCTGCTTTCCAGGTAGACAGCAGTACGCACAAGCACACAAGCACTAATCAAATTTGCTTCTGCCCACCAAGTTGACGCAAAGAACAAGATGTCGGGCCTCGACGTAGAGGCGCTGCTTGACGCCACCGCGAAAAGCTCAACCGAGAATAAGACACACGATGTTGACGAACATCCCAACGGCGACCGCCCTGAGCGCAGGGAGCGCGATCGTGCCCGCGATGGAAGCCGTGATCGGGACTACGACCGTCGTCGTCGAGACCGTGAGCGCCGCGACCGGAGCACGACACGAAGCCGTCGTGGGACCCCAGACGACATCAAGACATCTACCCCTCGAAGCGACGCGGGCAGCCACAAGAGTAGGCGGAGAAGCAGAAGCCGCGATGATGACCGCCGTCACTCACGTCGTCACAGAGGAGATGGTGATTACTACAGAGGCGGACGAGCCCGCTCCCGCTCTCGCTCGCCCCACCGCTCTTATCGCCGCGACGACTACCGCGAACGCCGCGATCGATCCGATCGCTACTCTGGGGACCATCGCCGGGCAAAGGATGATGATCGCCCAGAAACCTCTTCTAAGCGTGAGGCTACACCACAACTGACTGAAGATGAACGGGATCGCCGCACTGTTTTTGTCCAGCAGCTCGCCGCCCGTCTTCGCACACGCGACCTGAAGGCGTTTTTTGAAAAGGTCGGCCCTGTCACCGAGGCCCAGATTGTTAAGGACCGCATCAGCCAAAGATCCAAGGGGTACGTGTGCTTGAATCCAGGCTGTTGTGTATTACAGTGCTAACCCATGCTCCAGAGTCGGTTACGTTGAATTCAAGAACGAGGACTCCGTCGCCCAAGCTCTTCAACTTACTGGACAGAAACTGCTAGGTATCCCTATCATCGTTCAGATGACGGAGGCCGAGAAGAACCGACAGGTTCGCACCACCGAGACTGCAACAGCCCACCCGAACTCCATCCCCTTCCACCGACTTTATGTTGGCAACATTCACTTCAACGTCACCGAGCAGGACTTGCAGGCCGTCTTTGAACCCTTCGGCGAGCTTGAGTTCGTCCAGCTCCAGAAGGACGACAATGGACGCAGTCGAGGCTATGGCTTCGTACAGTGTGTTCCCCTTCCCCTCCCGGCTTTGGACAGGCATGCTGACCAAACCCAGATACCGCGAAGCCAG
Source organism: Colletotrichum falcatum (assembly GCA_019425465.1). Classification (NCBI taxonomy): domain Eukaryota; kingdom Fungi; phylum Ascomycota; class Sordariomycetes; order Glomerellales; family Glomerellaceae; genus Colletotrichum; species Colletotrichum falcatum. The sequence continues at coordinate 345,714 of SWKJ01000021.1, read as the reverse complement.
CCAAGCCAGAGAGGCCCTTGAGAAGATGAACGGGTTCGATCTTGCTGGTCGCCCGATTCGCGTTGGCCTCGGAAACGATAAGTTTACCCCTGAGAGCACTGCCAACATATTGCAGAGATTTCCTGGCCAAAACCCGCAGTATCAGGGCTCTGCATTCTCTGGCGCGGGCGGTCGCGGCCCTCAGACATCCGCATTCGACCGTGCGGGTGGCAGAGACAGCGAGAAGTCTGGCGGCGCTAGCGCCCTAGACGACACTGACGTTGCCGGCGTCAACTTTAACAACTACAGCCGTGATGCCCTGATGAGAAAGCTTGCCAGGACTGATGATGCTTCCAACGGAGTAGATGAGCGACAGGTGCTGAAGCCCAAGACCGAGACCAAGCCTCTGCCCGTCAACGTCAACATGGCCAGCCGATGCGTCGTCTTGCACAACATGTTTGACCCCGAAGAGTAGGTCTACATATACCGAGACGTTTCTCACCTTTGCATGCTAATTTCAATGTAGGGAAGAGGGCGACGATTGGGTCAAGGAGTTGGAGGATGATGTCCGGCAGGAGGCAGAAACCAAATACGGCCGTGTCGTCCACATCTCCGTCGACCCGAACTCCAAGGGCGACATCTACCTGAAATTCGAACGGGTTCAGGGAGGCGAGAACGCCATCAGAGGTCTCAACGGCCGCTACTTCGGAGGCAGGATGATCGACGCGTCACCTGTTGTAGATGCCGTCTACAGCAGTTTGTTCTCTCGCACACGAGCGATCTGAAAGCTAATATATGGCCTCGAAAAGCATCGTCTAGGATCCACATAGTAGGTTCAAATCTTACCTCCCAAGCACTGTCCTGGCTGACACCATTAGCGAGCCGATGTCCTTCATCTCCATGCTACCCGGTAACAATGAGACTGCGGCATCACGACTTTTTGTCTCCTGATCTCTGGTCGTCAGTTGTGTCTAGCCAAGACTTTGTCGCGTCGGAGCAAAAGGTTTAACCCAGCAACATTGGAGAGCAGATCGACTCCGCACTGATTCTCTGCAGAAATCATACTTGATTATTACACCTTCGATCGCCATCCTTTTCTGGCTGATACTTGTACCTTAGGTTGTTTCTTTAAAACGCGCTCCTTTTCTACATGCGAAGCCCGTACGGCAGGTTGCCAAGAACGGCGTCTGGGTAAGGAACAAGGAAGCTATAGCTATGAAGCCTATTTAGGTACTAAAACTGTCTTTAGTATATCTGTTGTGCCACGGATGGGCTGGTATGCTTGCCGGCTTGCCTAAATTCGCTGTCTTTTTTCTTGCCATGACGTATCTATTCTGCTTCCTCGGCACATTCTGGTCCATAACCATCAACGCCCCATCTTGTGCTGACTTGGTTGGTCAGATGAAGGCCATCTCGGTTCCAGGCACCACATGCTGTGCTGATATGGCGTCTCAAGCTTGCCAAGTTGAACCTCTCCATCCCTGGTTGACAGTTGAAAGCTGCCATGGCCTCCCTCTTCACAATTGGTTGCCCTGCCAAATTGGCAGTCTGGGCAAGCATCTCTAGTCTGAACCCCACAGCCTACGTGACTTCTTCTCTTGTCCTCATTGCTGCTCTACTCACCCGGTTGTCTAGATAGAGACAAATTTGTCTGTTCAACGAAATAGCCCCAAGGTTCTCTGACCATCTCAACACGAAGTTATCAAAACATCTCAGGCATACCGGCTCACCTTGTCTAAGTGGTTCCAATGCTGCCTATTGTTGTGGGAACCCTTTGGTTTACTCATATCTCACATTATATGGCGATTGGGCACAATAACAGATTCAGTTGTCTTGGCCCAAAGCATGCAAGTTCCAGGGTGCGTCTCAGTCCAAACGTGTATTGCTTCCCTGATCAAGCTCAACGGCCTTGTTCAAGTCTCAGTACTTTACGATGCCTTCCATCTTGAGGAACCCTTGAATAGCGTTTCTTGCTGTCCCTTCTTTCTTGCCGTTCTTTGTTCGGACTCCCCTTCTCTAAACTCCTCACCATTCATGTGGCCTTAGCAGAAAGCTGTTATTTCTCTTCCATCATGTGTGACCTGGTTACTGTCAGGGCATAGTTCCCCCCTAGTCATAGAGTGTATTTTATACACGCCGTTGAACTAACGTACGTATCTTGTGGATGCCAAAGCGTCTGTTTGCCTCACTCAAAGGCCCCGGTCCATGAGCCCTAGATCGGATATTGAGCTGAGGAAAAACCTGAGTCGATAATCAGTCCTCCTCCCCATTCATGTAAAGAGTTCCCTGGTCAGTATCACGACAACATCACCGAGACCCGCCTTGGTCAGTTTAGGCAAAGACTACCATCGTCTTCTCTCGCCCCTTTGGATCGAGAGGCTGTTCTCGAGAAGGAGCTCCCCATGGCTCTCATGGGCTCCTATCTTTTCAAGGGGAAGATAAAACAAAACTCATCTCCCTTGTTTCTTTCTTCAACCCCTCGCAATCTCACTGTTCTTCCTTGTCTTTCTGTTCGTCACAACCCCCCTCCATCTTCATCTACTCCGTTTACATATCTTCTCCTCTCTCGATCTAGCTATTTACCCTACGTCCTCCTTACCACTCCAAAAGCGCCCTCCTCAGGCGTCCCAACATCTTGTGATCCTCTTTTGGATCTCGGGTCTTTGAAACTTCTCGATATTCCACATCAAGCTCCCACAGCCTACTGCCGGGGAATGTTTCTTCTGGTCTGAGCTGCATATTGCTTCAAAAGGCAGCCGTAAGTCAACATTAATGTAAGAAACACGTTCTGTTCTCACACACTCCCTCCCTCTCATTTGCTACCTTGTCAACAACTCGCTTACTCTCTACCGTTTCAAGAGAAATCACTGACACTCATCCTCGCTCCGTTACATAGACCATACACGGCACCGCGTGGTTTTTGACAATACCCGAGAAGAGACAGTCGAATTTTGTGCTTTTGCTCGGGGGTTGTATTTGCTCTTGGAAGGAGAGTTTGGTATCACGATCATCTTGGCAACGTCGATCAAGAATCGAAGAGCTTCTTGTTATCAGCCGAGCCCTCGATAGGCAAACCATATCAAGAGTTGAACACCATCGAACTTCAGTTTACGAGGGAACAGAAAAAGCCCAGATTGGTTGGCTCCATCAAGAGTGCATGTATTCGGTGGAAAATTGCTTCAGAGACTGGACTACATCGCCTCGAGCCAGAGAAAACATCTGCTCTTATATTTACCAAGTCACGTTGGTAGCCTTGGTCATCGGAGTCGGTATGTGGTAATTTCTTCTTATTCCCTCCTCGCTTCTGATTTTCTTCCCTCCTCTCGCGTCTGAGGCCTGGTAATCGTGGGCATTACCTGCTGGGTAAGCATGTTGGCCACCCTCTCTTCCTACTAGTGTTCATACCATGACAAGTGTCTAAGGGATGATTCACACTGATCAAACATGATTATTTTCATTGTTCTTCTTCTTTCTACTTATAAAAAGCATCTGCTTGTATCTGATTTGAGGGCATAATCAGAGAGATGGGATAGGTGGTTGTTGGTCCTGGGTGTTCACCTTGGCCCACCTTGGCTCACCTGGATGAGCTCAAGAAATGCACAGATTACCTGCACCAACCCCCATCATATCGTGTATTCACCCTCAAAGATCATCTGGGTGGCTCTCCTGAAATGGTTAGCGCAGTTCGCTCCTGCCCTCTGCGCAGACAGCAACGTACCTTTTCCCAAATATCAACAACTCTTTCACTCCTCCCAGTTTCTTCTCACACCAGCCATCACCAGGTCCCTACATCTTCCCAGTCTTTCCCCCTCCCCTTCTCGCCCCCGTCATCATCTCGCAAGTATTTCATCGACATTTCCACTTCCATCGAGAATACCAGCACCTCATCATCCCCTTTCAAGCCTACAAGCATCGTTTCTCCCAGGATTTGATAAGACCTGGGTGGCTACGATGGTCGACTCAGGCACCGCGAGCTCCGGCTCTAGACAAGGTCACCACGGAGGCGTTTGTCTTGCGGAGCACTCTCCTCTGTTTGCTGCAACTCGTCAGTCGTTCGAGTCGACCCCGTCGTCAACGGATGGCACTGCCCGCGACTCCAATTCTCCGTCTGACGTCTTCACTGCCGATCTTTCTAATCAGATTTCGCAGCTTCACCCCGGAGACTACCAGCTACCTCAGCCCCCCAAGTTCCAGCAGGCGAAGTTCACTTTCAGCAACAGCCGGGGAGGTTCTCAGGACGTCTCCAACGCCCAAACCCCGAGCAACTTCTCCGCCGGAAAGGCGTCCATTCGTTCTGAAGGGACTGTCTTTGAAACCCCTGCAGGGCGTTCGGTCATCGAGCCCACTGCTTCTGGCTATCGATCTGGTCCGCTTCCTTCCATCGCCCCCTACCGCGAGTTCGGACCCGTTACCCCCAGAATCAAGACTCCGGGTCAACACACACCCGGCTCGTTAAACAACGACGCTCGACACAACCAGTCTGGTCCTGGCCTCGCCACCATTTCAGAAGAGAAGAACAAGGTCACTCATACTGCCGAGCGGGGCCAGACGAAGAAGATTGTCGCAGAGATGGCTGCCCACTGCCAAATTGACGGTCCTTTGGTCGGACCTCTTCGAGAAAGCCGGCGTTCTGAGCTTGCCCGGAACCATGTAAGTCACCCTCGCCCGCCGGCCAAACCCTTTACAATTTTCTCAATGCAATTTCCATCCGATCCACACACTGACTTCAGGATGAAAGCCTGCCTGGATCCCTGCTCGCCAGGTTCAAGCTGGTATCATGACTACCCAGCAGGCAATCCGCCGCACTCCGGGTATTCCCAGCAAGATCGCCAACGATCTCTGTGAGGGCCTCCAGAAATACGCTCAACAGGTCAACAACGTTCTCCGCCAGGCGGTCAATGAGGTTGCCGATATTAAGATCGACCTCGAGTACAACGACAAGGTGCTCTGTTCCAGCAAGTTAGAGGCCAGCATTATCACGGAGGAACGTGAGCAGCTCAAGCGAGATATTGCCGAGTATCATCGCAAGTATGAAGATTTGGAGGACCGTCTTGCTCGTTACCACGTCGAGCAAGAGAACCACAAAAACACGGTGCTCGAGTTGCTGGCCCGTCTTGACCCTCGAAATGGCAACGATGAGGAGGTCCAGAACCAAACCATCTCTGAGCTGCTCCAGGTCGGTTTTTCACAGGCCTCTTGGGCAATGGGCAGCGCTGACTAACACGTTGCAGATCCTTAGAGACTTCATGAACCGCCCTAGCTCCCGCTGGATGCATGGTGAGCGCAACGACGACTCATCCAAAGCCATTACTGCCCTCAGCTCGGCCAGCATTGCTGCTCTTGAGAAGCAGAACCAGCCGGGGCAGGCTCACCAGCATTCCCATGATGCTCATACGTCCCAGATGTCTGAGTCTCTCGAGGTCGTGCCCTCGGCGAACAATGCCCTTCAGCCATTCAACTACCAGCAGAACACGGAGAAGCACTCCGCTCTGGCGCATTTGCCTGCTCATAATGGCCCTCCCTCTTCCTACCCGGGGATGTTCGGCAACGCTCGCCGGCCGTCATCTGCCAGCTGGACTCGCGCATCTAGCGGTGCCCGGACTCAGCACAGCATAGCTCCTCCGCCTTCCTACTCACGATCCGGGGATACCCGCGATAGTTTCGCAGGCGGATACGATCAGTCTAATGGCTTTGACTCACCTGGCGGTTTTGGTGACCGGTTCGACATGATACCATCTCGCCCCGGCACTTCCATGGGCAACCGCGGCGGCGCCAACCAGCATACTTCGTTCCGCCCCAACGCCCCCGAGTTTCGCCCGGGAATGAATGGCGGTATGGGCTACGGCTTCAACAATGTCGATTCCTCGTACAATCTTGGTTACGGCACTGGGCCCAATGCCGGTTCTCACCGTGACTTCACTGGCGGCGGCGGTCCTTATACCAGCCCGACTCCTCGTTCTGCCACCCGCAGCACGCTGGGTCACTTGGAGGGTCCTTACTACACCCGCCATCGCGGCCCTCCTCAAGTGATGATGCCACCCCAGGACCCTCGTTACAGTACAGGCTCGAACCACATGGGCTACAACAGGAACGAATACGCCATGGTCCAGCAAACCAACCGTACTCGCGCTCCCAGCTCGTCTGGTCACAGCTACCATACGGCCAACTACCCTCAGCAGGGAGGCTTCAGCCCCGGTCGTTTCGGCCAGGGCGGCAACGGCCCCAGTCGCGCTGTCACCAGCCCCTTCGCCCCCGACCACGGCTTCAACGAGGACGAGGGTGGCGAAAACGAGCGCTATGCTCGCGCATATGAGGGGGTCTGGGGTCTTGCTCGGAGCTAGGTGCTCCAGTTCGCCTCGGAGGTCGACCTCTCCATCATGTCGCGCCTCAACGATGTCCCGCTCCTGCGCTACATGACGAAGCTGTACGCCCCCTTCAGCGAGCAGCAGGCCTGGTCTTACATCCGCCAGCACATGAACGACCCCATGAGCCGCGCCTGTTTGATCTCCCGCGCCATGATCGACCTGTTGGTGAACCGCATCTTCGCCTTTGAGGCCTGGGAGGGCTTCTCGGTTGATGCTGACCGTCAACTCCGCGAGATTCGCCACGAGATGAACAATCTGCCCGGTAAGCTTTGCCTCTCTCCATTACACCTCATCGCCTCGAACCGTTGCTGACTAGCTCTAATCGTGCAGCTGGCCAAGGCGGTGCGCTCCAAGTCTGCATCGACCGCGTCGCCGCCATTGTCAACTCGTGCATCAACCACGAGCGCTACGACGCCTACCGCAACCACCGCATTGAATACTTCCAGGCCGAGCTCCGCGAGATGCTCTCGCCTCTCCTCGTCCCCGAGTCCTCTGGCGGCCCCAATCTGGAGAAGGCCGATGAGGACCTCCGCCAGATGTGCGAGAAGGCCTGGTCCATCTCGGCCAAGATGTTCACCTCGCGCTGGACCTTTGAATTCCGCTTCCCGGACACCGGCGCACGCTTCAATACCCAGACCATGGTTGGCATCGCGCCCAACATTGGCCCTCACCTTTTGCAGGCCGAGCACTGGCGTGTGCAGCTGGTTGTCACCCCCGTCATTACCGTTCGCAACGATACGGGTTCCTCGATCTCGGTGGCCTCCATCACCAGCGCCCATGTCATCTGCATGAAGTAGTTGGCGGGTTGGCACCGAACCATTTTTTTTCTTTCTTCTTTTTTACAACAGTCTTGGTTTTTCATTCATCGGCTGCCCACTCCGCACTTCTCTCTCTCTCTCTCTCTATAACGAGGGGGGCGGACACCCTGGGTCGGGCCATTAACGATATGTGTGGCTACGAATTCACGACAGCATGGGTTTCAAACGAGTTTGCGACGTTTTCTTTTACTCCATTCTTTTACCGGAATGGCTTCTCTCTCAAAATGAGATCAGTGCCACCGACAGGCAAAGTTCTCCCCATCGACAGATAGCAGTGCCGTCACCCGCCAGTGCAGAACCTCTCCTACCGGAGTTCCCCGGTGGGCGAGACCCGGACACAAAAAGCTCTAACGACCTACTTGTTCTTGTTCTCCTTTTTTTGTTTCTCCCCCTTTTCTTTTGGGTGGAAATCGCCGCCATTTGGGTTTTCTCTCTCGGCATGTTGGATTGTTTGACAACCCGCCAACCCCACCCCTTTTCCGACACCACTCCCGTGGGCATATTCAACAGGCCTCGGCGGTCAATTTTTGGGAAAGAACTGTGTGTGGGGGGGGGGACGCAACGGATTGGGTTTTTGAGAATGGCAATCACAAGAAGTAACGATGGCAAAAACGGTCTCTTTTTGTTTATAGACGGGGGAACGTCCCTGGCTGGCCAGTCACCCGAGTCTTCGCCCCGTCCACGAAGGGGAGAGAAGATAGGTGCGGCGGCCAAGGGACCGGATCGGACAGGAGGGCAGTGTGAAAGGGGAGGCAGTAGAAAGGCACACAAAAAAATAGGTATCCAAATCTGGGAGGCGCTGCCACCAATCTATGCCGTGATGCCCGAACTTGTGACCCGTTGACGCCTGTCATGCCATTCCGGCCCCCGGCGCTTCGCCGCTCGGGAGTGCCGCTCGTGTCGACCATCGCCACCCAACCGAAACGCCCTCAAGATCACCGAGAAAGCATCAGAGAGAAAGAGAGAGACAGTGGGATTAACACGAAGGCCATTTTGATTCTCGATGCTGAGGGTCTGGATCCCCAAGTGTGTTATTGTGCTCCCCCAACCTCTACTCGATCTCTGAGACGAGGCGAAGTATCATTCAGCCTGACAACATCCCTCTTCCTCATTTCTGTTCCCATCTAGTGTGTGTGTGTGTGTGTATGTGTGTGTGTCCTAGATCTGCCACGATTTTCGGTCCACTTGGCCCTCCCAGTTCTGCACCACCACGGCTCAGCCTCTCTTCTTGCAGCCAAAAGAAGGGGTTGGTTGTCCATCCCCCCTATCGGCCTCGCGGTTCCTTCTTGGGAATTGGGTATCTGGACCGCGCCTATATATTAACACCCCTCAAAAGTAAAACTTGTTGATGCCTGCTCCCGTAAGGTCGTTTCAGGTATCCAACGCGTGCAAAAAAGCTTTCCTTTCTCTCCCTCCCTCCCCGTCTTTGTTTCAAGCTCGGTGCCCCATGTTTCTTTAACACAAGCTACGTAGAAGCATGCTCCATTGCTCGACCCTTGGCAGCCCCGACCTAATCACTTGACCTTCCCCATAATGGTCTCGGGCCCCCGGACGACGTCGAGCGATGCCGCTCGTGCCTTGACGGCGTTGAGCATGCTCCTCTCAAAGTCGTCGCGTGATCGCAGCACCGCCTCGACCCAGCTGATTTGCAGGTCCCAGTACGCCATCTTGAAGCCCTCGAACGTGTCGGGGATGGCGTCCTTGTCGACGGTGAGCAGCTGCAGAAAGTATTCGGTGACGCGCCACGTCTGCTTGACCGCGTTGCCAACGTCCGGGTTCGGCAGGGCACCAAAGTACTCAAAGGCCGTCGAAATGTCGTTGAAGAGTTTGTCCTGAATGGGGTCGGCGCGGCGGAACTTTGCGCCCTTGTTGCGCACCGACGAAAGGTAGCGGATGAGCAGCTCGTCGGCGAAGATCTCGGTGAAGATGTCGACGAGCGAGTGGTGAAGGACCTGGCGATAGTCGCCGACGTACTCCTCAAACGTCACCACCATCTGCTTCATGGCCGTGCTCGTGTACCACTTGGGCGTGAAGAACTCGGGCATGACTGCCTTGAAGTCGACCGAGAAGATGAGCTGCACAAACTTGGTGATGCACCACGTGCTGAAGTCGATGTAAGCGTCGCGCAGCAGCTCCACCTCGCCCTCGGCCCGCTCCATATAAGCCGGCGAAACGAGCGGCTCGAACTTTTGCTTGAAGTTGGACAGGTACCCGAACCTGTTCTCCTCCTCGTTGTCATCGACACAGGCGATTTGGTCGTTGGCCGTGGCAACGAGCCAATCCTGCAGCGGCTGGAACCCTTCGAGCTCCGGGACCTTGCCAGACTCGAACTTGGCGGCCTCTTCATCGAGCATCCTCTGCCACGACTGTTGCCTGCCCCGTAGCCTCAGGAACATGGCGTCGATGACGCCCTCAATCACGTCCATGCGTTTCGAGTTCGCAGCGGCGTCAATCTGTTCGCGCATCATCCGCCACATGTCGACGAGATTCCTGGACCGGAAGTACCCGTACTCGTCCTGGTCCAGGTTGGAGCCCTCGACGTTACGCTCCGCAAAGTCCTTTTGCTCTGCGTTGAAAATGCGCTCGATCCATTCGTCAAGGAACTTGATGATGAGCTGCCGGAAGTCGCGTACCAGCTCCGTCTCCCGCGAATCGATGACGTGAGGCGTGAGGTCCTCCTGCTTGAAACCCAGCTTCTTCATCTTCTTGTAGTACTTTTCCGGCCAGTTGATGATCTCCAACGTGTTGGCGGAGGCCGAGTCGGGGTCGTCAATCATGCCGATGAGGAAGTCGTGCATCGTCTGGTGGTAGATGTCGCCGTACGTCTTGAGAATCTTCCATTTCTTGGGCATCAGGGGGGTCATGCCCATCTTCACAGCGTTCAGGTCGTTGAAATACCACTTCAGAATCTTGTCTAACGCCGACGGGTCATCGAGGAACTCCCCCCTGGCCTCGGCGAACTGACCCTCGACACTGATCTTGATGGCCTGAGTGAACTTGTCCTTGTATCCTCGCACCTTCTTCGCACCATCCGTGATGCTCTGGAACCGCGTTGCCATTTCCTTGTGGTCCTTGAGCGCCTCCTGTAGCGCCAAGACCCTCTGGTCGCTCTTCTCCTCGGCCTCGATGACGACAGCGAAGCGCACCACCAGGCCGTTGTTGTCGTTGACCACCAGGTTGATCAGGTTCAGTGCCAGGATGCCAATGTGCTCGTCAAACCAGTCGATCATGGTGTCCAGCCTCTGGAAGTAGTCCTCGAGCGTCGACTCGAGGCTGGGGTCCTCGGCCCTCTGGATCTGCTCCATGGCGTCGTCCCGGATGTTCCTCAGCTGCGTCAGCTCGTAGTGTATCGGAAGCAGGTTGGGCATGTTCTCCTTATCCTCCTCGTCCTCGGCCAGCATCCGCTCGACAATGGCCAGGCGCTCGTTGAAGGTCTCGAGGTTCTTGCGCATGGCCTCGACGGCACCGAAATTGCGGTGCGCCTGCGAGACGATATTGATGCTGTTGAAGTCCTTGATCATGTTCTGCGACTCGGAGCACAGTCGGTCGATCTTGATCATCTCCTCCTTGATCAGCTGCACCGTCTTCTGGCCATCCGCCAGCCCCGTCATCCCCGACTGGGTCGTCTCGAGCTGCTCGCGCAGGCCGCTGCGAAGCTGGGAGTCGACGGCCATCTTCTTGCGGGAAAACTCCTGCTTCAGTCCGGCAATCTTGTCGAGGTCATCGGGATGGCGGAGGAGCTCCGCGAGCTTAGGTATGGGCGCATCCATGGCGGGTTCGCTGGCTAGCCGGCTTTCTTTGGATTCAATTCAGGGTGTCGTCAGTCGCAAGGACGGTCGGTCTCTCATTCGGTAATGAACCGGTTGCACGTGCGGTGGTGAGCATGCAGTGTCTTTACAGCGGCGTCGTTAATCATATCGTGGGTAAGTAGACGTTGGGCTCGAAGGTCATCGCAATGCGTGCCGCGACTACAAAGGTTTCGTGTACCTTGCTTGCATGCTTGATGACAGTGCCGGGAGGAGTGCAGGGTGAGAAAGGGAGAGCTGGGGGCCGGGTTTTGCATATACCTAGGCTTGGGGCCAGTAAGGGTGCAGGGAGAGATGTGTTAGGCCAGTGCACGCCTGCCAAATTCTACAGGGGTCTTGTGGCAGGACTCAGGAGTACCTAACAAAGATGGCCTTTCCATCAGTCCTGATATTGTGTGTGATTTTCACGTTGTAGATTGACTTTAGTTCATCACATTTACCAATCCGAATATTGGGTAACTTTCAGGTTGAAAATTGTCTTCAGTTCAAAAGTGAGCAGATTTCGTGGTATCTCATTTACATGGCTTATATGCCCTCATTTCAACCCAACCAAAAGAAAATGCCCATCCGCTGCTCAATGCCAAATGATACATGATGCAAAACAAAATGCTACATCACCCAACCATGGTCTTTCCGATCTCACTCTCCCAACCCTCGGCCCTCTCGAATCCATTTGAGTGGGTCTGGTAGTCCATCAGAGCTTGGTACACCTCGGCTTTGGAGCTCAGGACGAACGGGCCGTACTGCACAACCTCTTGGTCGAGCGGCGTACCGGCGATGAGGACGAGACGGGCGTCCTTCTCCGCGCCAGCATCGACCTCAATATTGACAATCTCGCCATCCTCTTCAAAGACGACGTTGTGGAACTCATCCACGACACGCTGCTGCGCCCCCGTACCGAAGATGGCCTGGCCCTCAAGCGTGTACGCAAATGCGTTCCACCCCTTGGGCAGCGGCTGCGCGATCTTGCCGCCGGGCTTGATCTGGATATCCAGGATCCAGACAGGCGTGTATGCCAGGTCGCGCACCGAATCGACGCCATGGCTTTGGCCCGAGATAACCTTGATGTGAACCTTGCCGCCGTCGACATCAACCGAAGGGATCTCCTTGGCACGCAGGTCACGGTACCGCGGCTCGCAGGACTTGAGGTGCTTGGGCAGGTCGACCCAGAGCTGAAGGCCGACGTTGGCACTGCCGTCCGGGTTCTGCTTGGGCATCTCGGCATGCATGATACCGCGGCCCGCCGTCATGAACTGCAGGTCACCGGCTTCAATGGTGCCCTTGTTGCCAGCAAAGTCCTCGTGGTCGACGCCGCCGTGCAGGAGATAGGTGATGGTCTCCTGGCCCCTGTGCGGGTGATCGGGGAAGCCCGAGCCGGGAGAGATTCGGAAGTGGTCTGTGAGGGCGCGTTAGCAATCCCTGGGCTTTTGGTGTCGTTGACGAACCGAAGGGCCAGGGTAACTCACCAAGCATTAAAAAGGGTGAAAAGTTTCTGAGCTGAGGGGTTCCGACGGACCGGCGGACTCGGGCCCCAGCACCCTCGGCCTGTTCGACGGCCAAGAAGACCTTGCGGATTGCGCGAGGGACAGACATGTCGGTGGCGTATAGGTGACTGTCTGCTTGATTCTGCTGCTGCTTGTTTACAAGGGCGGCGTCGCTCTGAGTCTCACTTGCAGAGTTGGAGAAGCTGTTCGCGGTTGTGATTGCCAATTCTGCTATCTGTTGTCTGAACAGGACGATGGATGCGATTCCCACGATGATGGATAGTAGCAGCGAGAGGGTCTTCATTGATGAGGGCCGGCGACCAGGGGTGCTATTTGTACGAAAGTCGTCTCGGCAGCGAGTGAAGCGAGTGAGTGGGAGAAGGGGGAAGAGTGAGGTTTCTAGAAGCCCGGGAGATTTCCTATTGACTAATTGACTATAAATCCAGCTGTCGTTGTTACTCACCCCACATTTCAGATCCCACTCAAGGGGCGAAGGAGCGACCTGACGGGACTGATAATCGTCGTGAGAGCGCAGCAATGCTCCATTAGTCAATTTTACATCAGCATCCGACTTGCCCGCGTCCGCCCGCGCCCAGTGCTCTCTACTGGGCCGCGGCCCCCACAGCCACCCAAGGTCCGAGAACCCCGCCCCCCTCTCATGAGCCCATTACCTCAGCATCAGCAACGGGCTGCAGTTAGTCAAACCCCGCCGCGCCAATGAAGCCGCAAACAGTTCTGTCTTCTCTCAGAGTCCCTGCTGACACAACCAGTGGTAATGGGCGGGCTACTAATACTGTGCCACCGACGGCACTCTGCGGATGTTCCGCCCAGTCGTAGCGGCCAATAGCAGCACCCAAAGAGTCACCAATCAGCAGCTGGCGATCTTTCCCCGGGTTTGTTCTTTTCTTTTAGTCTTCATTGCCCCCTTCCTCGTCCCGCTAAGTTGATCTGATCTGGAGCGCTGATGAATAGAGTTGCTGCAAAGCCTCATGAGTGATGCGGGGGACGGAGCTGGGTCACCTGGGAAGGAAGTTGTCCCTCGACTCCACGATGCATACTCTATGTGCTTCCTGCCTCCTCTATCTACTCCCCTCAGACAGGCTATTCTGATATATGCGTGACTCGTGGAGGGTAACCACGCGAAGCGCACCAGGCGATCCATGCACTCACACCGGGCCCTTTGATAAATCACTATCACACGGGGATTACGTCACATGCGACGAAGAGCTTCGCAAGCAAAAACGAGTATCTAATTAGATTTTGGTCTCTCTCACAGATGTTCAATACAAAACCTAGCTCCTCGCCAAGCACATTCCTCCAGGAAAGAGCGGCACCCGCCTGACGAGCTGAAACTCATGCTCCCTTCTTCAGCAGGTGATGTGCTGTTAGGCAGCGTCAGACAGAGTCCCGTCTCACGTAGGAGGAAGGGTCCTGGCTCGATCGCCCCGCAAGGGAGGGCTAGAGCGGCGCCATAGATACCTGCCTCTCGTACAACACCAATAGTAGGAATAAACAAAGAAAATAACACACAACACGCAAACAGTACATGAAAACCCTTTATCCAAGGTATAAAGTCCATTACGTTGCTGTATGTCGTTGTTGAAGCGTCCGCCATCGTGACTGCGGCCCGAGAACCCAATGAGAGTTCAAGAGTGGCTGCGAGAGGGTAAGGGTATATGGAATCGGGGAGGAGGGGAGAAGAGCGGAAGGCCAGCCATGATTGATTGTACACGTACGGGGCCGCGAGCCTGATTAGTTGTTGACCTTCTCATTGACGACCTCCTTGGCCTCCTCCTTCTTGTAGTGGATGACATCGCCGACCCAGATAATGAGCTCGCTGGTAGAGATGAGGACGGTGCTGACGACGGCCTTGCCGAGGGCGACCACATTGTCGTTGCCGATCTTCTTCTTCTCTTGGCTGTACGTCTGGAGGACGTGGTCCTTGGCCTCGAAGCCCGTGCGGAAAGGGAGAGCAATGATACCCTTGGCGCCGGCGTAGAGCTCCTCGGTGGGCTTCTTGACGACAGGGAAGCGCTCGTCAACAGCTGACAGAGCCTGGTCGCCGAGGTTGTCTGCCTTCTCGGCATACGGACGGAGGTAGTTCCAGGGGCGAGCGAAGAAGGGCAGGAGGGGCTCGGCGAAGGTCTTATAAGCAGATTCGCTGAAGGCGAGGGACTTCTTGCCGACAGGGTTGTTCCTGAAGGTGACCACGCTGTCGTGCACCGCTGGGTAATCCAGGAGATGCTGCATTGATACGTAAGCCGCGTGAAGGGTGAGTGGGAGGCAGAGAGGAACCCATCGTTATGGGGCACAAGCGCTTACCTGGATAGCAACCGAGTTCACGCTCGGGAGGTCACCGTTGACTTGGGCCATTTTGGGCATTTAGAAAGAGGCGAGGGTTTTGTTGGGAAGCTTGGAGTTGTTGATTCGTCGAAGCGCGTAGGCCCGGCGAAGTCAGGACGGATGTGAATTAGTTGCAAGTGCTGCTCGTGCGTGCTTGGGCTTCGATTTGAGGCTCGAGAGCAAGGGTTGTGAGATGTGTAGAGCTGTAGGGGTGGGATCTTGTCAGGAAAGGCTTGTGTCAAGGCAAGTCTGGTTGGTGAATGAGTGAGCCTTGGGAGAGCGAGGTGAAGTTTGAGAGGCCGACAAGCAGGTGTTTTCGACGGAAAGGTTGAAAGACGAAAGGAAGGGAAGAAAGTTTTTGAAGGGGGCGGGCAGTGGTAAGTTGGTGGGAGGCGGAAGGGGAAAGGTATCGGGAGGGAGGGCGAGGCAAAGAAAGCTTAAAGGGAGGGAGGGAGAGTGGGAGAGTGAGAGACAGAGAGACTTACTGGAAGGCAATCGGGATCAGAGCAGAGTGGGAGGAGGAGTGACGACTGAAAGGCAGATGGAAAGAGGCGGGAGACGAGGTGTTATGCAATGGGATGCGGAGGATGGTGACGAGGTTGACGCCACAGACGGGCATGGACCGAAATGAAAGTATTTATCTACCAGACGAAGGAGAGACGCGGGCTAAGATAGGTAGCTTGCCTGAACCCCTTAGGACGCGAGACTGGACTGCCTAGCTACGTTAGTAGCCAGGCCAGATCAGATTAGCATGTGCTTCAGACATTCGAAAGTCGCAGTGCGCGGACAGGGACGCGCAGGAATGCCGCGATGGCGGGTCCGGCCCATGTACCCCTACCAACGAGGTACATGCGCCACATGCCAATGGAGGGGAGGGGACATCGTTCTGGGCTTTGTGCTTGTGCTTGTGCTTGAGCTGCTGGTGCTTGCTACCTACCTACTCTGCTCTCGACACTTCCTTCATCTGTAGGATACTGAATGGATAATTGTTTTGTGCCGTCTACCTGCCGAGCGACTCCGTCCGCCATTCTCTTTTTCTCCCCATGCTCTTCGCTCCCTCTCTCCCTCCAATTGAGCCCTCGTCTCGTCACTACTGTCGTTGGGAGGGAGGGTGGGAGGGGGAGGCTCACGCCACATGCAATGTTACCATCGGGGATTTTTTATTTTTTATCTTTTTCTTTCTTGTTCTTGGTCTACTCTCTTATTTTTTTTCCTCCTGACCTAGGTAGCTGATAGCGGCTCCCATTGTGCCTACCAACCCCTGTTGTACCGCTCCATCGTCAGCAGAGCAGAGAAAGCGTGTGTGGGCATTGGTACCGTGTAGACAGATAATTGGTCAAACCGGAACACGTTCGGCGACAAGAAGCAGGTGATTAGGTACCTGTGGTAAGGTTGTGAAGCAGGGCGCTTCATATCCAGCACAGGTGGTATCCGGAGCTCATGGGTGGTAACTTACACCAGCTGGGGGCCTGGGTTAAAAAAAAAAGATGGGAAAAAGATGGAAAAGGTGGCAGCAGCCGTGGCTTTGCATGCGTCCCTATCGTCACCCTGGCTAATTGACATGTGAAAGTGGCACAATCGCCCCGCCATACCTGTCGAGACGAAATTCCATGCTCGAATCGGCGAGGGGAACGAGAGAAAGAGACTAATAGAAGATTGAAGGAGAACGGCACCCAGAAAAAAAAAGCCCCCTAACCCCTGTGACGATGAACGGGGCACGCTTCCCAAATTATCTTGTTCCTCGTGACAATTGTTTGAAAATTAGCCAATGCCCAGCCAGAGAGAAGATGCAATCTTCCGTCCTCGGGCCGGTCTCCTGGTGAGGCCATTGGCTATGGATCTAGGCGAGGTATGTGGAAAGATGTGCTCATGTAGAGAGAGGCATGTGGTTAGAGACGGGAGACTGCGGCAAGAAATTGAGGGGGGAGACGGGCCCTTCCCTGCCCCGTGTCCGCTTGCTTGCTTGCTAAACTACTAAGGTACCAAGATCAGATCATTGAAGCTTCTCACTCTCTGTCGCTGTCACTGTCGCTGTCGCTGTCACTGTCACTCAGCTGCTCCTTCCCTCTCCGGGCCGCCGAAGCACGTCCGAAAGGATCGAAAGCCGGCTGCATGCTGGCCGGGCCGTCATTATGTCATCATCATAGGGAGGGGCTGCAAGCACATTCCAAGGCGATGATGACCTGCGAGGGGCTCTGCTAACTGGTCGAGTCGCCGCTCAACACGTAGGTATGCATGCCTTATCTGACAGTTTGGCTGGGCACGCCGCTGATCCGCGGCCCATAGAACAGGTAGTGCATCACCATCATGCACTGCCCTGCCCCAGATATCTTCTTACACTACGGAGTACACTACCCAAGGTACCCAAGGTAGCCGGATGATCGCTAGGGGTGGGGGGGCGCATGTGGAATGGGAAGCTCAAAGCCCACCGGCTCCTTGGACACAACCATCTTGTCGAAATGCATCTTTGTGCGACCGGGCGAAACCGACACCACCACTCCAACCTCCCATTTTACCACCTCGACGCATAGGCATGCAGTTTCGATGGTAAAAAAAAGTTGTGTGTGCTAAGGCAGGCAGGCAGGCAGGGAGATGAGACACCGACGGGAGAAAGAGCATCTCTAATTAGTATCGCTAGGAAGGAAAGGACCACCGGGCATCCTCTCCTCCTACCTCTCCGCAGGGAGGTACCTTGTCGTAACCCAATTGGCTCCCATACCTCCCCAAGCTTATCGCTGCGCATCATCCCTCAAACCTTATCATGAGAAGATCCCAAGCCAACGACTGCTACGCAGCAAATAGCGCGATGCCCGGTGAGGGAGCTTGCGCCATCGCGAGCCCCAAGTATTGCGCTAATCCAGTCGACTAGGGACCTACCTATGAACCACCTCGAGGCCATTGTACCGACAGGGCCAAGGTACCTGCACCTGCACCTCCACCTGCACATGAACCTTGGTGGTTCTCTCTCTCTCTCTCTCTCTGTCCTTGACTGAGCCTTGTGGCAGCGTACCTACCTGGCCAGCGCTTTGATGCGATGGGACGCCATGCAATGCAACACGGGGTCTGGCCTTCACAAGTTCAGCCCAGTTTGCTCCAGAGGAAAGGAGGGGGAGGGGGGCTTCAGCGTTTCCTCCCTCCCCCGGTTCGGATTTTTGCTGCGGGATCGTTGGATGGGCCACGAGGCCAGTGTTTCTCTCCCTTGGTTTTGGGCTGCCTCTTGACGGGTCATCACGCCTAGCCCATTAGTCTTGCCGCCGGCCAGGCACCCAGGTAGATATAATATGACCCGCGAGTGCGCCAGGCTGCTTGAACCAGTCTTGCACCTTTGACGATACTCATTCCAGTCGCGCTCGTTCCCCCTGGTCCCGTGAGCCTCGTCTCTATCTGAGCTGGCCACTTGTCGTTGGAACGGGAGCTCGGTCTCTCGTCCCCTGCCATCCGCTGCCGAGGCTCTCCCCGGGCCGCGATATCTGTCTTAGTATAACTTGGCCGAGGAGCATCATCGTTGACAGCTCGGGAACCAAACAAGCAAACTGACGGGTAGGGCCTGGCGAGGGGAGGGGGAGCCCACAACCCGTCGCCACTCTTTCTTTCCTAGGAGGGTAGCCCTGCTTGACCGGTCACTCATCCACGCGGCGACTCGCGACATCGTCTCTTCCAACCTGCAAGCTGGCGATTGAGTGGCTCTGGCTCGTCCTGGTCCCGCCGGCCACGATAATCATCGGCCAATTTGACGTGGTAGCGGCGTTTTCCTGTGCGTACCCTGGTTGCCTTCTGGCGTCCACCGTCTCGTCTCCACTGCACCAGCCACACGTACCCACATTCACATGTCAGACAATGTCTCACCATGCCTGCAAGGAAGTCCTCAACGTTGAGACCTCCGCATCGTCCCCGTCCCCCATCCCCTTTCTGTAGTCTACGTGCTGATGAGCTGATGAGATCAATGGTACGCGAGAGATTCCTCGTCTGGCGCATTGTCTTCATTGCAAGCCTAAGCCTCTGCCGCTGCCGGACCGTCCGTTCTTGGGCATCGATACGGTGGTGCGCTGCGTCATTGCATTTCGTGTCTGCAACCGCAATTTCCTTCCTTAGATCTGCGACATTTCGTCATGGTTCTCACAGACGATGATGCTGAGGCGTGACGAGTTCTACAAACTAGTAAATTTTATCAAGACACATCATATGGCCGGGAATGCCTCCCGGCCAAAACATCCCTTGGAAGCCGAATGATCTAGCAAGGCACCCTGCCGCGGTCAACAGCAGATTGCGGGTGTGGATGCCCCTGCATCTTGCCTGCGTGCGAGGATGCAGAAAAACATGAGGCGTGCCATCGGTCTCGTGGATTCGCGCTGGGGCATTGCGAGAGACCATCCATCTCCCTTTAGCTCAAGACGCCCCCGCCACCCTCACCCGTTGACGGATGGGAACACGGCGTTTTCCCACGCTTGGTTGGTTCGACACAATTGGCTCACCATAGCCGAGCAGCCCGAGATCTTGGTCACAGCGTCGGTTGGGGGGTCACCAACGCATCCGGCCGAATGCAATTAGTAACCCCGGCCCTCGTGTTGTGCAACTCGGGATATGCGGGGCCGTGCCCGGGCTCCCAAGGCTGGTGTCTAGTGCTCCGTATCCACTCTTCCTCCGCGCCCGAGCCGAAACTTACCGGGGATACCCTCCGGGGTGTTGAGCCACACCAGGATGAAAGATGCACAACCGCATGGGGATTTTTGAGAGTGAAGTGCAGGGAAGCCCACCTTCGGGTGGGAGACCCCCCCCCCCGGCCGTCTGGGTTGAGCTTGATAACTCTCCAAGTGGCAGGGCATGCTGGCCGCTGCAGGTACAACGAACAGAGGTCTCCGGAATACCTTTCAGGACAACCCCGTTCGGCTGGCAACTTTTGCAGGCCTCTCCTGGGAACCCCATCGAGCACGTCACTTTCATATGGCCAAGCCGGCGGCCTTGTGTTCCGCCTGTATAAGTAAGCCATGTTGGCCGCGATCATCACCTCCTCCCTGTCACCTTGTCGATTAATGACCCCTCGGGTAGGATTCAACGAGACTGTCGCCGTTGCCTTGGTGATGGCCGATGCTGCCGCTGTCGCCAGTTGAAGTAGGAACCGACTACCACGTTCGTTATCCGGTATTTTTGTAACAGCACTGGGCTGGCGAGACCCCCACCCAAGTCAGAGGGGCTGCTGTGTTGGATTGTTCGTGCTACGATTTCCAGCCTCAGTACAGGGCGGACTGGACTGAACCGTATACGGAAGGGCTGGAACAGCAGCATACATCCAGTGCTACCAAGATTTGAGCACCCCGCTGACCAGACAGGATCTATGCTATCAGCACAGGTGTTTTCGGCCTGCCACGATAGGGCTCAGCCCGTGACGAAGTTTCACGCTCGTTCAAAACCGTCACGGCCTAAGAATGTCCTTCTACTCGTTGTGACCTATGCGGCACATTCCCACCCGGTTTTGTGAGCGTCCACCCCCCGAGCCCGTAGAACGGCCTACGTCTGGCAAACCATCGAAAACTCGAGATGACCCTTTGGCGCGTCATGACGGACGCCCTTCGGAGCAGACAAGCTCACCGTCGAGATGAAAAGTACCGAGTATGACGCACCGGCTCCAACACGCTGGTGTTGTGTGCTGGTGGGCTGAGGTTGCCGCCCGGTCGGTTATGCGGCGGCTAGCCTTTTCGTTCAGCTGGTCCGCAACAAAGAAGACTGGTTCGGGGACCGGAATGGCTTCATAGCGGCCGCCGGCCGTTGCCTCTCCGGCCTGTCAAGCGAGAAAGTGGGATGGGGTTAAGAGGGAGATGTCTATGCATACAGGGAAACGCTGCGGGGCGTGCGAAGGGCGGCTCTCACAGCGAAGCTCAGGAGACGAGATATTGAGGTGTTCGATACGCCTCTCGACGGGGACAAAAGTGCCCCCTGTGGGTTACGTGTCATGAAGGGCTAGACTGCGTTTCGGGGAAAGCCGTGATAAAATGGAAGCCGCCCCGGAAACAGTCTTACTTGGAGCATCATGGCTGTTCTGGCCGCCAATCATCGATCCTTCGCCGATGCCCGCCTGTGGCGCCAAGCGGCAGGGTCGAAACGGCCAGACGTGAAGAGCAGGGTGATGCAGTTCTTCCGTGGCTGGTGAGCGGTGTAGGCTCCATCATGGCGGGGTCTGTCATTTCAGCTCTCGAAACTAGACCTTCCACGGGCCCAACACTTTGGTGTGGAGGAGAAACCGGCGCCGGCGCCGGCGCCGCCACCGATGCGGCCGGCCGGTCCAAGGGGGAATTGGCGCGTCGGTTAAGGGGACGGACGCGCCTCACAACTCTTTCGGCTCGTCGGTCTCGCCGGGATCGACCAGCGCGAACGTGAGGCTGAGGAGACGGTTTTCAACCGTTGTGGGGAGGCGGTTACGGGACGAAGCTTCAAGGTGGTTGAGCCGGCGCTGTGTAGTGGCGAAGCTGGTGCTGCTGCGTTCGCTTAGCACTCACTACTGCTGCGGAGCGCACGATCAGCGGTGATTGCTCGGCGCACGCTGTGTCGTACGGAGCGCCGGGTCGGCCGACATCGTTTTTCCCCACCCCTTCGGCAACCGGGCCAGTGAAGACCACACTACTCCGTATTGGGTCGAGCGACCGGGACGAGTGTGCAGGCCGGCCAGGGATTACAACGTAGCAACGCTAGTTGGGGCCTACCTATGAGGTTGCTCACAGGTGACAGGTCACCGAAAGTGGACGAGGCAAGAGTCCACTCAAGGACCGTCGTGACTAATCTGGCATTCCGCCGAGCACGATGGGGTAGGGTGTTGCTCAAAGCAGACAGAGGGCCGCCCATGGAAACGGGGGGGCTCCTGGTGGCACAGGAGCCGAAGGGCGATATCGAAGTGTCCGTCCCATCAGGAATAATGGTTGCGGAGACTGCACCGGTGCGCCACGACTCCGCCCACCATGAACTGGTTGCGAGGTCTGGGAACAGAGTTCCGCCCGCGTAATCATCAGTAGACTCGGGGACGAGAATTGGCCATTGGAGGGGGAGGACCTGTCCGTCTGCAGCTCGTTGGAGCAGTCTGGGTAATTAATTAGCAGACGGCGTGCGTGAACCATTTATCAATCCAAGAATACTCAGATAATATCGGCGTCCTTAATAGCACGATTCTGGATTTGCCCGGCACTCCTGCGGCCTGCCTACCCACCGGGTGTAGCCTGTAGGTATTTGCCCTCGCGCGTTGCAGTGCAGGTGTAAGCGCTGCAGCATGATTCAATTCCCCGTGCCTCTCTACCATGGAGCGCGTAAGGGCCCAAGCATCTAGGCAGGTACTCTCCTAGTCTCCCTGGCGTCCGGACCCTCCCCCCGGCAGGCACGGCATGACAGGCGTACGCAGTAACACTAACGGGACTTGGTGATGAGGTGGATGCTCTGTTGCCTTATTGTGGGTGGTATATCAGTGAGACGTTAAGAGGGGCCACCATGGCTTCGTGTCTGGGACGACCAAGCAAGGTGGTAGTGGTGGTGGCTCCCACTCCAGAACAGGTGCCGAACCAAATTGTAAAGATATCTCAGATATAAACTTCCTACTGTACCTAGTTTAGAGCCCGGGGCCGCCCGAGAGTCAATACGTTACAACTCGAGCCGCTGAGCGCGCTCACCCACCGCCGCCCCCAACCAGCGCGTGTAAGATGGACAGTGATCAAGGGTTTCGGGACTGGTGCTCGGATCATGCAAGAGTTTAAGCTCGTCAACTTTGGTACACTACGCTGACTGCCAGGCGCAACTAAAGTCGTTCAAAACGACAGCCCATGAGGGACCCGCCTTGTATTCGTTCGTTTCTCGTTTGGGACGACGGCCCGCTGGTATGGAGCTCGATGAGAAAGAGCGAGAGAGAGAGAGAGGGCGAGCAGGCCAGGGTTGTTGTTGTTGTTGTTGTTGTTGTTCAACCAAGAAAAACCGGGGCCTCGGACGGAGCGCATGGCGGCCCCGCCCCGGGGGGGGTGACGATGTAGGGAAGGAGTTTACAAATAGGTAGGAAGGGGAGACATGGAAAGAAGGGGACGAAGTGAAGGAAGGAAAAAAAAAAAAAAAAAGAGCACCCCCACCGGCCCGGATCAGGGACTGCCTTTGATGGAGATCCTTGGTGACTCTTGAGGGCCTCCCCTCCTCCCCTTCCCACGGCCTCTAGACACTCTGGATTCCTCGGACTGTGTGGCCAACGCCGGAAGGATCACATCTCAGCGCCGGCCCGTGGGGGTGGTGGTGATGGTGATGTTGGCGGGAGAAGGAAACCTAGCTTATCAGCCTCGGGTTACAGATAGATGCACGGCTGAAGTGCTGTAAGCGGACCGTTCTTGCTGCAAGAAAGCTCTTTACAAATCACACAGGCTGGATATCCCAACCTGCCATGTGCTCCGCTCCGCTGTTTGGCCCCGAGCGCCAGAGTAACGGGTCAAAGCGTGGGATTAGTAGATTGCGGTTATGATTCATATAAGCTACCCAAGCCAATCGGGCCGCAGTGGCCAGAGAGGACGGCGGAGCTCGCGAAGCAAAAAAGGACGGGATAGGCTTGCGTAGAGGAGGAAGAGGACGGCACGACGACGACGATGTTGATAATGTTGATGATGATGCTCTTCGCTTTAGCCAATCTCCACATCGCCGCCGAGCACGGGAGGGGGCGGACCAATGTCCGAAAGTGAAGGCGACGGGGTCGCATTTGGTACCTACCATATCCATACCCAGGTATGGGAAGATGTTGTGCATGCTAAACTAGATAAACAAATCCAAGCATGGACTTCATCAGGTGGAAAGCAAACCAACCCCATGCTGGTCGCCATTGGGCCTGTCAAGCTGTCCCGTCCCGCCTGGAAGGATTCGACGGACGTTTCGCCGTCATTCGATACCCTATCTGAAATCGGGTGGTCACCGGTATTGGACTGTAGCGAGCTGCCTCCTCAGATTGGATGATGTGATGTTCAATCCTCTTGAGTTGGAAAGGGTCAGACGACACATGCGAGCACCCCCCTCCCCCCCCCCTCGCTCGGTAGACGCTCTCGTTAGTTTAGTTAGCAACGGCGTCATGTCGTCGGGAGGGTGGAGGGAAGAAAGGGGAGGGGGGGCTCTGCGCGTTGTTTTCTCCTCTCCGCAATGCATTTCCCGTAGGTAGGTTGTTTTGTCCCCCGCCTCTCTCTTTCTTTTCTCTCTTTTCTCTCCTTCTTGTTCTATTTTTTTCCATCGACGAGTTTTATTGCCATCATCGTTGCCCCGTCGCGACGCGAGCCGAGATCCTTTATCTCCGTCGCGGAATCAAGGAAGTCCCCTGAAGGAATAGCAAAAGCCGACGGGCAGTGAATCGCGCAATGCGGCACACGAATCCTCCGCAGTGGCAAAGCAGAAATTCTGAGCCAAGGTCCAGCCACCCCCCTCGAGAACCGCCGCCGCCCGCTCCGATCCCTCCGGGTCCAGCGTTGGAGGAGCTCGACGGCTGTGCCAGGGAACCCTGATCATGGCTCGCCAAAGGGCTTCATGTGCGCGCGTTATCGCCCGCACAGTGTTACCATGATCCAGCATGCCCATGCTAAGGCTCTGGCTGTGAAGCGTGCCCATGCTGATCCGACACCCCTCCCCAAACGCCCAAGCCTCTGCTATGTGTGGGATGTGCTGCAGATGCGGCGATCTGAACGTGGGTGCTCCGGCGGCCAACCACAACGGCTGACAGCTGGAGGCTCAGGAGGTCCACCACTGTGTCTGGTACCAATCAATCACTACCTGGGGGACGGCCCGTTAAACGAGGGCAATACTTTTAGGGATCAGAGATGGGAAGGGGGGGAGGGGGCTTGAGCGCATCGGCAGATGATCTTGAGCTTGAAGTCGTCATCCGTCTGGAGAAAGGGGCCTTGGAAAATGGCATTTTTGCGCACATCTTGGAAATGGTTTGGAGATGCATACTTGCGGGATGCACGCTCGGATACCCTTTTATATTGGGTGATTTCTGATTTGCCGTCAGTTATGCATGACGGGAAGTAGGGTAGCGTTCAGTACGACGTGGGTGCCGTCCATGATCCGATGTGCGACACGGCACAAGGCAGGTAACGTGGTGGTGCGCGCTGTAACTGCGTACGCATTGGGGATGCTCTTGCGCGCCGTACCGGTATCAAATGCGGGTGACGATTAATCTACCTACACCACCTGGCCGATCAGAGACGGCAGCGCGGTATCCGTTGAGTGCAATTGAGGGTTTGCGGCGTCTATCCGGTCCCAAAAGACGCTCTCCGTTGCCCAGACCGAAACGAAGCGTCGTTTGCAGGTCGTCGATTGAGGAAGTGGTTGGCGGAGCGGACAACGCCCTCCTCCCCGAAACACGAAGGCGGCTGCCTACTACTACGACTGCGTCTGCTCCCGAGGGAGGAGGCGGTGGTGGCGTGAGCGTCGGTGGACCAAGGTTGGTTTGAGATTGGGACGACAATCGTGACCCAAAGGTACTTGGTAGTAGAGCTGAGCTCCCTTTCCCGGCCCAACGATGCAAAGAAACGAACGGGCGGCAGAAGGTGACGAAGAGGGGATGGAGAAGGAAAGAGAGAAAAAAAAAAAACCACGCACCAATAGAGGACATGGTTTCTAAACGAGACTGAGCAATTTCCCACGAAAGCAACCGGTGCTGAGAGGCGTCGGCGATCATTGGCCGTCAAGAGCCGGAACCCACCAGGTGATGGGGTGGAGACTCAATCTTAGCAGCCGGACCGGGGGGAGGGGGAGGGGGGGGGGCACAAGTACGTACTGTGTAGTCTAGGTCAACTTGGGGGCGCGGGTTCACACTGTCCATATGTATCCGTACTTGGTACTGTTTACGCAGTATTCGTACTTGCGGAGTATTACATACAGCTGTCTGTCCTATCGCACGTGGGTCTTGCCTCCTCCCTCAGAAAGAGGACCCTGCGTAAAAAAAGGATTAACTAGGTACCTAGGTATCCTGAGGTAGATTAAGAAAGTTACAAGCAAGAAACGGCAGCAGGACGCTAGTTATTTCGACGCATGGCGCTAGCGCTCCACGACTCGACTCTAGCTCATCCGACTTGACAGGCTTTCTGCCACGAGGGAGGTCCTCCCTGTCTCCTGTCTGCTGGTTCATCCCTATCTCCGCTTTGCCGCTTCTTACTACGTGGTACGTAGTAGTTAGTGTACGGATACCTACTAGTAAACACAGCCCATGCGGGCCTTGGAAATGGTGAATCCGCCCCGGCCCCAACGGTGACGGCTAAGAACAAAGAGATGCAGAGATGCAGAGAAAAAGAAACAAAGAAACAGACTGGCAGACGGCTCGTCGGACCATCCATTGGGATGGTGCTCCCCCACTCGGGTGAAAGAAAACAGGATACCTTTCCTATTACCACTAGGACACTAATTAGCAAGCGCCCTCATAGCCATACTTTCTACATACTAAAAAGAAAAGCAAATCAGAAAAGGCTCCTCTTCTTATATCAATACGTTTATTTTTCAAGGTATGTAAATATATTAAAACGCATCCTGTATTAAAATCTTTGAAGCCTGTTGTGGTGGGTGGTGCCGAGGAAAGGTATCCTGTTTTCTTTCACCCGAGTGTCCCCCCTTCCAGAACAGAGCAATCGGATCGTTTGACGGGCTGCGCTGCTGCAGTAGCTGCAGTAGCTTCGTAACCTACCTAGTCCGGGGGTTTCGTTTACTGATGCAGGACTTTGTGCCCCTTTTTGGCAAAGGGTTTCCGTACATACAAAGTAATTGGAAAGGGGGCCCGTGCTTCATGCTTCTCATCCCCTTTCCCCTCTCGGTCTAGGTACCTACCTAGGTACGATGTCATGCCTTGTTTTGTTTTGTCTTGTCTTGCTTGTCTTGCTTGTCTCGCTTCGCTGCTTCTCCCAGCCGCCCTCCTCTTCTCGGTTTCCGGGTTGACTCGGTTGTTTGGCTCTGATGGTGAACGTTTCCCCCTCCATTCTTCTGACCGGTTTCGCCGTCTCGTTGCCGCGCGCCGGCGGGCGACATGCCCGTCGTCTCCCGCTTCTGACCGTGTGCCCCGAGGGCGACGAATTTCGGGTCCGGAGAGTTTTCGCACGCCCGGGAGGACTGACTGCCAGCCAGCCCTAGCTAGCTCTAGTGATTAGTAGTGGTTTCTCTAGAAACCACCTGCCTTAGTCACGACTCCGGGGAGATTCTAAACTCGTCTTGTCGATACAACCAACCCTTGACAAAGAGCGAACCAAGGAAGGTGGTGGTGATGGGAAACGGTCCTCCGCCATGGGCCTTGCCATTCATCGCGGCCATTGTTCGAGCCTGCCGGGCGACGACATCAGCATCTTGCTAGACATGGACGGCCTGGCTGCAAGGTCTCCCGCGTCTAGATAGCGCCGCAGCTATGCCTAGGTAGGTAGTACGAATACTAAACTACCTAACACTACCTGCGTATAGTATCGGGACCGCGGCTTTCCCGAGTCCCATATCTCGACGTGCAGTGCCGAATGGAGTGTGAAGTCGAGCAGCTTGCAGCGCCCAAGACGAGGGCTGAAGCCCGAAGTCAGGCCAGGAGCCTGCAAGAGTCAACTCCCCTGTGGAATGGCCACTCCCCACCCCGTCCATGGTAAGCACCAAGTCCCACGTTGCCCCGGTCTCCAGCTGGCGCGCACTCGGCTTGGTGGGTGTGTCGTCGTTGTCCATCAGCTCTTGTCATCAAACCCCGGCCCGAGGTTGTGAATTGTATTCAAGCACTACCTACGGTAGGTAGGTAGGTGGCTACGTAGTGTACATGCCTACCTCGTGCGGCGTACCTGCCTACCTAGGTATACTTGAGGTATGCATGTACGATGCAATACATACCACATCACTTTCCCTGGAACTCTGCCCCCCGGTGGACTGGTGGCACCGGCAACGCTACGCTGTCTGCACGGCCCCTTGCACCTTTGCCCCATCACTATCCGTTCCTGCAACCGCTCCATCCACGCGTTCCCAACGCTTGCATTTTGCTGCCCCCCCAGCTTTATTCCTACAGTATCCGTATCTCCATCTCACGTACCATTTTACTTCACCTCACCCTTCCCTTTGGGTGCCATTCGGCACGCTACTGCGTAAGGCCTGCAGTTGTCTGTATCCATTGAGCTGCTAGTTTACGTCGTACCTTGCTTGGAAGGCACCTTTGGAACCTGCATCAAGGCACGGAGCACCGTACCTGGCTGCGCCGCACGTTGGTTGCGGGCTTTCATTCCCCGTGCCGCTGCCTCAGTTTCTTCTGTTGCTGTACCTGCTCTCGACCGCTCACTTCCGCTACCAGTGGTGCTTGGTCCCCTTTCCCTGCATCTTAGCTCGTCCATCAGTGGCACGCCCTCTGTTTCTGGCCACTTGCCTCTACTTTCTTCTTCATCCCTCTCTCTCTCTCCCCCCCCCTCTCTCTCTCTCTCTTTCTCTCTGTGCCCCCCCCCCCCCCCCTCTCTGAACCCCCCTGCCGCAGACCCCGGTCTCCAACCCCCCACCCCCCATTCTTCTATCTCGACACACCCCCTACCCCCCTGACACACATAGTCAGTTTCTCCTTTTACCTCCAGCCCGGACTGCTTCTTCTTGTCTCGTCTCCAATTTCTTCCTCTTCGTCCCTCCTCTCTTGTTTCTACTTTTCCACCCCACCTGTCACCGAGCAGTCAAGTCAGTCAACCAAACTCGTCTGTGCCTGAGCCTTAACTGTCGCTCCGACCAGACCAGAGACAATCGACTTTGCGCAGTCAAGTGGCTCCTTTCGAATGGCGGCCTTTTGATCAACGAACTCGACGACCAATCCGTGACGAGAGCTTGCTCTCCGGGTAGCTTGCCTTCTGTCCGACCCAGCGGTTTAATCCTCGCCTTTCCTTCCCTTCGACACGCTGGTCACCTCGTGCGCCGTTCGGAGCCTTTGCTTCGCTTCTCGGCCTCCTTCTCACTCGCTACGATACAACTATACCCCTTCCACCCATCTTCTAACGACGACTAATACCCGACGAAATGGCGCCTTCTTTGAACGCACACTCGTCCTTTACCCGCCCCCGGACCAGCGACCGCGATGGCCGACCTACCACTCGTGATCAAGGCGACACTAGCCTGATCATTCCGAGCCGCACCTCTTCCCTCCACTCGCGCATCACCCAGCCGATTCCCTCCACCCTCAATTCGAAACCCCAGCAGCGGACTCCCAAGACCCTCACCCACGCTTACATGGTTTGCGGTGTTGGCAGAGAACCGTCCCAATGGGTCAAGGCTCCTGCCCCCGCACAGGGCAAGATTGGCCACATGAAGGGAGCTGTTGGCCAATTCTGGCTCCCTGAGATTCTCGGAAGCAGCCCCAGGTTGGAGCAGGATAACGAGATCGCGAGATCCCTGCATGCTGCTATGCGCGTAAGTAACCTGATGCCTTGCCGCCATGTTGTTCCGAGTTCACTTTGACTTACAAATTGAAGGCCTGCTTTCCCCATGATGTCGAGATTTGCACCGGCCGCAGCCAGCCCCATTGCGTTCATCACGCCTTCGTCCTGCAGCAGGATTCCTCTCACACACTGTACGGCATCTGCCTTCGTGTCTGGTCGCGAGCCGATGAGAAGAGGGCCGAGACCATCCGCGACTTGCGCAAGCGAACGGAGCCCGATTACTATGACAACCCCGACGAGACTTATTGGATTCCTTACTGCTTGTCCTTTTTGTCTCGGTACCCGCTTTACAACCTTCTCGGAGACTACTTGCGAGGTATGTGGATCCACTGGAACAAGGCAACCAATCTGTTTCACGCCGAGGAGGTTTCTCGCATCCTCAGCTTCCCGGCTCCGAGGCTCAACGACCTTGTCCGCATTGACATGAAGGACTACGCTCTCTGCTACCAGTTTCCCTCCTCGCCGACCGGCTTTCAGAACTTTGCCATGTGGCCGTTGTTCTGCTGTCTGTCGATTCCCAACATTGTTGGTGTTATCGAGGCAGCCATCTCGCCGACCCGCCGCATCATCTTTGTCAGTCACTACCCGGCTATGCTCACAATGGCTGCCGAGACTATCCGGTACTGCGTTCGCGTCTATGAGTGGAGCGGTCTCTATGTCCCTGTTGTGCATGCTCGCCATGCCAAGGATTTGGTTCAGGAGCCCGGCCCTTACATCCTTGGTATCACTGCCGAGTGCCGCTCTCTCTTCACCGCGCCGACTGATGCTCTGGTTGTTGACCTCGACCGCAACTTCGTGCTCACCTCCAGCCCCCGACTGCGCTGAACGCTAGCCAGCGCAACAAGTTTGTCACTCGTCTCACCCAGTCCCTCAACGGCGATGTCACTCCTTCTGGCGTCCCTGCTCATCTCAGATCTGCTTACGGCGGCGGCAAGCTCGTCCCCGCCGGTCAGATTATTGTCATGCGTGGGGAAGTTGAGTCTATTCAGGACCCCGAGTGGTGGAGCCAGGATTCCGTCATGGCTGTCATGGACCATGTCTGCGAGAAGATGGGCCGCAACACTGGGATCAAGGCCGTTTTCGGCGGCTCTGTCAAGAAACCTCTGATGACCAAGGTCTCGATGAGGCATCTCAACGAGATTGTTCGTGAGAGGAATCAGTACTCTCGCGACGCTCTTGAAGCCTGGCAAGATTTCATCAACCTCAAGGGCCGTATGGATACCGAACTCAGCAAGGTCACCAAGCGCAACAACTATCTCAACGAAGAACTCGAGAGCTGGAAGCAGCAGGTTGGTTTTGTGTATACCAAAATGATCGACGTGGAAAAGGTGCTAACGACTATGATTAGTTTCTCAAGTTTCAGGCGTTCGCTGAGCAGCTCACCAAGGAAACGCAGGATCTCAAGTCCAAGATCGAGACGCATAAGAGGGAGAACCGGCGTCTCGCAAGTCTTATCGACCAGCAGAAGGATGATAACGGCCGTCTCAACGTTCGTCTCGGTGCCACTGAGAAGCAGCGTGACGACGCCCTGGAGGCCCTCGTTCTTCAGCAGGAGATCGCAGAGGAGCTTGAACGTGAGCGCAAGCGTAACAAGAAGGAGCTTGCCGCTCTTCAGCACACCAACATGACCATCCTCAGACAACGCGACGAGGCTCGCCGCGTGGTGCTGCACCTTCGCAGCTTGATCGGTGGGCAGAGCCACCACATGGAGCACCTGGTTCAGTCTTTGACCAAGCCTGATGACTTGGAGCGTGAGATTGAGGAGGGCTTCGAGCCCGAGGTTGGCGAGGATGGCGTGGCGCCCAGGGATGCCGACGCCAACCAGGCTCGTCTCCTCTCCGCCGCCGCTGAGGCAAACAAGAGACTCTCTACTTCGAGTTTCAAGGATGTGGCCGACCGCCACCTCAAGGATAAGACGGACGCCATTGCGCACATTATCCGTAACATTGCTGAGCAATGCCAGGCCGCCGTTGAGGGCCTGCAGCTTGCCCAGGACGCGGATTTCGATGAGCGTTCCGCCAGCGCCGCCAGGCTCCGCGCTCAGCGCCGCCGCAGCAACCTGTCCGCCGCTCACAGCGATGACGGCCACGAGACCCAGTCGAACGCTACGTCCGACATGGGCGACGACAGCCTCCTGCACCCCGCCAACGGTCGGATATCCAGCATCCCACCTACCCCGGATCTGGTCCCCAATCGGAGCAGCACGGCGATGTCTTTCGCTTCCAGCGCTGCGACCCCTGAGCGGTCGAGTCAGCAGTACATGATCCACCAGGACATCCCCACCAAGATCGTCGAGGACGAGGAGGACTTCGACGAGGAGCGCAGCGAGTCCGAGGCGATGCCTCAGCCAGCTGTCGGCAAGCACACCGACGGCCTTATCCACCGCCCATCCGGCGCTCGGATCAGTGCCCTTGGCGGGACCCGCTAATATGCCTTTCATGTGAGCGGTCAGGCCATCAATCACTCGGGGTAACAACCGACCTGGGAACCCTTTTTTTCTCTAGTCGACGGGGAGGACGATTTACCGATATTTGCATACTTTTTTTTTTCATTTACCTTATACCTTTTTGCGGCTGGCGGTCGTGGACAACTTATTCTCGTGTCCGGCGTTGGTTTCCTTTCCCCCAGTTTTCTTTGTCATATTTCCTGGAGACAAACGTCCGATCTGTTCGTGCTGTGGTAATCCAAACAGTGCCCACTGGAGGACGGGCCGTATGCTCTCACGATTGTTATATTTGTATCTTACGAGGGTGAAATCTTTTGCCATCTTCAGTTCACACCCACCGCCCACCATCCAATACAAACCAGCAAAAGTTCTAGGACGAAACACTGCTCCCCATGTTGATTGATGCTGTGAGAGTAACTGAAACTAGGCGTCTTCCTGGCCAAAGGCGGTTTTTCACCTCCGCTTCGTGCTGGTGTGCATATTTTACATGTTGTTTCCATGGTGAATGTAAATGCGAATCAGTGCCATGCCTGGGCAAGAAATGAAAACAGACAACGCCTGATATCCCACTGGCTGTGGCATGACACTCAACCCGGCCCTTATGGCAACATTCCCACGTCACCGGTTGCTACTGTAGCCGTCCGTGACCATCTCCCTTTTAACTAAACTGGCTATACAATGCCAGTCACTGTCACAGGCAACGCCCTCCGACTGTGCACGCGGGATGGAGACGGAATAACCATACTATTCTATGGAGTGAATGACTAGTTAATCGAGGTATTCTCGAGGCCATGATATAGTCAGTCAGTGGTAGCCACAGTACGCTTGCCACTACCATGCCAGCATTGTGTTTCGACGAACCTAAAAGACCTCCCGACATGCGAGCCCCGGTCTCTGCCTTGAGGAGAAGTATTGGTGCCAATTCTATTGTTTCGTACCGTCGGGGCAACATCACCATCAGAAAAGAACAATTCGATATCTCAAGCCACGCCCAAAGGGTGGCCATTTGGTGTTCTTGCATGCAGTCTGTGACGATGGACGGGGCCGGGAAAAGGTTTCACCTTTGTGGAAACCGTTCATCCTGGTACATAACCCGTCACCGATAAGCCTGAGATAACAAAAAAGTTCCAGGGCGATCTGCCGGCCGGCACCATCACTGCATCCTTCAACACGGCGTACCCGACAAGCAACTGAGCTGCACACTGGACTCTTCACCTGTTCAATCCAATACAGCACATAGCCCCAAGCGGCCCGACTTTGTGTAAAACCATTCTCTCTCTCAACAGCCCCTCCTAAACGAAGCGGCCATGGCCGACCCCCTCCTCACCAGCCTCTGCGCAATCTGCCATACTGAGCCCCCCGATACAAGTGCCCGCGCTGCACGACCCGCACCTGTTCCCTCGCCTGCACAAAACGCCACAAGGCGTGGTCCTCGTGCAACGGCATCCGCGATGCGACAGCTTACGTGCCGCCCTCCAAGCTCAAGACCGCCGCCGGCGTCGACCACGACTTCAACTTCCTCTCGGGCATCGAGCGTGCCGTGCAGCGCTCCGAGAAGGAGATCGTCGAGGAGAGGCAGCTTCTGCGCCCAGAGGATCTGAGGCCCATAGAGGTCCGCAGCGTGCAATGGAAGACGGGCCGGGACGGCCGCAAGAAGAGGGTCCTCGTGACGGAGGTGCTGAAGGGCGACGGCGGCGGCGCGAGGCAGGACGCGCTCGCATCGATGCCGTTCAAGAAGAGGCTGGCGCGTTTCGGCATCCTTCTTAGGCGCGCGCCGGTGGGAATGGCAAGGCAAAAGGAGAACGGCACGAACTTTAGCAAGGCTTCGGGCCGGATCAACTGGCAGGTCGAGTGGCTGCTCGTCCCATCCGAGACCGGGGCCGAGACACAGGGGCGGCAGCAAGGGGTGGACGAGGCCAAGAAGCGAACAAGGAGAATAATGGCCAAGGCGTTTGACGACATGCCGTTGTACAAGGCCCTTGCCGCGGGCCAAAGGCATTTCCACGAGGAGCAGGCAAGGAAGGAACACCGGCGCCAGCAGCCTGACGACGACGGCGACGACGAGGAAGAAGCGCACGACGGGGCCCATGCCAGCACGAGCCGCCCGAAAAAGCGCCGCAAGCACCAGCACAAGCCGGGCCAGTCCCTCGCCACAGCCCAGGACACGGAGACGGGCGCCTGGCACCCGGGCCGTTTCTGCATGCAAACCGCCGCGCGCGGCGCGTGGACTCCCCACACCGGCGTGGCCCCCTACACGGGCACGACGGAGGAGGAGGAGGCGCAGAAGGGCCGGTACGCCTTCTACGTCGCGGGCACGACGTCCGCGGCAACGTCCGCGGCGGGCCGGACCGTCGTGCACGCCGTCGACGCCGCGGCGCCCCTAGGCGACGCGCTGCGCGACATGACGGTCTTTGAGTTCCCCACGCTTTACGTCGTCGAGGCCGGCGCCGCGCTGCCCGGCTTCCTCCTGGAGGAGGCGAAGCCGGTGCGGCTCACGCAGAAGCGCAAGCGCGAGACCCAGGTGCCGCCGGGCAAGACGGCCGGCGTCAGGGGGGGCAAGAGGGCGCGCCGTCACCTCGAAGACGGCGAGTTGCCGAGCGACGGGGAGGAGAGCGACGTGGCCGACGGGGACATTGATAAGTTTGCCGCCGCTGTCGAGCAGATCATCGCCGAGGAAAGCCTGGGCGAGGAGGATGACGACAGCACGACGAGCAGCTCCGGGTCCGACTCGGAGAGTGATGAAGACGTCAAGGCAAGCCTCGCTGCCAAGCTGGCGCTTCTCAAAGGGCAGTAGGCGTGATATGGTCTGGACGCGTGTAACAGTAAACACATGGTGTAGATAAGATAGGTATGCAACATGATACCCTCAAGGCAGCGCGTAGCAGGCGTTGTATGCAGTTCTCTCACGTCACGAAACAGATTTTGGGCAAGTAACTCGAGAGAAACATGTCACAAAAGACACCGCAAGGATACGATGAGAAACTATCCGCCTGCTTCGTCAAGTAGTAGGAATGGGGAAGTGTTGCTACTTTTGGACGAGACGTCCCCAACTACCTTTACCACCATTTGATGGCCAAGATGCCTATAATGTGCCTCTGATGGCTGTCAAAACCTCGGTGGATATCATCCGTTACGTCATTACGTCCCTGATGTAGAGCCGTTTGTATCATCAATCCATCGTTCATTGCCGCCTGAAAAATGACGGCCAGAAAACTCGTAATGTGTCTGTTTGACCCCCGAAAAACGTTCCGACCGCCCACGTTTCAACATCTCATTCTCCCATTCCATTTACCTAAGATGTGCCCATCACAA
The DNA here is from genome assembly GCA_019425465.1 of Colletotrichum falcatum. NCBI lineage: Eukaryota > Fungi > Ascomycota > Sordariomycetes > Glomerellales > Glomerellaceae > Colletotrichum > Colletotrichum falcatum. The sequence goes on along the minus strand of SWKJ01000021.1, from coordinate 310,759 downwards.
GCGTGTCGTGTCAGGTTCATATTGGTAGAAAGGCGATGATGAATCGCGACGCCGAAACCAAGAAAGATTATGGGTCCAGACGGGTATTTGCCGCAATATGCGCGTAGAAAAGCAAGAAAGTTCAAGTCATCCGAGCGGAAAACTTAGATAAGCATGACTGCGAAGCCAGCAGCGGCCAGGAAGCCAGCAACCGGGACAACAGTCTGCTTGGCAGCCTAGATGGAGCACTGTCAGCATCGACTGATGGATGAACATGTCAGTAGCCTCGGGTGACTTACGTTGCCGGACTCAGAGGCGCTGGGAGCCTGACCAGTCTCGGTCTCAGTGGCACGCTCGCTCTGGGTCTCCGTGGCAGTGGCGGTAGGAGTCTCAGAGGCATCGCTGGCCTGACTGGAAACGGCGCTGGAGGCGTCGGAGCCAGTGGGAGTGGACAGGATGGTGGTCATGCCAATGGTGGAGGTGATGACATTGTCACCATCGGTAATGGTGCTAACAACCGGAGCGGTAGTGACAGCCTGGCCAACGCCCATGATGGTGGTCTCACCGACAGAGGTGATGGTGGATCCGTCACTGGTGACGACAGTGGTGAAGGTAGAGGTGGTGACCGGGCTGGGGGTCGCAACCGCACTGCCGCCAGAGACAGAGGGAGTGACGGTGGCCACACCAACGAGGGTGGTCAGGGTGCTACCCTCAGTGGTGATGACAGAAAAGATCGAAGAGACGACTGAGGAGGCCGTGGCGGTGGCAGAGCCAGCGGGCTGAGTGACAGTGCCACCAGGGGTGACCTCAACGGCAACACCAGCCTCTAGATTTGTTGTTAGTGCCAAAGAACCAGGTTGGGAAATAGGAAGTACCACTTACGGCGGCAGAGCTCAACTCCAGCGGCAACAGCCTGCTCAGCATCACCAGCTTGCTGGCAGGACTGGAAAGAGCAGTCGCGAATGCCGTAGGTGAAGTTAGGGTTGCGGCAGAGACAGGCGGTATCGCCAGCAGTGCAGCCAAGGTTGGTGGCAAGGCCCTGCATGTTCTGGATGCAGGCGCTCTGTGTAGGAAGACGGGTTAGAATCCTTGATGCTTTGAGACGCGCAAATTTTTGAATCCAACAAGTGCCCAAAATCGGAGCAGATTTTTTTTCACATGAACAAATGCTGTTGCGATCCAGGCAAAGAGAGAAGGGGGCACCAAGAGAAGAAACAAGTGGATTTACTTACACCACAGCCAGTGAGGCTCTGGGCCATGGCACCGGACAGAAGGCCAACACCGAGGTAGACGATGGACTTCATTGTGAATGATTGTCGGTGGATGGGACTGTAAGTCTGACTTGAGTGAGCAACGTGTGACAACTGATGTCGACAAAGTGAACCTGTGTAGACAAAGGGTCAGAGAAGCTCAAAACGACATGGGCAAGAGTTGGAGACCAAGAAATAACAAGCGGAATTGCAAGAGGGTTAAGACAAAGGAGCAGGAATACCTGGGAAAAAGAGTGTCGGTGCTTCAGAAAGAGAAGAAAGCGCAAAGGTTGGCGATGCTGTAGAACGAGAGAGAGAGAGAGAGAGAGAGAGAGAGAGAGATGGTGAAGTGGAAGTGGGAAAAGAAGAGTGCTTTGAGGTGGTGGGGAGTAGAAAAAGAAAAAGGTGGTGGAGGGCAGGCTGGTTGTGAAGGGTAACAAGTGTAACGCAAATTTGGGAAGCTGCGACTGAGGGAAGGTGTAGTGTGACCAGGGGAAGAAGGAAAATGTGAACAAGACAAGACGGGACGGGAATTACACAGGAGCGCGCACTTTCCCGTGGCGCTGGCTTGTTTCTTTCCACCCGGTGATCCAGTAGGTAGAATCCAAACCAAGCTAAGCCAGTGGGTGTGCTGTGAAAAGGGGAGTTGGGAATGCAAAGGGATTGAGCCTCATTTTCCAAGGAGTTCGCGATGGTGAGACATCAGTTATATGTCGACTTACCTACAATTGGGTTTGGTGAATTGTATGCTTGGCTGAGTCTAAAGACTGTTGGGGAGTGTGGTTTGGAAAGGGTTTCGACAACAAAAAGTGAGGTCTGGGCGAAGGAGGTGATGATGGAGGAAGTATGTTGTTGATGGGTAGGTGTGGATAGTTATTATTCTAACGCGCCGTACAAAGGTCACGTGGATTATATATTACCTGGTCTGGAGATGAAAATGAAGAGGTAGTAGGTAAACAAGAAGGCCGTGGGTGGTAGGCAGGTGCCTTCCCGGGTTTAAATCAATTGGGGTGGAAGGCGTGGAAGCACAGTTGGGTAGACTGGAAGCAGGCGCGACCTCCGAACCTGGTGCTGCTCCTTTTCGCTCCGAGACTGAGTATAGCTAGCTACCTACCCAGGTGCCCTGTCGATTTGCCTTGAACTCATCGGGCACCTACAGTACGAATACGTAGGTGACATCTGCCATCGGCGAGAGTTGCCGAGTAACCTTGCCCAAGCACCTGGAGTTGGGAGGAGGTGTCGTCGTGGCCCTCTTTTGCCGGACCCTAAGCCTAGCTGGACATGCCTCTTGCGCTTGCTCTGACGTTGACATGGCGCTAGCCAGCAAATGAGAGGCGACCCGGAGCCAAGGTAGTAAGTTTGTCTCCCGGTGTGGATATCTGACAAGGTATCATTCGTCTAGCGCTGCAGTAGAATGGCGCCGGACTGACGTCCACAACTCTCGGCCTCATGCAAAGCTTATTGCTCCACGTCGACAACTCTAGCAGGGAACCCTGCTTAAAGAAACCAGGCTTCAGCCACAGACACCAGGCTGCACAGATCTTGATTCAAAGCCGCTACCGAGACTCGAGGGTCATTGGTCCGGTGGCTGGCAGCCCAGCCGGCAACTGACTACGCTTTTCCTCGAAAGGCAAGCAAGCAGCTAATACCTCACCGTAAATAATGAGCGATTAGCTCCCGTCAAGGTGTCTCAATGCGCAATGCTTCGACACCCTGCTGTGGCGGGTCAACACGGGGTGATCGCAGAGGAGTGTTGGAGCCGTGCCCTGTTTTCGGGCTCGAAATTGATCACTGATCCTGGCCAAGACGGTGTGTCCCCAGCCAGCCTAATTACTGCTGCCGAAAACCCCGACCCAAGCTTCCAAGATGCGGTGCCATGTGCTATCGATAGTTCGGCCCGAGCTCTAGCCCACTCTGACTTTTCTTTCTGGGAAGGTTGGGGGTGGGGTTGATGGGATGCAAAATCTGTTATTCCTTGTTCCCCAGCAACCGGAAGGATGAGTTTGCCTGCAGGAGGTACGTTCAGACGCGTTGAGACTCGATGTTTTGGTTCGGGACTCATCCGGCTTCAGGATACACACGCAGCAGCTTTTTCATCACGACCGCCTTGTTGTGAATGCCTTTGTGGCAAATGCGATTGCATCCTCACCGCGTCGAGCAACCACCAACTTGGAAGAGGCAGCGGGAACTCGGCGGTCAACCCATACATGAGGTAGGTAGTGACGATGACAAGATGCACAACAGGTTGGGTATGGCAAGTGACAATGGAAGAAGGCACCGTTGCGGGCCTTATGCTGCTTGGCCATACAGGGAAAATCATGGCTGGAATCAAGGAAATATATGCTAGCAGGGGGTGGGGATCGTCATTGCGTGGCCATCGGAACACCAGGGGGAATGAGGTCAATCCCACACAAGAGGCCTCGTCTGATTTGCTTGATGATTCCTGGAGCTGTCTGCTGTGGCACCAGGGGGGCTACAGCTCTTGATTGGACAACATTCGCCAAAAAGGAAAGGACGGGAAATGGGGATGGCAGGGGGTTTTGAGAATTGAAAAAGCCAATTCCTGCATTCCAACCCAAAAGTTCATCTCATATACTTCACCAGGTACCTACCTAGGTCCTCATCGTCTGCCATGAAAATACACGCTCGGTATCCCGGTCCGGGGGGTCTCCGCGAGTCAACCCTGCTCCCAGGAAGGGAAACCCCTCTTCGACTCATATCGCTGTGATGACATACAAACGCATCATTTCCAAGAGAGGCTCTTGCTGGAAGATACAACAGGCCCAAGAGCCTTCAACTACGTAGTACTTCGTACACCACCCTACTCGTAATCCAAGCTTGGCAATGCGTGGCGCCGATCTGAATATTCTTAGGCAGTACCTGTCCCACGCGGTAGCACCGGCACCGGATTTGCATTGTGCTTCCTGTGTCGGCACATCCGTCAGGTACCGTCCGCTCTTGGGGCGCCCGGCGTTGCTGTCTCTTTTAGCCACGCCAGGGGCTGGCTGTTGCCAAGGCCTCTTCGCAGGATCTTGTTGGTATGGCGCCCGTCCTCAGCTTGTCAAGGATCTGTCCCTCGATCAAAAGTAACCCCAACCATTTTGCCCCCCCTCCCTTTCTCCGCCTTCAGCGCTAAGCCAGCGCGGGCAGTGACGTCTCAAACGGGTAAAAGCAGAGCTCTAGCTCCATCGTTGGATGGCAGTGGTGTCTGATGTTGAGATTCAGTAACTGGGCAGCAATCTCGGGTCATGCGCTCCAAGACAAAAGAGATGATGGGCCTGCCAGCATATCTTTTGGCTCCCCACGTCGCAACCAGACTAAGCGAACCGTATGTCAACGAGTTCGACCGTCAGATCCGTCTTCACGTCTCCGTCGCGCTATGCATTACTTAGCTCTGATGGGAGGCGGCTCTGACGTATTCGACTCTTGGAGTAAACTTATCCACATCGCACCTCCGTCTGATAATCTGAACAACACCAGCCATCTGATCCACAGCCGTGCGCCTCCCGCCCCCAAGAACCAACAATGGATCACGGCTTGCTCCAGAGAACGCTAGAATCGTTCTATCTATTCTTTGACTGTCTCTTGCTTGCCTTGCCAGGGAAATACTTTCAACCGCTCACATGGAAAGACCTGCCAATGGGGGTTTGATGTCTTTGGGGCAAGTACGGATACGCAATGCGGATCAAGGAGAATGTGTCATCCCTGCCGACTCCTGAACTGCTTATATATAATCCATGTGCGGATCGATGCGTTCCTCCCCCACATGCCAGACCTCCGTGCCCTTCCATCCATACTTCGTAGTTCGTACTTGTTCGGATGTGTTCTCCCCTCGGACTCACATAGAGGAACAGACAGCCGCCTGCCCCATCCCTCCTCCGTGTCATCTAAGAAAGTGCGACGGCTGTGTTGTCTGTCCACCTGTCCAAGTGGAACGAAGCAAGTAACCGAGAATAGTGTGAAACAAATAAGCAACGGCCCAGTTGTAACCCGCTAAGAGATGAGATGTCCGCGAAAGTAGCCGGGCCTTACGGCCAGATGAGGATCGATCGGTGATTGCAAGCAAGTACGTTGCCAAACAATACTCCCCGGCGCCCGAAAGCAGGAACACGACAGTCTCAATACTAGGAAAACAAACGACAACCTGACCCCCGCGAGAGCAAATAGTCGACCTGCGGGTCCCTTTGTCTTTTTGGTCCCGTTCCACCGGCTCTGCCGGAGGGAGGGGCTACTGGCCCGATGTGATGACAGGCCAAAAGTAGAAACCAGCCGGTTCAACAAACGTCGAAATGCGGTCAATGCGATCGACACCCTATGGCGATGTATCCGCCGGCCGTGTAGGTATTGCCAATGTCAAGTGTTTCAGTTGGTCCATGTATGGCCAGGCCTAGAACCCCTCCGAAGACTAACAAGCGCGAGTGTTTTCATTTGCTAGACTAGGTAGACATCTTTGTCTGCTCTAGCCTCTTGTACAGCCCAAGGTCTGAGCTTGTCCGTAATGTTGTCATGATCAGTACGTAGGTCGGCAAGTCCCGTCCGCCATTTGTCATGCCCAACCAGGTACCTAGCTAGCGCATGTAGCTAGGAAACAAATAGAAGAATGCCGAGTAACGAAGTTGTCGCTACCCGACACGCTTGGCCAGACACAAACGTCGTCCTTTGTTTTCGTGTCTATTGCTGACTCTGTTTGGTCGCCGTAGTCGCCATGACGGCGAGAGCATGGCAAGTGAAACAATGAGAAGCCATGTGATAAAAAACCAAACACTTGTACTACCTACTTATATACTGCTCAAAGACGGACCAACCAACCCAGATTCCGCCCAAACGCCAAACGGTGCACGAGTACTGCTGGAATATCCTTACGCAGCTACTACAAGATAGATGTACACAGCACGAGATCCCAGTCCATGGGGCCAGTGAGCCTCTGCAGGCCGCTATGCATCAAACAATTATAGATGCGGCGTCCATGACCAATGCCACCCATAAGCCCAAAACCATTACCAACGTGATCCCGTAGTAAAATGCCCGAACCCCGTTATGTGCCATCAACGCGTTTCATCAGCCATCAAATCCATCATGTCTACTACTCATGCTCCCTAACCGCTGCACATGATGCAGGATTCGGGGTTCTCAATGCTGCCTTTGAGGATGTTAGCAAATGCTTCAAATCAGTGTGTTGCTTGTTCGGTGACCTACAGGCAAGAACAGCCTCGGAGTAGATGTCCATCTCACGCTCTTTGCTGTTCTCGGTCTTGTCCTCAGCATCAGGGGTCTTGCTCCCGGCAATGGGAAGCTCCTCGATCTTGAGAGCCTCCGTAGGCTCAGTGGGCAGGGCACGAGGGCTGTCACCCTCAGCCACATCAGCCTTCATGGTGTCAGGCTTCTGCGCAGGAGCAGACCGCGGAGCAGGAGGGGTGTCGCTGGGTGTGGGGGTGCCGCTGTCCTCTGGAGAAGATTCCTTCTTCATATACATGGGCCGAGGGACGTTCACGACGGGGGCAGCAACGTGACCAGGAGGCGGCACGCGCTTCTTTAGGACCTTGCCGACAGCGCTGTCGGTAACCTTCAACGCCTCTTGGTCGACAGTGAACTGAATAGGCGCTGCAGCAGCCTGCGTGCGCAGGTAGTACATGCCCGTCTTCAGTCCGAGCTTCCAGCCAGCGAAGTGCATGCTGGTGATCTTGCCCATAGTCGGGTCTTTCATGTGGATGTTGAGCGACTGCGACTGGTCGATGAAGGCGCCACGGTCGGCAGCCATTTGCACAACGGTGCGCTGGGAGATTTCCCAAACAGTCTTGTACAGCGCCTTGACCTCGGTAGGAATGTTGGGGATGTTCTGAATAGAACCGTTCTCGGCAATGATGCGGTTCTTCATAGCGTCAGACCACAAGCCCATGTCGACGAGGTCCTTCAAGAGCCAAGGGTTGACGACTTGGAACTCGCCAGCAAGGACACGACGCTGGTAAATGTTGGAGGTGTAAGGTTCGAAGCACTCGTTGTTACCCAAGATCTGAGAGGTGCTGGCAGTCGGCATGGGCGCGACGAGCAGAGAGTTGCGGACACCGTGCTGCTTGATCTGCTCCTTCAGAGAATCCCAGTCCCAGAGATCCGAGGGTTTGACATTCCACATGTCGTACTGGAGGATGCCCTGAGAAACAGGGGAACCCTCATACGTCTGATAGGGGCCCTCCTCCTTGGCCAACTGAACCGACATGGTAAGGGCAGCGTGGTAGATTGTCTCGAAGATCTTCTTGTTGAGGTCACGAGCTTCGGGGGACTCGAAGGGCATGCGGAGGGCCAAGAAGGCATCGGCAAGACCCTGAACACCGAGACCAATGGGGCGGTGGCGCATGTTGCTGTTGCGAGCCTCCTGGACCGGGTAGTGGTTGACATCGATGATTCTATTGAGGTTGCGAACGACGACCTGGGTGACCTCGTGAAGCTTCTGGAAGTCGTAAACACCCTCGTTGTAGTCAACGAAGGTGGGCAGCGCAAGCGAGGCCAGGTTGCACACTGCGACCTCATCAGGAGCGCAGTACTCAATGATCTCAGTGCATAGGTTGGAGTTACGGATGGTACCCAGGTTCTTCTGGTTGCTCTTGCGGTTGGCAGCATCCTTGTAGAGCATAAAGGGGTTACCAGTCTCGGTTTGAGCCTCGAGGATGGCATACCAGAGCTTTTGGGCCTTTAGGGTCTTGCGACCTTTGCCCATCTGCTCGTACTTCTCGTACAGGGCCTCGAATTCCTCGCCGTAGCAGTCGGCGAGACCAGGGCACTCGTTGGGGCACATGAGAGTCCAGTCGCCGTTCTTCTCCACTCTCTTCATGAAGAGATCGGGGATCCAGAGGGCGAGAAATAGGTCACGAGCGCGGACCTCCTCCTTCCCATGGTTCTTGCGCAGATCCAAGAAGTCAAATACATCAGCGTGCCAAGGCTCGAGGTAGATGGCAAAAGCACCGGGGCGCTTGTTTCCGCCCTGGTCGACGTAGCGGGCAGTGTTGTTGAAGACACGGAGCATGGGAACGACGCCGTTAGAGGTGCCGTTGGTGCCAGCAATGTAAGAGCCGGTAGCGCGGATGCGGTGGACGTTGAGACCAATGCCACCAGCCATCTTGGAGATCATAGCACAGGTCTTGAGGGTGTCGTAGATACCCTCGATAGAGTCCTCCTTCATATCGACAAGGAAACAAGAGGACAGCTGCGCCTGGGGGGTACCGGCGTTGAAGAGTGTGGGAGAGGCGTGGGTGAAGAACTTGCTCGACATCAGGTTGTAGGTCTCGATAACGCGCTCAACGTTGTCGCCCCAGATTCCGACAGCAACACGCATGATCATGTGCTGGGGTCTCTCGGCAATCTTGCCGTCAAGCTTCAGGAGGTAAGATCTCTCCAAGGTCTTGAAGCCGAAGTATTGGTAGTTGAAGTCGCGGTCGTAGACGATGGCAGAGTCAAGCTCCTCCTTGTGTCTCATGACGGCGTCATATGTATCCTTTGCAATCATGGGCGACGGCTTGTTGTTCTTGGGGTTGACATAGTGGTAGAGGTCGCTGACGACTGAGGACCATTGCTTCTTGGTCTGCTTGTGGAGGTTGGAGACCGCGATACGAGCAGCGAGGATGGCATAGTCGGGGTGTGTGACAGTCATGTAGGCAGCAGTCTCAGCGGCCTGTTTAGGATATTATTAGCAGTCGATTTAGGAGACGCGAGGGGTGATCCTTACCAAATCATCAAGCTGCACAGTGGTGACACCACCATAGACACCGGATATGACTTTCTGGGTGATGGCAACCGGGTCGACATGGTCCATATCGAGACCATAGCATAGCCTCGAAACTCTGGCCGTGATCTTATCGAACTGGACACGCTCCTGGCGTCCGTCTGCATTCAATTAGCCTCCGAAATCCTTGTGTCACGCGTCTGGACTGGAACGCACCGCGCTTCCTCACAAACATGGTGCCTGAGAACGGCTGTGAGAAGGGGGGAAATCGAATTGTTTTCTCGTCACGGGGGAAGTAGAGCACTCGGAAGTGCGACGGAGGGAAGGATGACTGTGCAAAGAGGGGTATCAGAAGCACCAAAGATTGCGGTTATATCTGGTGCGAGAAGAAGAAGAAGAAGAAGAAGTCGTCAAGAGTGGCTGGTGTTTGGGTTGTGTAGGAGGGGGAGAGAAGAGCAGAGGGTTCCCAGGAGATGCTGCAGATACTTATGGCAGGCCGGGTTCGCGTAACGCGTTGTCGACGCCAAATCACTTCTAGCGCGACAGGGCCCAGGGGGGCAGGTTCAAGGCATCAATAGCAGATTGGCTATGAAGAAGTGACTTTGGGCCTCGATTGCAAGGCATTTCCGTCCGTGCCCCTCGGTTCACGGTCGCATCCCCGAGCCAACAATCAATCAACGGGCTCTCTGCGCAACGTAAGGGACCTCTTGCAGCTGCGACCACTTGACTAATGTCGCGACAGGCTTGGAAATCAATTCTGGAAAAAAAGACCCAACCCCACTGTGGATGTTGTGACCAATTTTGTTCAGGCGTGGGTTGGTTGCCGGTTGCAACAAGAAATGACTTCACTCCATCCCAAGGTGGATGTCTTGCTTGGAATGCACCTGGAGTCTTTAATTGAATTTTCAATGTCTGGGAGTGCGCGCGTCTTGACAACTCACCCCACCCTGTGACGCGGTGCAGGTCCTTTAATGGGCCACTTTACGCGTCCGCTCTTTTCTCCGCGAGACGCTCGCTGCATCACGATGTCACGTGAGCGAGGCCAAAATCAATTAAATGGCCTCTGTCTGACGATGAGGCCAATCGACGTCAAAACTATATATGCCAGCCCTTTGACCTCTTCCCAATAATCATTTGATGAAAATTGAATCGTGGTCACCACAATTCCATGAGGCTCTCATCTGTTGGTTTCAGCAGAGTACGGCCACACATTCTTATCCAGTCTCTGTCCAGAAGGGCTTTTCTCTCGCCATCATCGTCCATAGCCACAATGGCAACTTCAGAGTCAGCTCAGTCGGCCTACCAACCTCGGTACATTGATGTATGTAGTCACTGTCGTCTTGAGAGCCTGTGCTCCAGAGTAATGACCCCCATCACCCAGTAGATTGGCATCAATTTGGCCGATCCTATTTTCCGCGGCCTGCATCACGGCAAGCAACGTCATCCGGATGACCTTGAAGGCGTCATCTCAAGAGCAAAGGAAGTTGGGTGCTCCAAGCTGATCGTTACGGGCTCCGACTTTACTAGTTCTAGAGATGCTCTGGAGATTGCCAAGCAGTATCGTGAGTCACGTGCGTGATCAAAGGCTGCCCGGTCACTTCTGACCTCGTTCCACAGCCGGCGTCGTATATACGACGATTGGGATCCACCCGTGTAGCAGTGCGATATTCAGCAGCTCAGACGAAGCCGCAGAGGGCGTGCACACTGACCCGGACCCATCCAAACCCATACCGGACACCCATGAACCGGACTCTGCCAAGACGAAGGCCATCATCAGCGAGCTCCGCGGCCTCATCAAGGACTCAACTGCCTCCAAGTCCGGCCTCGTTGCCTTTGGCGAGTTCGGCCTCGACTATGACCGTCTGCACTACTGTTCCAAGACCATCCAGCTCCATTCTTTCGCCGCACAGCTCGACCTTGTCCTCGAGACGAAGCCACAGCTGCCTCTCTTCCTTCACTCGAGAGCCGCCCACGATGACTTCGTGCGCTTGCTCAAGGAGAAGTTCGGCGCAAGACTCGAAAAGCTCGAGAAGGGTGGCGTGGTCCATAGTTTCACTGGCACCATCGAGGAGGCCAGAGAGCTGATGGACCTCGGCTTGTACATTGGCATCAACGGTTGTAGCTTCAAGACGCAGGATAACTGCGAGGTCGTCAGGCAGATCGCGCTCGACCGAATGATGATCGAGACCGACGGCCCGTGGTGCGAGATCCGGCCGAGCCATTTCGGTTTCAAGTATCTTATCGAGAAGAAGCCCGAGACCAACGGCACGACGGACGGGGCTGTGACGCCGGAATTCGCTCAGAAGCCTCAGGGTAAGAAGCGGAACCAGAAGAAGGAGCCCGAAGTTCCCGAACGCTTCAAAGTTGTCAAGAAAGAGAAGTGGGAGGAGGGCGCCATGATCAAGGGCCGGAACGAGCCTTGCATGATTGAGCGTGTCGCCAAGGTTGTAGCAGGTATAAAAGGAGTGGAAGTTAAGGACATTTGCGAGGCAGCTTGGAGAAACACTGTCAAGGTTTTTGGTGTGGATCAATAGACGCTGAACGGGGGAACAAATTTGGTGAGGGGTATCAAGCTCATTTTCGAAGAAATACAAGCGCTCAGGACCATGGCCACATTCTACGGGGCGATCCCTCCATAACGACCAGGTCCTTCTTCTATAAACCGGAGCCCTTGTGCCCCCGGATCCTGCCATGCCTGACAGCCCCCATGGTCACGCCCTCTTCGCCCGTCAGCCATCCCGGCATCCGCTCTCCGTCAATGATACCGTTCTCTACCAACTGCCGCACACCAGCAAACACATGGGGCCCATGAAACGTTAGCTTCACGTTCGGCACCCAGGTTGGGACGTCTGGCCTCGGTCGACTCTCCCCGGAATCCGAGTCATCTTCGATAGAAACTTCGGCGTTGTCCCCCCGACCACCCTTTGGTTTACTCGTTCCGACATCAGGCTCGTCTCCCGGACCTCGCTCGTTGCCCACTGGCCCACTCTGAGAGCTGCCAGGAAAGGGGTCCTCAATGACGATGTCAACACGCTCGATGCCCAAGCCGTCGTCGATTTTGGCCGTGTCTCCGAACCTCGCCTGTGCACACAGCCGAGCTCTTTTAGCAAATTTCTCGGCGTCGTCGGGGCCGTCCGCCTTCCGCTTCGAGGTTGCCTTTGTGGCCGACTCCAAGGTATCGTCTGACGATTCCTCTGATAGCGGCGGGGTAGGGAGAATGATATCGAGCGGTGACTCGTTCTTCTTCTTGTCGGCGTAGATGTCCCACCCTCCACAGGCCGCATTTGTCCGTCCCACACCTCTGACATGCAACAGCGCATCTAGATTCTTGGTTGAAATATTGGTGGGTCTGAGAGTGTACCTTTCACGGGGCCGGGAAAGCGCCTTTGGTATCCCCTCCACAACCAAGTTGCGGAAGCTCTTGGACTCACTCGCTCCTAGCGAGCCCACAGTCTGAGATTTTGATAGATAGATGAAGGGTGATGCATCGGGGAAGGCAACATAGAGCGTCCGTGAGCTGTCAAAATCAGAGTCCGTCGGTGGGAGGCCGTTGCTTAGAGGTGTCATGCTCGTGCTGTAAGGGGACTCGATGAGGAAGATGCGCAGTACTGAGAGAGCAAGCCCTTGAGGCCGGTGAAAGTGATAATGGGCTTTGACGTCGGGTAAGACATGGGCCTGAAGGCTTTGGATGAAGGAAGACGGATGAAACCGAGGGAGGATCAGGGACTCCTTGTCGACTTCCGGAGGTTGTTCCTCGCCATCCAAATGCGAAGCTTCTTTGAGCAGTGCGATGCGATAGGCGGTCCATTTCTGCGATGTGGGATGATCTTGGAGATACTGAGCGTCTGCCAGAGCCATTTGGTACAGGGTCAGGCCATGCTGCCAGTCGCCTTCAGTAATGCGATCAAGAACCTCTCTCTTGGACCCCTTCCTGTTCTGTAGGTCTGCATAGATAGCCCGCAATTCTTCTATCGATGATGCTGGAGGGTAAAACCCGTCATCATCGTCCTCTTCACCCAGGAGTGGTGCACACAGCTGGGCATTGTCATCATTCAGCCATTCGAGAACCAGAAACAATAAAGAAGGGCGAGATAGGCGGCTCAAAATTTTCCTGACCGCCGGATTGGACGGCGGAAGTCGCACATCTGACGACAGACGCCCTTTGGTCGGGATGGAGAAACGCGTCATGGCTGTCACAGCATTCCGGCAGGCTGACTGATGTCGGATGCGGTAGAGTTGGGAGAAGGCTTGGTCGAACCGATATATGGCCACCTACAAAATCTCGGGTGCCAAAATAAAGGTTACTGTGATGGAGTGGGTGTTAGTTATCCCGGTCGGTGAGGCTGAAGTCAGTACGCTGCAGCAAGTATCCTGAGCGGAGACGAGACGCGCTCTACTGCCGTTGTTACAGAATAACGAAGACGCGTCGTAACTGTCGGGAATTGTGCACAGGCCTTCTTGAGGGGTCCTTAGTGTAGATAACGACGCTAAGATTGATCAGGGGAAGGCAGAAAGAAGGCTCCAATGCTTAGATAAGCATCTGTATTTTGAGGGTGGGCCAGATGCCGGCTTGATAGCAGCAGCCCACCACAACAACCCAAAAGCTGACAATGGAGTACAGAGGTACGGCTACAAGGCATTCCCCCGTAGGGCCGCACAGATACACTGTAAATATACACTAAAAGAAACAATAAAGTACGATGGTAGGTACTCAATACCTTGAAGGTCAATGAAAACCATGGAATGGATTACTAGGTAGGTAGGTATTGAGAAGCTCAGGTAACAAGCCGACGATGACATCCGGCGGGCTCTCGATTTTACTCCTTATCCACAGGCGCTGCGGCCTGGCTGCGCAGTAAACTCCCCGAATAGGAATAGCACTGGCAAGTTGCAGGTTGCAGCGGCTACAAGCAAAGTCGGGCCTACTTGCCGAGCAATGCCGGTGCTGCTTCCGAGGGTCGGGGGGGGGGGCAGCGTTGCTTAGAAATTCAGATTTAAGGGTCTTTGTTACATACCTACCTACCTAGGTACGAAGTACAAGACTATGCCCAGGCACGCACCAGGAAAAAACACGGCAAGGATTGCACCAGAAGCCCGTGACAAGCCCCAAACTAGACCCATTCGAGTCATGGTGCTCCCGGGATTTCATCGTTGGCCACGGCGACGTGGTTGGTTGTGACAAAAGTCGAGCCATTGTTTGGCGAGAGCGCGGGTATTGAGTTTACCGTCGGTACTGGATGCCACCTTGATCAAGATGTGTCTCTGTATTAGGTGAAGCCGCCACGTAATTGGCTCGAGCCCTCCCACCAAATCCTACCTTACAATGGATTCTGTCAACAGCAAATGTGTGCCGTGAACCCGAAATTTAAGACCGGGGGTCGGAAAAGGGAGGAACAAACGGTTGACATTCAGGATCCTTTTCTTGTGGACAAGAAAGGATGACGCCCTGTGGCTTGTCGATCTGTCACATGCGAAGGACGTCAATTGTACGGATACGCAGGCGCGAAAACAGCGATTAGTCCAGAGATGTGATGCGTAATTATCGTGGGGTACTAGTGCGTTAGCGAAGCCGTGATTCGTGGGTACGGCGTGGACCAGTGATGACGGACTGGTGAAGGAGGGGCTTCAAGCCGCGGGTTGGATTCCTGCTCCATTATTCGCGGTCCCGGTGTCCGTCGGCAAAGGCAGACGGAATGGAATGAGAGAGAAAAGGGTGCTCGGAAAGAAGGCAGGTTATGAGGGTACAGAGATCTAGGCCGCCTGTCGCCGATACCTGGCCGTATCGTCATTGCCAGAACATGTAGAAGCTTAGCAAGTAGCGAGGGGGCCGATGGAGCGCGGCGCATCTATCGGCCAGTGGGGCCTCATCAGGTAACCGCGGTACCGAGTACTACCAGCCTGGGCTTTTGTAAGCGCAATGTGAGCGGTATTCTGCACTCCGCCGGTTGGGATGCTGCTGCAAGGTAATAGAGAGGTTTACACTACTACGTAGGTATGTATGTACCTACCCACCTATCTACCTACCTGGGTACTTACCATAGGTAGGTAGGCAGGTAGGTAAAATACGGATACTACCTACAGTGGCACATAGCTGTGTGGGGTGACCTACAGGGAAATGAACAGACCACCAGCCAATGACTGCAGTGAGCCATCACCACGGAGCATGTTCGGGGGCCGGCCCCTCCTGTGGGGGAAAGAAAAGTCGCGCTGTTGGGTAAAGAAGTTGACTAATACTACCCACTTGGCCTGTGTCCGCAACCTGGGGCCTCTGAACAAAGGCTTCATTCTCGCCCAACTTGACTCCTCTTCCCCCGTCTCATCCACTTCACCCTGAACTACTCAGTCGTCTAACCGCACCGGAGACGAACCTCACTCTCACGAAGCAACCAGTCGTCAACGCAATCATCTGGCCGACACGTGCAGCATCTCACGCCCTCGCCCAGTCGTCGTCTTACATCTCCCCGACCTGAAGCCAGATTTACCCCTCCATATTCGTCGACCTCAGTGACGAGAAGATTGGAATCGATTTCGCTCCTCGAATCTCACGCACCTACTGAGTTGCTTGGAGGCTCCAGTACCGTCACAAGGAGTCCACTCTCCCTTCCAAACGCCATTGCCGCCCTCCTTGGCCTCAAGGATCCAGCTTTCTTCAACCGCAAAACAACTCGACATCCTCGCTCTGGAGGCGACTTTGACGGAGCCCATTCGTTCCTCTGCCTTCTTGTCGCTTTGACCGGAAGAACCCGATCTCGGAACATATCAGAGCCTTCACCGGCCTCGCGATAATGTCGCCATACACCAGCACTGGCGGCGGGCGTGCGCCCAACGTGTCTCGCTACCTGCGCGACCTCAACACCGTTAAGGAGCCCGCCGCCGCCGAAGAGAATTTCACATTTGAGGAGGATCTCGCCATATTTACCAACACTCAGTTTTTCGACTTTGAGACCGGCCAGAACACCGATTACCAGGCACCAGCCAAGAAACCCGAGGCCGTTGAGTCCCAGGCTGCTTCCAGCGCCGTTGCCGAAGAGCTCACCTCTCCCATCGGCGACTTCAGTGTCGACTTTTCCATGCCAGGTGAGACGAGAATTTTGGTCTTTTTTTACGATGCCTTCCTGATGAGCCGATGTCATTGATTTCTTCCCCAAACACGCTATACCTTTGTCGCTTGCTTTGCCACTTGAATCCACCTCACAACAACTCATCCGCATCACTATTTGGACGTCGCTTCACGAAACTCTTCAGCCAGCCGTGGCAGCTCGTGTGCCACCGGGGCAATGAGGCGCTTTTGATAATTCACAATTCGAACACGGGTCAAGTGACTTCTCTGAACTCTAACTTCGGTCCCCGGCGATCAGCTCAACTTTCCTCAGCGTTGCAGCCAAGCACATGCGACCGCCTTATCGCCAGCCAGCCTTCAAATCAATCGTTTCTTACCCCACCCTGTTCATGCGCGGTCCATGTTTCATTCAGAACTCTTGATTGGGAGATTCGGCTGCTGCTTTTTATGCAGGTTGCCGGCGTACGTTTGTGAGGGAGAGGCGCGACTCCAGGATTGGAGCTTACCAATGACGCGGGAGATGGTGCCATACCCCGTGACTTATCGTCATCGACCCTAGCAGGGGGATAACAACCATCTGGCCAGCCGCCATCCGATACCGATTAAGCAAGTGCTGTGGTCGACGGCGTTGTTATTCTATCATTTAGGCCCGTCGATGCGATTGTTCTTTTGGACAAGCGCTATCGCTATCCGCCCGTCTTCCCCTTCATCCCGCCGTCTCGCCGACGCCACGATGCCAGGAACTGACAAACTCCTGTCTTGAACTGCCCATCTGACCATGAACAATGACAGGCGAATTTAACTTTCACGATTTTACCAACCCCTACCCTGCCTCTGGCGTCCCGTCCTTCGCCGAAGGTCTGGACAACATTCAACCTCTCCAGCCTAATCCTCAATCCACCTACGCGCCGCCCCCCGTCTCCCAGCAGCAGAACCACCACTATAGCGCCCCTACACCGAGGGCCTCTGAGACCAGGACACCTGAATCCCTGAACGGTGTCAGCCGAAATGGCCACAGCTTCGAGGAGCAGTCTCGTATCGCAGCTGAAGAAGACAAGCGCAGGAGAAACACAGCTGCTTCCGCCAGGTTCCGCATCAAGAAGAAGCAGCGCGAGCAGGCTCTCGAGAAGAGCGCCAAGGAGATGTCCGACAAGGTCTCTGCCCTTGAGCAGCGCATCAACCTCCTCGAAACCGAGAATCGCTGGCTTAAGAACCTCGTCATGGAGAAGAACGAGGGCAACGAAGACATCGCCGCCTTGCTGAAGGAGTTCCAGAACAAGCAATCTAAGCCGACCAAGGCATCCTCGGATTCCGCCAAAGCGGAGGAGGCAAAGTAAATGGGAAGAGACTTAATCACCAACTGGAGGCACAGCCCCTTGACGACCGACGTTTGTATGCAATGCGTTTTATGATCAAGACATTGGGGGTTTCTGGCACCATCCGGAGTTTGAGATCTAAAGAGACTCATGTGCGGACGGGATTGCGGATGGGGAGTAGAGAGGCGAAGAACGGGCGGATTTACTGAGCGTCTCTGTTTTTGTTGAGTGGTTACATGTGGTGAGATTTAAACATATACCTGCACGAACTCATGACCTGGGGACCGTGATAAGACTACATCACAGCAATGAGTTAATCTGGATACATTTTTTTACCCTACGACTATTGACTACTACAAGTACTTCATTTTCTCACCAGAGAATCAAGGGGCTCGGAGGCCCTACCGTTGAAAGCGACCCGGATCTCAACATCCCGCAAGTAGGCGTGATTATTTCCCCACAACATAAAGCTCAGCCATCCAATCTACCTAGGTATATAAGCCCCCCTTCTTCCCCGGCCCATTATTTTCTGTTGGATGTTGGACGGGCAGGCCAGGATAGTCAAGTTAACTATTACTCAATGCCTTTCCAGTTCTCGCCGCGAAGGGACCAGAACTGCTCACCAAACCCCGCGGGTGCGTGACTCCGTCCAGCTTAGTGGATATAGGAGTGCGACATTCGCGGAACAACTGGCTGTTGGGTTCGGGTCGCCATTTCTTAACGGGTCGACTTTAAGAAGAGACATCGGAGGCGAAGGGGGGAGGGGAGAGAAAGAGCGGAAGAAAGAAGAGAAGGGAAAGGCTCAGACCCGCTATTCCATAACGACACATTCTCTCCGGTAAGTGGTGGACGGTGTAAGACCCAAAAGACGGCATGGGATGGAACGGGACGGCCGTTCAACATGGGAAAAGATGGACAAGGAGCATGCGGGACCGGGGGCTTGGATTAGATCATGGGCGAAGGAGGCTTGGGGAATAGGGACGCTTCATTTTCTTGGGTTCTTTCCGTTACCACACATAGTACAAAGCAATATTCGGCCCTACCACCATCGTTCCAGCCTCGAGACTCCTCCGGGGCGTACACTTTTTCGCATGTCGTTTAGGAAATCTTTTTCGACTTCACTCCCTCCCGATGGATCTCGAGCCGTGATCCTTTTCAAGTCCTCCAGTCAAGTTCTCAACCTCGACCGGCCCCGTCCTCGGTACTATTTCCCTCACCCCTGAGGCCCGCGAGACGGATCTGGTTCCTCTTCCCCAGGATCCTCAGCGTGTTGCGACGCTCAATCTCCGTCATCTCACCCCAGTTGCTGATCCGCGACATGGTGCCGTCCTGGTTGACCACCAGGGGCCCCAAATGGTCGAGCTTCGTCGAGGCACCCTCGCCGCCGCTCATGTCGAGGGTGACGGTGCCGTTGCCGCCCTTGGACGGGGGCTCGGGAAGCGGCGGCAGAGCAAGAGGCTGCTGTGTCTGCAGAGCAGGCTCGGCGTCGCCCTGCGATTGAGGCTGACGCTGGCTAGAGTCGGTGTTGCTACTGTCTGCCGCAGGAGCGGGGGATGTCGCATTTCCAGGGCCGGTGACGTGCTTTCCGGGTGGTGGTGCTCTCGTTGGCCACCGTCCTGAACTTCTCGGTTCTGGACGTCTTGCCTTCCTCCTGCAGCACTCCCCACCGCCGCCGCCAAACCATTGGTGGACCATGAGGTTGCTTCTGTCGTCGTTACTCCCATTGTCTTCGACTGGAATGATGATGATGTGCTTAGTCGTCTGCTGTTTGGCCTTGTCGTGGTGGTGGTGGTGGTGGTGGCTCGGACGGCGGCCAGGGCGGGTGATGGTCCTAATGATTGGCGGGACCGTGTTCGGAGAGGCACATACAGGCGTGGGATGTACCCAAGCCGTGATTTCATTTGGTTAATAAAGTCTCGTGTTTTGGTAGTTTTTATTGAGTAAGGTTGAGTGAGGTTTCTAGGCCTTGGGAACCGGGGCTTGAATTGGGGGTTTATTGATGTTAGAGACGATAGTGAGGTGGGTCCCACCTGGCATCTGAGCTGCCAAAAGTGCAAAGTGACTTCTGGGTTTTTCCAGGACCCTCCATTCGTTCCAATCGTCACTTTCTTTCCTCGATAACGGACAGTGTCTCAACACCAAGAACACAATTTAGTCTCGACCTCTATACTCACCATGCGTTTTATTTGAAAAATTATCATTTTATCTATGCCTAGAATACTCTGGTTCGGAAGGTGCATCGAATCTTGAGGTCCTTCAGATGGCGCGAGCCATGCGCCTCTCTGTCTACGCCGGAAGACAAATCAGACGTCCTCCCACGGGTATCAAGTAGTGCCTTGCGCCACCTTGCTAAGAAACCACAAATACAGTCCTATCCGCACCAACGCCATCGAATCCCGATATGACTAACAGGAAGAGAAAGAAGGAAAAGAGAGGAAAGGCTGCAGCCGGTTCCGTCTAGCGACGACTCTCGCCACTAGTACGACGGCGGTCAAGGCGCCTGACCACGGCTCCGAGGACCACTTTGAGGATGCTGTCTGCCGTGAGCACGCCCGGTTACCGTGCTCCCAGGTGACGGTGTCAACCATGTCGCGAAGGTCGCCGCCAACCCTACTGACGAGATCGTCGTCAAGCTCCCGAAGCGCCTCCCGGGCACCGGGCTCATTGCCAACCTGGAAGAACTGCACGCCAACCTGGTGCATAGGGGCGTCAAGCTTGTCAAGCTTTTTGGCTGCGGAGATGATGGTAGACTCAACATCATCCGATGGGGCACCGTCGGTGATGACGATGATATTGATCGGTTTGACACTCTCAACGTCGTCGTTTCTCTCAAGGAGCTGTAAGTATGGCCGGAGGATGGCACGAAGACGCTGACCGGTGGGGGTAGCGCCATAGGGACGGATCGTAGTAAAGATTTCTTGGACCGTCTCGGCACGGCGGATACCATAGTATCCACCGGCAGCCTTGCCTGCTCTTGCGTTGCCGCTGTCTGAAGTCTTGTTGTTGAGAAAGTACAAGTCGATACCGTCGTCGTCATGGGACGTGCAGATGGGGGTGATGGCGCGGAGAACATTTTGGACTTCGGGCCACGATCGGCCGGCCATCGAACCCGAATCATCGATGATAAAGATGGTGTCGAAGGAGGATAGAAAGGCATAGGGGTCCTCCGGCGTCGAGACGCTTATGCCGCCGGCGGATATGATGGAGTCGGCGTTAGACAGGGCGGGTGACGGGCTTCGGACAGGGCCGCCCACAGCCGCCAGGTAGTCAGCGCCGGATTGTGGGGTAATTGTCGCGGTATAGGCGGGTGGAGGCTGACTAGGAACTGGACGACGGTAAGAATTACGGGTAGGTATGGTGTCGGGAGAGGACTCACAGTTGGCTTGTTCAGCTGCCGGAGGGTGAACCAAGGGGTTGTTGCGACGGGTCATGTTGGACTGCGTGGTGCTTTGGGGTTCCTGGGAAGATGGAGTTGACTTGCGGGACAGTTTACCCTTGAACGAACCGAGAAATGACTTGTACATATCAGAGCTTTTGCGGTCGTCGAAGATGGATGATGGGGAATATGCAGGGGCGGAGGGCTCTTCAGAGTGAGGCATCGCGAAGGTAAGAAGGGGAGGAAACTGCTGTCCGCAGTGAATTTGATATAAGAGGTAAAGTGGGGTCAGAGACCGTCGGGTGTAGGAAGGTACCTAGTGGTGCAATCGCTTTCAGAAAGAAGGTTTCCGATGGAAATGGTGTCACGCAAACTTGACACTGTTTGTTATTTTTGTTGAATGCTGCTGGCCAAAGAGGTGTTTGGAGTGAGGTGGACTAAAGGTGTGTCTTGCTAAACCCTAGTGATGGTCTGTTCTGACTGACTGTGTAATTCTCAATCGCTCTGCGATGCCTTATTCTTATATGTACATATTCCCAGACCCCTCTGGAAGTTTTCAATCGCCGCTTGTCAGCCCAAGGCGATGATATGTGAAGTCGATGTATGAATTGACGTCGATTATCAGTGGCGTTCTCATTTTGAAGTTTGTGGCCGAGGTGCATCAGTAGGAACGTGTGGCTTAGCTGGCGCAGCATCAGGCTGAGCAAGGCAGCCTGCAGCCCATCGATCTGCCTCATCCGGGTTGTGTGCACTTGGCCTGTCCTTCTGAAAATAGTGCCACATCTGAGTAAGGCAGCTTGTGTTTGATAATTGCCTACCTACCTAGGCACCCCAGTGAGTGGTGACATCTTTTCTGGTCGATCTTGTATGTACTTGTGAGACCTCAAGAGGGACCGCCTCGGCAACGTACCATCGACTCTGGCCGGCCTGCAACTTCGGCCGGATCCCGTTTCTAGGGATGAATCTCAGAAAAAGGCACGTCTCGGCACCTGGTGTTGCAACAAAGTACGGATACGCACTTGGCCGTCGCCGTGTTTCGTCAACCCGAGTCCGTCCGACACCCGTTCTCCGTCCCTTCTACCCCTGCCGGGCAGCTAGGAGCATACCTAGGTTGGCGTATGATGGACGACTCGGTGTTGGAAATAAACAAGTCCCAGCCAAGGTCTGAAAACACCACTGAATGTTGTCAGTTCTGTTGCTGGACCCACGACGATAACTAAAGCGTCCTAAAAGTTCCGGTACAATGCCGGACGGGGGCCCGCATTAGCCAGACTACGTAGTACATACATGCTCTGCCAATGGTTGCCCGCGATTGAACCAGGCGTTGAATGACCCAGGTAAGCTGCGAAACATCCACGAGGGGCGACACTTGCTGTGCAAAAATGCAAGAAGGATATGCGGCATTCCCGGTGTCCAGGTATGCTCGATCGAAGCAGTGTTCCTCCTTGAAGCCGCCCTCTGTTCTGGACGAGCCAAATGAGGGTACGGAGATCCGCTTTGGGGCAGGTTACTGACTCTAGACACCGCTTTTTACGTACATACGGTGGTGATAGGTACCACACTAGGGTAACGAGGGGGGCAGGTGAGGGGCAATGAACCACCCGCACCCAGAGCGTGATAATGCGGTATCCATACTGTACAGGATGCAGCGAGCGCCACGCTGCTGTGGTCTCGGGTGCTCTGTGTTCTTGAGCAGTTTTTATTACTAGGTACCTGTAGCAGAGATCGACATATGGTCTCATTGGTCCTTAAGACGGCTCGGGCGGCACAAGGGCTGTCGAGACTAGGTTTTTTGCTTCCATGTCCCTCATGGACCTGTCTGATCTGCTTCGCGGGGGGGCGTCTTGCTCTGCCACGCCTTCAAAGAATCGTTGGCCACCCGCCCAAATTCGTCAAGCGACAGTTCCACGTTCATCTTCAACGAGAACGAAGACAGCTTCCGAGCCTATCAGCGTTCCCATCGTGCCCTACGAAACCCACAATTGGAAGAGCCTGCATGAGAGCTGCATTCCTACCCAGCAGGGATTCCCAAGCCAAAGCCAGGCCCCAGGTGCCGGTGAAGGGAGGCCTTTCACAGCTGTCTACTCCGTAGTTTCCCTGTATAAGACGCGTTGTGTGCCCCTCGCTGCCTCACCTTGTTAAGGTGAAGAGCGATTTTCTCCCCTTTTGGTTTCAAGCCTCACCGTCTTTCGCCCTCTTCCCTTCCTCACCTTCCCCAGATTATTATTCCCTAGCCTGGTGAATAAACGGGGCGGCCGACATTCCACCAACTTCAAAACCTTGTTATTCCAGCTACCTTCCGATCAAAGCAGCAACTGCAGTTTCCAAACGTCAACCCTCGACCAAGATCAAGCGCTTCTGACCGCTGGGGACCAATAGAACAAGATGTTCAACAACCGCAAATTCTCGATCAACAGACACACTGGCGTGCCCAAGCCCAGACGCTTCAGCATCGGCGAAATTGGAGGCAACGGTAAGAGCCTTCCTTGTTCCCCTCCCTTCCTTCCATTCACTTCATCTGAGCTGCGTGAGCCGCATCAGTACCTGCTCCTTCTCTCACCCGCTCCCGAGCTGTGCGGCCGAGCAGCGTAAATTTAGGGAGAGAAAAGCTTGCCGCCTTGGCGGCGGTGATGGTGGTGGTGCGGGGTAGAAGCTGGAATGCTCGATCCCAGCTCCAACGCTGGCTGTGTCTCCAGCAGCTGCCCCTCGTTCCCCACACAGCTCCAACTCGGCCTCGATGACATTCCCTGTCTTTGGATATTTGGGGAATGGCGATGGTCTCGCTACCCAGGCAAATCACGCTGACTTTTTTCTCCTCTAGAGGTTCAGTCCAAGACTCACAGACAATTCCGTAACGCCCACGAGGGCCACCAGCCCCATGCTGGTCTCGATGCCAGCCGATCCTCCACCGGTGTCGTTTGGTGCACTGAGCGTGCCTCCGAGTATGGCTTCCTCGAGGACCCCGACTCTTGGGCCAACTTGGGGCAGGGTGCCCCCGAAGTCGAGGATGACATCGCCGGTTGCTTCCCTCGCCCCACTACTATAGACATCTCGATGGCCGGTCGCGAGTACGGCCCTACTGCGGGTATCAAGGAACTCCGCGAGGCTGTCGCCAACCTCTACAACGTCATGCACCGCGAGGGCAAGGAAAGCAAATACACCTGGGAGAATGTCGCCATCGTTCCCGGTGGTCGCGCCGGTCTGATCCGTATCGCTGCCGTCCTTGGCAACTCCTATCTCTCCTTCTTCTTGCCCGACTACACCGCCTACAACGAGATGTTGTCCCTCTTCAAGAATGTATGTATTCGCATTCACCGCCAACGTTGAGAACTGTCTGTCTGACGCTGAACCAACAGTTCTCTGCCATTCCCGTTCCTCTGTCTGAGGAGGATGGCTACCACATTCACCCCGACCGTATTTCTGAGGAGATTTCCCGTGGTTCCTCCGTCATCCTGACCTCGAACCCCCGTAACCCCACTGGTCGTGTCGTCGCAAACCCCGAGCTGGCCGAAATACAAGACATCTGCCGTGGCCGCGCCACCTTCATTAGTGACGAGTTCTATTCTGGCTACAACTACACTAGCAACTGTGACGGAAACACCATCTCTGCCGCGGAGAACGTCGAGGATGTCGACGAGGATGATGTTCTCATCATCGATGGCTTGACCAAGCGCTTCAGGCTCCCTGGCTGGCGCATTGCATGGATCCTGGGTCCCAAGGGTATGTGACTGTGTTTCCAGACCAAATCGACATTTGCTAACAACATTGCGCAGAGTACATCAAAGCGTGAGTTGTAGTGCCGCCAGATTGAAAACGGTCGTACTGACACATCTTAGCATCGGCTCGTGTGGTAGCTACCTTGATGGTGGTGCCAACCACCCCTTCCAGGAGGCGGCCATTCCCATGCTTGACCCCACCTTGGTGAAGGCGGAGATGGTCTTCCTTCAGAAGCACTTCCGCGTATGTCAAGCCCTCGCTCTTTTGAGGTTGACACATTCTAACAACTGGACAGGACAAGCGTGACTATGTCGTTCGCAGACTGCGCGAGATGGGCTTCATCATCAAATATGTCCCCGACTCAACTTTCTACCTGTGAGTTATTCTCTGGAACGCACCTTGCACAAACAAGCCAGGCTGACGGGTTTTTCTAGTTGGTTGAACCTCGAGGGTCTCCCTGGCCAGATTTCCGACGGTCTCAACTTTTTCCAGGCCTGCTTGGAGGAGAAGGTCATCGTCGTTCCCGGCATTTTCTTCGACCTGAACCCGTCAAGACGTCGTGATCTTTTTGACAGTCCTTGCCATCACTTTGTTCGTTTCTCGTACGGCCCCAAGATGGAGACCCTGAAGAAGGGCTGTGACGGCATCGAGCGCGTTGTCAACAAATTTCGCAAGTCGACCGACTAAATGTGGCGAGAGAGTGGTCAGGAGTAAAGGTTTGGATGGAATTGATAATCAGGATAACCCATGAAAACTACACCAAAGCGAGAGACCAATATATATCCCAGTGCTGAGTACCTGCAATGCATACACGCAGACGACACTGATAATGCCGAAATGATCAACGCGCCGATAGGGTGACGTGTCCACACAATGAATAATGGAAGATCAATATTCACTGCACATGGTGGTGATTACAATGTGCCGGCCTGTATGGATGGGCCCGTTCTGCTATGTGAAAATGTGCCGCAGCTATTACTTGGATAGCGAAACAAGAAAAAGAAAAACCGACCCCCCCCCCCCCCCCCCAGTTGACGAAAACGAGACAAATCCCGGGGGATCAAGAACCCATAACCAAAAACATGTATGAAGTTAAATAAAAAAAAAGAGGATAAAATCGACAACGTTGCTATGCTAGTGTTGTGTCAAACATGTACACCCTACATACACATATTAATTGCCAGTGGGCCGGCCCGTCATAGTCCAAAGAAAAGCTGCGATGGCCTGGCATAGGGAGGCGAGGAAGGCTCTCGGCAACTTATAAGCATCAAGGTATCTCGTCTAGGCCAAGCGAGGAAAATCAAGACGCTTGCTAACATGGGGCTTTTTACAGCACTCTGCCTCGCCACAAGAAAATCGAGTTGTGTGTCTGTTGTCTCTCATTCGATCCTTGGTCTCACTGCCAACCTCACGACTGGCTTGCAAGATAGTTGGCAGCCTGAGAGAAACCCGTCAGTTCCGTAACCACGATGGGCGGCAATGCTTTTGGATGCATCAACTTACCCTCTCCAAGTTGTAGTCATATTTCTCTAAGGCGAGGATGGCGTCCTCTCTCGAGTAACCCATGCTGGTGAGGTTCTTCAGGATCGGGTCATCGTGCTCACTCGATTGGGTAAGCGCTCGGCCGGGGGCCGGACGAGTCTCCGCGGCCGAAGGAGCAGGAGCAGGACCATTTGAGGTGGGGTTCGCGTTGGCGTCGCTAGGAGAATCGAGACTGGCAAAAATGGCATCCCAATCCTGCGCCTCGGGGGCTCCTGTGCCCTTAGCCGAGACGCCGGCGTTGCCACCAGCGGCGGGGTTCGGCGAAACCGTTCCAAAGTCGTAGCTGCTCTCGTGCCCAAACGCCGTCGACTCGGTCTTGGCCTGACTAGGCGGTGGGCTACTGTCGAAGACGGGGTTGAAGTCGTCCAGGCCCGACCTAGAGATCGTCTGGAAGTCGTCGTCGGCCGAGCCCTCCTTGGCATCCTCAAGGCCTTCGAACTCATCGTCAAGTTCGTCGAAAGACGATTTCGCCTTGGGTGCGGCAGGCTGTGCAGCTGAAGCCGCTGGTGCAACTGGACCCTCTGAGATCTCCGGGGTAGCAGCTACAGCAGCAGTGGGCTCAGATGCGGACACGTCCTCAACCGCGGGGGCGGGTGGGGTAGAAGTAGCCTCCTTGCTCGTTTCGGGTGCCTCGGTCTTCTTTGCCTGAGGGGACGCCGGGGCGAAGTCGTCATCAAAACCACCACCGAAGCCGCCGCCCTCACTTGCAGTGTCCGAATCATCGTCTTCGCGGTCAAGCTCGGAGATGGGCGGGAACTCGGAGTCAAAAGCTGAGGTTTTGTTTGTGTCAGCACCAGAACCTTCAGAGCTCCTGTGCGCACTGGTGAAACTAGCAAAAGCATCATCAAAATCAGCCTTGGCATCGTTTGGACCCATGGCTGCAAACGGGTCAGAGTCCACTGCAGCATTGTTAGGCGCAACTGCACTGCTGCTACCTGGGGGCTTTGTATCGCCTTGGACTGCAGATTCCTTGTTGCTCGCGGTTGACGCTGATTCTGTGCTCCGGCCTGTTGCCGTGGGCTCAAGTGGGAAAGCTCCAGGCAGCGAGCTGGCCTGGGGAGTCTCACCACCCTCGGCCCGAGAGGCGGGCGGAGAAACAGCCCGAGAGGAGGTGAGAGATTCATTTGCGTCGGCAAACGGGAGGAAGCTCGAGCTGATCTGCCTCGACTCTGGAGGAGCAGGAGGCTCTGCCGTAAGGGTAGCTTGACGGCTGACATTGGGTGGTGTGGATACGGGAGGTGTCGAGAATGAGCCCAAGCTAGCAGTCGACGCACCTGTATGTTGCGGCTTGAAGGATGTGGCGGGTGGCGGGGTGCTGCTAGACCCGGCAGGAGGGAATGCTGGCCCAAAGACATCGTCAAAGGACTTGTCAACGCTCGAGGGCTTAGCAGGAGGCGACCCAAAGGAGCCCATGATGTCAGTGCTGCCCGTTCTCCTAAAAAAGGGGTTATTCCCACTGGCAGTCGACGGGGTAGGGCTTGCGACTTGGGCCGACGATGCGACTGGAGAACTGGTGTTCGCCTGGCGAGAGAGCTCCTCGTTGTTCTTGGAAAGATCGCTCAGTTCAGACTGAAGCTTGTCACGCTCACTCTCGTTAGTCGCCAACTGCTTCTTGTTGATAGCAACAAGCCCCTTTTGCTGCCGTGCTTCGGACCTGAGCTTCTCGGTTTGAGGTTTGAGCTTGGCAATCTCGGCATTGAGAGTGCGAATCGTTTCCTTTAGCTTTGCGTTTTCTGCCTGGTCAGCCTGCAGTGCAAGGTAAACTTGCTGATGTTGGGTCTGCAGGTCTCCGTAGGTGGCACCCAACGCCATGCACTCGGCTTGAAGCTTCTTTGTCTCGTTTCTCGAGCTGTTCAGCTGTACCTGCAGAGCCTCGACGTCCTTGGCTTCCTTCTCGTACAAGGTGCGGAGCTGCGCTAAGCGCTGCTCAAAGTTCTTCTTTTGTGAGTTGGCTTGGTTGAGCTCATTTTGCGTCGTAGTACGCTGGCCCTGAACTTCCTGCATCTGCTTAGACAGCGAGCCAACCTGGTTGGATAGGTTCGCAAGCTCGGCAGTTTCGTTGGTCAGCTTCTTGCTGACCTCAGGATCGCCATCTCCCAGAAGGTCTTCGGATGCCGAGGGAGAGGCAGGCTTGCCAGAGTTTGAGTCTCCTGTCGAATGTACAGTGAGTCCACGCCCAAAAGACGATGAAGGCACAAACGGCTTGAACTGAGTCCCAGTAGGCGAGGGTCGAATAGGAGAAGAAGGTGCCAAAACAGCCGAGCCCGAGCCGAACGGATCGTTCGCATTTGAACCACCCGTCGACAGAGCAACCTGAGCGGGGGCTGGAGCAGGCGGTGTATCAAGACCAAACAAGTCATCAAGGGCAGACTTGGGAGCCGGAGGGGGTGCCGGGGCAGGTGGTTGAGGCTGGGAAGGAGCATCAAAAGGCGAGCCTGAGGTCTGGGGACGCGCCTGGGTCCGCATACTGGGCGGGATCAAATTAGCGGGCAACGTCGTCGGAAGAGAAACAGAACCGTCTCGTCTCATTCGCTGCTGTCGAATGAGGTACATGGCAACGGCAAAGGTATCTCTGTTCAAGCGGCCCTCAGAGTTGATGTCTGCGAGATCCCAGATCTGAGCTAAGGCGTCTTCTGGGAGGTTTGACTGGCTAAGGAAAGGGACAGCCTCCTCGCCGGTGATAAAACCCTTGTGAGTCTTGTCCAGGTCGTTGTAAAGGACATCGAAACGTGCCTTATCATCGGGAGTGACAAGCCAGTCGCTTGCAGGGGTGCCGGTTGTTTGTGCTGTAATGGGTGGCCGTCCGAGGGGACTCCCGGCACGGAATTGGGCCGAGCCGCTGAGTTGCCTAGGAATGGCAGAAATGGGGCCGGTACCAGTGGGCGATTGTCTAGGTGCGGTAGGCCCTCGCCGAGTTGCAGCCTCGTACAGAGCCGCTGGAAGGATATTGGGAAGGCCTCTGAGAGCGCCAGTCTTCATGGATGTGAGTAGATGCATAGCGATAACGAACTCGGTCAAGACTAGAGCGCCACGCTGCTCAGTGTCGGCCAGTTGCCAGATTCTCCCAAGCACCTCGGTCGGGAGTCCTGACTTTTCAAAGATGGACTTAGCTGCGTCGCCCGGTAGCAGGTTGCCTGCCTGCAACGGTTGGCGTTCAAACAAACCGGCGTATTGGCTAACTTTCTCGGGTGTCAGGGGTGGGATTCTGATAGGACCTCCGCCGGTGCCTTGGGCTTGCAGAGGCACGGCGGGAGGAGCGGTGGGAGACGTGAGACCGGCCGGAGGAGGCATGCCATCGAAGCGGGGCAGCGGCCCCGGTTGGAGGGCTATCTCGGTAGTTGGCTCACGCCCGGCTTGCGCATGGCCGATGAGCCTCAACACAAGCCCGAAGCCTGCTGGGGTCAGAAAGCCCCGGTTCTCCTTGTCTGCAATTTGCCATATCTGGCGTCGTTTACATCAGCTACTGTGGCCGACTCGGGAATTTCGTGGTGTTTGTCCATACCTCTCCAAGTACTCTAGAATCTAATCGAGTCTTCTCAAAGAATTTGACGGCAGTTTCGCCAGTAACGACACCTACACTTTCGGTATCGGCTTGACGGAATAGCTGACCATAGAGACGTTTCTCTTCAGGGGTCAGATTCAGGTTCGGCGCCGCTGTGAGACGACTGTCGTCAGCAGTCCATCCTCTTGTACATCCTGCGCGCGCAGGCGCTTTGTTTATTGCAAAATAGTAACTCACTCGCATCGACACCCTCGACAGACATGTTGGAGGCTTAGAGCTCCGTGCAGAAGGAGTAGTTGTGTTGCGCAGGTTGGTGTGATATTGGGTTTAGGCGATTTGGGGGATTGGTTGTCGTCGGTCGGGTTTGATACAGCCTCTGGGGGGGGCTGGGGGTGATCGACAGTGTGAGTCTGTTGTAGGGAAATAATAGATTAGAATCAATCGTCAATCAAAGTCAGTAGTGAGGAGAGGATCCAAATGGTAAGCTACCTTGTGCACAGATGCTGTGCCCGGCCCTTTGATCCCAGAGAGAGAGTGTTGTAAAGAAGGAAACTCGCGTTTGGACACTGGTTCCGGAGGTAGGTAGATCGACTGTGGACGGCTGGGTGCTGGGTAAGGTCATCAGGCTGGCTACCTAATTCGATTCGGAATGAAAGCCAAGCCACCTACCCCGAAGAGGTACGTACCCCTTGTTCTGCCGTGGTTTAGCAAGGCAGGCCCATAATAAGCTCGGACAGCCTTCCTACCCTGCCTACCTGGGTAGCTAGTTTAGGTATGCTTGCTTCGACGTTTTTCCTTTACAGGCACCATTTACAGAGTCCAATACGAAGAGATATGTGCTTCTTCGACAAATCTGGCGCATCAATAAAACCGTTTTCTTCTTCTTCTTCTTCTTCTTCTTCTTCTTCTTCTTCTTCTTCTTCTTCTTCTTCTTCTTCTTCTTCTTCTTCTTCTTCTTCTTCTTCTTCTTCTTCTTCTTCTTCTTCTTCTTCTTCTTCTTCTTCCTCTAGCACCACGTACATACTTCACATACATGACAAAAACCCTCACACGGGTACAATATGGAATGCGCCAAGATACATGCACGACATACCAGATTGATTCATCCCCGTAGCATTAAAGTTGGCTATCTTTTCTCACTCTAACAACTGAAGTAAACACGCCTTTGGCCCCAGAGGACTGCTTCAACGCAAAGATCCGTGACACCAGAGCCAGCGCCCCAAGAAGAACCGGGGTGTTGCATCGCAACTTAATCCGCATCCAATCGCTAGGATATACACCTCTTAGTACTCAGCCTCGAGGCCCTCTTCGCCCTCGAGAGAGTCGGCTGCAACCTCCTCGTAATCGCGCTCCAGTGCAGCGAGATCCTCACGGGCCTCGGAGAATTCACCCTCCTCCATACCCTCACCAACGTACCAGTGGACGAAGGCGCGCTTGGAGTACATGAGGTCGAACTTGGTCGACAGAGCGGACCAAGCCTCGGCAATGGCCGTGGTGTTAGAAAGCATGCACCTATCAACTTGGTCAGCAACGCATCTTTGATACATTCGGGTAGCACGGCCAGAACTTACACAGCACGGCTGACCTTGGCGAGGTCACCGTTGGGCACCATCTGGGGAGCCTGGTAGCAGATACCGAGCTTGAATCCAGTAGGGCACCAGTCGACGAACTGAATGGTGCGCTTGGTCTTGAGAGTCGCGACAGCAGCGTGAGCATCGTTGGGAACGACGTCACCACGGTACAGCAAGCAGGTGGCCATGTACTTGCCGTGGCGGGGGTCGCACTTGACCATCTGGTTGTTGGGCTCGAAGCAAGACATCGTCATCTCCTGAACGGAGTTTGCCTCGTGGGCGGCCTTGGCGGCAGAGATCATGGGCGCGTAGGCGACAAGGGGGAAGTGGATACGGGGGTAGGGGACCAAGTTGGTCTGGAACTCGTTCAAATCGACGTTGAGGGAGCCGTCGAAGCGGAGAGAGGCGGTGATGGAAGAAACGACTGCGCTCATGTGTCAACATACGGGCCTGGGTAAAGGTTTGAAAAGAGGCTGAAGCTTACCCTGGGCAATCAGGCGGTTAAGGTTCTCGTAGTTGGGGCGCTCAAGACCCAGGTTGCGACGGCAGATGTCATAGATGGCCTCGTTGTCGACCATGAAGGAGCAGTCAGAATGCTCCAGGGTGGTGTGGGTAGTAAGGATAGAGTTGTAAGGCTCGACGACGGAGGTAGCGGTCTGAGGGGCGGGGTAGACGCAGAACTCGAGCTTGCTCTTCTTGCCGTAGTCGACGGACAGGCGCTCCATGAGGAGGGCACCGAAGCCAGAGCCAGTACCACCGCCGAAGGAGTGGAAGACGAGGAAGCCCTGAAGACCGACACAGTTGTCCGCGACGCGGCGGACCTTGTCGAGGACCTGGTCAATGAGCTCCTTGCCAACGGTGTAGTGGCCACGAGCGTAGTTGTTGGAGGCATCCTCCTTGCCAGTAATCATGTGCTCAGGGTGGAAGAGACCACGGTAGGGGCCGGTGCGGACCTCGTCGACAACATTGGGCTCCAAATCGCAGTAGATAGCGCGGGGGACGTACTTGCCCTGGCCTAGAAGGTAGCTTTGTATCAGCAAATGGCTCATGCTTCAGGACTCGTCGGGCCAAACCATACCAGTCTCGGAGAAGAAAGTGCTGAAGCCGTGGTCGGGGTCGGCCGCCTTACGCTCCTCTGTCAAGTATCCATCGGGCTGGCGGAGAGATGCTTGTTAGAATCATGGGCATACAGATGAGGAGGAATATCAATAATTTACCTGAATGCCGTGCTCGAGACAGTAAAGCTACAGACCAGGAGATGGGGGTTAGTCATCGAATCCACAAGCGAGCGAAGCCGAACGAGTGTCATGTAGGTTCCTGGCTCGACTCGGTGACAGTGTGGTATCGAGTAAACACGGGTAAACATACCTCCCAGCAGGAGTTGGCGATCTGGCAACCAGCCTGGCCGACTAAACAACGCAAGTCAGCAAATATTCAGAGACGAGTGTTATGCATGTCGTCGTGGTAGCTGAGGGCACTGGCCGCAAGCAAGCAACGGGCGGTCACGATGCGGTGAAGCACAGCAGCACGCGTGGGGTCAGGGGATCAAAACAAATGAGACTGTGCCTACCGTTGATGCTGATGACCTCACGCATGATGGCGGTTGAGAGACGAGTGTGGAAAAAGCTAGCGACTGGAGGAGGGAGCGGCAGCAAAAGGGTAGGGCTCGAGGAAGTGGAAAGCAAGCAAAAAAGTTGATTTCGCAGCTATCGCGAGAGGATGTCGGACAGGAGGTTGAAAAGGTTGGGGTTGGCCTGACTGACAAAGTGCAGGGAAAGAATAATAGTGCTGGGCGGCTCGTGCTTGTGTGTTTTCTGGCGGCGGCGGCGGTGGTGGTGGTGCTTGGTACTAGTTGGCGCTTTCAGGACTGGAGACCTCACGGGTTCCTCAGGTAGCAAGGGCGGACACCCAGCGGGCTCATGGGTACCTAGAGAGTGGGGTACGAAATTTGGTGCGCCAGGGGCCGTGCAGCTAAGTTTTGTTGATATGAGCGACCCCGAATTGGTAAGCGCCTCGGCCCACGTCTGTTGTCAATAGCAAGACTGGCGAATGGAAGGAGCGCACACTAGGAGGCACCGAGGGTGTCTTAGCGGGGACTCGGCAGGCACAAGGCCCCCCCCCCCCCCTTTTTTTTTTTTTTGCGCTAGGAACCTCTGGCACTGTGAAGGCGCTCAGCGGGCTTATCTGCCATTGGCGGCCACGATACTTCGTACACCGCACTTCGCTGGCCCCCGGCAAGTGACAGCTTGCAGTACATGCATGAGCCAAGAAACACACGAAAAAAGAGGAAGAAAGGGAAAAACATCCACCTACCTACGTACCTAATAGAAGACCAGGACCAAGGAAGCGCCGGAAGGATGCCTTTAGTCAAGTATACCCAAGTTACCTAGGTACCTACCTACCCACCCAGGGCATCCTTATGCTGCGTCTCCCACGAACAAACCATAGAGGCGGTAGAATCAAAACAGAAATAGGGTACCTAGCATGTGCAGGGAGGACTGAACCCGCTGAAGAAAGAGTTATCTCTTCATCCAGTGAGCGAGATGAAGCTCTTGCAGGCGAGGGACCACAGACCGGCTAGTCTGATCTGGAATATTGTTCCACATCGGACTTGCACCTAGGTATCCGTACACAGGTACCTAGGTAGGTAGGCGGCTTTTGGTGATCTCCTCAAAACATCAGCCAAATGTTACCCGATAGGTTGTTAATCTCGGCCCAGACCGTGCTTCTTCAAATCAAACCCGGGGCGACAACCCCTATTAACGGCAAAAAGGGGGGTTCCGGTTCACTCCCCAGGGCTCCGGGATGCAGGAATACTAGTTTTACATACGGATACCTACAACCAACCCAGCTGTGGAAACGGACCCATCGGCGAACCGTGGCGGCGGGATCATAATGCTTGCCGTGATTTCTAAAGATGTTTCTTGCTTCTTGTTTCATGGAAGGCCCAACATAGTTCACGGGCAGGACAGTATGCACCGGAAAGTACCTTGAAGGAAAAGGAGTGGTGGTGTGAAGGGCCAGGCAATATCGAATGCCAGCCAGTCCGGTCAAACCCCCCTGTATGTACCTCTTTCGCGAAGAGGTGGTAGTGTGTCCGTACTCTGTATCCGTACTCCTCCCTAGCTTTACCCACCCTCATCATCGGACAGCCTAACCACACCTCATTGCTGGCCACCATCAACAGTCACTGTCCCCCATCTTGACGCCAATCTAGACATGCGGATTTCTTCCCAAGTTTTGACGAAAAAGAAGGAAGGAACAAAAGGAGGACGAAGAGAACCTTCGACATGCGACCAATCTTCGGCTTGATTCTGGCCTTCGGCCTAGACATCGCCCACGCCAACACCGAAAAGGTCATCTTCCTCGGCCCAGACACGGTAAACATACCGACCTTGCCGCCGACCATTGAGGACCTTCGGCTGCATGTTCTCACACCCGATGACTGGACCAAGCGACTCGACCTGAAGGCTGCGTTCCCATCCGAGGACTCGCCCTCGGGAACGACCACTTGGTTACTGCTCAATGACCTTACCCAAGGCCAGCGTTACGAACTGAGAGTGTGCTGGGCGGCCACAGTAAGACGAAAATTGCGCCTGTCTATCTGGCACTATATGCTTATCACAGACAGCAACCCACCGCTTTCACACTCGACGTTTTTGAATTATCTACTGTGTGGGACACGCCCGAGCTGATTTCCTCACTGGCAACCTATGCGTCTTCACGCCGGCTCGAACAAGACAACTCTGGCGCCGGGGACAAGCCAACACAACGAAGGAAGCAAGAAGAGCATGAAGCCTCGCTTCTTTTTCTCCGAGTTCTGGCGGCAGCTGACTACTTCACGGACAATGTCACACTCATTGCTCAAGCTGAGCCTGTCAGCGTTGACGTTATCCTCGACCCTTTCTTGCTGAATGCTTTGCCACGGTCATTACTGCCCACCGCTGTTTACAGCGTCGCCGTGGCGATCTTGGCTTGGTTTCTATCTAGACGCATTCTTGATTGGATTCAACCTGTGCTCGCCGCTGAAGGCAAGTCCGCGGAAAAGAAGAAGAGGCTATGATCACGAAACTACCGTATCGCGTCGCCTTTCCCATGCATTCGTGTCTGGCTCGAAACGTAAACAAGTTCTAACGACAGGAAATCCACTGCGTACAAATGATCTCAAGCTTCGTTGCACTCAACGGACATCCAACACTCGTCACGCGCCCCTGCCCGAAAGCAGCCAAAGATTCGAAAGGGGGATATACAATCTGAGTGCCCTCCCAGCAGGCATGTCCTGCATTTTCCTTGAGCATGTCAAATGTAGCGGGTCCGTACCTACCAGCATCAGAGCTCAGGCGCGGGAAAGACCTCAACAATAGCGCCATGCCGTACCTGGCTCTGCAGCACCGTTCGACCGAAATGTAGTCTCCGCGGCGCTTAGTAGTGGTTGCCGTAACTGGGCGTCTGCTGAGATGGGTTGTTGCCGTATGATGCTTGGCTGGGATATCCTCCAACGGGAGGGCCTTGAGGAGCGCCGCCGCCGTACGTTGCTGGGTTGTATCCTCCGTACTGTGGCTGCTGTTGATGCTGTTGGTTAAGCGGCGCACCGTAACTGGGCTGCTGGCCGTACGAAGGTCCACCGGCGGGCGGAGGCGGGTACGACTGAGAGTGTGACTGTTGAGCTGGCGCGCCGTACGAGGGATTGTGGTGAGGTTGGCCGTGGTTCGGCGGAGGAGGGTACTGATTAGGCGGCGGAGGATATGACTGTTGCTGTCCGTGGTTCTGACCCTGGTTAGGCGCTGGCGAGTGGTAGGAACCACCTGATGGCGTAGTCGAGTGCTGGTTGTGCGAAGATGAACCAGGAGTCTGGTACGAGGTGGGAGGAGCCTGGCCGGTGTAGCCGCCGCCGCCGCCGCCAGAAGCATTGTTGGAGTACCCGAAATCATTGCCCTGGAAGCTGAAGTCAGTAATGGGGGCCGAATACGATCATCCGCTCCAACATACGCCGTGATTCTGCTTGCCGCCACCAAACATGTTGGCCACGCCTCCCATGAGGGATCCGGCGAGGCCTCCATGTTGCTGTCCTGAGGGCTGACTACCATGGTAGTTTTGCTGTTGCGCCTGATGCGGCTTGTTTCCGCCTGAAAGCAGGCTTGAGGCTAAAGAGCTGCCAATCTTGCCCAACGAACTCTTGCCTCCGCTCCCGCCACCTCCCTGGCCGTTGCTGTGTCCGCCAATCCCGCTCATCAACTGGCCAGCCAGCCCCCGAGGGGGTTCGAGCTGCTGTGATTACCTGAGGAGGAGCCGTGGTTCGAGTTCTTGCCTCCGAGAAGCGCGTTCATTGCCATGCTCTGTAAAAAGACGATCGAGTCAGCGCCAGAACATCGATAGAACTCAAATGCGACAAAGACCGCATAAAGTACCAAGGCACGTGAGGGCAAAGTGGTGGAGGGCAACATACTCCGAGTCCACGGTCTCCCGTCGGACCATCGATACCCCTCGTGCTTGTAGTGTCGGGGGTAAAGAGGGGTTGACGGGCTCGAGAGTGCCATCGGCATGGCGCACCGTCTGGCTACCGTCAGGATGAGTAATGACCTCTGGCTGCGGAACGCCGTAAGGATGGTCAGAGGGCTGAGAAGGCGTCGCGCCTGTAGGCGCGGCATCGGTCGGAGTCTCCCATTGCGATACGCCGGTAGAAAGCTGCACGAAGTAGTACTTCTTGCTCGAACCATCCCACTGGGCAATCCAGCCAGCAGGAAGATGTGGCGGGGCGAACGTAGGGCCCTCGGTACCCGGTGAGGCCGGCCCTGCCATCAGAGAAAAGATGGGAGTCGTCGAGTTGCTAGGAGGTAGGATAAGAAAGTCAGCACGCGTTGAGGGTGAGGATGCGGTGTGGAAGAATAGACAAGAGTCGGACGTGTGGTGTTGGATGCTAGAATCGGCGGGGGAGGATACGGATGTAGGTTATGTACATACATATGGATACTGCACCTTATGGGTTGGTGGTGGACGTATCGGGCTACTGCGTATCGGTACAAAGGTGGGTGGGTGGCTCAAGGTAAAATGGCCAGGTCCAGGAGCCTACCTAGGGTCTTATAAGGTTGCAGGAGGGTCCAGTGCTGCGCTCCAGAAAGGCTCGGATAAAGTGCTGCCACAATCAGGACTGACTGACACAGGCACAGACAGACAGACAGACAGACAGACAGACAGACGCGAGTTGGTCTTGAAATGGGCAGAAGTATCCTCAGCGATGCGGGCTAAATGCTTGGCCACCCGAATTTGGTCAGGGTACGAACATGAAGTGGCTCAGATGTCTGCAGTGAGGACGTTGTCCAGATCAACCGACTAGGTAGGTAGCAGCATCGGCCAGCTGGATATACCGTCCAGCAAGTCCGTGCCGCTGAACTGATCTTCTCACAACAGCAGCCCAGATGTGCCTGGCCTCAGTTGGGCAACAAGCCGACGCCGCCAGGGCAATCGGGGCGATATAGGCAGGTAATATTATCTCGTGTGCCTCGGGTGCGGTTGGGTGGGTAAGAGTTGGGCGCTGGTGGAGTCGAAGATGAGATGCAATGCGACTAAAGTGCGCCTCCTGATCCCCTCCTTGGGCCTCATAAACGGTCAAACTCGGTCGAGAAACCAAGGGTCAGATGGCAGGTTTTGTGTGCAAAGTGCTTCTTCACTGCCCGCTTTCGCGATGACGAACACCTAGCACAGCCCCTGGAGATTCGGTCAAGTTACCGGGTAGGTAGCCAACCATGAGTGAGGTGCGATAGCCCGACTTTGGCCTTCTTGAATCATCTGCTTGGGGCCTCTGGCGGTATCGCCCCTAGTGCTCTGCAGGTTCAGCCGGAATTGACCCGCGTGCCCCAGCCACCGGCAATGGCCAATCCAGAGCTACATCAGCGCACCAGCCACAACAGGCATCGCTTGTACGAATACGAAACTACCTAGGTAGGTACGTATGGCTCCAGACGCTACCCGAACAAAAGATTACTCGTACTCTTTGGTCTTTCCCGTAGTTTCGGCTGTGCAGTAAGGAGTACGGATAGACTCGGCTTGTATCACCTCTAATCAGAAGCACAGCATGTGTCGACCGAGCGGCTGCAATAGTGTTGGGCAGGTCCAGCAGAAGAGCTTCGAATTCAGTGGTCACGAAGCACAACAAAAAAGCAAAGACAATATGCCATGTCAATTGCCGGTTCGGGATCCCAGGAGTTATCACAAGTTAGTATACGTCCCTTTGCGCTAGTATTTCCCTTCGGTGAGCTTCGACTGTGCGAGTTACATCAACCGAGACGGAAAGACAAAGTATACTGCTATATAGATATACCAAACAGAAGAAGCCAAGACGGGATCCAAGACGGCGTCGCGTAGGAGACACATCGGTTATGTACTTCGCGTTCCGAAAGAAAGCGATGTGGTCGTTTACGAATTACGTCAGTTCGCAGCCACGTCCACGCCAGAAATCCTTGACATTGCCCTTTTGACCTCGCCGGCCACAGGGTTGAGCAGGCCATTGATACTGGCGAAGAACAAACCCATCATCATCGATGCCCTGAGCGTTGCTGGGAGTGTCATTTTGCTCTCTTCCGGAACTACAAGCCATGTATTATGCCTGTGTATATTTGGAACACTCGGATCCAGGCTGGCAACGACTTTGACCTTGTAGAAGGGGCTCGTTACCCATGAACATTTGGTAACGGCCTAGGTGAAGTCATCGTCACGAAGACAACTGGGAGAACGAGCGGGCGGACCCCAAAAACGACGTCGAGAAGCACCGTCCGCATCGCAAACTGCAAGCTCCAGTAAGCCCATGGTACTAATAATTTCCATTCCTGGCATTGTCATGTCTGCCTTTTTGTCTATTCGTGCCATGCAATCTAGGTATATCCTCCTCGTGTCACAACCCCAAACAGACCAGAAAAAAACAAGGCGCCGTCATCGATGAAGTTACCCCGTGTCAGATTGATGCGTCATGTACCATGCATGCACCTCATTCATGAGCAGACTGCATACCCCATAGAGGAGACCTCGGCCCAGATGTGCCCGAGGAAACCCACCCTGGCCCTCATATACCCACCAGACGCCCATATCCTCCGTCAATAAACACTCCCCTGTATACTCTTGTCCTCTTTCTCGGCCCGGGCGAGGTCCTCCTCGTCCGCCTCGGAGCCCAGGTCGCTACTGTGGGTGTCACCAAGTCGGTTGGCGCGTGCACCCCTCCGCATCCTGTTTCCCTCGTTCTTGTTGGGCTGCTCGTCCTCGGTGGTCGGGGTCGCAATCCCGGTGGCCGGACTGACCATGTTGATGGTATTAGCCTTGGTCTCCTCAGAAGCCTCTCCGTTCTGCATGACCCTAATCTTGGTGACGGTAGTGATCCCGGACCGGTGTCCTTCCTCCTCCGACGAGTCCGTATCGCTACCAGCCATCGACGTGTGTCCCGAGTAAGTGCCGCCAAAGTCGCGGCCGATATGCAGATGTGGTGAGATCATACCCCTCAGGCGGTCTTCGGCGGAGATGAACGACGGCGTGCCGTCGGGTGACGAGACGACCTCCTGACGCGCGCGAGTGATGTCAATCTGTGGAGGCCGGCCGTCACCGTCGGTTCCTTCGTCCGAGGTGTAGCCCTGCTCGCATCGCTTGAGCTGTCTCCGGGGCGCGGGTGACTGCCGCCGGGAGTAGCCGTTGCTTACAGTTCCGTTGGAGGTGACCTCATCCGTCTGGCGAAGGGCTTCCAGGTCGTCACGTCTCTGGTAGTGACTCTTGTGGTTGCACCCGTTAGGACAGCCGCCCCAGCGCCGCGTGACGATAAAGGTCTTACTGCGTTCGAGGAGGGCCCCCGCCTTGGCATCCTTGATCGACCGCCCTCCTCGCTCCGCTCCTTCTCCTCCTTCTCCTTGAGCATAGCCCGCTCCCTCCGCAGTTCGGACCATGTTCGGAGTTTGTTTTCGAGAATGTATTTGCCGCTCTCTTCTTGCTTGCGCATGATAAGAAACTCGCAGTGGTTCACGTTACGCAGGTCCTCGAAGTATTCGACGGTGAAGTGGTACCACTTCATAAGGAAGACGCGCGACATGAGCCCGTGTGTCACTGGATAGTCAGCACGCATCCTGCATCATGAACCGAGCAACTCACCCAGCACGCAGACGCTGGCGAAATCGTTCTCGCCAAACTGACGCCACAGACTCTCGTTGAAGCCACTGACTCTGTCATAGGCGTCTGCGGCGCTCTCGCCGTTGGGGATACGGTAGAAGAAGTGTCCGTAGTCGGCGCGTTCCTGCCACATGCGCTCCATCTCGGCAGAGCAGGGCTGAAAGTTGCCAAAGTCCTGCTCACGTAAACGAGGCTCCTCGTAGACCTTGATGTTGGAGCGCTTGAATGGCGAGGCACCCTCCTCATCGGACGTCAGCGTCGACAAGATGCCCTCAGTTGTCTCTCGGGTGCGGCGGTAGGGTGACGTAAAGAAGTGGAGGGTGTCATCGGCACGCAGCAGCTTTCGCAGGCGGCGCCCGGCATCGTGGGCTTGTTGCCAACCGTCTTGTGTAAGTTTCACTCGGTGGTCGGGGATCGTCTGGTGGATTTCGCGGTTCTCTGAGGGCAAGGTTAGCCTCAGGAGCGGATGCGAAGACAGACAGAGAAACGTACTGTTGCCCTCGGACTGGGCGTGCCGGATGAGGATGATAAGCCTTGGTTTAGCCATGGTGTCTGGCGATTTGTAACCGGTAGCCAAGAAGATGAAGCGAAAAAGACACGAAGGCTGACGGAATGGGAGACGAGGGTGTCTTATTGCTCAGATATCATTCAGAACTCAGCAGACTTGAGGATCGGAGATCGTATCGTTGGGAACCTTGTTTGACTTGACCGGGGAAGCGTACTATGTAAGGGGAG
Organism: Colletotrichum falcatum; assembly: GCA_019425465.1. Classification (NCBI taxonomy): domain Eukaryota; kingdom Fungi; phylum Ascomycota; class Sordariomycetes; order Glomerellales; family Glomerellaceae; genus Colletotrichum; species Colletotrichum falcatum. Next base: position 269,856 of record SWKJ01000021.1, on the reverse strand, counting down.
GAATGAGGCGGGGCAGGGCAGACAGAAACGAGTAGGTAACAGAGACTCTGATGGGCGGCGGGTGCTGGGGCAGCCGTTGTGTGTGTGTGTCGCTTTACTTCGTATGCTAACCTTACTATGTAGCTTTCGGCCGGGGGGGGAGGGGCACAGGCGGGAGGGCGGTGCCTGCTTTAGTAGTGCGCAGATGATTCTGGCCAACGGGTTGAGTAGATTGAGATGGGTTGAGTTTGGGTTGGAGGTGCAAGGAACGCAAGGCGTAGCAAGGAGTTGTTTAGGTGGGATGGAATGCAGTCACAAGTTTGGCCCGATGTGTAGGTATTTGGCTTAGGCGTCCGTACTCTGAAGTTTAGGTAACGTACTAAGGTTGGGCCACCCACCTGTACATCAATCGACGGCGTGGTGTCCAACGTCCCGAGTCTCCCCCTACCCCTCCCCTCCCCTCCTCGTGTGCCAGGTATTTTTGGTCGCCATTTTTTGGTGGCATGTCATGGCATGGTGATTTCTCACCTGGAAAGGACCCCTCGTCTGCCCACACGCACACAAGTTCTTGAATCGGAAGCCCTGTCATTTAACCCAGCGACATGGCCGACCCCCCTTCTCCATTCCAATGCAGCCTGTTCCATCGGGCACCCCCTGCCCAGCTCCCGCAGTTTTGCTCTTCGGCGGGTATACCCAAGAATCTCAACGAACTTGACAGCCAACCGGATGCCAAAAGGGGGCTCGAGCTGGTGGCTTGAGACAGGGAATGGGCCGCCCCTGATTGGCGCACTGACCCTCCGATCTGCGACAAGGCTTTACGGCACCGCGCTCAGAATTTTTACTCTTCTACTCCGTAGTATGACAACGAATGGTACCTACCTAGGTAGGTACGGATACATTATCCGTACGGATGCAATAAAAAAATACATTTGCCTTTGACGCAGCAGCACTACCTACCTAGGTATCCACACATTGATTGGTGGAAGAGTCACCGCATTATCCGTACTGGGCTGCAAATCGCGAATGGCAACTGCAGGGATTCTGTTGGATGTTTGACTGCAGTCTGCTCAACCCCCCCCTTTCCCCCAGTTGTCTCTCATATGATTGTGCATCTCACCGTCGATTTGCCGCTGGACAACTGCAGTGCAACCAACACCATAAACTTTGCACGCGCTAGCCTGCATCCTTTTCAGGCTTGGCTTGTGGTCGATGAGTAGGCTGCTTGAATGCTTTGATAGACGCGTTGCCCAGGACCGCCCCATTCCAACCGTTGTCGCTCGACAATTTTCCCCACCTCACCCACACATCACACCAACCATTATATGTCTTAGTCGCTCGCTTCAGCCTCCTCCGGAGCAGACACTCGAACTACAGAGTCCAGCCGCCCGCCGACCGCTTCTAGCCGCCGCGCAACCGACCACTCTCAGCAACTCGCGCGCCAATCTTTGCCGTTTGCTCTCACACCTGCGCCCGCCTCACCATCACCCATCGGAACACGAGCGGCGCATCTGGGCAACCGTATCGCACCGCATAGGTATCCCAAGCACTCACGTTCCTCATACGAATCAGCCCATTCCGTATCCAGCCGCATCCCGCCTCGGCCCATCATCATACGACTCCAATCTCAGTCCAATAGCCCTGAATCAACGCCAGCACCCCGCAAAACCAACCTGCTACCGAACACTCCAAACAACACCACCACTACCACCAACATGTCCGGCGAAGGCCCCGAATCGATCCCCACCTCGGCCGACCCGCGCTCGCGCCGCCCGACAAAGAAGCGCGCTCTGACGCCCGTCACCGAGCAAGCCAAACACCTCGAGTCCCTCTTCTCCAAGCCCGACCAGGAGATCCGCCTGCCCCCTGCCCCTGGAGCTGTTGCTAAGCGTGCCGTCGCCGCGCCTCCCGAGATTGTCACAAACGTCCAGGGCTCCAGCGCCGGCGCCGGCTCCGGCGAATTTCACGTCTACAAGGCCAGCCGCCGCCGCGAGTACGACCGCCTACGTGCCATGGACGAGGAGGTCAAACAGGAGAAGGAGAACGAGGAGTTTGAGCGCCTAAAGGCCGAACGTGCCGCCCGCGACGAGGAACGCACGAGGAAGAATCGCGAGAAGCGGGAGAAGAAGAAGCAAAAAGGGAAAAAGGGTCCCGCCGCGAAGGGTCCTGGTGGCATTGTCCCCAACGTCAAGGTAACAGCGCCGACAGGCACAGGCAACGATGCCAAGGAGGGGAGGAGAGAAACCAAGGACACAGAGACTGCATCAGGGGACGCTGCCCAGCCTGCTGGGCTCATCATCCACGATGACGACTGATCCATCCATCCTGGACTTGGAGCTTGAACATAAGCTTGGCGTGCCCAAAAATAACATCAGACCAGACACCACACAGGTGGGGTCCGGTCAACCGACGGAAGCAGTCGATAGTTGACAAATGATGCACAAACAACTGGATCCCGAGAATTCGTCGTCTAGGTAATTTCTAATCCGTGTCTATGCCTTCGTACAGGGTATGACCTTTTTTTCTTCTTTACTCCCTCCCTTCCTCATCACCCTCATCACCTCTCGGTTCCGAAATACCAGACAGACTGACTTGACTTCATCAGGCTCTTCTTATTCGTCGCCGCCGTGCAGGCCATTGCCCATTTGCGCTGCCTTCCTGGCGCTGCAAATGTCATCTACTCTGAGGAGCAAACAGGCGGACTGTAGGTGTTAATGTGTGTAGTGATATGGCCTGTAAACAGTGTAAACATACCTCAATAGCTGTCTTGATGCTCTGTAGCTTGATGGCCTCGGGCTCCCAGACGCCGTACTCCTTCATGTCCGCAACAACACCAGAATCGCCGTTGATGCCCCAAGAGTGCTTACCCTCGGCGTGCTTGGCGCGCAGATCCGTCAGCACCCTGACGGGGCTGGCGCCGGCATTCTGGACGAGGGTACGGGGAATGACCTCGAGCGCGTCGGCCACGGCTTTGTAGGGCCACTGCTGGACACCCTCGACGCCCTTGGCGAGCTGGCTCAACCGCACGGAGACGGCCATCTCGGTAGCACCACCGCCGGGGGACAATCTGGGGTTGAACATGACGTTACGAGCAACGCCCATGGCATCCTGGAGATTACGCTCAATCTCGTTGAGCACATCCTTAGACGGGCCACGGAGAAGCACCGTGCAGGCCTTGGGGTTTTTGCACTTGGTGAGGAAAGTAAAGTACTCATCGCCAATCTTCTCGATCTCGAACAGCCCGCAAAGCGTACCAACGTCCGAATCCTGGAGGTCGTCGACGCGGTTGACAATGGTGGCGCCCGTCGCTCTCGCTATCCTGTTATTGTCTGTCTTGCGGACACGGCGCAGAGCCGTGACATTGGCCTTCATGAAGTAGTGCTGGGCAAGGTCTGCATCCATTAGCCATGTTCTCCCAATACAGCAGTCAACTTACCTGAGACGCCCTTCTCGGTGATGACAAGATCCGGCTTGAGGGCCAAAATGGCCTCGCACATGGACTTGACCTGCTCCTCCTCAATCTGCAGGATGCGGTTCCAGTCCTCTTCCTTGGAAATCTCAATGTTTGTTTGCGACTCGCCCTTCTTGTACTCGAGAGGGCAATCAAGTAGGACGATTCTGGGGTTCTCTATTCTTCGGCGCATCTTGGGGTGGGTGATGTCCTTGTTGAGCATAACGCCATCCAGCACCCTGCTGTCCTCGATCTCTCCGCCTGGCACCTTCTCCACGCGCGCGTACCGTTTGATATCGACCTCAGTCTTTCCGTTACCGGCCTCCCAGGTGACGGTGCGGACGGCGCGCAAGGCCAGGTCGCACATCAGGTCGGACCATCTCGAGACAAACTTGGTCCCGATGGAGGAGGAGATGAGGCCGCGCATGGCCTTGTCGTCGTTGACGTCGATGGGAAGGGAGATGTCGTCGACGATCTCGAGAGCGTCCTTGAGCGCTCGGCGGAACGCGGCGATGATCTGAACGGGGTGAATGTTGCGCTCTAGCTGAGGAAGGGACTGGGCGAGCATCTCGCCGGCTATACAGGTCAGTTATGCTTTATAAGCGGTGGGCAGGGGTGTTGAGGGGGGGGGGGGGGGGGGGGGTTACCCAAGATGATGACGGTCGTTGTGCCGTCGCCGACTTCCTCGTCTTGTGTCCGGGAGAGCTCAATCATGCTCTTCGCTGCGGGGTGGGAGACCTCAATCTCTCTGAGAATAGCATGGCCGTCGTTGGTCAGAACGATACCGCCCATGGGATCCAGAAGCATCTTCAACATGGCCTTGGGGCCCAGGCATGATCGAATAATGTCGGCGACGCTGCCAGAAGGGTCAGCAATAGTCAGCGATAGCTAGGAATGGCATCGTACGTCTTGGCTGCTGCGATGTTGGACAGCTGGGCTTTGCGACCCGTCTGCCGTTCACCGCTCTGGGTGTCTGGAGACGATGGTTAGCAACTCATGGTGTGGAGGGGTTGGCATAGCTTGTCCAAGCTCTAGGAGGAAGGAGGGGCTGCCATACTCATGACCACTACAGGAGCCTGCATGATGGGCGACGACGGTTCCGATGGCTTGGCTAAAAAAAAAACTGGTGTCGTCTAGGGATATGTTTCGGCGAGGAGCTTCACCGTTGCAGAGGAAATCGTGGAGATAGCGGGGGTGTTGCTGCTACTGCTCCTGCTGCTCCTAAGGCACCGGGCTTCTAAAAAAGTTCGCTGGGTTGATTTTTTGGCGGGATGAAGCTGGGACGCGGCGGAACCATTTCCCGGCTTCACCGCGGTTCATCTGGGTTCTGCGTACTACACCGAGGCCCACATTGGACGACATCCTCTCATGGTTGCAACCGACAAGGCCATTCGCCGATTATCAATACTGTATTCCTATGTAGTATTCCCCGTTTCATGAACTCATGGTTAGGTTGCCGTGCCGATGTATGCTAGCTCACCCAGGAGTAAGTTGTCAGCTAAAGGCAGCAACAGCAACGAACCGGACTACTCGTTCGTTGGCTTGACCAAAACCCCTCCCAATTATTTTCTCTGCCCGAGTAAGTGCATTCATGCCAAAGAAAATACAAGACCTGTTTTGGGTGCCACTGTGTGACCGGTATGATGGGTCTTGTGCTTTTGCTGGCAGCCGACAGATCCAGGTTTAAAATTGCACTTCGTTGCGCAGCCCGGAATTCCTAGTACGGCGACTTCCACTGATACTGGCGCGCCCCTTCCCTGCACCCTGTGCCCGGAGCGGGTGAACGAACGGAGACAATCCGGTCTGCGGTACCACTGTTGGCTTCCGTATAATCTCCTGAGGCACCTGAACGCTGGGCCCAACCTCATCCCATTTCCCCTTAAATGTGATGTCCACGATGCATTCATCTCTAGCCATGGCGTCTTGGAGAGACTTCCACCGCGCCTTGTCAACTTCTGCTGCTGAACAACAGCGCTCCCAGAACTCATGCTTCCTCATTGCCTTGGTGGCGCTGCTGACTCGGCGATCGGTTTCCTTCCACGGCAGGCCCGTCACGTTCTTGGCGAAGAGGAAATCCTCAATTCGATTGACAACGGGGATCTCCCTTTTCGATCCAGTCGCGAATATTGGAACGCCGTCACTGCACATTCTCAGCCTTATTTGGTTTGCGTCTTTCCCTCGACCGCGGCCTTGATCCGTAAGCCTCTTGAAGTTTCCCAGTTGCGGGGACCGGCTTAGATCTGGCCACCCGCCGAATTCCCTCGGGTCCGTTATTACCGATACTTTGTCGTACGGCGCGGAGATCTTGAGGTACGAACCCGGCATGGGCACCAGCTCAGACGGGACGGGACCGGTGGCTTGGATCAGAGGCCTAGATATCTCGATGCATATCCATCTGCGCTTCCTACCATTGACATCGGTGCTTGAGGAATGTGTCAGCGCCCAGTCCGCACGAAACGGAAAGCGCAGACTCACATGTCTAGCTCTGTCATGGAGAGATTTCCATCTATGCCATCTTGGAGGAACATCTCCGTGCTGCAACTGGCCCCGTGGTCCTCAACCGTGGCGGTGGTCAGCGGTGGACCCGGAAGGGTCCGATGCACGTCGTCCACCCTTTGGAAGTGCAGGTAGCGGATTCCACGCTTCTGGTATCCGTTCGCCTCCATCGATTTGCCTTGCAACGCGCTGAAACTCATGCTCATTGCCAAACCGTGGTATTCCTGTTGCCATTCAACATTCATGATCTGGCCAGGTCGTCTTCGAGCCACGAGGCCAGGAATCATATGGATCTTCTTGCTGCGCGGCCGCATCACTGCCTCCAGACGTTTATGTGCACTGTTGCTATTGAGTGTAAGTGCGTTCCAATTACCGTTATGCCTATAACTTACACAAATCGAGACCTGGCCAAGAAGTGCTCGGTAAGCCATTTCCTCTCCTCGGGATAGCCATGGCACGGGGTGAGGTCGAGGCGGCGACTGACCTCGCCTTGATCCGAAGATAGCCTACGGTCTGTGGCGTCCCCAATCTGAGCATTGAACTCCAGTATCTTACGGAAAGACCTGCTAGCCCCCATAGAGAGCTTCTCCTTTACACTCATGTCATTGCGAAAACCAGTCATGGTCGCTAGCTTGTAGCCAGCGCAAGTTTCAAACTCAATATCTGATGGATTTCGGCTGAGAACCGACACTCCTGTAGATACTGTTAGCTCGAAGACATTTTGAGACGGGTTTTTCCTCACGGTGAGAAGAGACTTCAGGGAAGAGCGGTTTCCGAGTCAACCCCGACAGACATGCTATCTGATCTGTATTGCACGATCAGTATCCGGCTAGTTGCAACTGTCAATCCTAACATCTCGTGTCCTACCTGTGTTCGTGACCACTACCATGGCCCGTCTGTTCCATACACCTCCAAGCGGCCGCCGGTTCAAGTCAGACTCGGGGACTTGTATGGACTCGGCAGACGCCCCGATAAAGGGTTTATCGACACGTTTTCTCTTGGCGGCGCTCTGCTCGGTGTCGCCCGCATGCCTCTTATAATTGTGATCCCAAGGAAGCACCATGTTGGCAACCGGACGCCTATTCCCGTCTTGAACGGTCGAGGATATCGAGGTCATGAGTTCAGTAAGGTACGCAAGGGGCCTGGATAGGCAGGCGTGTGGTGAAGTTGAGGCCGGGGAGGACTTGCACTTCGTCTCTTTTACCTCGGCTTGCAAGGTCTGCGCGGCTGGGAAGAGATAGTTGCCGTTGGCCGTCAAGGGCCTCGAAGATTTCATGAAAGTTCGGTTGCCCCAACGGCTATTTCTCGTCGTAGGCTGGCTGGCATAAGCAAAGAGTTCGCTTATATTCGATTTGAAGACCCGACGCAATTTGTAGTCAAAGCGGGAAAGGGCAATGATGGATATCAAAGACAACAAGGAAGCCACCGCTAGTCATCGAAGTTCTTGCAATTGGTATTTTGATGAGAGGAGCGCTTGGTGGCCACTCGGATGGATGTAGCCGGGTTGATGAGAAAATACGCAAGGGCTTTGAGAGTATCTGGGTAGTAGCCAGGAAGGACACCTGGGTGGGAAGAGCACTGTCTTCTACCTACCTACCTAGGTACCTAAGGAAGCGAGTACCTACCTACTTAGGTAGGCAGGTTGTCAGACGGCTTTTGATATGGCCCTGTATGTGCAGTGTAACAAGCTCAATCAATGGAAAGGAAATCGCCGCCTCCTGTAGTCCTGCCGTTCGTGCCGGAGCTCTCAAGATGGAGGCTACATACCTAGGTAGATTCCATATCAGGCAGTCGAGCCCAAAGGACGTCGCATACATATTGGTCACAATCGCCACCTCACACGCCCAAGGACAACGTCAGTTTGCACTTGATTCACCGGGATATCGTTATCCGCCACAATCACCATGTTTTTGTCTTCACAGGAGCTGAAGCAAAACGGCGGGCACCACATCCCTCATGCTTCCTCCTCCCACGCAAATACGCTTCTTCACCCTATGCATCCCACCTGATCCAACCAGTCCGCCATCGCAATGATTTCGTATCCCTCTGCTAAACAGACCCAATGCCTGCAAGACGCGGACAATATCGCCCTTTTGACGACCACCATTCGAAGAAAAAGCTGGTGTATAGTCCTGGACGTCTGTTACCCCCCCCCCCCCCCCAAAAAAAAAAGAACCCTCCTCTAATGGTACGTCTCTATGATGGTATCCGCCTCGAAGCAGTTGTACATGGTGAGCAGGAAGGGCCATAATTACTCATGCTGAACCCAAATGTTCGTATCCTTTGAAACGCCTAATCCCCAATAACCCATGCCCTGCTATTATAAACCCTTTTGTGTGTAATGTAAATGTCACGCGCATGTGACTTGAACCTGACGGCGTCTCCACACCGCCGTGTCGTGTACGGTGGATCACTTCTGTCAGAAGAACTTGGACATCGCTCTGCTGAGGTCGATAAAGTCGACAGGCTTCGTGACGTAGTCGCTGAACCCAGCCGCGACGCACTTGTCGTGGACGTCGGACATGACGTTGGCCGACAGCGCAATAATGGGCAGTTTTTTGAAGCCCTTTTCCCTCTCCCATTGTCGAATCTCCCGACAGGCCTGGTAGCCGTCCTTGCGTGGCATATGTAGGTCGCACTGGATAGTTAGCTCATGGTCTCCACCCCGAAAGACGGATACTCACCAGTATCAAGGAGTAGTAGTTGTGCGAGCGGGCCAACACCATGTCGGTGCACTCAACTCCATCCGCGGCCACCTCGACGTCCACACCTACCTTCTTCAGGTACTTTTTCAGCACCTTTTGGTTGACAGGATTATCCTCAACCAGTAGCACCTTATACCCCTTGTTGCCCATACGCTTGCCAATCTCCTGATAGCTAGCCTTCTGGGTCTCAACCATTCGCTGTGCGGTGGAGCGATTGCGGTCAATGCTGAGGTCGCGCACCTTGTCGGGATCGAAAATGACAGCGAACCGCGATGGTTTGACCGGTTTATAAATGAACGTCACAATGTTCTCCGACACGAGCCTCTCGTACTCAGTGTCAGTCGCCATCCTCATCACGGCCTGCCGCTGGACCGAGTCGGACAGGATGAGGATGGTCGTGTTGCTGATTGTCGTCGATCTGGTAATCTGTTCCATCAGACCGATAATCTCCTCTGGGGACGGCAAATTGATGACGATATGTGTGAAGTTGACCGAATCACCTCTCCCTAGAAGCCTCTGTGCCTTTTCGGTCGAATCCAGGGCGGTAATCTGATGGGGCACATCCTTGGGCAGCGTCATCTCAATGTGCTGTGCGGTGGCCTCGCGGCTGTGGGTCTGTGGGCAGATGATGAGGATGGAGTACATGGGCGGCTTGAAGTCTTCAATCTTGCCGGGCTTGGCAGTCTCTGGCGTTGGCGTCGTGCCTGGCGAGCACTCGCCCGAGGGCAACTCCAATTTCATCTGCGACAGGTCTTGGCCACTTGCGCGGGCGGCCTCGCTGAAGTGGACAAGACCGACGTTGACCGATGACATGGACGTACGCTCCGTAGTTTGAGAGATGCTGGACCGCACCGAAGGATCCGAACTTCCGCTAGAAGCCAGGGCCGGGGACACGAACTCGGGATCGCCCCGCGGGCTGATGGTTGATGCGGTCCTGGGCGATCGTAGCGTCTTCGCAGGATGGTGCACACTTGCCTCTTGGGCGGTCTCGGCGGGAGTGTCGAGTGTCTCTGGGCTCAAAGGTGCGTCGGGGTGATCTTCTGTGGTCGGTAGAGCGAACTTGGCAGTGAAGGTAAACGTCGAGCCCTTGCCGGGGACTGCGCTCCCCTCCATCTTACCACCATGGAGCTCCACTAACTGCCTGGAAATGACGAGGCCGAGGCCGCTACCGCCGTGCTGCCTCGTGCTACTGCCGTCGATCTGGCTGAATGGCTTAAAAATGAGATCGGCCTCCTCCTTGGTGAACCCACGCCCGGTATCGACGATAGCAAACTCGAGCACAATCTCATTCTCAAGCTTGGAAGACTCTCCATCTTTGTAAACCCTGCATCGACTGAACACCTCACCCTCTGTCGTAAACTTGATGGCATTTCCGATCACGTTGAGAAGGACCTGGCGAATGCGAACTTTGTCTCCCTTGACCCACGCCGGCACATCCTCCTCGACAATGTAGTTCAGTTCTAGCCGCTTGGCAATGGCCATGGTGGACACCAGCTCATTGACGTCCTCGATGAGGGAGCGTGTGTGGAACCACTCATACTTGAGCTTCATCATACCGGCGTCCACCTTGGACAGGTCAAGGATGTCGTTAATGATCATCAGCAGGCTATTGGCGCTTGTCTGAATGGTATTGGTGTAGTCGCGCTGCTCCTCATTCAGGACGGTGTCCTGCAGAAAGCTGACCATGCCCGAGATGCCAATGAGCGGTGTTCGGATCTCGTGTGACATGTTGCTAAGAAACCTGCTCTTGGACTCCATAGCCTCCTTGAGCTTTGCCTCGAGCAGCTTGTGGTCGTTAATATCCGTGGCTGAGCCAAAGTACGAGCTGGCTCCGTTCCCAAAGTCGATGTTGTCAATCTCCACACACCGGATCAGATGCCACCTATACTCGCCGCTCTTGGACCGCAAGCGTACCTCCGTCGTGTATGACAATCTGCCATTGCTGTCGGTTGTCACCTTGATAATGCCCTGCCTTGCCAACACTGTGATGTCGGCGGTGGGCATCTCGTAGACCGAGCTACTACTGGAGCTGTTATTTCGCGACAGTGCTTGGTGGATGCCTCTGAGATTCGTCTCTAGTTGGCTCTGCGCTTTGGTTGAGCCAAGGCTGGCCGGTATCGCCTCGAATGGCTCTTGGTGGCCTTTTCGGTCGAATTTGGAGGGCATCGGGGTTGGCGGCCGATCTGTTGGTATCTGACACTTGGCCAAGTCGTCAGGGTGTACGAAGTCCATGAAGCCCAATCCTAGGGAGTCCTCGAAGCTCTGGCCAGTGTATGAGAGCCACTGCTCGTTGGCGAACGTGATACCTTCATCTTCGGTGGCAGTGAATATGATTTGGGGGATGAGATTGGCTAGTAATCTGTGCTTTGCTTCAGAGGCCTCAATCTCCTCTTGCCGGGCAGCCTTTAGCTCTGCAATGTGCTGGTCGTGGATATCCATGTATGAACCGAGGAATTGCATCATGACGCCCCGTTTATCGCGCGATGCAACTGCGCGAGCATAGAACCATCGATAAGCTCCATCAAACCGCCTGATACGGACTGTCCTCGAAAATTGCTCTCCAGTCCGCAATGAATGGCTCCACGCCTTGAGGTATTCGTCCCTATCATCTGGGTGGATACTCCCCCAGGGGTCAGCAGCCAGGTCGGCGACCGTTTGTCCACGGTACGTCAAATACCGACTGTTGACCCAGACGATCTCACCAGTCTGCGGCAGCGAGACAAACACGTGGGCGGGTAGAGAGTCGAGGATGAGACCCTTTAGCCGGTCCGACGGCGGTGGCATATCGACTGCGCCTTGCGGCAATGAGCCCGTCCGGGAGGGCGCGGCATGGGGCACTGGCCTGCTGACTACGCTCGAGCTTGGCGGTAAAGACTGGAAGCTAGTCGCAAAGTCGGCACCATATGAATGCAACAGTGTGTGATGACTGTGGTCTCCGCCCTTGTGTTCGACTGACTTGAGGCGGGGTTCCAGCACGGCGATCTCGTCCAGGTAGTTCCTCAACTCGTGTGAAAGGACCCGCCTGGTGCCTCCAGGCGTTGAAGCCCGGCTTTCCGTGCTCTTGTCTGCCAGCTCTTCGCTCTCCCCGGGGGTCTGAGAGGGTTCCTGAACACGGGGCTTATACATCGCCGAGAGACGAGCTTGCCGCTTGTCGACAGGCGATTCCTCCTTTGAACCCCTCCTCCCCGTCTGCGAGTTTGTTGACGACGATTCCATCCTAGACGCAGCCGATTTCTGTTTCGTGCTGAAGTAACTATCGCCAATCGTTTGTGCAGGACTGGTTGCAGATCCCCGCTTGTCAATAAGCTGGTGCAAAGAGCCCTGGTCCCAACCGGGCGTGCCAATTGGGGAGCCAGCAGCGCTTTTGGAAATGCCGGAGTAGTCGCTAGGGCTCGTGATGCTGCCCGCCAACGAGCGTTGGGCAGCGATGTCATCCGAGGGCATAAAGCTTAAGTCTCCGATGCTGGCAGGATCCGCCAGTGGGCGGCCATCGGCTGCAAGCGCACCAAACCCGGCCGTGTGAGGCCTGCGGCGATGAAGGCCGGCGAGCTCAGTCTCCACGTTTGTGTAATGACGGCACAAAGAGAAGGAGGTTGCCAGGTGCGGGGCGAGGTACTCGAGCGAATGGCGAAGGTTTGAAGGGTATGGGATGATGGGACTGAGTATCGAGAGGATGGCGATGGGTGCCGGCCTGTCTTTCCGCTGCCAGGAGGCCCCGGCATCGTCTTCATCTGCCGAAGGCTCTAGCGCCTCGTTCCATCCACGAGAATGCGATTTTTGTTCCAATACTGTGTTGTTGAGCTTGAAAGGATGAACAGGTTTCGATAGAAGCACGTGCGTCAGCGGGATGTGGAGGACAGTCCACGAATTGTCCACGCCGATGGCTTCTGGCGGCCGCATTCCGGTGTAGTCAGCCGGAGCAGAATCAGGGTTAAATGAGTCTTCGTCGACCATGGCGTCGGTGAAAAAAGGGTTCTCTGTAGGATCTGCGCGCACCGCCGGCGAGGGGGCTGGGGACTGAGACCATGGGGACGGCGGGGCTTGCTCAAACTCTTCGTATTTGGGTGTCGGCGGCCGGGGCTCATCGTCATCGAGTCGAGAGATCATGCTGGACGGCTTGTCACTGCTGTGGCCACGGTTCCAGCTCGACGAGTTGGCGCCGCCGAGAATCGAGGACAGCTTTGAGCTGGGCTCAATCCTCACCTTTCTTAATCTCCTCTTTGCTGCCTCTGCCGAGGTAGTGTTGGCCGTCACCTTGGACTTGATGGGCATCTCCTCCGGCAGATTCTGCAGATACGGATAGCTTCTCGTCAGTGCAATTACCTTGCCGCGTTCTAGAACACGCATAACGCCGCTGTGGTCGATGAGAGGATCGGCCTCGTAGTCCAGAGCTTGAAGAACCGGAAGCACCCTGCCCTTGGTGTCGGAGTTAGCTAGGGGGGCTTCCCAGCTCGGGATGTTCTGCTCCTCGGCATCATGTTCGGCGAGTGCTGACTTGTTCAGTGATGGGCCCGGCACCTCTGTGTTCTCTTGGGATGCCTGACCGGGCGGGAAGTAGCTCTTGCTCCTGCCAAGCTGTGTTGGGCGGCGCGATGGCAGAGGCCTGTCATTATTGCCTTTGCGTTCTCTGTTGTCTTCGTAGGCAGTGAACGAATGGCGCGTCTGCAGGCTCGGGCGAGACAGCAACCTTGGGCGTGCAGGGTCGTCGGAGGTGGGAGGAGTTTCTTCGGAGCCGAAATCGCCTGCGCTGCTGGGGATAAGACTGCTGCCCCTGGCCATGTACCCGAGACTCAGATCGTCCTCTTGATGCTCGTTGTACGTCGCCTTCTGGCCCCAGGGCACATTCTCAATGTCGGTAGAGTCGGCTGGTATGGCAAGCGTGACTCTCTCGGCTTTGTACACGTCTCTCATGATCTGGACGACAGTGTTCCACCACGCATCCAATCCCGGCTCGGCAGTGAGCATTAGTGATAAGTCATATAGATTCGGGCTCGGAAAGTCGCCCTCCAATAGACCAGTGGCTCCGGCGGGAAGAAAAGTGAGCGCCGACGCGGGGGTCGATGAGCCAGACAGCACTCTATCCTGAGCGGACCCGAAACCCTCAAACGACATGGTTTGCGACATGAAGGCGGCGGCAGTTGGTGACATGTTTCCGAAGGCCCTATTCATACCGTAGCCTGGGGTGTGCATGCGCGGAAAGGGATAGGACGGGGTGCCGGCGATAATTCCTGACGCCGTGCCGCCGCGGACGGTATTACCAGACTCGGTGGAAGTCGTTGTAAGGTTTGACAATGATGTCGACATGGCAGCGATATTGCTGCGCGGCGAGTTGCCACTCTCCTCCAGGATCGGGGACACGCGCATCTTTTCGGGGGTCGTCGCCGTCAGTCCCCTCGTCGCCATCTCACGCCTCTCCAGATCCCGGGCCAATCGCTCTCGATATCGATTTAGTTGAATCTGCGATTCGGAAAGAGGAGGTGGTGAGGGGGCTTGGGTGGTCCCCGCGGCCTCGTCCTCGGTAGTTTTTTCTTCCTTGCCACCCAATCCACCAACGTCATTGTAGGTCTGGGGCGCGCCCACGCTGCGCTTCAGGTTAGTAACAGGGCCAGGAGTCGCGAGTTTAGTCGAGGAGGACTCGACTTGCGCCATTGAATGGCCAGTCTGAGACTGTGAAGACGACTGCTCCTTGGACGCATCCGACATTGCGACTCGCGCATTTCCACCGAGCTTAAGGGAGTCGAGGCTCAGTCCATAACGGGGGCTCGGCAGGTTGAGTGGCGGTTCTTTGATGGGCGACTTTTTCAAGTCGGACGAGGTTCGTCTTGGAAGGCTAAGCCGACGCGCAGAGGACGAGTCTTTCTTGTCTGCTGGAAGGCTCGTGCTTGGCATTCCTCATAGAATATAGCGCCCCATATATAGAAGGTCTTTTTCGAAGAAAAGGAGGAAATTGTTGGTGGCGCTTCGAGACTGGGGTCGGCCAAGGTTGGACGGAGTGGCTGTGGTAAGCTTCTCGTGGTCGAGTCGTGAAGGGAGGAAGACGGCGAGGGGTTTGGCGGGAGATTGAGCAGTAGAGAGGAGGCGTTTTGGACAACTCGATCGGTGAGGTTGCGGTTAGGAGGAGAGCAAGTGGCGATCCAACAGTCCAAGTGCCGTCGGGAGAAGCGCACGATGTGGTGGTGGCGGTGGTACTGGTGGGTGTTTCGGTCGGTGTGGTTTGGTAATTGCGTGGTGGCAGTGGTAAGAGCGGTAGGTGAGGTTGATGTGGAATGGATGGGATATGCGTTTGGACCGGAGTGGATTGGACCCAACGAGGATGGATGGATGGAACAGGGACTGGGACTGGTTCTAGTGTGCTAGTGTGCGGTGCGGAGAGTATCTAGGTAGGAGGAACTGGGAATGTAAGGAAGCACTTGGCCGTACGTGCACCTCTTGGAACCTGGCAGTCTCCTCCCTCTTTCTCGCTCTAGTGTACCTATGTCTCTCAGTCTGCGGCAACGGCGGGGCCTGACGGTGACGGAGACGGTAACAGAGAACGGGGGGGGCAGAGAGCAAAAAGGAAGTGAAGCGAAGAAAAACACAGTAAGTAGGAGGGCGCGGGAGCGAAGGCAAAGCAGAGCCGGAAGAACAAAAATGGGCGGGCAGTCCACCCAGTGCCTATGACGTAACACGGTCCAACTGAATACCTACAGGACGGGACGACCCAGAGTGACCGAAGAGGCAGGCGAACGGCGACGGCCAGCGCAGTCGTCAATGTCTCGGGTTTGCACGTGTAGCAGCATCGATTGGCTTCGGTTTTCTGACCCTTTCATCGCGGCGTTACTATGTAGTCTAAGGTCCAAGGTAAAATTATCGTAGATGGCCTCCTTTCCCAATCCATCAAATCGCGCTCTTTTCCCAGGCTCTTGGGCAGAAAATACCTAATTGCGGGCAGCCGTGTCCATCCAAAGCACCGATCGTATATGTGAAAGGGGGGGGGGGGGGCAAGCCACCCCGAATACCGCCAACAGGTGCTTCCTTGGAAGAGCATCCGTAAGGTACATGGTATGGTGGAGCGAGGCAAGTACCAGTACTCGTCGCCCGCCGGTGATATCGTACGCTCACCACCTACCTTTCGGCGCTCACCAGATGATGGGCCCGATGTTGACGGAACAGTTACGAGCCAACTTGTGCGTCTCCAGGGTAAGAGAGTTTTGGGCATCACTATTTTGTTCTGGCAGGAGTCCCTCCTCCGTAAAAGACCATCCCGGGGCATCCTGCATACCGAGGTATCGCATTAAAGATAAAATAAAATAAAAACCACAATGCTGCTCCCGCCCTCTCTAGCCTGCCTGCTAATTAACAACTGGCCAGCTGGACCGAACCAGGCATGATTCGGTTCATTCAAGACCAAGGTACGGACGGATACGGAGGAGTACCTACACTGCCTATGTATTAATCGCACATTCAAGTAAGCCCCCGCCCACAGCGCGCCCATTACCGTTGGTCCCCAGCTAGACGCAGCTGGAATTACGTGCCTCCTTCCATGCTTGTACCTGTACTTCTCCATGTACCTGCACTGGTCGACCTACGGAAATCTAGGTAGGTAGGTACCTATTTGTACCTAGCTGCCTAGCACCTACCTACCTAGGTACATACCTACCTAGGTAATATGTATGGAGATGCATGGTGGATACGTACTCCATTACATCACACAGTCGTTGCTGCGGCCAACCCCCAGTCTCTACTGTACGTCCGGCATTCATCCACTCAACCAAATCTGACTCCCCGTCTTCGTTGTACCCGTCTCGCGATCACAGAGTACAGTCCGTCTCGTTATCCGTTGCTGCTTTGATGTTGGCCCTGGTCAACACGGTTCACCGTACAGAAACGAATGTCTGGCTCCACGGATATAGGGCTGTATCCTCGTTCAGCATGGCTCCGTCTCCTTCTCAAGCAGACCTACCTATTCGTACGGTTGGGTAGGTAGTTCGCCTTGTCTCTGGCCCACACCGCTTGACAATGGCTTCTTGGAGGCGCGACACAAGACTCCATCGGCATCTTGCTCCTCCGTTTCGACTGCAACTTAATGGCTTCCGTAATGGAGCCACTCGGTCGCCATTGTTGCCAGGAATACCTTTACACCAGCAGCTTCCAGTTGTCGCCTTGCATACAAGAGCCGCTAGAACCCAACCACTAGGTAGTCGGCCTCGTCTAACTGGCTGAACTTTCCATGATACCTCTGTTTAGCATCCAAGGCAGAGGCAGCTTCATGACTCTGTACCGCTCGCCAGCAACACCTCCGCTGGGCTGTCTGAGACTCGATGCGGGACTTTGAATAGCTCAGAAGGGGCACCCGGCCCGATTGAATACACCACCCGGCAATCAAAACCATCAGAGCTACGGTGTACTGTAGATTGTCCAAATCGCCCTTCGTGTCCATGGCATCCCCACCCCATACACTGCAGTCCTCAGGCAGGAAAATGAGCCTCCGACAAATTTGGTTCCGATAAACTCTATCCCAGTTGTCTACCAAAGAATCAAGATACATTGTACGTTGAAAAGAACCACATGTGCTATTACACCATGTCCATAACTAACGCGATACCAAGACTACGTACAACTCTATGTTTCCCTTCTCCCGACCCAGCTTGCTTCTTCGCCGCTGCGACATACGACAAGGTTTTCTAGGTCATCCATCTACAGACATAGCGATGTCCAATATGATAGTAGAGCGTTTGCCCCGGCTCCCCGCCAGTGGTGGAGTGGCGAATCATTGGACGACACTAGTTATGGCTTCGTTGACGACTTCGATCGAGGATGTGGGGTTTCGTGAACATAAACTGTCAACGGACCCCACTGCACCAGGGCAAGAAATTGGGATATGCCCTGAGAAACGGTGAGGTGTACCGAAGCTTCATGGAATCTACAGCCTTCCCCTACCGCCTCAGGGTGGTTAATCTTTTCTTTTCTTTTCTTCTACACCTATGTATAGTTGTTGGTCACGCAACGATTGACAGCAGCATGATTATTTCTGCACCCTTGCAGAGCGGCCGACCAGACCAGGCCGGCCTTGCCAGTGATCGGGTCTTCGCTAAGGCAGTTTACGCCGCACAAGCTTATCTGACATGTCGGCGAGTGTCGGAAATATTTCCCGACAAAATCGCGATCGTCAAAAGGCTCACTACAGTATTCAGTACCCAGGTACTGTAGTAGAAAGCTGCTGTCGAGGACCGTCCCTGACGACCATCTGATGTCCACTTTGCATAACGGCTCTGACAGCCCCAGTTTTCAACTGGACCCTTTCTTTTAATACTCCATCATTTTTTAGCCAGCGTCTCATAGCAACGAGATGGGCTCCGAGCTAACGGACGCTGCTCCGGTAGGAAGGCGGTTGGCACGTACAGCAAAAAGAGTGCTCGGACAAGGTTCACGACAGCAAGTCCTGCGCATGATTCGATGTGCTATTTGAACCACAACGAGGTACATCCAGTTTTCGGAGACAACGCATGACCTGGCAAACCCCTGAGGCATGTCAATGCCACGCTAGATGAGCGTCAAATGACGTAACCATGCATCACTAGCCAGATGGCTTTCGCCATTGCGCGCTACTTGTCCTAGGCATCCTGGCACAATACGGAGTATCCGTACATGGAACTTGGTTCCTCCTCCGGTGGTACGTACCGTTCTGGACTCACCTTGGTACGGATAAACTAAACAAGATTTTCTTTTTTTTTGGAGGGGGGGGGGGGGGGCTACGTCTTTTTTCTTTCCTTTTTTGAAAAATATATATCTGTTAATTAGGTACGGGCTCTCATATGACCTTCCTCGCACTAAATAGGTTCCGCAAACCTGCCCCTATCTAACCCGGCCGTTTATGACGGGAGCACTCGTACAATGTGATTCGTCATCTTTGGCATCGACTCCAACTAAGACAGAAGGGCTGGAGCGGAACGGCGGTCTTCCGCCGATGAACGCGGCGTTGCTTTGATCATCACTGAGACGTCTTCTACCTATCTGCGTGTCGTATTGTGACCTCCGAGACCGACAAGACGGAGCATCGGCCTCTGTGTTCGACCCATCCTACTGTCAAGGCACAACAAACAACAACATGCTCCTGTGTATCCCAGAACAGAAGGGAACACACACACGAAATACCGAAATTATTGTGGTTTGAACCACTGCTCCCTCCCCAGGCAGCCAAACCCTAGTGCGGCTGCTTAAGCGGCCGACTGGGGGCATGGCAGGCTTACCATGCCGCGCATGTTCGCCCGGATTCCTTGTTTGAATCTTCACTACAGTTTAGCTTGGCGGGAGTGCTGAGAGACTTCTTGGCCAATCGCCACAGGACTGCCCATATTTCTTTCCTCTTACTTCGAATTAAAGTATCGGCCGCGCAAGGTGTTGGCAGCAGCCCTGGCTGAAGCGTGCAGCCCCTCCTCAATATGTACCGGAGGGCACCGCCGACTCCGATAAATGAGGTAGTTAGTACAATGTATATATACTCACTCAGTCAGGCCCCCTTCATATCCAAGATGGAGGAGCGCAGCTTACCTACACGCTGTCCTGGCAACGTGAGGTATTCATCAAGGCTTTGAGGGGGCGTCCACCGCCCATAGAATATGTTTCTGGTTACAGTGCAGTGGATATAGATGGCAATTGGTGTACTTCAGACTCATGTTCGTGACAATAGGAATGCGGGATGCGACTTCAGACTCGACCAAAACACGGCACGGAGCTACTCTCGTGACCTTGCCTTAGCTAGCATCGCTTTGTAATTCAACCAGGGGATAGCAGTACATAGCAAGACTGATCGAAAACTGCTGTAGCCTAGATGCAACAATATTCGGTTGTTTGTGAACTAAAACAGGGGATGATGGATGCATGTACGGATACAGATACATACTTCGTATATGTGATCTACAAAAGCAGAAAAAACATACAACACCAGGTATTCGCTGGTCGTCACCGACCCAACTACTAATCCGGCCCTCACCGGCTTATCTATGGGAGAGCGGACGGGATACCGAGTTCTCCGGTGGGTATGGTCGTATGTGACGAATTCAAACAACAATTTAGCTTATACCGTATTGTCCCAAGGTTTGGCAGCAAGACCGCAAGAACTATTCATTTGACGCACTTCGGCACCCTACCTAGTTTATGATGTGGATTCAGTTTCTTGATCAGTTAAAATGGACTTTTGGTATTACATCTCTTCTACCTCATCCATCGCATTAGATTCAATCCAGACAGCACGTAAATATTGATAGACCATCATGGCAACTGCGGCCCCTGGACTGGCACTAAAGTCTCACCGTATACATTACAACAGAGGCAATGAGCAAAACAAACATGGCTTCATTCCTTGTTTTTCCGTACCTGGCTGGTTATTGTTGAATTGCTGTCGGCGATTTCATAGTCGCAGAGACATCTTCTCCGAACAACGTTCCCTTTCCTGACTGCGTCGGAACATATAGTTCCTCAGAAATGATCACAAGTCCGAAGTCGTGAAGCATAGCTAGCCGCAACAGGGGTGCCTGGATCGTGCGGTGAGCTACAGTCCTTCACTTTCCGTGGCACTCTACCTTTCAAGAAGGAAGAAGCTAACATATACTTTTCTGGTTTAAAAACAAACAAAGACGTGGCGAGTCCTACGACGTCTCGTAGCGATGCTGCTTATTATAAAGCTTGCACCGATCAAGGAGTCACCTGGTCAGATACAAGCTATGCTGGTCAATGCAGACACCGGGAAGCAGTTTAGCGTCCTTGACGAGATATTGAGCTTGCTTTGAATCCATTAGTTGTACACCACATTTATCGTCAAACTAGTTTTAGCTGTTAGCGATAGCGGAACCTCAGCAACGTACTTTTATGTCCAAAGGTAAATTGGGCTTGTTAATTTTAGGATATGTCAACAATCCCAGATGCTATGCAGAAACCAGCACCTGTCACCCAGGTCTCAGCATGATAATAAGAATGCCTCCTAGGTGTTATAGAGCAGGACACTCGGTTCTGGAGTGATACCCCAGCAGCCTGGGTACCATGGAATGAAGCAGGTCTATACACGCCTCATTCTCCAGTGAGGGATGATACCTAGACGTAAGTGAACGGGCATGCAAAACACAGATAGGGACCCAGAAAGAAAAATCCGAATACGGATCTTGAACCATGTTACTCACCTCACTTTTCCGTCGTCGAGGCTTCGTTTCTCAAGAAAGATGTGCGATATCCGGAACAGATGCGATGCATAGCAACATGATATAAAACTACTCGGCCTCTTGGATCCGAAGAAGAATATACTTGAAACGATATTGCCAAAACGGACACATTACAGGCCGTCGGTAAGCAATGTTCAGTTCCACTGCCATGGAAAGAAAGGGAACCAGCCTGGGAAGGATGAGACCTTAAGTCAAAGTGCCGACTTCTTAAAGTGTTGAACAGCCGCTCAAAAGGGCCTTTGGGCACATGCTAGAGAAGAACCATGCCGTTGGGAGAATGGACGAGGAGAGGAACATACGGCTGAGTCACAGACGGGATCTTGGGTGAGTTCTTGATGGTTGTTTGGGTCGGGTTTTCAAGAAGACCGGAGGATAGCGCATCGTTGGCATTGGTGGTCAACTACCTGGAAAGAGAGAGCCTTAGGCTGTTGAACTTCGCCGACTCACACGTCACAGATGTTATCCAGCTTATCCGACTGAAGTACCTCCCGACGCAAATGGCATTGAACCTAGTGGTTTTGTTCGGGAGATCCAGGACTTGGCAGTCGACGACTGTAGTCGTTAGAAATTGTGAAGTTAGGGCATAAAAAAAAAGTTTTGCTCGCAATGGCTGTGTTGACTTAGAAGGCGTCTAACATGGAGCACCAAAGCGCCGGTCCAGCTTTCAGTTGCGGATGGACATATGTTCATAGTGTACAACTACAAAGACCTCGGACCTAGCTAACTTGGTCATGCCCGAAGACCTTGGTGTCCGAGTGAGTACTCCGACTGCAATCTACACCGTATCCAAAGTCAGAAGCGAGGATAATTAATTTGCAGTGACACCGGCGTATGGATGGACTACGGCCCTATTGGGCGTAACGGACGTTGCCTTTGGCCCGTCATGTACATATTTGGACGAAGAGGGTTCCACCTCCAGCATCCCGCCTGGATTGAGTTTGCTGCGCCGACCGTGGGAGCTCTGTACGTACAAGTGCTGAACGGCTGCCGTCCATCAATCGAGGCGTGCGCCCTGGGAACAACGGTGAATGGAATTGGGGGGGGGTATAAAGCTCGAGGCTGGGTCCGAGAGGCGTTGTTTGTCTGGTTCAGCACGCCTTAGTTGAGGCGGGCATCAGACAGCATATGGCCATACGGGATCGCTGTTGTCTGGAGCTACAAATGCATCGGTTCTAGGTAGACAGACCTAACGGAGACAATGCCTAATATAATTGAGTTGACGTCAATCAATGGAGCATGTGAAGGACACTTTTGGCAGGGGTGGTGTGTCATGTGAACTCTGATTGGCCAACGAAGAAGATCCCACACCAACAGTGCGAGGCTGCGATATTTTATTTGCAGCCTTGTCCTCCCACATCACATCCTTCAACACCCCAACTGAACGCGTGACCATTCTGCGCAACGCCCACCTACCCGAACAACCTACCGGGCCCACAAACCGGCGTAACGTCCAGAAAAGGAAGTGACCATAATAAACGAACATAATCCTGCACGACACCGATCGGTCCACCGACGTCGCCACCATGGCCGACTCCGACGGCGAGTACCATGACATGTCCGATGACGACCTCCATGTGGCCAACGGCAAGGGCGTGGACGGTGGGAAGGGCCGCGGAAAGAAGGGAAAGGGCGGTCACACCAAGGCACGATGGGAGGATGTGAAGCGAAGCTGGGAGGAAGTCACAGAAGGCGCGGATGGCAGTTTGGCGGTTGGCGCGAGCCTCGAGGCCGAGAAGAGGCGGAGGCTGCTCCGAGACACAACACCGCTGCAGCGTGGCATCATCAGGCACTTGGTGCTGGTGCTGGACATGTCCTTCGCCATGACAGAGAAGGACATGCTGCCGAACAGATACCGTGTCACATGGGCGTACGCGGCGGACTTTGTCAAGGAATACTTCGAGCAGAACCCCATTTCGCAGCTAGGCATCATCGGCATGCGGGACGGCGTCGCGATCCGGATCAGCGATATGAGCGGCAACCCGACCGATCACCTGGAGAAGCTCAAGATATTCGAGGGACAAGATCCATCAGGCAACCCGAGTCTGCAGAATGCGCTTGAGATGTGCCGCGGCGCGCTGTTGTACGACCCCCCTCCCCTACCAACCAACCTGACCGTTGGACCTTGGATTGCTAAACTCTTTCAGCCACGCGCCCTCCCACGGCACGCGCGAAGTGCTTATTGCCTTCGGGGCCCTTTTGTCCTCCGACCCGGGCGACATTCACGACACAATATCATCCCTCATTACCGACCGCATCCGAGTGTCCATCGTCGGCCTCGCGGCCCAGGTGGCCATCTGCGCTGAGCTATGCTCTCGCACGAATTCCGGCGATGAAACGCAGTACAGCGTGTGCATGAACGACGCTCACTTCCGCGATCTGCTCCTCGCCGCGACGACGCCGCCCGTCACGCGGACTGCTGCCCAGAGCACCGCCTCACTGCTCATGATGGGCTTCCCCTCGCGCACTCTTGCGCAGGGCGAGGCTACCGCCGTCTGCGCCTGCCATAACAAGCCCGCTCGTGAGGGCTACCTTTGCACCCGCTGCGGCACCCGCGTATGTCGCCTACCCATCGAGTGTCCCGCCTGCAGCCTGACCCTCATTCTATCAACGCATCTCGCCCGCTCATACCACCACCTCTTCCCGCTGAGGAATTGGACCGAGGTGTCTTGGGCCAAGGCCGCCAAGTCCAAAGCCTGCTATTCGTGTCTGACAACGTTCCCAGAACCACCCAAGACGGGCAGAAGAAAGGACAAGGACAAGGACAAGGACAAGGACGGGGTGTCCACAACGGCTCCCGTGGCGCCGACGCCGGTGACTGCGTCGGAGCTCAAGGGAGTTAGCGAGAGCGGGCGGTACGCCTGCACGGTTTGCGGCAACCACTTCTGCATCGACTGCGATGTCTACGCGCACGAAGTCATCCACAATTGCCCCGGGTGCCAGAGTGACACCCGCGGGGCGTCGATGGAGGTGGTAACGGATACGAACGGGACACACGCGCACCAGACAAACGGGACGGCGATGATGGTGGATTCATGACCGACCGGGCCCAAAAGCGCTTATAGGCCACGGCCACATCTCTGGAGGCAGCCTAGAGAACGAGGAATCGCCATGTACTCGGCGAGGGAGGCAAATCTAAGGCCACACTACTGGTGCATGATTGAAACCACAGGATAGCATTGTGGAAAGGAGAGCGGGACAAGAAATCGGTGTATTGGCGCAAGGGGCCCAAATTGGGGCCATGTTTGAATATACCTATGGTTTTTTTCACATCTTCATCAATGCCATACAGACAGACAAACCCTCTGCTAATCCGGCAGGGCGTTCCACCGGGCCGTATCATGCACACCATATCGCAGGCTTACAAGTTACCCCGCTCAGCCTGCTCACGCTCAATGGCCTCGAACAGGCTCTTGAAGTTTCCAGCCCCGAATCCCTCAAAGTGGTTCCGCTGGATGATTTCGATGAACACAGTCGGACGGTCCATAAGCGGCTTGGTGAAGAGCTGTAGCAGATAGCCCTGCTCGTCGTAGTCGATGAGAATGTTGAGGGCCTCGATGGTGGCGAGGTCCTCCTTGAGCTCCCAGTTCCGCTTCTCCGTCTTGAGACGGTGGCGCATGGTGTCGTAGTAGGTCGAGGGAACGGCAATAAACTCGACGCCGCGGGCGCGCATGGCTGAGACAGTGGTGATGATGTCGGGCGTCAGCAGGGCGATGTGCTGGACGCCGGCACCCGAGTTGAAGACAACGTACTCCTCGATCTGTGACTTCTTCTTGCCCGGGGCGGGCTCGTTGATGGGCATCTTGACAAGGTTGTTGGACGATGCCATGACGATGGAGTTGAGGGCTGAGAACTCGGTGCAGATCTGCGAGTCGTCTACAGACCAGAAGCGGTGAAACGACAGGCACTTCTCGTAAAAGGCGCAAGCGGCCACCATCTCGTTCCACGACTGGTTGCCAACGCAATGGTCGATGCGGGCCAAGGGCACGTCGGGGAGGGAGACGGTGGCTGTTGCGGGCTTGGCGGCGCGGAAGCCCGGGAGAAAGGGCCCACGGTAGCTGCCACGGCTGATGAGGGTGTGGGTAGTGTCGCCGTAGGTGCGGATCACGGCCGTCAAGACGTCGCCGTGCTCCTTGTCCTTGCAGACAGTGGGCGGCTGGACGGCGACAGCGCCCCCCTGAACGGCCGTGGCGTAAACCGCCTCGACATTGTCGACCTCGAAGGCGACGTCCTTGACGGCGTCGCCGTGCTTCTCGAGGTGGGCGTGGATCTCGCGCAGGAGCTCGCGCTCCGCGTCAGAGATGGGCTCGTCCTCGGGCAGGTGGGCAAGGGAGCGCACGGGGGAGGTGAAGACGAAGCGCACGCCCTTGTTGGCGACGACGTACGAGGCGAGGTATCTGCTGCCCGTCTCGAGGCCCTTGTACGCGATGGTTTGGAATCCGAACAGAGTGGTGTAGTAGGCAGCGGCCTGCTTGGCGTTGCCCACCCACCAGGTTACATGATCATAGCCCTGGAAGTTGGGCGGCGGGTGCTGCACTGCAAGACCATCACCGAGATCTGTTGATGCCGGGTACACGGCGTTTTGTGGCGGGGAGTCTGTAATGGCAGAAGGGGACATTGACACTCAGCAGTTTTCCGGGGGTGGCAGGAATAAGTCTCTTGGGTTTTGGATGAGTTGAGTTGTCTGAATGAGGGTTGTTGGGTGGTGGTCACAAAAAGGAAGATCAACGGACGAGGAGGAACCATCCGTGTTATGTACTGCGTACTGTCCAGGATACAGGTACTTGGACACCAAAACTGTACTCAACGATGGACTTCCGCATGTCCCACGCCCGCACGTTGACGGTCCTAGTCGCCGCATCAGACGCTCGTCACTGGCCACAATGCCGAGCGGGGTTGCCTCTGCCCATAACGGGTGGTCATCCTGGAAAGCTCTTCGATTCCCTGACAGGAACACCCGGCAAAGGAGAGGTTGGCGCCGGTAATGCGTAAAGCTGGTGTAGTATGGAAATGCATTCGCAAGCGGAAAGCCGCCGGCCGAGAGTCGATGGCCGTCGTGAGCCGTGATAAGCCGTCACTGGCCGGTCCAGACGGGCGCGGCTTTGACAGCCCCCCCCCACCACATGCTTCGGATGCTCCAGGCTGTGCCCGCCACCCAGCGCAGCAGCCTCCCTCACCTATGTACCTACCTACCAATCTAGGTAAGTAGGTATCTACCTAGGTAGGTAGGTAGGTAGGTAGGTAGGCAGGTAGGTAACCCGAGTGCACTGGCGGCGGCCTAGCCGCTGTTTCCGTTGGTTCCGGGGTAATACGTCCAGGATAGATCCATGGGTGGGTACCCTCCATCACCGCATGCCTTGTCGCCGCCCATACACCATGAAACCCTTTCGTAGCCGTTGAGTGCGGAATGCAGGTAGAGTGCTGCTCGGCTACCCCCATCTGCGTCCGCTCAAACAGTGTTGCATCAGATTGATCATTGCCTGTGAGTCCCGGCACGGCTTTTCATGTTACGAATCAGCTCCAATCCTTGGATAAAACGTGCAAGCACTCGATCGTCACGCACCGAAGCAGATTCAAGTCGAGTCTATTGTTAAAGACATTAGCATTCTTTCCAAAGCGTCAATTCTTCAACCAATACTGCAGCATGGCTTCCACAGGCCTGACCAGACGCGATGTCAATGTGCTCGAAAAGATCAAGGACCCTGAATCCGATCCGTCGGCTAACGTCATGATCGACCCGTCCCTGCCCCGCGACCCTCACATCACCGACACGTCTATCTACGAACTTGTCATCCGGAAGGAACGCGAAATTGTTCTGTCCATGCAGCAGCTCGAACTTCAGTTGGCCGGATTGAGACCCAGGACTGTGACCGAACCTGTCCAGGAGTACAAGAACCTCCTCTCGCAGCTCGACAGATTCATTGGCGAATACCCAAACTATGCCAGTGCGAGAAACAACCGCGTGCAGGCCTTGAGACGCCTGTATGGCGACACAATGCTGTTGGCAGGATCGCCGACTACGTCTCAACGACTCATTGAAAACCCCCAGCAAGCCGAATCAACACAATATGCGAAGATTGCGCTGGAAGACACCGAACGGTCCATTGCCCTCCTTACGCCACGCACCATGTATGGTGCCATGTCGCCGCAGGCCGCCAAGACGCTGTCTCTCGCATACACCCAGCGGGCCGCCATCTACTACACAACGGCTAAGCTGGCGGACAAGCACGCGGTGCAGGTCGACGGAACCCGACGTGAGGCGAGATGGACCAAGCTCGAGTTTGAGGAGGCGGCCTCGCACGACTTTGCCCATGGCGGGAGGTTTGGTAACGAGATTGCAAAGGGGCTGGCGGTGAGCACGAACCCGACGGCGAAGCTGTGCGGGCAGATGGTTCGAGAGGCGATCAAGAAGGAGTACGGGTTGTCGTATGGCGAGTGATGTATATATGATGTATGATGGCTTGCAATCATTCATCTTTGTGATTGCGCGTCGCGAATGTGCCCCAGTATCGCCCATCTCCCTTGACGACGATTCCGCATGAGCGCACCTATGCAGTAGCCTTGACCAACCCAAGACGTCTAGACAGACGGCAATTAACAAACATATTCATCATGGGTGCGACCCAGCGGTCAACCGTACCTCTTGGCCGCCGCAATGGTCTGCTGCGTGGTCTTGCCCTTCTCCTTCTCCTCACGGTTAATCCTTGTGGCGGCAGCACCCAACCCAATCACAAGGGCAAAGATGGGGTCGGCGACTTTGGAGATAATGTAGGCGGGAGGAGCAGCCATGATGTGCGATGATCTTGTCGATTGAAAGAGTCGGCTAGACGGGTTGAGGACGTGTCCACGTTGTTGTCAACAAAAACCGGAGACTGAATACGACAAAGGCCGACCTATCTAGACGGGACCGCATGTGGATGGCGACTGGCGGCGGAGCTACCTACCTACCTACTACGTAGGTACTTACAGAACGGGCGTGCGTCCAGGCTCCTTGGTCTCCTTCCCCGAACTGTGAAGCGACCAACCAAGGGCCCTGAGTGGACAGTGGGGGTCGGTCGATTCCCCACAAAAAACGTGACCGCACACCTCGCGCTTTCCAGAAAAAAGTTCAGCCCTCTTTCCCACACAAACTAGAAATTCCCTTAGCGGACTCTTTCGACGCAACTTCACCATCAGCACGCCCAGCACACCCCCGACAGCGCAGGTCAAAATGAAGTTCCTCAAGGTCGGCCGCGTCGCCATCATCACCCACGGCCGCTACGCCGGCAAGAAGGTACGAATACCACGAGAATCCCGAGAAGCCTACCCGCGCCCAGTAGTTTCCTCCGAGGAGGGCGGGGGATATCCTCAACGTCGATGTCGAGAAACGTGTTGGTTTGGTCAGGGAATCAACATGGTGATGCGCCGCGAGACGACCTCGATATTTATGGCGGAAGGAAGGAGGAGGAGGAAGAAGAATGACCGACCGACCGACCAAACACTGCCGAAGCGCGACGTTGAGAGATATCCGCCAACCACTTCAGAAAGGGAAACATGATGGATACGGACATGTACACTTGTGACTATGAACGATCCATGCTAACGTTGCCCCCCTTCAGGTCGTCATCATCCAGCCCGTCGACTCCGGTAACAAGGCCCACCCCTTCGGTCATGCCCTCGTCGCTGGCATCGAGCGCTACCCCTCCAAGATCACTCGTCGCATGTCCAAGACGAGACAGGAGAAGCGCAACAAGATCAAGCCCTTTGTCAAGCTTGTCAACTACAACCACCTGATGCCCACTCGCTACACTCTGGAGCTCGAGGGTCTCAAGGGCGTCGTCAGCAACGACACCTTCAAGGAGGTCACCCAGCGTGAGGACGCCAAGAAGACGGTGAAGAAGGTTCTGGAGGAGCGTTACACGAGCGGCAAGAACCGGTGGTTCTTCACGCCTCTGAGTATGTCACTACGTCATTACCAAACCAAGCGGACCGCTAATGAATTGCAGGATTTTAAAGGGAAACCGTTTCTGCAATCGTCACCAGGTCGGGGAGTTGGGCTGGCTTGTACAGAGCATCAATTGGCATTCGAGGTCCTCGGTTTAAGGACTCCCAATGAGACACCATTGAAAAATCCAAGACGTTTGCGCCCTGTGATACCTCGAGAATGGTCAATGCCGCCGCCGATGATGGATGCTGCTGCTGTGATGCCGGAGAACAAGAGTGATAGAGAAAAAGTAAAAAACGGGTCAAGGGTCTATGATGACTGATGGGTATGATTCAGCCCTCGGCCGTGGGATGGCCATGATCAATGGAACATGAAATAAGCAAGTCAAAAAAGCCAACTTCCCTACCAATGTCTTTGTGCTTCATGTTCATGTGCGCCCGTGCCTGGCTGGTAGCGCCAATGCAAATTGGTCGGCATCCGATCCGTTAACATTACCCGAATACGGCTGGGGCCGAGATCCGCCTTCATGATGCACCCACACACAACCCACACAGCTCTTGATTTCGAACCAGGCGTGAACAACCCCTTCCATTGCTTGCCTTGGTGAGTTTGATGTCAATATAGCCTATCGACGGCATTGCCACACATGCACAGAGCCCACCCGTCTGCCGATCCACCAAACGGCTCAAACACGAAGTTGAATACTCACCGCAAAGGGTGCAGAATCTATGAAGAATCGGTCAGGACGTGTTGGCTGCTTATTCAAGCAGCGTGATCACTGCATGCTTGGACAGCTAACTCCGTTCCAAGGAAACACTCGAACCGCACCAAACACCCCGTGGCGATACATGAAAAATGTAAAAGGCTCATGCCGCGTAGCCAAATCGTTTACTCAGTTTATATCATTACGTACATACATGTCTATATCCTCTCGCCGTCTAAAGTACATCAAATTAGAATTTCATGATGCAAGCCATGCAACCTGTACCCTTTTGCGCTCTGCGCCGTTGCTCTAATAGCTGTACATGGGTCCGGGTACCCGGGCTAAGATGAAATAGAAAAGAAAAGAAAGTAGAAAAAGACGAGAAAAGGGTCAATCGGCACACAGTTGGGAATGAAGCTCTTAATATGTACTCAGAACAAGGTAATCGTTGCGGAGAGTGTTGGTATCGTCACATCTCTACGCTTACAAGTGAAAAACGACAGGTCAAGAAAGAAGGTACGTTGCCGTATATCCTGTAACCTATGCCCTGCTGCTGCCAAAGCGGCTGTTGACCTCGTTGATGAGGTTGTGAGGGTCGTACTCGGGAGCGTACGTCGGCGCCAGGCCACCAAGCATGGCAAAGAGGACGAACGCCGACAGTACAATGATGCTGAGCTTACGGAGGATGGGCTTGCGCTGACCAAACTCAGCCCATTGGCGGCCGGCCTCACCCATGTAGCCCTTGATCTGCTCAAAGCCGAGCTTGTAGTAGACCATACCACCGAGGGCGATGCTGTAACCGAAGAACTGGAGACCAGACACCTGAGTGCCCCAGATCATCATGGAGGCGACGACCAACATGACGTCCTTGAGGACACCGCACAGGGTCAGGACAAGGGAAGAGGTCTTGCCAATCTGCAAAATCGATGAGCACTGTGTGGTCGATGCCGGAAGGGAGAAACTTACCAGGAAGACGACGGAGACGTTCAGCAAGAAGGCGCAAAGGCCATTCAGGAAGAATGTAAACAGACCGACGTTGTACACCTGATCCATAGTGACCTTGGGGATTTCCCAGATCAGAGCGACAGCCAGGTTCATGACAGCGCAAATGGGGGCAAAGTAATACACTGAGACGAGGGGGTCCATCTTGTAGTCGGCAGAGCTGAGCAGGCGCTGGACCATGGTGAGACGCAGGGCCTCGAAAATGACACCGCCAATCTGGTAAATGACACCGATCCAGACGAACTTGATCTCGCCAATCGAAGCTATAATGACACCAACGACGATGACGGAGACGTTCAGGAAGACCTTGAGGTTGGGCTGGGAGACGCCCAGGGCCCATCCGGACAGGAGGACAGCGACTGGAGTCGTGGCCTGGTGAGGTTAGTAACTGCATTTGAGCGACGGTGACGAATGATTCCTACCTTGAGCATCTGGATGAAGGCAACGGACAGGTACAGATAGGTCAGGTTGCCGCAGATCAAACTCAAGCTGAAAAAGATGCCAATAGGGACAATAGCCCGCACGTACACGCGGCCAGTCATCTTGACCGACTTACGTCCGTCGAGGACGTGGGTCCAGCGAGCGAGAATCTGGGTCATGATGGTCGCAAAGGTCAAGTGATAGGTCGTAAGAATGACCGGGTAGCCTTTGGTCAATTAGCACCGTATTCCAACTCGCAATCTTCGATCGGCTTACGGAAGTTGAGGGTATCGAGGATCCATTTGTTGAATAGAATGACCGAGGATGACAGGGAGATCCAAACACTGAAAAACATTAGCACAAGTCGCAAAGACGTAATCGATGTGGCTCTTACATGACATATAATGCGGGATGGATCTGAGATTTGGGAGATTGGCTCTTCTCAGCGTCTGGGTTTGTCGTGGGCAGGATAGAACCATTCTCGCCGCGGGGGACATCGCCCGAGACACGTGTCTTCTCGTCGGCACCCATTGTGATGATATGTGATGGACGAAGGGAAGGAAGAAGAGAGGGGTGAGTCGACGGGGTTGGTGACGATGTGGCGGCAAATTGATGGAAAGCTCTCAGTGTTGACGGGGGAAAAATACGGAACGCGCAAAATGAGGGCGAGCGAGCGGACGGGACGGCCAAGCAATCGTTAAAGGTGTCGTGGGGTAGGCGACAGGCACTTTAACAATATGCAAATCGGAAGTCCCAGGGGTAAAACGTTAACAGGCACCTCTGGTTAAGCCGGTTCAAACCTTGGGTCTGCGCACGGCTGATGGGGGTTTGTAACTCGTTCTGAAGGAGAATGCAAAAATGAAGAGGAGAACAGAGAGGAATGGGCAACGGCAGCCGCGACTCTGCGGGAAAGAGTTTAATAGAGGTTTGGAGAGGGCAGAGGACTGAGATGTTGGGGTGT
Organism: Colletotrichum falcatum; assembly: GCA_019425465.1. Classification (NCBI taxonomy): domain Eukaryota; kingdom Fungi; phylum Ascomycota; class Sordariomycetes; order Glomerellales; family Glomerellaceae; genus Colletotrichum; species Colletotrichum falcatum. The sequence continues at coordinate 238,027 of SWKJ01000021.1, read as the reverse complement.
GGAAAGGGGAAAGAAGAGAAAAAAAAGGTAGGAAGGGGGGGGGAGCGGGCCAAGGCGACGTTGTAGTGCAGCAAAGATACGGATATGGTCCCAATAATTAGCAGAGGGATACATAAAAAATGGAATTTTTTTTTAAAAAAAAAGTCGGGAATCTTCTGGTGTTTTTTTCCCCCTTCCCCTTTTGATGTTCTCACCCCCTTCTTTCGCTTCCTTTGCGGTTTCCCCTACCCTCCGCCTCCTTGTTCCTGCGCTCTTGCTCTGGAAATTGATGTTCACATTGACGCGATCAAGCCCGCTCAATCCAGGATGTGGCAGGCAATGTACGTAGTACAGTCACGAATACTTGGTGGGTGGAGCCGCGTACCCGCCACCAGGTGTTGGCACCTTGGCCAGAGCGCAGCCCGCATGTACCTGGTACAAGATATCCACTTGCCGTTGTTGTCCAGTCACCGGTGCCGGCGTCGAGGTGCATAGCAAGTACAGTACGTACGTGCTTGGAGGTACCTACGTACGCCACCTTCTCAGGGGTTCCGATGGGACTAATATTAGCGCTGCCAATCTTGGATAGGGGCCGCAAATCAAGCTCTGCCCGTTCACCCACGTTCTGTTCCTTGGCATTTCACCAACTCTTCGATTGAAGACACCCAGCCTATCTGGACGAGACAGATAAATTGGATCATAGGTGCGGATAGTGCGGGAGAGATAAACTAGTTCCGTCGTGGATACAATGCCTACCTACCTACGGATACCTAGGTAGGTAGGTAGGTACGAAGTACGATGTACCTAGTGCTATGGATCCAAGTAAACCACTCAACTCTGCTAGGCACTGCACTCAGAACCAGAATGTGCTCCGACTCGAGTCTCTTACGGTGGTGGTGGTGGTGGTGGTGGTGTGGTGGCAACCATGTGAGTACCTATCCCGCCGGCTTTGTATCCGTATTCACACTACAGATACGGATACTCTGCAACCACCGTCCGGCGTCCAGTTTTTACAAGAGGGGGAACCGAACGGAGCCGCCATCCCACTCCCCGTCGTCCAAGCCTACCTAACCCCCTCCCTTCCTGAACTTCGTCTCAGTCTCACAGTACTCCGTACCGGCCTTGACTATACAGATGCAACTAAGATGGTTGTCGGCCAGCCGTCCCGCCAAGGCCGAAATAACAGAACATCATGCCGAGGGCATAGCACGGTAGCTGAGGGAAGACCTGCCAGCCAATTGGCAGGGGGGGCATGCTCTTATATATCGCGATATTAATGATTGATGTAGGCACTATTATCCGGCAATCGTCAGTTGAAAACACGCTAGAAGGAGAGAAACGAAGAAAAGGAACACTTGCTCACTTATTGGCTCCCGTGACTTGCAGCAACACTTAACCCGCCACTACCTAATGCCTTTGGAGTTGCTTCCTTTCTGTAAACTCGCCGACAGCGTCCTCGTCTGCAATCAACCCCAGACTCTTGCGATTGCTGTAGGAAGTCACGAACCTCGACCGCGTGGGGTGGGAAAGACCGCTCCGCCGTCCACGCCTCCAACGTATGCAATCGCAAATCTTGAGCTCGACCGAGCTTCAAGCCATGGCTGACCCTTTGGCGAGGTAGGTATTTACCTACCTACCTACCTACTTGCTACCTGTACCCCCGAGTTGATCGCAGTTTTCTCCCTCACGTCGCGAGTCGGTCGGACCCTGTCTTTGGCCTGCCTGACGGCGACTAATGGCAGGTGAAACTTTGTCATTGTTCCACCCGCCTGCACGGTCCGAAGCCATCGCAACTCGAACCGAATCGTTGCCATGTTGTGGAAACCCGGGTGGACGGTGCTCTTTGCCGTCTCCTCCAGAGATACCCCCATAGGCACGTCGCCGCATGCCGAGAGGCGCTTTCGAGATGACGGATCGTGGGCGCCGACCGCTTGATTACTGGCCTCGGAAGGCGGCTGAAGCCTGCCCGCCCGCCCGCCCGCCTTCACCCTCATTTCAGGGACCCCAAAGATTTGTTCCAATTCCCACGCCCGGCTAGGTCTCACTTCAGCCTTACTCATACCGGGCCTTGCGTGGCTGCCACCACTCCACCACTCCACCACTCCACCACCACCCCAAAACTTATGGTGGGTGTTCATGACTACCTACCAAATGGGAACACCGAAGCCGCTTGTCGTCGCCCATCGTCTGTCCCCCCCAGTCGCTGACATGCTGTCAGACTTCGGGTGTACCTGCATGCAAATGACTGCGTATGCAGTGCCGGGAGCGCTATGCACAGGTCAGCAAGGCTACAGACGAGTAGAGATATCAGATCTGTAAGCCCACGTCTCGTAGGCCGGCTACATTGCCAAGCTTGGATTGTCGCTCGCCCGTTGACGACCTGCCTAGTCGACCACGGCGCCGTATCCTCTACCAAATGCATTTGGCCGGAAGAGGGCACCGTTAAACTAACGTGGCCTATTACTACCTACTTAGTATTCGTAGCCAGGCGACAACGACAAGCATTCTGTCAGCGAACGGTTCCGGCTCCGCTGGCGGTGCTGTTAATAGAAACCCAGTGTTTGGAGTGCTTCCTGAATCAGTGGCTGGCCACGTCGAGGTTCATGCGGCGCCTCGAAAACTGACCAGGCCGATCTACAAGACACCCAAGTAGTCTGTTTCAGAGTGCTGATGAGATGGGGCTCGAATCCCTGCGCCCAGTGCTGGAAAGGCCCTCGAGCATATGCGTGTGTCTTGTTTGGGGAGGTGTCCGTCATTCGATACTGTCAGTGGAGGAGACGCGCACGCTCAGAAGCACGTCTACGGATGTGCCCCCGATAAAGGGACTAGAGATGGACCAGTGGACGGATGGAGGATTGATGATCGACTTTCACAGCCTCATTTGCTGCTCCGCAAATGAGAGGCAGGGGCAATCCCATATTGGGATGGAAACGTCCCTCGCTAAGAAGCAAAGCTGACTGGGGCCCAGAAAGACGCCTGATTGCAATAAGTACCGGCAGATCGAAATTACTTCGGGCTGCTCCATCAGCACTGCAGCAGTCAGACCCAGCGGTGACGACAACGAGCCAGGAGAACGAGCACCGGGTATGTTTCTCCAGATTGCCAGATGTTCTAATGTGGCACATGGCCCGAGTGCCGTCTCTCCCTTGCGCCATGATCCTCTTGTCACAACGACAAGCTTGTCGCCGTGGGGGTATGGACGAGAAAAGAATAAGAAAGGTTGCCTTCAATTTCTCATGCGGCGATCGCTGGATGGGAGGCGATATGCAGACTAGCCGGCACAAGGACAGTAACCAACGGTGCCCCTGTCTACATTTTGATTGGCGACGCTCAAGGTTGATGAAAATGAGCAGCTGGAAGGAACATGGGCTCTGGCAAATAAGCGATTGGAGCTCCATCCCGCGGGTAGAGGCACCTCACCGAATCACAAGTCCGCTCGCGTCTTTTTCGGGCTCATTTGGCTGGCTGGCGCAGAAGGCAGTTTGGGACATGGCCAGAGTCCAAATTCGACGGTTACGACGTTTCGGTTATGTCTCCATCAGCGACAGGACCAACGCGCACTCGACTCAGGAACAACGGTCGAGTCTCCCATCGAAACGGTGGCAAGGCAGAGTCGAACTGTTCAGAGCACGAGAAGTACAGCCTCATTACCATCAAAATGAGAGCCTACAGGTTTGCTTGCATGACGGATTATGGCGAGCTGCAGCGTGCCAATGGAGGTGGGATTGCGCTCATTTTATGAGATTACACCAGGCAGGGTTCCGTTCTCGAGAGCATCGCAGCTCACACTGGGGCTGCTGTAGTGTAGACTTGATGGCATGGCGTTTGCCCGGAATCCATGTCACCAAGAAAGCTCTGGAGTACGCGAAACAAACAGAAACTCGGTCTGGCTCAAGCCGATAGCTAAAACGAGCTCTGGTCTTCCACCAAGTACGATAATTTGACAATCGAGGATGGTAGGCACACGGACGTACGCGTCAACAATGGAATGACAGGCCGAGTTTGAGGAAGACGACGGATGGGAGCTGCCCCGGCTGGAAAATGGAGGCGAAAAACAACGTGCTAGTGCAGATTGTCGGTTGGCTTGATTCGAGTTATGAGAAGATATTAGCGCAAGCCACACCAAACCCACTTCTGGATAGCGGCCAGATTGGCAGGCCAGGATTCGGAACGACCCAAGGCGCCGCTCACTACCGGCTGTCATAGGCGCCGAGCCAAGGTGATGCAAAGATGGTAAAGCCAACGTCTTGGACCTCGCCCATGAGAGCACATCTGGATCTGATCAGGTACAGTCATGAGAAGCCAGCAGGACCTATCTGTTTACCCGGGATAGGGTGACGACCGGTAGCGAGCAGTGAGCAGTGTTTAGCATGAGGAGGGTGAATTGGCCACTCGGAGGGCGTGGCTTGGCGGCAAGGCAAGGGACCTTGCAGAAGCCGTGCCGATTCGCTCCTTTCCTCTGGCAGCTGTGCATGCAGGATTGGTCAAGACGGTGTGTGTATTCGTACCTATCCGTACGGATACACTACTCGACAGGAGGGAGGCGGTCAGCGAGCATTGTCTTGGCGGTCTGTTGCTATCAGGGTCGGGTTGAAGAGGTGGTGGGCGGGATTTGAGAGCTTCTGGCCGTCTTCGTTGATCTCTTGAGATTGGGTTGGAAAGCTCGCACCTTCTTGCCTATGCCCGTCTGTTGTCTTGTAATGCGACGGACGATCTGTGTGCCTGCGAAAGTCGATCCCAAATGTTCAAGGCAACAAGCCTGCATGTACGGATAGTGTTCAATACTTCGTACGTGACTACTTAGCAGGCGTCTGCCCTGGTGACGATGGCAAGTCTGCCTTCATGATGGAGGGGTTTGTGGGAGGGATGCGGACGCGGTGGGTCGTCAAGTGCTGTCTCTCGAAGCATCCGCCACCCCTACCGGTACTAGTCTATCTATCTACCTACCTAGCACCCTACAGTAGGTAGTGAACTGGAACCAGTTGATGGGCGGGGTGCGGGTGCGGGTGAGGATGCGCGTGTGTGTGTGCGTACGTAGGTAGTCGACAAGCACCTTGTCTTGTCCCACAGAGAGAAGAAAACTGGGCATGTAGGGAACGTGTCCTCACAGGTAGTGAAGTCGAACTGGATTGCCTCTCCACAGCTCTTTCCATTTCCCAGTTTCTAGACCGCACGAAAAAAGGCAGTGGGTAGGCATGAACAGGCCAGACACACACTACCTACCCAGGTAGATACCTGTACATCTCCGTCCCGCATCTCAGATCATCGCATACTCCCCACCATTACCCTACTAGGTAATGCCTCAGTGCAATGATTCAGCCGAGCTGATCCATCATCCAGCCGAGTTGATCCAGCCGACGTCGTGTGTCTTATGTACTCCCAGCTTCCCTCGCCTCTAGTGTATGCTCGAGTCTCACAAAGCTGGTATCCGGCAGAACCAATCACAGACTCGGTCCGTATTCTGTAACCAACCGTGGGTCGCAGGACTTCTTGACCAGTGCCGCCGCTGGAGATTCGAAATCCCGTTGTTTCTGGCTCTGGATTGTGGACAAGCTTCCGGCACTCCACCATTGTGGCTGTAACATGGGCATCCGTTGCCCCTCCTGCAGTTAGTTGTGTGTACGATGTACATCGTAAATATCTGTATACTTCGTACTTGGCTACATCTCTCTTTTGCCCCCCCCCCCCCCCCCCCGGGAGAGGGGGGGACAAACAAGCTGGCTTGCCGGACACAGGGGACCGGAATAGGTTTGCGGTTCGCTGCCATCCAGAGAGCCAGGGATAAGTGGCTTAATCATTGAGCAGACTGTCTCTCGGTAAGAAGTGCCGTCAGAGAGAGAGTACAGCAAGGAAAGAAGTAGGTGTTGTACATATTAACAAAACGCCGTGTCTTTCGCGTATCAAATATGATAAGCCTGACGTAAGGGACTTTTAAATGTCATTGATGGCTGTTTCGCCCGTATCTCGGATAAAGATAAGGCAAAAAAGGTACTCACTGGCGGCAGACAAGTAGGTAGGTAGTATCCGTAGGTAGTAGGGTGTATTAGGCATAGCAAGGATTTCTGCTGGTAGTGTACAAGTAGTTGTCGCTGCCATCACTGAGATACCTACCATACCTACCTACAGTCCGCCGGGGTTCTAAATGTTAGCGTAGTAAAATACCCCTTTTTTAACCTACATTACATCCACTACCCCTACTCTATTAGTTATTATAAGAAAATAGTACTTTACCTTTAATTATTATTAGTTAGTTATAGTTTTATAATTAACGTTAGTATACTAATCTCCTTATTATAAGGGAAAAAATTATAATATTACTTTTTTTTATTAATATTAATTACTATAAAATATAACTATTATTAATATACTATTACTAGCTTTAACTTTATAGTTATAGAGGGATAACCCTAAAAACCCTACTACCTTTAAGAATCTACCCTTATTAATATATTAATTATAATCTTTATACTTTAAAATATAAGTTTAAAGAAGCTAAAATTTAGTTTAATAATAATATTATAATAAAAAGTAACCTTAACTAAAGTAATAAAAAGTTAAAAACTTTATATATAATTAAAGGATTTAAGTAAAAACCCTCTAGTATTATACCTACTAAACCTATAAATAGATATTTTAAATAATAGGCTTTATATAGTAGTAAGTTTAATAAGCTATTAAAAAAGTAATACCTTAAAAATAAAGTTTAAATTATAGTTATAATAAAAAAATATTTAGCTTAAACTAAATACTTTTTTAGTTTTTTTTATTAAGTAACTAGTAGCTTTAAATATAGTAGTAAAAAAACCTTTAATAAGTTATTTTATATCTTAAAAAGTATAATAAAACTACTATAAAGTTAATATTTTATAATATAGGCTTTTAATAAATTATTTAACTATATAATATTAAACTTATAAATAAAAAAAAGCCTTTTAAGTTATTATATATTAAGATTAACTTAACCTTTAGCTTAATATTAATTTATAGGTTTATAGAGGTTTTATTTTTTTTAAATAAAACTTAAGTTTTATTTAACTATATATCTTAGTAATATATTATTTTTTATAGTAATAAGTAACTTATTAATTATATAATTATATAAAAGTATATACTAATTAAATAAATATTTTAGGGATATTTTTTTAGTATATATAAGGGGCTTAGATTTATATAAGAGAAAAAATAAAAGAATATTACTACTTAAGCCTATATATAGTATATATTACTTTATATAAAAAACTTTATTAATAAGCTTTTTAGGCTTTATTACTTTTAATAAAATAATACCTCTAGGTACTATTTAAAGTTAATAAAGTAGTAGTTAAAAAATTATAAGATCCTTATATTAAAGTAGCCTTTATATTCTTTTAATTTATCCCTAATTAAAAACCTTTAGCTATAAGTAAAAAGCTAAATAAAAAATTAATTCTTAGATCTTATAAGTATATCTAAAAAAAAGCTTTATTTAATAGGTTTAGCTACTTAGTAGGTAGTACTATAGTTACTATTATATATATTATTAGTATTAATATCTTTTTAGTTATAGTAGTATATTAAATAAGGTAGTAATATAATAGATTTCTAAAATAAGTACTAATACTTAATTTTATATATAAATATAGGTAAAATATAAGGATAAGTACTTTTTAACCTAAAATAGAAGAAAAAGGGGCTATATAATACGCTAACATTTAGAACCCCAGCGGACTGTAGGTAGGAGGTAGGTAGGTAGGTTAGTACGTACTATGTACTCAGCTGCCCTCCTCATGTTGTGCGATATCACAAAATATGGGGCGCGTCTTAGCAGAATGGAGCTACTGTACCTGTACACTACCTACCTACCAGGTAGGTACCTGGGATATGGCACTAAAAGTCGAGATACGTACCTGCAGCAGTGAGTGTGGGCTCTCATGGCCGTCGTCGACCAGGGGGCCCCGCTAAACCCCTTGTCCCAAATAATAATTTGGCCCCTCCATCACAGTTGCGGTGCAGGAAGCATGGAAAGACCACTCAAGAGTAGGTAAGTAGGCAAGAGAAGCAGCAGCCGCAGTTGTAGCATCGGCGGTAGCAGCAGCGTGTACCTAGCAGCACCAGAGGCACCAGCAGCAACAACGGATGCCAGAGTCTGTCTCCCTACAGTCAGTCAGTGTCGGAGTGTCCCCTTTTTCTTTGGAACCCCTCGACACCAGAAACCCATATCTACAGCAACGGCCACGGCAGCCTCTTCATCTTCCTTTCTCTCTTTGCTGCCAAACACCCCTCCGCTCTCTCCCCCCTCCCCAGGTCCAACTCTTGCTTCAAGATCTTCTTGCCCATCTCTTCTTCCAAGAGACGCTCTCTTTCTTGCTCTGGACCTTGTGTCATCGTCGCATTTTCCATCAGACCTCACACCTCCCCCACCATGGCTGACATGTGAGTATCTTTCCCACCCGCCGCAATTGCACTTGTTGCATGGCTGCTATTTTACGTCTACCTGGCATTCCAGTTGCGTTTGCCGTTGAAGAATCCCCCAATTGACTTCTCTTTCTCTCAGTAACGTTGATGTCTTGGTTATCGGCGCTGGCCCGACCGGTCTTGGTGCTGCGAAGCGCCTGAACCAGATTGTGCGTCCTCACCGCCAGACCATGACCACTCTGCCCCCCCCCCTCTCGAGCGTTCAATGCTAACCGCCACTACTACAGAACGGCCCTTCATGGTTGCTTGTTGACTCGGCCGAGAAGGCCGGCGGTCTTGCCGGCACTGACATCACCCCCGAGGGTTTCGTGAGTCTTCTCTTTGCCTTGTTACGTTTTCGCGACCGGCCCTAACAAAACTGGAAACCCAGCTCTACGATGTCGGCGGCCACGTCATCTTTTCACACTACAAGTACTTCGACGACTGCATCGAGGAGGCGCTCCCCAAGGAGGACGACTGGTTCACGCACCAGCGCATCTCCTACGTTCGTTACAAGGGCCTCTGGGTCCCCTACCCTTTCCAGAACAACATCTCAATGTTGCCCAAGGAGGACCAGGTCAAGTGCATGAACGGCCTCATCGACGCCGCCCTTGAGTGCCGTGTCGCCAACACCAAGCCCAAGGACTTTGACGAGTGGATCCTTCGCAACTGCGGTGAGGGTGTCGCAGACATCTTCATGCGTCCCTACAACTACAAGGTCTGGGCCGTTCCCACAACCAAGGTAAGCAGTCCTGCGCCACTTCTTGTCCGGCCGCGAAAGCTAACCCCCCTGCAGATGCAGTGCCAGTGGCTCGGTGAGCGTGTCGCCGCCCCCAACCTGAAGCTCGTCACCGAGAACGTTGTCCTGAACAAGGTCGCCGGAAACTGGGGCCCCAACGCCACCTTCAAGTTCCCCGCCCGCGATGGAACCGGTGGTATCTGGATCGCCGTTGCCAATACCCTCCCCAAGGAGAAGACGCGCTACGGCCAGAAGGGTACCGTTGAGAAGGTTGATGCCGACAAGAAGATTGTTACTCTTGCCGACGGCACCACCGTCCAGTACGGCAAGCTCGTCTCGACGATGAACGTCGACCAGCTCGTCGAGCGCATGGGCAACCAGGAGCTCGTCAGCCTGTCCAAGGGTCTGTTCTACTCGTCGACCCACGTCATCGGTGTCGGCATCCGCGGTGAGCGCCCCGATCGTATCGGCGACAAGTGCTGGCTATACTTCCCCGAGGATAACTGCCCTTTCTACCGCGCCACCATCTTCTCCAACTACTCTCCCTACAACCAGCCCGAGGCTGGCAAGAAACTGCCCACGCTGTACCTAGCCAACGGCCAAAAGGCCGAGTCTACCGAGGCCAAGGAGGGTCCTTACTGGTCCATCATGCTCGAGGTCTCCGAGTCCTCGATGAAGCCTGTTGAGCAGGAGAAGATCCTCGAGCAGTGCATCCAGGGCCTCATCAACACTGAGATGATCAAGCCCGAGGATGAGATCGTCTCCACCTACCACCGCCGCTTCAACCACGGCTACCCCACCCCCTCGCTCGAGAGAGAAGGTGTTCTCAAGGAACTCTTGCCCAAGCTCCTTGACCAGGGCATCTACTCTCGCGGCCGTTTCGGTAGCTGGAGATACGAGGTCGGCAACCAGGATCACTCGTTCATGCTTGGTGTTGAGGCTGTCGACAGCATTGTCAACGGCGCTGTCGAGCTTACGCTCAACTACCCCGACTTCGTCAACAGCCGCAAGAACGAGGAGCGTCGCCTGGCACAGTCGTTCGCGTTCGGTGCTCTGCCCTCGCACAGCAAGTAAGCTCGTGTGCATGTAGGCATGTAGGGAGGAAGGAAAAAGCGCATTGGATATTTCGTCTTTTTGCTGTAAAGCATAGAAGCATGAGCATGAGCAACGGAAGGAAGGAAGCAAGCCCTGGGGAGTAAGAAGGGTGCTTTTGCTAAGCATATCAGAATACCTGGGAGTTTTACGCTGTCGAATTGGGGGGAAATCACTTCGCTGCGCCATACCCACGATGATGTTGAACAGTCGTGCGCAACTGTAGGCGTGGGGGGGCACGGGTCCCTTCAAGAAGGGTACCCAAATAGAGTATACATGGGACGTTGGACTCTGCACAATGGTTCCAGAACGAGTCGAGACGACCCTGAGACCTGCATAAGTTGGCCCGCGCATGATGCAGTAGTAGATGAGGACGCAGACCGATAACGATACCTAGTCGCCGACCAAGACAGACGCGGCGTGGTCACTAGCGTCCTGCACAGTGCCACCGAATCTGCAGGCTTGATTCCTTGATAAGATACTGTTAATTTTACCGTGAGCTAGGGAGCAACTAGGATCTCCAGGTATGTAGATCAAGGAACGAGCAGGTTGATGCGCCAGGCTGAAGAGTGGCTTAGGGTCTTATAAGAGGGAGCATTATTGCATTTCTCATAAGGCCATCGCCACATGTTTTCGGCGGGGTACTTGATAATACGTCCAACTCTGTGGGCAAGAGAGTTATAGGCATTGGACGGGGGGTGGGGGGGGGGGGCAGAAAGGAAAACGAACCGACGTTAATTCCATTTGTGTATTCTCCTACAAAACGCACAATCAGACTTTGAGGTTATTATAGGAGCTGCAAAAGTCAGGGTCCGAGTGAGAGTTGATGGTGGAGGGTGAGGACAGACAAAGTACTAATGACATCATTCTCAATGGTTCCTGAGTTGTTGTCTTGAAGGACTGCGGCTTGGGAAAACCAGTGAATGGGGGGGTAGGTGTGCTGCGACTCGGGATGAGACAGAGGCTACCATATTGTATTCCTTCAGACTTCCATCGTCTTGGGAAAGCCAGAACTGGGAACTGGGAAGAAGTACCTGGGAAGGGGGGCAGGGGTTGTTGGAGGGAACGAGTCGTGGGTTGTTGGGGAAGGAGGCTGGGTACTGTTCAGTACAGTTTAGGTAGGCAGCTAGAAGCAAAGAAGCTGCGGAGAGAAAGGGGAGAAAGGGGAGAAACGGCAGAACCAGCCCGAATGGAAAGTGAACAACGAATAGAGGTCAGCTTGCGACCAGACAAGGCGAAAAGAGTTTCCCCCCCTTGTTTCTCTTTGTTGCAGTTTTTGCTGTTTTTGATGTTGGCTATGAGTATACATATGCACGGAGCCACAGTATTAATTATTGGCGAGGCGGGAAGAAGTTATTCCCGCGGGCCACCTGTGACTAGCCGGAGAGTCCATATGACAGATTGGTAAATGGCCAGTTCTATGTCACCCGACTTGAGAACGGCTAGCTCATGTCTCCAAATGTACATCGTACGAGCTGGCCAACCAGGGCCCAAGGCTTGTATGGTGCCTGACAATCATTGCCAACTGCAAACGGGTACCCCTTTGCTGGTGATGACCGCCTAAGCGGAGGGAGTCACAAGGAAAGAGAAGGGTGATGACGGCTAGACTTTGCTCTCGAGGGTCCGGGGTCCCCAAATACGTAGGTTAGGTAGATTGTGTTGCTTGCTTGTTTTCTTTCCACTGCTGCGGCAAGGGCTGTTGTGTGAGCAATTTTCCTTCTCTTCATCTTGGGTAGGTGTTTTTTTTTTGTCCATGTATGTTAGTGCAGATGAAGAACATGATGTACACTGCCCCCACCCACCCTCTGTACGCCATGTAACCCCATGCCAAGTATCTCCGAGCCATCGTTGACTAAGAGCCCCGGACAGGTGAGCGATGCCCGCCGGCGTGGGACTTGTTTGTGTTTAATAGCGACACCAAGGTTTCGCTGTTTGAAATGAGGGGGAGTGTTTGATACTCTGGGCGCGCGCCCACCATGTGGAACACCGAACCCGTCCCGGTCCTCCCAAGGTGGAAGCTTCCCCCTCCCTCCCGATGAGGTGAGGCGTTTTCCACCAGTACCGCGCTGTAAGACAGCTGGCCGAGAGTTAATGCAGGCACAGCAAGGCGCTTCGGAAAATTGCAACTCTGGACTTGCCTGACGCTCTTTTATGCCTTGGTGCCTTGGAAGAGTAGCACGGTAGGTAGGCAGGCAGCGGAAAGGTTGCATTGCCTCGCTGTGTCCTGGGTTGGTCCGGCTTCCAAGGTGTGCAAGCTGAGAAAGTTCCTTAGCTTGGTTCCCGGTTCTCTGTTCTTCTGGAAAAACCAGTTGCGTACTCCACACTGTCCAGGGGCGCCTGCTCACTGCTTCAGCCTGCCCCGCCTGCCATCTTCGTAGTTAGGTAGGTAGGTAGGCAAGTAGGTAGGTACCTACCTACCTACCTAGGTATGCCCTGTCGCCCAATGCCACCGCCGCCCAATAGTACCCTTACCCATGCTGTGCCTCTCACTCGGCTGGTCAGTGGTCAAACAGCACTTCAACTTCCTGTCGTCCTCCGACGACAGCTGCTCACTCGTTCCGTTCGTTGCCCGACCACGCCTCCTCCGACGCACCGTCCCATTCTCTACCGAACCTTTGTTCTTCGACGGCCCGTCACCGTTGTCCTCTACAATCGTCACAAGGCCGAAAACTGCCCTCCCGAACCTCTTGCGATCGCGCGCGCGCAGACTCGGCCGTCGCGGGGCCTTGCATGCTCGATCAGAAAACACCACCAGCGATACAAAACCGTACAATCCCTCGTTCAACTCCCATCACGCCTCGGACTTTTATCGAAACATGACATGGGCAGTGGCGTCTAGGTGAACGCCACGACTTGACCCCTGTCATTCTGCCTATCGCGACGACGACACCGACGGCTCGACCGAAACCTGACTGAGCTTCAATCACATTTATATACCCCCACCACCACGACCACCAACACACGTACTCGGTTTCCAAGCTCCGGCTTGCGCCTATGAACGGCCCCGATGATGGACGGCGCTGCCATCGGGTCGGACGACCACTTCGACCCACCCTCGCGCTTGTTTGAGCGCCTTCGTCAGATCGCTGGCTACACCTGGGACGAGTCCAGGCTCCCCTTCCACACATCCTACGACATCTGGTGCGTCCTCTTTACGGCAGACATAAAATTCTCTTGTCATCCTGCTCTCTCTCACTGGCATAATGCCTAACATGCGCTTCATAGGCACGTTTGCGGCACCAGATTTGTGTCGCCCTACCAGCCGTCATCTTCGCCCCATCCTGCCTCGAGTCCCGGCTCGATCACGAGGCTACAACACGGCCGGCCGTCGCCCTCCGAACATGCAAGTTCCTCAAGCCTCCACTCGGGCATTCCCAGTGATGCCAGTAGTGACTTCTCGGCCACATCGCCGCCGCCGCCGATTCCGTCCGCCGCCGCCGAGATATCATATATAGAGGAACCCGTCGTAGCCCGTGTCTCCTACCATGTGCTCCGAGAAGAAAGGGCGTTTCACATAGCTAAAAACCTATTCGCCACGGCCGATCCAAATGGGCACCACATCGTCAAGCCGCTCGACCTCATCCGCCTTGCCCCCCACCCGGGCGACCGTGGGTCTATCGTTGTCGCCATCTACCAGCACCCCGGCCAGAACTACCTGTTTGATCTGATGGATATGGGACCGGCATTTTACAAGGCCAGGAAGGTGGACGATCGGTATGAGTCGTATCGCAAGACGAGCTTTCGTCTGAGGCCCCCGATAGACCTGCAATACTTTCTCGACTTTGCCATCGGCGCTAGTCAGTGCCTTGAGATACTTCATTATGGACAGGCGATGACGCATGGGGAGATCCGGCCGGATGCTTTCCACTTCAATATTGCAACAAACTCTGTCAAGCTGATCAATTTTGGCACCGGAACGAGGTCCTTCGAGGGTGGCCTGTCGAGTACGTCGTGGTCGAGCCTGTCCAAGGAGCTGGGCGCCAAGAACAAGCTTCTATACATCAGTCCAGAGCAGACAGGGCGTATGCCGGCTGAACCCGATAGCCGGACCGACATCTACTCGCTAGGAGTGGTGTTCTGGACCCTGCTCACACAGCAGCCCGTGTTCGAGGGCGAGACACCATTGGATATCGTGCAGGGCGTTCTTGGGCGGAGGATTCCCAACGTATCGCAAGTCCGGCTTGACATACCTGACGTAATTGGCCGCATCATCCAAAAGTGCACGGCAAAGACGGTTGCAGATCGATACCACTCGGCTAGCGGCTTGAAACACGATTTGCTCAAGGTGCAGCAGTTTCTGACCGATGGCGACTGGTTGGCGTTGAAGGAGTGGAAGATCGGCGAAAAGGACATCTCGTCGTTCTTCATCCTGCCTAGCATGATGATCGGGCGTCAGAAGGAGAGGGCAGACGTGATCAGAGTGATTGAGCGGGTTGCCAAGAGCCACTCCATGAATCAAAAGTCGACGAATAACCGATTCTCAGACGGATCGCAACTCTCGGTCGAGCTGCCTGACTGCGGTGACTTGTCGAGCGAGGGTGCCAGCTCTGCAGAGGGCACCACCCGCCGTAGCGGCTCGTTCACACATACTACGTCCTCTGATCCTAGGCAGTCAAAGGCTAGCTTTGTGCCTTCTGTTCTATCCGATGCTCAAACAATATCAGGCGACACCATTGCCTCGTCCAATTCGGGGCCATTTGGGCGTATGATGAGGCCATGGGATAGACAGTGGGAGAGGCATCATTCGGTGTCGATCGAGACGCGGAGCCTTGCCGACGGCATCGGTACGCCTACGGACAGCAATCGGCTCAGTGCCGTTGAGTCAACGTCCTCGAGCTTGTCTCGCCAGCTTGGTTCGGCCAAGTTCAGGAGACGCGGGCACTGCGAGATCGTTCTCGTAGAAGGGGCCGGTGGCCTCGGCAAGAGCTGTCTCTATCAATCTGTGCTTGCAGAGGCCAGGCGGAGAGGATACTGCGCCACGGCCAAGTTCGATACCGCTCGCCGCACTGCTTTTGGGCCGCTGCTTAAGCTCTTGTCGTCCCTGTTCAAGCAGGTATTTGGGGAGCGGAACACGGACACGCAGTTTCACCAAGCACTGAAGCACTATGTTCGTCCAGTGTGGCCGATGCTCCACAAAGTCCTCGGACTTCCCGACTTTCTCATCGGCGCTCTTGACAGCCCGGTTCCCCGATCCGTCTCCATCACGCAAAGCGTGGCCCAGAGCCGGAGCATCAGAGCCGGCCTCAAAAGGCGTGGCTCATCGCCAGGAAGCTCTCCCGGGCACCTGACGAAGCCCACCGTTATATCGTCACAGGCATCCCAAGACTTTCTGCGGGCAGGCGGAACGACGAAGACAATGCGTTTGATGAACACCTTCCTTGATGTGCTACGCATGTTTACGTCTCACAAGTTTATATGCTTCGTGCTAGACGACCTTCACTTTGCTGACGACGAGTCAATGGAGCTGATTACTCAAATTATTGGGGCGCGGATGAAAATGGTTGTCATCATTACTTACAGGCCAGAGGAACTGTCTCCTGAGCGGGTCCAGTCCATTATTCAACCCCCTGAATCCGGAGGCAAGTCCCCGGCCCTCGACCGATTTCACGATATACTGACGATGTGCAGAGTTCCCTAGGTCAGGAGGCCCAGTGGCCACGCGCATCAAACTGAACCCCTTGGCGAGGACGACATAATCCAATACGTTGCGACCACGCTATGCAGACCCAAAGAGGAGGTCCTTCCGCTGGCGCTCGTTATTCAATCAAAGACGGCAGGCAACCCGTTTTACATGCGGGAGATGCTCAGTGCTTGCTATAGGAAAAGGTGCATATGGTACGACTACAGGGACAGCAACTGGCATTTCGACCTTGACAGACTGTTCGAGCACTTCAGGGGCGCGAGCGACTACGACATACTCGACACCGGTTTCATCACCCGCAGGCTGAACGAGCTGCCGCCGGCATCTAGAGCAATTCTCGCCTGGGCTGCCCTGCTGGGATCGTCGTTTTCATTTGAGCTCATTTCACGACTTTTGAGCGGCGAATTTCAGTATGAAGACGAAGGCGAAGATGAGGCCAGCTGTCGAGGACCGGGCAACGAGCAATATCACGCATCATATACCCAGCAGGAGGCAATCAACGGTTTGCAAGCAGCTGTGCAGGCCTATATCATCGTGCCGAGCGAGACAGACGACAGGTTCCGCTTTGCTCACGACCGATTCATCCAGGCATCGGCAGCGCTGAAGGAGTGCAACGCGCGCAAGATGCATTTTGTAATCGCACAGACACTATTGAAGTACTATTCGGCGGACCCTAAGGCAAAAGACAATACTGCCTCGCATATCTGCGAGTCCGTCGACATTATCAAGAAGCGCGTCTTCAAGCGCCAGTCATATCGCAAGCTACTGTTCGAGTCCGCCCAGGCGGCCGTTGAGAACTGCGCCCGTCCAACTGCCTCGAAGCTGTACAGCACGGCGGTCTCACTTCTCCAGCCGGACTCATGGAATGACGAGCTTGAGGACGTCTCCTACGATGAGACCATGCAGTTGCACCTGAGAGCTGCCGAATGCTACCTCTACATGGGCAACCACGTAGCGGCCAACGCTCTGCTCGACACCATCTTCGGGTGCGCGCGCAGCCCCCTCGACAAGGCGCCAGCTTATGTCCTGCAGTCTAGAACTCTCGCGCAATGCGGCAACGCCAAGGGTGCCCTCGAGTCACTCAAGGAGTGTCTACATGCTCTGGATGTGGAGTTTGACGATAATCCGACATTCGAGAAGTGTGACGACCAGTTCGAGAAGATGTCTGTCAAGATACAAACCATGGACAAGAATGAACTCTTGAACCCGCCCCAGTCGCTGGACCCTGGTCTGCCGTCTGTCGGCGCCGTCCTGGCAGAGACCGTTAGCGCCGCGTGGTGGAGCGACTACCTGCGCTTCTATCACCTCTCTCTCGTCATGCTAGATCTACATCTCACACATGGCGCCTTTCCGCAGTCCGGGATGGCGTTCCTCCATCTCGGCCTGATTGCCCTGGCCAGATTCAACATGGTTACCTTTGCCGTCGAGGTCGGCAACGTCTGCATCGAGTTGCTTGATCGCTACCGCGACCCCTTTTCGATGGCTAGGGGCTACATGCTGTATGCCAACTTTATCGGGCACGTCCAGGTCCCGGTGGCCATGGCCCTGAGCCATCTGGAGGGCTCGGTTGACTACGCGGCAGCGGCCGGCGATAGAATTTCCTCGATTCTGAGCTTCGGACTGGCAGCGCAGCTCAAATTCTTTGCCAGCGAAAACTGCTCCGACTTGGAGGCATTCTGCCAATACGGCTGCGAAGAGATCCCCAACTGGCATCGGGACACGCGGGGTGGCACCCTTCTCATCTCGATCCGACAGGCGTGCCGTGCCCTACAGGGGAAGACCCGAACCACCGAGCCCCTCGAGGTCATGACTGACGAGCAGCACAACTCGACCAACTATAAGTCGTGGCTGGGGGCCAACACGCAGAACGGCAATCGGTCGATTCTGTGGTACGAGAGCATTGAGATTGTGCCACTGTTCATCTACGGGCATTATGACCGGGCCATCGAGATTGGCCAGGCGTGCTACGAGACCATCCAGAACCTGTGGTCCGCTCGCAACAGCAGGCTGGTCATGTTTTTCTACGGTCTTGCGCTCGCGGGAAGTATGCTCCGCAAGCTCAACGATCCCCGGCTAGACCCCAACAGTCTGACTGATGAAACCGAGGCTACTCTGCATAAGCTCCGCGAGCTGACCAAGAGAATCAAGGAGTGGGAGGTTTATACAGAGGTCAACTATCTGTCATGGTCCAAAATACTCGAAGCCCAGATCTCTGAGTTGACGTGCGATTACGGCGGCGCCATTAGGCTGTACGAAGAGGCTCTGGACAACGCCGAGGAGCACAACTACCTGTTTGAGGCGGCGGTAGGCAACACGCTGATGGCGGGCACGCTCGTCAGACGCAAGGCCCGAAGGCTGGCCCGCTCGGCGTTCAGGGACGCCATTGCTTTCTACCGTCAGTTTGGAGCTGTCGCCGTCGCTGAACGTCTCGAAGAGGAGCACGCTGTCCTGCTCCACAGCCCGACAAGAAACACCAGAACAACGGACGCCGCCGTGCAGACGGACTTCGCAGGCGACAGCGGTACGGTTGACTACCGCGCCGTCGAGGGCGAAGAAGGCCCAGAGGGGCTCCAGCAGTCCAACCACACCGCCATCGCCGACATCAAGGGCGAGCGGATCGGTGCGTGGCGGGGCTCAATGCACGAGCACAACGAACTTGGGGCAGGTCTACCTGCACTAGATATGATTGATCTGCATGCTATTTTGCTCTCCTCCCAGGTGATCTCTGGCGTCCTACGGGTCGATGAACTGCTCAAGACTATGTGCGACGTTATCCTACAGACCTGCGGCGGCTCGGCCACGCTCGCTGCCATCGTCGTTCAGGACTCGGACGAGTCTGGCTGGTGTCTCGCAGCTAGCGGCGACCCGGAAAGGGGCGCGTCGGCGCATATTCCAGGCGTGCCTCTGGCGGGCACATCACTTGTCGCTGAAAACGTCATCCTCTACTGCACCCGTTTTCGAGAGGCAGTGTTCATCCCCGATATCATCAGCGACGAGCGGTTTGGGAACGTGGGCGAGGCCTGGCTGCAGCGTAACGTCCTCAGCAAGGCCATCATTGCGATCCCTATCTCTCACGGCTCCAAGCCGCTCCTCGGTGTCTTGTACCTCGAGGGTGAGCCGGGCTCCTTCACCGACCGCAACGTGTCTGTCCTTCAGTTGCTGGTTAACCAAATCGGCATCAGTTACTCCAACGCCCTGGCCATGAAAGCCGTCGAAAAGGTCTCGGCAGAAAACGTTTCCATGGTCGCCCTGCAGAAACGTGCGCTGGCCAAGGCTCTCGAGGCAGAGACCAAAGCCAAACACGCCGAGGCCGAGGCCAAGCGCAATGTGAAGTTGGCCGAAGAGGCTGCCAAGGCCAAATCCATCTTTCTTGCCAACGTCTCCCACGAGCTGCGCACGCCTCTTAATGGTGTCATTGGGAACTCCGAACTGCTCAAGGACAGCGAATTGGACAAGGACCAACAGGAAATGGCGGACAACATCAAGGTGTCCGCGGAGCTGCTGCTCACTGTCATCAATGATATTCTCGACTTTTCCAGGATGGAGGCGGACAAGATGAAACTGTACGTCATCGCCTTCAACCCCGAGGAAATGGTCCGCGAGGTCGTCCGCGCAGTGTCTTACAGCAACCGGCAAAAGACGAAGCAGAAGAACGTCAAGATTATACAAGACATTAAACTGCCCTCGATGCTCATCTTTGGGGACCCTATCAGACTTCATCAAGTCTTGGGCAACCTCATCAGCAACAGTCTCAAGTTTACCGAGGACGGATCCATCACTATCGGGGCCCGTGTCGATTCAGAGACCAAGGACAAAGTTACGCTCTTGTTTAGGGTACAGGATACGGGCATTGGCATTCCGCAGCAGCAACTGGTCAAGCTCTTCCAGCCGTTCAGTCAGGCAGACACCAGCACGGCCCGCAAATACGGCGGCAGTGGGCTCGGTCTGAGCATCTGCAAGTCCCTGATTGAAACGATGATGAAGGGGAAGATCCAGCTTGACAGCCAGGAAGGCGTAGGGACGACGGCTTGGTTCAAGGTTACCTTCGACAAGGCCAAATCCGACGTATCGGCCGGTGACGCGCAACAGATGAAGTCCCCGCCAGCCGTTGAGCGCTCTGCCTACCTCGCCGAGCGCGATTCGTCCACAAACCCGTTCCTGGATCTTACCGCCATCCCCAAGGACCAGATCAGGATTTGCATTGCAGAGGACAACCCCATCAACCAGAAGATTGCCATACAGTACGCGCAACGCCTGGGCTACACCACCGTCGACGCCTACGAGAACGGCCTCAAGGCAGTGGAAGGTTTGCGCCAGAAGGCGAGGGAGGGTCGGCCGTACCATGTGGTTCTCATGGATGTGCAGATGCCCGTGCTCGACGGCTACGAGGCGACCAAAATGATCCGCAAGGACTCTATAGACGTCGTGCGCAAGATACTCGTCATCGCCATGACGGCCTCGGCCATTCAGGGCGACCGCGAGAAATGTCTGGCGGCAGGCATGAACGACTACCTCGCGAAGCCGGTGCGTTCCGAGGTGCTGAAGAAGAAGCTGGATACCTACGTCAGCCCTCAGGTTTCCGTAAGCCAGACCATGGTCGGGTCCTGGAGGCTCTCACGCTAACCGCCGCCTAGACTGCTTCATCATCAGACTCCGTACGCACATCTTCCACGTTACCGACGTACGCCGCTACCGATCTCAACGGGGCCGGGGCAAGCTTTCATCTACCGATTAGGGAGAACCCGGCATACAGTCGACCGTCGGGCAGCACCTCGGCGTCCAGTCGAATTTCTAGCGATACTAGATCGACTACCGATATAAGCTCGGTAGTGGAGGCGCAGTCGCAGGCTCCCTCGCAGAAACGCGCATCGCGCAAACTCACCAAGACACGCACTAGCACCGAGTCGCTGCCGGCGGAGAAGCCCAGAGCGGTCCTCACGAAGAAGGCGCCGCAGCGCCAGGGGACGACGTCGTCGATGGACGAGAACATCAAGCCGGAGATTGCATCATACCACGCGAATAACCGCAACAGCATGAGCTCGCAGGGGTCGAGCAGCAGAGACAAGATCATCCCCGGCTAAGGCATCAGAAGCCGGCCCTCCCCCGCACGGGACTGGAGACCTAGTCCGGGATGGCACGACAGTCCAAAGATGCTACCGAGGCACAAGACTAAATAAAGCAACAAAAAGAGACCGTTTCATGCCAACCGAAGCAGCTACGGCTGGGTATATACAGAGTAGTAGTTCAACTAGGAAGGCTTATGCCAACAAGAGGCGGGTGGGTGATATGGCGAAGAGTGACCGCCATGTTAACCAAACATTGGGTTCGAACATATTTTTGCCTTATTTCACTCAAACTACCTGAGGCGCAGAAAGGTGGCCCAGAAGGGAGGGGAATGGACGACATGCCTCTGACAGTGAATAGGGAAGGGGGCCCGAGACTTGAAGTCGATGATTTGTTTCGCTGTCACAAAGAATATTGATCGGCCCTATCCGGTAGATTGGGAGGAGTAACAGGAGTTGAACGGTACCCTCAAGCATTCTGAATTGTCAAGGAACACTTGTTTCCGATCATAGCATCATGGCCAATGACGTACGGTCTCAATCCGTCGGGAGTGAAGAGTGGTCACCGGGGAAGCGGAAGGCAAATCACATTCTATTATTTTGGTGTATATACTACATGCGGTGAACGACAGGCCATGTCCAGTGCTTTGCAGTTGCCTACCTCGTAGTGTCTTGCCAGTGACCCAAATGAGCAGCGGCTCGCGTACCTAACCTGCCACTGATACGTGAGAAAGGTTCCTGAAGCATGATCAGCCTAGCCTGCTGCAGGTAGTGCCGTTGACGTGCAGGAGATGCTTGAGACAGACGGGCATCTTGACGACGACAGCAAAGACGGGCAAGGATTGCAAATTCTCTGCCGATGTTGTCTCGGGAGGTGTCACTTGCACACACACATCCCCTTTGGGAAGACTCATCAAGGCCCAGAACCAATCAATGCTGCATTACCCATGTTGGTCATGAATCCAGGAAATTTCAAATCCCATCCCATGGCATGGATCAGTCGCCTACCATATGTTTCGGCCACCGCTCTTTGAACTCATGTCTCTCCCTCAATCAGAACCAATCTGCACCGTTCGGGCCATCGCGTTGCTTGGATCGAGGGTCTTTTGGGGGGGGGGCTGATTTATAATGTCTTGGATAGGGAAAGAGCCCCATCCCCTTTCGAACAATATTCTATTCAACCCCCATGGTTCAGACCTCGCCCATGCTCTCTTTGGTCTAATTCGGTGGCCTTCCCAGCTTCAGCTTGCCTTTCTAGGGAACTGGGTTGACAAGCAATGTCCGTGACAGTGGCCTCCCTGTTGGGACAGACGCAGCTGTACCGGGTTGGGGGTTTGGCCAGGTCACTTTACCCATTTTTACTCACACAGCCTTGGAAGGCCAGGGGAGACTGGTACCAAGATTACACGTATCATTGTCGTCTTGGTCTCTATCTCTTGTACGCAGTACGGGATACAGCTTCGCAAAGATGGCAGGGGGCGCAGAGAAAGGGGGTGAAGGAGGAGGGGGGGGGGGTCGGAATTTCGGACACCGTGTCCAGGACAGCGTCTCGGAAAACAAACACGGAGAATGGAGGAGCAGTGGACGGCGTTTTCTCAGATAGAAACCCTTCGCACCTGATATCGTCCGTTGTCGTACGGAGTAGTGAACACCGCCATCTAGCCTTGTCGACACGGACGTGGGTCAGTCAGGCTGCTCCGTATCTGACCCGACACAGCCCGACAAGGTTAGCCCTAAGGCCTATGGGTGAGGGAGAGGCTAGCCAGATAAGGAGGGTTCGTGATAAATGAAAGGAATTGCACGTCGTCATCAAGTCAAGCAGGAACGAGTCGCAAAATGGCCTCATTTGCGAAGGCAGGGGGGTTGGGGGGGGGGGGGGGGGGGGGGGGGGGAGGTTGCCCTTACCCAACGAAAGGGTTCCCACTGACGGTGGACATTGTGACAAGAAACAAGAGATTGAGGCCTTTGGAAGAGGAGGCCCGACTTACTCGTAGCAAGCGGATCGCGATAATGAAGCCGCTGCAACATGTAAGCGACATATTTTTTTGATGTTACACGTTCGCCTACCCCTTGATTTGGATGCGACGTTTACAGAAAGGGATGACAGCCAAGGAAGCAATTCTGCCTCGTCATTTGTGTGACTGGGGACTGAAGACGGTGAACCAAAGCGCTGTCGAACTTTCTTCTTCTTCTTCTTCTTCTTCTTCCTCACACGGTTGCTCCGACTCCGGGTTGTTTCCCGGTCGGTCAAGTCGAGTGCAAGTAGCATTTATAAACCATGCATTGCGGCAGGCGTCATTCGCGAGGGAGTCCATCATCACTTCGTTGTTAGGCTGGGATGGCTGGTTTCGTCGACCGCAACCCACTCGATATTTCGTATCTCGTCACTCTTTCGTCCCATGTCGAACATCCACCCGCCCTGATCAGATCCCACTTGGACCACCCCCCCCCCCCCCCCCCCAAAGAGGAGGAGAAACTGCTCGGCCCACGTTATGCAAATAGACACCATGCCGTTTAGCTCAGATCACAGGCTCATCCCATGTTGGACAAACCTTCTTCCCCGGGTTCACCCCTTCACCCGTGTGCTTGCAGAGTTCCTCTGTTCGCAAGATTTTGGGCGGGTTCTTGTCGCCTGATGACCAGCCTAGCATCATCTTTTCTTGACGAGGGCTGGTGCATAAGTCTTGGTCCCAGAACTGAGGCGGGAGGGTGTGGGGGGGCCGAGGAGAGACGAATACCTAGGCGACATGCGGGGTCGCGAGCGGAAGGTTGCTATGCCTTGCTGGTCATGATCAACTCTCCCTTTGCTTTTTCTAGTCGGACAATTTCACGCCCTCCCGGGTTGCTGCTCCTTCGCTGGATGCTCGACTCCGAGTCGGCGGAATGCCGATAGAACTGGTCAAGGCCTACTAATTTTTTGGTGGGTACGAGGGGGGGAGAGGACGAGGAGGCTCTTGTTTGGCTGCATTGACGATAGGCCTTGCTTTCCTTCTACCATGTAGAGCTTCTTCTGCCTCCCTTTGCTTGATGGCCAAGTCCCCACTCCATCTGGGGCCGGTTCGTCACTCACCTCCCTATCGGTGGAGCAGTAAAGGGCACGGTCTCGAGTTCCTTAAGCCTTACGGATACGTAGTATACCTAACCGTCCCGCGCGGCACGCATAAGCACCTCTACCGGCCGTTTCAAGAGCACACTTCTTGGCGACCGGTTCGGGAAACAGCCTAGATACTGTCAGGTACGAGTACTCCGTAGGTAGGTAAGTAGGCATCTCTCTGATTGCGATTTCCGCCTCTCCGCTTTCCTGGGCGGGTATCAATCTCCCCTGCTGTGGGGAAAGCATAGGTATACCTAATGCTCCTGTCTCCCTGATCCCCGCCCATCATCACGTCGCCCCGCCCCTCCCCCTTCCCTTGTTATAAACTACATGCACTGTCTCCTCCTGACTCTCTGCGCAGCATTGCTAACAACGTGTCCCTCGGCTGATGAAGGGCAGAGGACCGTCGGTGGGTACGGAAGACCTGGGCCGACACGACGGAAGGCAAACATCGTTTCGCCCTTTGAGGGTGCGTATAATCTCTGATGGACGACGGTAGACATGGGCAGGGGTAGGGGTATGGGGCGTAAAAGGTGGACGAAACAAGATTCTGAGCCCACAACTACCTAGATAGTTTAGGTGCCGGTCCCGGTTGGCCTGGAAGGATATCCCGCAACAGTTGGCCGGATGTGGCGTTCCTGTCGTGTGCCTCTGGAGAAGTTGGGAAATTGGATTGACCAGAATATAATATTGTAGTCGACCCGCAATCATTTCCAGATCGGGGCATCGAGAAAGGGGGGAGGGGGGGGGGGGGGGGGGGGGGGGGGGGGGGGGGGAAGGCCTCGCGTCGCCAGGAAACGTCGGCAGCGCCAAAAATGACACTGCTCAGCACTGTCGTTGTCTCGTTAGGGCACTGGCGTCCTCCCCGGATTGTGTCCGGCCCTGTTCAACTGCTCCAACAACGAGTCTCATATCTTGAGCCGACACCATCCATGGTGAACCCACAGCCAAGGAAAGCTCAGCCATTGGTCGTTGCGGAGGCTGCGAGCAAGCGTCTCGAAAAGGCGGCCAAAACGTGCTGAGTTCACTTAGATGAGACGAAACTCAAAGGGAGAAAGAAGAACTTGGATGCCATCAAGACCGTCCGGCCTGCATCTACGAACACCAGCAACTTGTGCATTTCTCCACTTGACGACAAATGAGGTTACTATTCGTACTGCGCAGCGCACTAGGCGAACTGGAAACGTCTGGCCTGGACCTGGCTGTACGATAGGCACACACTCGCCCCCCCCCCCCCCTCCTGGTGAGCGGGACAATCTCCTGCGCCGAGGATCCGAGGCGTGGTAGGGTAGCATCCCTCTCACCATCCTCATCTACCTTGGACGCAAGCCTACCGTACTGGGTAGTGGGCATCGTCAAGGAACGTTTGGAAGAGGGTCGCCAGTCCGTCCGTCGTGCGACCCCCGCCCGCCACTAAATGGAACCGGTAGCCATGATCCCATACTGGCCAGAGCACTGCGGGCCTTCCCCAGTTCGCTTTGTTAAGCTGGGCGAAAAGAGATGAGACGGGTGAGATAGGGCACGCAGATTGGCTTTCTCCACCTAATAAACTTGTGGCAAAAGCTGGTATGCCCACCCAATGCCGCAATCAGTCGAGCTTCGCGTCCCCAGCCACTCCTAAGTCCTACCGACGCTTCGATCTAGAGTGGCCGGGAACCTGGTGAAGGGGTTCTTGCTTGGTGTTGCGGTACATGAAGGAAGAAGGAGTGTTCCTGTGCAATGCCCTGTGCCTCGGGATGCTACGCGATCTGGAAGGAGTCGGATTGGTGTCGCCAGTTGGATACGCAATTAGGATAGGATCTGGCGCGGGGTTGACTGACGAGTGAGCATGCGCTTGTCCACGTCACGATGGAGAGAACCCCGCCAGGAACGAAAAGGAACAATTGGGCTGCTGCTGCTGCTGCTGCTGAGCACCAACTACGGACGGATCGAGTGATTGATTCGACCCTTATGAACAGAGGCGACCCCAATGGCAATGGGACCGGGACCGCCCTGGATAGGTAGGTACGTATCTCTCAGTCCCCGAGCGATGCCAGCGAATGATTCGGGTTGGCTGTTGCTGTTGCTCGCCCGGTCTATTGATCGCGATTCGCTGGCACCCACGGGCACTCTCTCCTCTGCCGCGCAGATCTCGTCGAGTTTCGTCGAGGATCGGCTCACCCAAAGCATGACCAGCACGCACCGCGCCCAAGTTCACACATGGCCGGAGCACATGCAAAGCACATGCTTGCCAGTATGTAGTAGTACAACTACCGGTGCCCTGTCTTTGACCATCGTGTCTTGGATGATTCGATGGCCTTGAATGGCAGCCAGGTGGGCAGGCAGGCCAGCTGTGGTTGTCTGTGAAAGCCAATCTCGAAATGATGCAAGCCAAACATGGTCGAGCCTAGAAGGGTCCATGCCCGTTGGAGGCCGGCGTCACGTCAGGTTAGACTTCACTGCCAGTGACTTTACATGCATACCATCTTCGGTGTTGGCGCCGACAGGTGACCGTCTCGGTCAGCCGTACGGCAAGGCGCTCAGCATAACAATCGGGGCACAGCAGCGCGGCCTGTGGGCGCGGGGGCGGCGGCAAACACAACAACATGTCCTTGTCAGGTATTGATTGCACTGTGTAAGCAAAACGCCTGAACAGCATGGCCAACAAACGCAAGATGAACCGAAGGGACTGGCTTGGCTCCAATGCACTCGGGTGAAAAAAAAAATGGCCGGTCGCTCTTACACCTACCTACTAATAGCACACTACTTCTATTCCTCGCCCACAAGACATAGAAAATCCTGCAAAATACTTAAAAATATATCAATTTTTTAAGTAGGCAGATTTACAACTATACAAGCTACCTTTAGTTTGTAAATGCGATAATAGCATTAAAGGACTCTAAAATATAAGTGTTGTTGGTGTTTTGGCGACATAGTTGAGACCGGCCATTTTTTTTTTCACCCGAGTGCAATGAGAGGCGGTTGAGAAAGCGACGTTGGTCCCCAACACTCCCGGCATCGTGGGCGGAGCGAGCTTACAGGCTTTCCTCCTAACGAGGCTGGATGGACTAGTAGTAGTAAAGGCCGGATGTTGACAATACCGACGTTTTTCGCCGTTTTGCGTCGCATATCGCTAGGTAGCGGGGTATCAACATGCGCCCGCCGTCCGGCCATGCCCCCCTTTGCACGATGCGCGCGGCACCTCCCACGCTCGGAAGTCCGCAGAGCTAGCTGGATGGATATTCGGATTCAAGTCCGACTCAAAAGATACGGCAATGCAGGGCCAACGCAAAGCCTAGTTGCAATAGAGGGTTCTCGGGCTCTGGCCCGAGGCTCCATGAGTTTCATGACATGACTATCATTGTCTCGCCTGGAGGGTTCATGGCCCGAAAATACTATGGCATTGTTGTGCACAGCATGAGGTGCATCGCAATCCCGAGCTGCAGAGCTTCCCTCGCGAGTGCTGGATAGGAATGATACCGGTAGGCAGGTGAGAACCGAAAACATCACCAAGGGTGCGATGGCACATGTGTGTTACGCCCGCACCGGCTGGCGCGGCAAATCCACATTTTGGGCCTGCCGGACTCCAACGGATTCAGGGCCGATGAAAATGGAAGGATTGTGCTTCGGGAATTTGTTCGGCGCATGGAAGTCTGAGCAGTCTGAGATGCGGCATTATCCGGCCATGGGATGAAGCCCGGTGTTCCGTAACAGAAGGTAGCCCCCTTCATGTCTAAATACCTACATGATTTACGGATACGGTACCGCCTTATATACGAGCCACCATGCCCTTCCTGGCAGAGTCGCTGATGTATCGACCCAAGAGCGACGATATTCGTACTTCGAGGGGGGGGGGGGGTGCGGGTGGCCACGAGTGGGCACTGAAGGGAGAAGACAGACGGACTTGAACGGCAACAGCGACTGGTGGCGGGAGCATGAGCATCTACCTAACTAACACTCTGGGTCGTGAACCAGGCTGCTGGATCAAGGCAAAGAAAGCTTTGCGCAACGGGCTCCAACTGAGGCGTGTCGCGCACGTCCTAGACAGCCTAGCTGGGACGAAAAAAAGGCAGAAGCGGGAGATGGGAAGACGACGATTGCCTTGTCGGCGTTGCGGTTACTGAAGGTGGGGGTTCTGATCGTACATCGTACGTTTGTACGGTCGACCGGAAGGCGATTCACCGCAATGAGGATGTTTCGA
This sequence comes from Colletotrichum falcatum, assembly GCA_019425465.1. Taxonomy (NCBI): domain Eukaryota; kingdom Fungi; phylum Ascomycota; class Sordariomycetes; order Glomerellales; family Glomerellaceae; genus Colletotrichum; species Colletotrichum falcatum. The sequence continues at coordinate 209,806 of SWKJ01000021.1, read as the reverse complement.
CGGGCCGGTGGCTTATAGGGTCCGTAATGGCCAACCCACAGTTACCCGGTTGCTGTGCCCGACGATGTGCTCAGACTGTTGAAGAACTGTTGGATTGGCCCCAATGAGTAGAGCTCTCTCTCTTTCTCTCACCCTCTTCTCTTTCCATACCTAGTGTTTTTGGAACTGGGTTTTTTTATTCTTCCTTATACAGTATCACAGCATACCAACTTAAGAAACAATAGCCTACACGAAGGTAGGTAGCCGGCTACGTAGCCTACCTATGCGTATACTACCTAAGCATTAGTGGTGTGTCGTTTTGGCAGGATACCTATCAGGTAATGGAGGAAGGTGGGGGCGTCCCTGTTTTCCATCACGGCGTTTCAGATTTACAGATCGAGCAGGGATCGTCCTTCGCTAAACCCACATGCTTACTTGCTTGAGCACCCCGCCAATGTAATTGGGTAGGAGCTCTTTCCGACTGGCTGGGTGAGCAGGGTGGAGTCCCCTGGCAAATGTGGCGGTTATGAAAGAAGGGATACCTGGACGACTCACCCCCCCCCCCCCCTACTTCCTAACCTGTGCTTGCTCTACAAAGTACGGATACAGTACCTCACGATTGACACTTGCCTTCATCGTTATCCAGGAGGAGCCTAGCAGAAATGAACAAGAGGGCCATAACTCCCATAACTTCTGAGAGGGGAAAGTGCCAACCTTGCTCATTGGTCGGGATAGGGTGGGTGACGATCTTGAATCGCCCGGACGCAATCACATTTTGCAAGCTCAAAAAAGTCTTTCAGTCAGCACCATCATCAGCAGTGTTCACACCGGACTCCGGATACAATGACTACAGGAACCTTGCTCTACATTGACGTCAATTGGTCTGCGGCGATGCCTGCCTGGGCAGGCAATTCAATGCCTATCAATGGCTCGGCTACGGCACGAGTTCTTCCATTTTGGCAGAACATTCAGGCGCAGACATGTACGCCATAATTCCACCCCTCCCGTGCTCCGTTTTGTCTTGTAGGCAGGTAGGTAGACCGTAGGTACAAATGCTCTCACTTGTCGCCGTTGCCGTTGGCCGACAACGTTCTGTCGATTCAAGCAATGGGCTCAGCGACCCGAGATGAGCATGCCGCCGCGACCACCATGCCAACCTCCAACGCTGCTTCAGGCTCCTGATTTCGCCTTCCCAGGGAGTTCCCTGGTGTTCTAGCTGAATGCCACCCACCAGGATTTGAACCCTGGCTTAGCCGGGGAAATGAGAATGATCTCATGTCGGCCTCTTCTGTAAATGTGTACGGATACGCAGTACGGATATGGTCCAGGCCCAGCAGTTGACTTGCAGAAAACGGACGACCCTAGTCCTGATCACTTCTCACTTTCTTTTCCCTTGTCCAAGACCCGAGATGAACTACGGCATAACCAATCCCGCATGTTCGTAATACCTCCCCCCCCCCCGTTCATCAGCCGTCAGCACTTCACATATTCATCTCACCGCGACGGTTCTAGAGCGGGTGATACAAACCACGGATGGACCAAGGGCCAAGGGAATCGGGATTTGACAATGCCGGTTTTTGCTGAATGCCACCTACATTGAAACGACTCGAACCGATCGAATGAACGCGTCTGCTAATCGTGGTTCGCGGGCGACACTGGTTTGAAATCCGAGCAAACTCGGATTTCTGCCCATCACTGCGGTGTCTAATCGGGCGTGCCTGATGATGCTGGCGCACCTTACTTATGAGGCTTGCAATCGCCCCCTAGGCTCCCGGCGCATTCGACCACCTTTCCTCTTCTGGCCAGCGTCTAGATGGCACGACATCTTCTCACTCTGTAGGACACATACGCCGACTGACTGGAGCGGCGGGCTAGCATATCCCCAGCGCACGCACTTTCCGAATGGTCACAGCAAGATACGAATACGTCTCGCTTGGTTGAAATGGGCAGGACGACCAGAAGCTCGTAAGAAGCAGACTGCTTTTGCCTGACACGGCCAGTCAGGTTGGATGCATGCCAGGCGAGGGGCGGCGGCAGGCGGAGCACGAACTTGCGCCCAAGCCCGTCTCAGTAGCCGCCGCCCAGACTGCTGCAGCAGTTGCTTAGACAGAGTCGTCGAGAGCAGAAGTGTTCCAGCGCTTGATTTACCGGGCCGTCGGGGTTCGAAATCCCACACCCAGTCCAGTACCCACCCGGTCGGCAACTCAAAGTGTCGGGTTCTGGCTCTCAGCAAGGGGCTCCATGTGTCTGAGCAGGCGCGTGAGTAGAACGCGCGACACCGTGATGCAGCTCCCACAAATGTGGGCCTCTCTATGTGCGTATGTCGGGCTCGGGTCTCGCCTTGTTCTAGATCAAACTTTAGAGAACCAGCCACGCTGGTGGAATGCGGGTGGATCACATCTTTGGGGGTTACCGAATGAGACGGGCTACTCAGGCAATCGACGCTGACGTTTCAAGCATCGAGACACTGGAATGACAGACCCGTTCTGCTATTTTCGTTGTTGGTGTCGTTTAGTATCGCCTTTGTCCTCTGCGCCCGTCTACCTAGGTACTTGCAGATGACTTGCTACGAGGCGTCATCAGCCTATTTTTACCCCCTTCCCATCCTCTCTCAGGCCGAAACCAGTGATGTCAGACGCTCGCCTCGAACGTGTGCTCTCGGGCGACTTGATCTCACAAGTAAGCCCCTTGAGGTGCTTGTAAGCCTTATCATCAATCCTTCATCACGATTAGGCGGCCGTGATGTCTTCATGGGTATTCGGTTGGCCTGCTGCTGAAGTACATTGGAGGAGGAGTCTGGTATGTGCGAATATTCGTAGCTGCAATTGCTGAATCCAAGATAAGCATCCGCACGCAGGGTTTAGCTCGTCCTGTCAACTCTCGGATATCTTTAAACGTCGGTGTGCTGCGCGTTACCTGAAGGTTGGACCGACTGTTCTAGGCCTGTCTGTCGCAACTCAATGGGGAAAAAAAGGGTGGAAGTGATGGGTAGGTAATCTACCCTCCCTACGTACGGAGTACGTAGGTAGTTTAGGAGCTCAGAAGGACTGATCGGGGCTTGTGGGGGTGGATACGTACCGATGCAACATGACCAGACATATCCCGAGCGTTCAGATCCTTAGACGCACACGCCGCCGCCATCTTCTGGGCAGCAGTACGTACTCTACTCCGGTACGTACCCGCTCTTCTCTTCCTCTTGTTTTCCGGCTCTCTCTCTCTCTCTCTCTCTCTCTGTGTCTTTGTCCCATCCATGGTTTGCCAACGACTCTGTATTCAAGACCTTTCAGAAGCGCACCCCTCTTCGGCACTGTCACACCCTCTTCCAGCCTTTGACGGCACCGTTCACTGTGGCTGGCTGGCCTTCAACCTCGGTGTCCATTTCGACCTCTCGAGCCCATACCTACTCGGGGCGTTGCTGCAAAGTCCAAGTCCGTTTGCAAAGGCCCCGGCACCAATGCCTCCTTGTTCCTTTCCCCCTCAAGATCTTCCTACACTACCACAGCTCATGACCCTCCATGGAAGAGACTGGCACGGCTAGTTCCCTACATATATCCACGTCCGCCAAAGCAACCAGACGCTCGGTGCCCAGCCTTGATGTTCTTCAAAACCGCCATCATGTCCGGTGGCTGTTTGCCATAGTTTGTGAGTAACGGAAGTGGAAAGGCGAGCTGCCCGGGTCAAGTTCGCTTGCTCCCCTAATGCCATGGTCATGGACAAGAACATACTCCAACTGCTTTCCCGTTCAAGTAGTCAGCTCCCGAATACGGGCATGGGGGAAGAAAATATAGGACGAGCTGGGGAAGACGGGGAAGGCAACCTAAAAAATCAGAGGTCAGACATCCCTGCATGGCTTCTTCCGTCCGTTTGGAATAACATCGTACCTATCTTGATCACCCTTACGACATATCAATCGAATCAGACCAACCAACCGACACCGGGAGACGGTTGCTAACCAACCCAGAGTGGGAGCACTCACAAGTGCGTGTCTTGCTTCTCGGCATCAACCCGGTCTATCTCATCCGAAGTAGTCTGTCTGTCTGTCTGTCTGTCTTAGGCCCTCTACTTCTCATGTTGGTGGTTGTCGGTCGTCGACGGGTCACCATGATCATCGATCCTGCGCATCTACGTAATTGCTGTATACTCTTGTACCTGTACATCTGTGCGTTGCCTCGATGTTGTATGCCAGGCATTCCTTCTGGCTCCGGATTTCAAACCACATCGAAAGAAAACGCATACGCACACGCGAGTTCTCAACGGCGACATCCCTCAACTGCCAATTGAGTGAGCGACCGGGCATTATTTTCTTTTCCTGCTTCTTCACTCCCCCCACCCCAGTACTACCCACCCACTTTAGGTAGTTGGGTCAAGCGACGGGTAGACGGTACCATGCTTGCTTACCTACCTACCTAGGTAGTTTACCTGCCGGCAGCGGGCCCCGCGGAGTTCTCTGTACATGATCAGATCACAGTAGAAGGGAGCCACGGAGAATTATCGGCGGGCCAGAGTAAGAGATAGTTGTGTGCAAGGTGAGCGGGCGGACGCTCCCCGAGCTCGTCTGCTCTTTAGCTGACATTGGTACAGTCAGCAGACATACGACACGAATGACTTGCAAGCTCACCATGGACTGACTGACTTCATGCAGTCCTTTTACTGCGTAAACTATTCGTAGGTAGGTACCGGTACGTGTACGGGGAAGGCCTCTCACACCTAATACAATGCATCTGACCCCCAAGCTCCGACTTCTTGTCGTTTTGCTGCAACATCCGGCATGAGAGCATTGAGCATACAGACCGCATCCACCCACACACTATACCTACATAAACTACCATACCCCTCATGGCTCATCCCCCGTTCCTTCCATCCATCCACGAGCTTTCCCATCTCAGCCCCAGAAAAGAAAAAGAGGGTCTCGTGGCCCGATCCTGACTAGGTAGTCTTCCTTGCCACATCTCCCGGAGAAATCCACCCCCCCCCCCTCCCCTGCTTTGAAATATTCGCACCCCCTCCCCCACCTACTTGGACTTCGAACTGGGACTGGACCGGGCCTAGACAAACGACGCGCACCCCCTCCCCCTGTGCTCATCCCTCCATGTGTCATCTCCTCTGATACACGCTGGTTGTAAATGAAATAAACCAGGCTCAGTGCTATTCTCCACCGTGGGAAACGCACCTCGACTGTTCCGCACCGGCCCTTGTCATGAACTGCCTGTAAACGGCTGATCCTGTTCCCGTTCTTCTCCTTCTCGTCTCCTCGTTTGCTCCTCGTTGTCCTCTTTTAGTGGCACTTGTAGTGTAATTGTACCGGTCGGGGTTTGAAGCTGAACTAATAACTCTGCCTCCACCTTCATACGTAGTAGACCCGGCCTTGGGTGGTTCGTCTCGTTCCCCGTGTCTCCATATCCGTACAGCATCTGCATCCGTACATACATGCACCGACCTCCTGCTGGGGTACATTGGGAAAGTGAAATAACACGAGAGGGAAATACACCTACTTACGGATACTCTTCTCTCTACCTACGCATACTAGTAGGTAGGTGGAGAGAAGCATTACGCCGCCCCTCCCGGCAGGTACACGCACTCACCATACACACTCGTCATGCACACACCCTAATGTTTACAGTACACGCCCCGCCAATCCTCCCACCCCATGAGTGCGCGGGTTCTTACTATATGTATGTAGTAGACACCAGAAGCCGTCCGTCCCATCCCCCAAATCACACCTCACCTATCCGTACATATACACCTCTCTGTGCCTGGACACTCCAGCCACCACCGTTAACCAACCCATTCACGCCTTCTGTTCCCCTGCCATAGACATGCCTAATTCTCCCAAGATTGATGGGTCCAGCACCAAGGCCTTAAATCCGAGCTTTGCCTCAGCCTTCATAAATGGAGCTTCCTTGTCACGTTACTGGTCGTCTCTCTATACCCCGCCTCCAGGGATTCACATATATTGCCTTACTTACGCCCCATAGCAGTTCCCATAACTCAGACCATATGAAGGCGGCACTAAAATGAAGATGAAAAGGCCACCATGACTAACGAGGCCTGGCCTATTTGTATTCGTACATATGTAGGATTCACCAGCGGACCCCAGCCCAATGACTATCACGCAACTATCAACTACCTACGTACTTCGTACCTAGTACAGATATGCCTACCCAAGAGCGGGGATGGTGACGAGAACGAAGGGGTCGACTCCCTTTCCCTGCCCGACTTTGCTCTGCCCTGTCCTGTCTGCCCTGTCCTGCTTTTGCTTCACATCAGTCGGCGCACTAGTATTCCTTGCAAGCTGCCGTGCCTTACTAGTCCTAGATGGGTACGGAGTTACCTCTGCTTTCTCCCTCTAGGACCTGGGTCTGAGTCTGGATCTGGGTCTTTTGGGTCTTTGGGCCCTCTCTTCGTCTTTATCTGGGTCCTGCGGGATACGTACCTTTATGGTCCGGATGTACTGCTGCGTATCCCCCCCGTCACTTTCCCTTTCCAAAGCTGGTCGCCCTCTCCAGCTTCGCGCCTGGAAGAAAGAAAAAAAGGTTATTTCCACCACCCGCACCCCCAAGACTCACCTCCATTTGTTCCTTCTTACTTACCTACCAACTTTACATTCGGTCTTGGGTCCTCTCTTCAACCCTTTCTTCACCCATCTTCCTTCCCAGGACCATTTTGTCTGGCCAGCCAGCACATCTTTTTTCTCTATTTTGCTTCTTGACCTTCCTTCAAACAACCCTTTGTCTCTTTCCTCCTTGATCAATCTCATTGGATTGCGATTGCCACGACCTTCCCTGGCAACAAAGCTAAACACCACACATCGGCCACCAATGCTGCCCGATTTCATTCTCAACAACTCTTAGACCACCTGGAGCACATGAGTATACATGACCATGCTCACAGTCAAGCAGCCAACACACTACGGCTACAAGTCCGTCCATGACCTGCCCACCCCGCCCTCGACATCCCGACCCTCGCCTCCCTTGGCCTATCAAGACCACCCCTCACACAAGCTGCTGCCGTCCATTCCCCGAAGCCACAGCCCACCTGGCCAGCCCATGTCGGCACACCATCGTGGCTTGCCTCCGCCGGCGGCCATGACTTTGCCTCAGCCGTCTCACTCGAGTTCTGCTCCTCCCCCGCCGCCGCCACCGCCTGCGCCCCAGTCCATGGGGCAAGCTCCGTCCACTAACAGTCACGGCCTGGGCCAGCTACCCGGGCCACCACCGCAGTGGCACGGAGCCGAGGAGTCTATGAGGAGCTGGCTGGCCGCCAAGACCGAGGAAGAGCGTCGAAGGCAGGAGGAAGAGAAGACTAGGCAGGAGTCTCTGCGCCTGGAGCAGCGACGGATAGAGGCAGATATGCTGAGGACCTCTTTGAACGGCGGCATCCCTCCGCCCATTGTCCCGCTCGTATTCGCTGGGATGGGTGGCGGCGTTCCTCCGGCAGCGTTGGAGTGGGCGCAGCAGTTTCTCGCCCAGCATGGTCAACAGCCACAACACCCTCAGTTATTGTCATCTCAGGGCCCTCTGTCACCCGATCACCGCCGCGATTCCCACTCCCAGTCCTTCGGCCAGTATTCCGGCGTGCCCTCGACACCGAGCTCGGCCCCGGGACCTCACGGTTTCGCCGGGTACCCAGGTTCTCCCCAGCGCGGCCGAGCAACAACATTGTCCTCGACGAGCTCAGTATCCCGACCCCACGGACCCAGTAACTTGCCTAACCTCAACACCAACGTGCCGCATACCGGTCCGTCAGGTTCATCAACATTGCAGAACCAACAGCAGCAGCAACATCCTGTTGCGCAGCCGCCTCAGATCCAACAGGACGCCCAGCCGAGTCCTTCCATTTACTTTCACCATTGGCACCCGCCGACATCCCAAGCCGGAGGTGGCTCAACCCAGCCTGCGACCCCCTCTGGTGCGTCCAGCAAGACCAAAAGAAAGCGAGATTCGCTTTAGGCTAACCTCGGCTGGTGTGGCCTTTAGGAGAGTCTCCTAGGAACAAGCGCAAGGCCACTGGCCCGCAGCAAGCCCCCCCGCACCCTAGTCAACAACGCCTGAGGTCGCCTCCTTTTCACGGTGGATCAACTCTGGGAACCCCCCGCCGGGACGTAGACGGGGGCACTCGAGACAACACAGCGATCTTTCATCCTACCGGCCGACTGGCCGAGGCCGGGGGGAGAGCTTCGGGGTGCCCCGAGGCATATCTCCACATGTCACTGGCTTCGGTACGGGTGCGGAACACCACGAGTCGGTGGCTAGTCAGCAGCAACAATCAAAAGGTGTTGGCGGCCACTCGGTATCATCTTTGTTATCGGAAGAGCCGTCATCCGCGGGTCAATATGGTTCGGTCCCATGAGATGCATACCAGGGACAAGGCGAGGAGCGACGACGGGCCCCATTGTAAGGGGTTGTGAAGCGTGGGTGACGCAAGCGTGGAATCCCAGCCAGGGCCAGCAGCCATGCGATCGAGCAACACTGATTGACGTTTGGTTTTTACCGGTTTTATTTCAGCCATATCATCTTGGCGAACGTTGGCGAAACGAGATGCATGAGTACGACATTTTCTGAACTTTTCGCTTCTTCCGGCCGGATGCAGCCAGCCACCTTTTCTTTCGGGCAACGAACTTTGACCTCCCACTTTTTTTTTTAGAAGGCGGGTAGGGTAGACGGCATTGACGATCTTGTAGCTTCGTCAATCACTTCGATCACACAGATAGAGAGAGCCTTGGATCTCTCCTAGTTGACGCCATTCTAGAACACCTGGAACTGGAGGCGCGCAATTTTTATATTTTCTTCTTTCAAAAGGCAAGCCCAGCTCACGGGCCTTTTTTTTCGATTCTTTTTAGGCGGTCAGGAACAGTCATAGCCGACAAGCCTCGGGTTATATCATGGACTTTTTCTTCTTCTCTACGCTTCTTTCAACGCCTATTGTATTGATGTGTGTACGCACTTTCTGCACAGCGCTTACGTTTGGGTGTTTGCAATTTTCAGAGGTGGTAAACCATTAACGGCCAAAAAAAAATTTGCCGCCTGCCTGCAGGGTGAAGCTCACAAGACATTTGGTGAGGTCGTTGAGAGTAAGGTTGGAGTTGGTTTTCTTGACTTGAACAAGTTCCCGGAATGTACAGGAGGGGGTGGTCGGGTACTGGCGCAACATCTTCACTCTTGTTGGTTCTTGGAGGCCTAGGGCCGGCTTCTCTTGGACGATCTAGCATTATACTACCATGATACCCTGCAGACGAACAGCCATGCGCGCACAAATCAAACACCGATCAAGAAAAGACGAGACGCATTTTTCATTCTTCATTTTATTTTTTGCAAGACAGAAACGTTTCAGCCCCTTGGAGATTGACTGATGCCTTATCTCGCTTGTTTGATTATCGCGCGCTGAGCAAGGGGTTTATTGGGAAGGGGCCTAGTAACTTGGCTAATTAGCCAGCGCGGTCGTTCCCCCTTCTTCCTCCGTTCTTGAGCTGTCCTTATTCCAGAAGCGGCAGGGCAAGCGGAGAAAGAAAGTCGCTCGCCTTGTCGAATTCGAGCTCACTTTGCGGATGGGCCTGACCGATTCAGCCAACAGCAAGGGCGGAACTGAGAGGGGTGTGACGACACCTTGGTACGAAACTGACGGGGCCGGGTTAAGCTTGAACGGGAGATTAGCATTAGCTTCCCCTCGGTGATGGGTCATGATTAGAAAAAAGAGAGACGAGAGGGGAGAGGGGCTTTTTCTTTTTCTTTCTTTTAAATGTCGTCGTCGTCGTCGCTGTGGAGCCCCTCCGTCTCCGACTCGCCCTTACCACCGCAACAATCCATCCACCGTTCTAGGCGCCGGAGCGTGGCGTTGCATCCCATGTAATACGTTTACCCTACCAAGTTGTTGGGACTGATATGATCAACACAGGAATATGATATTGGCTCTCAGATTAGATGGCTGTTGGTTGGTTGAGGGGCGGGCCGGCTGGAGGACAGTGCGAAGCAAGGGGATTTCGCCCTGTTCAATATGGACTTTGACCACATCAACAGCATTGTGAGATTTCACGCCGTCAATGGACACAAGACATATAAGAGTCTGCATTCTCTCAGTATTCATCTTACCTTTCTGCGGGGCTAGAAAGCCGGCTCCAGGAGCAGCTGCTGCCTGCCTGTGTTGCCTGCATGTCGGATAGCAAACGCAGAAACAGGGAGGATTCGAGGAAGAAGCAAGACCAACATGTGGTTCGATATAACCCGAGACGATGGCAACTCGCCCCCCCCCCCCCCCCCCCCCCCTTTGTCTGTCCCCTATGCCCATTTGGGCTGCCTCACAGGAGGAATCGCTCCCGTGTCGGAGGCTGTGCTTGGCACTGACTCTAAGGCAAGCCCAACTGGATTGCCCATGGTATGTGGAGATGCCGGCTACCGTATGTAGTATGTATGTCTACGTAGTAGCCCTTGGGAAAAAGAACTCGGACATGATCTGGCTCGACACCAGGAAGGGTACTAACCTATACGGGAACTCCGACGTGACGATAGTGGATCAATTCCCCGTGTACTACGGCCCGTCTCGCCTCGGACCTTTTTGTTGTTATTTTGGTTGCTTGGAACAGTGTGATTGGCTTTGTTTACGTGTTCGGCGAGGCCAGATAGGAGGAGGGAGGAAACAGGCTGCTTATGCAATAGCCGTCGTGATTGCATAACTTGAGAGATAAACGAGATGATGGGATGATGGTCTGGGCTATAAAAAATAAAAATAAAAACGTCATTTGTGATACCTCAATATCGGCAGTCGCAGCAGAGGCCGGCTTCTTATGCTCAAGGTCTCCCACATATAGGGCTGGCACGGCATCCTGAGTGCCAGCGGTGGTGCACGGAGATTGGGGTCTGTGTGAAAGGGGCAAGGTACGTTCGTTGATAGGTAGGCGAGGGGACGCGTGGAACGATACATGTAGGTGGTGTTCAGACGGAGAATGGGAACGTGTGCCACGTGAGGAACTACCGGTACGCGCCAAGCCTTGTTCAACCGGCCTTGAGTGAAGGGGGGAAGCCGCTTGTTATCGTCGAACGAGCCAAATCGGCCACCGATACGTACCGCAGTCTTCCGTCGTTCCTTCTGGCGGTGCGCCTGTGGCGCTTGAGGATGGGCGAATGAGTTTGTTTGGACCGAGTGCTCCTAAGCGAAACCCTCGACCTTTTGATTTTACGCCTGTGCGCAGCCGTTCCGGACCTGACAGGGCGAAACGGTGCCATGGAGAGACGCGTGAAGTGACAGAGCAAGAGGGGCAACGCGGTCGTGGCGGCGGCAACAGAACAAGCGATGAACAGCTGGCGCAAGCAAGGCAAGGGCAAAGATAGGTGCGAGTGGATGGGCTTCGCATAGATTTGAGCGTCTCGACGGTAGAGGACTCGAGAGGGTTGACTATATACCCATGGGCATGTGAGCATGCGTGTAACAGACGCCGACAGTGACGCCCATCGCATAGACCTTTCGGTCGCATCTCGACAACCAATTGACCCAAAGGCCCGAAAGATCCGTCAGTGCTTGCGAGCTTCGAGGCGCTGATGTCAACATTGCTTGCATACCCTGTCACTGTCCATTCGCTCAGAGGGATAGGGGGGTTACCCCGTTAGATAGAAGCTCCAAGAAGCACTTTATGGAAAGCTGAGATATAGGACTCTATTGACGCATCTGTTCATGTAAGGGTTCCTAGCTTTTATAATAAGCACCAAGTAAACAAATATGGAAGTTATCAAGTTTCCGACGCCAAATATTGATTAGCCAAGTAGACTATGTAAACTACTCGTACCTAGTCTATACATAATCCTTGCTCCGAGTTAAATCTCTGATAGACTGGATTTGAGTCTGCAGTTGTGGGTGTCTCCCATGAGGCCTGCGCATCATGATTGGTATCACACTTATTGGACGAGTATGAAGACGAGTCCGACGATGAGTTAGACGATGGTAACTTGACACTTGCTGCGGAACCTTCTGGGCTCGAACCATCCATATTACATGGAGTAATAATGGAGGGGCCGACATCGGCGGTCAGCGCAGCGGCAAGAAGCTGTCTCTGGGCGCGGCTCGACTTCTCGAAGAGATCGTTGATGAGCTCGACGGTCATACGTCCTGTGATCGTCCGCATGGCTGCCGCCGCCGGGTTGCGCGTGCGGCCCGAGCTTGCTGTGCAGTGCCGAGCAGGCGTGGACGAACGCGCCGTAGATCTGCTCACAGGCCGAGACCGATTGCAACATGAGACTGATCCTAATCAGTGTTGGCGGGGCGCTATGTATGCTCGATGGATCGAGGCTCCCGGTCTCCGTTCCAGGGGTCAGGGGCCTCTTTCTGTCGTTGCCATATTCTCACCGTGATTCGTGCGAGAGTCTTTAGGACCGACTCTGTCATGTCATGGCAAACAAGTCATCCGCAGAAGGGATCCCGGAGTCTGCCGTGACCCAGCAGGCCCTGATACCTAGCCCTGTTAACCCTCGTATGTCCGTCTCCATTGCATCCCTTGCGATGATGCCGTTTTCCTCTGGTCTGTGACTCTGGGCAGTCATGGCTCTATCTCCTAGGAATTGTAGCCCTTGTTCTAGAGCCACTCTACATGGAGGATCAAGGGCATTCGTGCTGTCTGTATCTTCCCCGCGATCCATAAACTGGTCCATCTCATGGAACGAAGCTATAAATCTGGTGTTCGGCCACGAGAGGCCAGCGGAAGGCTCTAACAAGCCCCTCAGCGTCATATCAGGGCACACAGGCGGATAAGGTGGTCGCTTTTGCGGTGGACCATCGTTGCAAAAGTCTAAGTTCAAGCTCAAGCCTGAGTTTGACCGCGCGTCCCTATACCCGATTTGCAGTGAGCTGTTGGTCGGTGGCTGTCCGCTTTGTCGGCGTCCTTTTCCTGCGTCAGCATGGCAAACATGAGGTTTGGCCAACTGCGAGCAAACAAGGAGCGCAAACAGACAACCTAGTAACATGTCTCTGACGGCATGCACCTTACGGTTGTGTATACAAAGAGCACCAGCCTTCGCACAGCGCGCGCATCTCACTCAGACCCGTCAAATTCACTACAGGTGTGTATGAGGACACATCGAGTCATACTAGTATCGGGCGTCTCCAACACGTATTTGCCAAATCGTTCTATGATGCGTAAACGTCGACCAACAAAATGCAATCAAACTAGAGGCGCATACCGGCCAACAGATGATCCTATATATCGTGTCAATGCGTCGTTGTTGGTCGCCAGCAGGCGGGAGAGTGGCACGGAAGTCTGGGCAACCAGGGTTATATGAGTATGGTCCCTTCAAGGGCCAGTGCAGACATTCCGGCTAGCCGTTGGAAAACGAGGGGGCCACGTACGAATAGGTAGGCATCTGTGTACATCTGCAGTAGACGACCAGATTTCCACTCCCCGCTTCTTTGCGTGAGCAATCATGATTTCATCTTCCTTCCCGCCACCACCGACACGGTTCTTCCGCCATCTCCGCCGTATCCAAGGCCCTACCCGCCCCCAAAGCGTTTCCTTCCCTTCTTTTCTGCTCAGCTTACATCCCGCATCACGTCCTTTCATGATGCAGGTAGCTGCGACAGGCAAGGGAATATTGTCAAATTTGACAGCTAATTGATGGATATACGCGTGGCTTATTTGTTCAGCCAGGAAGCCATATCCGTATTCTGTTCTCGCAAGACGCTGAATGTCCTCTTGCGCTAGCTTGACATTTTGGCGATGATTTCGATCTTCTAGCTGCCAACATGAAAAAAAAAACATCTAGAAGCAGGCCTGCATTTGAATACGTGGATAATCGAAACGCCTAATCTCCGGAGGCTGCCCTCAATCGCTTGTCAGTTACGCCCTTAGGACTGGCCTCAACAAACAAGCATTCATAGATTGAAATCTGCCGATGATCAAGCTGTCATTAGCTTTAGCTATGGGTGTGATGAATCGTTGGACTGATCATGACAATACCTCCTGCATCTCGTCGCGAAAAGCCAACCAGAGGACGTAATAAAGGAATATCCCAATGTTGATGCCTGGCATCAACGTATAGTGTCGAGGGAATCGTGGAAGAAGGTAACGGAGTAAGAGGGTACCCTCAAGGTCAATGTGTAAGGTTGTTGGCAGGGAAAGGCCCAGTTACGGCCCATAGGAGATAAAGTCGACTGCAAGTAGCCCTTGTGAGCCGGCTCCATATATCATCATTACTCGCCCTAGCTATGGACGGTTTGAAGCCCAGTGTCTATCTTAGTAAGCCCCCCTCCCCGTTGGCTCCGTTGCTGCTGTTTGAGGTTTAGGGTTACATCATTTCATAGTCTGAAGACCGTCATGGCTTTCTCGAGGGGATTGCCTATGGCGTTCACGTCGAAAAGCCACATTCCTCGATGTCCGTGTCACAGAACAGGACACCCAGGGTTCCATCTTACATAACATAAGGAACACAAGAACTCTGCCTCATCCATCTGAGCCATAAGAGAGTTAAAACTGCATAGATGATTCAACAGTAAGGTAGGGTCGTCCTAGGAAGTATCAGAAGCAACAAGCAGTCATCTAGCAGATTGGTTAAACAAGTGTCTGACATCAGATTCCCCAAACATATAAGTGGGGTGCTAGTCCTTTGTTTGCCAAGCATCGCTGGCTCACGAGAGATCGAGTTTAATGAGATTCTGACGAAAGGATGTAATTGCAATAACAGATTGTGCACCAACCAGGGTCTCAAGATGCACCCAACGACGAACGGCTTCAGCATAACCACAAGAAGAAACTGTACGCATCTACAGCCTTCCAACCACGTAATGGCACCTCGCATGTAAACTATTTCCGTATTCGTAGTAGATCCTAGGCGTGCAGGCAATGCGATCAATGCAATGCATGCCGCCCTTGCTCATTCCACCGAAACCAGCCAGCAAAGGTGCCCCCAAAGTCGGCAAAATGTACGCCCAGTCCCCTGATTGATAGAGATATTGTTCCAAAACCCCCATTAACGGTATGTTGCAGTTCATTCGGTACATATGCAACATCATTGTACGTAAAAATCCGATCCCAGCACCCCCTGTCCCCGATTAACCGCCATCCCGCCGACCATATGAGGGCTGACAGACTTGTCGCTACAACGCATCTGGAACCGGTTCACGTTGGATTCTTTTCTTCGTCTTTAATATCGACGACGTATTGGGGTCCTGTTGCAAATTCCCATTCCGACGATATCCATCTCGAGTATTACGTACCCGCTCACAACGTGGCCGCCGCACCGGATGCGGCTCCCCGAATATATGGCATCGTCGTGCTCGGAGGCCCTGGCTTCACGGGCACGATAAAATGTTCGCACATTGCCGCCAAGTTCCCCACGGACCTAAAATAGGCAATCGCCGGCCGGTCAAAGGAGAGACTCAAGAAGCTGGCGGCCAAGTTGAGACAAGAGCACCCCGACAGACTGCAGCCGAGCGAGAGCATCCACCCAGCACATTTATGAGAAACAATACTGGCTGGCGTTGACCGAGACTTCCAGATCGCTACGCCAGAGGACACTGGGAGGCTAGGAGAGGTTACTGGCAGCGCCAAGGTATGAATCAGCACCGTTCTCTACCCTGTCGACGAAGAGAGCATCGTGAGCGCGTGCGTTGAGCAGCGGTCCGACTATGTAAACTGGTTCGTCGACATGTTTCCTACGCCTCTATTTTATTGTTCCCAACAGCTGGAAACTCGCTTCTCAGCTCCGCAGTTCCTTCCTGGTGCCGAGAATCGACATGATTAAGTATACACAGCAGTACCTACCAACTTCCTTGAATGTCACCTGACGAGCTCCAATGGCCAGTATTATTATTGGCGGTACATTGCGGGTAATGCTATCATTCGCGAGCGGAGGACCCAAGGCCCTTGAAGAAGCCGGTCCGCCCTCATATCTGACGCCGGTACCATACACAAATACCCTCAAGACGGTCCGCAGAGTCCACAACCATCCTCTGCTTAGATTGATAACGAACTCGTCTCCTCCGGGAGACCAAGCCCGCGCTCTCGTTAACAGATCTTGTGGTCTTTTGGGCGGGCCTAAAAGCGCCTGGGGCCCCGGCTTCCAGTACAACCAGTATGAGAGAGCTCTGTCATACACTGAAGGGGCTACCCCTTTGCTGCTATGTCGATGGCTCATGCGGCAGCTACGCTGCTGTACGATCGGAACCTGTCAATGGGGGTCAAGGGCGGATGCCTGACAGCCGGGGTTTTGGGTACGGACTCCGTAGACAGAGTTACGGCTGGAGGCCTCGACATCAAAACCACCATTGTCGAGAATTGCCAGTGCTGGCAGGACATATGACATGAATCTACGGGCTTGGTTGAGTCCATTCCATGGAATTCAAGTTATTCAAATATCGACTGGGTGGTTTTGGTTCGCCATTGGCCACATATGCACAGTTGGCAATGGCCATGCCCGACTTTGTTCATGTAATTTGGCTTGTAGGCTGGCTTGCACGTCTCCGCAACCGGGCCGGCCCCCGCCCGAGCCCCCACAATCATGCCGAACTGTATGCACCGACATCCTCCCGGTCCGTTCCGTAGCAAAAGGGTCCGGCGCTAGTCTCCGACGTCCCGGCTCCGCGGTGTGATTGACAGACGTATAGGAAGTCGGAAAAGACCGAAGTGAAGCCATCCGGCCGAATCTGGACAATTGACGAGTTGACAGTTTGGGAACCCCAGCCAGCCTCATCTTGAGCATTTCCATCGCACACGCACTCTCACAAGCCATTGAAACATCTCCACCCCACCAGATAGATCCCTACTCTCAAGATGCCACAGACACACGACATCCTTCCATGGCAGTTCTTCAACTTCGAATTCGTCCGCACCCTGGCGATGGCGCCGACGCAGGGCGCGGACGTGGGCATGTGTCTGGAGGCGGCCTCCAAGATCAAGAAGAATGACCCCGAAAGCTAGTACCGCGCGTGGTACGCACGAGCCAGAGAGC
The DNA here is from genome assembly GCA_019425465.1 of Colletotrichum falcatum. Taxonomy (NCBI): domain Eukaryota; kingdom Fungi; phylum Ascomycota; class Sordariomycetes; order Glomerellales; family Glomerellaceae; genus Colletotrichum; species Colletotrichum falcatum. The sequence continues at coordinate 192,905 of SWKJ01000021.1, read as the reverse complement.
TTTGCCGGCCAGTACTGGGTGGGCAACCTTGTCAAGCCCGTCATGCTCTCACAGGCGCTGGATCGGGCTGTACAAGAAAGCCAACGACTCGACCTCGTGCTTGAAGTTGGCCCGCACCCAGCTTTGCGTGGTCCCGCTAGCGATCTAATTAAGAGCCTAGCTGGTATCGCGGTACCATACAGCGGCGTCCTTAAGATAGGCTAGAATAACATTGCTGCTTTCTCTGATGCGCCAGGCTTTGTATAGAGGTACACTTAAGTTAATAAACTTAGTTAACCTATGCTGGATTTTAAGGCGTTTACCAAAGCCTAGGTAACTAATGTAGTGTTATTCTATCTAAAAGTATATAAATCTCTACCTCTGTTCTTGTAGAACCACAGTAAGTTACTAATGTAGGATCCTATATATCTAAGCTGTAGGAAGGTCGTCGTGGGCTAGAATATGACCTACTAGTACTTCCTATAGCTAGAGGTAACCGTTAAGAGGTATATTAGCGTAAGGTGATAAGGGTTAAGACGGTATTATACTTAGTTCTAGATTAGCCTAGAGAGAATAAGGCAATTAAGCTTAACAACATAAAGATCCACTAAGTAATTACGGTGTCTAAGTAGTCCTTAACTAGCACTGACACAGCCCTCCTGGCAGCCGTTCCGGATCTAACAGGGTAAATGGGCTGTGGGAGCTGCTGAACTATAAGGGCGGCAGCGACGTGAAGAGACGCGGCGAAAGAGCAGAGTTGAACGAGCAAAGCGATGAACAACGAGGCGAATAAGCAGGCGATGAACAAATGACACAAGCAATAGCAAAACGTAGGTATAACAAGGTCAATTCTAGATAACTTGGCCCTTGAGTAGAGATGCCCAAGGGCGCCGCATATATACCCCTCTGGGAGGTGGATCTCCCAGTAGGTATCTACGGTGTTATCTATCTATGCTTGTGACAAGCACCAAGGTTACTTTTGTAATCTACGCGCATCATCAAGATGCAATAATCACCATCGTTAACTATTCCTACTTCAGCATTAAAGCTAATGTTGGAGCTAATAAGTAGAGCCATTGTAACTTCACTAGAACAGCAACCATTATCACCACTAGTGCTACCAGCAGCACTCTCGATGCTACTCCAGCGACGGAGGCGCAGAGAAGCAGGCCGCAACTGCCACTCACCGACGCAAACTTTGGCTAGTTTTACTCGAGCGTGAGTAGTATCGGCCTTGGCTATTCTGGAGGCTTCTTGGCAAACTTCATACTTGGACGCTTGGGCTTTGCAACCGTTTCTATATCCCAGGGCGACCGGACTCACTTGCTCGTAGATCCCTCCATGCTGAATACTTCATTCCACGGCGTCTTCTCCGCTTTCTTTTGCCCAAACGAAGCGCGCATGTGGACTGTATATCTTCCCCCAGCATCCGTCGTATCAGAATCACGCCGGACCAGAAGAGCGAGCAGCCGCAGCAGAAGCGGAAGTATTTCAGTGCCGATTGCATCTTACGTGAGGCTTCTGACAAGATCATTTGCGCCGATGTGGACATCTACTCTACCGCCGGGAACACCCTCGAGTATCAGCTCGAGGGTCTCACCTGCACCTCGCCCACGACGCAAAGCCCCGACCAAGACCGCAAGCCCTTCTCTCACACGGTTTGGATGAAGGATATTTCTTCCGGCCTTGAGAACAATAGATTAATCTCGGAGAGTCATTATAATTACAGGCTGTACGAGGTCCTGTAACGAACGTCGTATTTCTTCTTGAGGAGACGACTTTGGGAGGACATCTCATTGCCGGAGATAGAAGATATGGCCTGGAACCACATGGGCTCCCTGGGCTGGGTATTCAGCAGACTTCTGCCTTCCATCGAAAACGGCCAGTATCCTAGAGTCGAGGCGAAGTAGGCACCGGTCGAGAAGAGGATATCCAGGCCTAGCGCGACGAGTTCGGCGACGAAATCCATCTGCGCGCTGTGCACGCCATTGGCCAGGCGTATCCCGACATTGTCCATGAGAACGTGCCTCCTCTCCAGAGTCTCATGGAGGACGGCGTTCTACACAGGCTTCACAAGAAATACATCGGCGAGCTTGTCGGCCAGCTCGCCCATCGATTTCTGCAGATTAAAGTCCTCAAGATTAGCGTCAGAAATAGAGAAATAACTAACATAGCTCTAAAGCATCTTCACTCTAACTTCGCCTCTTATACCTAAACCAGTACCTCGCCTAGTTTTATTTTACTTTAAGAAGGCAACTTCCACCTTCTTAAGTTGTACTTATAGAACAATCTTTAGAACTCTGAACATTAAGGGTAATCTAGTAGAATAAGGCTTTAAAGAGTACTTATATAATACTATTTTAGCCGCTAACGTGCTATGTACTACTTAGAACCTCGAGACAACTATCGCTAATTGTTATAAGCTGCTTAAGCTTAGAGGTTAGATAATCTTACTAGAGATTATAAGTAATGCTCTCTAGATCTAGAAAATCCTCTTAGCGTTATTAGCATAGTAGCTTGGCTAGGAAGAAGGGTATATTAATCACCTAACTGTCGTAATCTACGAGTAGGAAGTCATCTGACGCTAGCAAGGTTTCTCTAGTGTTAATGCCTAGTGTCGTGATCTCGAGGAGAAAGATAGATATACGTTTCATGTATTTACAACATAATCTTTAGATGACTGGATATAGGCACTTAGGAACCCTCTTCTCGTGGAGCCCGGCCAGCCACTCGCTCCCAGGGCCAATCACATCATTCTCATCGGCTAGGCTACTGGCGCAACAGAGCTTACCGGGATCGAAAGCGACTTCAAGAACTTGCTTTCGTCATTTTCAAGCAGCATTGCTGTCGTTCAAGGACTCCACGGCTTGGCCCTGAATCAGAGTGCCTTGCCTTTGGGAAGCGCCGTCATCTCGCTCGTCGACCTTCACGAGGCCACCTTCCGTGATATGGACCTGTTAAATTTCAAACCCTGAAGAGCATCTTCAACATTCCAAGACCATTCTCTGGGACACTCAAGGGTGCCTTGCTGACGGCTCCTACGCCGATATTACAACCAACCTTGAGCGATAAGGACGTGGCTCATACAAAGTAAGTAAACCAACCATCGAAACTCCAAGCCCATTACCCACTGCCTTTACAAACGACATTCTCTCGTACTCGAAGTCCAATACAGGGTGTCAGCATGCGGGACTGGTGAGCGGAGTTGGTCTTGCTCGACAGACCACTACGCCAGACTCAACAAGGCGGCCTTATTTTCGGCCTGCCTTGTCAGACTTGCTGCGACAGATAAACCACTAGCTTTTCGGATCTCACAAACAATGAACTGTTTGATTGAACATTGGCGTCCCAATGCCAACTCGCCGCCGTCATAAACGAATGGCAAACTAACTACAAGTGATGGAGAAATTTGGCAGCAAATGTGCTTCAATAATACATTATACATTGACATCCACGCTCTAGGTAAATGCTTCCTCCTAAGCTGCCCTCATCGCACAAAGGGTTAAAAAAAAGTCGTGTTATGGGCCAATTCCAGTTCAGCCGCTGTACGCCAGCAGAATCCGCAGAGCACAGCCCCATCGGTATGTCGGTCGGCCCAAGGTAGCACGAAAGAGACCTTCGAGGGGAAGAAGAAGAAGAAGAAGAAGAAGAAGAAGAAAAAAAGGAAAAAGAAAAAGACCAAAGCTGCCATCAATCCTAGGGTATTGATCGACGATGTCCGTCAAGAGTCAACGTGACCAACTCCACCAACGCCTTGCCTTCATATCCATAGGGGGAATCGTAAACAAACAAAGGAAACTGCAAGGACAGTGTGGTCGCCATTTAGGCAGACTTGGGAAGCAAGACGTTCTAAAACCTTTTCTTGTGTCGGGACTTCCACTCTGCCCGGGCCACCTTCATCAATATGTTCTCATCTTTAACCGGGATCCAGGATGTCAACGCCTTCATGGCATTCTCAAAGTCCGAGTCGAGAAGGACTTCGCGCAGCCCGTGGATCAAAGCTGCACTGGTGGCATGCAATATGTCGATGCCGTTCATGGTGGTCGGAGAATCCGGCACCTTGGGAGAGTCCGAAGGGTTCTCTCCAAGCAGTAGAAAGACGTCCCAGACACGGAGCTGGGCGGCGAAAGGGATGGAGAGGTTGAAAAGCGTCAGGTACCACCGCGTGCCATAAGCCGTGGGGTCTATACAAAGCTCGTTCTCGGGAAGATCAGTACGAGATCAAGGACCAAGAGGAATGATTATGTCTTACCAACTTCTTTGCAACATCCTTGCCATCCAGCCACTTGGCCTGCAGGTCGTTCAGAGCCGCCATCAGTCCGTCGAAGCCGGGACTGTAGAGCTTCTCGAGTCCTCGCAACTGCCACATGCGGACGAGCATCACAAAACATTTTTCCTCGTCAAAGTAGCAGAGCAGTGTTGCGGCCAACGAAGCCATGCCCTGGACGTAGCCGGTTTTCGGAAAGTAGAGCGACAGCGCGTGTAAAACCCGAAACAGCAGACGCTGACCGCCTTTATAACGCTTGCGGAACATGACGTGTCTGCTGATGGTACGAGGAACATCGAGGTCAATCTGCACGTCGTCTGGCGATCCCTTGCCCTGGAGGCGATGGAAGTCGGTGATGATGGAATCTTCGGACGGCGAGTTCTTGTGGGTTTTGGCGTGGGTTACCATGAACGAGTACCAAGCGGAGGCTCTCCATCGGTCGGGAATGCCCTTCCACGTCCTATCAATGAGCTTCTGACTCTTGACGTCAAACTCAAACTCCATGCCTTCGCCATCTGTTCCATCTCTGACAACCTTGGCCATTTTCCGCCACTTCTCGGCCCTCTCCCACTCCTTCTTCTTAATGGCTTCAGATATCTCCTCGACGTTCTTTTCATCCTCCAGAGACAATGAAAGCATGCCTCCGGCGATGTCCATCCAGCGCCGGTCCTGGTTGTAGGGAAGCATGTTTCCCGCATGCCTAACTGCCGATCGGGCCGATCGACGGGATGAGATGGATGCGTTGGAGTTCTGTGTGTAGAGCGATCGGGCGGACATTTTCCGAGTAAGTCCCCTCGAGGATAACCCCAGCCCCAATATTTCTCGCTTAGAAGGGCCATTCCTTTTCCTAGGAACGCGCTGTGACGGCCTGGGCTCCATGAGAGTCCTGCCTCTTGACTCGGCCTTGCGTGGGCTAATGAAGCCGTACCGATCGACCTCTTGTCCTTCAAGATCCTCCCAATCTTCAAGACCGCCCGCCACCTCGTGCCCGCTGCGTGTTTCGGGCCTTTGGGAATATGAACCTCCAGATCTTGGAGTGCCCCATGCATGAGGTTGGAGTTCGGCGACGCTGTAGACGAGACATGGGTTAGCACACTAGCTGTGCGACTGAACTGGGAAAGAAAAAGGAAACCATACGGATCATTCTCAGACTCCTCCGTCGGACATTCAGCGGTCGCATCGAGATGCCCGCCAACGTCCGACGGCCTGCCTCCGTCTTCCCATCTGAGGCCTTCGCCGGATTCATAGAGCGATCTCACCTTTCGAGATTCCATCTCCACGTCCGCAGACAAGACGCGAATGCTAGGGGCTGCCATGGCGACTTGGGACGCCGATTCTGCGGTCGTCGCTGCGGTCGTCGCTGCGGTCGTCGCTGCGGTCGTCGCTTCAGTCGTCTCTCCTGTCGTTACTCCAGTCGTGGACGTCTCGGTTGCACTCATGTCGTTGGCGCAAGCCTCGATGGCGCTGGGGGAGGACTTTGGGGTTCCTCGTATTGAATGTGCAGGATTGGGGCGAACGCTGCAGGAGCGAGCGCGGGCGTGCGGGCCCTTGGCGTTTGCAATCTATCTTCCATCATTCCGTCGGTGGTTTGTGCGGGGAACACGCGACGACCACCAAACATGAGACTGCCTCGATTAGAGAAATCCAACGTCGTCAGGAATTCATCATCGAGGAGGCTGTCGGTAGGGATGGGGATTGAAATGGGGCAGAAGTCGAAGGCATCCTTGCTCAGGAGGTCAAGGTTGTCCGGGATATTAACAGGGGAGGAATTAGGCGAGCTCTCGGAGCCTGTAAGAGAGCCCCGCCGCTGGGGGGTTATTGGCGGCGGTGCAGGTGACAGGCCGGTTAACCTTTCGTTCCACAGCTCGACGGATGAATCGATCGAGAATGAGCTGCTTGTAGACGCCTTTCTCTCACTAATTACAAGCTGCGCGAAATGATACTGGTCCATGGTAGCGGTCTGTTTGCCGGTTGAAGGCGTGCGTCGGCAGGATTGTTGTTTGTTCATGGCCAACTCACTGGTGGATCGGACAAGATCGATATCGCAGACGGAAGGTGCCTCGGGCTCTTTCAACGGCTTTACAGCCACAGTGTTGGTGCCTAGGGCGGCGATCTTGTGGTATACTTGCGCTCCCTCCCCGCAGTCCTCCTCAGCAATGGTGGCCGAGGATGATGTAGTCGGTGCCAGCCCGGAATCCCTCTTCCAATCGTTGACCGATGGGTTGCGGGCAGTAACGCGAAAGCGGAATGCAGGGTGTTGATCGATGGCGGGAGGAGGAGGCACGACGACCGGACCGGAGGGCGATATCGAGAGCGAGGAAGATGTAGAAGTGGAAGTGCGACCCGTTGAGATGGAAAGAGATTTTGGGGGAGCTCGCGTAAGAATAGGAATGGGAGGCTCTGCCTGGACCGTTTTCTCGTAGCGAACGGCGATGAGGCTAGTATCGTCCTTGAAGGGCACGAGCGTGGGCCGGGACTTCAAGCGCATACTGGTGAATTTTTGGGGCGCCATGGCGCGGTGTTCAGTGTGCTCCGACCCGTGCGGGTGGGAGACAAATAACTACCAAAGCTGAGGCCGATCCGACCGTGCTTGGCCACAAGGGGTGCCACAGGTCTCAAGGGTGCCAGCGCGACGTGGGAGTTCAGACTGCTCTGCGATGGGTGGCACGCCGGCGGGTACGCAATAAGTCCAAAGATGGACTGGACGGGCGGCCAGGGCGAGTGTTGTGATGGTGCAGAGCGTTGAGGGTCGTGAGCCTCGGATTCAGGTACGCCAATCTCAAGGTCTGGGGCAAGTTAGACGGGCGCTAGACATATGAAGAACCAAGGTCAAGACCCGGAAAGTGAGGAATGGCGATTCGGAAAGCGCTCCGACAAGCTTAGAATGCCAGGCTAGGCGAGGTCAAGTAGGCCAGGGATATTGATGATGCGTTGGTGCCTAGGATTTGTACAAGTGAAGGTGATACTCGTGAGAAGGGCGTGGTGGGGGGTATAAGCACTTGACTGCGCGGGGGAGCAAGATGAGAATGAGAATAATGGGAGAATTGGGAGGGTCAAGGTGAGAGAAAATGGGAGGGTGCAAGAAATCAAAGGAATACAGTCAGGGATAGAAGAGGAGAGGGTAGCATGGCATACCTTGCGGGTGAAGCGAAGACGTTCGGTCGTTGGGTGATTTAGTGATGGAACGCACAAAGCTGCAGAGAGCAGGTGGATGTGAAGGTGAGGCTTTGAAAAGGTGATCCTACCCCAAGGGGATCTGGAGATAATTTAATATCCTGTAAGCTCGAGGGGCAGAGAAGAATGAGCCTCTTAGAACTGGTTGAGAAGGTGCATGTGGGCAATGCTCTACGAATATCAAGGTGCAAGATCCATCTACGAGGCAGGACAATGACACGAAGCAGGAGCCGGAGAGCTGGGTATGCTTTCTTTTCTCTCCTGCACACACACACACACACTCTCTCTCTCTCTCTCTCTCTTTCCCCCCCCTTTGCCCCCAATCGCCCCTCTCTGGGTACGTAGGTGGTGTGTTCTCTTTCACCTCCAACCCTACTTATCCTTGCTATACTCACCATATTAAGGTATTTAAAAAAAAGGAAAAAGAAGAAAAAGTGGCACAAGTGATGAGGTTGATGGCCCTCTGTTCGGCCGCCACCCAGCCAGAGCAGAGCAGGAAGCGGTAGGAAGGAAGCGGTGCGGCACTGGCTGCAGGAGCGGCAGTGGTCCGGCCACCACGAGACGGTCGGGGGTGGGGTGCGTGCCCTGCACAGAGGAAGTACGTACCGGTACGCCCAGATACGTACACCTAGCGGCTTCTAGGTGGACCGAACATCTAGATCCGCACCATCCCACTGCCCTGGCAAGAGTCTGGTGAGTTTTTACACTACTAAGGTTGGTAGGTACACTGGCGCAGAGCGTTTTTTATTTATTTTCATGTTTATTTTATTTTATATGAGGGGTGTCTTCGTCTTGGCCAACCACTTTGCATCCTTTGCCGTCATACCTTGGCCAGGCAGCTATGTGGGCCACAACAGAAGCAACGACCACGAGAGTCCACCCGCGACCAGCCACATCGTCAATTGCCCAGATGATGCAGGATATGATATTGGCTCGGGAGCCTAGCGGCCGTGTCAGCGGCCAGTGGTTCCGTGGTCCCCCAGCTCCCGCCATCTGGCCATGCATCCCTACCCAACAAAGGGCCACCTTCTCGGTCATGGGCATGACATGCCATCAAGTCGGTGAGCATTCTCCGTCTTTCTTTCTCTCCCTTCTTTTTCTGCAGAGCCCCGCAGCAGTTACCGCTACTCGGGGTCAGGGTTGTTCAATATTGAGCCCGCATTGCTGCATAAGAGGCTCCGCATCGCCAGTTCCTCATGACTGCCAGATCGATGGGTCTTGACAACGATACTACAACAACCCCTGTCCCAGGTGGTTGGTCCATCAACGCTTTGCTTTGCTCCGATTTGGTTGTCTACAGACTGCCCGCAACGCATCCAGGCAACAAAAGAAAAAGAAAGACTGGTCGAGGCGGCCGCGATATTGATATTGAGGTGACACATGTTCTACGTAGTAGGAGAAGAAGCAACGCGATCTCTACCATCCCCCCCCCCCCCCCTTTTCCCCGATGAGTTTATGCTTGTGACTCTCCATCCTCTGTCATGTTTCAGCTCTCACTTCTGTTGCTTTATGTCCATATCCACACAAGACGTGGAATGGACAAGAACGTGCCCCTTTATCATCCATTTGTTCATTCAAAATTTGGATATTTGTCGGTTTCATGACACCGACAATATTCAACAAGCAAATTTACATACAATATGCTGGCAGCCACACACGTTTTGGAGGGCCCGCCCAGATCATCCCCAGCCCGGAGGGTACCTAACCCCCTGCCCCTTCCTGTGGTTTGCAAAGCATTCTGTCGTCTTGCCGTTCCCGTCCCACACTTCCTTGCGCCCCTGGAGCCGCTTCACGCTTTGCCGCCATTCTGTCCATGGTATGCATAGCTGATTCAAAATAGCCCGTGAGCAGCAGGAACCCGGTCCGTCTATAAGCTGAGATAGCAGAGAATAATAATTGCCCCATGCCTCAGCCTTTTCTTCTCTCAACCTCCTGTTTGGGCCTATCGATTGAGATGATTTGTCTTGGGCGATGCCTCGAGTCCAATACAAACCAGGCTGGACGATGTCACCGAAGCTACAGTTGGACCACCAAGCATACCTAGGTATGTTTGCTCGCTCGCCACCCTTCCGATAATTAGATCCTAGCTTGGTCAATATACCAATAGCAGCACCCTGGTCGATAATTACCGTCAGCTTAGTTCGGTGATATTGCCAAGTCCCGGGAGAGCGATCGGCTGAAGCGAGGGAACGAGGTGCATCCAGGTCAACTCGGCCGAACGCCATCCCCGATCTGGGAAATAGAAAGCAATCGCTTTGATGAACCTCTGGGAAGAAGAAACACCTCCGCCCAATGCTGTTCTCCGCACCTTGAGTGACACTCCAGCTATTTCAGTTGTTGTCGCCGAAAACACCGGCGGTATTTGCGCGACAACCCCCGACAGCCCGCCGCTTGGGACAAACTGCGGACCAGCGGTCAGTGGGACGAAGATCTGACGTGGCGCGAGCCAGGCCATCCATCCTGGGACCAGTGCCATTTCGTACTGTTGCTGCTGCTGGGTATACTTGTACAGTATCCGTATTTGCTAAGCAAAAACCCATCTGACCTGTAAAGCCCACATCAGGTTCTGGCTACCGGCAAACCCCTCTCAAGGGTCCTCCCCACCCTTCCTTTTCTCCCGTCCGTGCTACTGGGTCCTCCCACCACCTAGCCTCGGAATGTTTGCCAGTGACCACAATCCCACGAGGCATGATGGAGTGCGAGAGAGGACAGAAATACGATGACTCAGCGTGGGCCGCAAATAGTGACTCACCACATCAACTTGGTTGACTCCCGCTCTCGTGGGCTCTTCTACACCTACTGAAACGGATAACAGGACAACACACATATCCTTGTCCCCTTCTCTGCATCCGTCCCTGAGCGGGCCGGGATGTCTTGCCTCTCTGACCTTTCTGAACTCGATGGCGTTTGAAGACTTCCTACCTACGCGGGAGGGGGGGGGGGTATGGACAGTGCCCCATCATAGTGTATCTATAGTGGCCACACTGGTCAGAGACATCCTGCTTGATATAGTAGGTGCTAGATATTCTGTACCGTATATATCCTTCTGGTTATTTACAGCTCCTTCCCTCTGACCACGTTCTTTACTCTTGCCTTTTTATGTCTACGCCTGGTCATTCAGACTATTCTGACAGAGATCTACATCTTCAAGCTTTTTAATAGAACTAGAGAAGAGAGTAGACACTAGGTCAAAAAAGTGGTAGGAAATTGCACGCATCGCTCTAGATACAGACTGTGGGAAATAGATGTTATGTACCGTATATATTCACCCAGTCATTATGATACGGCACTGTCCAAACCCCCCCCCTCCCGCCTAGGTACCTAGGTAGGTACCTAGATACGATGTAATTTGTATGTTTCCGGTGTCTACCTACTAGGTAGATAGGGACGGGTCACGTGCAAGGCGGCTTGGCGAAGTCTCGGGAAATAGCGGTGGCTTCGACGAATAAGACTCGGAGGACACATCAAAACTTTCCTTACAAATGGATAGCCTTACTTACGAATCTCTACGTCAAGTACGATTACCTACCTAGCTTAGGTAGGTAGATATAGCATAATACAGGTACATATCATTACAACCCCTGCAATCTAACAGAAGGTATATGCTCCACCCACCCACCGCTCTCTCATCCTGTTAGTAACCCATCCTTTGAATCTCTTCCCATCCTCTCTCTTCCTATTGCCCGCTGTTTATGCCTGTAGTGTTGTCGTTTACTCGCCCTTGAGCTTATCCTGCTTGACGGAGAAAGCCATCTCCAAGAACTCCTGCTCCTCCTTGTTGTGCAGTCCCTTGTTACCCGCAGCGACAGACGCGCTAGGGCCACGGCCAGCATACATGACGTGCTTGCGGTCGTGGTGCTCGGTGTTGTTGAGCAGGGTCTCAAGGCGAGGCTGCGTGAAGCTCCACGCACCGGCGTTGAGAGGCTCCTCCTGGCACCAGACAATGGTCTTGGCGTTGGGGTACTGATCAAGGTTCTCCTTCAACTGTTGCCAAGGGAAAGGGTTAAGCTGTTCAATACGGGTGAAAGCAACGTTGTCAATCTTGTTGTCGGCACGGTACTTGGACAAAGTAGCCCAGACCTGACCAGAGCAGAGGATGACGCGGTCAATCTCCTCCTTGGGCTTGATGGCGCCGGTCTCGTGATCAGGGTCGGGAATGATCCAGCGGAAGTGGGAGTCATCGGCGAACTCCTCAATGTTGGATCGAGCCAGAGGGTGGCGGAGCAAAGCCTTGGAGAAGAAGATGATGAGAGCTAGAGAATGTTAGCGACAAGAGGCGGACATGCTGGGTTGCACGGCGAGGACTTACGCTTGCGGAATTGACGGTGCATCTGTCTACGAAGCACGTGAAACAGGTTCGAGGGGTTCGTCATATAGACGACCTGCATATTACAGTCCTGGTGCTGGCGCTCAAGCTTCTCAGGTGAGGGGAAGACACGGGGGTCCTCGTTGCTCAGCTGAAGCCATCGCTCCAGACGACCGGAGGAGTGCTCGGGACCTTGACCGTCGTAGCCGTGAGGGAGAGACACGACAAGACCGGTTCTCTGCATCCACTTGGCCTCGCCAGAGGCGATGAACTGATCAATGATGCACTGCGCGTTGTTGGCAAAGTCGCCGAATTGAGCCTCCCACATGACCAAGGCGTTGGGCGACGAGAGAGAGTAGCCGTACTCGAAACCAAGGGCGCCGAACTCACTCAGGGAAGAGTTGGAGATGACGAACTTGCCCTGGTCCTTGCTGACGTGCTGGAGAGGAGTGTAGGTGTCCTCTGTCTCCTGGTCATGGAAGACAGCGTGACGCTGGGAGAAGGTTCCACGCTCAACATCCTGACCGGAAACACGGACGTGGTGGCCCTCAGTGACAAGGGAGCCAAACGCCAGAGCCTCGGCGGTGGGGAAGTCGATATTCTTACCCTCGACGACAGACTTTGTGCGGTTGGACAGAATACGCTTTAGGTTGCGGTGAACGTGGAAGCCCTCCGGAGTGCTGCCAATGACCTCGCCGAGGTGGTTCAGGGTCTTCCTGTCAACACTGGTCTCGTGGTGAGGGAGGACCTCGGTAGCAAGCTCCTTGGGAGACTTGAAGCCGTTCCAGGCGGAGGTGGTCCATTCCTTGGAGGTAGGCTGGTAGTCCTTGGACTTGGCAAAGCTCTCCTCCAACATTCCCCAGACCCACTGCTTGTGCTCCTCAATGTCCTCCTTGGTGAAGCTGCCGTCCTCGAGAAGCTTGTTGACGTAGATGGAGATCTGGGACTCGTGGTCCTGGATGCGCTTGTACATGAGGGGCTGAGTGAAAGAAGGCTGGTCCGTCTCGTTGTGGCCGTGCTTACGGTAGCAGACCAAGTCGATGATGACGTCCTGCTGAAACTCAGCACGCCAGTCAGCGGCCATCTGGCACACGAAGTTAACGGCCTCGACGTCATCAGCGTTGACGTGGAATACGGGGGCGTCGATGGCCTTGGCAATGTCGGTACAGTAGGCAGTGGAGCGAGCGAAACGAGGGTCGGTAGTGAAACCAATCTGGTTGTTGACAACCAAGTGAATGGTACCACCGGTGGAGAAGGCAGGCAGGGAGTGGAATCCGAGGCATTCGTAGACGACGCCCTGAGCGGCGAACGCAGCGTCACCGTGGAGCAAGACACCCATTGCAGTGCGGTGGGTCTTCTCGTCGTTGTTGTAGTGTTGGATGGCGCGGGTCTTGCCAAGCACGACAGGGTCCTCGGCTTCCAAGTGAGAAGGGTTGGCTACGAGAGAGAGCTGAACGCGCTTGCCAGAAGGCGTAGGGCGCTCGAAGTTCATACCGAGATGGTACTTGACGTCACCGGAACCTTCGTCCTCAGCGCCGGCAGTTCCGGCAAACTCGCTGAAGATAGACTCGTTGGGCTTCCTGACGACATTGCTCAGGACGTTGAGACGGCCGCGGTGAGGCATACCAATGACGATATCCTTGACGCCATAATCAACGCTGCGGTCGATCAGAGCCTTCATACCAGGAACGAGGGTCTCGCAGCCCTCCAGGCCGAAACGCTTGTCGTTGGGGTATTTTGTGGCAAGGAAGGATTCGAAGCTGGAACTCCAGATGAGGCGGTCGAGGATGCGGCGCTTCTCGTCAATCGAGTACTTGAAGGGCTGGGGAACCTCAATGCGCTCGCGCAGCCAGTCGCACTTCTCTCTGTCGGGAATGTGGATGAACTCGATACCGTAGGAACCGCAGTAGATCTTTTCGCAAGCGTCAATGATCTCGCGGAGAGTCATCTTCTCGCGGCCGTCCCTCTTGAAGCGCGGAAGGATGCCGGGGCCAAGCTCGTACTCGGCATCGAGATCCTTCTCGGAGAATTGGTAGTGTTCGAGGCTGAGTTCCTTGGGCTTGATGTTGCCGAAGCCAGCGGACTCGTTTCGGATACCCAGGGGATCAATGTTGGCCTTGTGGTGACCACGAGCCTGGTAGGCGCGCACCAGGAGCTGAACCTTCAAGTGGTTGGTGATTTCAGAGCCCTGACCGGGGCCGGCGGCAATGCCTGGGACGCCACCAGTGGCACCAGGGACCAGAGAAGGGGGAGGGGTGAAGGCTTGTGCGATGGGCATGTCGCCGTTCTCCATGTTCTTGAAGTAGACCTGCCATGATACGTGGACGCTCTTGGGGTCCTGCTTCCACTGCATGTACATCTCATCGATGTAGTTGGCCGTGTTGCCCGACAGGAAGTTGTCGTTGGGGTTGGGCGCCGAGTCGGTTGCGCTCGCATAGTAACGTTGGCTGGTCAAGGCCAGAGGGCGGCGGGCAGCAGCGAGCTTCCTTGACGAGGTTCGCGACGCGATAGTTGAGAAACATGATTGTGCGTTTGTAGGTTTCGAGGCGTGAAGCACCCGGGTGCCAGCCCTACAGACAGAGCTTCGCAACATGGTGGCGATAAGGGGAGGAGGAAGTTCGTAAACGAGGATGAACGTGGAAAATGAAGAATAGAATACACGAGTACGGAACTTTGTCGGTCCTCGGGAGAAGCAGGTCGGGTTTGTACGGGCCTGCGGCAAATCTGGCGGCTTGGCCTAGGGGCGGGTGGAGAAAAATGTAGGTAGCTGTCGTAACCTGGTCAGGCGCATTGATTGGCTCACGTGATTTGGTACGAGGATGCCAGCACCCATTACACAACTTCAAATGTGTTTGGCTGTACGTTTATGTGTGTTGAGAAGGATTGGTGAGATGTCAGGTTGATGGAGAGGGAAGGGACTAGAGCCCAGTTCCATCCGCCTTTTGTATGCCTGGCTGCGGTTGGCAAGGTTGCTGGAGAGTGAAGCTATTTTCGTCCAGTGACTCGAGGCGCAAGGTGAGACTGGCTGCTGAAGCAATAATTAGGGGGTAACCAGGCTTTAGCGAAAGTTAGCTGAGCAGTGGGCTTAGTCAGCTATGGAGACTAGGTACACCTGATGGACATCACTCCTTGAAGAGGGAGTACCCAGTTCCTGGCCTACCTCAGGACATTTTCGGATTTTCTGGGAGTTCCCCCAAGTCTTGGAACATTGTCGGAATTCTCTCAGGCTTCCTCCAAGCACCAGATGATTCCCGAGGGATATATGTCGGAAGTTGACCACACAACACAAGAGGCGAAAACCATTCTTACACACATGCAAATGACCAAGCCTTGCAATCAATGGCCTTCTCATTCTTAAGTTTGTGGCCGAGGTGCATCAGTAGGGACGTGTAGCTATGTTGCTCAGGCGTTGTGACTGGCTTATATAAGCTATGTATGGCTGGCACAGCATGCTAAGCAAGGCAGGCAAGTGGCCTGTCTTGCCGAAATGCGACCTCTGGATGCCTTCCTACCTAGATACCTAGGTGGTTAGGTACGATGTATTAATTCGTATGTTTCCAGCAGATAGCAACGAGTCACGTGTGCGGGCTAGCGACATACCGGTAGAGCCACTGCATTCCAGCATGAGGCAATCATGATTGTAAACAGCGAGACAGAAGTCGTGGTTTTATCTATATGCCCCCCTCGTCTCCTTGGCGCAGACCACACAGTTTCCCTCCTCTTTTCCCCTCCTAGCCTCTGGCCCAGATCAGGCTGTTTTCTGCTCCGTCCTGCCCATCATGATGTTTGGCCAATAACGAAACTCGGACTAACCGTCATGTTCTTTCTTGGTTGCTCACAGGACATCTTCCATCTGTAATCAAGACCTTTCCGATGAGGCCATGGAGTGTGTTCGTCCACGAGACCTCCAACTTTAGGAGAGTTGAAATGCTCCAATACCCCGCACATCTTTGTTTGCTCCTTGCATCTGTGCTACCCCGCCCTTCTTCAACACTTCCCATTGAATCAATCGCTATGCTTGTTGGGGCTGCATCGCTTCTATGCTCCAGACACTTAACAACCATCCATCCATTCTCTTCTCTGCTGGATTTGTGCGCTTATTACGCCGAGCGCAGGGTGCAGCATAACTACAAACGCTGAAGCCCATAATCGAATACCTGACCCTCACCTACTGAGAAAGAAAACCTGTTAAACCTCTTCATTCTCCCAATCCTTCTCACTAAACATGGGCCCCTTGCGTGCGCCGCTAGCCTCGAGCTTTGACAAAAACTCTGGCGGCACTGTGGGAATGTACTTGCGTGCTCTCTCTCTGTTGACTCCCCCGAAGCCGGCCCCGTACGAGACCAGCATATCCGTGACTGATGGCAGCGTAAATGGTAGCATCATCGCCGGATCCATCAACAGGTTTTCCGGTGCATCCTCTTCCTCATTGTCGCTCTCATTGCCGCCAGGTGTCCGTGTTGCAGCCTGACTTGTTGGTGTATCTGTGATGTCCCCGTTTGCGGGTCTCCCCTTAACCGGTGTTGACGGCGCACTGCTCTTGCGGTCCTCTTTCCTGCGTACGTGTTCCGCCTGGATTGCGTTGAGGTACTTGAGGGCGCTCTTGGGCAACCCCTTTTCGCCGACCTCAGGCCTGTAATGTGACGCAGCATGGATAAGCTGCTGTGGGCTTAGTCTCTTTAGCTGTTGCAAGGTACCAACGAGGGCCTCTAGGTCGTCGGGGCCGAGTGACGAGAAGCACTGAAGCCACTGCAGCAGTTGAATAACGGGAGCCAGGTGTCGCCTGGCAGCGTCCACCGTCGTCTCGCCTGACGACTTTGTCTCGCCTCCTTCGTAATGCTCCGGTTGACGGTTATTGGTTCTAGCCCAGTCCTCCAGCGTCGAGACGTTCATGCGAATCTGCATAGCTTTTGTCCGCGCAAGATATTTACGGTTGGACATAATCCGATTAAAGAGTTCCGCGCCAATCCAGTAAAGTAGCTGAGAGACGATTTGCGCCGTAATCACGGAGTGGATATCATAAAGGTCAAGAACGAACAAGGTAGACGACAGTAGGGAGGTGACGTTGCGCGGCGCAGGCTTCGCCCGTTGTTTCGGTGAAGGGGGCCGGAAGCGCTTTTCGAGGGGCTCTTCTTTGACCTGCGCCTTTCTTTTAAAGATCCTCCACTCGTTCTGGAATGCAATGTCTTCGAATCCGGGTATTGTCTCGTGGTCCAGCATCGCTGCATCGAGCACCTTGTCCAAGCGTCTTTCAGCGTCACGAACGATGAGGATAAAGATTTCGTTTATGAGCTCGGATAGTTGAGCCTGGAATTCGACCGTAGCCTCCACTAGCCCGGCGTCCTTCTTCAAGTAGTGCAGAAGTAGGGTCGCGTTCGATATCCAAAAGGCCAGAATCGTCATGTCCCACTGGTACTGCTCCACGACATCGTTAATCTTGTCCATGGCGGATATCATCAGCTTGGCCAGTAGATCGGGGCTTGAGTGGTAATGCGCGTATCTTGCGCTAAGAAATATCATGTTCGCGGGTACGGGCTTTTGTGCCGGCGATCGTTGAGGGGTCATGTTGGTGATGATGATGTCGAGAATGCGGTCGAGCTCGTGCTCCTGGAACACAAACATTTGATCATGGAGACATCGGGTCCAGTCGAACTCGGGCTGCTCTTCCTCAAGCTCGTCGGAGTTCTGCTTGAGTCAGCATGCATGGCAGAAGATGAAGCATTTACCCTAGGCATACCTCTGGCTGGTCGTCCATGCCAACATTGCCCAGATCGACCTCGAGATCCCGGGCACTGTCCATCATCATTCTTCTTCGCAGCTCGTTCTCCGCCATCTCCTCCTCAAACCGATCCTGTGAGAATCCGGGGTTGTAAAAGTCGTCGGTCCCCGCATTGCCGATATTGTATCCGCTGTCATGCAGGTAGAATGACATATCGCTGTCTGGCGGCACGAAATCAAAGGCGGTGCGGCCGGACGATGTCTTTTGCTCGGCCGAAGCACCGTTGTCGAGGAGGGCCTTGGCGATGCTCTTATGCCTATTCGTCATCGCCCACATGAGGGCGCTCCACTGGTTCCGATCTTGCTTGTCAACGTCTGCGCCAGCATCGATGAGAGCCTGCACCACGCCCTCGTGGCCCTGATTGAAAGTCAGCACCTATTCGCCCAGCATTTTGCCGCGCTTCTACTCACGAAGCAACTCGCGTATATTAGGGGCGGTGTTCCATCCTCGTCTGGCGCATTGATGTCGATGTAGGCATTAGCTTTCCCGCCCACAATGTTTGTGACTCTCTCGACATCACCATTGCTAGCAGCCATGTTCAACGCTCTTTGCAACATGTCTTTCTTCTCATCTTCGGACAGCTTCTCATCTGCCAGTATCGTCTCCTCGTCATCGAAGCCTGGGCCGACCCTATGGGCGGCTTGAGCGGCAATCATCTCCATGAAGCGCGCGTCGCTGTTCTTGGAGCCTGTTGTAATGTCCTCATCGTAGGTGCGGTCGTCTAGACTTAAGTCGCCAAAATTGAGTGGCTTTGGAACGACGGGCGTAGTCAGGAACTGCGATTGTCCTGTATGGGGGATTGGCTGTCGTCAGTCTGCAGTTTCCGCCTCGTGGGGGGGGGGGGGGGATATTGAGAACGAACCTTGCCAGCCGTCGTACATTTCCGTCTCGGGGACCAGCTCGACAGGGCGACGGCTGCGATCGTCAAGGGATTTGGGCAAGTCGTCAGGCAGTGGTCGTGGCTTCTTGTCGCCGAAGCCACCATCAGCGTCCTCGAAGTCCATAGTGGGAGGAGGGGCAACCAGGAGGCCCGGCAGGCATGAGTCGAGACGGGGGGTATTGTTGTATGCGACGCGAGTTCTATGCGAGGTGCTGCAGACGGCGCGCGGGGAATTTCGTGGCGAGGTGCTGCTGCGACGAGATCGTGGTCAAGGACTCTGTGCGGGTGTCCTCCCTCAGGCTCCGGATCGAAAAAAAAGTCTCGGCGCAGCTAATGTCGTGTGATGTCGAGGTGTCAAGAGGGTGTGTGTTGTCCAGTTGAAGGCAGAGAAAGGACTCCCGAGTCCCGCAACGGCCCACGCCAACCACCAACGGGGGCGGGAGGGGCGACCGGCTTGTTGATGTCACTAATTGATTGCGAGGCGCTGAACGACTGTGGTCAGAGTAGCCCTGGAATCCCTGGGACCGTGCATGTCCTTAATCCTCTAGCTCCTACCAAAGGAGCTCTAGCCTCTAGGTGAGTACCTACCTACCTACCTACTACCTAGGTCAGTACTGCCCTAGTACCTAGGTAGGTAGTTAGGCACCTGAGCTGTCTGACTCCCGTGTGATATGTTTGTCATATTTCCCTTTGACCTCCCAGGAGCCTTTTGAAGAGCTCGAGGGAGGGTTGAGAGCTTTGGAGAGAAATCAAGCCCCTATGTCCAGCTCGTACATCGAAGCCACAACAGCTTCAAGCACTACATGCAACAGGACACACACGCTAGTTGATATGGAGGGGGGTCATGATACAGCGGAATGCCCCCCCCCCCCCCCTCTTTCTCTTCGGGGTTTTCTTTCTTTCTTCGGCATAGGCTTCATTTACTTTGATTCCCATACTTCCCCTACTTTATTTATTTGATATTTACGCCCTCTTTCCAAAGATACGCAGTCTCTTGACTCCGCCGTCCGGAATAATGGTGAGTTTGACGTGTGTCACAGCCTTGTCCTTGACTAAGCTCGGGAAGTCGTGCTCCTGGTCTGGGCCGCACTTGCTTGGGGCTACGATCTCTGCCCAGCCGGCAGCGTCCGGCCCGGGTTCGCTAGTCTCAATCCATGAAAGAGCGTCAACCTTGACCTTTTGCGGAAAGTTGCCGCGGAAGTGCGCCGTATCAACAATTACATTCTGCACGTAACCCGGGGCCCCGAGGCGAACAATCGTCCAGTCGACATGGCCCTTGGTCCGCGATCTTGCCGTCTCCCAGCCATCGCCCATATCCTTGCCGCGGCCTGGCAGAAGGAGGTTGTCCTTGGTGCCAAAGTGCTGGTCGCTACACGAAATGGCGACACCGCCATTCTGTGCCGCCGCCAGGTCGAAGATGGCCTCCTTGTCGTCGGGGAAGACGGGCACGGCATGGCCAAACAAACGGAATCTCGCAATGCCTCCGTCTGGATACATGTTGAGACGGACGTGGGTATACTGCTTCTTCTTGGGCTCGGCCAGCTTCCACCCAAAACGCTGCGAGGGCCCACACTCCTCGTTGCCGAGAATGGTCTCCCACTGGCCTCTGCCTCCCTTCCATGAGACGACTTCGTCGTCATTGAGGCTGAAACAGCCCTCCACTGAGATTGAGGGGGCGTGGTTGCCGGAGAAGAAGGCCGTGTCGACCTCGACACCCTCGACAGTTCCAGAGGCGACACCGAGGCGGACAATGACCCAGTCAAAGGGCTCGGTATTGTGGCGTCTCGTCTCCCAGCCATCGTACCAGGCTCCGGTGTAGACCATCTTGCCCGGTTGTCTGATGGGAGGGGTGGGCGTCAATAAATTGGAGGCCTCGGCAAACCACTCATCTGAAAAGGCGAGAATCTTTCCACCCAGGGCAGCCGAGATCAAGTCTGATCATGTCAGTAATTGCCGCCGAGATATATTCTTGATCGGAGGACAGGTACACGCACCTATGCTGCTTGAGCGGAACGTCTTATCGATGTCATCTGATGCGACCCTAGTGCTGTTGACCTGCTCCAGCGTGTATTCCTGCTCACTGGACATCTTGAAGATTGGACGGGGCGGGGTTATGGAAGGGTTGACGAGGGGGCAAAGCAGTGGTGAGGTTGCTGCTTCACCAAGACGGGGCTTATGAACAAGTTTTGAAGTCAAAACACAGCGATAGGATTCGTACAGAGTTTGGAGGGGAATTTGGATGAGTTGGGAATAACTTCCGATGAGGAGAAGGAAGAGAGTCATGGCCTGCCGCCCGCGGCACGTCAAAGAGGGCGCGCGCCGAGCGGCCATTTCCGACGTCGGGCGGCCACAGCTGACGGCCGCATCGCTGTGCGGCGGGCGGCCAGAAGCGCGCGGCCGTCCGCGATAAGAAAAGGCGTCGTAGTATCGTATCAATGATTCGGGCGGTGGGCCGCTGCAATGCCCCCAGTTGGTTATGCGTCACTGCGCTAGTCCCCGCTGCTAACTGTTCGGGTACCGGTAGGCGGGGGCTTGATTAAGTACGGGCGTGGGTCAAAGCCGAACTAGAGGCTCTTTGAAAGATCGCACCGGCGAACTCTGCATACCTAGTATCATTGAGTGCTTTCTCGCGATACTGGACTCGTGCCGACTCCTACAGAAGCTGCTTAATGGGCCAACCAACAAACCGAGTTCAGAGCTCTGCGGGTGGCCCGCAACGTTAAAGCCACGTATCACAACGACACCGACCATCTGACATTGAGCCAGCCTTGTCCTAAGAGCACTATGAGGTAGGTCTGTTGGGCATCGGGTGGCAGTAGATCGTCATCGCCAGACGTTGTGCATTACGGACTAAAACGATGAAGGAACCAGCATGATGATGGGCGCCTGTGCTACAGATGCACTGAACCAGCATATGAGCTAGCAGGCACTGGCGTTGGAAACCCGGCCGGATTCCGGTGGGTGTGATGTCAACTGTTAGGTATTAAATGCCGACACCGTTTCGAAGCCACCCTTATCTTTATCACCGGCTTCGGCCAATTGGTCCGCTTGATCTGGTTAATTAACGTTTGGACTTGCAACAGCTGCTACGTCGTAGAAAGGAGCCGAGCACTCGATGCAAAATTGCACAGATGACCAAAGACGCTTCCGCAATATGTGCTGATGACGGGAGGGAGCTTGAGGGTTGACGTCCTATGGCTTGAGAGATGGGATGAGGGGGGCGAGCGTGCGTAGTGTCCGAGTGAGTGTGACGGCGTCGGCGAGATCTGGTTGCCAAGGACCTACCCGGGTAGGTAGTACCGCGTAGCGTCTTCTGGTTTCCCCACCTTGGCAGGGTACGACTGGCCCCCCCCCTCTCCCCCTCAGCCGCTGCTCAATCAGAAATCCCCGGCCTCTGATAGGTCACAGCTCGAGACGAGCTCTCCGTCATCGATGCCGCCATCGATGACCTTTGGACCTTCGTTGCCCACCGACCGCCCAAGTGCCTTGTTCTGTTCACCTCCTCGGTAGAAGCATTAATCGCGACATGCCCCTGCGAAACACCTTCTTGTTCTTGTCCTAATTGACGTTGAGTGACATTAATACTATCCACATCCGGTTCCTTCAAAAACCAACTCTGCCAACTATCGCGTTTTCCACTTGAATAGACTACCGGGACGACCACTGAGACGATGTCCTCGGCGACAGGCTTACCCGAACCACCTCCCTCTCAGGATCGGGAACAAGGCAACGGCCACGATGAGCTAGAGCCTCTGCTTGGCCGACCTGGCGATGCCCAACAACCACCAGGCCAATTCATCGCGAGGAATCTTGTTCTCGGTATGTACACTCCCTAACAGGCCTTTCTGCCTCCTCCCCCTTGCTTTTCTGTAGCTAATCACATGATCTTTGAGGCACCGGCATCATCGCCCAGTTTGGCGCTGTGATATTCGTCGCCATGATCTGGGCCGCCGTCCTCACCAAGGATGTGATCCTTTTCTCGGGCCACCCGCTCGCCCAGAGTCTCGCCATCTTCACCCTCACCCAGTCCATCCTCTCCCTGCAGCCGACGCACACACCCGACCAGAAGCGCGTAGGTCAACGCGTCCATGCTGTCCTGAACCTGCTCGCCTTTCTTTTCCTCGTCGCCGGTATTACTATCATCGAGTACAACAAGTTTCGCCAAGGTCCTGGTTCCCACTTCCACTCCGTTCACGGCTACCTCGGTGTCATCGTTTCCATCATCCTGCTACTGCAGTACATTGTAGGCTTCACCATGTGGGCCACCCCGCAACTTTACGGCGGAGAGGACAAGGCCAAATCCGTTTGGAAATACCACCGTTGGAGCGGCTACGTCGTCCTAGTTCTCTTGCTGATTACGGTAGCGACCGCCGTTGGCACGCCGTTTAACGAGAACGTGCTCAAGCTGAAGCTCTGGGCTGTCGTCGTCACCGCACTCTTGATACTGGTTGGCATCGTTCCGCGAGTGCAAAAACAGAAGCTCGGCTTCCCGAATTAGCCTCTATGACAACGAGACCTCTGGGATCCGCGTTGTGGGACGCCATTGGGACGCAGATTTGTCAAGATCTAGCGACTCTATGAGACTAGCAATTATCAATTCCTTCTTCCCTGGTGAGACCCGCCAAGCTGCCTTCTTTCGTTCTGTTTCTCTTTCCCTTTTTCTTCTCTTCGGGGGGTTCTTCTGCTAGGCGTTGTGACCTTGTTGAGGATGGGTTTTTTTTCTGGTTTTCTCTTTCTCTCTCTCTTTCTTTTTTTTTTTTCATTTTGATAACCTTCAAGACTGGCAAATCGTCCTGCATCATGACAATCGCAAGTTTATGCGCGTTCCTGTGTTAGCCATCTAGGCACAGATCTGCTTCGTTTTCAATAGTACTCCGTACTTGGTATTTATAATCGCCTCACCGTGCATAAAATGAGAGATGATCCTGCACAACCATTCTAAACCTCAAGCAACCAGACAGCCTTTTTACTGTACATCTAAGTGTTCTAGCGATGAAATTCTGAAGCTCTGACACGTCAAATAAGTCTTGCCATTTAAAGGCTGCCTGCGAAGCGTGTGAGACGAGAGCCAAACAACAGCTCTTTGACTTGTATTCGACCCATTTAGCTATTGTCCTATGCCTTAGGTTTTCGCACTTGAGCATGAACAGGGGAAGCTGTGGTCGGCATCGAACCCTCTGCGTTTCGTATATCTGAAGAGCCTGCAACCACAAATGCTGGGAACTATACTCCGTAGTAGTGCGATGTAGCCGACCCATGGTCCGCTTCTCCATTATGTCGTATATAGTGTCGATGTAGCTTTCAAAGGACCGAATAGGCTGCCCCTTGGCCCATTGAATTTAATTTGGAAGCCAAGGAAACATTCCCTGGAGCTGCCCAAGGAACAGAGCATAGGTACATTCAGATACGCTTCTCGAGTGTTATCAGCAGGCAGATTCGAGCAAATATGTATCAATTCTTCTATCATTGGGCCTTCATATACATTAGTCGCGCCTCCGGGGTATACTATCCGCTACTGCGTTTAAATATCAAAGTACGCACGCTGCACAGGCATAGCGTTTTGACCGCTCCTCCATCATGTGTACACTAATCCAACAACATGGATCCCCAGAGTCTCATCAATATGACCGAAAAGCCTATTGTCGTTTTTATCGCACGTCAAACGTGTGACGTAGGCGTTCGGTCATGGTCATCACCAACTCCTTTGTTGGGGAAATCGAAATTATAACAATCCACCATGCGTGTCTCATGCCCTAGCATTGAATGTTCGTTCCCGTCCGTTCAGCCTCCAGATAGGCCGTTTGCCGGCGAAAGAGTGTAAGAAAATAAATGTTGTCATACGAGACCCGGCTCTCTTCCACTTGGCAATGGAGTGTCCGTATCGCGTTTCGTCCTGGGCTCAGCGCAAGTAGCCAGGTTTTCCGAACCGCACCCGTTATTATCGAGGCCAAGTCCTCCATGCGGCGCGATTTTGGCCTCCTCCGAGAATACATCATAGCACTGCAGACATTATTCAGAGATAACCGAGCTAGCTCTTGGCGAAGGCATGAGGATATGGCCTCCGATGTCATTAGTTCAACAGTAGCAGCACATCGCAGGCCCATGCTCATCCTCGTCGTCAAAATGCTCGACGAATCTGCTCATGTGGGGCTTTGAGTAGCTCTTTTCTGTTACTTTCCGCAGGGATACGACTTCCACTCTAGGGGAAGTTGTTTCCAACAGGCATGGGCCAATCATCCTCAGTAATGCTTGACCAGAATATCCATACTGCGACAACAGCGAGCAGAGTGAAAAAGGTCTGGAAGAGGGCACCGTCGACTGCACCATTGGTTCCGTTGCAGATTTGGGAGCTTATAGCGTAGTTGAAGATTTGCCCGATGGCGAAAAGGAGTAGAGCGGCGGTGAGATAGAGCATCGGGCGCATTTCGCCCAGCACACGGATGACCAGGATGGTCTCGAGGACGAAGAAGGCGACGAGGAAGACGAGGGGCGCCAGCTGATACAAGACGTAAAGTGAGATGTGACGGTTGGGCGGCTGGTAAGATGAGTTCCAATAGCCGGTCCATTGGAAACCAGTGTCAAGGGTAATGTAGAGCGTACCACCGAGTAGGATAGCGGCAGACGCCACGATTAAACCCATTGACAGCGGTGTTCCGTCATCAACGATTTGATATCCCACGACGGCGTTGAGCATCAGTATCCATGTTGACGCGATGATCATGCCGATGTGAATTCCAGTGAAGGCCTAGACGTCGGTCGGCTTAGTTGGGCTCGAAGGTACCCGAGGCGGTTACTCACGATGCGGACGTTTTCGGCCAGGGGAAAGTCCCCGACAGTAAATATTTCGCACAATTCGATGACGATGAAGCTAGCGAGGAACAGTTGCATTTCCCTGCATGACAAGTTAGAATACAGGCCGAGCGGATTCATTTGTTTGAGCAACGACGCAATCCTCACCTTCGACCTACCGCAGCCCTCTTGCGCTCGGACCGCAGCAATAGGTAAATGGATGCGATGATAGCCAAGGCAGCGAGAAGAATGGAACCGAGGTTTCCCAGCTTGCGGCCTCCGCCAAGAGAAATTCCCGTCAACTCACAGCCTCCCCATGGCCCTGATTGACTGTGACTGTCGGAGAGAACCTGGGACCAGGCGAGTTAGTGCCGTTTACGAAGGGCTTTACGAGACGAGCCACGGCATCACGAGAGACGGATAGAACGTACATTGCAGACCGGTAGCGTCGAGTCTCGACAGAAGTTCTAGAGGCAATCAGCATGGCGGTAGACGTAGATTAGCTTGGTGGGCATGTCTCACAAAGAAATTGCCAAATTGTGTCGACCCCATTACGGCAGGCGTTATGCAGCTAGGCTAATTACCAGATGCCCTCGGTTGAGTTTCCCCCACCCCGTGAACCAAACGTTGCCAGCCAGATGTTGTCGCGTGGAAGCACAATGGCTTGGGAGTCCCCGAGACTACGAAGGGCGGTCGTGAGGGATGTGGAAAAAAAAATGTTGGGTAGTTTCGTAGATCAAACCGTACAGCAGCGAGATCGCGAAACGCTCGCAAGTGATTGTAGATATTCAAATCCTCCTTGGTCGTTCGTGGGGGCTGGCAAGCGTTTGCAAGTCCGGAAGGTGGTGATAGGATTATTAGTCAAGTGGTGGTGTTGTCGGGTGGCTGGTCAAGAGTGTGGGCGGGTCCTTGTTTCGAAGCTTCGTATTGAAATCTTCCCTCCCGTCGCGACGCGACTTTCCTTTCCGTCGGTCTTGAGGAAGCTGCTTCGTCACTTTCTGGCAGATGCTCCTCTCGGTATCCTCCTAGCCGGCTCCCACCTGTCGGTGTAGTCGTCGTGGGCGAATGCGCAATTAGGATAACGGTGCGAGTTCGGTTCGCGATCGGTAGAGAGAAGGGGAGACGTGGCTGCCTTTCAGGGGCGAGGAGGATAGGTAGGAAGTGAGCAAGCAAGTTACCTAGGCAGGTTGCAGTTTGCGGGTGCAACGGCTGTTTAAGCAGGCGCGATTTGACAAAAAAGGCGTGAAGGGTGACGGAGGCTGGGCGCAGTGGGCAATGGAACAATATAAACCAAGTTGGTAACAAGGGAGTGGATGCCTTGAGTCCATTGGAGGTTCTGTGCCGTTCTCTTAGGTAGGTACGAATAGGTAGGTAGGATGAGAAAGAGAATGCTAAGGCAGGAACAAGGTACTGGAGGTACATTACTAGTGTACCTACTTCTCGGGGACCATCATCCATGCCACCATCCATGCCACCATCCATGTCACCATCCATGCCTGCCATCACATCGTAGCTTGCCTTGGAAGCAAAGACGGTCGGATCAGGGAGAGGAAGCGCAGATAGCCACATAGCCAGCAAGCCAAGGTAAGGTAATGGCGATACGCACCCCCGTCCCTACCCTACCTAGGTAGGTAGGTAGCGTGCGGATACAGCACATTGCCAAGATAGCATGCCAGAGCGACAGGGCTAGGCTATGCGCATCCGACTGGCAAGAGGCAGGCATTGGAAGCAGGATCAATAGTCGAAGAGAGTGATGATACGTACCGCTGTGATGAAACGCATCTCCGCCGTCGGATGGCCCTAAGCCAATTGGCGCTCCCGCGATGCGCCTGCAGGCGCCATGATTGGACGAAGCAACTTTTTGGGACGAATAGCTTCGAAGCGCATCGCGAACAATTGACGGGTCCTTGAAAAATGGAATACCTACCTAGGTAGGTAGGTAGGCATGGCGGTCCCCGGTCCCTCCCTGCCTCCATTTTCAACACGCCCTACACTGTGTGTCTGTACATGCACACACCACTTTCGCCACTCAACCGCTCCTTTTGCTTCCGCCCTTCTCCATTCCAGGTTGTTCGCGACAGAAAGGCTGATATTGAGAGGGCGGAAGGCGGGCCGTGACGATAGGTTTTAAGGACGCGACAAAGGGGCACATGGCTAACCATTTAGAGTGATGAGAGGACAGTGCTCGTCCGATGTTGCGAATGGGGATCGCCTCTGCCACGTCGATGTAGGTAGTGCCGTAAATTGCATTAGTGGAAGTACGAAGTAGGTATACCTACCTCCCTACCTGTTACCTATTGGCATAGGTTCCTAGGCAGGCGCCAATGCCAACGCCTACGCAACGCTATCTACCTAGGTAGGTAGGTAGGTAGGTAGGTAGGTACTTGCTGTGTGCGTGGCGTCTGGCCTCATTCGGTTAGAGGCTGTTGTTGCCCACTTCCAAGTAATCAACATTTTCTCGTTTCTCAGTCATGAAATTTTACAGTTCGCAAGGCCTCCCGAAAACCTGGGGAGGTGTGGCGTCGGTCAGTGTCAATTGATGTCAATGCAACAGGCCGGCATTACCTACCCACTCGTAGCTGAAAAATATCCGTACCAACAGATAAAAGGAGGCATGGAGTTACAAGTTACAGTACCTACGTAGAAGAATAAGCAAGCGCCACTCTAGAGCCATTGAAAGGCCGGCCTTGGTAATAAGTCAGTAATTTGACTGCTTTCATGCAAACACGCGCTGAGAATCCCGCTCTCCTCTCCTCGTTGCACCTCCTCCCTTCCGCACACCACACCGACAATGCCTCCTTGCTCGGGCCCTTTTGCGACCCGACCCTCATGATTGCCGCCTGCCTGCCTGTCTTTTTCCAACTTGAACCCTGCCCCGGCGCTTCATCTCAGGAGTGACTTGGCCGTTGTGTCCGTTCTTGACCTACCTACCTACCTAGGTAGGTACAATACCATAGGTACGTACCTGCGCTCACTCGCATGCGAAAACAGCGCATGCTGTTATCGTCGGGCTCACCACACGCCCAATTCATGCCCTCGGTCAAGACAAGTCTCAGACCACTCCGCTTCACTTAGAGCTTACCTTAAGTCGAAGCCATGAGCGAGTGGAGAGAGGGCCAGAGACACGTTGCTGACATTCACGTCTGTTCCACGCGTGTGGCACTCCGAAGCCTGTGCTGTATTCGTCCTGTGCATTGCTTCGCTTTGCAACATGGACACGGCCACGGCCTCAACTGACACAGATGCAAGACCGGATATGGTCCTCGGCCAACCTCAAGGCAGGCAGCTGCATGGCACCACAAAGACACCCACCAGTGGGCACCAGATGCTCATCGGGACACGAATCCACGAGGAACGCTTCGTCTATTGTACGCCGCTTGGACCTACCGACCCACGTTGCAACAACTTGCAATCCCGCGCCCAAGCAATTCCATCCAACATGTCATTGATCTTTGATAAGCCCATCCCCATGCCTTCACGCTTCACGGATACCTGCTTGCGACCTCATTCCCGCCTAGTGGTTGGCTTGGCTCCGGTCCGGTCCAATCCCCACGCCAGGACATTGCAATTTTACAAGGTACCCGGCCGCCAGCCTCTCACAATAGTGGTATAAAAGAGAGAGAGAGAGAGAGAGAGAGAGAGAGAAAGGAAAGAAAAGAACGAAGACGAGAGAAAGGGGGGGGGGGGGGGGGCTTCACCAACGCCCTGGTGATCTTCCAGCTCTCATTGGCGACGGAGCCAGACACACCAAACCAATCCTCTGCCTCATGGCGGCAACCCACTGCTCAACCTTGGTCCTATCCATGTCCACCAAACGCTTTCAACATCTATTAGCCGTTAGCCAATACACAAACCAGCAGACTGAATACCGGTTGCCGTTTGTCAAGGCTCAGGTGAGAATTTTGCAGCACACACTCTCCGGACGAGAAGGTCGCTAGCCGCCTTGCCCGTTGCCCCAACCTTCTCAGCGGGTCTTGCCGCGGGCTACGTACTCCTAGGCACCTCTTTCCCGCTTCCTTTTATCCATTCCCTTTGCTTTTTCTTTTCCCTTCCTTTTCGGGTCTTTGCAGTTTGCACACGCATAGGTCGGGTTGATTCGTCGCCGACACAGTTCCCTCCAACATGCCCCGTAGCCTCGGCAACAATCTTCTTGGGGCTTCTCCTCATTTCCACTGGCAAATCGTTACAGGCCCTTCCTGCAGTTCATATTTGTCTGTTATCATGGCTGTCTGTTCTTCGTCACTAACCAAGCCGTCCTGTGCCAGCATCTGCCCTTTGGTTCACCCGATCTGCCGATGTACATCCTGTCCATTCTGTCGACCGAAAAAAAACTCTGTGTCATAGTGGAGTATCACTGTGACGGTGTTACGGCCCATTAGTCGCGCCGCAGTTTACGGTCACATATTGTCTGGCTGCTGCCACTTAAGAGGGTTTCCCTGTTGTTTACCTAGGTAATAAAACTGAAGCTTGCCGGATATTGCAGCATAACTCATCTCCTCTCGGTTCGATCCCGCCGACTCAGTAGATGTAGAAATCTTTTTTTAGCCAGATCCGGGCGGTCTCGGATGCGAATGGAGGCTGCTCGACTTTTCCTCTGCCTTTTTCACCCTGTCCCGCTGTAGTTCGAACCTAATAAGAAAAGGCTACAGGTGACAGGTAATTATTTGCAAGGTACACCCGGACACAACGCACTTTGCACCACTTTTCGACGATGGTGGCTCAGCAATAGCCTGTCCGCATATCAATTTGGATCTTGCAGTACCCGGGGTTTGCCCTACTTCATGAGGAAGGGGGGCTAGCAATGGTCGAGACACCCGCAGACCATGATGCTAGTTTCCTCGTTGACCTCTGCGTCTGTAATGGTTTACCTGTATTTGTCCCCGCTGGCGTGGGGGATGGGATCCGAAAACAGGGCCATGGGATCCCTCTCGGCGATCATTGGAAAGTGGACTAGATACTTCCTAACATCAAAACGTCTGGAGTCGGGTGAAGTCTGTGGGAAGTGTGATTGTTCTTGACATTGCCAAATAAGGTCGGTCCTTCGCGTTTCCATGATCTCGGTCCGCGTAGCTTCTCAACCCGCCCGACAATGCAAGTTTGGAAAGTCAGCACTACTAAATGGTAGGCGGCAGAGCCAGATTCGGAACTGAGTTTGATCAACCCGAACTTGTCCACCGTGTTCTCTCCGTAACCGAACAGGTGGGGCATTGACACGGCTACTCCTCACGAATCCCTCTGATCCGATGGTTCGGTGGATGCCAAAGTCCGAGGCCCACCAGTCGCCTACGGGAGGTTGATCCGTTTTCAAGATAAGCTACGGCTCACGCATGAATTGTACGGCCTACAGCTTAGCTGACTATATGTCTTCCAAGTCTGGTTATAATCGATCAGCCTTGCGACGGCATTGCAGGAACTAGGCAGTCGGTCGGTCATCACGACTACCACGCCTCTTGGTTTTCATTTTGATGGCTTAGATCAACCGGCAGGGGCATAAAGTGCTTCTCTACATCCACCATTCATTGTTCTCCCGGATGTTTGCCCCTGTCGTGTTTCTTGCCACTTGCATCTACATATTTATTTGTGACCACGCTCTCGGTGCCATCAAGCGAGGAATCGATGTCAGTCATTGGACTCGTTCTGAAAATCCTGGTGGTAAGGAACCTGTCGTTAGTAGCTCGGAACGCCGCGAGATATCATCGAGTCAAGTAAGCAAAAGAAGTCGCACGTTCTTCAAACATTGGTCATCAGAAAACCATTGTTCGATCCGCGAGCGCAAGAAGAGCTGTTTTTGCACACGGCCTGAAGCTTCCCGCTTGATGTACCGCCTTGCCGAATTTGGCACGTTGGGTACGGATACTTCACTAGCAGACCCGGCTTAGATGCAGCCGCGAGTGGGTGCCCGACCAACGTACCTAAGGTACCTAGGTACCTAGCCAAACATCGGCCAATACCGCAGGAGCACGGGGAGCAATGCGCCGCTGCCAGTGTTGGCGACTGGTTGCTCCGCAACAGGAAGAAAATAAACGTCCGGGATTGTCGATTGACAGGGCCTCGTCCCACCTAGTGACCGCCCTGAACAACATCTCACCGCACCACGTCACATCCACACACCCTCGTCTAGTATTCCTCGTCCCGCATCAACGCCCACATCCACATGCGTATTTACCTCCCCCGGGTAACAAACATTCAGGCCCGGCTCTTAAGACGGTGCCCCCATACTGCCGTCACCGACTTCCATCTCCATCTACCCTGGGTCAAACATTCCCGAACGACCTGGACTTGACACTACTTTGCCCTGTGCCGTTGCTTCATTACCTGTTCTCTTCCACCTAACCTCTACAGATCTCTCGCGCCGGACTGTCTGTTCTTAGCTGTCACCATTTATGCCATCTTCCTCCCACGAGGCAGTGCAGTGCAGCGCTTCAGTACGTCGTTTACTGCTTGTATCCATCCTGTCAAAACCAGGATCACCACCGCACATTCAGCGGGGTTGAATTGTATTGCATTGGCTTACAATTTTCCTCGATAGCCACATTCCGCGGTTTCTTAGCGTCAGCTCATCACCACCCACAGGACCCCAAGTCCATTCCAGTCACTGAATCGTAAACTTGGAGAACAATGGCTCCCGTGGAGCGCGAAGCTTCGAGAGATGCGGATCGCCCTCTGAGACATCAACATTCAATGTCCTCCGACCAAGGCAGAGCCCTGGTGCCCATGTAAGTGTCTAGAAATACAAAACGTCTTCCATCATCAACCAGTCCCTAGACGTCTACCCATGATGCGCTGGTCATGTCTGTTATTTGGCGTCGACTAATGAAGAACAGGTGGGATAGCTCGGATCCCGACAGGGCACCGCCGCCCTTGCCTTTGAATCCGCAATCACCCGTCACGACCTCTAGAAAAGGGACCTCTATTGCCATTCAGTCTGCTCATGCGGCCCTGACCGAAAGGGCGCGCGAAAACGCCATGATCCCCGGCCCGTTGGCGAAGCGCAACACCGACATCTCGCCAGAACGGTCCCTCATCAAGGGATCCCACCACAAGCGCATGCAGTCGCTGCAACCGGGGAGCGTCAGAGACCTGGGCTTACTTTTGGAAAGTGGCCAGCAGTCCAACCCAGCATCCCCCACCAAGTCTCCCGAGCGGATAACCCGACCATCCACTCCAGGTGCCAACAGGAGGAATAGCTTCACCGACTCAAGAAGAGACAGCTTTGCAGACAGCAGAAGGGATAGCTTCGCCGACTCGAGGTCAACTGAGAGGGAGGCCACAACACCGTCCTCGGTCACGAGTCAAACGCCGGCCGTGCGCCCGACGATCAAGAGACAGCAACAGAGTATTTTGGGCGAGAACCCGCCTCCACAATCTGCGACCATGCTTGCCATCCAGAACATGCCGCTTCAGGGTCAGCAGGAAAAGGAGAACACTCTTGCTAATGTCACCAACGGCTCCAACAATGCCATTCTGAGAGCTCCTCAACAGGTCGAAGCTCTCTCGGGGCAGATCCTGAGTCTTACCAGCATCGCAACAGCGTTGCAAAAGGACATGGCTCAACTGAGTCGACGAAGCCGGGACAATGCAACCGATTTGCTCAGCCTGAAGGAGGCAACTAAAGCCCGGGACGAGGACATTCGCAAGAGCCTGCGTGAACTCATCAACAATGCTCAGGATGCCGCCGCAAACAGCAGGCCGGGCTCCAGAGATCCCTTCGCCAATAGCATGTTCCTCGACAGCAAGCCTCACCATACATCCCCTCCCCCAAGCAAGGCCGCTCGCCCCTTCTCTCTGCCTAGGATCCCGTCGCCCAACAGCTTCGCGGCATCGATCGATCGGGACAACCTGAGCACGCCCTCACTGTGCAACTCAGAATCTCCTGCCACAATAGCGATCCTTGACAGAATTATAAGGGACATGGGCACAAAGGAGGGACAAGATCTTCTTCTTGCTCGCTTAACAGAGGTTGCCGAGAAGCTGGCTGGTGTTACCCCAGCCTCGAAGGTGGATGAGCTGATCGAGCTCGTCAAGGCGAAGTCTGACGAAACTGTGGTGGCTCGGGGTGGTGGTGGCAACGGAGGTGGCAATGGCAGCCGACCTCGTGCAGACGGCTTCGACGACGATTCTAATAGCATGGATTACGACTTTGACCCCGGATACGCCAGTCAGCTGACACATCGATCTGAGAGAGCACTGCACAACGAACCTTTATCACGATCCGCGTCCCAGCCTGCCAATACCTCCGAGCTTGTCAGCGACGAAGTACTCAAAATCATTCGCGGCGTCAAGGACAGTGTCGCTCAAGGGGGTGGTCTAACTGCAGAAGTGAAGGCCCTCGTCCGTGAACTTCGCGGGGAGGTCTTGGGCATGGGGCGGGAGATTGGTAGAAGACTGGACGAAGTGAGCGCAGAGTCCTCATCGGCCGAGTCACCAGCCGACAATGAAGAGATCTCCAGGATTGTCCACGAGGGCCTTGACCAGATGAGAGATCACATGGACGAGCTTCTTCGTGAACACCGACGCCAGTCTTCCGCCTCCGCCTTGTCAAGAGCAAACATTGTCGACTATCAAGAAATCTACAATGCTATGAGAGCAGCACTCCGAGACTCGCAGGCCTCACAACAAAAAGAACCCGACCTAAACCGGGAGGATGTAATTGAAGCTGTGAGAGACGCTTGGGAGAACTACAAACCGGAAGTCGAAAACCACGACCCGGGACTCGGAAGGGAAGAAATATTGAAATATCTCAAGGAGGGCTTGCAAGATTACGTTGGCAGGAACGAACAGCCCGTCGGAGCCTCCAGAGAGGAGGTGTTCCAGGCGGTGGTGGAAGGCCTCAAGCACTTCTCACCACCACGCGTGGACACCCCAGCCAGTCTCTCCCGGGACGAGATTCTTGATGCTGTTCGGGAATGTTTGGAGGAGTTTGAGTTCCCTGTTGCCCCGTCGGCATTCAACCAAGAGCTTACCAAGGAAGACATGTACCACGCTGTCAAGGAGGGTCTCAGCGAATACGACCTACCCACCGCCGGAACTCTTGTCCCTCACCAGAACAACAACGAAGAGATCGTCACTCGATTGCAGGACATCCTTGATTGTATGCGTGGCGAATTTCGTGCTGTGACAGAGGACGCCAAGCACAATGCCGCAGTCAATGGCCGTGACACGGAACACATAATTGATGCTACGAGGAACGGCCTCGAAAAGCTACGTGCCGATATGCAGGAATACGTCAGTCATTTAAGCGGCAGTGCCGGACAGGAAGAGGTCACACAGACATTACTATGTACTCTGGACACCTTTCGGGACGACATGACCCTGTTGGTTGACCGCGTCACGAGTGATTCGAGGTCGACAATCGAGAGCCACATGGAGTCACTTCGGGACACGGTCAACTCCTCAATGGTGCCAGCCACCCCACAAGTCAGTCAGAAAGAGATCATTGAGGCTTTGAGAGACGGAATCGACAGTGTGCGTGCCGAACTGCGCCGGCCCTTTGCCGGAGTAACCGACATCCTGGACGCCCTTCACGATGGTCTGGCAGACTTGCGCATCAGCATTGACAAGGTTGCCAATCGGCCAGCGGATCTTACTGCCAACGATGAGATTCTAGATGCGCTGAAGTCTGGGCTCGACAACGTTCACTCCGAGATTGACAGCCTCCGTGAACAACAAGGTCAGAATGACAAGGCCTTGACAACAATGCACGCAGGTGCCGTTGTCCCGACCGATGGTCTCAAACAGGACGACATCAAGAACCTCGAGGTGCTCATCACCCAATTACGCATCAAGATCGAGGCCATGGAGCCTGCGAACGTTGATTCTGTCGCCAAGGATGATCTCACACGCATGGAAGATATGCTGCGATCCCTGCAGGAGTCTGCGTCCAAGGACGATATCCTTCGCCTTGAGGACATGCTCCGCCTCGTGCAAGAATCGGTCTCCAAGGACGAGACCTCCCGCATCGAGGAAGTTTTGCTCAACGCCAACTCGGTGTCTAAGGAGGACGTAGTCCGCCTGGAGGAGACAATACTGTACATCCATGAGTGGGTCAAGTCCAAGGAGAGTCCGACCAGCACCGATGCTGCAACCAAGGAGGATGTTCAAGCTATCGAGACCATTCTGCGTAATACCAAGGGCCGGTTGGATGACCTCATTGATAACGAGCAAGCTGTGCGCAAAGAGCACCTGGACAGCCTCGAGAACACCATTCTGGAGACTAGGGAGACTATTAACCTTATCACTACCCAGATGGACAGCCTCCCAAAGAAGGATGATGTGACTTCCGTCGAGGCGCTGGTCGCACAGGTCGCTGCGGCCTTCGATGAGATGAAGGAGAGCGCCGCCAAACAGCTTGAGGATCCCGAGCGTGTTACCAAGACCGACGTTGAGGCTGTCGAAGCCGTGTGTCTCGACATCAAGAACGTGTTCGACCAAATGCTCAAGACTGATTTGGCCACACTTGCCAGCAAGGAAGACCTGGAGAGAACAGAGAAGGCCTTGGAGGAACTCAAGGGCCCTCTGGCGGGATTGCAAGGTGGGCTCCAGGAGAGCCTCAAGGCCCCATTGGACGAGCTGAAGACTGAGTTGAAAACCCCTTTGGAGGAGCTCAAGACTCCCCTCGAGGAGCTCAAGACCCGACTAGACGCTCTTGCCGAAGCACACGCCCAAGGGGGTGAAGAACGTCAAGCTGAGATTGTTGGCGTCAGCGAGCGGGTCACGGAGGTCAAAACCTTCCTCGAGGACTTCCACGGCTTGGTCAAAGGCAAACTCGAAGAGGGGGTAACTAGCATCGAGGCGCTTGCAAAGCTTTTCGAAGGCGTCTCGATGATCGTGGAGAGTAACGCCACTGTTGGCCAGGAGCTGAAGGATCTCTCTGACCTGATGAAGGTCGAGTTCGAAGAGTCCAAGGCCGGTATGGTAGGTGCTAAGTTGGAGTCTGACGAGAAGTTCCAGCAAACTACCGAAGCCCTAGCCACCAAAATCGACGAGAAGGTAGCGGAGCTAATGACGAAATACGACGAGTTCCATGTTGCCCTCGACGATCGCGCCAAGGCTGGAGAGGCCCGGGATGCTAGCACTGAAGAGGCAGTGCTGGGCACCAAGGCGGTTGCCGAAGAACTCAAGTCTCTTGTCGATACCCTTGGTGCTGCTGTCACCGATTCCATGGAAAAGATGGAGGAGGCGTCCAAGACTGTGTTCACCAAGGTCGAGGACCTCATGACTAAATCCGAAGAAAACCACACGGACGGCAAGGCTGAGCACCAGCAGACTCGGGATCACTTGAAGCAAGCCGTCGAGGACCTTCGGGGGCAGTTTGGAGAAGTCCAGCCCCAGATTCTCGACTCGGTCAAGGACATCTTGATGGTTGTCGGCCAACATTACGAATACGCCAAAGCCTCTACGAACGATATTCAGAAAACGATCGAAGATGCCAAACCAACCGAGCTGGCACTCCCACCAATCCCCGAAAAGTATGACGACACGATGGTCCTCGAGAAGCTCGACAAGCTTCTCGAACAGGCTGCGGTCCCGGTCGAAAAGTATGATGACGCAGTTGTTCAGGAGAAATTGGACAGAATAGTCGAGCAAGTCTCAGCGCCTGCAGAAAAGTACGACGACACTGGCGTCCACGAGAAGCTTGATCAACTTGTGTCGCATGCCCAAGCACCTGCTGAGAAGTACGACGACGCACCTGTGCACGAGAAACTGGACAAGCTGGTCGAGCATGTTATGGTTCCTGTAGAAAGATATGACGATGCGGTGGTGCAGGAGAAACTGGATAAGCTTGCTGAGCAACAGGCGCTGCTTCCAGTCGACAAGTACGATGACGCTGCAGTTCATGAGAAGCTAGACAAGCTTGCCGAACAGCAAGCTTTAATCCCGGTCAAGAATTACGACGACACAATGGTACAGGAGAAGCTCGATATGATTGCCGAGCAGCAGTCGTTGATTCCGACGGACAAGTACGACGACGCGGCAGTCCAAGAGAAGTTGGACAGGCTTGCCGAGCAGCAACTGTTGATCCCGACGGACAAGTACGACGACGCGGCAGTCCAAGAGAAGTTGGACAGGCTTGCCGAGCAGCAACTGTTGATCCCGACGGACAAGTACGACGACGCGGCAGTCCAAGAGAAGTTGGACAGGCTTGCCGAGCAGCAATTGTTGATTCCGACGGAAAAGTACGACGATGGCATGCTTCGGGAAAAACTGGACCAACTTGCCCAACAGCAGTCTCTTATCCCGACCGAGAAATACGACGATGCAGTTCTTCGAGAAATGCTGAACAGGCTCGCTGAGCAGCAAGCGATGATTCCTACTGAAGCTTACAATGACGCAGCCGTACACGGCAAGCTGGACGAGCTGGTCGGCCATACTCACGCTGCCGAGAAGGCATTTTCCCAACTTGAGACGCTCGAGAAGGTCCATCAACAAGTCATACAGACAGCCGCGGACATCTCGCTTTTCATCTCTAGCCAGTCCACGAAAGTCAAGGAAGAGGAGGACGATCGAGAGAAGTTTTTGCAGGAAGTCACTCTTGACCTAGAACGGAAATTGACTCTTAAGGAGCAGATCCAGTCCAATCTCCTGGACCTCAAGCAGGAGGAAGAGAGGCTCAGAGCCTCCGTGCTCGGATTGCGAACGGAGCAAGAAGGTCTCATTCGCCAAAAGACGAGGCTGACAGCCGACGTCTCGTCTCTCGAGACCGCACTACATATTCGCAGGGATGAACTCCACGAGATGGAAACCCGTGCTGAAGGGTTGGAGCGCCGCATTTTGGAGGGTGTGATGGACCATTCACGGGTCCTTTTGATGTCAAAAGCAACAAAGGGCCGTGACGCTATGAGCCGTAAACGTGTCCGAGATCAAAAGCCGGGCCAAGTGAATGGTTCGCATGAGAAGCCTGCATCGCCCGCTGTCAACTTGGCGCTCTCCGCGAAAAGGAACACGAAGCCGCCAGCCCAGACAGGCACCGCACGCCGCATCCTATCCCTTAGCCAGATCACGAACAACGTCCCAAGCGGGGGTGTCCAGCGCAGCCAGAGCGTAAGGACTGCTGGGGCCAAGGGCCAACGAAAGTCCAGCTGGGCGGGCGGCTTTCCCAAGGGTTATGGGGAGCTTAATAAGGAAAACATGTCACTGAAGGAGACTGAGGAGGAGAACATGCCGAGTCCCGCCCTCCCGTCCTGCGAAGACCCGGTAGACGTAACAGAGTGTCTGGCGGGTAGTGACGACCCAAGCGATACCGAGACTTTGCGCCGTAGCAGTCACGGCAGCCGGATCAGCCGTGGTAGCCATGGGAGCCGTGGCACGACGGTCGTCACGGAGAACACTGACAACTACACGGGCGATGGAGACTATTCAGACTACCATGACGACAATCAGAGCGAATGGACTGAGAGTGCTGTGAGCTCCGACCTTGGGTCGAACCTTGGCCCGGAAACTATCAACGAGGTCGTAGTTCACGGAGAGACGGCTTGAAGCGGCGAGAACAATGGCCTGAAAGGCTTCTTGGTATGAGATATTGACGAGTACCGAATAACGTACGTCTTTACTTGGTCTGGCAGCAGCAGTTAGTGTTTAGGGCAGATTGTGCCATAAATGGGGTTGAACTCGTTTCCTTCCCTCATCTGTAATTGGGAGCGCTAGGATGAACCCAGTCAACGTTTCAGGATTGTAGATAATAATGTGTCGTCGTTGGGATTACTAGTAAAAAGAAATTTTGAAAAGAAATTGCACGAGTTACAACCATGCCGTCTGTGCCGCAGTGAACTGCCTATTGCACGCCCCAAGAGCTGATTTGTTCTTTTCGAGACACGCCATATATTCGGTGGTGAAATGGTTAAAGCTGTTGTTACAAGAGACAGGAACCCGTCAGGTGTCATGGGTAATGATAGCCGCAAGCCGTCGTTACGAAATGGGTTTCTTGAAGATCTTCTCTTTCCCGTCCATCCACGGTTGCAAGCAAGTTGGAATAGAAACAGACATCTCCTTCTCGTTCCATCCGCTTTCCAGAATCGCGGCTAGCACCCTTGGCACAGCGAGAGCGGTACCATTGACGGTCCAGGGGAATGTGAGCTTGCCGTCAATCTTGGTCCGCGTGGCGAGCCGCCGCGTCTGGTAGTCAGTACAGATGCTGGCCGAAGTGACTTCGCCCCAACCATCGTTTTGCTGCCGGCGGGAAGGGAAGAACACTTCTATGTCGCACTTGCGCACCGCTGAGGCGCCTAGGTCGGCAGAAGGCATCTCGAGGACGCGGCAGTGTAGGCCCAGGGAGCCCAGGATCTCGGTCTGGATGTCGAGCATCTCTTCAAAAACTTCAATTGTCTCGTCGGCTTCTGGCGGCGTCCAGGCGAACATCTCAACCTTGGTGAACTCGTGGACGCGGTACAGGCCCTTTGTGCTCGCGCCGCGCGCGCCGGCCTCAGCGCGGTAACAGCGTGAGACGGCGACACGCTTCATAGGAAGCTCGGAGGCGTCGAGAGTCGACTCGGCCTTCATGCCAGCCAGAGGGATCTCCGAGGTGCCGGCTAGAGAGAGCTCCGGCTTGCCGCGTTCTGCGTCGGCCTCGGATTGTGCGAGACTGTAGACCTGCTGCTCACCGTTCTGGTCCCGAGGTTGGAACCCACAAGCTGAAGCGATGTGGCTGTACACAACACTGGGCGGGGCAACCTGGCGCCATTGATGCCTCGTGGTCACGGCAAGGGCGTACTGGACGAGGGCCTGCTCCAGCTGGGCTGCCTCGTCGAGGAGATAGTACCAGCCCCAGCCCGATGTATTGCCAGCGGCGGCGAAGTCGAGCAGGCCCAGCTCGGAGCCGATGTGCACATGGGACCGCCACACTTTGTCCGATGCGCTCGGGGCCTCGCCTGGGTGCTCGTTGATGTAGCTCAGAACAAGCGGCTCGTCGCCGATGGGCGTAGCTTCACTGGTGAGGTTGGGAACGGTCATGGCCAGGGCCTCCATTTCCTCGACGAGCCGCGCCTCGTCCTGCTCAACAGCCGTGAGCCTCTGCTTGAGCACGCGCGCCTCCTCGAGGAGCTCCTCGCGCGAAATTCCTCTCGTTCCCACAAATTCGGCGTCATCACGGCTCGATGCCGGGTTGGCAATTTGACGGCGCAAGAGATTAGACCGCTCGCGAACAGCACGGCTATCCTTCTGCAGGGCCTGCCATTGCGCAAATATTTCATTAATCCGCGCGGGGCTCTTGCTCTGGGCTGCGTAGTTGCGGTCGAGACAGTTCTGTTCGTAGAGCGTCGGATTTTCCCTGATGTGTCGGATATCGATGATGGGTTTTGGCGCCATTGACGGCCTCTTGGTATCAGCGGAAGCGTGACGATGAGATGCGCAGTGGTTAGCGAGGCACAGAGAGGGTGGAGGACGCAGCAAGGGCCTGGTCGCCCTTGCTAAGTGGCGAAGAAGAGATGTTGGATCTCTGCCCATACCGGTGACCGACGAACGAGAAGCAGTAGGTAGTTAATATAATACACGACGTTACCGGAATGCTGGTGACCAGGACGGGTCGCCATGAGCTGAGGTGAAGGCGTTATAAGATTTGACCGAATCGTTTACTAAGATATGAGCAGGGGTCCATCCTCTCACTCGTTTGATGCATCCAATTGGTACTGGTGGCGAAGTTGATTGTGCTCCAGTTGCTCAGTCATTATGCAATGAGTGGAAAGCAAATAGCGAATTCATGTATCATAGGCGATTTAGTTGTAGTTAATTTCTCTGTATTCGAACTGCTGTGCTTCTGGGGTATCATTGCCGTCACCGGTGCTGTAAACTAAGCTCGTTGCGCTTTCTCACTATCCTCTCAGGTCCTTGTACTAGTATGCCCCCATGCCCCAAAGTCCAAGTAGCTTGGCCTAAAGCTCCTCGCATCAATCCACCGGGCCCCATGCTCTGACGCTGTTGGGATTTGATGTCGACTTCGCTGGGTCGCGAAGCCCCGCTGGCCCCCTGTTGGAGCCATGCGTCACGGTCGATATTGGCCATGGCCACGACCTTCAGCTGGCAGGCCAGACTAGCCCCGCCCCAAGGGCCAAGCGATCCTAAAGGCCGCAAGACACCCCGGATCTTTGCATGATGGCTCTCGCGCTTCCTCAGGGACTCCTCAATGACATCTGCCGCGTGAAGAGGGGCTTCTTCATCTGCAACATTTCGCTCTTCCGTCCCCTTGACAACCAGCTTAGCCTCTGTCGGACCATCAGATGCCGGTCCACTGGTAGTCCTCTTAAGCATTGTATTGGACTTGTATTGCTGCGGTGCGCGCCCTTGGACGGGATCCCATCCTCGTTCGTGTACTAGCTTTGACAGTTCATCGAATATTCTGCGTCTTAGACCAACAACCCTGGAACAACCGCCTATAAAGATGATGCGAGACATACAAATCGCCCGTGCATCAATAGGCAGCTGGACAAGATGTCGATAGAGGAGATGATGGACGGGAAGCTCGTCATCATCGAAGCTAGTGCGCGAATATTGAGGCGCAAAATACGTGTTCTCACACGGCTCAGACAGTTGCTGCAAAGGCAAAGTTAGGTTTTCGGGCGGTTCTACGGATTGAAGCAGAACGTCGATGTTTCCTTTTGACTCGTCCCGAGCAATAGGAGAGGGCGGGGCGGATTCATCC
The DNA here is from genome assembly GCA_019425465.1 of Colletotrichum falcatum. Taxonomy (NCBI): domain Eukaryota; kingdom Fungi; phylum Ascomycota; class Sordariomycetes; order Glomerellales; family Glomerellaceae; genus Colletotrichum; species Colletotrichum falcatum. Next base: position 151,101 of record SWKJ01000021.1, on the reverse strand, counting down.
TGCTCCTCAACCGTGGGCAGGACATCTCCTGGGGTCTGTTGCTGTCGCTTTTCGAGACTAGGAAGTTCACCCCGGGCAAGTTGACGACACCAAACAAGGCGACAGGCAACCTCCTCGCACTCCTCGAAACTCAGAGAATGTTGGCCTTGGTCTCTTTCGTGACGCGTCCTCTGTGCGTGGACTGGTGTTGTCGAGAGAGCGTCCTGCAAGAGGTTGTGAGTCTCGTTGACTAGCATTTTGCCTCCACGAACTGTTCTTGATGTACGAACTTCCCGATATTCGTACACGCTTGTCACAACTGTTTCGGCCCAGCCCAGATCCACAACCAACGCCGACCGAGTGCCCGCTCCGACGGTTGACATAACCGCAGAGGACATGAGGGACACAGTGGGTGCCTGGAAACGGTGGAAGAGAACGTCCAGCGTGGTGGAAAGTAACGGTAGAGGAGTGGAGGAAGAAAGGACAAGAGAGGTACGTCGGGGTCGCGAATCGATGAGCAGGAACCTGGACGATCCAAATCAGTGAATATGCCACGGGGATTGGCTATTGAGGGGAAAGTAGACACGGACTTGTTCAATGCCTCTCGAATAGCCCGGTCTATCTTGTCTTCCACTAGGCCCAAATCTACAGTTCGTACATCAGACTGCCAGAGCTCATGTTCGACTCCCCAAGTCTTGCCAGTTGGACGCCGTCTCCAGTCATCGTTGTGTTCAGGGTCCCAGGTGCGAAAGTCGCCAACACGGCGCAATTGCTCGGGCCCAAGTGACAGGACTGCCTTGGGTGAAGGTTCCCCAGCGAATCCAAGCTTGATGAAGCGGGAACCTAGCTCTATGACGATATTATCATCTTCGGCGCGTAAACTAGAGGGGGAACCAAATGTCGACGAGATGGTGCGTGAAGGCGTATGCGGACTTGCAGGACCGCCAATGCTTGGGCCAGTCTCGGTACGAATGTTCGCGATGGATCGATGGGGAAGGCTTGGGGCTGCGGAGGACGACATCTTGGGGTTTGCAGCGGCTCAGACGGCTGAGGTCGATATGGGAGCGTCGCCCTTGAGATCTAGCAGACCATGCTTCGGGTCTCGCTGCAGCGGTTCGGGCAGTACACAGTTGGATGTATCAGCCCATTCAACAACGTGAAATGGCAGTAATGACTTTGGGTATGCAGATTAAGAATGGTCGGGTCGTTGCGAGTTTGCTATTTCCATAGACGGCAACGCAAGTCTGTATGTCGAGAACGCGCCGGAGCACTCGCTAGAAAGTTGGAGCTCTGGGTATTAAGCACTGATTGGAAGGAAGATGGCGCTGCAGAGCCCCGCATGCAGGGAGCGGTCAGAATCAGTGCATTTGTGGAACGGCCCGAGTATTGCATAATTGCGAATGGCATGCTACATAATAAGGCATTACTACCTAGTGTTATGTGTTGTCTGGTGAAAGTCAACATCTGCTCGCTCGTAGCCAGAGTAACCGCATGCGCCCTCTCTGTCCGACGACATCCGCCCACTTGGTCAATGTCGGCCCACGAGACGATTGTGATGTTGAGACATTTGACGACGAACTCAACGTGAGACGAACTGGACATCATTAAAGCTTATAGCAAAATAGTGAAAACGTCTCACCACCCTGGCGTTGGAGTCTGTCTTCCTTGGCCCCAAAATGGGCATTTTGATTCACCAACACAATTCGCCATTCGCCCCCTTTACGAATACTTGCTGGTTGGGATTTCATTGATTCAGGTTTCCACTAGAAAGACGCTCTCACGATGGGAATCAAAGGGTAATGGCAAACCCCGTAACCGATCCCCAGACCTACACAATCCTCGCTCATACTACGCTTATAGGATTTACCGTGAACTTGGCCCAGGCCAGCGGGTATCCCTTGCCAAACTGGCTACGGAACAACTCGAGAACTCAGGCAGGCCGCTGCGTATTGCTATTGATATCGCGATCTGGCAGTTTCAGGCACAAGCCGCGCGAGGTAGGCCCACTAACTCCTGTACAGACCACGACGCTTACGTAGTCTCTAGGCGGAACGAATCCTGCCATCAGGACTCTATTCTATCGTCTCGTTCGACTTCTTAGTCTTGGAATACAACCCATATTCGTCTTTGACGGGCCTCACAAACCGGCCTTCAAGCGCAACAAGCGGTCTGGCAGAGGAGATGGAGTTGCCACGGCCATGGCAAAGAGGGTCATTCGCCTATTTGGTTTCCCCTTACATGACGCACCAGGCGAGGCCGAGGCTGAATGCGCCCTACTACAGCAGCAAGGAATCGTCGACGCAGTTCTCAGCGAGGATGTCGATACGATCATGTTCGGCTGTACTCGAACCCTACGCAACTGGACGGCAGAAGGAGCCCGAGGGGCCAAAACACCAACCCATGTCAGCTTGTACGATGTCGACGAACTGCTGTCCGCCGGGACCGGCTTGGATCGGGAGGGCATGGTCCTCGTCGCACTGATGAGTGGGGGCGACTACATCCCTGAGGGCGTACCCGGCTGCGGAGTGAAGCTGGCTTGTGAGGCGGCGAAAGCCGGATTCGGTAAATCACTATGCCGCCTCAAATTTGACGATGACGTTGAGTTCGAGGAGTGGAGAGCGGATCTGCGATACGAGCTGCGTACCAACAAGAGTGGCTTCTTCAGAGTACGACACAAAGCCTTGTCCATCCCGGACGAGTTTCCGAACAGACAGGTCCTGAGGCACTATACCCATCCTGTTGTTTCCGGTGCAACCGCAGTAGAGAAGTTGGAGAAGGAGGTCGTCTGGAGTCGACCGGTAGATGTGCAAGGCCTTCGATATTTTGTCGAGGAAACATTCGACTGGGTAAATAAGATTGGCGCTATCAAGCTCACGCGGGTTCTGTCTCCAGGCTTGCTGGTAAGCAAGTTGCTGGACAGATACATGTCTAACAAGTCAGACAGCCAAACTATAGAGGTCATGGGGCAGGAGGAGTCTGATTTGATACAACGCATCACTGGAAGACGGAGCCACCATAGCACTGATGGGATACCAGAGCTACGCGTAGCTCACATTCCAGCCGGTGTAGTAGGCCTGGACCTATCTAAAGAAGAGGACGAAGTTATTTCCTTTGACCGTCAGGGGCTGGCGCTGAACAGCGACGACGAGTTCGAGGCAGTCCTGGGTGACGATGCCGATATAACAGGTGGCCGACCTAGGGCAAGGAACACTTTTGACCCGACGCTCGCTGAGTTGATTTGGCTACCAGAATCGCTTGTCAAGCTAAGCGCACCTCTGACGATTGAGGACTGGGAGGAGAAGCAGCGCTCCAAAGCTTTGCCACGGGCCCCGCGCCAGACAGCTAAGACGACAAAGGTCAACAACAAGAAGTCCACTAGGCCCACACCACATCAAGCAGACGGTCTTGACAAGTGGGTGCAAACCACCAAGACCTCCGCGACAACATCCAGCGCAAAAACACGTCAGGAGAGGCTCAATGGCAGTGATATTCGATTGCCGCCGCCCACTCGACCGGCACTTCGAAGCCCCAGTCCACCGGACCATTACTCATCACAACTGCCGACTCCTTTGCAGAGTTCGGTCAATCGAAGTAAGCAATCTAGATCCAACAAGGCGACGGCCGCCGCAGAACCAACCAGGCACAGAAACCCATGGACATCCGCTGGCTCACAACATATGCCTAGGATTACCAAGTCTCAACAGTCTACAGAGCCGGTCGTTTTGTCATCTAGCCCCATGCATCCGTCGTCTGCGGCTGCTTGTTCGCCGATGAACCCCCCGTCACCAAAACACATCATAGACTTATCTGGCATCGACGAAACACACATTTCCGCTCCATCTAAGCCACCTCATTCCATCACGTCGCCGATTCAAAAGACGGCCTCGCGCACACACCTGTCTGTCAAGACCTGGCCAACAAAAGGATCATCTCCAGAACTTCCCAGCACACCGCCCAAAGGCAAACGATCCATGAAGCAAATGCGAATTGATTCATTTATCAGATGTTCGCCCAAAAGGCCAGGGACCGAACAAAGTAAAATCCAGCCTAGGGCATGGATAAGGGATGGGTTGCAGACTTCTATCAGCGCCAGTCACATCGTTGTATCAAGTTCCCTTGGACACAACAGAGAAGCCAGCCTGACTGTTCCTCGAGACAGTCAGGCTTCGGCAACGTGGATAGACCACGGCGATGAATTTCCCGTAGCTGCCAAAACTGACGCTTCCGGACAGACCAAGAGGATGGTGGTGCCTCGAACGAGCGTGGGTGGTTTTTTCAAAGTCGTTGAGATGAGTGACCGGGAAGAGGACAACATGAACACAAAGTCTTTTGGGCGTTTTACAGAGTCTGCCTGGAGGCAAAGCGAGGTCTCCATCATAGACCTTACAGGGGACGACGACTAGTGACACTCCTTACTAAAATCCTTATGGCACAACTCGTAATCTGGAAGAAAAGAAAAGGGAGAAAAGATTTTTTTCAATATTTTGTTAAAAAAAAGGAAAGGCCGGGGGTGGGGGGGCACCTTTTTTTGAGCCAAGAACTCTAGTGCTGTGCCTGCAAAGGCGATCTTCTTCCAGAGAGTGTCAACGAGAGACACGGGCTCATCAATTGGGTATCCAAAGCTATATCTATCTACGTTTAAACAGTATCAAACAAGTGGTTTCGTATATCATCAGTCGGAAGAATAACCAGTATGCTTCTTCATCTCATCTCGCAGGCGTACCCGACGGATTCAGTCCTGTCAATGCTCGACATGCCAGGGAAGGTCGCGATCTCCCACTGTCACGCATGTGAGGTAACTGATTCCATCAGCCGTTCTACCACTGCTGATGTCCAGCTCTAGACCGCTCCCCATCAACGGCCGCACAATATCGCGGGCCATTGACTTGAGCTCATCTATGCGTTTTTCAAACCGGCGTAGGTTGTCGCGGCTGTACAGCTCGGGTGTCAGCTTCAGAAACCGTTTACACTCGTCGTGGCCAAGGTACGCCGACGAGGAAGTACCGAGAGTACGGTATGTGCGGCCGACCGTCGCGAAAGGCGGTACATCGACGGAAATGGTTAGTTGCTGCAGATTGCCGTTACGGCCGTCGCGCGAGTTTTGTATTCGCCTATCGGGAGGCGGAGGGGTGGTGTTGTCTGCCAGCCACTCGCGGAACAGACTAACGGCAAGCCAATCGAGGTAAGATGTGCTAGGGGTAACACGCTCGCCTCTGGCTGTGATCAGGTTCAGCCGGAAAAGACGAGCCTCAACGCGGCTGACAACCTCCTCAAGCTCGTCAACTTTGTCCTCGATAATGTCAAGAACTATATCAGGAAGAGCAGCGCGTAGGCTACGCTCCCCCGCCGGCCACTGACCAACGACATGGATAAGAGCCTCCTGAAAGATGACCCTGCTACGGGCAAGGTAGCCAAGACGAAGGTATGAGATTGGGTACTTGGCAATCTGTTTCCAGAGCCGTGACTGAAACTGGAGCAGGTGGTGATCTACTCTGGGGCCAACCACGGCGAGCGCATCGTACAGGTCCGCAAGGGTGATGAGTGACTTGCATTGCACATAAGCATCCGCAATGTTCACACTATCCAGGGTTGGAGGGTAGTTGTAGAAGATGCGGAAGAGGTTGTCGTAGTCTCGTAACAAATCCTGGTCGGCCTGCGAGAGCGGCTGACTTGTCGTCGCCGCGGCCATCGAGCTCGGCACGAGACTCAAGTTGGCTACCGAGCGAAAAAAGCCGTGGTTCGCGTTTGCTGATGAAGAATGAGAATGACTTGATGTCTTACTTCGCGTGAAAGGTGCCGGCTGGTTGCCGCTGCTAGCACTGCCTGGGCCGAACAAGGACCCGGAATGGCTCTCGGAGCCGTTGGAGCGATCCTCGTCCTTCTGAACCAGCATTGGAATATCACCGTCCCCGTTCCCGGATCCAGCTCGTACCGCCATCGCTTTCGTGGACTGGACGACGTGGTGAGTGCCCGACTCGAGGCTGGGGCGATTGACGATGAATCGAGAGAGGAAGTATCGCTGATGCGGGCAAGATCGGCCGAGACGCTATCGGAGACCGGCTTAGACCATTCAAGACTCGTGCTGGCCTCGAAGAAACCCGAACATCGGGTAAGAGTGTGGCGATGCAGCAGGTAGCGGTTCTGGTGACTGCCGACCTTGACTATCACCTCAACGTCACCCGAGTTGCTAAAGACAGGGAACTCGTTCTGAGGTATGTAAGTGTTGCCGCCGACGTGTGACCTGTTATATCGCTTCGTGCGAGAGAGCGAGGGACGCGAAACGACCGAGGAAGGGCCTCGTAGGGTGAGAGAGGACGCGGAGTCGGGCTGCGAGACCATGAAGAATACGTCTCGAGACCAAAACTGCGGGGGGCGGGGAAGGACGAGAAGCCTACGCTGGCTCCAACATGGAGAAGCGCGTGGCAAGAGGACCTTTTGAGCGGACAGCAGTATTAGGAAGACGCGGCGCAAGAAGGGCGCAGTCGTTCAGTAGGTCGAGGCGGACCTTGGTATCGAATTCACCGAAACAACCAGCGAAGCACTAAGGGTGTTGGGCAGCCGATATTTCGGAGGCGCTAGAGGGTCGACCGACGATTATGCAAAGGCAGGGACAAGAACGAAGTGTGCGGCCAGATGTAGATATCCGAGCGATGGTGGCGGAAGCGAGATCAGTGTCTTGGTACTAGACGACGGACTGCATTCGGATACAACAGCGAATGAGGATGAATTAGGCGGCTGGGTGTTCGCTTGTGTCGCGATGCGCGGGGAAGAGTATGTGCGTGCGCCAGTGCTGAGATAGCACATACGGCGATATTGAAAAAACAGTGGCGAACTGCCAAGAATGAGACGAGGTGGACGAGCTGTGGGAGGGACTGAGATAGGGCGAGGCGGGAAGAGTTGGAGGGGGAGTGAGGCAGAGCAAAGAGAAGAGGAGAAGGAAGGCGGGATAGGTGATTTGTTGAAATCGTTGATCGAATGGGATTTCAGGTGAGCTAATCAAGGTGCAATGAGGACCTTGGGCCGGGCGAGACCAGAGCATGAAAGCCAGAAACAAGACACGGGCACACAGGTTGCATTTGCCTGGGCGGCCGGGGTTCAGAAAGCGAAGACGCGACGAACGATTCACGAGCAACCAGCGATGCGAGCCGCGGGGGCCTGAGGGGAAGGATTTCAAGGAAAGACGCGTAGGGGAGGTCCAGCAGACTGCTGCTCAAGCCCCAACAAACATTTGAAGCGAGAAAAGAAGGAAAACTGAGCTTACAACCCGGCGCGAAACAGTTGCAGAGACCGAAAGTGAGTAGGAGACATGGTGGGTACACGCTTTAGACTGAAGACTGGTCTGGTCCACTGGTGTGCTTCAGAAACGCTGTAGAGATGGGGGGGGGGGCGCTGGGCAAAATGCATCGAAAATGCCCTCAATTGGTGGCATTCCGGCATGCTCACCTTCACTCCATAGGCCATGGGATGGCGGCGAAGGTGTTGCCTCCGAAGCAAGCAAAAGCAGCCCAATCGCCTCATCCAAGGAGGGCAAGAAATGCAGGGGGCGGGCAATCATCGTACACTACGGATACACATGATGGCAAGGCAGACACCACGCGGACATCGCGCCAAGCCAGTGGGAAACCAGTACTACTACGTGACTGGACGTGTGGAGGGAGCCAGGAGGCACAGGACCCTGTGTGCTAGATCGAGAGCCAATGAATAAGTAGCTATGTCTTTCTACCATGCCAAAACAAAACACAAAATTGTTTGTATTTTTCAATGTAAATTTGGACAAACATGGTTGGCTGCGGATCTTTGGCCAACGGACCGTACGATAGACTCACTACCTACTTCGAGGTCGAGTAGGTATGATGCAGATCCAATCAATCTCTTGACGTTTCAAAAGGTTATTAACCTTAGTCGGTTGCAACTTCTCCAAGTCTCCAAGATAATAGGTACGGATGTCTATGTTAAATACCACTCTTTTTTTACTCGTCTCATGCATTTCATCCTCACAAGTCGCTTCTTCTCCAACATTGTTTGGTCTGAACTCTCAAGCCCTCCCGCCCGGATGCTGTTATCGAGGTACATGGGAATACAGGGCTGTTCCCGCGGTGGAAAAGTACAGTATTATCGCGCCGCCGCCTTTAGTCACGGTCACCCTGCTAAGGTCTACCTACCTTGGCGGGCGGGTCTTTTTACTTCCACCATTGGTCATGCTCACCCGCTAAGTGCCGCCACCTCACCCTGACACCCCAAGCACAACGTCGTGGTTCCCAAGGCCATCACCCGCCAACCAATCACCGCCCCACATTCCGCAGGACCCCGTGTGCTCCCAAATTCAAGCCGGCGCCGCGACGGCCGCCAGATGCATCATCCAATCCACCTCAACCCCAGTCACTCGCCAAAGGTGGCCTAGCAGGCTTGCAAAACCTGCCTGGCACACTTCGGCACTGCCGTTCTTCTGCCATCGTAAGTGTGACCATGTCTATCTAGGGTTCGCCTCTAACACGACGCGTGGGCACGCCCACTGCCCGCCCCTTTGGCTTGTGTGACTTGTAAGTAAGTCTTGCTCGTTTCGCCCGTGTGGCTTGTCACTGCACTCTGCACCTGCATCTGCACCAACACCAGCCCGTCAACAGTGTGTTGCGTCTCGTACAGTCGTCCAAGTGCACTCGCGACCTGACTCGTTCACATTAAGCTTTTGCCGCAACACTCTTGAGCGCTTCGGCATCGTAGCAAATCGTATCCCTCCCAAAACGTCTAGACCAGCTTGGCTAGTCCGGCCCTAGGCACACTAAGCCATCAGTTCACCACGGCAGTCATATGTCGCGGAGCCAGCCACAAGACACTTTGAAAATGAAAATGTATTGATGCTGTTGATAAGCAGCCAAATGCCGCATCGAGTATTGCAGATAGACCCCGAAACCGTCTAGGTCGGCAAATAAGCAACCCAAACAAGCCAGACTAGTCGATAGAGGCTCGTTCCTGCAACGAAGCGCTCAAGTGAGGAGAGGGGGGGAGAGAAAAAGAAAAGGACCATTTCCGCCGACCGACCTTCTTATCTTGGGATCCGTTCGGTAGATGCACACGCATACACACGCGTCCTCATCCAACCAAACCCAATCCCACCAAGCAAGCTCCTCGTTGGAAGAAAAAAACACATGCGCCCCCCTGACCCTGCCGTTTTGTAATGTTGATACCCCGTGAACAAAGAAGAAAAGAAACCAATTGCACTGCCGTATTCGACGTCTTGCATTTTACATTTCCATGTGGCTGTCGTCGGCCTCTGTTGCAAATGCCGTATTGCTTGACTCGGTTGCTGCTGGCGACTCCGTTGCAAAAAGAGTCTCTTGACCGGCAAAAACTGGAGGCGAACACTTGAGATTACTCAAGGCCCCTTCCGCGTCCTTGCTAACAAATCGGCCTTGACGGAGATCCTCTGCAAAGAGGAAGAAGCCCTCCGCGGCCTCGACAAGATATGATTGAAGGCCCTTGCTCTCGAGTCGAATGACAGCCGATGAGACTGGATAGTGGTTCTCGATGTACCGGGCCCAGCCGCGAGCCGCGGCTTGAATGTGTTGGTCCTCGCTGATACGCCTCCAGCCAATGCCAAGGTGCAAGGTGAATTGGTCGATAACAGGTTGCGCCGAATTCTCGAGTGGAAGGGCCTCAGAAACGGAGACAATTGCCGGCTGCGCGACTTCTTGGAGGCTATGAATATCGTATTGGGCCAGGCGTTGGGACTTGTTGCTGCGGAGGGATGGGCGTTGTTGCTGCTCGTGGAGACGAGTGACGGCCTCGTTGGCTTTGCGGGCGCTATCCTGGTCGGCCTTTTCCTCAACCCAGGTGCCAGACTGGCTGCTGGCGTCCGCAACGTAGCCGCCCTTTTTGATCAGAACCATACCGGGACCGTACTCCCATTCTTCCTCGGTTTCTTTGGGGTCGGAGTGAGGATCGGGCTCGTCGGCTGCGAGGTTGGGGGCAGCCTCATCGCGAGAACGTTTGCGTCCAGCAACCCGTAGGTTTCCAGCGGACATTGCCGACGGCACAGCACAGCGTTGGTAGGATGAGGGTTGGCCAAAAGGCGCGGCCTGGGGTGCGTATGGCTCCATGCCAAAGCTCGCTTGGTGGGCGGGCTGCGGTTGGAGAGCCATCACGGGTGAGGCAGAAGTGAAGGATCGGCCGAAGGATGACATGGCTGCAGCGTTAGACCTGTGTAAGGTAAGTTCAAAGTTCAGCTTCAGGTAGCTCCTCTACAATCAACATGTGTTAGTGGTATGCTGGCCGTCCAAGGACTGGTGATAGTCGACGAGGTGTACGCGGTCGAATTGTCAACGGGACAGAAGATTGCCGGCGCCGTATCAAGACCTAGGTAGGTAGGTAGTTGGGAGTAGGTATTGTTGACAGTGGATTGCACGGCAGCTGGGCAGTGGCGACCTAGGTAGTGTGGGAGATAGGCAGCACGCAGGTAGGAAGAGGAGGAGGAGGAGGAGGCACGTATAAAAGTGCTCGATGAATGGTTGAGCACGACTCAGTAGATGGAGAGCTCAAGTGATCTGGATGGTTATCAATTGAAGTTGAGGAAAGGGTCTTGAGTAGCAGAAGGAAGGAGGCTGTCCAAGAGAGAAGGGAGGACTTGACGAGAGAAGGGTTGATGAACGAAGAAGAGAGATGGCAAGGTGAGCGCCGTGTGCGGAGGCAGAAGGAGCTATCCTTTTGTATTTCTGGAGAAGCCAATTGACAGATGGAAAGGAAATGTGAGGAGAGTACTACTGTAGTACGATGTACCATGCAAAGAGAAGGTAGGTAGGTACGGGACGGGACAGGGTACGAAAAAGGTTGGACGTGGAGCGGAAGACAAGGGAACGCCGCCTTTCGAGCCTTCCCACCCAAGTTTGCGCGTCTGTCGCTGCGGAGAGAAAGCCTTTTGAGGGAAGCAAGTGTTACCTGGTGAGTGTGGTGAGCTGGTGCAAAGCAGACAGGTACGTACCTCGCTGATGCGTGTTCTTCGAGACGGGACGCCAGGGTGATTGGGAATATCCCTACCTATCTAAAAGAGTAGAAGGTACAAGAGACCGCCGAGGGGGGACATACCATCCACTGCGAATTGACGCCATGGCTGACGGTATCATCAGATCCACCCATCAGTCCAGCCCCTGAGGCAAAGTTAGTGTCTGTCAGCGTCGCATGTACACTGTCCTTAGCCCTGGCCACACCGCGCATCTCTCTCTCTCTCTCTCTCTCTCTCTCTCTGTCCGTCCGTCTCTGTCTGTCTCTGTGCCTCCCTCTCTCGCGCGCTTGGAACCAGGGCACCCATGTCAAGCCCGTCCTTGCCAAATCGGGGACGGACTGGGGTTGGACAAACTGGTTGCCGCAGTTGCGTTGCTGAAGCTGCAGCCCGTCGGTGTCGCGCCTTGGACCCACAGATGCAGGTTTGGAGATTCCGAACATTCATTTGCTGCGCGCTGGCCTACATACATCGTAGATACCTGGGTATCGGGGAATGCAAGCAGGAGCAACTCCTGCGCTGTCGCGTGCAAAGTACGGATATCCCCGTTTAACAATCCTGCCTGCACAAGTCATCATTGATACACTGGGGGTTCCTTCGATAGTCATTCTCCTGAGGCAGATAGAACCCTCCGTCCTTCTGTAGTGGTGGTACAAATACTCTCTCTCGTTGTCAATGTGCGATATCTACCTAGGTAGGTACATCAGTACATTGGCATTCGTACATGCGCACGACATCCACGACCCATCTCCATGGTGCAGGTGATCAGCTCGGTAGGTACGGATAGTTTAGGTACGTAAGTACGGATAAGGCGGACGGGACTTGGAAGGCCATCATCCATAACCGAGGTGGCTCCGACGTATGGCAACCTGGAAATCAAGGCTCAAGGGCGTTATGGCCTTAGGCAATCTAGGTGGTCCGACTCAGTCAGGACTTGCCTCTCGTCAGGCCCCGCCCGGATAAACCGATGTGCCGCATGTCCAAGGCATGATACATCGAGTCTGAAGACCGCACGACCCCGCCAACCAGCAACCAGATAGGTATGCAGGTCCATGGTGCCGGTCCACTCACAATAAGTACCTAGGTTCTTTGCGCACCCCCGAAAAGGTGGTTGGTTGCCCAACGGGTGTCCATACTACCCAGGTACCTGCTTTGTACAAGCGAAATGATAAGTACCTGGACCATGGCGAAGCTGAACTTCCGGTAACAGCACAAGCGCGTACCACTCGAATAACATTGTGTTGTCGACCGGGTGAACTTCCGAGCTCCGGTGCAGGCAGTGGTTCTAAGTAGGTATTGCTCCATCCTTTGGCATAGCCAAGCAATGTTTGTCTGACAATCCTCCTAACAAGCTACTGTTATCCGTCTCATCAACACAAACTCCACTTCAGCGTCTGTCTACTAGTGTCTCGGCATGCTTTTGAGCCCATTTTCAGTCGCCCAAGTACATTTCATACTTTGTAACCAGTGCTGGTCTTGATTAACCATCCTCCAGGCCGGCCTTATACGTCCCGACGATTTGCAAGCCGACGCCACATTGCATCGTACAGGGCTGCTTCGTCAGGATTCTCCAAGCCGCCATAGAGTCCAGCAAACCCGGAGGTGCTCATTCCCGCAGGGCTTCTTATTCCTGCTCGACGACGATGACGACGTGACCTTGAAGCGGGTGTGAATGTTTCCAAGGTAAACGGCCGGGGGCTTGGTGCTGTATAAGACCCGTGAAACCGGCTCTGATGCCGGACCCCGGGGGCGTTCCTCGGTGTCTGAGGCCGGGCTGTTGCCGCAACCGCATCATCATATATAACTAGTCGCTGCATGGATGCTGTCACGGCGACGGTGTGATGTGCGCCATGGCCATGTGCAGACGTGAGGGCTGGCGATCGGTCTGAAGGGCTACGGAGCGCGGGCGGAGCCACGTGGCTCGTCTCGTCCAGTTCGATGGCTCTTGATGACCGGATCGGCTGTTGAGTGGTACCGATTAGCCAGTCAAACGCTCGACAACGAAACCTGGCGCCAACATACCGTGCTGGGCTGGTAGAGTGACGAAGACGCTCTTGGTGTTGCGGCGAACGGAGGAGGAAGTGGCGGCCTTGGGGTTGATGTACTCCCTGTAGGGTCAGTATGCTGCTCGGTGTTCAGTGTCGTGGCCTCGCTGATGCCGACGCTGTATGCTTTGACGGCCTTATTGTGGTTGTTGTTTTTGTCGTTGCAGCAGCCGCCACCGTTGCTACCGCCACTGGTAGATATCTCGAATTCTTCTGCGGCAGTAGAAGGATTCTGCGGCAGAACAAGAGACGACCTGTCAGAAGGGTACGTGAGCAGGGAATCGATAGCGTCGTACAGTGACTGCCATCCTGTTTCGGGGAACATCGTTGTGCTCAACTGATGGGTGTCGGCTCTTCTATTCCGGCCCCTGGGCTGATGGTTTCGTCCGTAGCCTTCGACTTCCGAGGAGGACAGGAGAATGACCGTTGCGTTCAGTCGCAGCATGTCGAAGTACGTCCTACTCGTGAGGGATTATATGTCAAGATTACTAGGGTGACGTGTGAGCTATGGTGTTCGTAGTGGAATATCACATCGATAGGTGAGTAGGTGTTTTAGAGCGACGGATAGTTGGGTAATTTGTCGTGTCGAAGACAGCGGGAACCCTTCAAGTCGTTTCGTAGCAGACAGAAACACTGGGAAGCTGCCCTCAGCCCCGGTACAAGTTGAATGGGCTTAGGTACACCCAGTGATCGAGGCCGGGCAGACATAGCAAGTGAGGCGGATGTCCAAATTGCGGCAAGAGGGGGCACAAATCCTTGGAACTGGGAATCGCCAACGAACGCAATGTTCCTCCAAGCCACACATGATTACCTAGTAATGGCCACTCGGCCATTCTGCCCAGCGGCACGAGTTTCGGGTCTACAGGTCTAATCAAACCATACGTTCAGCGTGTGTGTGGCTCCTGAAAATGCACCTCCCTCTGAAATGTTTCTCGAGGCATACCTAGGTAAGATGATGATTGTGTATTGACCTTTGTACTCTCCAGTCCGGGCCAGGAGCGTGGCTGCTGTTGTAAGATATAAGAGGCTCCTTCCCAGAAGTCCATCCACAGCACGGTCACGGCGATAATTTGACCAGAAAGCAAGGAGAGGGAAGTTGGGATGGATTAACGTAGGTAGCAGTTCCATGGCCTCAACTTCTCAATACACCAGTGTACTCTACCCAAATAGGCAAGGTCTCGTTCGCTTCAGTCTCCATTACCCACTTGTGATGACACTTCAGGAGCCAGGCGTCCAAAAGCGAAGACTCAAGTCAGGTCCCTTCCGCTCCATACCGATATATAGGTATCCGTATTCAGTGTGGAGCTCCTTTGACCTCGTGTTTAAGAGTTGATAAGTGAGCAAGGTGCATAGGGGCCGCCGACCAGAATGTCAGGTATCTTCCAATGTAAAGAGTCAACAAAACAGTGAACATAGTTGTTTCCAATATATATATATGTATTTTAGAATAGGTAGTTATTGGACCGACTACCTAAGTCTTGGTTCCATCAAGCGCTGCACTGAACGGTGAGCCTACAGTACCTGCGTGTACCTTGTTAGTGAGAGAAAAGAATGGGGGGAGTGGGCAGCTGTGGACAAGGAACGCACCCAACCAACCCCAGCTTCAACCATCCAATTAAGGCTCATGTCCTCCAGTAATGAAAGTATTTGTACCTTCCATGCTACTGAACCACTGCTACATCGCTGCATTACCTGCAGCAATCACTGTTGACATTGACGGGCCTGCCTAGTTACCAATTGCACCGCCATCACCGAGACAGCTACCTCTTGTGCCCTTCATCTGGAGGACTGCATCGGGTAGGTACCTGACACCAGCTATCGGCCTAGTGTACTCTGGCGGGTTGTGCACACACTCACTGAACACATACATAGTAATACTTGCTGTTGCTGCTGCTGCTGCTGCTGCACTGCACTGCACTGCAGACAGAACCCGAACCTAAATCAAACCCGAATCGGACGTATGTTTGGAGAGGTGGTTGACTACTACAATCTTCCTGACCCAACTCTACCTGACCTTCGCATCCGACAGACGACTTCACTTCCCTCCTATCCGTTTTTTCTTGTGCTGCGCTGCGTTGTCCTTCACCTCACTTCACTCTGTTCATCACACAAGGTATCCCGAGCCGCACTCGTTATTATCCCGCCGCCCCCCCCTCCCCCCCCCCCCAACTCTTTCACTCCTATTCGGAATATCAATCATCCCCGCCCATCTTCATTTTGTTGCTTCCATCCCGCCTGCCTCCCTTTCCCTTTTCACTGTTCCGTTGAATACGAAGTCATGAATGGGGACCTCAGTCTATCGAGGGCCCTCGGAGGATTACGAATAGCCAATCCAGACGACGCCGATGCCTCTGCAAGCAATGCCCAAGATGTCGACACTCTCTCGCCGCCGACCGATCGTCAGCCCGATCGCCAATCCGACGCGCCTTTAGCACCCCTCGAAGACCCGACAACGCAACAAGCTACGACGTCTTACGCGTCAACTCCAACATCAGACAGTCTCCTGTCCCCCACACCCCACACACAATCGTCCGAGAGGCCATCGTCTGCCTACGATGGCTCATCTAGCCACATTGAACCCCACCGAACCAGTCCCAGTGCCGCAATGCGAGCGGATGTTTACCGCCAACCCGTATCGCCATACTCGGACCTTGACAGAGTCACCGGTAGCCGCTCCTCGATGTCTCCGGCGCCACGTCCCATCTCTGGACTCTACAGCCAGCCCCCACTGGCACTCGATGATGGCCGGGCATCCCGTCAAGTGCATTCGCAGGCTGATCGATCACGGAACTCGGTATATGGGATACTCGCGAGGCAAGACTCGAGCAATGCTCCAGGATACCCAGACAACTCAATGCCGACGAGGGAGCCGAGCCACAGGGAGCGCTCTGCCAATTCTGCCCGCCAGTCCCAGCTGCCATCTACCTCTGGCCCTCTGCCCGTACGAAGAAGTTCCAAAGGCATGGGCGGAGGTTATGTATCGGCAACTGCAGCACCACTGGGTCCGCGGGACCCGTATGGTCCTGAGATGCCGCTACCGGGCAGCAGCGAAGAGTGGAAGGATCGCGGTGCCGCTGTCGGCGTGCGGAGAGAAACAGATGTGAACGGCAAGACGGTCATTCGGCACGTCAAGAAGGGAGTTAGAGACTTCAGCTTCGGCCGCGTGCTCGGAGAAGGCTCATACAGTACGGTCTATCTAGCCACTGACCGACAGACCCTCAAGGAATACGCCATCAAAGTCCTGGAGAAAAAGCACATAATCAAGGAGAAGAAGATCAAATACGTCAATATCGAGAAAAACACACTCAATCGTCTGACTGAACATCCGGGAATCGTACGCCTCTACTACACGTTCCAGGACGAGGCCTCGCTGTATTACGTGCTCGATCTTTGCAACGGCGGCGAGCTTTTGGGAGTGCTCAAGAAAACAGGCTCCTTTGATTTGGAGTGTACCCGGTTTTACGGTGCACAGATCTTGGACGCCATTGATTACATGCACTCCAGAGGAGTGATTCACCGGGACCTCAAGCCAGAGAACGTCCTCCTGGATGACCACATGCACGTCAAGATTACCGACTTTGGCACGGCCAAGCTACTCAAGGATCCGAGAGAAGCCCAAAACCTTGGTGACGGGGCGAAGGGACCATCGGAAAGTAGCCGCGGTGACGTCGAAGACGATGGCCGAGCAGCTTCATTCGTCGGCACTGCTGAGTATGTCAGCCCTGAACTTCTGACCAGCAAAAATGCCTGCAAGGCGAGCGATCTCTGGGCATTCGGCTGCATTGTATATCAGCTGTTAGCCGGCCGTCCGCCCTTCAAGGCCGCCACAGAATACCTCACGTTTCAGAAGATCGTCAATCTGGAATACGATTTTCCCGCCGGCTTTCCGCCAGCGGCCCGGGACCTGGTAGAGCGATGCCTGGTTTTGGACCCCGCGCGTCGTCTCACGGTTGAGCACGTCAAGAATCACGAGTTCTTTGATGGGCAGCAGTTTGGCAAAGGTCTGTGGAGGACCAAGGCTCCGCGCCTGCGGCCTTATAACCCCATTCCCCAGGAACCGACTGTAATCCAACTTAATGGCGTGGCCAACAGCCCCAATCCTGTTACTGCACCTCGAAGTTCGCAGGTGCCGAGCTCGGCTATGAACGGCGGCTCTCGGCCCGCCAGGATCATCACAGAGCTGCCACCTCCGACTCAATTGGACATTGAATGGTCGCCAGTTCTGACAAAAAACAACGAGAGGATCCTCAAACTCGGTGACCTGATGGTCGTCTCGAGCCCCCTGCCCAGCAGCGGCCATGGCAGGAGCGGCGAGCACGGCGAAGGGCATAAAAAGCTATCAAGATTCTTTGGTGGCAGCACAACGAAGAAGAGACAAAGGCTAGTCATGGTGACGTCGAGCGGTCGCATCCTGCTGGCGCCTGCCGGTGGAGAGGAAAAGCGCGCCAAGCAGGAAATATCACTACTTGCACCAGATTGTACCTGGAGAACCCAGCTCGACATGAAGGGGCAGACGGTATGGTGTGTCGATGTGGTAAGTACTCTGAACAGAAAGTCTCGCCGCTTATCTAAAATACGACAGGGTGGCGTCCACTACACATTTGAGGAGCCCAAGGGCAATTCCGCCTCTTCTGAGAACGGCCCAACGGCCAACGACTGGATAGATTCTCTGGAAAGAGCCAAGGAATTGGCATTGTCCCAGAACCTCACCACCTCTTACGCAGGCGACAGCGGCTTCGACATGTCTTCTGCAGTCTCGAGCCCATCGAGCACCCTTGGCGGACGAGGCGCATACCCCGACGGCTTCAGCGTCAGCGACCGCTCTGGTCGAAATCACCTCAGCAAAAGCCAGGCCAGCCTGGAGGATTCAGCCTCCAACACCAAGCGCAATCGTTTCAGCAAACGGCAGTCCAAGAACGGACTTGGCCAACAATTCTGACTCTAAAACCGCTGCGCCATCAAATGAGATACTTATCAACGCCGCATACCTTTGAAAGGAGACGAGCATCAAAGCTTCGAGCAGGAAGCAAATAGGAAACTTGCGAGAATTGCGACAAGTTGTAATGCGATGGGATTTGGTTTGACAGCAAGCATTCGGGAGCGTGGCGTATCGTCGGGTATGCACTCTTCGACGACTGGCAGAGGATTTCTGCGGTTTCAGTTTCTCGGCGGGATGCATTCATAAACCAGTAGAGGAAACCCCACTCTTGGGAGTTTGAGTGGTCAACGTGATCGTTGAGCAGAACCCGCCTTCGTGGCGCCTTCGCGGTCTGGGAGCTACGATGTTGTATATGCTTAGCTCTAGGACGCGATGGTCTCAGATTGGGTGATGAAAATTGACATGGCCCTACGGAAGGCACTTGCCATATGAAGATGGTTGCGCTGGGGTCGCGAGCAGGTTCCAAGCACGTGAGGCTATTTATTTTGACCAAGAAGGTGGCCTGGTCCGCTATCTAGGTGGTACCTACCAACCAAGGTACCCATGTACCTAGGTACCTTCGTAAATCAGGTAGGTAGCGGGGAAAAGAGTGGATCAGATGCAGGCACAGTACGGATAACAAAACCTATTAGCCAGCCAATTGCGCTTGGCCCCGGCGCTGCCTCGCGTCTCCTTGCGCCGCCTACTCATTCATTTTTTGTTACATATACGCGTTTGGGGAAACGACGCGCATTCGGACGGTTGATAACGACTTCAATCAAAGCCTCTTCAGTGACGAATTATCCAGTGATTTTGCTCTACGCACATTCCATCGGAAGCCATCGCCCAAATGCAGCCCCAATACCGCCAATATACCGGTCATGCTGGCGCACCACAGGTTCCCCAGCGGGCTCCACATGCCCCAAATCAACGGAGAGGCGGCATCGGTATGCCCGTTCCTTCTTTACCTTCCTTAGCCTCCAGAGGCTTGGAGTTCCTTTCCCTCCCCATTGCCTTTGATTCTGCCCAAACTACTCCACGAATCCCTCTGGAAAGCTTCAAGCCGACGGGGCGAAGACGAGACAACGGCGACGATAACTTGAGCTAACCATGCCGCCGAAAGGACCCATTATGCCTCCGGGCCACCATCCTCAAGCGGCCATGAACCAGGCCGCCATGGCACAGCATCACCCTCCTGGCCAGGCCCTTACCAGCGAGTTGGCGAAGCGCCGAAGCCGAAAGCCGACCGACAAGACGTTGCCAGATGGCGTCGAGGACTGTATTACGGATACCGAGGTCGCCCAGCGATATAGAGAGCTGCGTGACTTTGAACGCCGGCTGGACGCAACAATGACGCGCAAGCGCTTGGACATTGTCGAGTCTGTTGGTCGCAATGCAAAGGTCAGCAATGGTTGGCTGGGATTCCCGTTTGTTGCACGTAGTGCTGTGACTGACGTCTCCGTTCCAGCGCTACAAGACCCTTCGCATTTGGATCAGTAACACGGTTGAGGACCAGGCATGGCAGGGAAGCGGTCTTAGCGTTGACAGTTTTGACTTCACGCCCAGCGCCGAGCCTTCCTACAGGGTCAAAATTGAAGGTCGCCTTCTCGAGGACGGACAGGAGGATGCCCCGGGGGAGTCTGCAATGAACGCGGATCGCACGCAAGACGACAACGCCGCCAGCTCGAGGCGACAAAGCTCCGCGCCTGCCATCCAAAAACAGCGCCTCTCCCATTTCTTTAAGGCCCTGAATGTCGACTTTGATCGCACCCGCTCGAGGGCCGCATCGGACCAGACGGTTGAATGGAAAAAACCTGCTTCACCAAACGCTGCAGCCGGTGCAGAATTCGACGAGTTCATCTTCAAACGGAGCGGGGACGAAAACATGAATATCATTATTAACCTGCACCGACAAGAGGATCCCGAGAGATATCTGCTCAGTCCTGATCTGGCCGACATCGTGGACATGACAGAGGCTTCTCGCCAAGAGGTCGTTCTGGCTGTCTGGGAATATATCAAGATGATGGGGCTGCAGGAGGACGAAGAGAAGCGCAATTTCCGCTGCGATGAGCTTTTGAAAAAGGTGAGTGTACACTGATCTCGAGATCAATCGTCTATGGAAACTGACCTCTGTCGCAGATTGTCAATGGCAGTGATGTTGGAATCATCCCCAACCTGAACGATTACATCCAGC
This sequence comes from Colletotrichum falcatum, assembly GCA_019425465.1. NCBI lineage: Eukaryota > Fungi > Ascomycota > Sordariomycetes > Glomerellales > Glomerellaceae > Colletotrichum > Colletotrichum falcatum. Next base: position 130,972 of record SWKJ01000021.1, on the reverse strand, counting down.
CTCACCTCTTACCGCTACCTCCCGTCAGTCTACCCTATACGGTTCGAGTTGACGAATCATTCCACAAGAACCCAAGGCCCACCATCTACGATGTGCGGGTAGCGGTCGACGACCCCCTGAGGGCCAAGCTTGTGCCCTTCGTAGCGAACCCTGCATATGCGAGTGCTCTCAAGGAGGTCGTCGCCATGGATGAGCAGCTAGCGACATTAATTTCGGCGGTTGCTAGCTCCAAGGCAAAGCATGCATTCTTCACGTCAATGAGCCAGGACCCCGCCAACTTTGTGAGGAATTGGATGAGCTCGCAGAAGCGGGATCTTGAGGTGATCATGGGAGAGGCCACAAGAGGTGGCGGTGAAGACGCCACCGGAGACGACTGGAGGCGTGGCGGTCAGGACAGCGCTTGGACGTCTTCAAACGCGCGCGAGAGCGTCAGCGTCATGCTGGCTAAGCAGCCGACGCAGGTTTCGAGGTAATGCAGCCGACGGCAGTTTGGCAAGCTTCAGCACACGTTATTATACTATCCTAGTCGATTGAAAGGGATACCACCCCCTTTGCAGGAAGACGGGATCTAGGGATGAGAGGCGTCAATGCGTGAGGCTGGCTTCGGACGACGTGCAATATCAACTTAGTTTCCTGTAATGCATTGGATGATCGATCGGACGATAATCAATAGGGGAGTGCTTTACAGCGGGTGTAGTTCCGATGTGTCGAGGTATTGGCGCTGAAGTATAATTGGGCGAGATGCTTGGTGGCAAAGTTGGTAAATGGGAACTGGCTCGATGTTGGTGTCCTGCTGGATAGATTTGCTCCGATTTGGATTTCGTAGAGTGGACATTACCTCAAAGGCCAAACCTGCTTGGTTTACGCGTTGCATAGTTTTTATGCCATCCAACATGACATCTATCTTCGCTTCGGGCAACACGGAGCAGTCTATCGACCAGAAACGTGTTGGCGGCGGTATGAAAGTCCTCGTCGTCAATCGCGAGACGGAGCTCTTGTAAAGTCCATAGAAGGATGGCAACATCGCGCGGCCAGGGAAAGCTCAAGACGAAAATCGTTGGCTCATTTGGCGGTTTATGAACCACTCAAGCATAAACCACTGGCAGGTCGACTCTTCGAAAGCTTACTGCTACGACCTCTCTCTTACAAGCCCATCGGTTGGTTCTCGACGTCGGGATACAACACAACTCTCTAGCTGGTAGGATCCAGACAACTTCCGCAAAACTCCTGCAACCGACTTGTATGACATCATTAATGGCATCAGCCTGCCGTTTTTTTCGGCTCCTGGAAGACCCGCAGCCGCTGAATTCGGCCATTGTCATCGCAAACTCCAAACCGGATATCGCAAATCCGACGGATGACACTGCCTACGTACAATGCCATGAAGGCGGCTGTCATGAATCTCGCCGAGCATCTGGCGTTTGTCTCGAGGAACATGGTCACGTGTATGTACTTTCTGTTCCCTGGTTGGGCCTTTACCGAAGTCTCGGGTTCAACGTCTGGCGCGGAGAAGTTAGTGGCCGCGTAGACCACCGAGAAAGTGGCACTGGGACACAATGAACATAGTTTGTTCGACTCCTGTGGAATCGAGATGACGGGGGACCTGGGATGTATGATAATGCTCTGGAGTGGCACTGAGGTCGCCGAAGAATGGCTACCGCTGAGTAGATGGTGAGATGATTCCAAGGAGGCAATACAAGCGTGGATTAACAAGCAGCAATGAGCTGCGAGTTCCAGAGAGTAACAACGACTTTGAAACAAAACAAGTTAATCCTTTCGCTATTATATGTCGAATTGTAGCTGGGTACAGTCATGAAGAGCCTCATGTTTGATGCCTTCCACGCCACCTCGAACGCCGAACGCAAATGCATGTTCCATTGCCGCACAACCTTATCATCGGCCTCGATCCAACCACCAGACTTGGCTCTGTCACTGTGCCACAGACCGAGAAAGCCTCTATGCCTCGTCTGCCTCCAAGCCCTAGATGATGAGACAGACGGTCACTACTCTTTTACGCCCGCTTGCCACCTAGCCACCACCCGGCATACCATGCCTCTGAGGCGCCACTGGACTCGGCGGCATGTTTCTGATCTGTTTGATCAAGAATTCCCTTTCGTCAATGAATTGCTCGTCATCGGTCCTGTCCTCCAAAAAATGAGATAAGAAAGTGAGGAGCTTTTCCCGGTTCATCAGCAAGATCTTTTGGACGGCAATAGACTTATGCGGGTTAGCCACAAAGACCTTGAAGACGTGGAAGCCCTCGTATTGCACCATCTTGCGATCATCTCTGAGAAGGTTCATGCAAATCTTGAGGTGTTCCCCACGATCTACATAGGCGGTCATAACGCTATAGTTCGATCGGTCCAGCAAAATCTCGCCGAGGAGCTTGATAGACTGTCTCTTGGTAACATAACTGTTGGACTGCACGAGGATATTGTTGTATTTGTCGAAGAATAAATCGAAGTTGACCGACAGGTATCTCGGAACTAGTTCCTTATGCTTTGTGAGCAATTCCTATAGCACATGTGATGTTAGACGGATAAAATTTCCAGGGGGGCTTAGCGATCGCCTCGTTGGCAAGGTACAAGGACTCACTCTGAACGTGGTGAAAGCATCTGCCGCTACCTCGAAGGAGCTCTTGTCGACCCAGTCAAAAAACCTCCAAAAGACGCCGTTGCCACTCTGCCGGCGGTCCCTATCTATGAGGTTGATACCCTTGCTACTGGACCCAGACTCCTCATCGTCATCATATAAGATTATAGCTGCCGCGGCCTCCGATTTCAGGACCTCGCGAAGGACAGTGCCAGCAGGTGTCGCGCTCTCCTTGTGTTCGTAGCCTCGACATAGCTCGAGCAACACTTGCGGGCGATTATTGACGACGTATGACAAGGCCAGAGGATCACTCTTTGGAGAGGCGGTGGGTGGACGGAAGCGGAAAACGTAGGAAAAGATGACTTGTGTATCTTTGCGAGACTCGAAGGGTAGTCGCCAGAGGTTTACTGCAAGCAGGTAGAGCAGGTCTTCTTCAATGAGGCCACTGACGAGCTGATATATTTGTTCGGGGCTGCTATCGGACTCTGTGTCGATGTCAGCCGTGAGCTACAAGCTGGGAAGAAGGAACTATTCAAGGAGCATAGGTACCATGTGTGCCTTGCAGAATAAATTTCATCTGGTTGAGGACTTTGGCGAGTTCTTCGGCCTGTGGAGCAGAAGCACGTTAATGGTCCAGCTCGAGAACAACTTTAGACGGCAGAAAGAGCATGAATCCAACCTTGACGGCACCATTTGGGCCTTCGAGCTTCGTCACATGGTCTCTCGCCTGCTTGGGTAGGTCGACGGCGGGCCTGGTTCTAGCCCTGCCGAAGAGAAATGACATGGTAGCGGGAGCAAGCACGCGTAGCCTGGGGTTCTACGACAGTTGACGCAAGTCCTGGTGGACAGGACTGAGAGTGGTCAAGTCGAATCGGTCGAACGCCAAGGCTCTGCGTGGATGACGGTTGAGCGCAGGTAACGAGATGCTCTCGATCAGAATCGTTGACGATAGTATCTGACACCAGAGATGAGAAGGTTAACTCTGGGAGATTGGTCCAAGAGAGGGGTATTGTATCAGGGGCCTTGGGTCGACAAGTGCGCGTATGGTTTCGGTTAATATCTGACCTCTGGCACAATGGAATTAATACATAATGACGAGGAAAAAGAGGTCCAATTGAGAGAAGAAGGACAACTCGCGTGGCGTCAAGATCAAGTCGAGTCGAGTGCTGTTTACTATAACTGTCATCAAAGTGAGAGCGGGCGATGTTCTGGCTGGGGGGTGGGGGGGGGGAGGGACTTGGCGGCGTTGCTCGCGCGATGACAGCGGTTGCTTGGAGACTCAAGACCTAGGTACCTTATCGTCAGGAGGTACCTCGCTTGTTTGGGCATCTTTTGGGTTGGTCTAAGTGCCTTAGGTGGGCAACACTGTTGGCCTGTGTCTGTGTCTGACATTGGCCGACAGCAGGAACTTTGTCACATTAGTAAGCCGATGGATAACGAAGTCACTCCTTGCCCCAGTACCTACCTACATGTCCGACCGACCGATTGCCCCGCGCTTGAGATAAGTCAATTGAGAAAAATTACCCCACTGACTCACTCTTGCCCGATGACCCCTCCAACTACGTTACTACACACACAACCCGAAAGATCCTGACCTTGAGTCACTCTACTTCTCGCGATCTTCTTCCTGCCCCTTCTGAACCGTTCTATCCTTCTCTTACGAAACCCCGACTTCGTACGTCGGCAGGTGGCAGGAGGTTATTCACCCCTCTTCGTCTAGACGGAACACCGACAGTCAGAGTTTGTCGACGCACCGCCCACTGCTTTCGCCTCTGATCCCCGACAGCAGCCTCCCTCAAAATCATGTCTATCGACTTCCCCAAGGAAGAGGAGGCTGTGCTCCAGAGGTGGCGCGAGATCAAGGCTTTTGAGCGCCAGGTGAGCTTGCTTGGTGTTGAATACGGTTTGGTCACCATACTGACAATCCCCTTGCAGCTTGAATTGACCAAGGGCAAGCCCCTTTACACCTTCTACGATGGCCCTCCCTTTGCTACCGGTCTTCCCCACTACGGCCACTTGCTGGCCTCGACTATCAAGGACATTATTCCGAGATACTGGTCCATGAAAGGCTTCCACGTCGAGAGGCGTTTCGGATGGGACACCCACGGCCTGCCTATCGAGCACGAAATTGACAAGAAGCTGGGTATCTCTGGCAAGGCCGCAGTCATGAAGCTTGGCCTGAAAAACTACAACGCCGAGTGCAGGTCCATCGTCATGCGCTACAGCGAGGAGTGGCGCCATACCGTTGAGAGACTCGGTCGCTGGATCGATTTTGACAATGACTACAAGGCAAGCTTTGTTCATCGTTGCTTCTATCCAGGCTACTTTGTGCTGACATTCGTCCTTCAAGACTATGGATCCTTCCTTTATGGAGTCTGAATGGTGGGTTTTCAAGCAGCTTTTCGACAAGGGCGCCGTATACCAAGGACACCGTGTGATGCCTTATTCCACGGCTTTGACGACGGCACTGAGCAATTTTGAGGCCAACCAAAACTATCAAGATGTCAACGATCCTGCCATTGTCATCGCCTTCCCCTTGAAGGACGACCCTGAGACCAATTTGCTAGCTTGGACAACGACTCCATGGACCCTGCCGTCCCACCTCGGCCTGGCTGCCCATCCTGACTTCGAGTACATCAAAATTGTTGACGAGAAGTCTGGCAAGAAATACATTCTACTTGAGAAGCTCCTCGGGACTCTCTACAAGGATATCAAGAAAGCAAAGTATAAGGTCCTTGAAAAGATCAAGGGCAAAGACATGGTTGGATGGAAGTACGAGCCCCCGTTCAGTTACTTCTACGAGGAGTACAAGGACGTCGCTTTCCGAGTTTTGAGCGCCACCTATGTTACCGATGACAGCGGCACCGGCATTGTTCATCAGGCGCCTGCTTTCGGCGAGGATGATTACAACGTCGCCCTGGCCGCAGGTATCGTCACCGAGAACAGACCACCTCCCGATCCGATTGACGACGGTGGCCACTTCACGAGCCGTGTTTCCGACTTTGTGGGGATGCACGTCAAGGAGGCCGATAAGCACATCATCAAGCACCTGAAGGCCGCCGGAAAGATCGTGGTTGATTCTACGCTTAGGCACTCGTATCCCATGTGCTATCGATCCGATACTCCTCTCATTTACCGCGCGGTCCCGTCATGGTTCGTTCGCATTCCTGAGATCGTTCCCCAGATGCTGGAGAACATTAAGGGTTCGCACTGGGTGCCGTCTTTTGTCAAGGAGCGCCGCTTTGCCAGTTGGATCGAGAATGCCCGTGACTGGAACGTTTCGAGAAACCGATATTGGGGCACCCCAATTCCTCTCTGGGTCAGTGAGGATATGGAAGAGCGGGTGTGCGTTGGTAGCATCGAGGAGCTGCGGAGGCTGAGTGGCTATACTGGGGACTTGACTGACCTTCATCGCGACAACATCGATCACATCACAATCCCCAGTAAGATGGGTAAGGGTACCCTGAAACGTGTCGAGGAAGTCTTTGACTGCTGGTTCGAGTCTGGTAGCATGCCATACGCAAGTCAGCACTATCCCTTCGAGAACGTCGACAAGTTTGAAAAGTCTTTTCCCGGTGACTTCATTGCCGAGGGCTTGGATCAAACAAGAGGCTGGTTCTACACCCTTCTCGTGCTAGGCACACACCTCTTCGGCCGCATTCCATTCAAGAACTGCGTTGTCAACGGCATAGTTCTGGCGGAGGACGGAAAGAAGATGTCTAAGCGTCTCAAGAATTACCCGGTACCTGATCTGGTCATGGATAAGTACGGCTCTGACGCCTTGCGCCTTTACCTCATCAACTCCCCTGTTGTGCGAGCTGAACCCCTGCGCTTCAAGGAGTCGGGCGTGAAGGAGGTCGTCCAGAAGGTTCTGCTGCCCCTCTGGAACAGTTACAAATTCTTCGAGGGCCAGGTTTCCTTGCTGAAGAAGGTCGAGGGCATCGACTACGCTTGGAACCCCAAGGCTCTGGCAAGCAACGAGAACGTCATGGATCGCTGGATCTTGGCCAGCTGTCAGAGTCTGTTGCAATTCGTCAACGAAGAGATGAGCGGTATGTTGCCTTCCGTCCTCGCATCCATAGCTCCACTAACATACCAACTACCCGCCAGCGTACCGCCTTTACACTGTCGTCCCGCGCCTGCTTGGGCTGATTGAAAACACTACGAACTGGTACATCAAGCTGAACAGAAGACGCCTCAAAGGCGAGAACGGTGTTGAGGATACTCAGCATGCGCTCAACACGCTTTTCGAGGTTCTTTTCACGCTATGTCGTGGTCTTGCTCCCTTCACTCCCTTCATCACCGATACCATCTACCAGAAGCTGCGCCCCTTCATCCCCAAGGAGGCCCAGGCAGAGGACGCGCGGAGCATCCACTTCCTCCCGTTCCCCGAGGTGCGGCAGGAGCTGTTCGATGAGGTTGTTGAGCGCAGAGTCGGTAGAATGCAAAGGGTTATTGACCTGGTCAGAGTCTCTCGCGAGAGAAGGGCCGTCGGTCTCAAAACGCCTCTTAAAACGCTCGTGGTTATCCACCGCAACCCCGAGTATCTGGAGGACCTCGAGTCCCTATCATCCTACATCAGGGAAGAGATGAACGTTAGAGACTTAGTCCTCACGTCAGACGAGGCCAAGTATAATGTCCAGTACAGTGTGACTGCAGACTGGCCAGTACTGGGCAAGAAACTCAAGAAAGATATGGCGCGCGTCAAGAAGGCGCTACCGACTCTCAGCAGCGACACTGTCAAGGAATACTCGGAGAAGAAGGAGATCCTCGTCGACGGAATCAAGCTAGAGGATGGCGACCTCGTAGTGAGGCGTGGGTTGAAGGACGATGAGTCTTCCAAGAACTTGGAGACCAACTCTGACAACGATGTACTCACCATCTTGGACGCGGAGTTGCATGTTGAGCTTGCGCACGAGGGTCTCGCCCGAGAAGTCATCAACCGTGTGCAACGCTTAAGAAAGAAGGCGCAGCTCCAGCCGACAGACGACATCAAGATGGAGTACAAGGTCATCAGCGATCCCGACAACATTGGTCTCGAGGAGGTGTTTGTATCACAAAGCAAGGTCATCGAAAAGGCGCTCCGAAGACCGGTTGACAAACATGAGGTCGCGAATATGGAAGGTGAGATCCCGAGTACGCAGCAGAAGAAAGTGATCATGGAGGAGGAGCAGGAGGTCCAGCATGCGACGTTCTTGCTTCGCCTGCTCGAGTTGTAACATATCAGGGTAGCAGGAGATATAGCTTGGACGGAATAGATGAATCCTGGCTATGGCCAATGGAGATGTCGGGGACCCAACAAGAGGAAAACATCAAAATAGAGCCTTTCAATTTCATTGGTGTCTTGTGTGCCTCTGGTCTGCTCATTTTGTTTTCCGGGCGGCAGCCTGTGGATGGGCCATTATTAGTGATGCAGTTGACTCGACATTGACTGAGAGATGAAAGATGATGGCGGGCTTACAAGATAACAGTCCTTTAACCTAAGAAATTCCTTCGAGCACTTGTCCTTGTGGACAGCATTGTAGTCCGCAACAATGCACTTTCCGTACAACGAGGCCTGCTTATAGATCAGCACCTCTGCCACTAAGGCCTTGTTTATAATCAAGATGCTCCAAGGAGGGGGGAACCGACCTCGACCGAGCATTGGCCAACTGCGACGGCGAACTTCTGGATAGGCCGCGGGCGGACCATGGTATTTGCCTTTCTTTGTCCTGACTATAGGTTTTCAAAAGGACCAGCAGTCGGGTGGATGGATGAATGAGGTATGGTTCGACGTAGGATAAGGGTGTGTGTTGTGCAAAGCTGGGTGAATGAATGGTTTTATTGTCTATCCACTCTTGATGAAAGGGCACCCTCAAACGAGAGAGGTAGTAGTAGTAGATGATGAGGCTTGAATTACCCAACTTGGGTACCTAGGTAGTTGGATAGGTAGGTAGTCGGCAGGGAAAGGGAGGGATGACACGAGGGGCTGTGGCTGGTGGCGGTCCTATGCTTGTAGCACAAAACGACAACAACAAAAAAGGAGGGAAAAGAGGGAAAAGTTGCCTTGGGCGATCTCAAGTGCCCCTGCTTGATTGTACAAGGTAGAGTGGGGCCCCATCTGTAGATACCTAGGTGGGTTTGAAAGTAGAAATTCTGAGCCATATTGACACAGGGTGAAGGTCATTGGCGAATCAGATTCCGTCGCGACACCAGGATTACAGCGCAGCCCAGCCAACAACAGCGTACCCACTTTGGGGGACCAGCCCACCGCCCAGTGGAAAGCGTGTACGCGAAATAAACAGAAACTGTGCTTGGTTGGACAGTGCTGAGAAAACGGGAGGTCGGGGAGCTTGACGAATACTTGAGTTCCTCATTTCCATCGACCCTATCCGTACTTTGCTTGACCTTCGCCCTCGTCCTCATCGTCGGCTGAGTTGCACCGCCCCTGCGACCTACTCTCGCGCGGTGGACATGGCAGGCTCAAAGGCGCCACACCCAGTTCATTGTCATTGCTCCCATTCCCACAGCACTTTGCTGCGACTTTTGCGACGCGACCGAACACCCGCCCATCCCATTAAAAGGCCATAATTTTCCCTAGGCCGGTTCACGCCCTTCACCCTCTGTTTTCGCTTTGCCAGCGATACGTTTTTGTTGCGACCAAATGTATTTAGTATCTTTGGCTTCCGATACCTCTACCCCAACCTTGGATTCTGATATCAACCAAGCGACTACGGTTGCATTCGCAAACCCAGTTACTATCACCACCACTGCAAACCATATTACCATCACCTTATTATGCTCCCAGCTCGGCTTCAGTTCACATGCCGTCGCTGCCGCATCGCCCAGCGCTGGCTCCTCGTGACGGCATATCCAGCTTCGTGTCTGTCCAAAGCTCCGATTCCTACTATAGTGACGAAGGTAAGTGCGCTTCGGGCCAGTAGACACTGCGCTTCGGCTTATATACGCCACTAGCGAAGTGTAAAACTACAAGCACAACGCGACTGACAATCCCCTTGCAGAAATCGCTATTCTGCATGATGTCGTCGCGGCCGCGCAGGAGAACCTCGAACTCCTTCCCGAGGGGAACGATTGCCAACAAACGCACTGTTCCAAGCATACGATGCCGTCCTACCACTATACGGTGTCGACCCGGAGGAAGACCACCACATCTCTCGCCTCGTCTTCCGGGTCGGCGGTGAGCGCGGCGATGGATCTCTACTGGAAAAACTTCGTGCCGTCTTGTCAAGGATGGGTATCGGGCTCGAGTTTGACAGTCGCAGCGACGGCTCCAGGGTGCCTTCGGACCACGACGATAGCCCGGACTACCACGACGGCCCTGACAACGAAGAGTCTTCCCAGCCCTCACCAGCCCTCACGGCGACCGATCAAAACTCTGGCGTATCGTTGGACGAGATTCCTGGAGAAGACGAGCACCCAGTCTTCCACTCAGTTCAAGGGCAAAAGATCGCATCAATCCCTCGTTCACGGTCTTCCGAGGAAAACCACTTGGACGACTCCGCATCTCCCCCAAGGCTGACACGCGCGGCTGCGGGGCCGAACCACTTGAACGTAGAGCCCACTAGGCAAATCAAATCACCACAAAACTATACGCCCTCTACGGCTGGTGAGACTGAGCAAACCCAATCTAGCCACCAGTCACTCGCCGGTACCAGCGAGCAGCGTGGCGCAAGTGACACAACAGTTCAGCCTGTTGAAGCTCTCAACGCCCGTCCAGCGGAGAACGGAAATGAGACGCCTGCGCTCCCCGCAAAGTCCAAGCCTGTACGAACGGTGAACTGGCTGCTCCCCCCCGATAGTCCCACTGAACCAGTCAAAGGTAAAGGCGTAATTGCTCATCATGGGACTGAGCCCAAGGCGAAAGAGCCGGTTGGCCACACACTTGACGCTCAAGAGCCTCTTGTGCCTGATGTTGTCGTTCAGGAACCTGTTACCCAACAACCTGTCGAACACCCCATCGAGCAAGCACAGTCAGCTAAGAATCACTCTGATAACCATGGCGAATACCACGTGGAGGTACAAGTGGCCGACCCGCAGCCAGAGGAAGACCCGGAAGCGGAGGCGCGATATACCCTACTGGAACGACAGTCGGGGAAAGCAGCCGGATATCTTTTACTCCTCAGAGGAATATCCCACTGGAAACAGCACGCCCTGGACAAGCTCGAACGAACGGCCGTGGCCAGGAGACATATCCTGCGGATGCGTCACTTCGATTCGTGGGAGCTCGTGACGGCTGAGACCAGGTTCAAGGGCCGCCGCGTTTTCGTCTCTCGACTTATGACCCTCTGGCTCAGACGAGCCGATGAAGATGATGTGATGGAGCACTGTGCCTCAGCTCATGCTCAGCGCAAACTTGCCCAGAACCTTCTTACTCGGTGGTTCGCCTCCTGCCCGGCTTACAATCGACCTCAACATCCGCCCCGTTCCCTAAACAGCTATTTGCAGCACTGGCAATCTGCTTGCACCAGTATACACGGATTACAGAACTATTCGGACAGCCTGCATCACAGACACGAGCAGTCTCAAATTATCAAGACATGGCACCGTCATATGGCATTGCACCATAAAAACGTCGCATCGTTCCGTCGCTTCAATATCGTACGCAATTCACTGAGCCAGTGGAATCTGGAAACACGAGTCGAGATCTTCAGAGCCAAGATGGAAATAAATCTGGTTCGCAACTCCTTGTCAAGGTGGCAAAGCGCCTGCCGGGCGCCACCTTCCCTTGGTCAAGCTAATGGCTATGGTGGTGTGACCTCTATCGACCATCAGACTAGTCGAAAACTGCCCCGAACACTGCGAGGGGGGACCTACCTAGACAAATTTTCAGATCGCATGCTGAAGACAAAGGTCCTGGAAAACTGGCAACAGCAAGCCAGAGCGGCTGCCAAGATCGGCACAACTTCGCGACATTTCGCGGTGCATCAAGGAGCTCAGAAGGCCCTAGAGTCATGGCATGTCGACGTTGCACATAACAGAAGCCTCCATATGTGGGCGAAGCGTGGTTGTTTCTACGTCAGTGTTACGCATGCGTTGAAGACATGGCGTTCAAAGGCCTCCTGGAGGTCTAATACTCGAAAATCATATGCGCGATGCAGGCAACACATCAAGGCTACCTTTACCAAAGGTTATCTTGGTCGGTGGAAGACTGCTAATCGTGCCCATGGTAATATCGGCTGGAAGACGCACCAACATCACAATGCGATGAATCGGGATCGTCTCGCTCGTATGCTGGGTGCCTGGCGAGACGAGAGCAGCAATGACTGGGGCGCGGGCAGGCTTTTGACAGCCGCGTGGGTTGGCGAGTGGCAGAGCATGTCAGAGGATCACGCAGAGATGCAAACCCGCGCCAAACAAGCATGGGGAGTGACGCTCGAGTCCCGTTATTGGAGTCAGTGGCAGTCGGCGTTACTACAGCTCAAGAGCCGCGAATACGTTGCACTTGATGTCCGGGAAAGGAACAGGAAGAAAGTGGTACGGCGGCTCCTGCTTCATTGGAAAGGGGATAGGGATTTCGCCACGTCACAACAATCAACGACCTCTCGAGCCAACTTTGCAAGTTCGCGGAGAGGTGCTGGTTTTGGCCTTAGTCACGGCGCAGTGCCACTTTCTAGAGCAGTTCATGAACGAAGTGGAGGCTTGTCACTCAGGGCTTCTAGGATCCAAGAGGCTGGCCCAACGGCTGAAGAGGAGGATCACGATGGTGCCGGCTCCGGAACCGATGTCGATGGAGTTGTCATGGATACGCCGACGCGATGGACGGGTATGGCATCTTCTGTCAGACTGCCGTCCATGACGCCATTCGCGCCGCTACCGACGCCGTTTGAGCGAGAGCTCCGAGAGCGTTACAACAAGAGCGTGCCGACAGCACCTACGGGTCAGCTGAGCAGACTTTCTTTTGCACAGGCACAAAGACTCTCCGTGGCAGACACTCGACGGGTGGCGAATGAGAAGAGGCCAGAGGCGTCTGGTAGGGGAGAGTGATGGACGATTATGCCTTTCTTATGAACAAGGCAACGCGCATTGGCCTCAATGATCACGGGTTACATGAGGTCTTCCAACGATTTTGTTTTCTTCTATTACTGGACACCGGTGGCAAATACAGCCAGGCGGTTTCTCTATCGCACGTTGGTGGGGGCTGTGAATGGAGGTTATTCGCAATTCGACACTGTTGGTGTAAATGATTAGCAGCACATGGCTTGGCACGGCGTCAATACTTTTTTTTTTTGGGTAGGTACCTAAGCCTAACTTGAAGCGGAAAAACGCAACAATTCAAGCTCTCCAACTGCACAAGGTGCCGTGCATTGTTTAAAGACTGCGAAAATGCTGGCCAATATATATGTTTCTGCGCGGCTACCTTGAAAGCTCAAGAAGCTCTTTTGGTGTTGAAGAGATACCTATCGAAGCAGCTCGTCTAGTAGGTACCTACCTAGGTACTGAAGTGTCTGAAGTGTGTTGAGCACACATACTGGCGTCATTGTTCAGGCAGCTGGTGTGCTTTATCTTATCACGACACGCCGCCCTGACCCCTGTCACCGGGTATTCTTACGCCTTGATGTGTACGGATAGTGTAGGTACACTAAATGCCCCCCCCCCCCCCCCCCAAGTCGTGCTATCCGGTCGAAGCACATTACGTTACTTGAGCTACCTAAACCGCATTTTCCCCAACCCTTCCACAAGCATCCATCCTACTTTTTTCCAGACTGAGAGCTCCGAAACATCCTCCAACCACGCCATTCGGCATCGAAGTATAGCCAGCCTTGCATTACCTCTCGGCCTTTGCGCTCTGCCACCCACCTGAGCAATGCTGCTGCGGTTATCCTACCAGTAGGATGAGAGCAGTGCTCCCTGGCAGGCCAAGGTCTGGGCTCCAAGCTCTTACGACGGGCTTCTGGGACTCGAGACACTTCAATGTGAGCAGCCGGGGCATTGTGCTCGCTCCTCCCATCGCTGCTGTGGTGGCGCTGACGACTGGCTACGCAGGTATACATAACTGGCAGTGCATTCACCATTCTCGGTGACTCCGATACTATTATCCAGACCATCTACGACGACGACCCGAGCCACTTGCAGGCCGTAGCCTTCGACGAATCTTCGGGCAAGATTGCCACTTGTACCGACTCCGTCGTGAGGGTTTATAGACCATTCGGACAGTCAGAAGATGCGCTAAAGGTGTGCTGGACCCGCGACTTCTCTCCCTACCCCATTGTTCTTCAACCTGTACGCAGCAGCTAACGATGTATCTGCGCTCCAGTGGGGTCTCCAATCCTCATTCCCAGTTCCCGATAGTCATTATGCCGCTGGTATCTCGCTAAGCTGGGGTGGTACTGAAGAGCTCCTTATTGCCCATTCCGCCCTCTACCTATACCTAACCACCGATGCGCCATCGCAACTATGGAACAAGCCTGTCCCGAATCCCCTGAAGCTTGCAGAGCTCTCCTATGACTCGGCATACATAGCGTCGATCGGCCTTCAGGATTGCCTGGTTAAGGTCTGGCGCCGGTTGACGTATGGAGCCGAAGATGTACGCTTCGACCTGGTCTATCTGCGCCACCCGGACGTAGTGACTGGTCTTCGATGGCGAAGGCCTTTTCATGCCGGCCAAACCGTCGAGAACGCCCTATATACTATATGCACCGACAATTTGGTCCGCGTTTGGACCGGCGCAGATACGCATGCCTCGGGGCACATGAATCTGTGGGGAGCTATCGACTTAGTCTCGTCTCTCCGGGATCAGAGTCTCAAGTCCGCAATCGCTGCGGTACCACTACTTGCCTTCGTCATTGACGGAAGAGAGATCACAGCTTCAACAGAGTTGACCGTTCAACGCCGTCCAGTTCAAGAAGGGAAGCGTGACGCCGCTCTGGAGAACTTGATAGCTCTCGCAAATAAAAGCCCCGAACTGTGTGTTGCTTCCGATGGAGTAGGAAACATGGTCGTCTACGCTTTCGAGGACATCGGCTGCAGGACGAGCAAGCCCAAGACTGCTGTCAAAGTTACGGAGTTCCAATCGCATCTATTCACCTTCCATTCTGATCAGCACGTTCAGGTACAGAGCTATTGCGACCGACAGACTGGAATGTTGCGTGTGTTAGCCCATGACTTTGACGGCCAGATTCAGGTCTACGAATCGAGCCTGGTAGATTTCCTCGACACCGCCTACAAGGAGGACCGCCTTGTTCGCCGCTGTATTTGGTCCGGCCATTCGGCACCCATCAAAAAAATGGTTCGGAACTTCAGTGGTAGAGCTGTTGTGTCTAGAACAGAGGAGGGAGAAAGCATTGTCTGGACGCATGCTGAGAACAGCAGGACTACCCTTTTGCGGCAGAGCGTCATTGCAGGCAATGCCCATATCCATCGTATCTGTGTTCTGCGAAAGGGTCGCTTCGTCATGTTCCTGGAAAATAACACCGTCTCTTTATGGGATTGTCGGCCACAGAAAGCAACGTTATTGGATCGCCAGCCATACGAAATATCAGGGAAACCGCTTTGTCTCCTGATGCTGCCGCGACCGAGGGTGGAGGACTGTGCTGTTGCCCAGGTTGCCACCATTACCTCGGAACAGGAAGGACT
The DNA here is from genome assembly GCA_019425465.1 of Colletotrichum falcatum. NCBI lineage: Eukaryota > Fungi > Ascomycota > Sordariomycetes > Glomerellales > Glomerellaceae > Colletotrichum > Colletotrichum falcatum. Next base: position 115,807 of record SWKJ01000021.1, on the reverse strand, counting down.
TGTATGGGAGGTCAACCTACCTCCGTACTCTCACGAGCGTTTTGATGCTCACTCCAAGGGTCAAGACGAGACATCGATTCGAGAATTTTGCAGATTCAAGCTGAGAGATGCTGAAGGAATCGCGTACATGCTTCCCGTTGATCCGGCCGGGTCTGCGCCGGTAACGTCAGGCTTCCTGGATGTTTTTGCCAGAGACATCGCCATATCGTATACTCATACCGGCCGAGTAGATTTTTGGACAGCTCGAGTTGACAAAACGGGAAACCATGTCGGGTGGCTTTCCACATCCTCAGCAGAGACAGGTCTTTCAGAGCCGGCTCTCGTTAGCGGTAGCACTCTCAAGAAAGCTGCGCTCGTCGATTCCAGCAGGTCGCAACTATCTATCTGGGACATTGGCGGCGCTCGGCTCGAGTTCACACAGGATTATGGTACGCATAATATCATCCAGGACCTTGACTGGACTTCGACACCGGACTCGCAATCAATACTTGCCGTAGGGTTCCAGTCAAAGGTAGTTTTGCTTTGCCAAATGCGATTTGACTACCTCAACAAGGGACCGGCTTGGGCCGCAGTTCGGGAGATCAGTATTCGCGAGTTCACGCCTCATCCTATAGGCGATTCTACGTGGCTAGGTGACGGCCATCTCGTTATTGGCTCTGGCAATCAAATGTTTGTTCACGGGAGAGATTACGACTTATCTAGCTCGCTAATCAACAGCCTACAACTTCCGCACCGAAAAAACGGCGTATGGGACATATTTGAGGCCGTTCAGAGATTTAACGGGCCATTGCCGGTTTTCCATCCCCAATTCTTGAGCCAGTGCATCCTTGCGGGTAAGAACGCGGTAGTGCGGAACGTGCTCATGTCTCTGCACAAAACGCTGAAGTTCCTAATTGCCGGCGAGAGCGTTGATGACTATCTGGGCCTAGACCCGGCAGTTTTCTACATGGACGAGGTAAACACTGTCTTGCTCGTCCAGCTTATGAGACATATGTTGTTATCGCGGTCTGAAGAAGAATCTCTCACTGACATTCTTGATAGGCAACACAAGCACCAGAAGCTCAATTGGGGTCTCGCTTTAGCCTTCAGGCATCCAATGACGAGGCGGACGAGTCGTTCAGCGAGGACACTGTGCATGCCATCAACGAACGTCTGACCAAGGTCAGCCTTCAGCAGTTGTCGGGCCATGAGCAGATACAACTAGCAGACATTGTCGAATGTGTTGGGCTCGTGGAAAAACAGCGCAGGTCACTTGATGAAAACGGTGCTCGTTTCATGCTCTTTTTCCGCCAGCATGGCCTTCGCAAGGGCCGGACAAGCGAAATTCAGATGTCATGGCGAGAGATCAACTGGGCCTACCACTCAACCAGCCAAGACATTCTCACCGATTTTGTTACCAAACAGTGCCACGGCATTCTGCGCTGGGAGGATGCGCGAGAGAGCGGCATGTTCATGTGGCTCAGCGACCGCAATGCTTTGGTGCGTAGTACTTTTCTCGGCCAGCGACCGGTAAATGGTGGGCTAATGTTACTCCTAGCGTGCGCAATTTGAGAATGTGGCCCGCAACGAATACACTAAGAGCGACATGAAAAACCCAGTGGATTGCAGCATCTACTATTTGGCCCTCAGGAAGAAGACAATCCTTCAGGGACTGTGGCGTATGGCTCACTGGAATAGGGAGCAAGGGGCAACACAGAAGCTGCTGGCCAACAACTTTGAGGAGCCCAAGTGGCGGACGACAGCCCTGAAGAACGCTTACGCCTTGCTCAGTAAACGACGGTTCGGTGAGTAACAAACGGATTCGCCCATTATCGGATGCTAATGATGCCTCGGGCGGGTAGAGTATGCAGCAGCGTTCTTTCTGCTCGCTGATCATTTGCAGGACGCTGTCAACGTCTGTCTGAATCAGCTCAAGGACCTCCAGCTCGCCGTGGCAATTGCACGGGTATACGAGGGCGACCAAGGCCCGGTATTGAGAAAGCTGTTGGAAGAGGAGGTCCTCGCTGTGGCAGCCAAAGAGGGCAACCGCTGGCTTGCATCATGGGCTTTTTATATGTTGAATCGTAAGGATATGGCAGTTAGGGCTCTCATTGTAAGCTGCCCCCCCGAGGTAAACGAATCGTCGCCGTTTCTAACGTGGATCTTCATTACAGTCCCCCGTATACACCTTGGTGGAAACGCCGTGTGCGCCTGACATGAGGTCGAAACTTTTCTTGACAGACGACCCAGCATTGGTAGTGCTGTACTCGCAGCTACGACAGAAGACGCTTCAAACACTTCGCGGGGCGTCGAAGGTTACTCCGCGCGTCGAGTGGGAGTTTGTCCTCCACAGTGCCAAGCTCTACGACCGTATGGGTTGCGATCTTCTTGGCCTAGACCTGGGTAAGTACCATGTGGCTGCGTGCAGTCAATCCTAAAGCTGACGGATGCGCAGTTCGCAACTGGGAGTTCCTGAAACCAGCATCCAGCACAGCAAACGGACTAGGCAACGAAGTCAACCCGCTCAAAATGTTGCGCCGTCGTAGTTCGCTGGTGGTAGCAGACTTGCCCATGTCGAGCCTTCACGTCGGGATGAGATCAGGAGGGCCAGGAAAACAGCCCAATCCAACAGTCTTCCAGGAGCCGGACTCGAGTTCGCTACTCGATAGTTTCGGGTTCTAGGGGTGACCACGGGAGGAACTTGGCTCGCTGGTCAGCGGCCCATGTCTGACAAAGCAGCGTGATGTTGTTACAAGGCATTGGCCTCGCAATATGCATAGGCAATGAGAAATGCCGGGCACCGTCGGTTTAACAAATAAGGGGTTGGTTGGTAGGAAATGAGGATCGTATGTATGTAATTGTAGTGTGATTATTAAGCGGAGACGATCCAAAGACTGCTCAGCCCCCCCCTACCTACCTGGTACTTACGTCACCGTCCAGTATGCGCTTATGCGGTTGCAGAGCACCGCCCCGGCCGGCACCGGGCTCGGATTACTACGTAGCGTTAGATGCAGGGATGGAGGGAATCTTGGTTACCTAGGTAGGTAGAGTACGGATATCTACGCAGTAGTTGCGTCTGCCTCCAAACATGAACGAGACGCACCACTTGTCACAGTAGCTTCCTATTTGGCATCATCGACACGGGGATCCGTGAGATAAGGAACCAATCGAGGATTCCGTATCGCCGTCTTCATGCCTCAATGATGGGGCTTTGATAACACCATTCCACGCTGTCTTATGTAATTGACTTGCGACTTCCTCCGCAATTCCAGATATCGGGTTGGTCAGCACACCGATCGTCGCATCGATCCATCAGATAGCAAAACCGTAGCGTTCGACGCTCCCCTTCTTCTCCATCGAGTAATCGGCCTCGGGTTTGCGACACTTGCTCAACCTCTTGATCCTCTGTCTGTCGCAGCGTTAGCAACTGCCGTGCAAGGAGATATGGCTCCTGATCGGGGACATCGCGACAATCACGACGGAAACGATGATCGCGGTATCGTCGGGCCTAGCACTCCGCATGCGCCACATACCAACAATGAGGAGGCACTTGGGCAAGAACTAGTCATTCACGGCCACAGCTTTACTCTTCGCGGCGTTCTAGTGGGACTTCTGGTTGGCATGGTCATCTGCTTCTCCAACATGTACTTTGGCCTGCAGACTGGTTGGGTAAGCACCATGACGATGCCGGCCAGTCTGATGGGTTTCGGAATTTTCAAGGCGCTTTCTCAGCATCTTCGTTTTCCCTTCAGCCCTGTAGAGAATGTGCTCGTTCAGACGGTAGCTGGAAGCATGGCCATTATGCCGCTCGGTTGCGGGTTTGTTGGTGTGGTAGGTTTCTGTCTCCCTCCTTCCACCGACTGCATGCACCAAGATGAAAGAAAGGGGAACGCGTCAGGTCGATGGCTAACAAATCCAGATCCCTGCCATGAATTATCTTTTAGCCCCCGAGGAACAGGGCCCCCTCATCATCCCTCTTTGGAAGTTGATTTTATGGTCATTGGGCCTTTGTTACTTTGGCGTCGTATTTGCTGTTCCGCTGTAAGTCGGTCGCAAAACATGCACCAAGCGAGTTCCATTCTAAATAACGACATCAGTCGACGGCAGGTTATCATTCGCGAGAGGTTGCGGTTTCCTAGTGGGTTCAGCACAGCCGTGCTCATCGGGGTTCTTCACGGTCAGACACGCAAGGCTGGGCCTGACGCCGTATCGGGAGGCTTTGCAAGCTTGGTGCCTAGTCGAGATACCAAGTCAGACTCGGCAGTAGAGTATAACCATGGCCGCATTGCAGGCATGGCGGACCCCGAAAACGCCAACATCGACGACCCGGATAGTGGAACATCAGACGACTGGGCGCGAAACGTGAGGCTACTGCTGACATGCTTCGGTGTCTCGGCCTTTTACACGCTTTGCTCTTACTTCTTCCCTGGGCTGCGGAATATTCCCATCTTCGGCACCAAGACTGCCGGGGCTTGGTTGTGGACATTGAATCCTAGCCCGGCCTACATTGGCCAGGGCATCATAATGGGCCCCGAGACAACCTTGCACATGCTTCTTGGCGCGATGGTTGGATGGGGCGTGCTGTCTCCGTTGGCAAAGTATCGGGGGTGGGCGCCAGGCTCCATCGACGACTGGGAGACTGGCAGCAAAGGCTGGATTGTGTGGGTCTCTCTAGCCATCATGCTTGCAGATGCCATCGTCAGCCTTGGCTATATCGCTTTCCGGCCCCTGGCGTGCCGTGTTAGCAATGGGGGACTCAAGGGGCTTTGGCAGCAAGCTGTCGACCAAGTGCAACAATATCTGGGCACCCGACGTCACCTGAGTCTGGGCTACTCTACCCTGGACACATACGAGGATGAGGAAGTAACAAATACCTCTAGGCTTTTGCCCGGGGCAACACAAAGGTCAGGCCCCTTCACAGAGCGTCAGTGTCGACAAACGGCGATACACGGCTGGACGAGGCAGACGCACCATTGGAGCAGCAAATCAGTAACAAGCTTGTGGGAGTCGGCCTCGTCTTATCCATACTGTTGTGCATCGCGACCATTCACGTCGTCTTTGGCGACCTGGTCCCGCTTTACGCAACAATCGTCGCTGTTCTAATGGCACTTCTCCTCAGCATCATGGGAGTCCGAGCACTTGGCGAGACTGATCTTAACCCCGTGTCCGGGATCAGCAAACTTGCGCAGCTATTCTTTGCTCTCATCGTTCCTCAGTCACACAAGTCGAGTGTGTTGATCAATCTGGTGGCAGGCGCCGTGGTAGGTCATCATCGGCCAATACCCCTGACTAGTTGTGTGAGTCGTTGCTAATATTTGCGATAGTCCGAAGCAGTATGTGCATCTTATGGATGACCTCTCGGCGATGCAAGCTGACATGCTCAGGGCGCCCTACAAGCAGGTGATCTGATGCAAGATCTCAAGACAGGCCATCTTCTCGGGGCCGCACCTAACGCCCAATTCTGGGGTCAGGTAATTGGAGCGACAGCGGGCGCCATTGTCAGTGCCTTTGTATATCAGTTGTATACAGCGTGAGTTTCAGCCATGGTCTGTTTTGCAGGCTTGTCCTTCTGAGTGGAGGCCACTGACGAGTGCCTTGCCAGGGTCTACACCATTCCTGGTGATCTGTTCCAGGTACCTACGGGATATGTATGGATATTCACAGCTAGACTGGTCACCGGCAAAGGCCTGCCACCCATGGCTCGCGAGTGGGCGCTTGGGTTCGGCATCATCTTCGCAGTGACGACGATTATTCGGACGACAACGGTCGGTAAGGTGTGGCGGCCCTTTGTACCAGGAGGCATTGCTGTGGCAGTCGGTAGGTAGTTGCAACGATGCAGAGGTGATGTACAGGCACTGAATTGGCATAGGAATGTACAACGTACCGTCTTTCACCCTGGCCAGGACTATCGGCGGTATGCTCAGCTGGTATTGGATCACAAGGCGAGGCGAGTCGAGCACGCCGTTGATTATATTGGCTTCGGTAAGTGCATCTGGAAACTGCAGAATGAGACACGCAACTAATGCATCTTGTCTGTAGGGATTCATTCTTGGCGAGGGGTTTCTCAGTATTGTCAACCTCATCTTGCAGAGCATTGGCGTGCCGCACTACTAGGACTTGCATTGGCGGACGGAGCTTGAGTTACTCTGCGGCGCTTGAAAATGGTATTTTTAACCAACATTCCAGTAGCGCGTGGAGGTGGGAATAGGCAGGCCTTAAACCAAGGAGTGAAGAAGGGGAACAGACAAGTGAGAGGGTCATGTATGCTCTTGAAGCTAAGGTCAAGATTAGTGATGACAACAGCAGGTTGGTTCCAGCAAATTGTTATGTCGCCAGTTTACATTTGGTGTCAAGTAGGCCGTGGTTCTCTACCGGGAAGGTGCAAGGAATATGCTTTTACCAAAGTTAAAGCACCCCCAGTGTTGTGTTGTGTAGCCGGGGAAAGTGCGGTTCTTTGTTTGTGGTCCATTGGCCTTCTCTAACGGCTGCAGACAGCGGCCGTGTGTTCTAGCGCACAAAAGGGTAAGAGGGACCAACTTGCGAGGGACAGGAAGAAAAATGAGATTTCATCAATAGCCGTACTGGCGCTACAGTCTGATAGTTTCGAAACGAAAGCAAACCCGAAAATCTCCCTAAAAGACAAAACAATAACGAATAAAGGAAGAGAGGGGTGGGGGGGGGGGGGGGGGGGGAGACATGTAGATTGTATTTTTGAATAAAACAATGAATTAAAATTCCGCCCTTTAATCAACAGTCAGGTCAGGCCCTTTTCCGCACCTGCATCTGCGCCATCTAAACAAATCCTAGGTACATCGTACATTGGACCCAGCGCAGTCCCACATTGCTTGGAGGGTAAAAAATATCATTCGTGCTACTGTCACTTGCTCACTCACCTACCTGCGCGAAGTCTGTAGTCTGAACGTGAGATCAACCCAGCCCAACTATAAACCAAACACCCAGAGCTTTATACCGACACAAGGCAGAAACAGGTAAGTATCAAGAAAATTGCATTTCATAGGTCCTAACAGCACCACCAAGTGGCTGACGGGTTGAACAAAGATACCAATTACCTTTCTTTCCCTTCGTCATCGCCATGGTCCAGGACGGTCTCAAGAGCAAGGGCCTCGCCGACTCTGATGCCTCATCGGATGAGTCTGACTGGGAAGACGCCGAACCCGAAGAGGAGGAGACTGTGGCATTCATCTCCTTGCTCGACGACTCAGTCTTCCACAACCTGAACGACATGCTGCAGCACTGTCGCGAGAAGCACAACTTCGACCTCCTCGCTGTCCGTCGTCGTCTCGGCCTCGACTTTTTTGGCACGGTTAAGCTTGTCAACTTTGGTAATTCACCGCCCTCACAGCTTATTGATCAGACGCCAGTCATTAGGCCAAAACCCCTAGCCCAGGACGATGTGGAATGCTAACGTCCTCCATTAGTTCGCCAATGTATTCACGACGGCGCTGCCTTGCCCGAAGCCATCTCCGCCGAGGACATTGATGATGATCGTTTTATGAAGCCCGTCATCGAGGATGATGCCTTGATCATGGCACTCACCGAGTTGGACCTCGGCGATGAGTCTCCAGACGCCATTCAGCAAGCCGCTCAGCAGTCTTCTTCGCGGGAAGCCCAACTAGCGGAGGAGCTGGAGAAGCTCAAGTCGCAGTTCGCCAGCTACCGTGCAGCCGTCGAGCAGACTCTTGACCAGCGCTGGGGAGACGACACTGTCGTTACCACACAGGGCGATAGGTCGCGTGATGTCAACACTATGGAGACTCGGAAGGACGAATCTCAGTACTACTGGGAGTCTTACGCTGCCAACGGTACCTTTTTGCTCGCTTCCCCCTCTTGCTCGTACTGGTCGGTCCACTGATCATATCTTATCCATAGACATTCACGAGACCATGCTAAAGGATAAGGTCCGGACCGACTCATACCGTGACTTCGTCTATAACAACAAGTCTCTGTTCAAGGACAAGATCGTACTAGACATTGGCTGCGGCACCGGTGAGTGGCTGTCTGGGCCGGAAATGGTTCGATGACAAGCCGGCTAAGCAAACTGTACCATAGGTATCCTGAGTATGTTCTGCGCCAAAGCAGGTGCGAAGCAGGTATTTGCCGTTGATAAGTCGGACATCATCGATAAGGCTCGAGAGAACGTCTTCAACAATGGGCTCGCCGACAAGGTCACCTGCATTAGGGGTAGGGTCGAAGACATCAGCCTCCCCGTCGATCAGGTCGACATCATCATTAGCGAGTGGATGGGCTACTGTCTGCTCTATGAGGCCATGATGAATAGCGTCCTCGCCGCCAGGGATCGGTTCCTGAAACCCGACGGTCTCATTGCCCCGAGCATCTCGACCATCTGGATGGCCCCCGTATCGGACCCCGATTACGTCACTGATTTTGTCACCTTCTGGGACGACGTCTACGGCTTCGACATGAAGTCGATGAAGGCTGGCATTTACGACGAGGCCCGTATCGAGATTATGCCCGAGGACTGCATCTGCGGCACCCCTCGCAGATCTCATACATTGATCTGCATACTGTTAAGATAGAGGATCTCGACTTTGAGGCTCAGTGGAGAATGACGCTGTCTAAAGATATTCCGTCGCTGGATGGTTTCCTGATCTGGTTCGACATCTTCTTCACTACCTCTCGCAATAACACGATCCCGGCCGGCCTGCAGGTCAAGACTGGCGAAACGGGTGTGACTCGGCCCGGCGAGGTGGCCTTCACCACTGGACCCTCGGGTCCCGACACCCACTGGAAGCAGGGTTTTCTGATTAGCAAGTATCTCGAGGAGAACGTTGGTGCTAAGGCTGGGGCCGAGATCTCTGGTCTTGTTGTCTTCAAGGCACCTGAAAATAACCCCCGCGCGCTGACCATCAGCAACACGTGGACCGCGCCTACCCAGGGGACGAAGACGCAGCTTTGGAGGCTAAGATAAGAGTGTCCCCCCCTTAGCAACAATTTACTGCCCAAGACAAATATTGAGGCATGGTCCATTGTGGACATCCTGGGAGGAGACCAGAAAAGATTCAACCCTTGTTGTTGCTATGGAACGGCAAGCCGCTTCCGCCCCATTCTGGAACTTTTACGATGTCTATCTCGAAATGATGAAACTCCAATCAATATCTTGCACCAATTCCCAAGTACGGACCCTGGTCTAGTCTCACAATCCAAGCCTACTGGGCGTTCTGCCACCTCGGGCATCTAGGGCTGTAGACTCTGTGCGGAGGGAGGCCGGAGAAGACTGGACGGTTCGCCCGATTGCCTTGACTATGGAAGCGGACGGCACAGATTTATAGACTACGTACTGCATGCCCCCCCTGCCAAGAAATGCAAGGCTTTCGAAGGCCTGAGTCTAGTGGACAAGGCTCGATGATATCAGATGTTGGTCATGATTCGGCGTATAAGGCCGTCTTTGAAGCCAGGAGCAGTCGTGGGTTACTCCACATCATTGTCCTCCCTATCCTCGTTGCTCTCTTATTCATCGTCGCTATCTTCCTCCTCGTCGTCTTCATCGTCATCTTCGCCGTCAGAGACGGTCTCTCCGAGTTCTTCAAGCTTTGCCTGCACAAGCACTGTCTTAGCCCAAACCTGAAATCAACGACCGCATAGGGTTGACTAACCTTGTATTTGGCAACTTTCTCCTCAAGGTCGCCGAATACCATGAGCAAATCGTCAAGCTCATTTTGGGTTGCCTTTTTGTCTTCCTCGACCTTCTTGACGGCCATTTCAGCCTAGGGAAACTGGGTTAGTAGGGCTTCCACCGCTTGCCGACATTGCAAGGACTGAGTCTTACTTGGACTGCCTTCTCCTGAGTCTCAGAAAGGTCCTTTTCAAGTTGCTTGATACGGGCCTCAAATCCGGCGACTAAGGACTCCTGCTCCTGTGACTTTTTCTCTAGTTCTTCCCGAACGCCTTGTAGTTCCTGCGCCTTTAACTTCTTGGCCTGCAAAAAATTAGTTTGGTACACGTGACCCATGTCGACGCTGCGTGCTCACCTTCATAAGGTCGACCTCGAGTCGGCTAATTGTAGCCTTGAGGTCTGCCATGTCGGCCTCTGCCCGGTGGCGGACACGATCAGCATCCGACTCGGCCGTCTTGCGCGCCTGCTCTAGCTGCTTGCGATGCTCCTCCTGCTGCGAGGCAGCTTGTACCTTGGCGGTCTGCTCGGCCTGTTCGGCCTGTTTCTTGAGCTCTTGTTCCAGGGACGTAATTCGAAAGGCAGAATTCCTTTGGGCGTCGTCAAGTTGTCTCTTATGCTGCTGTTCGAGTGCCGCTATTTGGGATTCCGTCCTTCTTCGGGCCAGGTCATCCTGTCTTTGATGTTCCTCCTGAAGAGATGCAATCCGACTCTGCAGATTTCTAAACAAGCAATCAGCAGCCAGCAGCTATGATAGAAAGAAAACAGCACTCACCGTAGCTCTGCATCGTGCTGTCTCTGCATGCCCTCGTTCACCTGCTTTATTCTTGCCAACTCCATAGCAGTTGTCTCTCGAGTCCGCCGGTGGTCGGCTTGTTCTTGGCCAAGTTGCCGGCCAATCGTCTCGAGACTGACCTGCGCTTCCTGTAAAGCATGGTCCTTTTCCGTCAACTGTGCTCGGAGGGAGTCAACGAGTTCCCGGGAAACCCCCTTTTGAACACCGTTCGAGACCACAGAAATCTCCAGTCCAGGGTCTCGGTCTATGCCGCGGATGATGCGGCTATAGTTATCCTTGAAGAAGTCGACAAACGTAGCATCAAAGTACACTTCGGGCAGCTTGCCTGAGCCCGAGTTACCCAGTTTTTGAGGAATCACTTCAAAGTCTCTGACGAGCGGGTCGCTTCTCAACCTGGCCAGCTTGTCAATATACCGCTCGCGTCCCATCCGCGAGACGAGGATGCTGTGAAGGTCGGCCCGGGAAATAGGCGAGTCCTTGGTCGAGAACTCGTACAGCACGCCCAGGAGCATAGCGCAGAGGCCCTGAACAACGTCACCAGATGGGTATGGATGGTTCACGGCCTGGATAAGGCTTTGAGTATTGGTTCCCTCTCCCAAAAAGTCGTTGACGGCGTCCAAGTCTTCAAACAACCAACCGAGGAGCAGCATCAGATACCCTACCACAACCCGACTATCTTGCTCGCGGTTCAGTCCGGTAATCAGATGCGCAGCAATAGTCTGAATACTTGTGACAACTTCTTCTCCGTTCTTCGCATCGCCTTCGGTAACGGCCATAGCCATGCTCTTTGCCTCAGGGTTATCGAAAACAAGGTGCAACATGATAGTGGCAGCGAACCAACTGCGATAAGGGTTGGCTACGGCGGCGTCGGAAGAGGGCCGCAGCAGCACTGTAAGCACATTGGCAGTTTCATCGGCCCCGGTATCGTGTCCTTCAATGGCCCTTCGCAGAAAGTGCAGGCGAATGTCGGTGTGGTTATAAAAGTAGGCTTTGAGACAGTCGCATGCTGCCAGACGCAGATCAAAGGCCTCCAGATCCTGCACACTGAGCGCAAGGTCCAAAAGGCCGTCGATCACGTAGACTTTGATAACGCCATTCGTTTGGCCAGCCTCGGCCGTCGTGGGAGGTTCGAGGGGCGACGGGACTTGAAGCTGGGCGAATCCCTCCTGCAGGCTAGGGTTACCCCTGATGATGTCGGCGCAGGTGACTAGAGCCTGCAATCACAATCTTAACACGACAGCAAAATATGAGTTGACGGGAGAGATAACCAACCTCTGCCTTGATTGGAAGCTGGGCTACATGGCTAAAGGCCAGTTGGAGGGCATTGTACAACAAGCCGTGTTGCCAGAAGGCAAGCTGATTTTGCGGCGTTCCAACAGCCCCTGCTACTAGAAACAGACGAATGACAGCCAACAGTGCATAGATGTTCCGGTTGCGTTGGGTTTGCGCCCAAGCAGCAACCTCCACATCCTCCGCTGGGCTTTTTCGGCACCTTCCAACAAGTTGGCCAAACGACGGATACCACCCGACTCCCGGAACAGAGACTGGTTGGAGGGGTTTCTCCGAAGCAGATTTGCGACAAGAATCAGACAGTCCTCCACAACACGGTCACCCTCAGACAGTGAGCCTTCCAAGGATATGATGTTGAAAAGTCGGTCGAAAGCGTTTTCAAACGCAACTAGCTTCTGAATGTCGGTCGACGAAGGAGTGAGGAAAATGAGAAGGGTGATGGCTTCGTTGCGCACAGCTTCGCGACTATCGTCGAGGACAGCTACAAGACGAGAAATACCGAGAGGGGCTGTGAAGACGCACTCCTCAGTTCGCTCGGTCCGGGCAGATAGGATGGCGGCGAGCAATTGCAGGGAGTAGAGTCTCGAGTAGAAATCTGTCGATTCAAGGAAGTCGAGCAGCAGAGTTATGTTCTCCTGGCGCTGGGTGAACTCATCAGCGAGCCATAGAGCGATCTCCTCCGAGGCCTCTGGGCTGTCTTCATTAGGGCTGAAGAGCATTAGCAAGGTCTCAAGAACCACCTTGACGGTGTCGACATCTTCGGCATCGTTGCTGAGGCTGCCTATGAGGCTGCGAAGAGCTCCAGAAGCGACTGAGGCAGGAAAATCTTTGGCAAAGCTACGCAGACCAAGTATAGCAGCTCGGCGATCCTCAAGCAGGGTGGCCGAACTCAGCCTGCCACTCAGAACCGTGATGGTCTCACCGACTGACTGCTTCGCCGGAGCAGTGGAAATGGAAAACATGCTGTTTCGTCAAGCGCCGGCCATTGGAAGCTACAGCAATGCCATGGGACGAGTGTAAAAAAGAGGTATAGGCTGTGAGGACGAGGTGGTGGTTAATTGCAAATATGCCAGATTAAGAGATCCGTCCAAATAGGGCTCGTGAAATGTTGGCCGAGACTTTGATCCGTGTTGTACATGTAGTGAGTGACAGGTGTCCACGAATCAGGATGCCTAGGTATCTACTACCTAAGGTCGATGCATTACATACCTACCCACCTACCTAGGTGGTATATGAACTGCCTGCACCGGTTATGGCCTACGATTGCCGAACATGCACCGAGCGGGTGTGTATGCATACTGGCGAAAGTGATGGTTAATAGCATACTTGCGGACCAAGACTACACTGAATCGTCCCGACACATACAATTGCCATAGCCAGTGGGTGGGTACGCTTCAACCTTAGGCCTCTCTTATCATCAATCACCGCCTGCCTAGTGGAGCTTAGTTGGTCCCTAACTGCTTCGACGCAAATTCAAATGGTCACAGTACGAAGTGGGCAACACCTATCTATGCCTTTTTGTTTTAACACTGTAGCACTGTCAAGGCACTATCATAGCCGCTTCGCGCAGTTTGTCGACACAGTGTTTGAACACCCAATTCTGGAGGCTGATGCGCATCACACGGATTCTCCCTATACTCGTACCCTAGCCCGGCGAAAATCACGACCTTAGATCTTGGGTATTTGCAAATACAAAACCACCGGGCTCATCAACAACTGTCCAAGTTTCCAACCAAAATTGCATTCAGCAAAAAGGTTTTCTCTCTGCCTTCACCGGGAGCAGAAGAGAAGGTTGCGCATTCCTGTGTTTGCTTCTGCCTATCTTCATCGCTTTGCCTCGGTCACGACGCGTGCATTCTCCTTCAAGCAACAATCGCATCTCTGAACCAGCAGTCACAACCAGAACGCTGAGACTTTGACCCTCATTTGAAGCCACATAACCAAAGTATCCATGCGCCAATCGCCTCCGACAGCATATTTATACTGCGACACAAGAGCTTTTAGCTCGCCTCGCGTATCACATTACAACGTCCAGACGCTGTGAAAAATCCGCACAAAGGCAAACCCGAGCTTCTCTCCCAGATACCGCCCTTGTACAACCTTCAAGATGGGTATCCCGGCCGCCTTCCGATGGCTGTCCAACAAATACCCCAAGATCATCTCGCCTGTCATTGAGGAGCAGCCTGTCAAGATGGAGGACGGCACCGAGATTCCTGTCGACACCACAGGGACCAACCCCAATGGCGAGGAACTTGACAACCTGTACCTCGACATGAACGGTATCGTCCATCCTTGTTCACACCCAGAGGACCGTCCGGCTCCTAAGGACGAGGAGGAGATGATGCTGGAGGTCTTCAGATATACAGACCGAGTTGTCAACATGGTTCGTCCGCGAAAGCTACTCATGATTGCTGTCGGTTAGTAGTCTCATTATCACACCTTCTTTCGGCCTATTCATGTCGTCTGCTGGCATTGCAACTAACCTCTTATGATACAGACGGCGTCGCCCTCGTGCCAAGATGAACCAACAACGTTCTCGTCGATTCCGATCCGCACAGGAAGCTCAGGAGAAGGAGGAGGATAAACAAGAACTTCTCAAGCTGTTAAAGCAGCAGAACGGTGGTGCCGTCTCTGATGACAGCCTGGAAAGCGTCACGAAGAAAGCCTTTGACTCGAACTCCATCACTCCCGGAACTCCCTTCATGGATATCCTAGCGGCGAGTTTGCGGTACTGGTGCGCATACAAGCTAAACACGGATCCGGCATGGGCCAGGCTCAAAATCATCATTTCTGACGCTACAGTCCCTGGAGAAGGCGAGCATAAAATCATGAACTTTGTGCGGTCTCAGCGCATTTCTCCGGATTATGATCCAAACACTCGCCACGTCATTTACGGCCTCGATGCAGATTTGATCATGCTTGGCCTAGCAACTCACGAGCCCCACTTCCGAGTTTTGCGTGAGGACGTCTTCTTCCAAGATAGCAAGCCTAAGATGTGCAAGCTCTGCGGGCAGAAGGGGCACGAGGCTCGCGCCTGTCGTGGGCAAGCCAAAGAAAGGGTTGGTGAATTCGACGAGCAGGAGAAGAGTCCCACTCTCAAGCCTTTCATCTGGCTTCATGTTTCTATCCTCCGCGAGTATTTGGCTGCGGAGCTTAATGTTCCAGGCTTGCCCTTCCGCTTCGATCTGGAGAGAGCCATCGACGATTGGGTCTTCATGTGTTGCTTTGTGGGCAACGACTTTCTGCCCCACCTGCCAGCGCTAGAGATCCGAGAAAACGGCATCGACACTCTAACAGCTATTTGGAAGGACAACTTACCTTTTATGGGCGGCTATGTGGTCAAAGACGGCCACGTTGATCTGGGTCGGGCCCAGCTAATCCTGAATGGTCTGGCGAAGCAAGAAGACTCTATTTTTAAGAGAAGGAAGGAGACTGAAGATCGAAGAGAGGCCAACTTCAAACGGAGAAAGCTTCAAGAAGAGCGCAATCCCAAGTTTGCCAAGCCGAAACAATTCGACAACGCGGCAGCAGGTTTGACCTTGTTCCCGGCTGCAGGTGGCCCAAATGGCGTCACACACGACATGGTGGTCGGTCGCTCGTCCAACATGAACGCCAACACTGCCAACAAAAGCGCTGCCAGCGCCATCCGTGAGCAACTCAAGGGCTTGATGTCCAAGGCAGAGCCTAGCCAAGAAGCTGGTTCTGTCGAGAAAGCGAGCGAAGAAGTTCCGAGCACTCCAGACCAGAAGTCAGTTCTCGGAAAGCGCAAGGCTGAAGACGCAGCAACGCAGGCCGACTCAACCCCTGCGAATGTGGCAGGCCCTAACACGCCGTCTGCTGCCGAGGAAGCTGCAGTAGACCATGTTAGGATGTGGGAGGAGGGCTATGCCGATCGGTATTATGAGCAGAAGTTCCACGTTGACCGCAACGACCATGACTTCCGGCACAAGGTTGCAAGGGCATACGTTGAGGGCCTGTCATGGGTTCTTCTGTACTACTTTCAGGGATGCCCGTCCTGGGAGTGGTTCTATCCGTACCACTACGCTCCATTTGCTGCGGACTTCGTCGATCTTGACAAGATGGACGTGCGGTTTGAAAAGGGCCGCATCTCGAAGCCGTTCGAGCAGCTCATGAGTGTGATGCCAGCCGCCTCTCGCAATGCGTTGCCTGAAGTTTTCCACGACCTGATGTTGAACGAGGACAGCGAAGTCATTGATTTTTACCCGACCGAGTTTGAGATCGACCTCAACGGAAAGAAGATGGCATGGCAGGGTGTGGCGCTTCTGCCTTTCATCGAGATGCCGAGATTATTAGCTGCCGTTGAAAAGAAGTATCCTCTTCTGAGCGAGGCAGACCAGGCACGGAACGGTGTTGGCAGGGATGTGCTGCTTCTATCAGATGCCCACCATGAACTCTACGATGAAATCACGACCAGCTTCTACTCCAAGAAACAGGGAGCACCCACAATGAAGCTCAACCCGCGGACCAGCGACGGGCTGGCTGGTAAAGTTGAGAAGATTCCAGACTATTTGCCGCACGGGGAATTGGTATATCCTTTGGAGCGCAGAGGAATGCCCAACCTCGACTACGACAGGTCTCTCAGGTATGCCAAGCCCGCAAATTCAGAGTTGATTGAATTGTAGACTAATATTTGAGGCAGGGTTTGGTATACGTTTCCATCGAGCTCGCACCCTCACAAATCTATGTTACTTCGAGGTGTTAAACTACCGGCTCCGGCCCTGGACCGTAACGACATCGAAACGCTCAAAGGAAAGTCGAACCGGTCTGGCCGGGGCTACGGCGGCGTCCCTTTCCAACGCGGCGGACACCACGATGGCAATCGTCGAGGCAACTTCAGCTATGCTCCTGGTGGCGGCGGGCAAGGGCGTCAAGATCGCGGACCGCCTTCGTACTCAGGCAACGGCAACTATGGGCATGGGCAACATGGATACCAGCCACCTGGGCCACCACCAGTCCAATCTTCATGGCACCCTCCGCCGCCAGGGCACCCTGGATTTGGTATGGGCCTTCCGCCTCCGCCGCCCCACACGGGGTATGGGAATAATGGTCGAGGACCAAACACGTCGTACCGTGGGAGCGGATACAACCAGCACCAGAACTATGGCCCGCCGCCACCCGGGCCCAATTCTCACTACGGTCATGCTGACGGGGGTCATCATGGAGGTCGAGGTGGCTATCAGGGCCGTGGTGGCTACGGCGGAGGTCGTGGTGGTGGTGGTGGTGGTGGTGGAAGATATGGCGGCGGGCGCAATAATTACCGGTAAATAGGAGGTTCAGCCAACGGAGACAGCATTTATGTACGACGAGGTGGCCCTCACGGAGCAGAACAGAAGGTAGAGGGGATCAGATAAGACTATCGATCGGTATTTCAGGTACGGATAGTACAGACAAGCAGAGGTGGACGAGCCGTCCGAGACCAAAAAAAAAAAAAAGACACGTTGTATCAAAAGAGCCTCTGTTAAAGAATAAAGAACAAAGTTCTGCATCTTGCTGCATTGTCTGGTGTGGTTTTGAGGTGCAGTGGAAATTGTTTGCCAGGTCCCAGGCACTACATGTGGTTTTTAGGGTTGAAGATATCGGCGGCGACGTCTTGCCCAGGTAGCACCGGCCAAGCATGTTGGAGCCGAGGGCAAGCTAAAATAATCAGGTTCCTAAAAGACAGGTTGAAGTTGTGAACATGTCATATTTGTGTACCTATGTATGAGCAGAAAATGCGTACTGTGAAGTTTCGCTGATGAGGAAGCCATTAGTCCGATCCAGCTCGCTTGGCACTGGCCCATTTGGAACGCACTGACAAGTTATAACAGAGTAAACTGTCACAAGGCAATCTCAGACGCCACGTCCCTCAAGATGCCGGAAACAGTTAGCTGTCTTGCAAGCTTATAATTAAGGTACTTGGTAAACAAGGTATCTAAGGTACCTAAGGCAGAGCTCTGTACAGGTAGATGCAAGGTACCGTGTGAGGCACGGCAGTACGTACCTATTCTGGTGTCGCTCACAGTGCATCTCCTGCATTTTGGAGAAACCTTTGGTCCTCCCCCCCACCCACGCCCAACACTCCGGTGCTGACCACGGCCGACCGTTTGCATAACCTACAATTCGGGAGCGACCATTCGTCTGCAGCCTGGCCGCCCCAGCTTTTATCGGCTCCACCTGATACACCTCGCACATCAACACCGACCGATATAGAGCTACTATCCAAGTCCGGTCCAATTGCCTTACCCATTTTGCCAGTCCTGTTCCGTACGCCGCTCAGAGGCTTCCTAGCTCCAGTAATAAGCTAGGTAGTTGGGCTCCTTTGAAACCCGCGACCTACAGCTACCTGACGCTTCGTCCTTCTCCTCCAACCAACACCTATCACCTTTAACTTCATCGCCCCCCCTCCATACCGGCCCGCACTACCCTCGCAACCTCGGTCACTGACAAACGGCACCCTCTCGCGATACCGTGTCCAAGTCTCACTCCGAGCTTGAGGACGGAGAAGACTACTGGGCGCGCGCGTGTGGTCATGAGCTCTATTGTTCTGGGGTGCAGAAATGAACGGCGATGCTGGTCTCGTCGGCTGCCTGGTCGATAGGCTCGCCACCAGGGTATGTCACCCCGACATTGACTCCTCTTTAGCCTTGAAAGTATTGCTGACGCTGAGTTTCGTCTGTCGCCAGCTACCTCATCGAACGGGAACCCACGGGCAGGAGCTTCAGCAGGACGACGTCGTTCTCATCACGAAGTTGACCCTGGTCAAAATTAGTACTTCTGCTCTCCCCTTTGTGCTCGACTCCCTCGTCGCTCTCCTCGAAGACATAATCCGAAACTACAAAGGCCTCCCCCCACGTGCACACCCACCACACGTTCTTCTATCCGAAGTTTACGTACTTGCCTTGGCTGCCGACTGCTGTACCGCCCACTGGGACCACGTTAAGGCTCAGGGCTCGCGCCAGCCTGCAGTCAACGTCGACTCCCGCCGTGTCACTTCGACCATTGCTCCAGAGCCGTTGGACGAGGCTCTCGTCAACCGAGTCTTCGACTTGATCAAGTGGCTTGTTGAACCCATCCCTGAGGGTTACGTCCTGCCCTCCTACACCATTCTTGATGATACACCGAGACATACCGACACCGTAGCCCGCTCTGCAAGTGGTCTCCTCTTGCCCCTCCCCGGTGATACCGATGCGTCTGAAGATGATGACGCTCTACCCACCACTCAGGTCGCCGTTTTGGAGCCTTGCGTAAGAGTCATCGTCGAGTATGTCACGGCCTCCACATGGTCCTGCTCTTTCGACTATTTCAGAAACGTCGTCTACACTGTCCGTACTGCAGCCGTTGTTCAAGCAGCTCCTGGTCAGTCGGCCGCTACACCGGACGATGATAAGGCCTCGCTGTCCGTGCTAAAGATCTTGTCCTTCTTCTGGGTCGACGCTCAGAAGCTCGGTCTTATCATTCAGGAGATATGTTCTAGCTTTTTGCATTTTCGCAAATCGTTCCAGAACACGATAGCCGTTGTTGCCCCCTTGCTCATTACCAGGTGGCTCGACCGATACCCTCATGAATTCGTGCAGCAACATACTTTGCATAAGCGTCTCGACGGCGGCGCTGATACCTTGTTTGACATGACACAAACCGTCGTTGACAATGGTCGCAAGAAGGGAATGCTGTACCCGTTACAAACCACTTTGCTCTTCCTTCTACCCGATGTGTTCGAAGTGGCTAGTAATCTACGAGAGGCCAAAAGCAGCAGCATGGCCAAGAAGGTCGGTTTCTTGGACAACCTCAGGAAGGCCCTCAGGAACAAGAATGAGCAAGCAGCGTACTCTTTGGTCTCCTTGCTTAGGGCATCGCGCCACTTCGTGGCAGAAGATGACGCGGCGCTGGTGAGTTACGCCATGGATGTACAAGACGAGGTTCGCGAGGCTGTGTTCCGCCGGGGCAACGATTCTTCCTTGTTCGACCAAGATATGATGACCGCAGCTTTCGTGAGCTTGGCCGAACTGAGCCTGGACAGCTGTGTCGACTCGCTCAACCAGTCATATCTCAGTCTATCTTCACCACAGGCCTTCAAGACTGCTGTCGTGCAAGGTTGCCGCTACTTTGCGCGGCAGAACGACTCGCATATTTATGAACAACTCTTTGCCGTAGCGGGACCGTTTATGCGTACTCAACTTAAGGTATGTCAGATGAGACGCCCCAGGTTCTCTTTGCCTCTCGGGCTAGAAGGATTTGTTGTCTTCGAAGCCCTGGCTGCAGACCATTTCGGTAACCAATGTCATAGGCCATTGCGGATTCACCTGCAGAATCTGGTACTGTAGCACCCCCGCTGCCGCGTCGTGATTCTAACCTCCACTCGTTCACGAACATGGCATGTGACGTCCTAAAGTTTTTGGATGCCTCCCCTCGCTCTCTTTTCGATGGCGGCGGACAAGTAGAACCTGGTGCTGGTGCTGCTGACGAGGATGTCTTTCTTTCTTTCTTGTCGTGCGTCGTGTCCGCCAACCCTACCATCCGAGGACTTGCTACAGGCGTCGCGAAGCGCCTCTTCTCCGACGATTCTATCATTGACACTCTTCGCACACGCGGCAGACTGAGGTCGGTGGCGTTCAAGAGGGAATTTTGGAGACGCAGGTAGGACACTATTGAAACAATCCGCTGGTCAAATCCTCGTCCCGAGCTAACATAAGTCTGCTCAGCTCACTAGTTCTGCTAAACATGTGCAGCGATGTTACCTCTGACGGAGACGGACCGGAAATCAAGGTCATTCATGAATATCTAGAGGCCCGCAGGTTCTTGCTAGCGTCACTGCGTGTAAGTCGTCCCTGACTTGGCTCGTCACTGTCCCGTACAGTTGGCACACAAACTGACAATGGCTCGCTTCGCTTTCAGGAGCTCTCAGATATGCCGGATGGTGTTCCCGAAATCGAGGGGGCTTCTTCTAGACTCGAGACGACCCTTCTCGTCTCCTTGTGTTCTGCCGACGTCGAGACTTGCCAAACAGTGACAGCGTGTATAGGGCTTTTCTATGAGGAAAACAATCTTGTCGATATTGCCTCAGATGCCGCCAAAGGATTTGCTACGCTTCTTCGCAACGGCGAGGTCTACGGTGAGATCGCTTCTCGAGCATTCCGCTTCACCGGGCTCGTAGCGTTCCAGAAAAGAGCCCGCGGCCTACTCCGCCGGCTGCAGTACCCCACTAGCGGCATTCTGTCGGCCTGGGAGTATGGTTTTGAGAGGTGGCTGTTTCTTTCGAGGGAAGTTTCTATGGCGCCGGTTGATGTTGTGGACGACAGAACCTTGACTGAATGGCGGAACTACTCGGGCTTCCTTGCCTCTCTAGGGGGCATCTGCACTGCAAACCAAGCAATCATTCTTGAGGAGCCTGCGCTAAGCGGATTGAGATGGATCGACAAGCTCCCTTCAGAGAACCACGAAGAGCCTCTGTTGGGTAGATATCTCAAGCTCAGCATCCAGCTTCTAGGCTGTGCAAACGTCAGGATCAGGGAGGCTACTCGGGAGGTCCTCTCGAGCGAGGTCTCTTCCACGCTATATCAGTCCCTTTTCAAAGCCCTCGAGTCTGAATTGGAGGTTCTGTTCACAGGGGCGTTGGCACCGAGCGACAAGGCACAGGATGTCGAAATAATCTTTGCCGAACAGGCCATCTCCCTTCTGAAAGCGCTCGTAGAGCGTCTCGAGAGTCCTTCGGATCTTGGTGCCGCCTCGGCCATACACCTCGGTGCTCTCGCTCTCAACTTCGCCAAATTCCTCGACGGCGTCAGCGATAGCACCAACACCCTCCGCGTCAAGATCAAGGTCTGCCAGCTGTGCGAGGCTGTCACAAAAAGGAAAGAGCATCTGAACCTGAGAGACGATGTGCGGATCAGGAATCAGCTTCTCGAGTACATATTCGGTTGGATTGCTCGGCCCCGGTCTCCGCGCCTAGATTCCACTACCAGCGGCTTGGGCGGACGTCTGGACGAGGTCGTGAGGGTGCAAAAGGACCTTGACAAAGCATGTCTAAAGTCGCTAGCCGAGCTTACATTCCGTCTTCCGCTGCAGCCCGGTGAGGGTCAGACCGATGCTGGCACAAGCGAACTCAAGTCGCAAATGTTCCATACCTACTTCAACCGCTTTCTCTCATTACTGAATCACGAGTCTCCCGAGGGCGCTAGGAACGAACTAATGGCGGGCATATCGAGCCGAGACGAAGGCGGATCTTCTTCGGAGTTTGCCATCACTATCCTCTCGAATTTACTTAGCGCCAACATCGATGTCGGCCTCAAGCACTCTTTGAACATTGGGTACCACGACAATGTCGAGATTAGGACGGCCTTTGTCAAAGTTCTGTACAACATCCTCATCCAGGGTACTGAGTTTAGCAACTTGACAGATGCTGCCGTAAGTGAGAAATATGACGAGCTACTTGAGGTATGCGAAGTATTCCCGGTCTATACGAGCGTAGGCGTTGCAGGATCTAACATACTGCTTAGCTTCTCACCAAAGACATGACGCTTGTGGCCGCCATGAGTGCCGTGTGTCCAAGCAGTGAAGTTGACGAGCTGACAGTTTCTTTACTTACGATCTTTGAGCACCGTGGTCTCAGCTTCGAGCTGCTGGAAGTTCTCATCAAACAAGAGATTGAGGATACAGGTGAGTTGGTCGTATCCTGCCACATGCAAGGACGGCCATTAATCATATCCCTTGGGCATACAGATAACGAGTCCGAGATTCTCCGGCGTACTTGCGTGGCTACGAAGATGCTTTCTGTGTATGCCAAATGGAAGGGGCAGCTGTACCTAAAAGCCACTCTCCAAAAGGTCGTTGAAAGGTTGATGCTCACCTCCAAGGATCTGGATCTCGAACTGGACCCGGCTAGAGTCAATTCCACAGATGAGCTGCAGAAAAATGCTCTACAACTGCGCATTGTGGCAAAGGTGTTCATTGACGACATTTGCGCGTCGTCCTCCAGCATGCCGGCTTCGTTCCGTAAGATTTGCAACATTGTACGTCTACTCTGGATTGTGAAACTCATTTGCAATAGAGTATGCCACCTAACACTATGCTCCTAGATTTCTACCGCCGTGCTTCCACGATTCCAAGAAGCCAAATACACAGCCGTGGGAGCCTTCGTGTTCCTCAGATTCTTCTGCCCTGCCATTGTCGCGCCCGAGGTTGAGGGTCTGGTCACAACGACGCCTTCAAAAGAAATGCGTCGGGGTCTTCTTCTGATTGCCAAGGTCATTCAGAACCTAGCAAACAACGTGCTCTTCGGGGCCAAGGAGCCGTACATGTTTCCTTTGAACGACTTTCTCACACAAAACATCTATCGTGTTACTACTTTCCTGCGTGAGATATCTGTATGTGTTCTCGTGGACCTGGTCTATGTTTCTCACCCCTCTCAGATGTACTTACTAATGGTGTCGAAGGTACATCCGGAAAACCTGGAAACTCCGCCTACCACAGAGTCGTTTGACTTTGGCTCTTGCGTCGCGTTGCACCGGTTCCTGTATGACCACTGGGATCAAATGCGGCAGAGGCTCGTGACCCAAGAGCGTAGGGATTTTGTCCGGTCGCCCGCCGAGGTATCCCGTGGTCGATCGCCTGTTCTCGAACCTCTTCGAAACCTCATTACGAATCTGGGACCGCCGCCCTTGGCTGTGACCTGGAACAGACCACAAATATCGACAAACACGCCCCCGTCGTACTCAAGGTTTCAAAACTTCATGCTACGGAACGCCTTCCGCAGCACCGAATCCTTTATCACTGCTAGAGCTGTATACGACGGTGGTGAAAGCAAGGTACGGGTCCGATTGATTTCTATCCCTCCATGCCCTCTGTTGGAAGGCCACTAATAGCTGTCGACAGGATTCTCTCTCCATCATCTGTATCATTTTACGACACATTGACGCTGAGAGTATAGACTACGATACTCTCCTGTATTGCTACTTGAAGGTACAGTTATGTCCTCCCGGTGGGCCGAGGCTTGCTAGCCTGATCATGTTCAAGAACCATTCCATTGCCCTTCAACTCCTCATCGCATCCAATGCCGCCTCCTACACAAGGCGATGTCTATGTACTTACTCCTAGCAGATTGCAAGCCGCTTGTGGCATAAGCCTTTTGGTCTCCTTATCGATGCCACTTGTTACAATGGCCAGAACGAGCCCCAAGACGATCTATTCAAGAAACTCGAACAGCTCACACCCGTCGAACTGTCCAAGAACCTTGTCAGGATTTATGTCTACAACATGAACAGCGCATTCAGGTAACCAACCATAATAAGCGCCCAGTGCCACATGCTGCTACCAATAACAGTATTCGCTAATGCTCGGATAGAAAATGTTTCCGTAGGCTTCTGCGAGTTTCTGCAAAAAGCGACAACAGCGTTTTCAACCCTAAGAATGTCGATTATCATTTGATCGGCAGTCTGCAGGACTTGCAAGCTCACTTCCACCTCAGCCAACTTCATCTGCCCAAAGAGACAATCAGCGTCGTGACGGATACCCGTTATGTGTTCCAGCCAATCACTCGCCTCTCCAAGACAAAGGGCAAAATCGAAGTCGTCATCAAGGTTGGCAGTCAATTCGTACAGGTCACTACCACCAAGAAACAGGAAGTTTTCCCTGGCTACAGGCTGAGCACCACCGTAAACGACATCTTCAGACTCGGCGAGGTGGAAGAAGCGCCCACTTCGATTCAAACAGAGGACGATTCGGCCTTCGGCCTGCGTGCAGACAACGGCAAGATCGTTATGTACTTCACCAGCCCCAAAAAGGGTGACGTGCTCCAGACGATCCGTGGTGCGAAGGCCAAATATGGCAAAGACACAAGAGCGCATAAGGCCTATGAGCGATTGATCCGTCCGCAGGATGTGCCAGGTACTCTGCTCAATCTTGCCTTGACAAATCTGTCAAGCTCCGACCATGTGTTGAGGCTTTCGTCGTACAATCTCCTCGGAGCCCTATGCAAGGCTTTCAAGTTCGGCGCAGCCACGAATCTGATGTGTACCAAAGGTTTGGCTCTCTTCTCTGGCTACGCCCTTCAAACCTGCCTAAACACAACTTACCCTGCGTTGACTATCTGCTAACTCCTCGAATGCAGACGTATCTGTTCCGATGGACCCCTCTCATTTCATCATCAAGATCAGCCGCCAGCTAGCGACAACTGAACCACAGTTGACTTTCGACTTTTTGACCGAGTTCTTTGTTGGTTGGGAGACCTTCACAGAAGAGCAAAAGCCGCTCAGTCTCGCCTACATGGCACCATGGCTTCCAGGATTACGGACAGCGGTTCTGTCGAATGAACCCGATGCCGAGAAGGGCAAGGAGAAAGTCGCTGCCCTATTCCGGAAACTCATAGACGTGGCCATGTCGGACCACGGGTTGACGTATACGCTGGAGCAAGTCGTCTGGCCCGCCATTTACCAGGACGAAACTATCCTTGACATTTTCTTGGAAGAGTTGATGAGGGCAGCATTGAGCTTCGGCTTCTCTGAAGAGCCCATGGAAGCCTTGTCTTCCATCGTCTCGGGCATGGGCAGCATCACGTTGCGTGGCAAAGTTATCTCCAGGCTGCGCAAGGCGTTGAACCGTTCCTCCCTTCGGCCCACGAAATACTTGCCCGACAATGCCGTTTGGGCCGAGATCTGCGTCTTGCTCCACTTTTGTTTGTCACTATCCTTCGACAACGGCGTTCAGTCGCAATTGTATCTCCCTGAGATTTTCCACATTGTCACGATCTTGGCAAACACCGGCGCTCCAGAGGTGCGCTTGCTCGTTCACAGGCTCCTTGTAAACACTGTGCATGCAGCTTGTACCTCATTCAACCTTGACGACGCTCGGTTCAGCAAGCTCAGGGGAAGCTTGGACTTTCTCAGCGAACCCAGGAGCGAAATCTTCTCAGCGCCGCCTCCATTCTTACGCGATGGCGCCTCCATGTCAACAACACAAGATGCTGGGCCTTCGCTTACTGCCACCGAGAATCTAGCCGCGGTTTTGTTTGAGGTCTGTTCGGTCGCAGCACCTTCAATCGACATCTCCAACGCTTGGAGGTCTCGATGGATGAGCTTGGTTGCCAGCACTGCTTTCCAGAACAACCCTGCAATCCAGCCCCGAGCTTTTGCCGTTATGGGCTGCCTAGCGAGGGAAGAAGTGGACGACGACTTGTTATACCAAGTACTTGTCGCCTTGCGGAATAGTGTCGGTCGCTTGGGTGAGGACACCAACAGTGACATGCTCATTTCTATCGTCACATCCTTGTCCAAAATGATGGCGAAACTACCGTCGGCATCTCGATACGGGCTGCAACTCTTCTGGTTGGCGATTTCTCTTTTACGACTAGTGCCTCCGGCGCTATTCAATTGCACGGCCCAATTCCTGGAGGCCGTCATGACCAACATTAGTACGGTGGGAGACTTGAGAGGGGACAAGATGGGCCCTCTACTCCTTCAGGGTCGGGTCCAACTCGAAGAGGCTGCGCTGCCTTTGGATGACGCATACGGTATTCACTTCACGGCAGATAACTTCCACTTCGCAGTCTGCGCCTGCCTCGCCCGCGGCCTTGCCGACACCACGACCAAGACCAATGCTACGAGAGTATTATCCGCCTTCTTAGATATGGCAGGGAATCCTTCTGGACATATAGGCAAGCCATCGGATGACATCTCTCGGTCCCCTTACATGGCTCTGATTTTGGCACGGACTGTTGGGAGCGATGAGCTCAGGGACAGTCTGTGGCTTGCTGGAATCAACCCTTTGCTTTTGGGGGATGTGAGTGGAACGCAGCGCTATGAGGACCTTGGTAGCATGAAGGACAAAGACCTCCTCCTGAACACAGCCATCGAGTTGATAGACTTCCAGTATTTGGAGGACGCGCTACAGAATCGTACGCTCCGATGGTTGACTGAGCTAGCAACAGCGAGACCGGCGGTCACTATGCATCTGTGAGTTATTATCTTTTACAATTACGTCCTAACGCCTTATTGTCGCTTACATTTCTCTAGTTGTGGCCCAATAGTCTCTATCTTGGACGATGTTCTGCTGCATTGTCAAAATTCATCTACGCTGGAATCTGCTCAAACCCTTCTCTATGCTTTGACATCAAACCCAAAGTTTAGCACTGCTTTAGACTCTACTACAGTGCTTAATGAGATTCTTGAAGATATGGGTTTTAGTGGGCTGTGGAGGTCCTGCTCGTTTAACTTCAGCCAAGACCAGGATAGGAAGTGTTTTCTTCTTACTGAGAAGCTAATAGAAGTAAGTTACTTTAATAAGTAGTATATTATATATAAAAGCTAACCTTTATATAGCTTATTATAGTTTAGTAGTAGCTAAATATAATAAATCTTTTTAGCTTTTTATTTTTATATATTATATATAAGTAAATATAAAGCTTAATAGAGTAGAGAAAAAAGGTTATTATACTTATATAGCCTTTTTAGTAGTTATTTTAAATTTAATAAAGTAAATAAGCTATAAAAGCTATTTTTTAAAAAAATTTACTTTTTAAAAATAAGTAAACCTAAATCTTTATATTAGTAAATAATTACTAATTAATTATAAATTACTTTAATATTTATTTTAATATAAAATAAAATAATAAATTAGTTTTTTAGTATTATAATTTTTAGTATATTTTAGCTAAACTTTACTTTTAATTAAAGGACTATTTATTTTACTTTTATTATTATTATTATTACTTATAAGGGGGCTAATATAGTTAACTATAATAGATTTATATAATAAGTAGCTTATTATAGTAAATAGTTTACTTTTTTTTATATTTTACTTCTTTAATCTTTATATTAACTTTCTTTTATATATAAATATATAATATTTTTTATATTAAAGGTTATATTATCTTTATTATCTAGGCTATTAAGAACCTTAAAATAATTTATATAAAGAATATATAATAGGGAATTAATAGACTAGTGTTACCTTTATACTAGTATTAGTATTTACCTCTCTAATTAGTTAAAAAATCTAGTACTTTCCCCTAAAGATAGTAAGTATAAATATATTAATATTATAGGTTTACTATTTTATTAAGCTAAATTAATTACTTAACCTATATTATTATAAGAAATAGGCTGTAAAAGGGGCCCTTTTTATAGCTATAAAAAAGCCTCCTCTAGAGTTTATTTATTATAGCTATAAAAAGGGCCCCTCTAACCTAGTATCTATAGCCCTCTTTACTCTTACTTTTAATTTAAGTTTTATAAAAGTATATATTATAGTTTACTTATAATATAGTTTTATAAATCTTAAATAAAGGCTATATAACCTATAGAAAAATCTATTACTTAACTTTTTTATAATATAGTTATAAGGATTTATTATTACTATAGACTATTTTCTACTTACTTTAAGTCCTCTAAATACTAAGCTATATTAGCTATTTACTTATATAATTCCCTATTATTATTTTTTTACTAAAAATACTAAATAATATACTTCTTTTAGATATAGGGTAGGCCTATAGAATAGAATATCTATAGTCCCTAATATAAGTAACTAATTAGCTAATCTTATAGCTAATTATATAGTTATATAGTATTCTTAGATAGGTTAATTATATAGTTATTTCTATAGCTAATCCTATAGCTATCCTTATAGCTAATTATATAGCTATTCCTATAGCTATTTTAATACTTATTTATTTAGTATATTTATTAGCCTATATATAGACTAATAGTAAAACCCTTATTTAGAAAAGAGGTATTTAGAATTTATATACTAAATCTACCCCTATATTTTACTTTATAAGTATTTTACTTAAAAAAGTATATTAAATAGTAATATAACCTTAAGACTTATAACCTTAATAGCTTCTTAATATAAAGCTTACTTTTTAATATAAATTATATTTCCTAATATAAAGTATATCTTCTAATATAAGGTAAGTCTTTTAATATAAGACCTAATTTTTAACCTAAATTATAATATCCTTAACTTAGATTATTATTCTTTATAAATTTACCTTTATAAAATAAGTCTATACTAAATTACTAAGATAAACCTAAATATAATTTAATAGAAAGTATATACCTTAGCTAAGTTACTTTTTAATTTACTAAAACCTAAGGACCTATTTACTATTATATTAATATAGGAATCTAAATTAGCTCTCTTTAAGCCTTATTTTACCCTAGAATAAATTATTTATCTATAAATAATAGTAAAGAAAATATATAAAGTAATTTAAGATATTTAAATTAACTATTAGCTAAAATATAACCTAAGACTTAACTAAAGTTAAGTTAAAAAGTTTATATATAAAGAAATAAAAATAGTATTTAAACTACTTAAGAAATAGGCTATTAAACTATCTTAGATATAAGATTCCCTTAAAAGATAAATAAATATAAATTCTATTTTTATTAATATATATAATAAAAAGGCTACTATATATAAATTACTTATAATTTTATAATACTAATTAACTAAAGGTAGTTTATCTAAAAAAAAACTATTAATAAAATTATTTAATAAGAAATTTACTAAAGTTTTACTAATTAACTTTTAATTAAAATATTACCCCTAGAAATCTATTATTAAACTTAGATTATAATATTAAAATACTTATTAATAAGGGTAAAAATATTAAATACTAATTAGTTATAATAAAAAAAATTAACTAAGATATAATAAAAGAAAACTTAGCTATAGAGGCTTCTTTTTTATAAGAAGCTAAGTAATATAGTAACTTAACCTATAGTTCTTAGGTAAGCTAAGGATTAGAGTTTAAACTAACTCTTTTTATTTAGCCTTATTCTTAGTATAAAGTTTTACTAGCTTTAGTTTTAAACCTAGGTCTATTTTTAATAAACGTTATATTCTTAGTATACTAAATATTTAGTACTAATAACTCGTTCTTTATCTTAAAGCTTAGTATTATAACCTAATAAGTTATAGGTAATACTAGCCTTACTAGAGGCCTAGAAGCATAGGTAGTATAATATCTTATAGGAATAGAAAGACTAATAAGATAATATAGAAAGATAACTCCCCTAAAATAAAAAAACTATAGTATAAGTTATATAATAATAAGAAAGACTAATATATAATAAGTAATCTAAGATAGGACTAATGTTTTTAATATAATCCTAAGATAAAACTAATATCCTAAGAGTAGTCTAAGATACTAGTAAAAAGTAAAAGACTTATATATAGGATAGACTAAGA
This sequence comes from Colletotrichum falcatum, assembly GCA_019425465.1. Lineage (NCBI taxonomy): Eukaryota > Fungi > Ascomycota > Sordariomycetes > Glomerellales > Glomerellaceae > Colletotrichum > Colletotrichum falcatum. The sequence goes on along the minus strand of SWKJ01000021.1, from coordinate 85,904 downwards.
TATATTCTAAAATAGACTTCTATAGCTCTTTAGTAATTAACTTATAATACTTTTTATAATATATATATATAATAAGTAGCCTACCTTATCCTACTTTTTAGCTCTTTAACCTTTATATAAAGTTTCCTCTATATATAAATATATAATTTACCTTAATTAAAAGTTATATTATCTTTACTATCTAGGTAATTAAAAAAAACCTAAAAATATCTATATAAGAAGTAGCTTTTACCTTTAAAGTCCTAAGATTAATACTCTACTATTAACGTATTAGATATATTATATAAGCTAAGATATATTTAAAATTAATAAAGATAACTATATTAAAAAAAAGTAATTTTAAATAAATTATTAACTTAATTAATTAAGGTTTTCCTTTATAATAAAAAGATATATAAGATATAACTAACTAACTCCTTTCTAAATATAATATAACGCTTATTAAACCCTAATAAATAAAGAACTTTATATAATAATAAACCTAATTAAAAATATAATTTTAATATTAAATTAACTATTAAAGGGCTTTAACTAAGGATCTTATAATTATATAAGGCTAATTTATATTTATATAAAATATAATTATAAAGTATAAGATATAGGATTATAATATCTATAATTTTAATAAGATTAGCTTTTTAATAAAAATATTATTATATATAAAGGTTATTATAACTTTTAACTATAAGAGAAGACCTTATATAAAGTAGCTTAGTAATTATAAATAGGTTTTTATTATTTAGGGTATATATATAGATAGCTAAGTACTACCTCTATATATTATTATAAAGGGTAAATATTACCTTCTCTCTTAGTATACTAATAGTAAATTCTTAGCTATATAGTATATTTATCTAAGTAAAAATAAATAAATAATAAATAAAATTAACTTAAATTAATTAAAATACTTAAATTAGTATATAAAGTTTTATATAGAAGGTATTTATTACTTTTTAATTTTTAATAGTTATAATAGCTATAAATTAATTAACTTTAATAACTATTATAAAGAATAATATATTATTGCTTTTTATATACTTTTTTATTTATTATATAAGCTCTAGCCTCTTAATATAAAGTACTTTAGTTTATTAAAGTATTTATATCGTAAAGAAATTAAAAAAATAATATAAATATAGATTTTATATATTATAAAAATAACTTTTATTTTACTTTTAAAGTAGTATTCTTTACTTTAATAAATAAAAGTAATATATAAGCTAGTTTTAGATAGGTAAGCTTTATACTTTTTAACTTTAAAATAGTTATTTTTTATTTAAATTTTAAGCTAAAGATACTAATACTACTAAGCTTATATCTAAGTAAGTAAAGCTCTTAAGACCTAAAGATACTATTTATAGTAAAAGAAAATATATAAAATACTAATTCTTTTAAAAAAAAATCTAAGTACCTAAAGGTATTATATTAGTAATAATATATAATTTTATTAACCTTTAAGCTAAAAAAATTAGTAAGTTATTATATAAGGTTACTTTTTTTAAGGCTAAGAACTATAGGCTTTATATAAAGATAAAGGTATTAAGTAAGTACTAAAAGGTAAAAAAGACTTAACTATATCTTAGAGAGTTACTTAATACTACTAAAGTAAAGGTACTATAAGTAAAAAAGGGTAGTATTAATATTAAAAAAAATAACCTTTAAATAGAGGGTTATATAAAAGGAATTAAACTATATATATAATAATATAGTAATTATAAAAAGATTAAATATAATATATAAACTTATAAAATAGTTTAAGATAGTAATAAAGAAGGGGATAATAAGTAGTTTTAATTAATTTTATATATTATAGTTAAATTTACTTATATAAAAGGTAGAAGGGTAGGATAAAGTAGGCTACTTACTATAATAGGCTACTTACTATATATATATATTAATACTTTTTAGATATTTACTTTAAAGTTTATTTAATAATTTAGCTATATAAGCTACTTAAATAACTTTTAATTATTTAGCTAATTATTAAGTAATCCCTTAATATATATACTAGTTTACTATTATTAAATAGTAAAGACTAAAATATAGCTATAGTGTTAGTATACTAATAGATAGTAAATATATACTATAGAATAGACTATATTATAGTAGGTAATAGACTTACTATTAGGCTATAAAAGTAACTAATTAAAAGGCTATATAATAAATATAAATAAGAGGTAAAAATACACCTTAGTTTAAAAAAGAAGATAAATATAATAAGTAATATATAGAAGGGGATAATTATATCTAAAATAATATTTAATATTTAATAGTCTAATATATATTATAAATACCTTTTTTTACCTTAATTATAATAAATTTACTCTATAAGAAGTATAAAGTTATAACCCTTAATAGCTTATTAAATTAGTTAGTATAGTATAAAACCTTAAAGGGTAAGGCTATTAACTACCTATAATATCTAAGACTAAATAAACCTAACTATTAGAATATTAATATTATATAACTATATAATACCTACTTTAGAATTATAGTTAATATATAAAGGTTATAGAATAGATATCTAGACCTTAGTTATAGGTAAAAACTTAAATACTAGTTAAATTTAACTATAATTTAGGTACTAAAATAGAAGAGTATATTTATTTCTATAACTAATAATTATATAGTTAAGAAAAATAATTATAAGTAATATATTATACTTTACCCTATACTTTATTTACCTTAGTTATAATTATACTAAACTCTTATAGATAAAAGAGAATCTATTTAATACTAATTAGTAATTACTTAGATAATTATAGATTAGTAAAAGTAAAGAGATAAAGCTTAAGTTATATAATAGACTATTCCTAAGGCTACTTAACTATAGAAAGGTTTAAAGAATAATCTATTATAATACTACTTATACTACCTTCCCCTATATATCATAGAATAAAGATAACTATAAGGATTCTCTCTATATTATATAAAGTTTTAATTTAGTATATAGTATTTATATAACTATTACTATTAACCTAATATTATATATTATAAAATAACTACTATTATAATATTAAAAGACTTCTAAGATTAGTTAAAAGGTAATACTTTAAATAACTATACTTTTATATATAAAGATATATTAATAAAAGTAATATCTTAATTATAACCTAGAGATTATAAATATTACTTTAGTACTAAATAAAAGAATAAAAAATTAACCTAATAACTATATAATAAAAGAAAAAAAAACTTACTACTTATATAGTATATAAACTTTACTAGATAATCTATATTAACTAAGATTAACTTATACTAGAATATATAATCCTCTTAAACTTTAAAGACTAAACCTTAGACTACTAGAAATATATTTATAAATCCTTTATTTAAGAACTTTTTAAATAGATTAATAAGAAAGAAATCTCTTTAAACCTAGACTTAGAAGAGAAAAAATAAACTATTAACTTTATATAATAAATAAAGGAGAAATACTCTTAGGTAAAAAGGTTATATATAATAAAAACCCTAATTTATATATTAATAACCTTAGTATAATAGTTTCAACTAGTAGCTACTTAAAATATTACTAAATAAGTAGTAAAATTTATTAAATAGATATATAACTTAATAAAAACCTATAAACTAATTATATAAAACTAACTAGTAGTTAAAAATATACTACTAGCTTTAAGATTTACCTAGGAGGTAAATAGTTTTCTAAAATACTAAGGTTATATAATACCTTTATATTAAAAAGATAATATTTATAACCTTTTATTATATTAAATAGTCTAAAATAGACTATATAAACTAACTTTAGTTTTTACTTTTTATAAAGAATAAAGAAAAAGAAAACTATATAAGTAAGCTATATAATATTCTCTATAATAAGGTAAAAATATTTATTAGTATTTACTAATATTTTAGAATTATAGAAGATTAGTATTATATAATCTTCCCTAATATTTTATTAGGTTATATAAAAAAGTTCTTTTTATATTTTATAAATCCTATAAGGTAATAGGATAAAATATATAATATACTAAATAAGTACTTTAATACTAGTAATAACTATACTTTATACTATATAGATTAAATTATAATAATATATATATAAGTTAAAAGAGAGAATCTAAAAAAGAATAATATAGAGATCTTAGACTTTTTCTTAGATAAGCTACTTATTATATTATAAGTACTAAGATTTAATTTTTAAGGGAAAATTATACTATTAGTATTATAGGTATAATAATATAGTTAACTATAGTATTAATAGGGTCTTAGTAATAAATAAAGGGTTTAAAAATAGGGTCTATTATACATAAAGAAGAAGTAACTATTATAGGCTACTATATTAAATTAGCAGTAGATTTTACTATAGCTATATAGTAGATTTATAGCTAGGCTATAGAGAAACCCTATAGCTAAGATATTAGCGTTAGCCTAATATTTCTAAGGTAATAGTAATAACTAGTATTATAATACTAGTAACTTTCTTTTATAGTAAAAGTTACTATAATTACTTCTTTTTCTTTATTAAAATAGTAAGGGTTTAACTATTAGAAATATAAGTATATAAAGTTATAAAGATATATAATCTCTCCCTATATGTAACTTATTATGTATATAAAACCTAATTATTTATCTATATATTTACTTATCCTTTATTAACTAGTTCCTCTAGTGCTTTATTTAGTAATGTCTTTATAAATCTATTAATAGGGTTATTACTTCTATAGATCTAGTAAATCTTATAGATTTTATAGCGTTTATATAACTACTATAACGCTATAATATTAATTATAAGGTGTTTCTCCTTTATAGTACTAAGTTTTATAAGGTACTTATATAGAGAGTATAAGTTAGTATAGATAACTATTAAGATCTATAGATACTTTAGTTAATTAGTTATTATTATTAAAGTAGTATTAATTATATAGGTAATATTAGTACCTACTACTATTATATAAATCTTAGAGGTAAAAATACTATATATAACTCTTTTATACTTTATAAAGTTAAAATAAATAATATTCCTATTAATAGTAAAGGACTTAGTGTTACTAAGGGTTTACTCTATTAGTCTATAATTATTACTTTATTTATTTATAAAGATAATAATAAAACTAAGTTATAAAGTTAGGTTACTATTATTAGTAAATAATCTATTAATAAAGATATAAAGCTTAGTAGTTATAAGGTTAAGTAGCTAAAATTAAAGACCTTAATTAAGATTCTTTATTTACTATATTATATACTAGTTAAGCTTTTTAATTTTACTTTTTTTAGGTAATTAGTATTAAACTATAATAAAGTAGTTAAAATAAGCTTTAGGTTAGTAAATTAACGTAATATATATACTATAGGTATATTACTTAATATATTACTACTTTACTTATAGTAATTCTATATTAATAGGTTATAGTCTTTTACCTTAGCCTTTTTAGTAGAGGGTAATCTTACTATTAGTATAAAGAGAAAGTATACTACTATTAAATATAATAGGTTTATTAGTCTCTAAGAATTACTTTAGCTTTATAGTAAAGGTTACTTTCTCTAATTTAACGTTTTTATACTTAGAGAATAGTTTATTAGTTAACCTAATAGTATTATTAATCTATATATTAATTAATATAAAGTTATTATTATTAGCTAATAAGATTAGTAGGTATAAGTTAAAAGTTAAAGTATTTATTTAGAGACTTTTTTTATAGTAGTTATTATATATTACCTATTAATAGGTCTCTACCTCTAGGATACTATAGAGTAGTCTTTTTATAACTATTATAGAATTATATAGGTAAAGGTAGTAAATCTCTATAGGTAGATAAATAAAAATTATATAATTAAGGAGTATTATTAATTAAGTATAAGCCTATATAATATCTTATAGCTATAATATATACCTAAGGTATAATAAAGTTAAAGTTAAAGTAAGAATTATCTATTATACTATCTACTAAATAGTTAGTAACTAAGTAAAAATTACTATTTTATTATTATTTATATATCCCTAGATAACTAGGTGTAATTTCTTATAAGGCTATTTATTTTTACCCTTAACTTTATAGACTAATTATAACTTAAAAATATAGATTTTACTATACTTTTTTTTATTATATTTAATAATAAAAAATACACCTTAGGTAGTAAGCCCTTTAATCTTAGCTTTATTAGATAATTTAAATAGTTTACTAGGTATTATAATTATACCCTTCTTATATAACTCTACTACTAGTATATAATTAGTATCCTCCTTAGTGGTAAAAATACTAGTAATATTTAATTTAGTTATTACTATTTTTATTATAAATATAGTTACTAGGTTCTTTTATAGTTATCTATGCCTTCTATGTAGGGGTTACTCTATAGTAATAATAATAGCCTTATATATCTCCTTAACTAAGTAGTATTCTTTATTTAGTATTTAGTAGACTAAAATATAGTCTTTTACTTATATATCTTTAACTAATATATTACTAGTATTTTAGTTTTTTTAGTAATATAGTTTTACTACTATAATATAAAAATTATAAAGGCCTTAGGGTAATTTAATAGTATATATAGTACTATTATTAGTAAGTAAGGTAAATAGCCCTTACTATTTTTTTTTTACTATATATAGACTAATAACTAGAGGGAAAAAGCTATATTAGTTATTATATTTAGGCTATTATATATTACTAGTACTTTACTAACCTACCTCTTAGTATAAAGTTAATATACTTTATTTATTACCTTTTTTACTACTTTACTATATTATAAGGTTAATAGTAATAGTAGTAAATTATTATTAATTTATAGGTATACTCTAAAGATAAAGAGTATAGGGACTAAACTATTTAGTTTAGTAGTATTATTTACTACCTTAATAGTAAGTTATAGTATAACTTTTAGTTTAGTATTACTTTTATTATATATAATTTTATATACTTAGTAAAATACTCTATAGTATTATTTAACTTTATTAATACTATTATAGGCTTTAATAGGTATCTCTTTTACCTTAATAAATAATATATAGGTAATATATTTAAACTTAGCTATATAAAAGTTAAGGCTTATATTAGTAATTATTTAGTTTAGTAGTCTTAGGTATATATTAATCTAGTATATCTATAGTACTTCCTATATATATTTAGTAGAGATAGATATAAGAAACTTTATAACGTTAAAGGTAGTTATACTATCTATAATATAAAGAATTAGTTTATTACTATCTAAATATATTATATTAATAAAGACTTTATAATTAAAGTTATAGTTATTATAAAGGGTAAACTTAAACCTTTTAGGAGCCCTTAAGTTTAGTTAATAACTATAGTAAAATCTATTAATCTCCTTAATTATTAAGATATCTATTTTATACTTAATATATTATAATACTTTATATAGCTAATAGACTAATAAATAGCTAAAATAGTAATAGATTTACTATAGCTTACTATTAGTAAGATAGTACTATATAATAGTATACTTAGGTTATTTTAAAAGTATCTAGGTGTAGCCTTATTTATATATAATTAATACTACTATTTTACCTTTTATAAGTATATTAGTAAGGTTATTAAACTATATACTATACTAGTCTATATCTTTTAAGTATAAAAAAAATAATATATTTAATACTATAATATAGAAAGTTAAATTACTAATTAGTATAGGTACTTTTATAGTCTTAAGAAACTTAAAGTAATTACTACTACTAAAGTAAATTATAGCCTTACTAGTGTATTTAGTATTAATTAGTAATTTTATACTAATATAGTAATAAAGTACTATATATTACTATTACCTTATAGTTAATATATAGGTAGTACCTATATTAAGTATAATACCTTAGAAGACGTTAGCTAAGTATTAGTTATTAAAGGTAAATACTTTATCTATTATATTATTCTTTATAGTTAGGTCTTTATTTATATTCTCTTTTATAAGTATATAGAGAGTAGCCTAATTATAAAGTTAAATATATACCTCTTAGCTATTAATAGATTCTTTATTAAAAAATATAGTAGATATAAAAAAAGTTTTATTATTTATTAAGTAATTCTTATTATCCCTTTAGTAGTTTTCTTTTATAAAGAAAATTTTACTACCTTTATATTTAAGTAAAAATTATTAGTATTCTTTTAGTAGTATATCTATTATAAAGGTATTTTTATATTATATATATAAGGTATTCTATTTCTCCTTTATATATTTTATTAACTAGTATTTAACCTTATAGTATATAAGATACTTCTTGGCTATAGGGTTAACCTTTTATTATAGGTAGTTATAATAATTATATCTTTATCTTTACTAGGGTAGTCTATAACTATTTTATTTATTATATTTATAATTAACTTAGTATTAGTTATTTATATTTATTTTACTAGTTATAAAGAAGTATATTTTTTAACCTTTATATAATATAAATATTTTTATATTACTATATAGTTATATATAGAGGTTATTAAATATCCTAGGTAGGTTAAGTAGTACTATCCTATATTTAGGTATATCTTAGTAATAAATAATAAGGGTATTATAAAAATCCTTATCTTTAGGTAGTTCTTTATAGGTTATTACTCTTACTAGTAGGGTAACCTTATTAATAAGTTTATTAAGGATCTTATATTTATTTTTACTATAGTTCTTATAGGCTATAAACTTAAAGCTTAGCTAGTATAGCTTTATAGTCCTTTTATTAAAGATATCTTTATCCTTAAAATATAACTTTAACTATACTACTTATATATTAAAGTTATTAGTCTACCTATTAAGGTAATTAAAGTAGTACCTTTTTACTTTACTACTTAGTATAACTATTATTACTACCTTATATTAATTACTTATAATATTAACTTTTATATATATTTATATAAATAATAGTACTTTTAAATTAATTATCTTATACTAGCTACCTAAGTACTTTAATAAAGGGTTTTTACTATAGACCTTAATAAAGTTAATTAAATATTATAGGTTTAGTATATTATTTATTTATACTATCTAGCTATAAACTATTATAGTTTATTTACTCTTTTTATATAGTAGGATCTCTTTAACTTAAAATACTATAGTTATTTAGTTTAATTAAATTAAGAGTTAAAATAATAGGTTATTATATAAAGTTACCCTTTAGTATAAGGTAGTTTCTTATAGTTATAGTAGGTTTTTACTATTACTTTAGTTACTAATTAATTATTTAATTATTATTTTATATAATAATTAGTATTAGTTTTTAATATCTTTAATAAAGTTAGAGTCTTAGATATAGTTTTTAAAGTTTAGGTAGTACTTTATAGTATTCTTAATTATCTTATTATCCTAAGTAGGTAGGATTTCTACTATTACTATTATATAGATTTATTAACTAATTAATAATCTATTACTATAAATCTATACTCCTTAGCTTATAAAATATTAGTATAGTACTTTTAAAATAGTATAGTAGAGGTCTTTATAGTCTTTAACCTCTTATTTATAAAATCTATTTTAAACTTATATTATAATAGAGGTTTAGTAAGTTTATTATATTATATATTTATAATAAAGTTAATTATAATAGTATTAAGAGCTTATTTTCTTTATATAGTTAAGATACCCTTTAGTATATCTTTAATAGTAATTTCTCTCTATAGTTATAGGTTAATTCTTTAGGTAATTTAGGTAAATAGTAAATAATTAAGAATAATATATCTTCTCTCTATAGGGTTATCTTAATAGTTACTATACTTAGGGTATTTATTTATTATACTAGTAGACTCTATAAAATCTTTATATATTTCCTATATAAGTTATACTAGTTAAGCTATCTTAATAAAAGACTTTTCTATATAATCCTAGGGTTACTTATTCATTTAAGCTTTTTATATATAGTCTTTATATTAAAGTTATAAGTAATTAAATAAAATAATATAGTATATAAAGTAAGGTATTTTTTATAGTTAGATAGGGGGACCTTTTACTAAGGGATAAGGTCTTTATAAGATAGTTATAAATCTAAGGTAGTCTTATAGTCTATTATAAGGGGTAAAAGTCCTTCTTAAGTACCTTTTAATTAACTATTATTTTTTATATTACTAGTAATAATTCTATTATAAATAATATAAAAAACTTTAGCGTAAAGTACTTAGTAGTTATAGTATTAAGGTTAATTAAGATATTATAAGTTAATAGCTTTACCTTTTTTAAGAACCTTACTAATTTATAGTAATTATAGTAAGTAGTTACTATAAAGTTAACTACTAATTAGTATTAGTATTATAGGTATAATAATATAGTTAACTATAGTATTAATAGGGTCTTAGTAATATATAAAGGGTCTAAAAATAGGGTCTATTATATATAAAGAAGAAGTAACTATTATAGGCCGTTATATTAAATTAGCGGTGGATTTTACTATAGCTACGCGGTGGATTTACAGCTAGGCTATAGAGAAACCCTATAGCTAAGATATTAGTGTTAGCCTAATATCTCTAAGGTAACAGTAATAACTAGCATTATAATATATACTTTATATATAAGTTATTTATATATACTAAGGAATCTAAAAACTAAAAATAGTACTAAGTAACTTAAAAGTATACTATATATATAAGGAATTTTTCTTTAACCTAAAGGTATCTATATAAGTAGCCGTAAATAGAAAATAAATATTATATAAAATCCTTTATATTAATAAGTAGTATATATCTAATTATAGGAATAGCTAAAAACCTTTATATAAAGGAGGAATAAGCCTTTAAAAGCCTTAATTTAATAGAGAGAGTAATAGATAACTATTTTAATAAAAAACATATTATATAAATACCCCTAAGAAGTATTTTATATATAAAAAAAAAGCTATTAGTTAACTAACTACTTAGATAAAGAGTAAAATTAAGTAAAAAAGTAGTATATTTAAGCTTATAAAACCCTAGGCTAAGACTTAGGAGATTTTATATTATATATTATAAATATTAAAGGGAAAACCCCTATAAAAAAAGATAAAGAAAACTTATATAATAAAAAAAAACTACTAAGTAATAAGGAAATATTATTTTACTTTATAGTATTAGTAGTTTTTTATTATATAATAAAAAAGATATTTTTTTAATATTAAAAACTATAAAAGCTAGCTAATTTATACTTTAGGATTTATATATAATATTATACTAAAAAGAACTGTAGGATATAAGAGTAGCTAAGTTCTTAATAGTAAAAAAACCCTAGGTACTAGTATACCTAAAGAAAAACCCTTATATAAAGATAAATTAAAAACTAAGATTAGCTAATATATAATTTAAAGCTAGTATATCTATTATACTTATTAAGATAATAAAAATAAAAGATTAACTTAGTAAAGTTATATATTATATATTAGATACTATAATACTATTTTTATTTTTATTATATAATACTAATTAACTAAGAGGATACTTTAATAATATAGATAATATAATTATATAAAAAGATAAAATCTAGATCTTAGTTATCTAAAAATAAAGATATTTATTCTTTAATCTAAGTTATATAGAGTTAAGTATATTCTTTATAGAGAAATAACTTAAAAGGCTCTATAGATATTTTAAATACCCTTATATAGATTACCTATATTAACTCCTAAAGAGTATAAGACATAATAATATAGATATTTTAATTCTAGAGAAGATTTAAAAGTTCTATTATTACTATTAATTATATAACTTAGCCCTAAGGTAATTTAAATTTTCCCTAAAGAATAAAAGCTACTTTAATTATAAGATTATAGTAGATATTATATAATTAAGAAATAAAAATACTTTATATATTATTAATATAAAAATTAGCTTTTAAGAAGCTATATTCCTAAAGTTACTATCTATATAAGATACCTAAAATACCTTAATAAGATATTAAATTAATATATATATATAGGTCTATTAGACTATATTATATATAACCTAGGGATTAACTTTATATTAGAGGAGTTTAAAAATAATACTAAAATTATAAGTATATTATATAAAGAAATACTAATAGAAGTATACTAGGTAGTTAATAAGATTAAAAGGGTATATATACTCCTCTAATATATATATAATATCCTCTATAAGGAATTAAAGTATTATATAGATAAAGAAATAATCCTCTAAATAGTAATTAAAGCTCTAAATAATATAGCTAAACTATATAGTATTATATTAACTTTACTTATCTTTAGAACTTACCTAAGGATTAATAAAGATTTACTACTATTATATAATATTATATAATATATATAGGCTATCTAAAAGGCTATAAAAATACTATAAAGTATCTAGGTAAAGGTTAAAGTTAATTATATAATAAATATAAAAAATAGCCTAAACCTCTAGTAGGTTTTATCTTTACTTATAGGGAGTAAAGTTCTTATATAAAGAAAGAATAAGGGATAAATAAGACTATATAAAATAAATAGTATTAAAGGCTATACTATTACTATATAAATAGTTAATAGTTTAACTTAGTTCTATATAATATATATTAAACCTTATTTCTAAAAAGAAGAACCTAAAGAGTAAGATCTTAAAGTTATATAACTAACCTAGAAATAGCTAAAGAGAAACGAAAGACTAAGAAAAAAGATAAAAACTACTATATAAAGGTTAAATAAGATAGTTATAATATACCTCTCCTAAAAGGAGAAGGATTACTATAAACTAGCACTAAAGCTAAGATAAGATAATATTATTATAACCCCTAGATTACTATATAAAGAATTAAATAAGCTAAAGATTAAGAATGTTATTAGCTAAGGTATATTTAAAGTTATATAATATAAGGAGTTAAAATATAGTTACCTATAAATCTACTTTATATATATAGTATAAAAGTTAAAAGGGTTACTAAATAAGGTATATAAGAAATCTAGACTTATAGTATAAGGCTATAAAAATTAAGAGAAGAAATTCTTTTTTATATAAGTACTTATAACTTAGAGAATAAGCTAGAGGCTCTTAATCTATATTAGACTTACTCTTATATAAGACTTTAAATACTAAAGTCTATATATAACCCCTACCTCCTATATATTAATATTAATAAGGATATATTTTATATAATAGCTATATAAATAGATAATATATTAATATTAATAATACTAATATTCTCTAAGAAAGAGAAAAAGAAATTAATAAAAAAGAGTCTTTATATAAAGCTAAAGACTATCCTCTCTCTAACTTAAAGATTAACTTTAATAGTAAAAAGACTTATATAAATAGTAATAGTATTTAGTTTATATAGAAAGGCTAAATTAGTTAACTTAAACTTATTAATTTAAATATATATAATACTAAATAATAATTTATTTTATAAAAAGCTAAAGTAGTATATATAGTATTAATCTACTAACTAAAAGTATTATATAATATTACTATAGTAGCTTAAACTATAAACCTAAAATAAAAAGATATTAATATATTAAATATATAAATTTAATAGTAAATTAATAATCTAGAAAGAGGATTATACTATATACCTTTAGACTTTTAATATATAAAGATATATATCTTTATAGATAGGTTATTTATAAATAATATAAACTTATCTTAATAACTTAGTTTTATTATTATACTTACTAAAGAGATAGCTTATATAATAATAGACTTTAAAATTAAGGGGAATATTATTTACTAAAGCTTAACAAAGTATAAGAGAGTTATATAAAGTATACTAGTAAGTAAACTATATAGAATAACTATAAGTTTTAATAGTAAGATTTCCCTAAGTATAACCCTTAATAGGATACTTTATATACTTTAATAGCTAGATATTCTAGTAGTTATATACTTAAATCTAAGATCTCTTTATAAATATTTTATATAACTAAGAATAACTAATAAAAAGAGACTTATAATTAAGGAGTCTAAGGTCTATAGGTAAGTACTAAAGACTAGTAATATAAAGAGAAAACTATTTAAACTAATAGTATTATTAACTACTTTAATAGTTAACTAAAGGGTTACTTTAAGTATAATACCTTTATTATAGAGAATCTTATAAGTATAATAAAAAAGAATATAGTATTATTTAACTTTACTAATATTATAATATACTTTAATTAGTATTTTTTTATATTAATAAAAAAAGACTATATAAACCTCTTAAAGGTATCTAAATAAAAGTTAAAGCTTATATTTATAATAATTTAATTAGGTAGACTAAAATATATATTAATTTAATATATATAGAGTTTTTTTTATATATACTCTACTATAAGGTTTTTTAAAAATCTTACTAGTTAAAAAGATATTACTATATTAGTAATATAAAAACTAAAATAGTTTTTATTAATATATATTATATTAATAATAACTTTATAGTTAAAGTTATAATTATTTTTTATAATAAACTTAAACCTCCTAGGTACCTTTATATTTATTTAGTACTAATAATATACCTTAGTAATCTTCTTAAGGATAGTAACTTTAGTCTTATTACTAGACTTCTATAATAGTTAATAAAGCTATTAAATAGAAGGGTACCTAAAATAGTAATAAATCTATTATAACTTAGGCTTTATAAGATAATACTAAGCTATATTTTATACTAGTTAATTTAATAGTATTTATATATAACCTTATTTATAAATAATAAGTATTATATTTTTACTTTAGATAAGTTTATTAATAAGGTTATTAAACTTAATTTTTTTATAGTTTATATTTATAAGATAAAGTAAAACAAAAGTATTTATAAGTATTATATAGAAGATAAAAGTACTTAGGGGTATATTAATATTAATAGTTTTTTTTAAGATAAAGTATTTACTATTACTAAAGTAGACTTTTACTTACTTAGTATTAGTAGTATTTATAGTAAGATTTCTATTAAGAAAGTATTATAGTATAAAGTATTAATTAAACCTAATAGTTAAATACTTTACTATACTAAAGTTAAATATAATACTTTAAAAAACTACTAATAAATACTAGTTATTAAAAGTAAAGATATTTAAAAGTTTTTAGTAAGTTATATTAGCTATTTTCCTTTAAAGATCTTTTCTTATAATAAAGTATAAGGTTAATTAGTTTTAAAGAGTTAAAAAAAAGTTAAGCTATTAATAGTAGCTAAACTAAAGAATATTATAAATATAAAGAATACTATACTTAACTTATTATAATTATTTTGTTTTATAATTTTTATTATTAAAGTTAAGTAGCTTAAGTTTTTTATAGTTAATAGTAAATTAATAAAAGCTTTTATATAATATTTTAGAAGGGTATTAGTCTTTATATTTTTAGTATAATTATTACTTTTTATCTTTAGAGTAGATAGTTAACTAATATTTTTATTTACTATAGATAAAGTATTTCTTTAACTTACTATTACTATTAGGCCTTTATTATTAGTTATAGTTAAAGGTATATATTAGTTTTATAGGGTCTAACTAAAAAAAGTAATTACTATTAATTATTATATTATTATTAAGTAAGATAATAATAATAGAGAAAAAAAAAAGAGAGGTTATTACTACTTAGCTAGTAAAGAAAAATATAATACTTTAGCTTAAGGAAGGTTATATAGTAGTATATATAACCTTAAGCTAGTCCCTCTATTATTCTATAAGATATATTATATTATAACACTAATAACCTT
The DNA here is from genome assembly GCA_019425465.1 of Colletotrichum falcatum. NCBI lineage: Eukaryota > Fungi > Ascomycota > Sordariomycetes > Glomerellales > Glomerellaceae > Colletotrichum > Colletotrichum falcatum. The sequence goes on along the minus strand of SWKJ01000021.1, from coordinate 70,370 downwards.
TCTAAAGTAATAATAACTACTAGTATACCTATATTTTAGCCTAGATCTAGTCTACTACTATTAAGCCTAAAAATATAATAAAAATAAAAGATAAAAAGGTATTTAATACTTTTATTCTTATATAATTAATTATAGGGTTTATAAAACCTATCTTTTTATCTTAATTATAATAGTCTTATTATTAACTAGCCTCTTTAGTATCTTATTTAGGGTTATCTTTATAAGTCTATTAGTAAGGTTATTATTACTCTTAATTTATTAAACCTTATAAATCTCTTATTACTTATATAACTATTATAAAGCTATAATATTAATTATTAGTTATTTCTCTTTTATAGTACCTAGCTTTATAAACTACTTATATAATAAGTATAAATTAGTATAGAGAATTATAAGGATAGTTAGTAACTTAAGGTAGTTAGTTACTTACTTTATAGTTATAGAGATAGTATAAACTATATTAACCCCTATAACTATACTATAAATCTTATTAGTAAGTATACTTTTTATTATTTATTTATAGTTTATTAAATTAAAGTAAATAATACTATTAGTTATCTTAAATTAGTTATTAAAAGTATTATTAGTAACTTTCTTAGTTATAAAGATAATAATAAAACTTAACTATAAGGTTAAATCTTTATTATTAGTAAAAAAGCTATTAATAAAGATAAAGAGGTTTACCTTAGTTAAGTTAATTAAATAAAAAATTAGTTTATAGTCTAAGTTATTTATTTATTATTTAATATAGTAGTTTAATATAGTAATCTTATTAGTAGTTAGTTATTAATATTATACTATAATAAAGTAATTAAAGTATACTTTAGGTTAGTAAACTAATATAATATAAGCCTTATAGGCCTATTACTTAATATATTACTTTATAATATTAAGTAAGTCTACTTTAATAAGTTAAAGTCTTTTACCTTAGTCCTTTTACTTAAAAACTAGTAAACTATTAGTAGTTAGTAAAACTACTTTATTATTAAATATAAGTAAGTTATTAATAGTAAAGGTTTTTTTTAACTTAACTATAAAGTTTACTTTTATAAGCTTTTTATTTTTATAAGTAGTAAATACCTTATCTAAGAAGCCTAGAGTATTATTAGTTTATATTTTTATTACTTTAAAGTCTAAGTTACTTATCTTAAAAATAAGTAGGTATAAGTTATAAGTTAAAGTTTTTATTTAAAGCTTTTCTTTATAGTAGTAACTATATATTACTTACTAGTATATACTAACCTCTATAATTCTATAAAGTAGTTAGATTACTTATATAATAGTACCTTTAGGGTAAAAGTATTAGATCTATAGTAAGAGATATACTAAAATAGTTTATAATAACTATATAGTTAATTAAGGGTATACCTAAGTAATATCCCTTAGCTAAAGATTAAATTTATATAGTTAAAGTATTATTATAGTAATTATAAGTATTAATTATTAGCTAGTATATTATATAGTTAGGGATTAAGTAAAAATAGCCTCTTTATTATTATCTATATAACCTTAGATTATAAGGTAAGACTTTTTATAAAGTATTTTATTTTTACTTTTAACTTTATTTACTATATATAATATAAAAATCTAAAATCTATTATAAAAAGTCTTATTAAACTAAATAAACTTAAAGACTCTATAGTTAATTAGATTATTAATTTTAACCTTATAAAAATACTAAAAAGATAGTCTAGGGGTTATAATAATACCCTTTTTTTATAAGTTAAAAGAGAGTAGTTAGTTAGCTTCTTTTTTTATTATTATAAAAGTATATAAAAAGATAAATATAATTACTTTATAGGTTATAACTAGGGTAAAGTAAAGACCTATTTTATTAAAGAAGTAGTTTTAGTAGTATAGGTATCTTAGTCTTTACCTTAGGCTAGTATTAATAATAATAGTATCTTTAGCTTCTTTAATAAGTATAACTATAAGCTTATCTTTATTATTATTACTAGTAATATTATATAAAGAATTAACTTTATTACTATTACTCTCTAGAGGGTCCTCTTATAAAAGGTTATAATAGTATAGCTTAACTATAGTAGTTTAAAAAGTTTATAGGCTATAAGAAGTATTAATAGTATACTTAGTCTTATTATTTATAATAAGATAAAAGGGTTTTTACTAACCTTCTTTTTTATAATAAACTTAGATTATTAATTAAAGTAAAAGTATAATAGTCTTAGAGGTATCTAGGCTATTATATATAGCTATTACCTTATTAACTTAGTACTTTATATAGATTTATTATACTACCTCTATTACCTTTTTTATTATCTTTATTCTTTTTATTATAGTAGGTAATAGGGGTAAGAAGTCTAAGATCTATAAGTAGGTATTAAAAACTAGTAGTATAAAAATAAAACTATTTAGACTAGTAGTAGTATTAACTACTTTAATAGTTAGCTAAAGGGCTACTTTAGGTATAGTACCTTTATTATAGAGGATCTTATAAGTATAATACAAAAAAAGTATAATATTTTTTAACTTTACTAATACTATAATATACTTTAATTAGTATTTTTTTATATTAATAAAAAAACTATATAAACCTTTTAAAAGTATCTAAATAAAAGTTAAGACTTATATCTATAATAATTTAATTAGGTAGGTTAAAATATATATTAATCTAGTATATATAGAGTACTTTTTATATATACTTTACTATAAGGTTTTTTAAGAATCTTACTACTTAAAAGGATATTACTATATTAATAATATAAAGAATAAGGTAATTCCTATTAATATATATTATATTAATAATAACTTTATAATTAAAGTTATAATTATTTTTTATAATAAACTTAAACCTCTTAAGTACTTTTATATTTATTTAATACTAATAATATACCTTAGTAATTTTCTTAAGGATAGTAACCTTAGTCTTATTACTAGACTTCTATAATAGTTAGTAAAATTATTAAATAAAAAAGTACTTAAAATAGTAATAAATTTATTATAACTTAGGCTTTATAAAATAATACTAAGCTATACTTTATACTAGTTAATTTAGTAGTATTTATATATAGTCTTATTTATAAATAATAAATACTATATTTTTACCTTAAATAAGTTTATTAGTAAGGTTATTAAACTTAATATCTTATAGTCTATATTTATAAGATAAAATAAAAAAGAAGTATTTATAGGTATTATATAAAAGTAGAAATACCTAAGGGTATATTAATATTAATAATTCCTCTTAAGATAAAGTATTTACTATTACTAAAGTAAATCTTTACTTACTTAGTGTTAATAGTATCTATAATAAGATTCCTATTAAAAATATATTATAGTATTAGGTATTAATTAAACCTAATAGTTAAGTACTTTACTATACTAAAGTTAAATATAATACCTTAAAAAACTACTAATAAATATTAGTTATTAAAGGTAAAAATATTTAAGGGTTCTTAGTAGGTTATATTAACTACTTCCCTTTAAAAATTCTTTTTTATAATAAAATATAAAGTTAATTAGTTTTAAAGAGTAAAAAAAAAAATTAAGCTATTAATAGTAGCTAAGCTAAAGAATATTATAAATATAAAGAATACTATATTTAATTTATTATTATTATTATTTTTTTTATAATCTTTACTATTAGAGTTAAATAGCTTAAGTTTTTTATAGTTAATAATAAATTAATAGAAGCTTTTATATAATACTTTAGAAGGGTATTAGTTTTTATACCTCTAGTATAATTATTATCTTTTATCCTTAGAGTATTTAATTAACTAATATCTTTACTTACTATAAATAAAGTACTTCTTTAAGTTACTATTACTACTAGGCCTCTATTATTAGTTATAGTAATTATAGTTAAAAGTATACCTTAGGCTACTACTACTACTATTATAATAGCTATAATAAGTACTACTATACCTCTACTAATAACTACTTTATCTATTATAAGTATAGTTAGTCTAGTATATATTATTTATTACCTTTAAAGTTAAGGTTCTTTATCTCTATAGGGTACTAATAAGGTTATTATTTAAACTAAGCTATATTACTAATAGTAAAGTATAGTTATATATATATACCTATAAAGATTATAACTAAGCTAAATAATATAAAAAAGTATTTCTTTACTCCCTAGTAGAAGCTAAGTAATATATTATAAAATACTATATCTAAGAGTATATTAACTCTTATAATAGAATAAAAAAGAGTTATAATCTTCTTAATAAGTAGCTTTAATACCTTAGCTTTTATTTTATTAAGGTTATTATATATAATAGTTATAAAGTTAGTTTATTAAAGCTTTATAAAGTTTAATTAGTATACCTCCTCTATTTTAAAGTTATTCTTTACCTTTAAAACTATATTATAAAAACTATAACTATTAAAGGTATTATAGAGGTAGTTAATATAAAAGTTAAATACTACCCCCTTAAGTATAATAAAGAAAATACTAGTAAATTAATCTTATAGGATATTAGTCTTAAAGTAGTAGTTATAAAAAATAATAAACTTTAACTTAAGTAACTTATATACCCCTCTACTATATTTTAACTTCTTTAAATATAACTTTATAAGGTTAATTAACTACTATATTACTAGATTACTAGTAATAAGGGAGAGAGCTATAGTTACTACTATTATATTAATATTAAGTATAAAAGGTAAGTTAACTAGTTAGTTACTATAAGTATTTTAATTAATAGATCCCTATAAGCCTAGGTTTAATACTAGGTTAATAGGTTAATAGTAAGCTAATACTACCTTAGGGATAATACCTATAATATTATTTATAAAGTTATTATTATTTAGCTTACCCTTAAAGCCTTTACTCTTTATAATATAGTAGTTTACCTCTACCTAGGTCTAAACGTAGAAGTTATTAGTATTAATACTATTAAAAATCTTAGTTACTACCTTTATATTCTTTATAGTTTATACCTATACCCCCTTATATATAAGGTAGTCTCTAAATTCTTAAATAATCTCTTTAGGTATAAGTAAAAAATTATTAATATTTTAGTTTTTAAAATCTTTAATAAGGGTATTCTATAGTAAAGAACTAGTAAAGTTTATAAGGCTATATTAAACTATTTAAATAATAATAATATTAATAAGTATTTTCCCTTATTTAGGTTAGTTAAGGGTACTAGGGATATCTTAGATATTTATAATCCCCTATAGGGATATAAGAATATAACCTTAGTAATATTTAAGGATAGTATATAAGTAGTTAATATTATAAGAGTAAACTTTATTATCCTCTTTTAAAGAAAAATCTCTTAGTGTTATCTATAATAACTATTATTATATAAGAATAAATTAATAACTATTATTATATAGAAATAAATTATATAGTTCTCTATTAGCTTAATAACTTCTTAAATATAAGTACTTCTCTTTTATTTATAAATAAGGAGGTAAATCTATTTATTAAAGAAATTACTACTAATAGTATAAATAAGATATAAGGTAAAAAAAGAAATAAATAATAAAGTAAAAAATAAAGTAAAAGATAAAAGAAAAGTTATAATAGTAAAAGTAAAAAGAAGTTTACTTTAAGGTAGGTAAGGTTAATAGGTTAAATAACTTATTACTATATAATTAAGTTATTAGGTTATATCTTTAGCTTTTAAAGTAGCTAGACTTACTAAGCTATTAAGTTATATCTAGTATATAAGATTAAGTAAGTAAATAAAGGTACTAAAGGAGGGTAGTTAATAAAAAAGCTATATAATTATTAAAAGTAAAGTTTTTTATTTACTACTAATATAGGTAGTTAACTATAAGTTACTATTAATATAAATAAAGAGGCTATAAGTTACTACTAATAAGTAGGGTTCTTTATTTACTTAAAAAAAAAAAAGTAAAAGAAATAGTAGTAGAGGTAAGCTATAAGTATAAAAAAAAAAAGAGAAAGTTAAAGGGGTAAAGTTAATAAAGTTATTATTATTAATTAATAAGATAAGTAGTTAATAAATATAATAAGTTAAAGATTATAAAAGTTAACTTCTTTAAAAATAATAAAGTTAAAGGTTATTATATAATAAATATAGGAGTTAAAGAAGCTTTTACTAGATTATAAATCTAGGTACTAATTTTTTTTTACCTAGGTAGTATTAAAGCCTTATAATAGGGATAAGCTATTACTTAGTAAGGTTATTATAGTTTCTTTTAGTAATCCTTACTAATCTATAGTAATAGTAACTTACTATAAAGTTAACTACTAATTAGTATTAGTTTTATAGGGTTTAGCTAAAAAAGGTAATTACTACTAATAGTTATATTATTACTAAGTAAGATAAAAATAATAGAAAAAAAGAAAAAGGGAGGTTATTACTACTTAGCTAGTAAAGATAAATATAATACTCTAGCTTAAGGAAGGTTATATAGTAGTATACGTAACCTTAGGCTAGTCCCTCTATTATTCTATAGGATATATTATATTATAATAGTAAACTTTATTATTCTCTTTTAAGGGAAAATCTCTTAGTATTATCTATAATAGCTATTATTATAAAAGAATAAATTAATAGTTATTATTATATAAAAGTAAATTATATAGTTTTCTATTAGCCTAATAACTTTTTAAATATAGGTATTTCTCTTTTATTTATAGATAAAAAAGTAAATTTATTTATTAAAAGAATTACTATTAATAATATAAATAAAATGTAAGATAAAAAAAAGAATAAAATACTAAATTAAAAATAAAATAAATAGTCAAATAAAAAGTAAAGTAAAAGATAAAAAAAAGTTATAATAATAAAAGTAAAAAGAAGTTTACTTTAAGGTAAGTAAAGTTAATAATTTAAATAACTTATTATTATATAATTAAGCTATTAAGTTATATTCTTAGTTTTTAAAGTAACTAAACTAGCTAAGCTATTAAGTTATATTAAATATATAGGATTAAGTTAATAAATAAAAATATTAAAAAAAGGTAGTTAATAAAGAAACTATATAGTTAATAAAAATAAAGTTTTTATTTACTATTAACTTAGGTAGTTAACTATAAGTTACTACTAATATAAGTAAAAAGGCTATAAGTTACTATTAATAACTAAGGTTCTTTATTTACTTAAAAAAAGAAAAAAAGAATATAAAAAAGATAATAGTAGAGGTAGGCTATAGGTATAAAAAAGAGAGAGAGAGAGAATTAAAGAGGTAAAGTTAATAAAGTCTTTATTATTAGTTAATAGGATAAGTAATTAAGAAATATAATAAGTTAAAGATTATAAAGGTTAACTTCTCTAATAGTAATAAAGTTAAAAATTATTATATAATAAATATAGGGGTTAAAGGGGTCTTTATTAGATTATAAATCTAAGTATTTATCTTTTTTTACTTAGGTAGTATTAAAGCCTTATAATAAGGATAAACTATCCCCTAGTAAGGTTATTATAGTCTTTTTTAGTAATCCTTACTAATTTATAGTAGTAGTAACTTACTATAAAGTTAACTACTAATTAGTATTAGTTTTATAGGGTTTAGCTAGAAAAAGTAATTACTACTAATAGTTATATTATTACTAAGTAAGGTAATAATAATAGAGAAAAAGAAGGGAGGTTATTACTATTTAACTAGTAAAGATAGATATAATACTTTAGCTTAAGGAAGGTTATATAGTAGTATATATAACCTCTAGCTAATCTCTCTATTATTCTATAGGATATATTACATTATAATAGATTATTAATATACTAAAGGTATAAAAGTAGTTTAGTAAAAAGTATCTATATTTATTAATACTATAGATAGGTATTATAGACTAAGACCTAAATATAAAGAAAGTCTTATTACTAACCTTTAATACTACGTCTTAGGGGTTACTACTAAATAATATAGTAGTAACTTAAATATAAATATAAAATATAAACTCTATATCTAAGACTATACCCTTAATCTATAGAAATCCTTACTTATTAAAAAGTTTAAAATTCCTAAAAAAGAAGTAGAACTTTAATTATAAAAGTAAAGGTATACCTTTAATAATATTATTAACTATTAAGATATTTATACCTAAGTAGTAAAGGTTATTTATTTAGCTTAAGCTATAGAAAAACAAAAGAATTAATTCTTAGCTATTATTTATAATAAAATAAATATAATACTTATAGTAAGTATAGACTAACTAAATAAAAATACTAATTAAAAGTAATTTATTAATTAGTTATATAAAAAAATAAAAGATAATAAAAGAATTATATATATAGATTATAAAAAGATTTAGTTAAAAATATAAAATATAGTATAGTAATAACTAGTTAAATATTATAAAGGATACTTACAAAGTAACCTTAATATTACTATATAATACTACTTTCTAGAATAAAGTTATATTTAAATTAAGGTATAAAGTAGTATTTAAAAACGCCTTACTTTAGAACCTTTAGGAGAGAATTAAGCTACTTTTAACCTAATAAATTATCCCCTACGTAAGATCCCCTTTATAATAGTTATAAGCCTAGCTTTAACTTAATTATAAGCACTATAATTCCCTCTATTATAAAGAAGGGTCTTATATAGAAAATCTTTTCTAAAAATTACTTTTTTTTTATATACTTATACTCTAAGTTATAATAATTACTATATACTAAAAATTATCTTATAAGGCTACTATTTAACTTTACTTTTATTACTATATTCTTAGATATATTAATTAGTTTATTAACTAACTAAAAGCTATATAGACTAACTACTATATATAAAAACTAGTTTTTATAGTTTATAGTACTTTACTTCTTACTAACTACTTAAGATATCTAGTGTTTTATTAATCTTAATAGATATAAAGAACTCCTATAATACTTAGGGAACCCTTTACTTATTAAATACCTTAAAAAGTAAAATAATAAGTAAATAACTAATTATTAATAAGCTTTTTATATTTAAGATACCCTCCCTATAAAAGATAAAACTAATAGTAATAAGCTAATAAAACTAAAAAACTTAATAGCTAATAATAAAACTATAAAAAATAATTAGCTAATTATAATAAAAGATACCTTATTAAAAAAACTTTATATATATAAATAATAAAAAATAAATAACCTTTTAACCTTTTAGGTTAACTCTACTATTATAAAAAATATTATAAGTAATATATAAATATAGCTTCTTAATAATAAAAATAACTTTATACTTTAAGTAATAATTTAAGCTTTTTAAAGATAATATATTCCCTTTTATAATAATATAAGTAAATTTATTTATAAAGAGTATAATAAAGTTTTTTTTTATACTACTTTAACTAAAGATCCTATAAAATTATATATAAACTAATACTATATACTTATAATAATTAAGGCTTTTAAGATCTCTAAGATTAAAGGTATACTTATAATTAAGATATTCCTATATATAGTTAAATAATAAATAATACTATTATAAGTAGTAAATAAGCTAAATATTATCTTAAAAATTAAGTTTCTTAGGGGATCCCCTTTAACCTTAAGAAACTATAAAGACTTACTTAGCTAAATTATCCTTATAACTTTACTAAAAACCTATAAAGTAATAGGGGTATATATAACCCTTATTAGTAAACTAAAGCCTTTAGCTAATAAGAAATAATACTATAAATACCCCTATAGAAAGTTAAATTACCTATAGACCCTAAATATATATAGAATTATTAAATATATACTCTATAGTAAATTAAGTATTTTAAAATATAAGCTTAGAGATATACTCTTAAAAAAAACTAATATTAAGTTATCTAAACTTATATAAAGTAAACTCTATAATAAGCTAAAGAAAAAGAATAAATAAAGAGATAAACCTTAAAAATAACCCCTATAAGACCCTCTTATCTACCTTTAATAATTATTATAGTAATAATTAACCTAAATACCCTTATAAAGGCTACTTTAAAAATAAACTTATCTACTCTTAAAGTATTTTTAACCTTATTATAGGCTACTATTTATTTAGTAAAAGTACTATTTATAATAATTATAGAGGACTTTATATTATAAATAATAAGTTACTTTTTAAGCTTAAATCTTTTAAGATAAACCTTAGGGATACTAATATAAAAGTAAGCTTTATATTATACCTAATTAAGGGTTATAGTAAATATATAATAAAGGGTTTACTATATAAAGTTAATAAACTAGCTATAATAAACTTTATTTTAGAAAATATTACCTTTATTTTAGGTTTTTATATTAATATTACTTTAGGGTAACTTATTTATAAAATAAGTATATAGTATTCTAAATATAACTATATACTTTAATTTAATACTATAGAAAATAGTATTATATTAAGATAGTTATAAACTAAAAGTAATATTATCTTCCTTAAATATAAACTTATTTTATTATATTAAAATTTTTACTATAAAGAAATCCCTTATAGCCTTATAGTCATAGTTAATATATAAGTCTTTATAATAATATACTAAAAATTATAATATATACTTATAAACTAAAGTAATAATACCTATCTATAGTACTTATATACTAGCTACCTTAGCCTTAAAGCTCTCTTAAGACTCCTAATTAATACTTAGGGGGTAAAGATTAAAAGACTAACTTTTATTAAGTATAAATACTATATAGTTACTTATATAAATAAAGTTATTTTAAAATAAATATTTAAAAACTAATTAATATATTTATATTATAAGATATTATAGGATCTCTTTAACTTCTTAACTAAGTTTAACTAATTAAAGTAGTTACTTATAATAAGAGATAAATAAATATTTTATTTCTTTAATATAGTACTCCTAAGTAAAATATATAAAAACATTTTCTCTATATTATAAAAATTTATTATATAAGTCTCTTAGTAATAAAGTATAAATATCTATAAGATTTATTAAGATAAAAATATATTAGTTATTAATATAAAAGGTAAAATAGAGTATAAGAGGTAAACTAAGAAGCTTAAGATTAATATAAAGCTTTTACTACTAAATATAAAAACGCCTATAGGTAGTAATAAAAAAGTAAGTTAAGAAATTATTGCTTATATAGTAAAAATACTCTTATTATTAGGCTTACTATATAAACTATAGCCTAAAGTAGTACTTATAGTAATCTATATATATAATATAAGCCTTTTTTAATACTATAACTAAATAATACTTATTAAAAAAAAAGTATAGTTTAGATAGTATTTTTACTAGTAAATACTAATATATATAGTAGTATTATAATATAACTTTTATTTTTATTAAAGATAAATATATATATATAGTTATAAAGCTTACTTATTAAAAAGTAACTATAAGAAAAGATTTTAAAGAAAATAATTTAAAGTTAAACTAAAAAAGTATATTAAATATTTAGTAAGATATATATAAAATATATATAACTTATATAGAATTTAGGTATTTTTACTTTAATAAATAATTATTACCTATAATATATACTTTAATAAGATAAAGATTTTCTTAAAACTAAGTAAAGAAAATAAAGTAATTACTAATAAAGAAGTATAAGAGATAGTTAATATTATTAAAGATATCAAGTATAAATAAAATATACTAATAGATATACTAAGGGTAATAAATAAGATAATAAAAACACTAAATATAATAATTATAATACAATAAGTATAAACTCCTTTAAATATAGATACTAAAAAGAATACTTAAGATATTAAGTAACTTAATTAAGGTATTATAGAATAAAGAGAAGAAGGGGTTTAGACTTCTAAGATAATACTAATACTTAGTAATTTAAATACTAAAGTTATATTTAATAAAAGTAACTTAAGCTATAAGGTATTTAATTAAAATTAAGTAGTAGGACTTTAATATAAAGGGGATAGTATTACTATAAGAATAAGAGAACTAGTATACCTTAACTTATAGGGAAGCTAATAGGCTACTATATAACTAAATAATACTTAATACTTTAAAGAAACTTTAAAAACCTAAAATAATATATAGCTATATAATTAAATTACTAATTTAATCTAAGAAAAGTAAAGCTAAATAATAAAAATAAGCTAATAATAGTAATAACTACCTAAAAGACTAAGTATAGTCCTATATAGTAAACTAAAACGCTATCTAGGTATAAGCTACTTTTTTATAAACTTAGAGGGTAGATTTAGTATAGAGTAAGCCTTCTTTTTAGCTCTTAGTTAAAAGTAAAAATAACGCCTTAATAAGTTCCTTAATACCTACTTTAATAATTAAGAAAAAGTAATAAAAGAATCTAATATTAACTACTATATAGTTTATAAAATTATATATATAATAATATATAAAGTAATAACTTAATAAATAATCTAAGTATTTAATAAGTAGAGATATTATTAAGAAAATCTCTTATATATACCTTTAATATAATATAAGCTTAAGAAGCTTTTAGTAAATATTTATAAAATACTTAATATAGTAATAAATATTAAGATAACTAAACTTAAGTATCTTAAGGTATTTATATATATTAATAATTTAGATATTTTACTAAATATAAAGCTATTACTACTAAAGTAAGTATAAATATATAAATAGGATCCTAAAGGGTTTTTTAAATACTATAAAACTTAACTAGTTACCTAAGGGAATATATAAAAAAAAATCCCCTCTTAAAAATATATATAGTAACTTTTATAGTATAAACCTTTTATATAGTAATAGTAATTATTACTTAATTTAACCTTAAAATAAAATAATTTAATATTATAAATATATTTCTAAATATAAAATAAAATCCCTCTAGTAAATTAATCTATAATTAACTTCTAGAGGGATACTAAGATAAAGGTAGACTTATATTAATTAGATAAGCCCTATATAGTTTTTATAATACCTCTTTTCTTTAGTTTAAAGAGTTCTTAAAAATACTTAAGTTACTAAGACTTTAATTAATAAAAGAAAACCCCTATTTATTTATTATAATAGATAGCTTAATATATATCTTTTTTTATATTAATAATATCTTATTTATATACTTAAAAGAGAGTTAAAATAAAGTAGAGGTAGTTATTATAGGTATAAAAAATACTTATAAAATAAAAGAGATAAGAGATATAGAGTAGTATCTTAAGATTTATATTATATATAATAAACTTAACTAAAAGATATATCTCTAGTATAACTAATATATCTAAAATATAGTAGTAAAGTTTAACTATAATAATAGTATTTAACTCTTTATACTACTATTAATAACTAACTTTATTACTAATAAAGGTATTATAATACTAATAAATATTAAGTTATTTTAAGAAATAATATAATTAATTTTATATATAGTAATTATAATCTACCTTAATATAGTATTTATATACTTACTTTTCTTAAAATTCTTAATAAACTTAAGTATATATTATATTTATACTATAAGATAGTATATTTAATATCTTTTTTATATATAATACTTAATATTATACTTTAGTATAATAATAAGAGCTTAATTACTTATAGTTAGTAATACTTTATTTAAAAATAATAAAATAACCTAATACTTATTATAAAGATATATTATATTTCTCTTTAGTAAACTAATCTATTAAAAGATAGTATAGTAAGTAATAGTTATAATATTAATAACTAAAGTAAAGCTTTTTACCCTTAAATATATAATAAAGAAGCTAATAGCCTTATAGTACCTTTTTAATAATATCTCCTTAAATCTTAAAAAAGAGATCTAGAAAGTATACTATAATAATTAGTAAATAATCTATTTAGTTATAGGGGAAAGAGAGAGGATTATAATATAACTTTAATATATTAATATTTAAAATATATAGCTTTATAAAGTATATATAAATAATAAGATAAATATAGTATATCTATTAACTAATAAGATATTAGTAAATAAACTTACTAAGAATTTCTCTTAAGTAAAGTTTAAGTATTTTAAAATAATACTTAACTTATAAGATATTTAAAATATAATAAAATAAAAAAAAAGTAAAGTAAAAAGAAATTTAAAATTAATAAATAACCTAAAAGCTAAGGGGCTTAAGAAAAAAATAAATAATAAAAGGCTTAGGGCTAAGGGGCCTAAGGTAACTAAAAAAAAAAAAAATTAAATAGCCTATAAGCTAGGGAGCCTAAATATAATTCCTCTTAAAAGTATTTAGTTACCTCTATAAAGGAGGGTACTTATATAAGTATTAAAAAAAGTACTAAATATAAAATAAAGGCTTTAATTAAAGAATACTTTACTAATAAAGCTATTAATATTAATATATACCCTATATACTTAGTAACTAATAATACTAACTAGGGGTTTTAATAAAAGCTTATAGGTATAAGCCTTATAAGGTAAATTACCTTTACTTTTTACTTTATTATACTTCTCCTTCTCCTCCCTATTATTACTAGGGAGTATAGTAGCCTCCTTCTTCTTTAGAGAGGGTAAAACTACCTATATAGTAGCTTAGAGAGCTATAATCTTCTAATATAAGAATTAGTAATATAAAATATAAAAAACTTAAGAATAATATATATACTTTTTAAGGAGTTATATTTTTTACTAAACTAACTAAAAGATAGTTAGTAGAGATAATAAGCTTAGAAGCTAAGGGTTTATAAGTATAATAGTTTATAAAGTATTATCTATATTTAAGCTTACTATTAGAGAAATATAACCTATTAAAGTAACTTATAAAAGTATTATAAAAATACTATTTATAGAATCCTATAATAAGTATAATTAACTTTACTTTTACCTCTTAGTAGCTTAGGGTATTAATAAGTATATTATTATTATAGCCCTCCTCTAGGTTACCCTTAAAAAAAAGAGAAAGCTTATCTTTAAAAGTAAAGTTATTAAAAAAAAAAGTAAAGTTATTTTTTTTAATTTATCTTCTATAAAATAATAAATTAATTTAAAAAATATAAAAGATAATTTAAAAGTAACTTACTAAGTAATACTAAAGGAAGGCTACTAATACCTCTTTCTCTTTTCTTTATTTCTAGTATACTTTTAATTTATTAAATAATACTCTTTAAAATATTATTATTTATATAATAAGTTAATAATTAATCTATAAACTAAGATATAAAAATAATATATAGATAAAAAAAAGACTATTTACTAGTTAGCCTTAGTTACTTAAAAGAAGCTAAAAATAAAGTTAGTTATAAAGTATAATACTAAGAAAAAAATATAATATATAAGCTTTATCCTTAAGGGGGGACTAATCCCTTAGGGACTAGGTTAGAGGCTCCTCTACTTTATCTTCCTCTATAAGAAGTAAAAGTACCTACTTTAAGGGGTAAGTATAGCCCTAGGGGGTAGGCGTTAGTAGCGTAGGTATATAAAGCCCTAGGAGAGTTAGTAGGTTATAGTACTTAAAGGTAACTATAGTATATATATAACTCTCCCTAAAAGTAATTATTTTTTAAGGTATTTATAATTAAAGATAAAGATTAATACTACTTTAAAGCTTTATAACTAATTAAAAAATCTATAGTAATTTAATAAACTTATAATTAAGTTAGGTTATTAATAAAAAAAAAACTTATAATATAGGGCTATACTAAGGATAACTTTAACTATAAAAAGCCCTATATAACTATAGACTTATATATAGACTATTTAACTTTACCTATTAATTATAAATACTTAATTAAAATAGACTAATCTTATATAATAACTAGCTTATTTATACTAGATTTTCTTATATTTTTTTCTTAAGGTAAAATATAGGTACTATAATAATAACTATAGTACTACCTAGGGGGTATATTATAAAGGATACTTATAAAGTAACCTTAATATTACTATATAATACTGCTTTCTAGAATAAGGTTACATTTAGATTAAGGTATAAAGTAGTATTTAGAAACGCCTTACTTTAGAACCCTTAGGAGAGAATTAAGCTACTTTTAACCTAATAAATTACCCCCTATGTAAGATCCCCTTTATAATAACTTACTAAGTTACTAAATTATATACCTATTATAACTTTATTACTAGCTTTTTAGCTTAAGTTTATTATTACTTAATAGCTAATTACTAACTAAAAACCCTAATATTAACTTATAAAGTATAAAAAAAACTAATTATTAAAAGCTAACCTTAGGCTATATATAACCTATTCTCTTAGCTATATATAGTAATATATACTAAAATTAACTTTTAGCTTTCTCTAAATATAGGATATATAAACCCTAGAGTATAAAGCTACGTTATTACTTTTTTACTTTTAAGGGCTATTTTAAATTATTAACTTAATAAAGCTATAAAAGTAAACCTTTAAGGTATAAGTAACTAATAAGCTATTACATAAATAACTTTTTCCTTTATTATTAAAAAATATATTAATAGATAAGAAATAACTACTTAGCTATATATAGGCGCCTAGGTAGTTTAAAACCTAGACGTAGGCTTTTTACTTAGCTAAAAATTTAAGATCCCTAATAAAGTAAATATACTTAACTCTAAAGGACTAGTTACTATAAATATACATAATAATATTTATATTTTAGTATCTATTTATACTAAATAAACTATAAGAATATATATAGCTAAAGTAGCTTTAAATATTACTATCCCTCTATAATCTATATACTATATACTAATTAATATAGCTAAGATTTTAAAATTTATTCCCTCTTATTTAGGCTTATACTAAAGAAAGTAATTAGTTTTATTATAAGTTATTCCCTGTTTATTATAATAAATAATATTTTTATTAACCCCTTTAAATTATAAAAAATACTAAACTTAGCTATTTATTAGCCTTTAAAGCTAATAGAATTTACCTAGTAAGCCTATATACTATTAAAAAATACTTTAAAGCTAAAGCTAAAGATTTATAAGTAGTAAAAGATAAGTATAAAAAGGCCTTAGATATCTTTAAAGGATCCCTTAATATAGAGGCTAAGCTAAGTATTAAGAAAGATAATAAATATAATACCTATAAATTACCTAAAAAAGTTTATATCTATAGTAAAAATCCTAAGTTTATTTAAAACCTCCTTATAATAGTTATTAAATATTTATTTATCTAGAAAAACATAAGACTAATTAAGGTAGATTTAAAAAACTATATAAAGGTTTAGTTAATTAATAACTATTATAATAAGAGGATTAAATAAAAACTTTACTCTACTAATATTAAGGATTAAAAAGTTATTAATAAAATATTAGATAATCTTTATAAATAAAACTAAATAGAATTCTCTATATAACCTATAGCCTTTAGAGTACTAGTATTTATTATATAGAGAATAGTAAATAGTAAATAAAAAAAAAGAATAGTAGTTAACTTATATACTTTTAATAAGGTTACTATTCTTAGTATATATTTAATACTATTATAATCTAACGTAATATAATAATTATATAAAACAAAATTTATCTTTATAATAAATATAAGATTATTTTTTTATTAATTCCTTATTTATAAACTATATTATAAATAACTTACTATAGTAAGCTATAAAGGATAAAAATACTTATAGGTTATACTTATAGGCTTTTCTAATATATCTATATATATATATAATAATATATAGATAACTTACTTTACCTATATATAGAGTTAACTAAAGCTTTTATTAATAATATTATTATAGCCTCTAATACTACTAAAAAACACTATAACTATTTAAAGGCTATCTTTAAGCTATTTAAAAGTATTAACTTATCTTTATTAGTAATAAATTCCTTTCTTAGCTTTCCCTCTATATAATTACTTAGTTTCTATATAAATACCTTTTTACTAATAAATATAAAAAAGTAAACTTAAGTACTTATAGCTATTAAAATACCTATAAACTTAAAGAACTTAGAATATTAAATTAGTATAACTAGCTATCTTTACTATATAATCCTATAGTATACTAGCTATATAGCTCCTCTTTAATAATAAAAGACTAGCTTCTTAGCTATAGTAAAAAAATAAGAAAAACACCTATAATTAGTAAAAGAATACTGCTTATATAATAGTATCTTTATACTAATATAACTAGAAATTAATACCTTTAAAGATATTAAGTTTACCCTTATATTTAAAATAGTAATTTACTATTATAATTTAAAAATAATACTTTTTATTTAGTTAAATATAACCTATAACTAAGGCTATAGTATTTTACTATTCTAACTTAAGAATAAAGCTTTATAAAAAAAGAACACTAATAAATAAAATAGATATTTTACTAGTAATATACCTTAGTAAATCTATTAATAACACTAAAAGAAAATACTAGTTAATAAAGTTAAAAGTCTTATACTTTATCTAAGTTACTATCTAGTAAAGATATTATTAAAGATAAAGGAAAATTAAGTAAAATTTAAGATAATTATACTATAAATATAGCTATATAAGTATATATAGATAATAACCTTTACTAAGCTATTATAGATAGTTATACCTTAGATAAAAAATAAACTAATATTATTAATATTATTAAGGATACTAAGGATAACCTTTAGGTACCTTTCTAACTAGAAAATAACCTCTTTTACTTTAGGGAACTAAGTAGGTAAAAGTAACTCTATATACCTAAGCCTATTAACATAGAACTTATTAAAGAAGCCTATAATAATAGATATTATTAGGGCTAAAAGTAAATATTCCAAAAATTAGTTTACTAGTTCTAAGTTAAGTACCTTAACTATAAAATTATTAAGTATATTACTAACTACCCTCTATATATAACTTATAATATATTAAGATTAAAACTACTAAGAGCTTAATAGCTAATTAAGATACTTTTAATTCCCTTTATACTATTACTATAGATTTTATTATTAAGCTTCCTAAAATTCCTTTATAGTATACTTTATAGGAGATCTAAGGTTTCTTAAGCTTTAACTTTATAATAACTATAATAAATAAGTTCTTAAAAACTACTTTATTAATCCTTAGATATATAACTTATAGTATATCCTAATAGTTAAAGGTATTACTTAGATAACTATAACTATTAAACTAAGGTATCTAAAGGCTATTATTTTAAATAAATATACTAAATTCTTATTATTATTATAAAAAAACCTTTAGTAGAAATTTAAAATTAAACTCTTATATTTAATAGCTTATTATCTAGAAATAGATAGCCTTTTAAAATATAAAAACTAAATAGTAGAAATTACTATTTATTTTTTCTTAGGATAATACCTAAAAATACTATAGTCTTAAGTTTTACTAGTACTTTAAGTTAGCCTTAATAATACTTTTTTTAGTATAATAAATACTTTACTTAATAAGCTAATCTATAGATTTAAAATAAATAACCTACTTTACTTACTTAAAGATACTTCTTTTTAATAAAATAAAGAAATACTTTAAGAGGAAGCTAAACTTTTTATTTTATTAACCTAAATATACTTAAAAAACTAATATAATAAAATATATAAATAAATAGTTTTTAGCTTAAGTAATTATATACAAGGGTATATAACTATAAGCTTAAACTAGGAAAGGTATAGAATATAGGTATTAGTATTTTATAAGAC
Source organism: Colletotrichum falcatum (assembly GCA_019425465.1). NCBI lineage: Eukaryota > Fungi > Ascomycota > Sordariomycetes > Glomerellales > Glomerellaceae > Colletotrichum > Colletotrichum falcatum. The sequence continues at coordinate 51,012 of SWKJ01000021.1, read as the reverse complement.
TTTTAGCTAAAGCTTCTAGTTACTATACTTTAGCCTTCTCTTATCCCTTGTTAGTAACTAGCTACTAATATTTAGCTATACTTTTCCTAATAAGTTTAATAGCTTATTACTTTATTAACCCCCTTTAGAATTACCCCCTCCTTAGCTCCTTAGTCCCTAAGGAGAATTTAATTTATACTCTATTAGTATCTCTTTACTATTATAAATAGCTTTTTAATCTAAGTAAAGTTTTTATACCTTATTAATAATATACTATAGCTTAGTTACCTAATTTAGTTAATCTTTTAACTACTTAGTTAAATAGGTAGTTTTATTATAGTATTATTATTAGCTAATATTTTAAGTTTTTTTTTAGTCTTTAAGTATTATATAATTCCTATTAGTAGTTTTTTTATAGTTTTATATTTACTATTTTTTACTATATATTTACTATAAATAAAGTTATATTTTAAATAGGATTTAATTAAAAATAAAAAAATCTTTTTACTTTACTTTATTATTATTTTTTTTTCTTAGGTAATAGTCCTCTAAGCTTTTATACTTATATAGTATTATTATTTTTATACTATTTTATTTTATAGTAAGTTATAAAGTTATTATTTTTCTTTTATCTTTTTTTTTATTATATTACTAACTCTTTATTACTTTTCTTTACTTAATATATTAACTTTTCTTTTATTTTATTTATTTATTACTATATCTTTATAGGTTTTTTTTTCTTTTTTTTTCTTTTTAATATTATTTCTTTTTAATTTATTTACTTTATTAATAAGTTATTAATAATATCTACTATAGTATATATTACCTCTATATTAAATATACTATATAATATAGCTAAGGGTTTTAACCTCCTTTAGGGTAATATACCCTATATATATTATCTTAGCTAGTTATTATAGGACCTAATAAGCTTAGTATATTATAATAGTAATTATATTACTTATTATATAGTATATATTATTAATAAAAAAAAGTATTTTTTAGTATATTACTATTAGTTATTATAAATTTCTTATTACTAAGTTATTATTAATAGTTCTTTTTAATAGGTTTTTAATAAACTTATAGGTATTACCTAAGTTACTTAAAACTAATTTATTTACTTTTATAAATAAAAGTAAAAGAGTTATTTTACCTTTCTTTAGTAATAGTATATATACTAAGTAGTAAAAACTATTTTATTTACTTAGGTTTCTATTACTAAGTATAATTTAAATCCCTTATTATTGTTTAGTAAGTAAAATATGTATAGGGTTATTTTATAAGAACTTACTTTTAATAGGGAGTACTTAGCCTTAGTAATCTTAATCTAAGTAAGCTATTATTAAGCTAGTATTAATTTTATTTATCTTAATTAGTAATACTTAGGCTTATATACTTTATAAAGAAGCTAATATACTTTAATTACTTAAAAACCTTTAATTTATCTATGTTTATAATAATAGTAAAGTAAATAACTTATAATAATTTGTCTTAAGTTTTAATTAGTACTAAGAGTTACCCTAAGGGGATACTAAGAAAGCCTTTACTAAGTTTTTATACTAAAATAACTTTTATTAAAAGGTTAAAAAGTATTAATAAAATTTAGGTTTTATTTATTTTATTACTATTATTAATTTAATACTTATTTTATAAGGTATAGGAATTATTACCCCCTAAAGAGGCTTAACTATTATTATTACTTTTATATAATACTACTATAACCTTTAAGAAGAGGAGTTTAATATTAATAATACTAATAATAAATTACTTTTTAGTTATATAATTACTACTTAAAGTTATAAGAAAAAAGGTTTACTTTATTTTACTTATTAGTAACTTTATTATAGGGAGCTTTACTAAAGAGAGCTTTATTTATTTTTTTTAATCCTCTTTTTATTTAAAGTAAAAACCTAAATTAGAGAAGTTAAACTAATAACTCTCTTAGTAGTAGTAATAAAAGTATTAAGTTACCTTTAATTTCTTTTTTTCCTTTAGTTTCTCTTCCTAGGGTTTATTTTATTACTCCTTTTATTATTTTACCTAGTAAAGATCTTTTATTTATTATATACTATAACCTTACTAATATTTATATAGCTATATAAACTTAGAGGTTTAACTTTATTAACTTTTAATAAATTATTACTAACCTTTATATTAAGTTAAAGGCTTTTTAATATATAACTAGTAATTTTAAGTTTAGTAATAAAACTTATTTTAAGATACTTATAGTATTTTTATTATAATATAATATATCCTATAGAATAATAGAGAGACTAGCCTAAGGTTACGTATACTACTATATAACCTTCTTTAAGCTTAAGTATTATATCTATCTTTACTAGCTAAGTAGTAATAACCTCCTTTTTTTTTCTTTTCTATTATTATTATCTTACTTAGTAATAATATAACTATTAGTAGTAATTACCCTTTTTAGCTAAACCCTATAAAACTAATATTAATTAGTAGTTAACTTTATAGTAAGTTACTATTACTATAGATTAGTAAGGATTACTAAAAAAGACTATAATAACTTTATTAGGTAATAGCTTATCCCTATTATAAGGCTTTAGTGTTACCTAAGTAAAAGAAGATTAATACCTAGATTTATAATCTAGTAAAAACCCCTTTAACCTCTATATCTATTATATAATAACTTTTAACTTTATTACTTTTAAAAAAGTTAACTTTTATAACCTTTAACCTATTATATTTATTAACTACTTATTTTATTAACTAATAATAATAACTTTATTAACTTTACCCCTTTAATTTTTTTTTCTTCTTTATACTTATAGTTTACCTTTACTACTATTTTTTTTACTTTCTTTTTTTTTTTAAGTAAATAAAGAACCCTACTTATTAATAGTAACTTATAACCTCCTTACTTATATTAATAGTAACTTATAGTTAACTATCTATATTAGTAGTAAATAAAAAACTTTACTTTTATTAACTATATAGCTTTTTTATTAACTACTTTTTTTTAGTACTTTTATTTACTTACTTAATTTTATATACTAAATATAACTTAATAGCTTAGCTAGTCTACCTACTTTAAGAGCTGAAGATATAACTTAATAACTTAACTATATAGTAATAAGTTATTTAACCTATTAATTTTACTTACCTTAAAGTAAATTTTTTTTATTTTTACTATTATAACTTTTTTTTATTTTTTACTTTATCTTTTACTTTATTATTTATTTTATTTTTTATTTATTACTTTATTTTTTTTTATTTTATATTTTTTTATACTATTAGTAGTAATTTTTTAATAAATAAATTTATTTCCTTATTTATAAATAAAAAAAATACTTATATTTAAGAAATTATTAGGCTAATAAAAGACTATATAATTTATTTTTATATAATAATAGCTATTATAAATAATACTAAGAGATTTCTACTTAAAAGGGGATAATAAAGTCTACCCTTATAATATTAACTACCTATATACTATCCCTAAATATTACTAAGGTTATATTTTTATATCCCTATAGGGGATTATAAATATCTAAGATATTCTTACTACTCTTAACTAACCTAAGTAAAAAAAAGTACTTACTAATATTATTATTCTTTAAATAGTTTAATATAGCCTTATAAACCTTACTAGTTCTTTACTATAAAATACCCTTATTAAAGACTTTAAAGACTAAAATATTAATAACTTTTTATTTATACTTAAAGAAATTATCTAAGAGTTTAAAGACTACCTTATATATAAAAGAGTATAAGTATAAACTATAAAAAATATAAAAGTAGTAACTAAGATCTTTAATAATATTAATACTAATAACTTTTACTTTTAAACTTAAGTAAAGGTAAACTACTATACTATAAAGAGTAAAGGTTTTAAGGGTAAGCTAAATAATAATAACTTTATAAATAATATTATAAGTATTATCTTTAAGGTAATACTAGCTTACTATTAACTTACTAACTTAGTATTAAACCTAGGCTTATAGAAATTTATTAATTAAAATACTTATAGTAACTAATTAATTAATTTACTTTTTATATTTAATATTAATATAATAATAGTAACTATAACTTTCCCCCTTATTACTAGTAATTTAATAATATAGTAGTTAATTAACTTTATAAAGTTATATTTAGAGAAGTTAAAGTATAATAGAGGGTTATATAAATTACTTAAGTTAAAGCTTACTATTTTTTATAACTACTACTTTAAAGTTAATATCTTATAAAATTAATTTACTAATACTTTTTTTATTATACTTAAGGGGGTAATATTTAACTTTTATATTAACTACCTCTATAATACCTTTAATAGTTATAGCTTTTATAATATAGTCTTAAAGGTAAAAAATAACTTTAAAATAAAGAAAGTATACTAATTAAACCTTATCAAGCTTTAATAAACTAACTTTATAACTATTATATATAATAACCTTAATAAAATAAAGGCTAAAGTATTAAAGCTATTTATTAAGAAGATTATAATTTTTTTCTACTTTATTATAAGAGTTAATATACCCTTAGATATAATACTTTATAATATACTACTTAGCTTTTACTAAAGAATAAAGAAATACTCCCTTATATTATTTAGCTTAGCTATAACCTTTATAAGTATATATATATAACTATATTCTACTATTAATAATATAGCTTAGTTTAAATAATAATTTTATTAGTATCCTATAAAAATAAAAAGCTTTAACTTTAAGGGTAATAATATATACTAAATTAACTATACTTATAATAAATAAGGTAGTTACTAATAGAGGTATAGTAGTATTTACTATAACTACTATAATAATAGTAGTAGTAGCCTAAGGTATACTTTTAACTATAACTACTATAACTAAGAATAAAAACTTAATAATAATAATAACTTAAAGAAATACTTTATTTATAGTAAGTAAAAATATTAGTTAACTAAATACTCTAAGGATAAAAGGTAATAATTATACTAAAAGTATAAAGACTAATACTTTTTTAAAGTATTATATAAAAGCTCTTATTAATTTATTACTAACTATAAAAAACTTAAGCTACTTAACTTTAATAATAAAAATTATAAAAAAAAGATAATAATAATAAGTTAAGTATAGTATTTTTTATATCTATAATATTCTTTAGCTTAGCTACTATTTATAGCTTAACTCTCTTTTTTATTTTTTATAACTAGTTAACCTTATATTTTATTATAAAAGAGGATCTTTAAGGGGAAGTAATTAATATAACCTACTAAAAACCCTTAAATATCTTTATCTTTAATAACTAGTATTTATTAGTAGTTTTTTAAGGTATTATACTTAACTTTAGTATAGTAAAGTACTCTACTATTAGGTTTAATTAATATTTAGTATTATAATACTTTCTTAATAAGAATTTTACTATAAATACTATTAACACTAAGTAAATAAAGATTTATTTTAGTAATAGTAAATACTTTATCTTAAAAAGAACTATTAATATTAATATACCCCTAGGTACTTTTACCTTTTATATAATACCTATAAATACTTTTTTTTTACTTTATTTTATAGATATAAACTATAAAGGTATTAAGTTTAATAACTTTACTAATAAACTTATTTAAAGTAAAAATATAATATTTATTATCTATAAATAAAGCTATAAATAGATACTACTAGACTAACTAGTATAAAGTATAGCTTAGTATTATTTTATAGAGTCTAAGTTATAATAGATCTATTATTATTTTAGGTACCCTTTTATTTAATAACTTTACTAACTATTATAGAAGTTTAATAATAAAACTAAGGTTACTATCCTTAAGAAGATTACTAAGGTATATTATTAGTACTAAATAAATACTAAAATACCTAGGAGGTTTAAGTTTACTATAAAAGATAATTATAACTTTAACTATAAAGTTATTATTAATATAATATATATTAATAAAAACTACTTTATTTTTTATATTATTAATATAGTAATATCCTTTTAAGTAGTAAGATTCTTAAAAAACCTTATAGTAGAGTATATATAGGAAGTACTTTATATATACTAAATTAATATATATCTTAGCCTACCTAATTATATTATTATAAATATAGGCTTTAACTTTTATTTAAATACCTTTAAGAGGTTTATATAATCCTTTTTTATTAATATAAAAGAAATATTAATTAAAGTATATTATAGTATTAGTAAAGTTAAATAATACTATACTTCTCTTTATTATACCTATAAGATCCTCTATAATAAAGGTATTATACCTAAAGTAACCCTTTAGCTAGCTATTAAAGTAGTTAATAATACTATTAGTTTAAATAGTTTTATCTTTATACTACTAGTCTTTAGTACTTACCTATAGATCTTAGACTCTTTACTTTTATTACCTACTATAATAAAAAGAGTAAAAATAGTAAAGAAGGTAATAAAGGTAGTATAGTAAATCTATATAAAATACTAAGTTAATAAAGTAATAGCTATATATAATAGCTTAAATACCTCTAAGACTATTATACTTTTACTTTAATTAATAGTCTAAGTCTATTATAAAAAAAATAATAAAAACCTTTTTATTTTATTATAAATAATAAAACTAAGTATACTATTAATACTTTTTATAGCCTATAAACTTTTTAGACTACTATAGTTAAGTTATACTATTATAACCCTTTATAAAAAAACCCTCTAGAGAGTAATAGTAATAAAGAGTACCCTTTAGAGAGTAATAGTAATAAAGTTAGTCCTTTATATAATAATATAGGTAATAATAATAAAGATAAGCTTATAGCTATACCTATTAAAGGAGCTAAGGATACTATTATTATTAATATTAGCCTAAGGTAAAGATTAAAATACCTATACTACTAAAACTACTTCTTTAATAAAATAAGTCTTTACTTTACTTTAGTTATAACCTAAAAAGTAATTACCTTTATCTTTTTATATACCTTTATAATAATAAAAAAAGAGGCTAACTAACTACTTTTTTTTAAGTTATATAAAAAGGGTATTATTATAACCCCTAGATTACCCTTTTAGTACTCTTATAAAGTTAAGATTAATAGTCTAATTACCTATAAAGTCTTTAAGTTTATTTAATTTAATAAAACCTTTTATAATAGATTTTAGATTTTTATATTATATATAGTAAATAAGGTTAAAGGTAAAAATAAAATACCTTATAAAAAGTTTTACTTTATAATCTAAGGTTATATAGATAATAGTAAAGAGGTTATTTTTACTTAATCTTTAACTATATAATATACTAGTTAATAGTTAATATTTATAATTACTATAATAATACTTTAACTATATAGATTTACTTTATAGCTAAGGGATATTACCTAGGTATACTTTTAATTAACTATATAGTTATTATAAACTATCTTAGTATACCTCTTACTATAAATTTAATACTTTTACTTAAAAGATATTATTATATAAGTAATTTAACTACTTTATATAATTATAAAGGCTAGTATATACTAGTAAGTAATATATAGTTACTACTATAAAAAAAAGCTTTAGATAGAGACTTTAACTTATAACTTATACCTATTTATCTTTAAAATAAGTAACTTAGACTTTAAAGTAGTAAGAATATAAACTAATAATACTTTAAGCCTCTTAAATAAAGTATTTACTACTTATAAAAATAAAAAGCTTATAAAAGTAAACTTTATAGCTAAGCTAAAAAAAACCCTTACTATTAATAGCTTTTTTATATTTAATAGTAAAGTAGTCTTACTAACTACTAATAGCTTATTAGTTTTTAAGTAAAAGAACTAAGGTAAAAAACTTTAACTTATTAAAATAGACTTGCCTAATACTATAAAGTAATATATTAAGTAATAAGCCTATAAGGCTTATATTATATTAGTTTATTAACTTAAAGTATATTTTAATTACTTTATTATAGTAAAATACTAGTAACTAACTACTAATAAAATTACTATACTAAATTACTATATTAAATAATAGATAAATAACCTAGACTATAGACTAATTTTTTACTTAATTAACTTAACTAAAGTAAACCTCTTTATCTTTATTAATAGCTTTTTTATTAATAATAAAGATTTAACCTTATAGTTAAGTTCTTTTATTATCTTTATAACTAAGAAAGCTACTAATAATACCTTTAATAATTAATTTAAAATAACTAGTAGTATTATTTACTTTAGTTTAATAAAGTATAAATAAATAATAAGAAGTATACTTACTAATAAAATCTATAGTATAGTTATAGGAGCTAATATAGCTTATATTATCTCTATAACTATAAAATAGATAACTAACTACCTTAAGTTATTAACTATCTCTATAATCCTTTATATTAATTTATACTTATTATATAAGTACCTTATAAAGCTAAGTACTATAAAGGAGAAATAACTAATAATTAATATGATAGCTTTATAATAGTTATATAAATAATAAAAGATTTATAAGGTTTAATAAATTAAGGGTAATAATAACCCTACTAATAGATTTATAAAGATAGCCTTAAATAAAGCACTAAAGAGGTTAGTTAGTAATAGGACTATTATAATTAAGATAAAGAGATAAGTTTTATAAACCCTATAATTAATTATATAAAAATAAAAGTATTAAATACTTTTTTATCTTTTATTTTTATTATATTTTTAGCCTTATTAGTAGTAGACTAAATCTAGGCTAAAATGGGGGTATACTAGTAGTTATTATTACTTTAGAAAGTTACTAGTGTTATAATATAATATATTTTATAGAATAATAGAGGGACTAGCCTAAGGTTATGTGTACTACTACGTAACCTTCCTTAAGCTAGAGTATTATATCTATCTTTGTTAGCTAAGTAGTAATAACCTCCCTTCTTTTTCTTCTTTATTATTATTATCTTACTTAGTAATAATATAACTATTAGTAGTAATTACCCTTTCTAGCTAGACCTTGTGAAACTAATAATTTTATTTTACCTTAGTAAAGTTTGTTTTACTTATAAGAGAGCTTCTTAGTAAGTAATATATTTTTAATAAGTAGTTTCCCCTTACTAGTTTATTATTTATTAGTTTTTTATACTTTACTTTACTTTTATTCTTTAGTTAAGGTATTATTATCTTAGGTATCTTTATACCCTTAGTTTATAAATATAAGTATTTACTTATTAGTAAGCCTATACCTTTATATATAACTTTTAGCTTTTTTAAATTATTTATACCTCTATATATAGCTTTTAGTTTATTTAAGTTATTTATACCTCTTATAGCTTTAAAAGCCTCTTTAGTAACTACTTTATATATACCTATTACTCCTCTTAAGCCTCTTATTATTACCTTTTAGCCCCTTATTATTACTTTATTAAGTATAAGTTTTATAAAGTATATAAAGTCTTATTAAATAGTAAAGCTTTATCTTTTTACTTTACTTACTTTTAGGGTATTAAAGCTTAATATACTAAATATCTTTTTAGCTTATATAAAAAAAACTATAAGAAAGTAATAAAGATTTATATTAGAATTTATTAGTAAAAGGCTATTTATAATACTAATTAAGATTTAAAGATAAAGGTTTATATTTTTAGTATTAAAAAAACTAACTAAGTATAGTTAGAGAAGTATAATTAACTTAAGAGAGAAGTAAAGGTAATAGCTAAAGAGACTAAAGTTAACTAATATAACTCTAAGTAAAAAAATAAATAATTATCTTTAGTAACCTTTTATTATAAATCTTTTTATATTTTACTTTTTATTTATTTATTAAAAAAAGTAGTAATTAGTTATTTTTACTTAGGGGTTTATAAGTTAGTTTTTATTTTTTTATTTTTATTAAGATATACTAATTTATTTATTAGTTATCTTATTTTTTATATATTCTCTTAGTATACTTTTTATATATAGTTAGCTTTTATTATATATTTTAAAGGTATATTTTTAGTTTTTATATATTATATTTAACTAGCTAGCCTACTTATTTTACTAAGTATTTTTAATCCTTTAGTAGTCTTTATATAATAATAACTTTTTTTACTTTTTATTCCTCTAGCTTATCCTTAAGCTTTAAAAGTATTAATTAAAAATTACTTTCTCTTTATTAATTATTCTATAGTTTAATTATACTTACTAAGAATATATTATATATTTAATTATATTATTTTAGTAAATATACTTACTATACTTAAGTACCTATTTATTTTATAATAATAACCTATATAAAGTAAAGTACTAGTTTTTTATTTTTAAAATAGAAGTTTTTTATTAATAGGCTAATAACTTTTTTATACTTATACTCTTTAGGGATATACTTAGTATTATATTCCCTTACTTATACTTCTATAGCTTTTTACTACTATTACTATACCCTTATTTATAATTTTATAATATAGTTAACTTACTTTTTTACTCTCTATATAGTTACTTTAACTATTAGTAGTATATACTTAATATACCTTAGGTTATAGCTGTATAATACTTTTATTAGTAAGAGGCTAATAGTTAAATATTAGTTATTATTATATATAGATTTAGCCTTAGAGAGTTATACTACTTATTAACTAGTTAAGCTTTTAGTATAAGCCCTAAGATATTTCTCTAGGGTTTAATATATTTATTTTATTTAGTTATTTATCTATAGGTAGTATACTATAGATAGTTAGTAATAGATTACCTATTTAATAGTAAGTTTATACTAAAGTTTACTTATAATTAATTTATTATAGTTACTTATAATACCTATAAGAGTCTTAAACTTATATTTTATTATTTTATATAAAGTCTAGGCTAGTTAGGCTACTAAGATTATCTTTTATATAAAAATAAATATTATAAACTTTATTATTTAGTATATAATAACTAAGATACTATTATACTTAGTATTATTATTTTAAAAGCTTAGTAATAATCCTATAATAAAATCTATACTAATTTCTTAAAATAGGTATACTAGTATTAGTAGGGGTTATAACTTTTTATATAGCTTATACCTTAGTACTCTTATACTTTAGTACTCTTAGTATAAGCTTATATATTCTCTTATATTATAGAAGATATTAGGCTAATAAAAAGATCTTATAATAAGTTTTTAAGTCTTATTTATATTTATATACCCTATTATTAGGTTATTATAGTATAGGTAGATAATTACTAATCTTAGTAATACCTCTCTAAAGATAATTAATTTTCCCTTATAAAATAAGGTTTTTTTATTATTTAGGTAATAACCCTTATATTCTCTAGTAAGTCTATAAGCTCTCTATATATATATTTAGTAGTCTTTATTTTTAGCTTATAGTCTATAAATAAAGTCTTTTAAGGTATTAGAGGGCTATTAAAGAATTACTATTTTATAGTTTATAAGTTTACTTATAACTCTTTATAGAATATATTACTGTAGAATAATAATTTTAGCTTTAAGTGTTTTTTCTCTTTCTTTAGGTCCTTACTAAGCTCTCTATAATATATCTTAGCTCTTTTAGCTATAAGCTTTTATAACTATAATTTTTATAGTAGTACCTTAAAACTCTTAGGTTTACTAAGGGCTTTAAAGTAAAGAAACCCCTTCTTTTATTATGGTTTTTATAACTTATATAAATACTATAACTATTTTATTACTTTTTTTAGCTAATATAATAGCTTATTATACTTATAGTAATAACTACTTTACTAGCTTTAATTTTTTAAATAATATAGAGAGTATATTATTATATATTACCTCTCTCTTTATATAGTTTAGCTTCTTAAATAAACTATCTATAGGATTTATTATCTTTAGTTAATATTAAATCTTAAAATTAAAAGCTAATAACTTATAAACTTATTTTATTAACTTTTTATAAAGGTTTTATACTAATATATTAATAATACCCTTTAATACTTAGTAGTCTATAAGAACTAAGAATAGCTTTAATATTCCTTATAAGTAATAAGCCTAGTATATTAGGCTTTTAATAATTACTAATAGCTTTTATTATCTTATACTCTATTTTTACTTTATATTTATTAGCTTTTATAAAAAGTAAATAACTAGTCTTTATTATCTTTCTTAAAGTTATAATAATATACTTAAGAAAGCTTTCTAAAATATATTTATTTTAACTTTTAATTTTTATATAAGATTTTAGTATTATAGTATTATTATTAAATAAAAGGCTATTTTAAGCTTTTTAAATATAGCTTATACTTTAAGTATTTATATAAATTCTCTTTACTTTTTCTTTAACTTATTACCCTTAAAGGGAAAAGTTATTAAAGTAATAATATATAAATACTTTAAGATAAACTTCCTATAAAAGTTATAGAATCCTAAGAATACTTAAATCTCTCTAAAGAAAATAAGTAGTTTCTATTTAGTAACTACTTATATATAGTCTTTATTTATTATTATACCCTTAAGTATAATTATATATCTTAAGAAGTTTATTTTTTATATATAAAAGTTATACTTACTTAATTTTATATAGAGTTATACTTTATATAGTTTTTATAAAACTTTCTTAAGGTCCTTAGTATATTACTCTTTTATTTTAAAGTATACTATAATATTATCTATATATATAATATAATATATATCTAGTAGTTTAGTAAATACCTAGTAGATATATACTTAGAATATAGTAAGTATATTAGTTAATATAAATAATATAACTATATATTTAAACTAGCTATATTTTATATAAAGTACTATCTTTTATTAATTTAAGAGCTTAATTTAAATATAATAGTAAATATCTTATAGGTTAATCTTTAAGATTTATTTTACCTCTTATAGTTTCTCTAAGAGTTTACTAATAAGTAGTAAGGGGTATTAGTTCTTAATAGTAACCTTATTTAATCCCCTATAGTTAATATATAGTTACTATATACTATCTTTCTTAGGTATAAAGAAAATAAATACCTTAGCTTTATTTACTAATACTTATATATAGCTATTTACTAGGTTTTTAGTAATATAATCTTAAAGTTCTTTAAGTTATTATTAACTTAAGGGGTAGATAAGTTTATATAGTAGCTTTATACCTTTAATAAGGTTTATAGAGTATTTTATATCTAAGAGGGGGTTAATATTTTTTATTACCTATTTATTAAAAGTATTTTACTTTGATTTTAGTTTAAGTAGTAGTTTTATTCTTATAGTTAGTTCTTTTTTTTTTTACTTAAGGCTATTATAGTTAGTTTATTTTTAGTAGTTATACTATAAATATATATAATATATACTCTTTTATAGTTTTTTATAATTTTTTATATAATTTATTTAGGGTTAGTAAAAGATATATAGTTATACTTCTATATATTTATTTTTATTTTTATAATAATACTTTTTTTTCCTATAGATCTTTATAATAATAGTAAGTTTATAAACCCCTTAGGTTTTATTACTTTAATAAATAGTTAGTAGATCTTTTATAAGTATTCTTTAAAATTTATAAAAAAAAGGTTATTTAGTATACTACCCTTAATATTATCTTATTTTTATTAAACCGTATAAGTATAAGGTATATAGTATTAGTTCTTTTTAAGCTAAGTTATTATACTAGTTTTAAGCTAATAAGGTTTACCTATAAATAAGAGTCTATATTAACTTCTATCTCTTACTTAATATATCTTTATAGAATAATTACTTTACTTTTAGTAGTTTCTTTAATAAGTATAATATTTTTATTATAGGATAATCTAAAGTATTACTTATATTTATTTATTTCTTAAATTACTAAGCTTTTAAATATAATTCTTTATTTAAATTTTATTAATAGTAGCTTTTTTTTAATTTAGTTAATATTTAATTAAAGTATTATTAGCCTTATTATTCTTTAGTATTATATATATATTTAAATAATATCTTTATTTCCTATAGTTATAATAAGTTATAGAAGTAGTTATATTAATATATTAAGGAGTACTTATTAAGTAGTTATTACCCCTTTCTTTTTTCTTTAATCCTCCTCTTATAGGAAACCTTAGGGTTATAGAAGTTATTATTAGGGTTTTATTATTTAACTAAAATATAACCTACTAAAAAAGTAGTTACTTCTACTTATAGTTATTTTTTATAGCTTTTTTTAGTAATTACCCTATAATAAGTTACTATATAATTAGTAATTAAATTCTTAATACCTCTTTACTTTTTATATAACCTTCCTTAAGGTCTTAATAAATACTTTTTACTTAATTATTTTTTTTTATAGTATAATAAAGAGACTAAAAAAGAAATTATAAGCTTAATTTTAGCTCTTCTTTATTTTATTCTTTAGTATACTATAGATTATATTTTATTTAGTAAAAAAGGTTATTAGGGAGTTTTTTACTTTTTTTTTATACTAAATAGTTTTTTTTATATTTATATTCCTAAGCCTCTAGGTTTATATAAGTTTAGTAAATAAATACTAGAAAATTATCTTAACTTACTTTTTCTTTTAAGCCTATTTAGTAATTCTTTTACTATATTTATATAAATATAGTAACCTTAGATAAAGCCTACTTAATCTAGTAGGTTACTAAGGTTTTTAGTTATAAATTATTTACTTATTTAATAGCTTTAATTTAATTATCTATTTAGGTTATTATAGAGTTTTTATTAAAGACTTAGTAGTTATAGTTTAGTAGTTTTTTATATTTCTTTAGTTAATCCTTGGGTAGAAAGTATTTAGTAATAGTATATAAGAGTTTTTATTTTTACCTCTATATTTTTATAGTTTACTATTATATCTTTACTTATTACTATTAAAAAAACTATAGATTTTTAACTAAGCTTAGTTTACTACCTATAAATATAGTTTAGTATCTTAGGTTTAGATCTCTTATTAGTAATAGAGATCTTTTACTTATTATTTACTTTTATATTTACTTCTATAATATATCCCTTAGGGTTTTAACTATAAAGTTAATATATTAGGTAGTTATATTTTTTACCTCTTAGTAACCCTCTTAAACTAATTTATTTAGTTTATTATATAAATATAGGGTAGCCTAATAGGTATTTATATAAACTATCTTATTACTAAGTATCTAGGGATTAAATTACTATAGTTTATTAAGGCTTTTATTTTAGCCTAGGATTACTAACTTATTACTATTAAAATTATAACTTAATATTTTATCCTATGTTAGTTATCTTAGTCTATAAAGCTAAAAGAATTATAAGTGTCTATAGCTATAAGCTTAAACTAAAAAAGGTATAAAATATAAGTATTAGTATTTTATAAGACTTTTAGCTAAAGCTTTTAGTTACTATACTTTAGCCTTCTTTTATCCCTTATTAGTAACTAGCTACTTATATTTAGCTATACTTTTCCTAATAGGTTTAATAGCCTATTACTTTATTAACCCCCTTTATATTATATTTACCTTTACGTTAGTAATAGATACTAATTACTTAGTAAACCTCTAGTTAAATAGGGATAGTAAAAAATAAAACTACTTAAAGTATTTAAGTATATAAAAAAGCTTATATACTATAACTTATTTACTTTTAGCTAAGCCCCTAGGAACTAACTCTTTTAACTAATAAGAGGTAGTTTTAGGAGCTATAAAAGTAAATAAAAGCACTAAATAAAATAAATAAATAAGTAAAGCTATACTAATACTATTAAATTAATTACATATTATACAAAAGAATAAATAGATAAAGACTAAGAAAAAAGTTAAAATAAAATACTTAGTAAAGTAAAAAAGATATTTACTATAATATAATATATAGATAAACTAAGATATATTATAAGTAAATAAAGCTATAAGAGACTTTAAAGTAGGTTAATAATACCTTAGAGAAGTTATAAATAAAGCCTCCTTTTTACTTATACTTAAGAAACCTATTAAAAAGTCCCTTAAGCTAAGTAAACTTAGCTATCTAAGTAACCTATTATTAAGACTAAAGTTATAGCCTAAGCCTTAATAATAAAAATAAAAAAGACTACTTAAATAAAAAAATAGTAAATAAGTTAAGTAAACTAACTCTATAAGAATAGTAACTAGTAATAGTTTATAAAAATAACTTTACCCCTAAGTAAATATATAAATAAAACTAAAACTTATATATATTAAGACTTTAGATAAAACTAACCTTTTATTTACTTAGTAACTAACTTATTTTACCTTAATATATTAAACTTATTAAACTATAATATAAGTAATAAAAAAACTTTTAATTAATAAATTTTATTATTTACTCTTTAAAAATCTTTTCTTTTTTTTTCTTTTTATTTTTTTTACTTATAAAACCTATCTCTTTAGGTATTCTTTAAACTATCTCTTTTACTATTTATTTTATTACTTTTTTACTATTCTTTTTACTATTCTTTTACTATCCTTTTACTCTTTTTTTACTATTTATTACCTATTTTCTTTACTTTTTATAAACTATTCTTTAGACTATCTTCTTATAATTTATAATACTATTATAATACTTAAAAAGATTAGTAACTTAATAATACCTAGGAGCTTTAGTAGTTCTACTAAGTAAATAAAGATAACTAATATAAACTATATACTATACCTTAATAATAATAGTTAATATATTTTAGCTACTAGTAACTTAAACTAGTATTAAAATAAATAAGTAGTTTACTTTAAAAACTATAATTACTAATATACTAAAGATAGTAAAGCTTATATAATAGATAAATATTACTATACCTTAGCTAAGTTTACTAAAGTTAAGGCTATATAAGCTTAAGGCTACTAACTAATCTTTACCCTAAGATTAAATAATATTTATTTTATTCTTAAAGATAAAGAAAATAAAGATAATAATAACTAGATCTAAGCTATACTAATACTTTAAGTAAAAAAAAGCTAAGTTAATAAAGAGGCTATAGTAAAAGCTATATAATAAGCTTATTAATAAGCTTAATAATATACCTAAAAGTAAGCTAATAAGTAAGCTAATATTATTACTACCTACACTATAGCTATAAAGGTAAAAAATAAAAATAAAAAGAAGCCTATTAATATAAATATTACTTTATAAAGTATTTTTAAAGTATATTTAGTAACTATAACTAGTAGTATTAATTTAGTTAACTTTTACTAAGCTATAAGTAACTAGGGAGTAAATATCTTAGACTATATTAATTAGGTTATTACTAATATATTTAAGCTAAAGGCTATCTCTAAGCCTAAGTAGCTTTACCTAAACTTATTTACTTATTAAGATAATATCTTAAAGCTAACTTAGATAAAGCTAGTATTATTTATTACTACTAAAAATCTTCTTATAACTAATAAATACTTATCCTTTAACTTAGAAAACTCTCTATTAGTTAAGTCTTTTAGTAATATAATTAAAAGGCTAATATTATTTTTTAAATAAATAAAGCTATATAACTAAGCTTTAACCTACTATAATACTAGTAATATATAATTAACTAGGTTAACTTCTTACTATCTAAGTATTAACGTTAAAGTTATTTAAAAAGCTTAAATAGTAAAATAATTCTAAAAAGCTATAGTAAAAGCCTTAGTAGAGTAACTTATACCCTTTAATAGTAATAATAAGCTAGAATAAGAAATTAGATATAAAGAGGCTAATAGAATCCTAAGAGGCTAAGTAGTAGTTAAGCTCTATAAGATAGCCTATATATTACCTAATACTATTACTTATACTATTTATACCTTATACTAATACTATTTTATTAACTAAGGATTAAAATAACTAACTACTATAAATATTATTAAAATATTTAAGATCTTAGTTAAAGCTAACGCTATTATAACCTATACTATTAGTAAGGATAGTATATAGGTATTAATCTTATTTATTTTAAATACCTATTAAGTAGCTAAATTATTCTATAAACCTACTAAGGATAAAAGTAAAGCTAGTATAAAGATAAGTATCTCTAAAATTAAAATATAGCTATTATACCTCTTTATTTATAACTAATAGCTAATAGTACCTAAGTATAATATTACTAGCTAAACTATACTTTATAGTAACTTAAAGAAAATAAATAGTCTTATAGTATAGTAGACTATAGATAAAGTAATTAACTAACTATATTTAGTATCTAGTATACTTATTTTACTAAGCTAAATAAAAAAAGCTAACACTTAACCCTAATAAGTTATTATTCCTTAAGTAAAATCTTTTATATAATAAAGGTTATATTATAAGACTAATAATAATAATACTTATAAATATAAATAGAAGATAAGTATAGCTAGTAAAAAGGCTATATAAAAGAATTAACTAAGGTATATAAGGAGGATATTTAGAAAAGAATTTATAGTTTACTATTATATTTTATTTTACTTTTACTTACTATTAGTAGTACTATTAGCTAATTATTCTTTTTTATATTTACTTAACTAAATAACTATTAAGATAATAGTTATTTTCTCTTATTAGTAGTATTTAATATACTTCTTCTAAATATAGGGTAGGCTTATAGAATAAAATATCTATAGTCCTTAATATAGGTTACTAATTAGCTAACCTTATAGCTAATTATATAATTATATAGTATCCTTAGATAAGCTAATTATATAGCTATTCTTATAGCTAATCCTATAGCTATCCTTATAGCTAATTATATAGCTATTCCTATAGCTATTTTAATAGCTATTTATTTAGTATATTTATTAGCCTATATATAGACTAATAGTAGGACCCTTATTTAGAAAAGGGGTATTTAGAATTTATATACTAAATCTACCCCTATATTCTACTTTATAAGTATTTTACTTCAAAGAGTATATTACTAAACTAGCTTTTTATTTATAGCCAAAATAAGTTTAATATTAAGCTTTAATTTAATTAACTAGCCTTTTATATAAGTCTAGCTAGTATTAATTTATTTTTATTTTAGTAGGGTAGCTTTACTTTTTTTTTTTTATACTTTAGCTACTATAGGTAGTATAAGCTTAATTAGCTAACTAGTTTACTTTAGGTAAAGGTAATTATAATAAAACTAACTATATTATATTTTTTAGCTTACTATAAAGAGATATAGTAATCTTTAGGTTATAGATTTAGTAGTATAAATTAAGGAAAGTTATTTTTTAAAGATACTATTAAAAGTATACTTTTTACTTAGTAAAAGTAACTAAATCTAGTATTTTAAAGTAAATCCTATAGTAATATAAAATACTTAATAAAACTAAAATAGTATAGTTTAGGTTATATACTCTAAGAGGAGTAAAAATAGCTTTTTACTAAAGGGTATTATCTTTTTTAACTAATATTACTTCTTAATTAATATAAAATACTTTAAGAAAAGTATTATTTAAAGTTTACTTAGATACTTAAAGTAAAAGCCTATAAGCTTTTATCCTATAAATACTTCATATTAAATATAAGTTTACCTAAAGTATAGCTTTTAATTATTAATTATTTTTTATATAATATTAATAAGTTAATATAAGTAACTAAGACTATTTAAAAGATAACTCTTAATATTATTATTACTTAACTTTATATTAAAGGTAATATAAATACTAAAGTTTTAGTACTTTTAAATAAAATAATAAGCTTATTATACTCTTAAGAGTAAGTATATTATATAGAAATACTAAAGGATTAAGTATTAATTATTAAACTTTTTATTAAGTTTTATTTAGGCTTTCTTAAAATCTTACTTAGTTTTAGTAAACATAATATACTTTTATATTATAAAAACCTTATAATATATATAAAAAGGGGGTTAATTAAGAAGTATATTAGTTTAAGTTTTATTCTTTTTACTAAGTATAGCTATTATTTATATTAGTAGCTAGTAGCCTTTATTATTAAACTTACTACTATTACTATTATAGCTAAAGTCTTTAACTTACTTTTACTTAGATTTAAGTATAATATTAAAATTAATATAGTAAATATAAAGTTATTATTAAATATTTAGAAACTATTTATTTAGTATAGCTTTTATTTACTTATTATAGTTTATAATAAGAATAGTAAGGTAATAGACTAAATTTTAGTTTATAAGCTAGTAAATACTTACTAATAAAAACTAAAAACCCTTTAGTCTCTTATTATTAATAAAACTAAATATAGTTTTATAAATAAATCTAATATAAGTCTATTTAGTAGTTTAAAATAAAGGGAGCTTAAAGTAGTTAGTATTATAGGTATTATTAAAGGTAATTACCTTAAGGAATTACTTTTATATTTAAAGATAGTAAAGAAAGGTTTAAATAAGGCTAATAAAGTAGTTTAGCTTATTATTTACTTATTTTACTATATATTAATTATTTTACTTATTAAATAGCTTAATTAATATTATAATTAATAAATATTTATTTACTTTTTCTTAGTTTATATAAGCTTTAGTATTATAAATATTTTACTAAGTAAAAGTATTAGATTATTACTAGTTAGTTAAGTATTATAATTATAGTATACTATTAAGTACTAGTTATAAAGATAATAGTAGTTAATTAACTATTATCTATTTACTAGTAGAGGGGTAGATAGGTAGGCTAGTAGATTTTACTTAGTAGGTAGTAAGTAAATTATATAAAAAGTTATATAATCTATTTACCTTCTAATATTCCTATATACTTATACTAATAACTTTTCTATATAATAAAAAGTTAACTAATCCCCTTTTTCTCTAAAAAGCCTAAAAATATAATAAAATATAAGATTAAAAAGAATTATACTTTTTATAGTTATATAATTTTATTTTCTATTTTTTTATTTATACTTTATACTACTATTCTTTCTTTAGCTACTTAGCTATAACTAATATAGACTAATACTATTATAATAATAAGTATTTCTCCTTAGCTATAGCTATTAGAGGTATATTTATTTATTTAATAAATTTAATTACTATTAACTAGTTTATAGCTTTATAGTATCTATAGTACTATATTTATATACCTATTATATCCTTATAACTTATCCTTTTACTTAGATCTATGTCTTATTTATTATAATAAATTATTTAAGTACTTAGTTAGATAAAGTCTTTATAAATCTATTTATAGAATTATTATAACTATAAATCTATTATATCTTATAAAGCTTTTAGCGCTTATATAACTATTATAAAGCTATAGTATTAATTATAAGTCTCTTTTTTTATATAGTACTAAGTTTAATAAAGTATTTATAAAGTAAATATAAGTTAATATATATAATTATTAAAATACTAAGAGTCTTTAGTTTCTTAGTAATTATTATAAGTATTATAGTAATTATATATACTATATTAACTTTAGCTACTATCTTATAGACCTCTAAAGTTAATATATTTTTTATAACTTTCTTAGACTTTATTAATAAAAAGTAAATAATATTACTATATATAATAAAAGTACTATTATTACTATTAAAGCTTTTATTAGCTAAAATTATAATAAAGCTAAGCTATAAAGAAAATCTTTATTATTAGTAAATAAACTATTAATAAAGATAAATAACTTAGTAGTACTAAGATTAAGTAAAATAAAATAAAGGCTATAGTTAAGTAAGTTTATTTACTATTATAGTTATTTATTAAGTTTCTTAATAGCCTTTATATTTAGCTTTTTATACTAAGCTATAACTAATATATTAAAATAAGCCTTTAATTAATAAATTAATATAATATATATACCTTAGGTATATTACTAAATATAATCTTATAGGGTAGTAGTTACTAATAGCTTAATAAGTTAAATCTTTTTACTTTACTCTTTTTAGTATAAAGTAATAGTTACTTTATTATTATAAAAAGAAAATACTTTACTATTAAATATAAGGGGTTATTAATAGTTAAGAAGCTTTTTAGCTTTATAAGTAATTATACTTTAGCTAGTTTTTTATTCTCTTATTTAAAGAAAACTATATCTAAAAGTCTAAGGGTATTATTTATCTATATCTTAATAATTATAAAGTCTTTATTATTAATAAAATAAAAAGTAAGTAGGGTTATATAAAGTAGTAATTATTTTTAGCTTTTTATAGTAGTACTTACTATAAGTAGCCTACTAATAAGTTTTAGCTTCTATAAGTTTATATAATAGCTTTATAATCTTTATAATATAACTATCTAAATACTTACTATAAATATAAAATAGTAAGTATATATAGATAAATTAATTAAGCTATAAAATAGATTATATATATACTTAAGTTATATCTTAAAGCTAAACTAAAAAACTATTCTAAAGTAAAAAAAGTATAATTATAAAGATAATATATTAACTAATATACTAGATAATTAGTAATTATACTAAGATAGTTTCTTTACTATTATTAATATACCCTTAAATAACTAGTTATAACTTCTTAAAGAGCTATAATATATTTATATTTTTTACCTTATAGACTATATAGAACTTGAAGATATACTTTTTATAAACCTCTAGGTTATAGAGAATAACCTTAAAAACACTATAGTTAATAAAGCTTATAACTTTATTATAGTTAAACTATTTAAATAGTTAACTAAGTATAATAATTATACTATATAACTATAACTACTATAAGAGGTTAAAGGTTACTAATTCTTTTATTATAATATAGGTTATATTTACTATATTAGTTTTACTAAGAAAGGAAATATTAATAAAAAACTTTATATATAGGTAAAAAGTACTATAGTATCTTATTATATATAGGTTCTTTAGGGTTAGTTCTTTTAGTTATATTTTAATTAAAGGGTTAATATTATCTTTAATAGTATTACTACTATTATTAGCTTTCTTTATAAGGTTAAGTATATTATCTATAGTATTATTTATAAGTTTTATATTCTTTAAATAGTATAGTTTAACTAATATAAAATAAAAGTTATATAACCTATTAATATTAAAAGTATATATTTTATAATTAATTACTATAAATATATATAGGCTAGTTTATCCTATATATTCTTACTATATTTATATTTAACTACTTAAAGGAAGGTTTTTAATAATAGAGATATCTAAGTTATTATATATACTTAGTATTTTATTAACCTAGTAAGTAGTAAAGTACTTTTATAAGTTATTATTAGCCTTATATATTACTACTACTTATCTAATAATATCTAGAGATAAAGCTAAGTTAGTAGTTATCTATAGGTAGATACTAAATACTAGTAAGGTTAGTATAATACTATCTAGCTTAATAGTATTATTAATAATCTTAATAGCTATCTAAAGGGTTACTTTATAACTAGTATTAAGGGACTCTTTCTAAATAATCTTATAAGTATATTAAAAGATAGTATAGTAGTATTTAACTTTACTAATTAAATAGTATACCTCTATAGGTATAATTTTAACTTTACTACTTATTATATATACTTTATATAAAAATTCTATAGATATAAAGTTATACTTAGTATTTATAACTATTTAGTTTAGATAGCTTTAATAAATATTAATTTAATAGAGTTATAAAGCCTCTTATATAGTTTTAGTAGAGATATTATATATAATATAAACTATATTAAATACTATAAATAGATTAATAATATAAAGGATAAGCTTATTACTATTAAAGTATATTATATTAATAATAACCTTATAGTTAAATATATATTTATTATATAATATAAATTAAAATTAAAAAGAGGCTTTATTATATAGTTAGTAAAAATAATAGTATTTTATAAGTTACTTTAAAGCTTACTTCTTTATATTACTATAACTAGCTTTATAAAATAGCTTATAAAGTCTTTTAAGTAATAAGTATTTAAAATAATAGTAAAGTTATTTTAATTTACCTATTATTAAGTAATAACTAGTAATACTTTATTTAAGTAGTTTAATAAGTATCTATAGGTAGCCTTATTTTTATATAATAGGTACTATAATATTACCTTAAGTAAGTATATTAGTAAAATTATTAAAGTAAATAAGTAGTTAATTTATATTAACTAAGTAAAGTAAAAAAAGGGTATTAGTTATTATTATATAAAATCTAATAAACCTAAATAAAGTAATAAATATAATAATTTTTATTAAATAGATAAGCTTACTACTATTAAAATATATCTTAGTAACTTTAGTTATAGTAGTATTAATCTTTACTATAGGTTAGATTTTCTAAAAAGTAAATACTTATAGGTAACTTACTATAAAAAAACTTAATACTTTTATATTTAGTAAAATACCCTAAAAGATATTTATAGAGTAGTAGTCTAGTATAAAGGCTATAAGTAGTCTCTCTATATATTCCTATAGATTAACCTTTATTAATTAATAATAAAATACTTAATTAATTAGGCTAATAATTAAAGTAATACTATTAATAGATTTATTACTAAAAAATATAATAGATATAAAGAATATATTATTAATATAATTATTATCTATATAGTATATATCTTAGAGGTATTAACTAAGATCCTCTTTATCTTTATTATTATTATTACCTTTAAAGTCTTTAAGTCTTTTATAGTTAATAAAGAAAGTATAATATACCTTATATAATAGATTCTTTATACTATAGTTATTTTTAAATTATTAATATATTTTATATTACTTAGTATCTAAATATTTTATTAACTAGTAGCCTATCTTATAGTAGATATAATACCTCTTACTTAATCTACTATAATAATTATTATTATCTTCTTTTATTATAGATATTTATTTAAAGGGTTAATTATTATTATTAAAATAATCAAAGTAACTATTACTATAGTAAGTTTAATTAACTTAGTATTAATTACTAGGTTTAGTAAGTAAAGTCTAGTTATAAAGGTATTAGTATAGTTATTTATCTTCCTATATTACTATATTAATAGATAACCTTAATTAGTTATATACTCCCTTAAGTATATTAGCTAGGTCAAATAGGTATATTATATACTTATAAATCCTATAGTAAGTATTAAGTAGGTATCCTTATAAAACTTTATTAAACTAGTATATTAGTAGGAGAGCTTATTAAATAATACTTATCTTTTTAATAAGTATTTTTTAAACCTTTATATTACCTTTACTTAGATTTTTATAGGTAATATAATTATAAGTTATATTTTACTACTTAGTAAAATATATTTAGATATTTTTAGGATTCTTAAAATAGTTTTAAATATAATAAACTATAGTATTAAAGTCTTTAATATTTATACTTAAGATATAGTTAAAGTAATTAGTTAATGCTT
The DNA here is from genome assembly GCA_019425465.1 of Colletotrichum falcatum. Taxonomy (NCBI): domain Eukaryota; kingdom Fungi; phylum Ascomycota; class Sordariomycetes; order Glomerellales; family Glomerellaceae; genus Colletotrichum; species Colletotrichum falcatum. The sequence continues at coordinate 26,075 of SWKJ01000021.1, read as the reverse complement.
TTTTATATAATATAATTAAAAAAATAAATATAACTTAATAATTAAAGATATTTAATTTACTATAGTAGTTATAGAAAATATTAAGTTTAATATTAAGTATATTATATTAATTACTACTATACTTTATTTTATTAGTATATAACTTAGTAAAGTTAATTAATTCTTAAATAGTAGGGTAGTTACTAGTAGTAGAAGCTAATATTTATTTTAGGCTACTTAGGGGAAGGATCCCTTAATATTATAACTATTATAGTACTATTAGTATAATAATACTTAGTAAATTTAATACTAAGTTAATATATTAAAAAGTTAAATATAAAAATTATTATTATTATTACTATTACTAAGGTAGGGTTAATTATTAAACTTTATTTTTAGTTAAGTATTATTTTAATATATTAATATTTTTATTATATATTACTTACTTTTTTTATTTTATTTAATATTACTTAGTAAAGCTAATATATTATTATTAAAGGTCTTTATAAAAGTTAAGTCTTTCTTTAATAGTTATATTAAAAATAGAGGCTATTATATAGAGTTTTTTAACCTCTTTATTAGTTTATAAGTAAAAATATTCCTTACTAATAAGTATAATAAGCTTAGTAGTAACGTTTTTATAATTATATAAAAAAAAATATTTAATAATAAAAAAAGTTATAAAAATACTTAGTAGTTATATACTTACTATAGTAAAAAGTTCTATATTTTATCCCTTAAACTTTTATTAATATTTACTCTAAAGGTTATAACTATAGATATTTTTTTATTTATATAGTACTATATAGTATATAAGCTAAAAGTATACTTTAATACTATCTTATTTATTAATTAAAATTTTATTACCTAAGTATTTTAGGTTAATATACTTAGCTATATTTATAGGGATATTAAGCTTAACTATTAATAATTCTATAGTATTACCCTTTTTATAAGATATTATAATAGTAGAGATAATATTATAATATTAGTTATTAATAGTATAGTAGTAGTTCTTTACTTTTTTATAACTTTAAAGAAAGAAACTAAGTTAATAAAAGCTTTTATATTAACTAAGTTTTATTAATAGGAGAAATAAAGTAAATTCTACTAGTAAAGAATAGTAGTAAATAAAAAAAATAAAGAATAAAATAACTAATAAAGTAAAAACTAAAGTTATTAAGTAAAAAAAAAAATAATTACTAAAGATATATAATAGGCTTAAGTTAATAGTATATAAGGTATAGTTAAATTCTTAACTATAAGGGTATTATTAAAGGTATAAAATAATACTCTTATTAATAGTATATAAGTATAAAAGATAAAGTTATAATTAGTAAATCTATAGATAGGTTAATTAATAAATTTCTTTTTAGTTAATTACCTTATTAATTAAATATTAACTTAGTAATAGGTTAATTATTAATTAATATTATATTATTACTAGTTAGTTAAATATTATAATTATAATATACTATTAGGTACTAGTTATAAAGATAATAGTAGTTAATTAACTATTATCTATTTACTAGTAAAGGGGTAGATAGGTAGGCTAGTAGATTCTACTAGGTAGACAGTAAGTAGATTATATAAGGAGTTATATAATCTACTTACCTTTTAATATTCCTATATACTAATAAAAACCTTTATATCTCTACTATAGTATACTATAATTAACTACTTTATAACTAACTACTCTATAAGTATAACTATACTTATAATTGATATTATTACTCTAGGCTAGTTAATATATTTATATTAGAGGTTATAAATAAATCCCTTATAATAATTAATAAAATTATTAAATTAGCTAAATTTAGTATATAAGGCTTCTATTTCTTTATTAGTCTATAGGTAAAAGTAATTTTACTTAATAATATTAATAAGCTTAAGAGTAATAGGTTAACTATCTTTAGAGAAAAAGACTCCTTAATAGAGAAAGAAGTTATAGAAAATGCTTAGTACCTTTAAGTTAACTATAGAGAATAACTTAATAGACTAATCCTTAATTTTACCTATTAAGGTAAAAAATACTACTCTAAAGGTAAAAAAGAAGTTATTCTTTATAATATATAAAATCTATATTTATATTATTTTTCTAATTTTTTTACTATATAAGTATTTTAATAGGCTAAAGTATCTTATATTAAGAGACTAAAGTTTATATAATAAATAGAGAAATATATAAAAAGTAATAATATATTATTTTTTATAATAATCATTAAAGTTAGTTAATTTATAGCTATTATAACTATTAATAATTAAAAGGTAATAAGTACCCTTTATATAAGACTTTATATACTAATTAAAGTATTTTAGTTAATTTAGCCTAATTTTATTTATTATTTATTTATTTTTATTTAGATAAATATATTATATAGCTAAGAATTTACTATTAGTATACTAAGAGAGGAGGTAATATTTATACTTTATAATAAGATATAAAGGTAGTATTTAGCTATCTATATATATACCCTAAATACTAAAAACCTATTTATAATTACTAGGCTACTTTATATAAAGCCTTCTTTTATAGTTAAAAGTTATAATAACCTTTATATATAATAGTATTCTTATTAGAAAGCTAGTCTTATTAAAATTATAGATATTATAATCTTATATCTTATACTTTATAATTATATTTTATATAAGTATAAACTAGCTTTATATAATTATAGGATCCTTAGCTAAAGCCCTCTAATAGTTAATTTAATATTAAAATTATATTTTTAACTTAGGGATATATTATATAAAGCTTTCTACCTATTAGGGTCCTATATATATTATATTATATACGTTTAAGAGTTAGTTAGCTATTTCTTATATATTTTCTTATTATAAAGAAAACCCTTAATTAATTAGGTTAATAACTTATTTAAGAATTACCTTCTCTTTTATTATAGTTATTTTTATTAAATTTAGTTATCTTTTAGCTTATAGAATATATCTAGTATATTAGTCTTAGAGGGTTATATAAGGGACCTTAAAGGTAGAAGCTACTCTTTATACAGACATTCTTAGGTCTTTTTTAATAGCCTAGAGGGTAAGGATAATATAACTTTTAATTAAGGTAGATTATATATTTATATATAGAGGAAAACTAGTGTAAAGGTTAAAGAGATAGAAAGTAAAAAAAGTAGCTAGCTTACTATGTTAGCTAACTTACTATATAAGTATATTATATATAACCTATTATTTTTCCCCTATGTTTTAATAATTACTAACAATAACGTATAGTTATATATATATACCTATAATAGTTATAATTAGGCTAAATAATATAAGGGAGTATTCCTTTATTCCCTTATAAAAGCTAAGTAGTATATTATAAAGTATTATATCTAAAGGTATACTAATTCTTATAATAAAGTAGAAAAGAGTTATAATCTTCTTAATAAGTAACTCTAATATTTTAGCCTTTATTTTATTAAGGTTATTATATATAATAGTTATAAAGTTAGTTTATTAAAGTTTTATAAAGTTTAACTAGTATACTTTTTTTATTTTAAAGTTATTTTTTACCTTTAAGACTATATTATAAAAGCTATAACTATTAAAGGTAGTATAGAGGTAGTTAGTATAAAAGTTAAATACTACCCCCTTAAGTATAGTGAAAAAATACTAGTAAATTAACTTTATAAAATACTAACTTTAAAGTAGTAGTTATAAAAAATAGTAAGCTTTAATTTAAGTAACTTATATACCCCTCTAGTATATCTTAACTCCTCTAAATATAACTTTATAAGGCTAATTAACTATTATATTACTAAATTACTAATAATAAGGGTAAAAGTTATAATTATTATTATTATATTAATATTAAGTATAAGAGGTAGGTTAACTAATTAATTACTATAAGTATTTAAATTAATAGACTTTAGTAAATTTAAGTTTAATATTAAGTTAATAGGTTAATAGTAGGCTAATATTACCTTAGGGATAGTACTTAAAATATTATTTATAAAGTTATTATTAGCTAGCCTACTCTTAAAGGTTTTACTCCTTATAGTATAGCTATTTACTTTTACCTAAGTCTAAAGGTAAAAGTTATTAGTATTAATACTATTAAAAATCTTAGTTACTACCTTTATATTCTTTATAGTTTATACTTATACTTACTTATATATAAAATAGTCTTTAAACTCTTAGATAATCTCTTTAAGTATAAGTAAAAAGTTATTAATATTTTAATCTTTAAAGTCTTTAATAAAACTATTCTATAATAGAGAACTAGTAAAGTTTATAATATTATATTAATAATAACTCTACTAATAGATTTATAAAGATAGCTTTAAATAAAATACTAGAGAGACTAGTTAGTAATAAGACTATTATAATTAAGATAAAGGGATAGGTTTTATAAGCCCTATAATTAATTATATAAAAATAAAAGTATTAAATACATTTTTTATCTTTTATTTTTATTATATATTTTAGGTTTTTTAGTAGTAAACTAAATCTAAGCTAAAATATAGGTATATTAGTAGTTATTATTACATTAAAAAGTTATAAGTATCATAATATAATATATCCTATAGAATAGTAGAAGGACTAGCCTAAGGTTACGTATACTACTATATAATCTTCTTTAAGCTAAAATATTATATTTATCTTTACTAGCTAAATAGTAATTACCTCCCTTTTTCTTTTTATCTATAATTATTATCTTACTTAGTAATAATATAACTATTAGTAGTAATTACTCTTTTTAGCTAAACCCTATAAAACTAATAATAACCTTTTATCTATAGTTTTTTGTTTTAACCTATAAGTATTAGCTATATCTACTTATTTATTAGCTATTCCCTTACCTATATAAGAGGAGTTAGTTTATTAGGTATACTACCTTATACTTCTTAGGTTATAATAAGAACCCTCTAGAGAGTATTAGTAAAAAAAGCTCTCTAGAGAGTAATAGTAATAAAGTTAGTCTTTTATATAATAACACTACGAATAATAATAAAAGTAAGCTTATAGGTATACCTATTAAAGAAGCTAAAAATACTATTATTATTAATATTAGCTTAAAGTAAAAACTAAAATACCTATACTACTAAAACTACTTCTTTAATAAAATAGGTTTTTATTTTACTATAGTTATAACCTATATAGTAATTACCTTTATCTTTTTATATATCTTTATAATAATAAAAAAATAGGTTAACTAGTTACCTTTTCTTAAGCTATATAAGAAAGGTATTATTATAAACTCTAAACTACTTTTTTAATACTTTTATAAGGTTAAGACTAAGAGTTTAATTAACTATAAAGTCTTTAAGTTTATTTAATTTAATAAAGCTTTTTATAATAAATTTTAAATTTTTATATTATATATAATAAATAAAGTTAAGAGTAAAAATAAAATACTATATAAAAAGTCTTACCTTATAATCTAAGGTTATATAAATAATAGTAAAAGAGTTATTTTTACTTAATCTTTAACTATATAGTATACTAATTAATATTTAATACTTATAATTACTATAATAATACTTTAATTATATAGGTTTACTTTATAGCTAAGAGATATTACTTAAGTATACCCCTAATTAATTATATAATTATTATAAACTATTTTAGTATACCTCTTATTATAAATTTAATATTCTTACCTTAAAAATAGTATTATATAAGTAATTTAACTACTTTAAAATTTTCTAAAAGCTAATATATACTAATAAATAATATATAGTTATTATTATAAAAAAAAGCTTTACATAAAGACTTTACTTTATAACTTATATTTATTTATCTTTAAAATAAATAACTTAGACTTTAAAGTAGTAAACATATAAACTAATAATACTTTAAGTCTCTTAAATAAAGTATTTACTATTTATAAAAATAAAAAAATTATAAAAGTAAATTTATTACTAAGCTAAAAAAAAACCTTTATTATTAATAACTCTCTTATATTTAAGAGTAAAGTAGTTTTATTTACTACTAATAGCTTATTAGTTTTTAAGTAGAAAGATTAAAATAAAAACTTTAACTTATTTATTAGATTATTACTAATTAGTTAGGTATTATAATTATAGTATACTATTAGATACTAGTTATAAATATAATAGTAGTTAATTAACTATTATCTATTTACTAATAGAGGGGTAGATAGGTAGGCTAGTAGATTCTACTAAGTAGGTACTAAGTAAATTACGTAAAGAGTTATATAATCTACTTACCTTTTAATATTCCTATATACTAATACTAATAACTTTTCTATATAATAAAAAGTTAATTAGTCTTTTTTTCCTCTAAAAAGCCTAAAAATATAATAAAATATAAAATTAAAAAGAATTATACTTTTTATAGTTATATAAGCTTATTTTTTATTTATTTTTTATATTTTATATTACTATTTCTTTTCTAGCTATTTAACTATAACTAATATAGACTAATACTATTATAATAATAAGTATTTCTTTTTAGCTATAGCTATTAAAAGTATATTTATTTATTTAATTAATTTAACTATTATTAACTAGTTTATAGTATTATAGTATTCCTAATACTATCTTTATATACTTATTATATTTTTATAACCTATTATTTTACTTAAATTTATACTTTATTTATTATAATAAATTATTTAAGTACTTAGTTAAGTAAGGTCTTTATAAATCTATCTATAAGATTATTATAACTATAAATCTATTATATTTTATAAAGCTCTTAGTACTTATATAACTATTATAAAGCTATAATATTAATTATAAGAATTTTCTTTTATATAGTATTAAGTTTAATAAGGTATTTATAGAGTAAATATAAGTTAGTATATATAATTATTAAAATACTAAGAGTCTTTAGTTTCTTAGTAATTATTATAAGTATTATAATAATTATTATAAGTATTATAGTAATTATATATACTATATTAACTTTAGCTACTATCTTATAAACCTCTAAGGCTAGTATATTTTTTATAATTCTCTTAACTTTTATTAATAAAAAGTAAATAATATTACTATATATAGTAAAAGTACTATTATTATTATTAAAGCTTTTATTAGCTAAAACTATAATAAAGCTAAGCTATAAAAAAAATCCTTATTATTAGTAAATAAACTATTAATAAAGATAAATAACTTAGTAGTACTAAGATTAAGTAAAATAAAATAAAAGCTATAGTTAAGTAAGTTTATTTACTATTATAATTACTTATTAAGTTTATTAATAGTATTTATATTTAGCTTTTTATATAAGGCTATAACTAATATATTAAAATAAACCTTTAGTTAATAAATTAATATAATATATATACCTTAAGTATATTACTAAATATAATTTTATAAGGTAGTAGTTACTAATAGCTTAATAAGTTAGACTTTTTTACTTTACTTTTTTTAGTATAAAGTAATAGTTACTTTATTATTATAAAAAGAAAATACCCTACTATTAAATATAAGGGGGTTATTAATAGTTAAGAAGCTTTTTAGCTTTATAAGTAATTATACTTTAGCTAGTTTTTTATTCTCTTATTTAGAGAAAGCTATATTTAAAAGTCTAAGGGTATTATTTATTTATATTCTAATAATTATAAAGTTTTTATTATTAGTAGAAAAAAAAAGTAAGTAGAAGTTATATAAAGTAGTAATTATTCTTAGCTTTTTATAATACTACTTACTATAAGTAGCCTACTAGTAAGTTTTAGCTTCTATAAGTTTATATAATAGGTTTATAATCTTTGTAATATAACTATCTAGATAATTACTATAAATATAAAGTAATAAGTATATATAAATAGATTAATTAAGCTATAAAATAAGTTATATATATACCTAAGTAATATTTTAAAGCTAAATAATAAGAGTATTTTAAAGTAAAGAAAATATAATTATAAAAATAGTATATTAATTAGTATACTAAATAGTTAATAACTATACTAAGATAGTTTTTTTACTATTATTAGTATACCCTTAAATAACTAATTATAACTTCTTAAAAAGCTATAATATATTTATATCTTTTACCTTATAAACTATATAAGACTTAAAAATATACTTTCTATAAACCTCTAGGTTATAAGAAATAACCTTAAAGATATTATAGTTAATAAAGCTTATAACTTTATTATAGTTAAACTATTTAAATAGTTAACTAAGTATAGTAATTATATTATATAATTATAACTATTATAAAAAATTAAAGGCTACTAGTTTTTTTATTATAATATAAGTTATATTAACTATATTAGTTTTACTAAAGAAGTAAATATTAGTAAAAAACTTTATATATAGGTAAAAAGTACTATAGTATTTTATTATATATAGGTTTTTTAAGGCTAGTTTTTCTTATTATACTTTTATTAAAGGGTTAATATTATCTTTAATAGTATTACTATTATTATTAGCTCTCTTTATAGGGTTAAGTATATTATTTATAATATTATTTATAGGCTTTATATTTTCTAAATAATATAGTTTTACTAATATAAAGTAAAAATTATATAACCTATTAATATTAATAATATATATCTTATTATTAATTACTATAAGTATATATAGGCTAGTCTATCCCCTATATTCTTACTATACTTATATTTAACTACCTAAGGGAAGGTTTTCAATAGTAGAAGTATTTAGGCTATTATATATATTTAATACCTTATTAACCTAGTAAGTAGTAAAGTACTTATATAAGTTATTACTAGCCTTATATATTACTACTATTTATTTAATAATATCTAAAGATAAAGCTAAGTTAATAGTTATCTATAGATTAGTATTAAATACTAATAAGGTTAGTATAATATTATTTAGCCTAGTAGTATTATTAATAGTCTTAATAGCTATCTAGAGGGTTACTTTATAACTAGTAATAGGGGACTTTTTTTAAATAATCTTATATATATATTAAAGAATAGTATAGTAGTATTTAACTTTACTAATTAAATAGTATACCTCTATAGGTATAATTTTAACTTTAATACCTATTATATATACCTTATATAAAAACTCTATAGATATAAAGTTATACTTAGTGTCTATAACTATTTAGTCTAAAGGGCTTTAATTAATATTAATTTAATAAAGTTATAAAGCCTTCTATATAGTCTTAATAGAGATATTATATATAAAGTAAACTATATTAAAAACTATAAGTAAGTTAATAATATAAAGGATAAGCTTATTACTATTAAGGTATATTATATTAATAGTAACCTTATAGTTAAATAACGTAGTTCACAAGCGAGTGAGCCATACAAGCGAGTGAGCCACTTCTTATCGATAGGAAAAGCTGTAATTTCTAACTATTGATTAAAAACTGAATTCTAAGCTAAAAAAAGTCTAGTTTTTAGATATAACTATCGATAGGAGTTAAATTATAGGAAATAATAGTATAGAAATTATTCCCTTCCCCTAACCCTTATATACTTAGCTTATCTCTTATTGATAAGGGTTAAGCTTAGTATGTAAGGGTTAGGGGAAGGAAATAATTTCTATATTATTATTTTCTATAATCTGAACCTTATCAATACCTTAATCTTTAAATTAGATTCTTTTTAGTAAAGAATTTATTTTTTAATAAATAGTTAGAAATTAAGGCTTTTCTAGCGATAAGAAGTGGCTCACTCGCTTGTATGGCTCACTCGCTTGTAAACTACGTTATATATTTATTATATAATATAAATTAAAATTAAAAAGGGGCTTTACTATATAGTTAGTAAAAATAATAGTATTTTATAAGTAACTCTAAAGCTTACTTTTTTATATTACTATAACTAGCTTTATAAAGTAATTTATAAAGTCTTTTAACTAATAGGTATCTAAAATAATAGTAAAGTTATTATAACTTACCTATTATTAAGTAATAACTAGTAATACTTTATTTAGGTAGTCTAATAAGTATTTATAAGTAGCCTTATTTTTATATAATAAATATTATAATATTACTTTATATAAATATATTAGTAAAATTATTAAAGTAAATAAGTAATTAGTTTATATTAGCTAAGTAAAATAAAAAAGAGGTATTAGTTAATATTATATAAAATTTAATAAACCTAAATAGAATAATAACTATAATAATTTCTATTAAATAAATAAGCTTACTACTATTAAAATATATCTTAGTAGCTTTAGCTATAGTAGTATTAATCTTTACTATAAGTTAGATTTTCTAAAAAGTAAGTACTTATAAGTAACTTACTATAAAAAACCTTAATACTTTTATATTTAATAAAATACCCTAAAAGATATCTATAGAGTAGTAGTTTAATATAAAAGCTATAGGTAGTCCCTCTATATATTTCTATAGATTAACTTTTATTAGTTAGTAATATTATAAAGGGGATCTTATATAGGGGGTAATTTATTAGGTTAAGAGTAGCTTATTTCTCTCCTAAAGGTTCTAAAGTAAGCTATTTCTAAATACTACTTTATACCTTAATTTAAATATAACCTTATTCTAGAAAGTAGTGTTATATAGTAATATTAAGGTTACTTTATAAGTATACTTTATAATATACCCCCTAGGTAGTACTATAGTTACTATTATAGTACCTATATTTTACTTAAAAAAAGATATAAAAAAATCTAGTATAGATAAGCTAGTTATTATATAAAGTTAGTTTATTTTAACTAAGTATTTATAATTAATAAGTAAAGTTAAATAGTTTATATATAGGTTTAGAGTTATATAAGGCTTTTTATAGTTAAAGTTATCCTTAGTATAGCCTTATATTACTAAGGTTTTTTTATTTCTTTTATTAATAACTTAACTTAATTATAAGTTTATTAAATTACTATAAAAACTTTTAGTTAGTTATAAGGCTTTAAAGTAATACTAATTTTTTTCTTTAATTATAAATACCTTAAAAAATAATTATTTTTAGGGAGAGTTATATATATACTATAGCTACCTTTAGGTACTATAACCTACTAACTCTCCTAGGGCTTTATACTTTTATACTACTAACACCTACCCCCTAGGGCTATACCTACCCCTTAAAGTAAATACTTTTACCTCTTATAGAGGAGGAAAAAGTAAAGGAGCCTTTAACTTAGTCCCTAAGGGATTAGTCCCCCCTTAAAGATAAGGCTTATATATTATATTTTTTCCTTAGTATTATACTTTATAATTAACTTTATTTTTAACTCCCCTTAAGTAACTAAAGCTAGCTAGTAAAAGGTTTTTTTTCCTTTTTTTACCTATATATTACTTTTATATCTTAGTTTATAGATTAACTATTAATTTAATATATAGATAATAGTATTTTTAAAAGTATTATTTAATAAATTAAGAGTATACTAAAGGTAAAAAAAAAAGAGATATTAATAGTTTTTTTATAGTATTACTTAGTAAGTTACTTTTATATTATTTTTTATATTTTATTATATTAACTTATTATTTTATAAAAAATAAATTAAAAAAAATAACTTTACTTTCTTTTTTTAATAACTTTATTTTTAAGGCTAGGTTTTTTCTCTTTCTTAAAAGTAACTTAGAAGAAGGCTATAATAATAATATACCTATTAATACCTTAAACTACTAAGAGGTAAAAAAAGAGTTAATTATATTTATTATAAAACTTTATAAGTAGTATTTTTATAGTACTCTTATAGGTTACTTTAATAGGTTATATCTCTTTAATAGTAAGCTTAAATATAAATAATACTTTATAAACTACTATATTTATAAACCTTTAGCTTCTAAGCTTATTACTTTTATTAACTATCTCTTTGACACAGTCAATAAGATATGTTTTTGGTTCTGGTTCTTAACTAGAGCTACAGCTAGCAGCGACTAGCTATATAGTTGGGCGCCAGGTGGAGCCGTCTGGCCGGGCGAATATCAGGCCGGTCGGACCAATACGTCGACCAGACCCACAACTATAAGTGGGTATAACCCACTATAGTTATGGTTAGCTTATAACATGTGCCCCTCCATAGAAGAGCTATTGGCCTGCTAATAGCTGCTAGAAAAGAACAAGCCAAAATCAACTATCTATAGATATCCAGAAATATCGCTGGATCCCTCGGTCTGGCGGATGGATTAACCGGCGGCGGATGGACCGGCGGTGGTTGGATTGACCGGCGGCGGATGGACCAGCGGCGGTCGGATGAATAAATTAACTAATTAACTGTGGCCTCGGGCATCTACCGCGCCGTTGCAGTCAGGCAGATAGGGTATACCCGGGAGTTAATAGTCATATCCATCGTCAAGGTCACTATATCTATCATATCCATTGTATCCATCGTCGTAGTCGCTATATCTATTATATCCGTTGTATCTATCATTGTAGTTACTATATCTATTATATCCGTCGTATCCCTCTCCTTGTTCCTCCTCTTCACTATCATCGCTATACCCATTCCCTTCAGGTTTATACCCATCGTATCCGTAATAGTTATCCAGTAGATAGTTAGGCTAAAGGTTAAGCTAGCTAAAAGCTAGCTAGCTAGCTAGGCGTATAATACACCAGCTAGCTAGGTGATTACTAATATTAATAATATTTAGGCTAGGCGACTAGCTAGACTATAGGCTAGCTAGCTAGCTAATATACAGCGACTTAATAGTTAGGTTAGAAATTAGGCTAGAAGTCAGCTAGCTAGCCATAATGTTTATTATCCTCATAGTCGATTTACCAGGTACCAGTTAAATATATAGTCCAGTCATCATCATCATTATTATAGGGACCTTCCGCAGTATATAAGACTATATCATTATCTTTAACCCATTCTTCTTAATCGTCGTTAACCTCTAGGTCTTTGCCACAATACCATACAGCTTCACAAGGCAGAGGTAGAGGGCAGCGGTCACAGGCCTATAAGTTCTACACTAGCTAGCGAAGGTCGCAAATCTCCTCCTACTACTGCTAGACTTACTAGAGATAACCTCCTTCGGCTAGTAGACCTCCCCCTAAATAGAAAAAAGATTACTACTAGCGGGCTAGTAATAGGGTTAGCAGCGGTAGGTAAGTGTATTTCAGCGGCTAGGCTAGCGGCGGCGGGTCCCTTACTTAGGCTTTCTATTGCCGGGCTTTCTCAAGGGTTACTACTATAGAGCGTAGTGCCTCAATAGCAACGTTTAACTTCGCAGCTAAGAATAGTGATAAAAGGAACAACAGTAGTAAGAGCTCCCTCATAGGCTTATTTATAAAAGGGACCTCTTAGGTATCTTAGCGAGCTAGCTAGGTATCTTCACTAGCTAGCTAGGCTAGCTAGTAGCCAGGTTAAAGGTAGCAAAAAAGGGCATTCCAAGATATAAAGTCTTAACGGCAGATTCAGCAGCAGTATTATTAGCCGCAGTTATTCGCAAATATATAGCAAAACAACGCGTTCTTAGAGTAGAATCTAGCGCTACACTTCCAGCAGGGCTCTAGCCAGCGACTTCGTTGCTGTTTCTCGAGGGCCTCAATTAACGGCAGCTCTAGCAGCAAGAGCGTTAACTTTGGCGATAGTGAAGTAAAAGAAGGAAAAATCGGCTATTAGTGGCCATATTATCAGTAGCCGGAGGGATAGCGGCTCTAGCCATAATAGTCCAGCTAGGCCAGGTTAACCAGGTTAGCAAAAAGGGATACTAGCGCACGCATATTAGCGGCAGGCTAGTAAAAGCGTATTTGCTTCTATTAGTTACCAATTAACGGCTATAAATAGCTTCACTTAGCGGCTAGCTTATTTGCCTATAATATATATAATTAACCTTCCAGAGGGGTATATACCCTTAGTTATCATAGAGGTTATGCTACCACTTAACACAGTCAATAAGATATATTTTTAGTTCTAGTTCTTAACTAGAGCTACAGCTAGCAGCAACTAGCTATATAGTCGGGCGCCAGGTGGAGCCGTCTAGCCAGGCGAATATCGGGCCAGTCAGACCAATACGTCAACCAGACCCACGACTATAAGTGGGTATAACCCACTATAGTTGTAGTTAGCTTATAACACTCTTAGTTAGTTTAATAAAGAGAATAACTCCTTAAAAAGTATATATATTATTTTTAAGTTTTTTATATTTTATATTACTAATTCTTATATTAGAGGATTATAGTTCTCTAAGCTACTATATAGGTAGTTTTACTCTCTCTAAAGAAGAGAGAAGCTACTATACCCCTTAATAATAATAAAAAAAAAGAGGAGGAGTATAATAGAGTAAGAAGTAAAGGTAATTTACCTTATAAGGTTTATACTTATAAGCTTTTCTTAAAGCCCTTAGTTAGTATTATTAGTTACTAAGTATATAAGGTATATATTTATATTAATAGCTTTATTAGTAAAGTATTTTTTAATTAAGGCTTTTACTTTATATTTAATATTTTTTTTAATACTTATATAGGTATTCTTTTTATAAAGGTAATAAAATACTTTTAAGAGGAAGTATATTTAGGCTTTTTAGTCTATAGGCTATTTAACTTTTCTTTTTAGTTACCCTAGGCCCTTTAGCCTTAGGCTTTTTATTATTTATTTATTTTTTAAGCCCTTTAACCCTTAAGCTATTTATTAATTTTAAGTTTTTTTTTACTTTACTTTTTTTTTTATCTTATTATATTTTAAATATCTTATAAGTTAAGTATTACTTTAAAATACTTAAACTTTACTTATAAAAGACTTTTAGTAAATTTATTTATTAGTATTTTATTAGTTAATAAATATACTATATTTATTTTATTATTTATGTATACTTTATAAAGCTATATATTTTATATATTTTTATATTAAAGTTATATTATAATTCTCTCTCTTTTCTCTATAAATAAATAAATTATTTATTAATTATTATAGTATATTTTTTAAATATCTTCTTTAAAATTTAAAGAAATATTATTAAAAAGGTACTATAGGGTTATTAACTTCTTTATTATATATTTAAAAGTAAAAAGCTTTACTTTAGTTATTAATATTATAACTATTACTTACTATACTACCTTTTAATAGATTAGTTTACTAAAGAGAAATATAATATATCTTTATAATAAGTACTAAGTTATTTTATTATCTTTAAATAAAGTATTACTAACTATAAGTAATTAAACTTTTATTATTATACTAAAGTATAATACTAGATATTATATATAAAAGAGATATTAAATATACTACCTTATAGTATAAATATAATATATACTTAGGTTTATTAGAAATTTTAAGAAAAGTAAATATATAAATACTATATTAAGGTAGATTTTAATTACTATATATAAAGTTAATCTTACTATCTCTTAAAATAGCTTAATATTTATTAGTATTATAATACCTTTATTAGTAATAAAGTTAGTTATTAGTAGTAGTATAAAAGGTTAAATACTATTATTATAAATAAATTTTACTACTATATTTTAAATATACTAATTATAGTAAAGATATATTTTTTAGTTAAGTTTATTATATATAATATAAATCTTAAGATACTACTCTATATTTTTTATTTTTTTTATTTTATAAGTATTCTTTATACTTATAATAACTACCTCTACTTTATTTTAACTTTTTTTAGGTATATAACTAAGATATTATTAATATAAAAGAGGATATATATTAAGTTATTTATTATAATAAATAAATAGGGGTCTTTTTTTATTAGTTAAAGTTTTAGTAATTTAAGTATTTTTAAGAACTTTTTAAACTAGAAAAAAGGGGTATTATAAAGACTATATAAGACTTATATAATTAATATAAGTTTATTTTTATCTTAGTATCCCTTTAGAAGTTAATAGTAGATTAATTTATTAAAGGGATTTTATTTTATATTTAAAAATATATTTATAATATTAAATTATTTTACTTTAAAGTTAAATTAAGTAGTAATTACTATTACTATATAAAAGGTTTATACTATAAGAGTTACTATATATATCTTTAAAAGAAAACCTTTTTTTTATATATTCCCTTAGGTAACTAGTTAAGCTTTATAATACTTAAGAAACCCTTTAAGATTCTACTTATATATTTATACCTACTTTAGTAATAATAGCTTTATTTTTAATAAGATATCTAAATTATTAATATATATAAATACCTTAAGATACTTAAGTTTAAGTATCTTAATATCTATTACTATATTAAGTATTTTTTAAATATCTATTAAGAGCTTTTTAAGCTTATATTATATTAAAGGTATATATAAAAGATTTTTTTAATAATATTTTTACTTATTAAATACTTTAATTATTTATTAAGTTATTACTTTATATATTACTATATATATAATTTTATAAACTATATAGTAGCTAATATTAAATTCTTTTATTACTTTTTTTTTAATTATTAAAGTAAATATTAAAAAACTTATTAAGGTATTATTTTTACTTTTAACTAAAAGTTAAAAAAAAGCTTACTCTATATTAAATTTACCCCCTAAGTTTATAGAGGGGTAGCCTATACCTAGATAGTGTTTTAGTTTACTATATAAAACTATATATAGTCTTTTAGGTAGTTATTATTATTATTAGCTTTTTCTTATTATTTAGCTTTACTCTTCTTAAATTAAATTAATAATTTAATTATATAAATATATTTTTTTAGGCTTTTAACTTCTCTTTAAAGTACTAGGTATTATTTAGTTATATAGTAGCTTATTAGCCTCTTTATAAGTTAAGATATACTAGTTTTTTTATTTTTATAATAATACTAACGTAGTTTACAAGCGAGTGAGCCATACAAGCGAGTGAGCCACTTCTTATCGCTAGAAAAGCCTTAATTTCTAACTATTTATTAAAAAATAAATTCTTTACTAAAAAGAATCTAATTTAAAGATTAAGGTATTGATAAGGTTCAGATTATAGAAAATAATAATATAGAAATTATTTCCTTCCCCTAACCCTTACATACTAAGCTTAACCCTTATCGATAAGAGATAAGCTAAGTATATAAGGGTTAGGGGAAGGGAATAATTTCTATACTATTATTTCCTATAATTTAACTCCTATCGATAGTTATATCTAAAAACTAGACTTTTTTTAGCTTAGAATTCAGTTTTTAATCAATAGTTAGAAATTACAGCTTTTCCTATCGATAAGAAGTGGCTTACTCGCTTGTATGGCTCACTCGCTTGTGAACTACGTTATCCCTTTTATATTAAGGTTTTATTATTTAATCTTAATTAAGTACCTTATAGCTTAGGTTACTTTTATTAAATATAACCTTAGTATTTAAATTACTAAGTATTAGTATTATCTTAGGAATCTAAACCCCTTTCTCTCCTTATTTTATAATACCTTAATTAAGTTATTTAATATCTTAAGTATTCTTCTTAATACCTATATTTAAAGGAGTTTATACTTATAGTATTATAATTATTATATTTAGTATCTTTATTATCTTATTTATTACCTTTAGTATATTTATTAGTATACTTTATTTATATTTAGTATCTTTAATAATATTAACTATCCCTTATACTTTTTATTTAGTAATTATATTATTTTTTTTATTTAGTTTTAGAAAAAACTTTACCTTATTAAAGTATATATTATAAGTAATAATAATATATTAAAGTAAAGGTACTTAGATTTTATATAGGTTATATATATTTTATATATATATTATTAAATATTTAATATATCCTCTTAGTTTAAGTTTAAATTATCTTTTTTAAAATTCTTTTTTATAGTTACCCTTTAATAGGTAGGCTTTATAACTATATATATATATTTATCCCTAATAAAGGTAGAGGTTATATTATAATACTACTATATATACTAATACCTAGTAATAAAAATACTATTTAAACTATATTTCTTTTTTTTAATAAGTATTATTTAGTTATAGTATTAAAAAAGGCTTATATTATATATATAAATTACTATAAGTACTACTTTAAGCTATAGTTTATATAGTAAGCCTAATAAAGAGAGTATTTTTACTATATAAGTAATAATTTCTTAACTTACTTTTTTATTACTACCTATAAGCTTTTTTATATTTAATAATAGAAGCTTTATATTAATCCTAAGCTCTTTAGCCTATCTTTTATACTTTATTTTACTTTTTATACTTATAACTAATATATCTTTATTTTAATAAATCTTATAAATATTTATACTTTATTATTAAAAGACTTATATAATAAATTTATATATTATAAAGAAAATATCCTTATATATTTTACCTAAGAGTACTATACTAAAAAAATAAAATATATATTTATCTCTTAATATAAGTAACTACTTTAATTAGTTAAACTTAATTAAAAAGTTAAAGAGATCTTATAATATCCTATAATATAACTATATTAATTAGTTTTTAAATATTTATCTTAAAATAACTTTACTTATATAAGTAACTATATAGTACTTATACTTAATAAAAGTTAGTCTTTTAATCTTTACCCCCTAAGTATTAATTAGGAGTCTTAAGAGAGCTTTAAGACTAAAGTAGCTAGTATATAAGTATTAAAGATAAGTATTATTACTTTAGTCTATAAGTATATATTATAATTTCTAATATATTATTATAAAGACTTAGGTATTAACTATTACTATAAGGCTATAAGGGATTCCTTTATAATAAGAATTCTAGTAAAATAAAATAGGCTTATATTTAAAGAAAATAATATTACTTTTAGTTTATAACTATCTTAATAAAATACTATTTTTATAATATAAAATTAAAGTATATAGTTATATTTAAAATATTATATATTTATTTTATAAATAAGTTACTTTAAAGTAATATTAATATAAAAACCTAAAATAAAGGTAATATTTTCTAAAATAAGGTCTATTATAGCTAGTTTATTAGCTCTATATAGTAGACTCTTTATTAGATATCTACTATAACTCTTAATTAGATATAATATAAAGCTTACTTTTATATTAATATCCCTAAAGTTTATTTTTAAAGATCTAAGCTTAAAAAGTAACTTATTATTTATAATATAAAGTCCTTTATAATTATTATAAATAGTACTTTTACTAAATAAATAATAGCTTATAATTAAAGTTAAGAATACTCTAAGAGTAGATAAGTTTATTTTTAAGGTAGTATTTATAAGGGTATTTAGGTTAATTATTATTATAATAATTATTAAAGGTAAATAAAAGGGTCTTATAGAGGTTATCTTTAGGGTTTTATTTATTTTTATTTTTCTTTAGCTTATTATAGAGTTTACTTTATATAGGTTTAGATAACTTAATATTAGTCTTCTTTAAGAGTATATCTTTAAGCTTATATTTTAAAATACATAATTTACTATAGAGTATATATTTAATTATTTTATATATATTTAGTATTTATATATAATTTAACTTCTTATAAAGGTATTTATAATATTATTTTTTATTAGCTAAAGGCTTTAGTTTACTAGTAAGGGTTATATATACCCCTATTACTTTATAGATTTTTAGTAGAGTTATAAGGATAATTTAGTTAAGTAAGTCTTTATAGTTTCTTAAGGTTAAAGGAGATCCCCTAAGAAAGTTAATTTTTAAGATAGTATTTAGCTTATTTACTACCTATAATAATACTATTTATTACTTAACTATATATAAGAATATCTTAATTATAAAAGTATTTTTAATCTTAGAGATCTTAAAAGCCTTAGCTATTATAAGTATATTATACTAGTTTATATACTATTTTATAAAATTTTTAGTTAAAGTAGTATTTAAAAAAACCTTATTATATTCTTTATATATAAATTTACTTATACTATTATAAAAGGGGGTATATTATTTTTAAAGAGCTTAAATTATTACTTAAAATATAAAGTTATTTTTATTATTAAAGAGCTATATCTATATACTATTTATAATATTTTTTATAATAATAGAGTTAACCTAAAGGGTTAAAAGGTTATTTACTTTTTATTATTTATATATATAAAGATTTTTTAATAAGGTATTTTTTATTATAATTAACTAGTTATTTTTTATAGCTTTATTATTAGCTATTAGGTTTTTTAGTTTTATTAGCTTATTACTATTAGTCTTATTCTTTATAAAGAGGGTATCTTAAATATAAAAAGCTTATTAATAGTTATTTATTTATTTATTATTTTACTCTTTAAAGTATTTAATAAATAAGGGGTCTCTTAAGTATTATAGGAGTTCTTTATATTTATTAAGATTAATAAAGTACTAAATATCTTAGGTAGTTACTAAGAAATAAAATACTATAAACTTTAAAAACTAGTTTTTATATATAGTAGTTAATCTATATAGCTTTTAGTTAGTTAGTAAACTAATTAATATATCTAAGAATATAGTAATAAAAATAAGCTTATAACTATAGCTTTATAAAATAATTTTTAGTGTATAGTAATTACTATAACTTAGAGTATAAGTATATAAAGAAATTTTTTTTAGAAAGGATTCTCTATATAAGACCCTTCTTTATAATAAAGGGGATTATAGTACTTATAATTAAGTTAAAGCTAAGCTTATAACTATTATAAAGGGGATCTTATATAGGGGGTAATTTATTAAGTTAAAAGTAGCTTAATTCTCTCCTAAAGGTTCTAAAGTAAGGCGTTTCTAAATACTACTTTATACCTTAATTTAAATATAACCTTATTCTAGAAAGTAGTGTTATATAGTAATATTAAGGTTACTTTATAAGTATCCTTTATAATAAGTAATAAAATACTTAGTTAGTAAGGCTAGTAATTAAAATAGTACTATTAATATACTTATTACTAAAGAATATAGTAGATATAAAGAATATATTATTAATATAATTATTATTTATATAGTATATATCTTAAAGGTATTAACTAAGATCCTATTTATCTTTATTATTATTATTACCTTTAAAGTCTTTAAATTCTTTATAGTTAATAAAAAAAGTATAATATATTTTATATAATAGATTCTTTGTATTATAGTTATTTTTAAATTATTAATATACCTTATATTACTTAGTATCTAAATATTTTATTAACTAGTAGCTTATTTTATAGTAGATATAATACCTTTTATTTAATTTACTATAATAATTACTATTATTTTCTTTTATTATAGATACTTATTTAAAGGGTTAGTTATTACTATTAAAATAATTAAAGTAACTATTACTACAGTAAGTTTAATTAATTTAGTATTAATTACTAGGTTTAGTAGTTAAAGTCTAGTTATAAAGATACTAGTATAGTTACTTATTTTACTATATTACTATATTAATAAATACTCTTAATTAGTTATATACTTCTTAAAGTATATTAGCTAAGTTAAATAAGTATATTTTATACTTATAAATCCTATAGTAAGTATTAAGTAGGTATCTTTATAAATCTATTAGTAGGGTTATTATTACCCTTAATTTATTAAACCTTATAAATCTCTTATTACTTATATAACTATTATAAAGCTATAATATTAATTATTAGTTATTTTTTTTTATAATACTTAGCTTTATAAGGTACTTATATAATAAGTATAAATTAGTATAAAGGATTATAAAGATAGTTAGTAACTTAAGGTAGTTAGTTACTTACTTTATAGTTATAAAGATAATATAGGCTATATTAACTCTTATAACTATACTATAGATCTTATTAGTAAATATACCTTTTATTATTTATTTATATTTTATTAAACTAAAGTAAATAATACTATTAGTTATCTTAAATTAATTATTAGAGGTATTATTAGTAGCTTTCTTAGTTATAAAGATAATAAGAAAACTTAACTATAAGGTTAAATCTTTATTATTAGTAAAAAAGCTATTAATAAAGATAAAGAGGTTTACTTTAGTTAAGCTAATTAAATAAAAAATTAGTCTATAGTTTAGGTTATTTATTTACTATTTAATATAGTAGTTTAATATAATAATTTTATTAGTAATTAGTTACTAGTATTATACTATAATAAAGTAATTAAAATATATTTTAGGTTAGTAGACTAATAAAATATAAGCCCTATAGGCTTATTACTTAATATATTACTTTATAGTATTAGGTAAGTCTACTTTAATAGGTTAAAGTTTTTTACCTTAGTGCTTCTACTTAAGAACTAGTAAGCTATTAGTAGTTAGTAAGACTACTTTACTATTAAATATAAGAGGGCTATTAATAGTAAGGGTTTTCTTTAGCTTAGCTATAAAGTTTACTTTTATAAGCTTTTTATTTTTATAAATAATAAATACCTTATCTAAGAAGCCTAGAGTATTATTAGTTTATATTTTTACTACTTTAAAATCTAGGTTACTTATCTTAAAGATAAGTAAGTATAAGTTATAGGTTAAAGTCTTTATTTAGAGTTTTGTTTTATAATAGTAACTATATATTACCTACTAGTATATATTAGCCTCTATAATCCTATAAAGTAGTTAAATTATTTATATAATAGTATTTTTTAAGTAAAGGTACTAAATTTATAATAAGAGGTATACTAAGATAGTTTATAATAACTATATAGTTAATTAAGGGTATACTTAGGTAATATCCCTTAGCTATAGAGTAAATTTATATAGTTAAAGTATTATTATAGTAATTATAAGTATTAACTATTAGCTAGTATATTATATAATTAAAGATTAAGTAAAGATAGCCTCTTTACTATTATTTATATAACCTTAGATTATAAAGTAAGACTTTTTATAGGGTATTTTATTTTTACCTTTAACTTTATTTACTATATATAATATAAAAATCTAAAATTAATTATAAAGGGCTTTATTAAATTAAATAAATTTAAAAACTTTATAAGTAATTAAACTATTAATCTTAACTTTATAGAAGTATTAAAAGGGTAATTTAGGGGTTATAATAATACCTTTTTTATATAAGTTAAAAAAGAGTAATTAGTTAGCTTTTTTTATTATTATTATAAAGGTATATAAAAAGATAAAGGTAATTACTTTTTAAGTTATAATTAAGGTAAAATAAAGACCTATTTTATTAAAAAAGTAGTTTTAATAGTATAAGTATTTTAGTTTTTACCTTAGGTTAATATTAATAATAATAGTATCCTTAGCTCCTTTAATAAGTATAGCTATAAGCTTATTTTTATTATTATTACTTATATTATTATATAAAGAATTAACTTTATTACTATTACTCTTTAAAGGGTACTCCTTATTACTATTACTCTCTAGAGGGTCTTTTTATAAAGGGTTATAATAGTATAACTTAACTATAGTAGTCTAAAAAGTTTATAAGCTATAAAAAGTATTAATAGTATACTTAGTCCTATTATTTATAATAAAATAAAAAGGTTTTTATTATTTTTCTTTTTATAATAGACTTAGACTATTAATTAAAGTAGGAGTATAATAGTTTTAGAGGTATCTAAGCTATTATATATAGTTATTACCTTATTAACTTAGTACTTTATATAGATTTACTATACTATCTTTATTACTTTTTTTACTACCTTTACCCTTTTTATTATAGTAGGTAATAGGGGTAAGGAGTCTAAGATCTATAGGTAGGTGTTAAAGACTAGTAGTATAAGAATAAGACTATCTAGACTAGTAGTATTATTAACTACTTTAATAGCTAGCTAAAGGGTTACTTTAGGTATAATACCTTTATTATAGAGGATCTTATAGGTATAATAAAGAAGAATATAGTATTATTTAACCTTACTAATACTATAATATACTTTAATTAGTATTTTTTTTATATTAATAAAAAAAACTATATAGACCTCTTAAAGGTATCTAAATAAAAGTTAAAGCCTATATCTATAATAATTTAATTAGGTAGGCTAAGATATATATTAATTTAGTATATATAGAGTACTTTTTATATATACTCTACTATAAGGTTCTTTAAGAATCTTATTACTTAAAAAAATATTACTATATTAATAATATAAAGAATAAAGTAGTTTTTATTAATATATATTATATTAATAATAACCTTATAATTAAAGTTATAATTATCTTTTATAGTAAACTTAAACTTCCTAGGCACTTTAGTATTTATTTAGTATTAATAATATACCTTAGTAATTTTCTTAAGAATAATAACCTTAGTCTTATTATTAAACTTCTATAATAGTTACTAGAGTTATTAAATAAAAGAATACCTAAAATAGTAATAAATCTATTATAACTTAGGCTTTATAAGATAATACTAGGCTATACTTTATATTAGTTAGTTTAGTAGTATATATATATAGCCTTATTTATAAATAATAGGTACTATATTTTTACTTTAGATAAGTTTATTAATAAAGTTATTAAACTTAATATTTTTATAGTTTATATTTATAAGATAAAATAAAATAAAAGTATTTATAGGTATTATATAAAAAGTAAAAGTACTTAGGGGTATATTAATATTAATAGTTTTTTTTAAGATAAAGTACTTACTATTACTAAAGTAAATTTTTACTTACCTAGCGTTAGTAGTATCTATAGTAAGATTCTTATTAAGAAAGTATTATAATACTAAGTATTAATTAAACTTAATAATAAAGTACTCTATTATACTAAAGTTAAGTATAATACCCTAAAAGATTACTAATAAATACTAGTTATTAAAGGTAAAGATATTTAAAGGTTCTTAGTAGGTTATATTAACTACTTCCCCTTAAAGATCCTTTTTTATAATAAAGTATAAGGTTAACTAGTTTTAAAGAGTAAAAAAGAGAATTAGGCTATTAATAATAACTAAGCTAAAAAATATTATAAATATAAAAAATACTATACTTAACTTATTATTATTATCTTTTGTTTTATAATTTTTATTATTAGAGTTAAGTAGCTTAAGTTTTTTATAATTAATAATAAATTAATAAAAGCTTTTATATAATACTTTAGAAAAGTATTAGTCTTTATACCTTTAGTATAATTATTACTTTTTATTTTTAAAGTATTTAGTTAACTAATATTTTTACTTACTATAAATAAAGTAATTTTTTAAGTTATTATTACTATTAAACCTTTATTATTAGTTATAGTAGTTATAGTTAAAGGTATACTTTAAGCTACTATTATTACTATTATAGTAGCTATAGTAAGTATTATTATACTTCTACTAGTAACTACCTTATTTATTATAAGTATAGTTAGTTTAGTATATATTATTACCCTTAAAGTTAAGGTTTTTTATCTTTATAAGGTACTAATAAAGTTATTATTTAAACTAAGCTATATTACTAATAGTAAAGTATAGTTATATATATATACTTATAAAAGTTATAGCTAGGCTAAATAATATAAGGGAGTATTTTTTTACTCCCTAGTAAAAACTAAGTAGTATATTATAAAGTATTATATCTAAGGGTATATTAACTCTTATAATAAAATAAAAAAAAGTTATAATCTTTTTAATAAGTAGCTTTAATACTTTAGCCTTTATTTTATTAGGGTTATTATATATAATAGTTATAAAGTTAATTTATTAAAGCTTTATAAGGTTTAACTAGTATACCTCCTTTATTTTAAAGTTATTTTTTACTTTTGAAATTATATTATAAAAGTTATAACTATTAAAGGTATTATAAAGGTAGTTAATATAGAAGTTAAATACTACCCCTTAAGTATAATAAAAAAAATACTAGTAAATTAATCTTATAAAATATTAGCTTTAAAGTAATAGTTATAAAAGATAGTAAGCTTTAACTTAAGTAACTTATATACCTCTCTACTATACTTTAACTCCTCTAAATATAACTTTATAAAGTTAATTAACTACTATATTATTAAATTCCTAATAATAAAGGGGAAAGTTATAGTTATTACTATTATATTAATATTAAGTATAAAAAGTAAGTTAACTAGTTAGTTACTATAAGTATTTTAATTAATAAATCCCTATAAGCCTAAGTTTAATACTAAGTTAATAGGTTAATAGTAAGCTAGTATTACTTTAAAGATAGTACCTATAATATTATTTATAAAGTTATTATTATTTAGCTTACCCTTAAAGCCTTTACTTCTTATAGTATAGTAATTTACTTTTACCTAAGTTTAGAGGTAAAAGTTATTAATATTAATACTATTAAAGATCTTAGTTACTACCTTTTTATTCTTTATAGTTTATACTTATACCCCTTATATATAAGGTAATCTTTAAATTCTTAGATAATTTCTCTAAGTATAAGTAAAAAGTTATTAATATTTTAGTCTTTAAAGTCTTTAATAAAGGTATTTTATAATAAAAAATTAATAAAGTTTATAAGGCTATATTAAACTATTTAAATAATAATAATATTAGTAAGTATTTTCTCTTACTTAGGTTAGTTAAGGGTAATAAGGATATCTTAA